>CM062221.1:1657324-3026183 GCA_031216235.1 Syzygium jambos
AGTTTGCTGCCCGCCTCCACCTGTGAAATTCTCCCGTGGCTCTTGTTCTGTGATCATGGTGTGGTCTCCAATCTTGATCAGCCTTTCCACGCTTCTTTGTCTCGAAAATCTAGGTGGTGTGCTCTACTTTTTTTCTGGTTCATGTTTAAAGCACAATATCCCTTTATATCTGTTTCCGGTCGGGTATCGTGGTGACCCGACCTCAGACCGATCCGCTGACATCCCTATAATTTGCTAAATGCAAAATTAAAATCGTTAAGTATGTTTTAGCCGCGTGCAATTTAATTAGTTACTATGAGGGGAAATTTTGTTATCATAACTTAAGTTAATGAGGATGTGCTTAATACATGCGGCGCGTGGTTCGATACGGTGACCATGTTTATAAAGGGGCATATAAGAAGTTCGAGCGAATTGGTCATGGAACGGGGAGCTAGCAGGCTGGTGGTCGAGTGGAATTAGTGGTGGTGCGACGGCGGCCACGAAAACGGTGGCGGTGTCGGCGGGCACTGGCAAGACAACAGTACAAATGTGTGACAGATTGAGATGTGGGCTCGAAGAAAATGGCTAATGATCATTGTGGAATTAGTGGTCCCGATGAATGACACGTGTCGCGATACGTATGTATTGAATTCATTGTGATATTGACTTTAGAGATATGAACGCATTAAATTTCAGCCCCACTTCCGTTCAACACAAGTCAGTCTTTCATATTGTTAAGCCAACTCCTAGGTTTCTGTCATGTCATTTGAAATCTCCGCTTGCCCAGAAGGCTTACAAAATTTATATATAATATATATTATATATTTCCGTGATAAGATTAACCCAAATCTCCATTTCCCTCAAATAAAATATTCTGCTTAAGTCTCATTTTCTTCTCCATAAAATTTGGAAACAATACAAAATCACGCAAGTTTAACATAGTAAGACGATTAGACTCGTTTCATGCAAATCGAACCTCCTAACCAGAAGCTCTCTTACTTACCACACGAGCTGACAATCGTTTGCACACTTGGGTTACAATTTACAACCCCATGTACACAATCGCTTGGCTTGACTTCTAACATCGCGGTCTCAAAAATGAAATGTAAATTCAAAGAAATGTTTAGATATTATAATATTTTGCATAGTCTCATTTTCTTCTCCATAAAATTAATAAACAATATAAAATTACGCCACTTTAATATGGTACGACGATTAGACCTATTTCACAAGGGACGAACATCCT
This sequence comes from Syzygium jambos, assembly GCA_031216235.1. NCBI lineage: Eukaryota > Viridiplantae > Streptophyta > Magnoliopsida > Myrtales > Myrtaceae > Syzygium > Syzygium jambos. Next base: position 1,658,550 of record CM062221.1, read on the forward strand.
AACATAGAGCTCTCTTGCTAACCACACAAGCTAGCGACCATTTGCACGCCCAGTCATAACTTGCAATGCTGCACACACGATTACGTCGGCTTGAATTCAGATGTTCGTGATCTCCAGAAAGATCCATAAATTCAAAGAAATGTACTAAGTACTACAAAAGGTTTTAGTGATTTGATTACATAAGTTCGTCACATCGATCAACGGGTGGATCTAAATTGATGAGCGAGTGGGGTGGAATGTGCAAGCAAAAGCTTTGCTTCTTCTTCTTCTTCCTCTTCCTCCTTGCTTCTAGGGTTTCGCAAATCTTGGAATTCCACAGTGGTCTGCAGGATCACCACGTTCTCGAATCTTGAAACCACCACCCCCCCTACAAACCCGCACGTGAAGCTGGTCTCTCCTCTCGAGAAGCCGTACGCCCTTGCTCTGTTTTCTTCTCTCTTTTTAAGGAGTGGCCCGCTAACCAAATCAGTGTAAATTATTTCATTTAATCTTTGATTTCAACAGTGACCCGTGAAATGATGCAGCTTTGACTCTTGCAGATTCTTTAGATAATTCGCCCGGTACATTCCCATGCACTCTCCAATGTCGGCGAGAGAAAAAGCTGCCCTGGCTACGAAACCTCACTCCCCTGTTGTTTCTTCTGTCCCTCGTGCTCTTCCACTCATGTGCTTTTGGGACAAGCGTACATTCACTGGTACGCAATTCGGCCCTACTTAGCCCTTACCTGAGACGGCGCAGCACTTCCCTAGTTCGTCCGAAGCAGTAATCTTAGCCTGATGAATCTATGATCTCGAGGATTGCCTTCCTTATAGGGCTGGGGAGGATGCCTGGGCATAAATTATTCTACTTGGGTTTAATCTAATGCACTGGAATTCCTTTTTGAGAACGTTCTAAAACTTATCATGAAAATGAAATTGGATACTAAAATTTTCAAAGAGTGCGATTAAATCTTAGAATTTATCAAATCGGTGCATTAAGTCCTTCCATTAACTATGTCCAACTTAACAAACGGAAAATGTTAAAAAAAATTTAGAACTTGATTATACCAACTTGATAAATTTTAGGAATTGATTGTACTTTCGTGACAAGTTTAGGATTTTCAGTACACTTTTTTCTATGCTTTTTGTCATTTCCTGAATTTTCTTCTTGAGACTCTCTACGTGGCACCAGTAGGACTTTCTTCTTGATATGAAGGCTATGCAAAACTTTCAATTGACCCGTGACCTGAAAATCACAACATGGCTTGATGTAAAAAGCAATTGGGGCGACATGAAGTGTTTGTTTGGCACTATGAGCTTCCCCTCCCACCTTGAATTTGTGTAGCTTTCTCATTTCTTTGTTTGAATTGGTTTACAGAAGAAAGAAGATAATTGCAATTGTGGTGGTGGGGGGGGGGGGGGGGGGAGAGGACCGCATGATATTAATATATCAGGGAAAGATCTATGCTATCTTTGGTGGAGTATCAGGACAGCCACATAAATATACATGGAATTGTCCAACTTGTTGGTTGTTTATATGTACCTGGATTTTGGTATTGTAAACCCTGTGGGCAGCATCCAACTTCTTCTCCTTTTCATTGGAATTTAATGGTATGACAGCAACATTTCTTGGTCCCGTTTCTCTCTCTCTCTCTCTCTCTCTCTCTCTCTCTCTCTCTCCTCAAACACCGCAAGTAGAATGATTCTGGGGGACCTTGCATAATCACTCATCGAGAATTTGTGTTGATTTTGGTAGTCTGGGAGTTCTGCACATTTGCAATTTCCCATGGATTTGTCTAAATTTTGGAGAAACATATGCAGGGCACTATGTGTGTTCTGCAAAGTCAAATAGAAACTATATTCAGTGAGTTTAACACTGCATTAGTACAATAGAAAAGCAAGAAGAATTGCATTTTTTCATAGGTGTACATATGGGAACAGAAAAAGAGCAAAGAGAATGCAACACCAAATCACTTCACCGCAGTTTCAAAACCACTTCTCCCACTTGATTTACAAGTTACTACCAAAAAGAAAGAAATGAAATAAATGTTTTGGAATTCCTATAGAGGACGGACTACTTATATCATAACCTTGCCGTGAGATCCCAACGCAACAAACTACAGCGTGATTACACAGTGATCGATTAGCTTTCAACAACGTTCTGATGGGGGTAGGGGAGGTACTTGGCACCGCGACATGATGGCTCACACCGATGGGAAGTATTTGTTCAGGTTGAAAGGCAAGGAATAGAACTCGTCGCTTCTCACATCACCCTTGAACGACCGGAACTTGTCCCACCAGTGCTTGCCCCTGTCTTTCCTCACAGTGCCATCCTTTCGTTGCAACGTGTTATCGAGGAAATACGCTAAGCATCCAGCAACAAACGGCTCCGAAGATAAGGGAACGTTAACTATATCGTTGAACTGTCAAGAGAAATGGGCATACAGTATTCGTTAAGGGAGGGAGCGAAATATTTACTTAATGAGCATAAAGGGAGGGAAAATGGATAGAGCTATCAAAGTCTTTGCATACCCATCTGCCTCCAGTGTGAACTGGACCATATCCGTTGATTGCCGTATATTCGTTGAAGTATTGTGGAATGGACAAGCCCATAAAGACCGAGAACCCTAATATGAACTTTGTTCTAAAGCTGTTGAGGTTGCAAAACTGAAGAAAGCTTAGTCCCACGGAACCTGAACATGCACACGAGGCAAGTTAATAATCAAGATCATTTATTATATCAAGCAGCATCAACCGGGAGCTGCGAGCTGCTCATTGAAGTGCTACGTATGAACCTTACCCACATATGCAAAGAACAGACAGTATAAGGCAGCAACGATGGGCGCAGGTATTGAAGCAAAGACGGCTCCAAATTTCCCTGCAGAGTCCAACAAACCGGCAATAAGAACAAAATCCAACTGAAGATTTAAGTTAATATTTTTTAGGGGGGCTTTACTGATGCACCTAGAATGGAAAAGAAAATCATGAACCCAGCTGATATTTGCACGACCCTTCTGCTGCCGACACGTGTCAAGGCCAAAAGCCCAGCGTTTTCTCTGCAGGGAAACCAGAAGAGAAATGTACAGCTGATGGGCCAATACAATTCTTTATCATGTTCATAGGATATTCCCTTCCTGATTGAAGACTTACACTGATACAGAGGAGCCATTGACAGTTCCAAACAGGCCAGAGATCAGAATGCCGACTCCCTGAAGAAAGATTTAGACATTAGGCGACTGAGACAATAACTTGAAAACCACTAAAAGCTGCATTTCTGTAAGCAAGCTATCCCTAGAGGGAGCCAGGGTATTCCTAAGAAATGCTAGACCGGAAATAACAAATGTAATCTCTCTCTCCTAAACCAGTTCAGTGACAGCTAAAGTGAAACCAGTGGAAAGCATGCACTACTTTAGTATTCTCGGGTATCATAAAAGATAATTATCCAATTTCCCCTCTTTCCCACGTATCAGCACATGGATTTATAACGATGGTTTGGACAATTAATCCAAGGACCCCAACAATGGACTTCTATTCAAAAGAGAGCTCATGTGTTAGTATCTACGAGAACTTGACTTGCCAAGTGCCACGACTCACATTGTTTAGCAACAGCTATAGAAGAGAAAACGACAAGCCTTCTAATTACCTGCCAACCAACACCGCGGCTGAGAACAGATGGAGGCAAATGGGTTGCGCTCGCGTATCTTGCCACTGCCATGAAAGCACCAGTCGACTGCTTGCATTGAAGTGATGCATGCAATTCAAGGAATTTTGCATTATACTCATTAATACTCAACTAATTTTAGACCACACAAGAAAAGAAACAGAGATAGTAGTCTATAAGAAGAATTAAGCCGTCAAAACCTCATTTATTGATTTTCTTTTTGACATGGGAACTCCACCTTAGATGGAACCCATGTCAATAAAACATCACACTAACCCATGGATCAGGCAATATGCAACTCAGCTTGGAGGATGACCGCACAGATTTAAATAGACTTTTCATCTTTCTAAGTCAAAGTTCAGAAGCATGAAAAACAGGAAAACAATAGGAATGACAACAAACCTCCACAAGAGCGACAAAAGAAGCCATCATCATTGCAAAGGCTTCACCAGCATCAAATGAAGGCGCTCCCCATTGAAATGGATATGGAACTCTTATCCTGCAAACTCACCCAGTCAATATGACTACGATCCTAGTCTCATGCGATAATATCATACGACAGCAGTGAGAACTCCACCTTCTGAATGAGCAACGCAGATCTTCACTATATCGGTGACTATGGACCTGTCCGGATGGACTTTTACATTTTGCTTTTTGCTTTTTGCTTAATCCAAATATTGCCATGCACACACTTTGATTTTTTTAATCCAAAGCATTTGAAACTCACACTATACAAATGTCGACATGTAGATTCTAATTATTTAAAAAAAAATTTGAAATTAGGAAAATATTTTAAATTTTGGTGGGAAAGCAAAGAGTACTGTTCACTTAAACTTAATTCTAAACAAACAAGCCCATATCAAATGCAACAGCTCTTGCAAAATGAGAATGATGTCGAAGGGGAAAGTTTCATCCGAGAGGAGTCCCCACTTAGGAGACCTAAGAGTAAGAGTGGGATCTGCTTAGTTAATTAAAATTACATGTACTTCTCCCACATAAAAGGCTCATCAATAAGAAATTGTCATGACTGACACCTAGATGCTAGAAATATTAACATATCTATCATCATTGGAAGTCAAAAGTAGCTATCAAGGAGAGATAATGCAGATAGAAATGCGTAAAATCTGTACTTTGCCAGTTATGGAAGCTGCAGACACAAGTCATCAATCATAATAGTGGCTGAAAGGCTATATGTGCTAGTACTCAATGCATGCGAAGGTAGCATGCAAGGCTTCGAAGTATACTAGAGTGGAGTAGCGCTTAATGCATCAGAAAATTATTCTTTTTTATCTTTTTCTTTTATAAGGAGAAATTGCCTTGGCACCAAGGGATTGTCAATCCATATATTAAAAGAGCTCATTTAGAAGACAAGTATCCAAAATCGCAATTACATCCGCAAAATATCTCTTCCATTCAAAAAAGGGTAAAAATTTTTTAACCAATATTCAGCAAGTGCCCGAAAAATGCTTTCTCTTGCCATTCTTTCCTGACCAACCAAAAAACAGAAAGGGGAACAGCATAAATCAATTTCTACCTTGTACTACAAGAGCTACCCATGGGTAGCAGGAGGACACTTATGGTATTCCACAAAGTCTTTTAGCGAACTTTGTGCACACATTTCCCCTTGATCCGAAGTAGGTATATTATCAACAACAACATGAAAACAGTCAAACATTTCTTTTCAACATAATGTTTTGCACGAAAGAAATCGAGCCTAAAAGTTGCATCAACATTCTTTATAAGAGATATGAGGATCCTTCAGGAACCGATAAAACCAGAGCAGAAATATCAAAATAAGCAAAGTTACCATGGAGCAGCATCAATAAGCCCAGCACGATCAGTTCGGCAGCTTGCTTGCGTCTTTGGTGCTGCGTCATTGTAAGCCCCTCCAACAGTAAGCAGGTGAGCATAAATCCAGACAATCACAACTGAGAATATGACTGCGAATTTGGCGAATATATCTTTTCCTAAGTGAACCACATGAGGCAGATACTGCAAAACAATCATTCACAATAACCAATTCAGCTACAGTATAATGACCCATGGTAAAAATCACAGTAACCATGACGACAATGAGATCACTGTGCACATCATACCTGTGAAACGAACACCAAGATGACAAGCTCTGGGAGTCCAATCTCCACACACTTGGCGACCTGACATTTAAAGATAGAATATTAGAATACTTAACAACGCAGTGCTTTTGGCACATGAATATGTCCCAAATTTGTAGCAAATATTACTTACACCAGGAAAGCCTAGCTCATAGAGACCAAAGCCTACTAGTGCTACCAATGGGACAGCCGATAATGGGCTTAAGAACCTGGAGGCGGGACAGAACAAAAGAAATCATTACAAGTTAACATGACTGTCAATGCAGAAAACTTATCCAATCATCAAGCATGAGTTAACAGCATAGCTAGTGCCATAAGACTTATTTTATCTCAGTCAGCTCAGCTATAGCTTAGACTGAAGCAAAAGTAAGTAGTGTTCACGATAGCCATATCAAGCGCATTAATTAATTTTGCACTATCCCACATTCCAACACGTTCAGTAGAGGGAGTACTATTTTGGTCGAGGAAGTGTCGTATTGAAGTTTGATAGAATGATACACTTATAAAAAAATTGCAAGTCCAAGTCAAAGTAGGACATCCGCCAAATTGAAGTTCTTTTCTTCATTTAGTTAAACTGACCTTGTAACATTCCGCCAAAGGCCACTGAAGCCAAGCACGATCTGAAGAGTAGAAGCGACAATAAGTGAACCCTGTATTGCTCGCATAATCTTCTTGAATCTCTGGCAAAAATAGAAAACACAGTTTTTGAACTTGAAATTAGAACCACATATAGCATTGATGCCAATCACATTATGACCAATACTAATCCAAATATTTCTAGTAAAAGCTATTCAAGCCCTCAATATCATACTCTAGAGCTGTCTACAGATTGTATATCTTGCAAGGTATAAGTTCAGTGGAAACTTTAAACATGTGATATCAGGTTACCGGATGGATATAGATGATACGGCAACGCAAAGATTAAAAGGAGCATCAACGTAGTTCACAGTCAGTTCAGAAAGCACGTGAAGATGTCAAATAGAAGTAAATAAGGTTCAGTGACAGTACATCTACAGGGTCGGAATTATCACTGAATCGACCAGCGAGGATGATTGATATCGTGGTTGGGACAAAGGTATAAGACCCTCCTATTACAGCAGGTAGTCGGGTCCCAAACAACGTTTGCTGCAATGTGTTGATGCCGGCAACAAAAAGTAGTGTCTGGATGACTTCTGCCTTCTCTTCCTGTATCAGAGGCGGTTGATGAGTCACAAAGCCAATTATTTAAACTTGAGTTGGTGCAGCATTAGGTTAACACATTTGCCTTTTACAACCATAATATCATCTTACATTTCTACCTCCCATCTGGGGGACAAGGGCAGTGGGAATGATGACTGATGTGCCGAGCATCACCAGAAAGTGTTGGAAGCCGAGAAGAATTGCTTCCGCTGTATTAGACACACAAGACATGTCAACACATAGGTTTCACATATATTGTTAGTCTCGATCACAGATAAAGAAATGGGGCAAATGAAGAATATCATGCTTTAGAAATAAAGAACGATCAGCCTGCGTTGGTAAGTTCATACGGACTCCGAGGACAGATTGACAGCAAGTCCCTAAACAAATGACAATGAAAAGAGAATGCATCGAGTGGCACCCACGGAGAATCGAAGAATCGTTGAAGAATATCAGTCGAAGCAGAACTTTATGAAACAAAAATTTAACGAAAAAGAAGCAAAAAGGGGAAAAGTTAAGGACCCAAATCACCAGCAAGCTGCTCATCAAAATAATAGCAATTCTAAATAAATTTAATTGCTCGTTAAAATTAAAAGAGAAACTTTGCGCTCCCGTCAATAAGTCTTGGAATTTTCGGTGAGCGCAATTTTCTTTTGCTAAAAGCATTTCCCAACTCTAAAGTGGGTATCCGGCACCTGAAAGAGAATTTTTCAAAAAAGCTACTTTCAACAATTAAAAACAGGCGAAGAATATTCACAGCACCAGACAAAAGAACACGAGCAAGCCTCCTTCAGATATACCACATCAGATCAGCAGAATCATCCCCTAAAGCACAAGATAATTTTATGAACTAACACTTAATTTCGAAAAAAAAAAGAGAGAGATCCGAGGGCCAGAAAAAGAGCTCAAGCTTTTCACTGTAAAGACACTCACGCCATGGAGGAGGACTAGTTATGCAGTATGAAATGTTGGGCAGCTGATCTTTTGGTGGGTGTGGCGCTGGCTCTGACTTTGCTGCTTCTCCACCTCCCGCCATTTTCTATTCTCACTGTTCACTGCTTCTGGAAAAACCCCCGTCCTTCTTGGTCAATACAAAGAAAGAACCCCACTCAATCAGAGAGAGAGCACAACTAGCACAGCACAAATCCAAGCACAAGCTAACTCAGAGCATACCGAAACTCCCACAAACCAGTGAAAGCAGGGAAGACGCTAGGAAATGACAGTAGCCCAAAAGATAGAAAATAAGTGCGGGGTTATCAACAACAAAGACAAGGCACTGTGCAAGAGATGAAGTGGGAAATGGAGGGCGGATGGGGTGACGAGAGGAAGGAAAGGAGAGCAGCAGAGCGGAGAGCAACAGCGAAGCACCTTTCCAATCAATCTTCGGGAGCAAGATCAAGTGGGGATCAATAAAGCCGGGAACTTTATTGGATGTTACCCCACACAGCTCAAAGATTGCCAACCGCCTCAAAAAAAGTGTCAAAAGAAAGTGAAAACCCCAGATGGAGGGGAAGGTGTAGTGGAAGGGGAGGAAGACAATGTAGATGGAACAGGGATTTGTCAACAGAGCGAAGGTGACAGCATGCTACCAGCTTACAATAGCTGCTACTACCCACAAAGAGGGCCAAAGCTAAAACCTCTCCAGCTTTACCCTCCCCCCCGTCTCTCTCTCTTCTACCCCTCTCACTGTGAAAAACACAGAACGAACTCTTCCATTTTTAAATTTCTTTTCGCTCTAGAAGCTCCACTTGTCTCTCTCTCTCTCTCTCTCTAACGCGCGAACCCCACCCACCTGCGAAAACCCTTTTTAACCTTTGACAAATCTTTTACGTTTTGGTTTTGGACCAGAGCGCGGTTTTAGAGGGGACACCGTCCATGAGCATCTCACATGGGAGGGGGAAAGCTTTGAACTTTAGGGGGAAAACAAAGATGTCGACAGCGTCGGAAAAACAAACAAAGGGTACACCCCCCCGCCCCAATCCGATGCGCTCGAACGACGCCGTCCGCGACCCCTCCCGTCTGCCCTTTCAACGAGCGGGACAAAAACCCACCAAAACTCCCAAAAAGATAAACAGCGCCAAAATTTGGCCCCCTTAATCCGACGACGCTGGTTGAAACTCGGTGAAAGTTCGCTCCTTTTCAGCCGCCGATGTTCGAGCCTTTAACCTTTTCCGTACCGCCTGGCACAAAACGAGCTCCTGCACGTTCCCCCGCGCACGCGGATCGGACGCGAACGGCGTCAATCATTTGAGGGGCGGAGGGCGGGGTGGTCATTTCGCCGCGGGGGGGCCCGATCACGTGCGGTGCGGGTTGCTCCGCCCCCGAGGAGGAGGGCCCGCCGCCGGGGGGGGGCGGTCATCCCCTGCGGCGGAGTCCACCGGGGGTTTCCGGTGTGCGCGCGCGCGAGGGGAAGGGACCGGCGACCGACATATTCCCCCGCTCAACCCATCCCAATCCCTGATCCGCCAGTGGATGGACGACGCGTGTCCTCCCCCAGCTTGGCTGCACTCCCCCCACTCCCGCGCTCACAGCTGGCGGAAATTGGGAATTTACGCGGGCGCTTTCCATTGGTTGTTGGGACACTAGGGTCGGTGCTCCCACCTGCTTTTGCTTCGGCCCGAAGAACATGCTCAGATTAGTCGGATTTTGGTACTGATTACAAGCACTTCTTCTTGACTTTTTCATCGCACGAGATTCGACCAGTTATGTGAAAACCGCGTCGAAACCCGATTGGTCGAAATTAGCCTCTCATTTCTACCTCGATATGTAATTTTACCCGTCTTTCGTAAACCTGCCAAATGGGTGGGTCGGATCAGATTTGGATCGGATCATAAATGATCCGACCCAAATTGACCAATTAACCCATTTATGATTAATTTATGCGTAATGCAATTTTCTTGATCAATACTCGACCCGACCCATACCCGATCAAACTCATATTGCTAAAATACTTCCATATTTAATTAAATCTAGGAAAATTCATACCCATTTGAGATGAGAGTGCGAAGTGAGTGAGCGCAAGGTTGAGTAAAGACGAGGGAGATGAGTTGAGTTTAAATCAGTTGTAAACTCATTTATGACTTATTTGCGACTCATTTACGACCTATTTAATACTAATATTAGACTTCAACTCATTTATAACTTATTTACTAAATATAACTAACCCATTTATGATCCATTTAATAATATGTGGGTTAAGAAATGAGTTTATAACCCATTTTGACAGGTCTAGTCTTTCGCGAGAAAAAAAAGCAAGCTTCAACTGAAGTAACATGCTTCTTCGAATTTCGGGGTTGTGCGTGCTGTATTTTGGGTGCGTTTGTTCGTGCGGCGGGGTGGTTTCCCTCGTGAGAACTCTCGGATGTAAATCGCGTGCAGAAGGTCACTTGGAAAATCACGTCGTGACCCGAGAAATAGTACTTTTTTTCTAATCGGAAAAAGGCCCAATTAGCCCGATACGAAACTATCCCCCTTTTTTCACATTTTATTAGGCAGCGAAAGACACTTGACTGTGTGCGAGGAAACAAGAACAGCGGTTAGAATTGACTGGTTGTTGGATCCTAGGATTATGTTCTGTTATTGTAACATGAGAGGTAAGAAAAGCTAGGAAAGGGGGTCCCGTGAGAGATAAAGTTCGACAAATGCAAGATGATAAGGAAGGCCAACCATCGGAGGGGGAGCTTTGACCAGGTTTTGCTGATTTCCAGGGCGTGATTAAGGCCACATAATAAAATGACAAGTGGAGTAAGATCTTCCGTGAGGCAATTGTCATTAAACCAAACGCATACACGTACTCATCCCCCTTACAATGACTCTCTTCTGGTGCGGTGTTGTTATCTGTCGTCATGGATTGGACGAGGTCGCTGTCTTGCGATGGGCAAAGGCATCATCGATCCTTTGGATTGATACCAAACCAGGAGTCTTTTGAAACCTGTGGTTTCGCGTTCGGGGGGGCCGAAGGAATACGAATAGCAACGTTACCGAGAGGGTCGAAGGTTAAAGGGCCTGTTTGGTTTAGCATTTGAATGCTGCTTTGGGAGTCTAAAATGCAAAGTTATTTGGCAAATTTTTTGGCAAGCTTTTTGTGGAGATACAATTGCATCTCCAAAGCTTTCCAATGGCCTTTGGCTAAAGGGAGCTCATGAGGAGCCTTAACAAGTTGCATTTTCGGAATGCAATCGGGTACTGTTCATCGTCACTGTTCATCATCTTCCCGAGCAGCTGGTCCGCCGGCCAGCAACCACCACATAAGGGCTAGCGCCCCAGCGACCACCGCCTGGGGGTCGCGCGACCCCGGCGACCGCCGCCTGGAGTCGCCCGACCTCCGCCGCCTAGAGTCGCGCGACCTCAGGCCGCCTCACCTGAGGTCAGGCGAGGCTGGCTGGCGACCAGATCTGGTCGTCGGAGGTTGGCTGGCGACTAGGTTTGGCCAGCAATGGTGGTCGATGGTTAGCTTTTTTTTTTTTCATATCAGCAAAGTCTTTTACAAATAATATTTACCAAATGGTATTTAGGCCAAAATTACTTTCAAATGTGATTTTAAAATACACATTATCAAACACAATTTGTATTTCGAAAAACCCTTTTAGCTCAAAGGTCTTTGCATTTTGCCAGATACATTTCTCAAAAGCCAAACCAAATAGGCCCAAAGATTCATTGCATGTTTATCGTAGATGTATACCTAATCTAATAGTTTTGTGAAAAAAGAATAGACAGGATGCTCGTCAGTCAAAAGATTGGGATTAGAGTAAGCTTGTGAACCCAAGCAATGACAAATACAACACCAATCTCGTATTGTATATGTGCCCACGTACTTCCTGAACCGGGAAGGCATGATTGTCTCACTCTTGCTTTAAGTTGAAGGTAATCATAACCTTTTTTTTATATGGGGTTGCTCACTTGATTGTTCTTTTGACAGATTTGTCAACCCATTTCGTGGAAATTGGGCAGAGAAATAAAAATAAAGCAGAAAATGAGAGAGAGAGAGAGAGACTATTGAGATCTGGTTGGTGATATTTGAATTGGATGGGGGAGAGGAGCTGCATGATCTTGTCCTCTTCTGGGATGACCCTGTGGAAGATATTCCATCGGGCCTTTGCGAGGGCATCACAACATGTCAAAATCAGATCGGCACGGGCCTTTAAAGAAAGATATCCAAGAAACACTTCAAAACGCCTGATCAGGCACATGATTTTGAAAGGGTGTGAAAAAGGGTTTCCGCTGGAGGCAAAACGAGAGTGCGGAGTGATGGATGCAAGAGGGGAGAAAAGTGGGAAATGATGGGCATTCTTGAAACTAAGGGAAAATGGAGGTGGGAAAATGTACAGATCCAAGGAGGAGGAAAACGAAGATAAGGAACATGGAAGTAGCTTTCGCTTGTTTTACAGGATAATCCAAAATGATAGCATACTTTTGTGGGGGCTTCCCCATGCAAAGGGACCACGTGTTGAATTGGCCAAAAATTCTCTGGCTTGTTCTGCGCTTTTTGGCGTCCTGAGGAAGAGAGATACGGTGGGTGGGCGGGCGGGCGATTCTTGGTGGGCATTTCGCTTTCTCCCCTGTTCTTCTGCAAAGGCTTCTCAGTTTCTGGCCCTAGTTTTTGATGATGGCGTTCGTTCAGTCCTCAGGCCTGGACAGGGGAGGTTCAGGGAATCACAAACGATAGCAGAGAAGGGACTTCTGCGCTTCTTGCATGTATCGATGGGATCAAAGTTCCTTCTTTTTGCACTCTTTTTTACCCACATTGGGACTCAGGGGTCTTGGGTGCGTGTGAGGACTTTTGATGTGGTCCATATGATTCTTAAGCCAGGAGGGGTTGCCTGCAACAAGAAGGTGTGGGGACAAAAGAGTGAAAAACCGCCTTTGGTTCCTGCCAAAAGACGCGACGAAGTGAGCTGCCATACATGATGGAAAAACGATTCTATGGTTACCATGATTGACTTACGAAATTAGCATATCGATTAATGTGGTAAGTTTCAATTGACCGTTGAGGAGGACACGCTTAATAACAAGGGAGAGCGATAAGAATAGTCTCCACAATTTGGCTTAATGTATAATGTGATCCTTAAACTTTAATTTATTTATTATGATCCATAAACTTTAGCACAACGTGCAATATTATCCCTAAACTTTTAATTAATTTGATGTGATCCCTAAATTTTTTTTTACATATTCAATCTAGTCATTGGATTACATGAAAATGTTCAATGTTGTCCTCAAGAACTAGATTGTCAAATTAAAAATTGAAGGACAACATTGCATATTAGACTAAAGTTCAGGGATCGCGGTAAACAAATTAAAAGCTCAAAGATCACAATACACATCGAGCTAAAATTCATGAACCATGTGTGTTGTTTTCCCCATTAACAACTCTATAGAGATATGGCAACTACGACTCGCCATAATTTCCCTTGCTAGATTCATGTCGTTCTAACTGCAAGTGCGCCTTGATCGCCGTTCAATTATTGGTGCGACAATTTTTTGCATATCAAAAGAAACTTATTTGTTCTTCGCGGTATGTACTCCTCCTCTTTTACATGTAGCCATGAATATCACTCTATGTGTGAAATCTGTATTGCTTATCGAACAAGGACTGCTGCTCCGTGTGCAATAATATCTGGGCGACAAGATGAATGAGAAAGAGGCCCTCAAATGGCAAGCATTAAATTCAATGGATAATCCTCGCATCTCTGTCCTGCTCACTCTCTCTTTGTAAAGCACGAGAATCAGCTCCTATACCTTAAATTAAACGTTTCCACTTGAGGGAATTCCCATAGCACTTAAGTGTAAAATGAAATATAAAAATCCCGACTTCTTATTATTAATTGCTTGGAGTAAAGTACGACTTTATGGATCTAAATAATTCCCTAAAAAATCCCAAACTTTGGTGTCCCAATTTTGCCGTGAACTTTTTTCAACAAAAAGACCCAAAACTTTGCTTCCGATCCCAATTCTGCCTCCGAATTATTTTTTTTTGTCTAAGAAAAACCCAAAATTTAATTTCAGTTCCAAAAAAGGTTCGCGGCAAGATTGGGTATGGACTTAAAAGGTCGAATTAGGGAATTAGGCGTTAATTGCTCATAGTAAAGTATGACTTTCTAGGTCTAAATGGTTGTTTCTAGGTTTTTCCGCGTTCTTCGCTTCAGTAACTAAAACCTCGGTCCGAAATAAAAAAAAATGTAGGATCGATTTTCGCGAGCGTAAAATGAAAACGAAAACCGCGTCAAAAATCGAAATCCAATCTAAATTTTCACGAGAAAAGTGATAAAGTAGGTAAAGTTCTAATCTCAAAATGAACACAAAATCCAACACCTCTCATGGACCAAACAAACGATTCTTTTCCCCCTTTGCCCCTCCGTCTCCTTTTGAGATTTCGATGGGCTCAAATCGGGCCCAGCGTTTTGGGCTATTGGGCCCAATGGGCCCGCGCCCGCAAACCATCTTCTTCCTCCTCCACCTCCCTCTTGTTCAAGCGCCCGCTCAAAACAGAGTCTCGAGAACTCCATAGCTTCGGCGCTCTCTCCGCGTCTCGCCGCGCGTGTTCTGCCTCGCAGAGATCAAGAAACCCTCCGGCGGTACCGTACCGGCCACTCTCTCTGTTGCTCTTGTTTTGCGTGACTTCTCTGCTTCTGCTCTCTGGGTTCTTCTTCTCTTGTTGTTGTTGTTGTTGTTGTTGTTGTTGATGTCGATGTCGATGTTGTTGTTGTTACCTAACCGGATCAGAATTCGAGTGTGAAAGGGTCTCTAGAAGTGACCTTTAGCTAGTGCTTTGGGTGCGCCTCGCTATTATTGTCGAACCCATGGAATGTGATTGGAAACTGCCCGCGGGCGGGGTCTTTCTGTGTGGGCGCTCATGTTTAATGCGCCAAGTGTTCGGTGAAATGTCTCACTCAAAATGATGGAAACTACTCGTCCATCTCCTGGTCCATTTCTTCTTTGCCCTTTCTTCGTTCCTTGTAGTTGAATGTCAATTCGGTATGGCTGGAGAAGGTGCATTATTTCCGCCAACCATTTTCGTCGAAGTTGGTCGAGCGTGTATACCAGCGAAGTGAAACAAGCTTCGTGTTCTGGTGGGAGTTTTTGAAATTCCATTGATATTGACCAGGTTGTGCTTCCGAATTCATTTTCAACATGGAAAGTTAGGGACAATTTCACAATTGTTAACTTGATTTCGCTGGGTGGTTAGAAGAGTTGAGGAGAAACTATGATAGAGCCGGGTGAAGTGATAACAGTGTTTGATGGATCAGGGCACGATCTTGCAATGTTTGCTGTGAAGTACCTTCCTTCAAAAGTTGAATTAAAAAGGGAAAAAATAAACACTTTGATCAATCCCATAAGATCTTACTGATTTAGTTGTCTTTTTTCGAGTTCTTCGATGAACTGGTAATGGAATTATTTGGACATGTTTCGCTCTGTTTCTCTTTTTCAAATTGATATGTGAGTTCCTCTGTTTGTAGCCAATTAGTTTATTGTGATCGCACAACTTCTTTCTTCACGTGTGCTCTTATGCAGCCTTCTGTCAAGAATCAATGTTCATGTCAAGATTTTTAGGCAGAGCGCTTTTTGCTGCTGCTAGAACGGAATCTTCTGCCGGGACAGCTGCTGCTGCTTCTGCAGCTACATTTGGGACAGGACACAACCCTCTTGAGGCATTCTTTGAGGCAGATAGAAACCCAGAGAATGACACACCTGTTGTTTACGGTACAAGCTTCTCTTTTTGCTACATGAATACTCGTTTCACATGCCTGTTTGGTTAAGAAGGAAAGACTATATGATGCTTGACAAGATCCGAGTGGGAATGTGTTGAATTTGTAGGAGGCCACGTACACATTGGAAGTTGCATGAGATGATATATATGCTTATCTTCTGTAATGAACAGCTTTTAGCTACAGCTGACCATCACATGGCCTATTCAGCCCCCAAAAACAAAAAGACCTGTGCCGGGCCTATGTGCTTATCACATAGCCACAAACTGGCATTTTGAAAGGGGAGCCTATGTGGCAGAGTGTAGAGTGGACTGTCTGTTCTGGTTATTGCAGCGATTGAATTCATCCAGGCCATGAATATGTATAGTTTCTGCCATCATCTTGCAAATTGGCAGTGCCAACACTAGGAAGGGATTCAATTTTTGATGTAAATACTATCTTAAATAAACTATAAACAAGCATTTCAAAAAGCTTCATATTACAAGACTAGTGGCTTTATGTGTGCCCGTCGAAATGACTGAGATGTGCAACAGTGCATGACGGGATATTGGGTGTGGTTTGTCTGTGTTGGGGAGATGGGGTATGTATAGGCTGTATTAGACTATGCATTGTGTAAATACTTGCTGAACTTCAGTAAATGAGCTTGTATTACTTACCTAGAATTATACTTAAAAGGCATACTATGGGATTGTCTGGTTCACTAATAAATGTCATGATACGGGGTTGTGTGGTTCACTCATAGGAGTCATAACATGGGATTGTCTGGTTCAGTCCCACGATACAGACTCAATTCCACGAATTGAGTTTATTTAAGTTACTAAATTCAGTGTCAGCTGAGGAACTTTTTAAGGATATCTATCTGGTCAAGAGTTGGGGAATCTAAGATATGGATTGGGATTGAACAGGCAGCTCGAATATGAAGATTCAGTTCAGTTATTGTTGTAAGCTAACAGGACTCAAGCACAGTAAATGTGCATCTTCATGTAAAGTATTTGATTAATTTGCTCACGAGTAACCTAATGATTGCCTGAAGTTATAATGAAGATGTGGGTGATTAAACATTCATCAGGGTTTTAATACACTACCCTCCCAGAAAGTATGACGCTGCTAATGATGATCTTGCACGTTTCTTCCTTTTCAGCCTATCCATTCATTAGATAGATGAGATCGCCAAGGACTTGATTTGTTCTGTTGGCCAACAACACCATTTAAAGCTTCACCTCTTAGAGGGTCTGATATAGAGGGTCTGATACGAAGCCATTGAGCTGTCATTTATAAATCCTCATTCTCTGTGATGGATAATGTGTACTTGCGATTGAATGTTCTTTCCTCCCTCGGTGGTTTATAATTTTCAGGTCGAAGTTGGAAGGCTACTGAACTGCGCCTAAAGTCGTGGGATGATCTTCACAAGCTTTGGTATGTTCTGCTCAAGGAAAAAAACATGCTGATGACTCAACGGCAGATGCTTCATGCACAAAATCTGAGGTTTCCCAATCCAGAACGCCTGCCCAAGGTGGATGTTGGTTTTGCTCCTTTTCTTTTCCAAATGTACACATCATTCCTCAAAAGTGTTCTTTCATGCCATGGCTGGCATCAGGGTGCTCTGAACCAAATAAAAGTTGGGAATAAGTTTTTTGTGCTTCTTCATCCCAGTCAATGAAATAACATTGTTGCTAATAGCATTTCTTTATTGTCAATGGATTCAGGTGAGGAAATCAATGTGCCGTATCAAGCACGTGCTCACCGAGAGAGCAATTGAAGAACCAGATCCCAGGAGGTCTGCTGAGATGAAGAGGATGATAAATGCTTTGTGATGGAGACTATATCGTACTAAACCCACAAGCCTTTAAGCTTTTGTCGAGTGACCTTCGCTTCTTTAGTATTTCAGAAACAAGACACAGATTGTTAACCTGCCAATGATCTTGTGAATGTATTTTTCTCTTTGATCTCCACATAGGTCAGAGTACATGTCGATCTGGTGAAACACTTTCTTCTTGTTTATGACTCGTGATAAGGGGGTGGAGATGCCCGCTTTATGAAAAAGCATGCACAATATCACATAATGATATGTGCTTTTCGGCCTGATAGATCCTTCTCCCTGGTGCTTACTGTTCGCATGATTTGATTTGTGAGAATTATGGTATATGGACGTGTGGTTTTCATTCATTTCAAATATTGTTCTCATTATCAATTTTCCTCAGGGAATTTTGTTCATTATACTTAATGAGAAATATTATGATTTTCAAATTATTGCTCACGCATGCCCGAGAAAGCAATGCATCGGAAACCATTAACTTTTCTTATTTAGTTGCTTAACTAGCAATTTGTTTATTTCGTGATAATAATCTTAGGCCGAAAGAATAGTTTTTTTATTTTGTAAATAATGAATGACTTGAAAAAAATTTCTGAAAATGATTACGTGTATCATTTATGTAAATGAACGAACAAAATGTTCTGCGCTGGATGAACGATGCTCTAGAGAATTGATTCAGCAATTTCTGATAGCGCTTTGCTTCAGCAGTTTCTGCATGATTGCATAATGGTAAGTCCTATGCTTGAGTCGGCATCAGCACCTAGCATCCTGTGAAGCTTTAAACTATCATTTCTTATCAGGACTCAACTCGATAGAGTTCAAACCACACTGGTGAGAACAGGATATAACTAAAGAAGATATGATACACACAAAACTAGTATTAAGAAATTGAATTTCACTCCTTTTTTTTTCTTTAGAATAGTCAATGCTTTACACAACCAAAAGAGGGAAATCAGTGGAAAGATAGAACTTCATCAGTTATTGCCACAAGTTGGTAGAACGAATGCTAAGGGAATAAAACTGAAAACAGGCCATGCAAGTGGAAAAATTATCTACATAGTACACACATGAACAGCTAACTAGCCAGTCTGCTGATGAACCAATCCAAGTCAGTGTTCACACGGAGCCGTTACCAGAAGTGCCAGCAGACGTATACATCCTAGCAGATTAGGCGCAATTCACTTTAGACATGCAAAGCTCCTACCCCCAAAGATGTTCCTGCAATCCGCACAAGCACTGGCATATGTTACTACAGTTTGACAGAAAAGAACAGGCAGCGATCAACTCTAAAAGACATTTGCCCCTTTAACTCAAAAAATAAAGCCTCAGAAGTACAGAAATTAGATAGAGGCAAAGGGAAGAGAGAATGATTATTGCCCTTCCATATGAAAAGTACCATAAAGATTTTTTTTCTTTTTCGTTTTTCTTTTAGTTAGGGGTTGGGAAGGAGAAGCATAATGTATGGGACGCACCCAATGCAAGGTTGTCCTTTCCTCGCACAACTTTGGTCACCAACACAATTGATGCACCAATCCATTCACAAACGTAACATAGTGGAAGCATCTGATGCAATGTTGTTGTTTCCTCTCATTATTTTCATCACCAAATGCTATTTATCGCCATTTCCATTTCCATTCATGAGCATGTTTGGTTCTTGCAGCATTGCCACCTCCCTAGCTTCACTCCATTCAAAATCTCATCCACCTCTCTTAAGATAGATACATTGACATGGCTACGCTATTTTTCACCACATTATTGTGCTATATCCATTGTTGTGGTCACGGAACATTCATCCACAAATTGATAGTCGTGAGACTTCACGGGACTTTGACAGAATAAATGGAGGTATTAACAGCAAGAGGAAAAGGTCTAGAAGCAACAAGTATGTAAAGAGTTAAGGAAGTTTGAAATCTGAGATCATACAGACAATTTTTAGGCTTTGGTATAAAATGATAAAGGCCAGGCAACCATGCACGGCAAAGCTGAAGAATTACTACAAGGATGAAGGTCATAAAAAGCATTTGTTCGTTTGGTTTCTCAAATGTTTCTGTTAGAAATGTCGAAAGCATATTTCAAATTAAAAATTAAGAGCGAATGCACCAGAGAGTAGTGAAAAAAAAGGAGGACCGTGGGACGAGCCAAATTTAGACCCAAATTTAGACCGGCAGTGTAGGGTGATTTGAGGTGGCTCATTCTTCTTAACTTTTTACTTCTACTTCTAATATTTTAGATATAAGTTCTATATCAATGATTTCAAGTATTTATGTTCAGTTATAATGAATAATTCTCGTCATATTCTAATAGCTGTTTTTGGAGTAAACATTTGTGCACTCAATTTCAAGTTGATATCAGAGTCAGAAATCTCCAGTTCAATTCCTCACACTCTCCTTCACCCATTTATGAGTTTCCATTTCATTATGGGTGGCAGGGTCAAGCAATTATTTCACTCACCCATATCAGGTTCCAACTAAAGGCCTTCATCATCAAATCAACCTTCATTGAAGGAACAGTGTTAAGCTAAAACATATATTTCGTGCTGTATTTTAATAACTTAAACTTTTGGAGTAAATGGTTATGCACTTATTTCAAGTGCTTAGAAACAAAAAGATCAAAACCAAAATTCATCTGAAATCATGTGATATCCATACGTTTTTAATGACGAGAAAACCCACATGAGATAAGTAAACCTCAAGCTAATGAAACACCCCACTAATTTCATGGGCTAGGTAGAATGTAACCCAAATCCTTAAGTGGCTCAAACATGTAATCATTTACACGTGGAGGTGTGAAAAAATGAAATTGTGCCATGCCCCTAATTCATACACAGTAGTCCAAACTGTTAGGGAAGAGAGACATCACTACCTTTTGACTTATGAGATGTCAACCCTAACAAAATGGTTAGTTTCTACAACTGACAGAAGTATCTTCGGGGTCAATAGGAGCAAGCTGAACCACCTAAAGCTTCCATGCATTATAAGGGAAACTGGGATCTATGTGAAGAGATCAAAATGTTTAATAGTTACTAGTGGCTGTAGATCACAAGTCAAACCTAGGTTAGATTGATCATGATAAGCAATTCAACAGCTGAATAGAAGGGGGAAAAAGTTCAAGCAGTTGTTTGACCACTAACTAGGGCATAACCAATGTACTAAGTAGCTGTCAGAGGTGAAGTACCAGAAGCACAGAAAATTCAAAAAGAAGGCAGTGGAAAAATTTGAGAGGACTATTTTCGATATCCTACCACCTTCTAAATAGAAAAAATATTCTAGGCAGCGCTTTCTGAATGAGTGATGTGAAAACCAGTAGAGGCAGGTGACAGTTGAACTGGTTCACTTGTCAATTTTATAATTGCGGATGTCATCAATGATTTAACTCTTTTAATAATGCTAAACAAAACTGCCCTCTGCCAGAAAGGGCAAATGTGTGAGGCCTTTCAAATTAATGCGATGGTGGTTCAACTGCAAGCCTTTGTGATTTTTGTGAAAATAAGTCTCTCTCAAACTTGCTAAGAGCTGAATAAAGATAACCACTATTATTCGGTTCCCACAGACTCAGACTTGACAGTTTTAGCAAAACAAAAAAAAAAGACTCAGACTTGACCCAAAACACCCACAATTATACATGCTGCAGAGAAAACTGCACTAGATATTAACTTCACAGTTAATTTAATAAGCCTCAGATGTAGAGAAATTCCAGCACTCACATGAAACATCCTTGACGTGGTTTTTTCTTCTTCCTCTCCTTTTGCTTCTGTGGTGGTTTGATCACTACCCTGATTGCAGCATCAAATACTCCCTTAACATTCTGCATTTGCATCAGAGAGCAAGCATCAGTATGCTAATGTATTCATGCATCAGATCAGTAGCATAGTGATATCACTCAAAATTACAAGTCTGAGCAACAAGAAAAAATAGCACCCACAATCTCAAGATATCAGGTGATGACACGGTCAGCTACTAAGAGTAATCAAAGGTCATATAGCTAGCAAAGCAATTTACCTACAGGATCTAGTATCAGAATCCACTGAATGCTTTGGTATGGAGTTCATCAGATGAGACCCTAAGGACAGGTAAAGTAACCCTTCTTCAACTTCAGGAAACCCTCATTGATGTTCACTTAAAATCACTATTAAGTTCATATACTACTACAAGCAAGTTTCAGGAGCTTGTTCCTTAGGAGGCAGTAAAAATTTCTTTCGTTCTTTCCCTTTGTGGCAGACAGGTTTGGGTCAGTCATTAATGTTTGACGATTTCCGTTTATCTTTTCATAAAATAGAAGTCAATCATTTACCAAACCCCTACATTTTAAACCATCACAACGCTAGACCAACCGAGTGATGTGACGAAAAAAAATCGCGTACAGCAATAAGGCTAGTCTGTACTTTACCTGCTGAGTTTTTGAGCTGCATTCTATGTAATAGGTGGCACCAATCTGTTTGCGCAGTTCCTCACCCTGAGTATAAAAAACAGCAATCAACAATAGGGAATGATGTACACCATAGAAAAATATTGCTGACTGATAACAGAAACCTAACTTGAGAAGTGGTCACAGGAACCAGTCCAGGATGATCAGCCAAATAGTGTTTATCCTCACGGAGATCTACATGTCAATAGAAAAGCCAGAACCCAGTGAGAGGCATTAGCAAGTGCATGGGTTGGTGATATCCACCAACGAGCAATGAAATAACAATATTCACTTAGTTGTGTATTGTACCCGACATTCAGAGATACAAGAAGCAACAGAAACCAAAATAAAACCCATTTTGAAATCTGTCCGCTACTGTGAAAATAAATTCTTTCCACTCACCCATTTTGGTTCCCACAAGGACAATAGGAATGCCAGGAGCATGATGCTGGAGTTCTGGGATCCACTGGCCGAGACAGGATTGGAAAGTTGAGATACACGGACGACAAGAAAAATTTTAGGAAATTAAATGCGCCAATTCCCAGCTTACCTTCTTCAGGACATTCTCGTAACTAGCACGGCTAACTAAAGAAAAGGCCAAGACAAAGACATCAGCCCCTCTATAGCTCAAGGGCCTTAATCTATTGTAATCCTCCTGCCCTACACAATGGTAAAAGTATGTCACGGGACACAATGCAATGATCCACACGGCAAATTAGTTGCTGTAAACCCAATTTTTTTTTCCCGACCAAAAAAAAACATATATATGAAAAACTGGAATTGATCTGGAAGTCCAAAATCCTCACCAGCTGTGTCCCAAAGACCCAAGTTGACAGTGATGCCTTCAACCACTACATTAGCGCTGAAATTATCAAATACCGTGGGTATGTAGTCCTGATAAATTCACAAATGGTTAGATTGGAAATACAAGAAACGCTACAAAGTGGTAAAAAAGGCACTGCTCGACGAAAGCCAAGAGCCTGCATAAAATACAATAAAGAAGAAAAAGGATAAAGAAGAAAAAGGAGGAGACCTCCACACAAACACGTAATTTTAGTGAAATCCGAAAACAATACTGAACAACACTCCGGTGATGATAAATTATCGACGGCAATGATGTGGTGTGTGAAAAAGTAACCCCTAGAAAAAGAAAATGCCTAGTGAAGAAAGAAGTAAAGAGAAAGCAATCGGTGGTGCTACGAGGAAACGGCAAAAAGCTGCAAAACCCAGAAACAGGGACCAATAAAGTCAAACGGAAGCACCCAGAGAGAAATCTTTCGGGGGAAAACAAAGGCACATACAGTTGGGAACTTGTTGCTGGTGTAGCAGATGAGCATGCAAGTCTTGCCCACGGCCCCATCGCCCACCGTCACGCACTTGATGAATCTTGATACGTTCGCAGCCATCCGAAGAAGCGTCAAGAGAGAGAGAGAGAGAGAGAGAGAGAGAGACAGAGACAGAGGAGGAATGGTAGAAAGCTAAATTCGGGAATAGGATCAAAACCCAAACAACTGCGGTGGGTTAGGTGGGGAAGGATTTAATGAGGGGGGGTTTCTTGAATTCAAAGCGACAAGCGAGTCAGTGTGTTGTGTTGTGTTGGGGCGGATCACATGATCCTCACTCGCGCTCACTGTCTCCTCCGCCGCGGGCAGCAGAGCAGGAGCAGATCGTCCCTTCCGCCCGTCCTTCCGTTCTTGAAGATCACCACTGGGCGAACCGCAACTGGGTCTCTCCTCCGGCCATGGGATTCCCCTCCTGATTCCGAACTTCCCTCAATACAATATTACCCTGTTCCGAACAAGACCCAACTTGCCCATTCGTCAATCTGACGTCCACAGATGGAGAAAAAGACAGAGAGGCGCAGGGTGAACCGTCGCTAGAGAGAGAGAGAGAGAGAGAGAGAGAGACTGGGGTGGACTTGGGTATCTTCCGAGGCGTCCGTCCAGTCAACTTTGCCAATGCCAAGCAAGCCCCTCACCATACGAACACTAAAGAATAGTGTTTTTAGGGAACTTTATACAAAGCAATAATCTTTTGGCCGGGATTATATCTTTCCCATCCCGATTTCTAGCACCAGTGATTTAATAAATTCTTTATGAAAAAGAAGGCCTTGACCTCAAATGCTTACTCCAACCAATAATCACACTCGTTAAAAATCTCCCCTTTTTCTCTGGCAAACGCTTGTTCATTCTGCTGGCAACGTTCGTTTACTCTGATCTAATGTAGCAGCACAAGGTAACTCTAACAACGTTGTCAAAAGACTTAGCTCCATAAATTGCAATTTTTACTACGACCCCGAAAACCTCGCACGAGAAAGCAGCTTATGGTGTACATGAGTATGATTCAAGCAAGCGATCTTGCTGTTTAACGATTTTTAAGTCCGGTACTATAATATGGGAAAGGACCATCCATAGGATTCTTCAAGGTTGCCACTTTTAAATGAGCTATAGTGAAAAAAATTTCACGCATTTGTTGCCATATCACATGATATGACCCGACGTTTTCTCTTGATTCAGGCAACATGACAAAAACACATGCCCGTGAATTTGGCGACTGATGGGGGGAGACAGGAGGAGGAGGAGAGTCAATGCAGTAACCGAAATGAACCGATCGGGAAACGCTTGACATGAACAGCGTTCGCAGTCCCCCACTCATTTATGAGTCTAACCACACAGCGGTCAGGGACCGACGCGTACGATCAGTGGACCCATCAACGATGAACACTGACATGATACGACCATTGATCCCTGAAACATTAATGACTACATAAGACGAACCGGTGAAGACCTTACGGACCACAAGCATTTCTTTACCAGCAGACCTATCGAAACAACTTGCAAAGATGAGAGAGAAAGAAAGAGTGCTTCATTTGTTCTTTTTGTTATACGAAGTGCCATTCGATGATTTCTTTCCGCTATCAAATATCCCACGAATGCAACTTTACTACATAGAGCAACTTTTAATCCATGTCCCGGACAAGTCATTATTTTTTACAGTCCGTGCCTATCTTGATGACCACCTCTAGCATCGTTTGTTTCTTAATCTTGTGAAACACAGAACTGAAGTACCTTCTGTGGTTAACAGATTTATCAAGAGAAAATAAAGCTGTGTGTGCAATAAGAGAGAGAGAGAGAGAGAGAGAGAGAGAGAGAGAGAGAGAGAGAGTTAGTTCAAGACCAACCAGTCAAAAGATAACTCTAAAGATTGACAAAATGAAAAACTTAAATAATTACAGGGCTTTAAGAGGGTTGGTGGAAGGCATAAGTAAGGTTTAAGCAATGATGCCAAATCACACATCCGTGCAATGGGCACATCCTGGGGAAGCAATGGGATCCGCAGGATTCTAATAGCCGGAGAAACAGTAAGCAATAATAACAAGTGAAAAAGATTCTTCTTTTACCATCACTGCCAGGAAAATTATCTTCCTGCTCTGGCAATATGAATTTTGGTCCTGGAATAAACCTCTGTGGAGATGAAGAGAATGAGATGGGAATAGGGGATACTCACATATAATCCTATCCCAGAAGCCTGTCAAGCCATCTAAAATTATGCTCATTGTCACATGCCATTAGCAATCTAGTATTCATGTAGATGGCCTACCTTCAACAGGTAGCAGGCTACCCAACACAATCGCATGCTGCAAGTATCTAGTACGGAGAAAGGCAAGCGCCAAGTGATTGCCTGGTCATGTAGTGCAAATAGGTACTTCATCTTTAGTTAGCCCCAAGAAGGAGCTTTATACTACCAGCTCAAGAATCGAACAACATATACAGAAAAGCGCCCTGGAACCCCAGAACGAATACTGAAACCATTTTTCACTATATGCTCGTGAATAACTCATACAAGATGAATATGCAGATCAAGGCCGAGTCCACCTTTCTTATACAAAGCATTACAATCAACAGGGAAAACAAAAGCAACATCGCAATGCACTTCTTTTCTTTTTGAGTAAGTACAACTTCACAATGCACTTACCAGTTCTATCTGGACCAACAGAGGGACACGGTCGTTCCTAGACAAGATTGAGGTAATCGCTTTTATGAATAGCTGACTGCTTGTCAATACTCGTACTAAGGATAGCCCCATTGTGTTGAGGAAAACTCCTACTGATTTTGAAGTTGACAAAACCTTCTGTCATAATCTGAAGTATTTCTGTTTCAGGTATATATGTGCTGAAATTTTTCAGACGCAGAAAGTCACTGAAATTCTTCAGATGCAGAAAATCGCTGAAATTCTTCAGACGCAGACAGTCGCTGAATTCTTCAGAAGGAGACAAAGTCGCAGTAATTCTTCAGAAGCTGATTTCTTCAGGAGAAGACGAAGACGCAGTATTTCTTCAGAAGCAATATTCAGAACGAAGAATAACAGCTAGTGATATGGCTTGGATTTCACAGAAGGAAAGTTTTGATTTGTTCAATCCTAAATTGATTGACAAACAAATATTGACAAGTATGCATTACAACGGATAAAAGCTCTACTTATGGAAACCAAGATTCTGATTGTATGGGCGAACAGAATCAGCGGGATTCAGAATCTGTCTAACGGCTACTCAATCCTTAAATCTATCCAAGGTGTAGATTGGAAGATGATCCTCTGCAAGTTGTCCAACGGCTAGTGTGGATGAAGAGGAGTATTTAAGGAGACCATGAGCAGCAGAAGAAGATACGATTAAAGAATCATCAAGTCCAAAGTCTGAGTAATTTCCGATCATTTGTCTTGTCTTTGTGAGCTAAAACATTCAGATCTTGACGGTTACTGTAAGAGTGATTGTGTGAGATAGAGAGTCCTATCATACACGAGTGATATCACTCAGCTTCTGTAAATTCCTCTTGATTACATAGTGAAATCCAGCCAGTAGGCTGTCAGCGTGAAGAGTGGACGTAGGCTTACTATAAGCCGAACCACTATAAACTTGTGTGCAGATTCTCTTCTCCTTATCTCCTCTTTTACGTTCTGCACTTTATCCTGACTTGAATCTGAATCTTTTTCAGTCTCCTCTGTAACTAGTTTTATTTCCGCATAAATTTATAGAATTGTTTAGGATCACCTATTCACCCCCCTCTAGGTGACTCTTGCTAGCCACAACACATTGCATGTGCACACCTTATAGATAGTAGAACTAATACTGCCATCTAAGATACTTATTGCACATAATTTTGAATATTTTGCACAAGGATTGGCATACATGAGGGAAAAATCTTAAATAAAAGAAACTAACCAGCTTAATTTATATACAAGTGGCTCTCAAGTAACGGGGTTTTCTGGGAAGGTGATTGCAGCTCACCACTTGCACAATTTCTACCATCCTCTTCTTCTTGAGACATTGCCCAAATAACCCCATAAAAGCCAGTCACTATTACAACAGCTCCTATGATACTGCACACAAAAGCATAAAAAAATATGAATGCTCTAGACATTCTAAGCAGTGCGCAAAGTTTGATCAGCAGGGATTATGTCATCAATAATTTCGAGGAAGCTCATTATCCAGGGAAAATGGGTCTTCCAAATCATCAGAAACAATAATATCAGGAAAAGAAATCGTTAAATAAAAGAATTTTTCTCTTAGTTGGCCATAGCCAATCTCCATAATGCCTCATTTGAGCTCCTCAGCGTGTAAGTGAGGCTTGAATAAGAGTTGAAGTACTTCCCGCATCTTGACGACATCTATTTAACCAGTTGCTGATTGATATTCCAAAAAAGAGCACAAGCTTTAGGTTGAGTGACAATTCTGGCCCAAACTTCTTTTTGTCCCGTAAAAAAACACCAACTTTAGGTCAAGTGACAATTCTAGCCCAAACTTTTTTTTGTCTTATAAAAAATCACCAACTTCCACCTTTATCCCAAATCTGGCCCCCCGTTTACTTTCTATATGAAGTCATCATTGTTTGAGAAAAAAGGTTATGGTCATGAACTTGGCGGCCATGACGTCTATCGACGGGCGGTGGTCTACAACTTCAAATTATGACAAAACGACGAAGTCTAACCAAAGAGATTCAATCTGGACATTTTTTTGACTTGCCGGTGAAGTGAAAGAGATGAACAGTTTCACCGTTTTCTTCAAACTGTGACTCAGAGAAGAAGACAATGAATAGTGTTTAAATC
Source organism: Syzygium jambos (assembly GCA_031216235.1). Classification (NCBI taxonomy): domain Eukaryota; kingdom Viridiplantae; phylum Streptophyta; class Magnoliopsida; order Myrtales; family Myrtaceae; genus Syzygium; species Syzygium jambos. Next base: position 1,686,506 of record CM062221.1, read on the forward strand.
CAGTCAGCAAGCCACGTGAATTTATTATTGAGGTGGAATAGTCAAGTTGGATAATCAATAGTTCAAAATCAAGGGGGGCCAGATTTGGGATTTAAGTGAAAGTTGGTGATTTTGTATAAGACAAAAAAAAGTTTGAGCCAGAACTGTCACTCGACCTAAAGTTGGTGCTTTTTTTTGGAATTAGGCCTATTTCTACCATATTATTTCTCTGAAACTGGGGTGATGGCTTAACAATGTACTTGACCAAATGAAAATGCTTACTAATAAATCTCACAAGCCAATCACTTACCCAATCTACTCGATAGAGGATCTTGAAATAATTGACCATCACTTAAGTTTCACGACTGTCTTCTGATGCTATAGAATGTAAACTATCAACAGTGCAGAAAATAATAGAGGAAAGCGCATTAGATTCGAGACGTGCTATTTCCTTTCCAAATATTTCTTATGCTTTGCCGGTTTCCAAATATAGCCTTTGTGTAACACTCAAACATGTTTGTCGCCTCAAAATATTTATTGATCTCATATTGACTTCATCTATTGGAATGATGACCAACTTAACAACATCTATGATACTAAATGATTGACAGCAAGTTGGGGTGGGTGGCTGTGGAGACGGAAGTAGGGGGTGATGAAGGAGGTTCTTACCAGCCGACATGGAGGGAATCACCAAGGAAGATGGCACCCATCATGGCAGCTATACCGATGCTTAAGGGTTTAAACATTGCCACAAAAATAGGGCCTTTTTTGTGTATGCACCAGGAACAAACGCAAAAGGTCACCACATTCCCAATTACAGCCTTCGGAGAAAGGGCGAAAATGAAAACATGTGAGTTTTATTGCAAGCTGGTAAACAAGATTTGTCAAACCTGAAAGTTATATAAATGCTCACTGTGTAGATGACTGCAATGAGCTCAATATTGGGCCTTAGATTCCAAGCTTTTGGATCTCTTTCTGCAATTAGAGCAACTACTGCACATTGAAGGGTCCCAAAGAAGCAACAGAAGGAGACCAAGGTCACCTCCGATGGATACGACCTCAGAACTGCTGCCTTTAAATGAACAGCAAAAGTCAGTTAGCCCCATTTCCCTGAGAAAAAGCAAAGAAAGTTTGCACACTACCTGAGCTGTATTCCACGTTGCCAAAGATAAACCAGCAGCCGCCAGGAACATGCCACCGATAACCCAATTAGGGACGTCGGCCAGCAAAGCTTTGCTGGGTTGTGAAGTTGAAAAGCTCTCATCAGGGTAAGGAATAGCAGACATGCCACCGCCAATTAGAGGACCTTTATACAGTGTCACGATCAAGGCTCCAGAAATGGATACCAAGGTGCCAAGAATTTTAATTTGGCTTCTTGAGCTCCTGAAGTCTAATTTTTCAATCCTACGAGAGCGACAAAAGAAGATTTCACCAATCTGACTTGCAAAGATCGCTATTTAGATACTGAATTCCAACTCGGATACATCGATTTTCTAAATTAGCCAGAGTTCCCATCGAAATTGCCAAGGTATTCCTCATTTCTACTTTTGCTACTTGAATTGTAGGCCTATTTGATCACTCGTGCATGAGAAAAATGCCCATGTTGCAATGGTGCTAAAATGCGGCAAAAAGAAGGCGAACCTGAAGCTAACCGCGAGCAAGAAGGTGAAAGCAGGCACTAAATTCCCCATAGCAGACGCAAGCGTGGGCGAACTGTAGCTAACTCCAGCGAACACACAGTTCTGCATCGCAGTGATCCTGAAAAACAGAGCGCGCGCGAGCAGAACCGTCGATCAAAGGCAGAGAACCAGAGACAGAGCAACCCCAACACACTTAGCTCGCTCCATCAAAGCTCACTTACCCAACGAGAGCGAGGAAGAAGAACTTGCAGAGCACCGAGAAGGTCAGGGGAGGCCTCTTCTCCCTGCACAAAGCTCGCACAAAAACAACCACCACCGGTCACTACTGCACCGGCGGGCTCCGGCGATCCAACGGCGGAGGAGAAGAAGGGTACCTGTGGATGAAGGAGAGGGGGAAGAGGAGGAGGGAGGCGAGGGCGTTGGAGTAGACGAGGAAGACGAAGCGGCTCATCCCTCGGGACATGGCCGCCTTGCTCAGCGTCGTCAGGCCCACGTCGAGGCACTCGATCGCCACCATCGCCGCCAGCGGCAGCGACCGGAGCAGCCACGGCGTCGCTTCCATCTCTCCCCGTCGCCTCCGAGGCGTCGCCGTCAGCGCCGAGAGCTGGCTAAGGTTAGCCAGTAGAAGAAGAAGGATTGCGGCCCTTCTTGAGCTCCTCCCATTGGTTGGCGAAGTGAAGAGAGCGACGACAAGAATAATACGAATCATAGTCCAAAAAAAAATTGAAATTTTAGGACTTAGGTGCACCGTTGCATCAAGCTTCGGGACTTCTAATGAAATTGTTCTGAAAAATAACATCTTTCATGGATCGTCCGACATAGCACCCCGTGAGGACTCCGAAAGAGCCCATCCACTTTGTTAGAGTCAAGCAAATTGGGCGCGATTCCTGTGGATCGCTTGACGGTCGAAAGAGCGGTGTCGGATTGGAAGAGGCCCGTGTTTTGCCATGGGGCGGCATGGGAGTCGGTTTCGGAGCTCTGGCAGCTACCAGGTCGTCCACGGCCACGGCGGTGATCGGGCTCTCTTCATCTCTCTCTCTACACACCCCTTAGCACCTGCTGAGAGTAAACTCAGAATGGTACTCTCTATTATGGGGTCAGCAAAAGGTCAACCATACAATAATCATGTATTGAGGTATGCACACACCGTTTCCGTTTCTTTTCAAGTTCTTACAGATACTTAGAATGCAGAGGTGATTAACAAAGATCGAAATCACCCAGTGAGTTAAAAATTATTTCTTTTACGCCGAAAACGGCTGATTCTAGAAAGACATTAACTGGAATACAATGGTGAATATTCATTCACTAGAAATGTCGCGACTTGTTAGTTTAGTAGATTGGTATTGACCTACTTAAGTAATGTACTTGAAGAAGCAAAATGTATGATTTCGAGCAACCTTTCACCTTCAGTCGGTATACTGTACTTTAGCAGGCACTGCTAATCTTATTCAGTTTTTGTAGATGCTTTGACCACTGGGTCTTTGTGCCTTTCTGGAGAATGATTTTTGTGTATGTTTAGATTCCAATCAAGCTATGTGTACAGGACACAGGCTCAGTTTAAGTAGAGTCCATGGCGATATTAGAACGAGTACGTGGTCGAAGATGATTGCAAGGTTCCAAAAATACAGATTGCCTTTCTTTCTCGATACTGGTTGTACACACCGGCCAGCAAACTGACTGCCGAGTTTGTGGAAGCGGAATGGGCTCGATGTCATATGAAAATGCACTGCAATGCTCGGTAAGCGATTTCTGAATGACCAACATTGTTCAATTGATGGATCAATGCAACCCAGACTGCCAGAAGCAATCTTGCTTTAGTAGAAAGACTGAAATTCGGGTTTTGTAGAGGATGTCGCCAGAAGCCCATAATTGCTTCCTTAAATTACTCAACCTATGCGTGCGGAAGCATGACGTCCTAAGGCCCGCCGATAGTACGTTATCCCGCCCGGATTACTTGTTCTAATTGATGTCTTAATATTTGGATGTACTCTGCTTGGACATGTCTGGTGTGTAAAACTTTTGTGTAAATATGGACATCACCACTTTGTCTCCTTCCCCGTGTTTGACTGTTGTGTCTCGTGCTAAGGCACAGTCACGACTAAGGGCGATCGAGGGCGAGTGAGCAGACCACAGCCGTAATCATTAGTAGGCCGCTGAAGTATGACCGGGTAATTGGAATAGGTCAAATGTTGGTATAAAATGATTCTTGTCACTTAGATATTGTCACCAAGTTCTTGTTCTCCTCTCAAATTGGAGCTCCCCGTTGTACTCTCACGTGTATATATTCTGGCAACACAACTTTAGCATTACTCCTGTCTAGCTGAACCGGTACGTCTTGCTCTGCAACTTCAAGCTTTCGTCCGAAGAAATTCGCTTCTCTTGTTTGATTTGCTTATGAAAATGCAGGGGCTCTTGAATTGTTCCGGTTTGTCACATTCTGTTTAGCCCATAGACGGAACGAATGCATTAGCATTGCTATGCAGAAAAATATAAGAACTCAGCATAATCCCGGACTCTCCTTAAAATATAAACATGAAGTTCTTGATCAGCTAGTGCTGTGATTAAAATAATGCTTGCTCATGCCATCAATCAGTAATGTCTGGCGACGTGCCTGTTCAGGACATCTGAGTACGGATAATTTAGACCATTTCAGGTGCCGGCTCTTGGTTAAAAAATTACCTTGGATATGCCTTTATCTCACTTTCGATTCCTTCTTTTCGATCTCAGAATCTTTCTGTGTATACTCAGCCAAATTTCAAACATCATCAAACCTTGTCATGGCCTCCTTGTTCCACAATGCCATATAGCCGAACCCGCTTGAGTATAAAGATTTTGCCAGATGCATTTATCAAATTTCCAAGCCACTTCTACTAGCTTCAGTTCTTTCCCAAAATGGAGCGAGCGGCCATCTGGGCACTCCTCATTCCAATTTCTCTGCTGTTTGTATCAGCAGCTTCAGAAGCAGATGACACAAAGCGATCGTTAGTTCGATTCATGGAACAACTCTCACCTGCAGATAATGCAAATAGAAATGAGAGCTGGGGCTGGAACATGAATTCAGACCCCTGCACTCACGGATGGGTGGGCGTTACTTGTGATTCGCGCACACACAGTGTACTAAAAGTCATCCTCGACGAGCTCAATCTCAATGGAACATTCGATGCTGGTTCTCTCTGCAGTGCAAGATCAATTCAAGTCCTAAGCCTCAACAACAACGGTATAAGTGGAGAAATATCTGAAGAGATTGCGAACTGCAAGCATCTGACCCACTTTTACTTAAGTGGCAATCGGTTCGCTGGACAACTCCCTAAAAGCATTCCTCACTTGAGTAACTTAAAGAGGGTCGACATATCGAACAATAACTTCACTGGAGAACTGCCAAGCCTGCATAAAATTCCCGGGTTGCTGTCATTCCTAGCTCAAAACAACCACCTCAGCGGGAAAATTCCGGGGTTCGAGTTTGCCGAGATGGAGGTGTTCAATGTCTCTGATAATGAATTTAGCGGCCAAATTCCCGACGTAAGGGGCCGTTTTAGTGCAGACAGCTTTTTGAGAAATCCCAGTTTGTGTGGGCAACCGTTACCGAATCCATGTCCCCCGCCCCTTACATCAAAGGCTGCATCGAAGAAGTGGTCGACAGATCGCTTCCTAATATACACTGGCTACGCATTCCTTAGCTCGGTGGTAGGACTCTTCATCGTTTACAAAATAGTAAGTAAAAGCAAGTCAAAAGATGAGAAGACTGATGATTTAGAGACGTCTGAAGGCGACATGGACGATAGTAGCATCAAGATGAATGCCACTTCTGGTGATGATTTTAAAACCGGTGAATATAGGTCAGAGTACTCGATGATTTCTATGGATAGTGGAGTGGCACCCGCATCTCTCGTGATTCTCAATAGTTCCTTGGTGAAGGATTTGAAGTTTGAGGACTTGCTCCAAGCTCCAGCTGAGTTGCTCGGGAGGGGAAGGCACGGGACGCTCTACAAGGTCATGATCAACAATGGCGCCACATTGGTTGTGAAGAGGATCAAAGAGAGGGAAATCTCGAGCGAAGTGTTTGAGAGGAGGATGCTGAAGATAGACCAGGCAAAGCATCCGAATGTACTAGCGGCAGTGGCATTTTATTGCTCAGAGCAAGAGAAGCTCTTGGTGTATGAGCATCAATCCAATGGCAGCCTCTTCAAACTCCTCCATGGTAAGTTGAATCGCTTCATTCTTGAGCGATAACCCCCACTAATAGGATCTAGAAGTAGATGATCGATTGCTTCAACATATTCATCAGATTTTTACAGTGGCATTGTTGATTTCAGGGTCTAAAGACGATAACTTTGACTGGGGAAGCAGACTGAACATAGCATCCAAAATAGCTGAGGCCTTGGCATTCATGCACCGGGAACTTCATGAAGATGGAATTGCTCATGGCAACCTCAAATCCACAAACATTTTGTTCGACAAGAACATGGATCCGTGCATCAGTGAGTACGGAATAATGGCCACTGAGAACCAAGAACAGCCAGATCTTTCCCGAAGCATAAGTTTCACAAAGATCACACCAGCCCAAGAACGTGAAAGTGATCATATTTTCTTTAGGGATGACATATACAGCCTCGGTGTGATTCTTCTGGAGCTGCTGACAGGAAAAATGGTCCAAGATGGGGGATTCAACTTGGCGACATGGGTCCACTCGGTGGTTCGGGAGGAATGGACCACGGAGGTGTTCGACCAGGCCCTGATCACGGAAGGTGTCAACGAGGAAAGGATGGTGAACTTTTTGCAAGTAGCACTGAAGTGTGTTGTGTCCTCTCTGACCAAAAGGCCGAGCACCAAGGAGGTTTCGGCTATGATAAATGTGATCAAGGAGGAGGACGAGAGATCGATCGCCTCGGAGTCGAGATCATTCAAGTTGTAAAATGTGAAGGAGCACATGATGACTGATGAGTAATAAGCATTTGCTAGAGAAAACTGATTGTCAATTCTCAGGTCCTTCTGTATCTGCTTCTGTCACTGCACTTGTTGCTAAACCATAGGAAATATCTAATTTGATATTGTGGAGTATTGACTATTTGAGTTATAATTATGATTGGATGATTGCAATGTTATTTGAGCCACATTCTTTTTGGAATCCTAGAGGGATAATCAGTATAATAAACAACATATTTACTAAATCCAGCACAATTTTGCTGCTACTTGGCTCCCATGATAAATAGTAATAAATTGTAAGCATCCTCTTATTCAGTTCACCGACGGTGCAATTGGTTTGAAAAAAACTACACTTTCTAGATTTTTTTAAAAAAAAATCTCAACCCTTGTCAAGGGAACTCGAGCCGCCAGCCAGCCTGGCCTGAGGTTGCGTAACCCTAGGCGACAGTCGCATTTGATCCCTCCTTATATTCAAGTGAGTAAGAGAGGAACTAGGCAAGGGCTCCTTTTATGGGCTCGTCCAAAAAAGTTTAGGTTTCGGATCGAGCCTAAGCCTTGCTAGCCTAGCTCAACCCCCAGCCCAGCCTAGCCAATTTGATCACCCGTTGCCCAACAAAACTTGACTTAGTAGTTGAACCATGTTCATCCCGTGCTGTCATGATTGGTGGAGCGTCTTGCGGTGATTAAATTTATCTGAGGCAAAGTCTTCACATCACACGGTAGTGGTTGATCTGTGAGTTGAGGTGTCAACAGCTCAGTGGACACAGCGCCACTGGTCGTGTTTGTCAAAGTCAAGATTCCAGAAGCCAATAAGAAAATGTCATCTGGGGGCGACTTCTTGTCTTGTGGGGGGCATCATCAACTAACCATCCCAGAGTTGTCAACGTTAACAGAAAGCGTGGAGGTTTCAGCCATGATCGCCACCTGCTCGTGTTGGCACAATCGTCATCAATCAGATCAGATACCATCCCCTGCCTGATGGGAAAGGGCTCATTTTGGTCGTCCCACCCTCGTTTATAATTCTAAAAGAAAACGATCTGGGTTACATCAAGTTTTGATTTTTATCCACTTGTCATCATTTGCGTCTGCCATGTTTTGGGTTTCCTGATTCAAGAAAGGGACTTCACCTGATACTTCTCAGACGCCGGAGCTTTTGTCAATTGAAATTGGATGGATGGCCATGGTAGGACTTACATGAATCGGATGCAGGCAATGCTTGCTCCCCTGTTAGGCCCGTGATCACGGGGGGTCAAAATGGCCCTTTTAGCGAGTGATGTTTTGACCCTTTTCGAATTTTTTGTCTTTACCTCGCCAGATCGTGCACGGCCCGAAGAAGGGGGGAAAATTTGTTTGCTTGATATGTTTTGTTGCATTGGTGGGTCGTGTGGAAACTACAGGCCAAGATGGACAGACCGACCCTTGCCCTGGAGATTAGGCAAACGCGGTGACGCAGCAAACCCCATCATTTGGTGTTGCTTTTGATAGATTCTTGATGAATAAAGAAGTCACGAACGCGACTGTAGACAATCAAGTTGTGCGTAATGGTGGACCTTTAATCATGGTTCAAATCCCCCCTTGGTCTCTCCCATCCTCCAGCTTTTTGATAAAATGTCTCTGAGCCCGATGATATGGAGGAGACCGCGAATGAGGCTAAAAGCAATCGACTTTGAGCCTTTTCTAGTGTCAGCATGACCTTTCCAACGTGATAATTCTCGGGTAGACCAGGAGTAATTCGGTGTGGCATAAGCAAATCCGTCAAACATTAGGCGATTGTTCTCTGAAAATGGGTGGTGTTAGGAGGGCAAAATCGAAAAGTTTTGGACTATCTAAGGGCGACCCAGAAGAGTTTTGTCCAAGACTGTTGCACCTGACGAAAAGAGAAAAGTGCTCATGCCCTTTGCCTATGATTGAAAATCTAGGATTTGGGGATGGTTCTGCATGACTGCTGAGTCTGTCTTTAAAGTTTTCTACCTCAAGCCATCACACCATTCACTGCCCTTTTCTAGCTTTTCCTTCTTCTTCTTTGTGATGGACTTCCCATTTTCTATATTGTATCCGAGAAACAAACAAAGATGAAAAATCCCCTGTTTCAGGGACTCCTGTGGCGCAAAAGAAATTCAAAGCAGGACCCACAGTCATCAACTAATCAGGGGCGATGGAACTCTCTTGAGGCCTTGAGAGCTGCATATTAAAATCCATGCCATTCATGCTTCCTTCTCTTCGGAAGAAAGGCAGGTACTCTTCAGCTCTGCCTTCTGTTTTTTTTCTTTTATTCGCTTTTGAACTCTGTTGCTCTTCAAATGCCTGTCTTTCTTGTCCAGACAACAAGATGAATTCGCAAGGTTAGTCACTCTTCGTGCCACAAGGTCTCCATATTGAGACCATTTAGCTTTAACAAATTGAGGTTTGATGTGATTTCCCGTTATGTAGCATGCACTGCCGATGTTGCAATTGGTAGATACGTCCCAAGCGAGCTTTTTTGCTTCTGCTGAATTGAGTGGTCAGTCTTCCAAGTTTGAGAGCTAAAAGAAAATGTTTAGGATTGCGTATGAGAGGAAGCAACAAGATGGAAGCTTGACATATGCTCCTCCTCGGTCACCTCTCACTTCTTTGTCAAGTCCTTCCATCATGAACTACAGCACGGAATCTACTCCGGAACCATCTTCTACTCGAATTAGCCCCGCACTTCTTCTGTTCATAGTAATTCTAGCTGTTGTCGTCTTCATTTCCGGTCTGCTTCATCTGCTCATCAGATTCCTCATGAGGAGGCCATCTACGTCCATCTATGACTCCACTAGGTACATGGAGAGCTCGGACTCTCATGTACTTCAGAGGCAGCTTCAGCAGCTCTTCCGTTTGCACGATTGTGGCCTCGAACAAGCTTTGGTTGATGCTTTGCCCGTTTTCTATTACAAAGAAATCATCGGGTTGAAGGAACCATTTGATTGTGCTGTTTGTTTGTGTGAATTCTCCCACAATGACAAGCTCAGGCTGCTTCCCACGTGTAGCCATGCTTTTCATATAAGTTGCATCGACACATGGCTTCTTTCCAATTCAACGTGCCCACTTTGTCGTGGGTCTCTCGTGAACACGGATCTCTTGGCTGGCCCGCGAGCACTCAACTTAGATGATTCTTGGAGTGTGCCGAGTGCATTTCCCATTGATGTGGAGAATTCAGTTCATTGTGGTCCAAAACTAGCTATAGATGAAGAAAAGGGCAGCCAAAAGAGGGTCTTTTCTGTAAGGCTTGGAAAGTTTAGGAGCTTAAACGAGGACGAAGAGAGCGTAGAGATAAAAGAAGAGACTAGTAGTTGCTATTTGGACTCGAGAAGATGCTATTCAATGGGTTCATATCAGTATGTGGAGGGTTATATGGATCTGCAAGTGGCTTTATCCACTTCTTGCACGCACAACAGGAGGGTTGTTTTGAAGAATGGAAATGCGAGAGGGCGACAATATCAGATCTCTTCAGGGGATGAAGAGGGGAAGAAGATTAGTGGGAGGTCAAGACGAGAAAGCTTCTCTGTTTCCAAAATCTGGCTTTGGTCTAAGAACAGCACAGGCCCGAGTTTTCCGAATGCTCATGTTGTTGTCACTCGTCAACCAGCAGGAGTACCGAATGGTGGTACAATTCAGGAAGTTTGATTTTTGTTTCCAGATGTAATTTACATAGATTACTGCAGACCCCTACATTTTCATGTTTCTTCCTTGCTATCTCGAATATATTCTGAGATGTCCCATTTAGGAACCATTTAGCCTAGGTGCTGAAATGAGAGATTCTTCGGTGACTTCTCTAGTTCACATAGTAGCAATCAGGTATTTTTTTCCAATAGCTATCTTCTTGTTATCTTTAATTCCTGCGAATCTCCCGGCAAATTAAAGAATCAATGAAGATGCTTGAGCTTTTCTTCTGTCTGCTTTTCTGTGGCATTTTGGAGGTAAGGGCCAACAATATAACTTCGGCTGAATAAAGTAAGAACACATTAGACAACAATTTGGCTGAAGCATTATATGATGCATTGCGCCACGCAATGCCATGAAAGCAGTTCGAATAACCAGACCGGTTTTTAACTCTGTTTATCTAGCCCTATTCTTTTCAGGCATGTCCTGCATCTTGAGCTGCACCTTCCCAGTGCCTTGCACAGCGTTTCGTCACGCTAGTCTGGCCACCGGCCTCGCTCTTTCCTCAGGGAAAGAACTCTCTAAATCTCGCACATCGCGGGATCGTGGCTTAGATCGCCGCCTACACGCTCGAAAGTTCACAACTCGGGTCACATGTTCACCGATAAACCGGCTTGGGGAAACGTTGTACCAGTGCATCTGAAGTATGTTGAGAATGGGAGTGAACATCAGACATTATAGGATTGTCTGCAAATGTTTGCTCTAAGCTCGATCCGATCCATGGCCATTGAACTAAGCCCATTTCGATACGTATGCCGTGCTCATCGGGCCATCAGAATCGGCCCGTCTAGATGGAAATGCTTTCCATGTTCCTACCTGAGTGATCAACCCACTGCTGCCCACGGTAATAAAGTGAGCAAGCAATCCATGTTTTCTCATCGAGGGCAGCAAAAGTCATTAGTGAGGATTATATTCAATTGCAGATGTTGATGAGGAGATAAGGTTTGAGGATATTGCTTTTCTCACGCTTGGTGTCGCCATCAAAGCTAGGCGTGGATCATTCTTGTGGGACACCGCAATTGCTTAATCATTGACTAAATTAGTCACAGAAAGGTGCCTGATGTATGAAAATTGCCTGCCCGGCCTGTGATTTCGAGGCATGTGTAAGTGCAGCTTGAAGACTGCATCTTTCTTTCCTCCTCGTTGTCCTCTTTTGGACAGGCATCCATTTATATCAAAGGGCAAATTTCCAGTTCATAGCCCAATTCTTGCAACACCTTTTCTTTAGGAAAAAGGCTACAAAAAACTTCAATCTATACCCACTATGACATATTTATCATAAATTTTTTCCTCTGACACTAAAAATCATAAATTTATACCCGTGTGATATATTTTCCGTCGATGAGCACTATTGAAAATTTACCTACATGGACGACGGGAGGCAAACGGCATTAACATGACATCCACATAGGCCATTGCTTTAGCGAAATAAAAACGATGTCGTTTTGACTAAAAAATCATTTGATAAAACCTTGAGGAAAGGTTTAATGTGTCGCGCAGGTACAATTTTGTATAGTTTTGGGTTTTCAATGGTTTTTTCCCCTTTTTTAATAGCTTGTAGTTGAACAACAACCAAACAAGCTCATGCCATCACTTCGAGGCGTACCATAATTTTTCAGAGTGCACATAACTCAAGTCAAACTTGTTAGCAAAAATTTCAAATAAGACCTTAGAGTGAAGATTTTTTTCTTTTTTTGCTCAAAAGAGAACTCAATTAGCAAAAATTTCAAATAAGACCTTGAAGCGAAGACTTTTTTTCTTACTCGAGTTGAGTTGGATCTTATCTCAAATAACGACAAATAATGACAATCCAGTCTCAAAACACACACCCAATTCATCGGGCGGCCAAATCTTCGCCGGCGGCAATCGAAAGAGAGCGAAAGGGACATTGGCTTTGCTTTCATTATTCATTGAAATTGATCAATCCTCTGGAATTAATCCAACGACCTCCTTTGTATCGTCGCAAACAAGAAACAACTATAATTCCCGACAAACACCAACGATTCAAACCCAACTCTATACACAATTCATTCAATCTCCAAACCTATTTAATATATAAAAAAAAATCTATCTTTTCTGAAGAATTTCTAAAGGCAAAATGACGTGGCGCCGCCGCCGCCGCCGCCGCCTACACGGAAACCGCCACCTCCGGCACCCTCCCTGAATCCGCCGCCGGAGCCGCTCCCGGCCTCGGCTTGATCGAGCCGGGCAAGGAGGCGAACCGGGCCGAGAAGTTCCGGAGCCCGCCGCCTTCCTCGCCTTCCTCGTCGACATCCCCGTTCTGCCCCTCGTCGAAGTTGAGGGCGTAATCCAGAGGGTCGTAGTTGAGCCGCCCGTGCCGGTGCGCCTTCCGGTTGAACCGCCGGATGAACGTCTTCCACCTGGGCCCGGCGGCGATCTCGGACCACTCCCGGAGCCTCTTCAGGTGGCCCAGCCCGCGGGCCCACCATCCCTCGCCGCCGCCGTCGTGGCGGCGCCGCCCGCCGCCCCCGGACGCCACCCGCTCCCAGAAGGACGACCTGGCGGCGGGGCTCGACGCGCGGGCGCGGAAGCGGGGGAAGCAGAAGCAGCAGGCGGAGGGCGACGGCGGGTATTCGTAGATCGGGTCAGGCTCCGCGGTGGTGGCCGACGCCGCCATGGCCGATTCTTCTGCGCTCATTTCTCTCTATCTCTCTATCTCTCTCTCTCTCTCTACGCCGAAGCAGAGACTTTCTGCGGATAAATAGAGGAGACGGGTTGACCGGGAAATTCCGGTTTTCGATAAGCTTCGCTGGAGCCTATCTTTGGCTGCGAGGTTCACTTGCTCTCCCGGTAAACGGTCGACTCCCATCCTCGCAAATTAAATTTTGGCTGCACTACTCGCCCTATTTTTAAGATTTTCTTTTTGGAAATATTTGGAAAATAATATATTTTATTATATATTTCTTGATATTTTACCACTTTTGTGGCTTTTTCAAAGCTGAACAGCCTGTCAAAACCATTTATGACAACATTCTATCCCATTAAACCTATTTGTCATTAATCTATTAAAAGTTTTTTTTTGCCCTCTCTCCCTATAAGGCTGTAATGGTAAACATTTTGCTTACCCAACAAAATCATATTATAATCATATTTTTCGAGTATTCTATAGTCTCTGAATATTGCCCAACGTGTAGTGTCGTTCATGAACTTTTAATTTGTTCGGCGCGGTCCTCGAACTTTGGCCCCTGTGTGCATTGTCATCCCTAAACTTTTAATTTGTTCATTGTGATCCTTGAACTTTAAAAAAATGTTCGATTTAGTTGGCGAACTATATGAATATATCCAACGTTATCCTTCCATCAATTCAAGTTTGGAGACAATATCGAACGTTTTCATATAATTCAGATATTAAATTGAACGTGTACAAAATAAAAGTTTATAAATGACATTACACATTAGGGTAAAAGTCCAAGGATCCAGATTGAGCAAATTAGAAGTTCGAGGACCGCATTGCACATTGGGTTAGAGTCGAGGGGCCACATTGAACCAATTCAAGTCGAGAGACAGCATTGCACATTGAGCCGAAGTTAATGAACTATTTCAAGTAGTCTATTTGTGTCATTTTTCTCTACATCAATCATACGAGATGCCTAACTTTGCATCTTCTGATTTATTAACCCCCGGTATTATTCGGAAATAATTGAATTGCGAAAATGGAAGGACCAACTATCAATGCCATGATTGGACTGTTAGGGACCCCCACTAATCCAAGACCTAATTCTCACTCTTTAGTTAGGAGAAGGCGAGGTGGGGTGGGGTGGGGGGGGCCGCCGACGAGGGCGTTTCGGTAAATTCGCCGAGGAGCGGAGGTAGTCGTTAGACGCCCGTTGGGTTTGGTTGGCGGTGGCTGGTGGGTGGGTGGGCGGGCGGCAGGCTGGGTAGGTGGCGCTGATCTATTTCGGTGGGGCCCCGGGGATCGGGCGGTGGATGATTTGACGGGACGGGAATCGCGGGGCTTTCGGCCTGGGGAAAGAGGACGATCTCTGGCAGCTCCGAAAGAGATCGCGGGAATCTGACGACATGCTACTCATCCCACGCACCCCCCAGTCGAGGGGAGGCAAAACGCGAAGCGAATCTTCGCACGCTTTCGGTTCATGCAAACGTTTAACTTATCTCTTAATCTCCACGCGGATGATCCATCCCGGACGGGATTTACAAACAGGGCGTTCGTAATTTGGCACGCGAGACTCGACCCGAGACGCCGCGCTCGACCCGAAAGGGCGGTGCCGCGGCTGCAGTCTCTCGAGCTCGCCGGTTCTGGAGGGCTAACGCAGAGAGAGGCGGCCGGCTCTTGAAGGCGCGGGTTGCATTTTGCTAAGAAAATGGCCATTCCATGATTCATACTTAAAGCTTGAACTCCAAGAAAGCTTCGCGCCGCTTCGTGACGAGATCCAAATCGATCCGGAAAAGATGGGTCTTTCGTCTTTGTATTGCTGAGTTATACAGCAGACAGAGAGTCGCATCCGTGAGCCGTGTTTTGGATGGAAAGAACGGCCGGTCCTCTGTGACTCCGGACTTCCGACGAATGGAGACAGAGTCGCAAGTCCGCTGTTCTCGATTCAGCAGAGCAAGCGAGTACAATATCGATGTCATTTTTGCCAGTTCTCTGCGACTCCAGACTTCCGATGAATGGTGACGGAGTGCGAGTTTGCTGTTCGTGATTCAGCAGGGCGAGCGAGTACACCATCGATGTCATTCTCGCTAACAGGCTATAGCTGTGTCAAATATTTGGACAGTAACTGAGTATACAACCAGTATTCCCACCACCAAGAGAATATGTACACCCTGCTTTCCTCCCAGAGCCCAGTGAAATGAGGAAGAGAAAACAGGGAACGGTATTCAAAAAAGAATTCGATCGACCCCCGAGACGCGACCGACAAGAGGGTCTCGAGCAGTTTCGCTTTGCAGCTAAAAAGTGCAGAGCGGATGTGGCGGCCCAACGATATGCTTGAACCTCAACCAACCAACAATAGGATCCGTCCAGCCGGGGGGGTAAAAAGCAAAGCCTACCTGAGCATATGGCTGCCTCGCCACCTGCTATCAGATTCCGCGTGGTTGTGTTAAGAAAAAATCTTGCCGTCGCGTTTCGAGTGGAGCTTTATTGATGTGGCTGGATCTCTCTTCTGCATGATGACCTAGAATTTGAGACAGCAGCCATGCCTTGAAGCAACGTCAAAACATCTATCGTGTCGTCTAGGTAGTACCGAGCTTTACTCGGCTTCTGACCGACGGTGCATGCGAAAACCTCTGGCGCTGAAGAACTGCAGGCCACGCTTGTAATGCTCTCGAACATGTCCTCGTCAGATCTATCATCCCCAATGCACAAAACAAAATCTGGCGATTTCCCACCTTCGTTTAGAGTGGAGAGAACTTTCTCCGCCACTAAGCCCTTGGTCACTCCCTGCAGATTTGCCAGGAACAAAGGAAATAAGAACAAAGACTGAAAACATACCGAGAGAGAGAGAGAGAGAGAACCGCGAGTCCGCACCTGCGGCTTCACTTCAACAATATGCTGACCCTTCTTCACGACTACGGGCTCGTTTAAGAGAACATTCTCGAGATGGTCCAATAATTCCATGGCCTGGAAGGATCCGAAATCAGGGTCGGCGTCCTGATAGTGCCACACCAAAGCGCTCTCCTTAGTCTCCACGTAGGAGCCATCGGTAGTCTCGGTATAAAGCTTCATTACTGGTTCAGCAATCGTTTTCCAATCGAAATCCACCTCCAACCGACCAGTTTCCCAAGTTGCTTCCCTGCTCCACCTGCAAGATAAGGACCCAAATTCCCAAATTTAAACTCCGGTGATGGTTGAAGTACATGAAAGTCTATACTTTATATAGAGAAAAGGGGGAAAACATTGACTTGTGTACATAATATACCTCATGAAATATCCGTGTTCAGCTGCTATACCCAAATTCTCGCATAGTGAAAACCAGCCACTCAAAGAATCTCGCCCCCGGCCACTAACTAAGAACACGGTGTTGCTTGAATCATCGCAGAGATCATTCAGAATGGAGATGACGTTAGGGCTCGGGGTCTTAATGATGGAAGCTTGAGGGACCAAAGTTCCATCATAATCCAGAAATATAGCTCTGCTATTAGTTCTCTTATAAGAAGAGACTAAAGTTTCGACAGATAATTTCCTAAAGCTTGGAGACAGAGACATAATCCTGAAGTTCAGGCCGAAACCGATGCCCCAGCAACGCTTCCTATAGTGATCCTTGCACGATCTCTCCAAATCCTGCATGAAGCTGTGGGCCCAATATGCTACATCGTGGGAGCTGACGTAACGATAATGCTTCTCATGCCTAAGCCGCTTCTCAATTGCAGGCATTGTGATGGCTAAGTTGAGCGCATCAGCAACCGCATCAACGTCCCATGGATTAACCCTGATGGCCCCACTTAATGAGGGTGAGCAGCCGATGAACTCCGAGACAACAAGCATGCTAGTCCGAGGGGTCTCAGCGGCTACCCCCAAAGCATCGTCAATTATTTGAGATCCTTGCCTACAAACTATGTACTTGTAAGGAATCAGATTCATCCCATCTCTCACGGCATTAACAATGCAACATTCTGCCGAAGCATAATAGGCGCTTTTCTCGTAAAAAGAAATTGGATGGTCGATCAAAATTACCGGGTTGTAGCCTGGGAAACCAAACGTTTCGTTTATCCTGTCGGTAGTCGAATAGACCTCTTTCTTCACTTCTTGAACATCCTTCCCAGTGCTCCTGGCAGGGTTCATAATTTGAACCATCACCACTTGTCCTTGCAAATCTGGGCGCTGCCTCAGGAGTTGCTCGAGGGCGAGTAACTTTAGACTGATACCCTTAAATATGTCCATGTCATCGACCCCTAGTATAATCCTTTTACCCTGAAACTGTTTCTGAATTTCCATGGCTTTTGCGGCAGAAGAGCAGTGGTTTAACGCGGATTTTAGCCTTCCCATGTGGATACCGACGGGTAAAATCTTAATGTAGATCGTCCGGCCCAGATATTCAAGTCCGATGTAACCTCGCTTGGACTCATAGTTTAACCCCATCATTCTACTGCAGCAAGAAAGAAAATGACGGGCATAATCAAATGTATGGAATCCAATCAGATCTGCATTTAGGAGTGCTTTGAGTATTTCATCTCTGACGGGCAGAGTACGGTAGATTTCTGATGAAGGGAATGGGCTGTGGAGAAAGAACCCGAGTTTAACCCGATTGAACCGTCTCCTCAGAAAAGTAGGCAAAACCATGAGATGATAGTCTTGAACCCACACATAGTCCTCTTCTGGATTTATCACCTCCACGACCTTATCTGCAAACACTTTATTAGCAGAAACATAGGCCTGCCAAAGCAATCTGTCGAATCGATTGCCAATCTCAGGGCACATGGGAAGCATGTAATGGAAAAGAGGCCACAAGTGCTGCTTGCAGAATCCGTGATAATACCTCTTCTGAATCTCCGGAGGCAGAAACGTGGGAACACAATTGAACTTCTCCAACAACTCCTGCGCTACTTCATCTTGCTTGCTCGAATCTACATCTATCTTTAAGGACCCAACATAAAGCACATTAGCCTTGGCTGAGAATCCATCCTGCATTTGCAATAAAAGCGAGTCCTCATCCAAACTAAAACGCCATTTGCCAGATTCTGAGTCCTTCTGACCATTCAGGGGCAGAAAGTTTGCAACTAGTATTATCTTTCCCTGAGGCTTGGACAAAGATCTATTTAACTCGCTGCTAGTGCTTTCGTCTTCAATGTCGGAAATGATTCCTGGTACTGTTATCACTCTCGGAAGGTTCCTTGGAGTTGGAGGGAAATTCATCATGTCCCCAGATGCCAAATCCAATAAACTTATGCAAGATCTTGACACCATCATAGTGAATATATTTGTGTTATCCCCTCCTCAAGAAGTTGAATTGGTGCAGAACTCAAACCCTTCGTGAAGAAGCCTCTGAAACTATCTGCAGGAGGGAATGACACACATCATGACTCCTACAATCACCGTCAGTTTTAGATCTGAAAATTACTTGGTGCAAACTCTCCATGGAAATGCAGTATTTCTACATATACAGAGATGCCATGTCTCCTTTTACATTCTCCTTTTAGATCTGAAAATTACTTTTACTTCAGGCACCAACAAAAGGATATCAAAAATTATGCAATTTGATCTTGTACATGGATCAGAGTCAATTTTCATTCCCACGGATAGAGTGTTGCTCTCTAATCTTGCAATCCAAAACTGTGTAATATGTTAACACAACTAAGCTTGGTATTCAATTGTAATACCTTTGAAGATATATAGCTCTATCTGATAATTTTACAAGGTGCTTCTAGTTGGCTTGAGGTGAAGACATATTTCCTATTCAGGATAGGCTTTAAGAACATGATAAGTGGTTCTAAGCATAGAAATGAAGGAACAACATTAACGTAACCAAAGTGAGAAAGAGAGCCATACTATAAGAATAATTAGAATTTTGTCGAAATCAATTTTTCTTATTTGGCGTAAGACTTCTCTCGCCATAGAACTTCCGATAGATCACTGACCTGCGTAATGGTTCCGATTTCCAAATATGTCATGATTGTACAAGATCAGGATAAAGTCAGCATCGCCATTTAGAAAGAAAATGCAGAAGATTGTGTTTACACATACTCAGCAAAAGCAAAACAAGACGTTCCCAGAACAATCATTTCAATTGCTCATTAATTATCTTATCCGTCCAGTAACCGTGCTCCCACAATACATTTAGTTAATGCATTAAATGGGGGACCACAAGCCTAATCAGCTACCAAATTTTCAATATTAGAATGAAATCTTCACTAAAAAAAATACAGAAAGCGAATGAGGATTATCATGCCAAAAAGAAGACGTGATCTTTTCATTGAAGCTCGACCAGCATTATGGAAGTCCTCGAGGTGGCTTGCTTTTGAATGGGGTAACTGACATGGCATCAACAAACAAGATGCAGCAAGTTTTTGGCAGAAATCATGAGTTTTGCGTCTTGATTGATTCGCAGATAATAAGGAACCGATCGATTCAGAACTGAAACTTTTCCTCCTCCCCAAGGAACGTAAAATGTGGGGATATTTGGTGTATTATAATATTCCCAGAGGCCTTTCATGAACTTTGCACTCAAATAGACACTGAAATGCACTCCTTGAGGCTTAATCTCAAATGCATGACTCATTTCAGATGACCCGAATTTAATGAGAGAATGAGGGTGTCAGATCATCCACCTGAAGAAGAAGAAGAAGAAGAAGAAGAAGAAGACGGTTCAAACTTTTCCACAGCACTTGTTGGGCAAAGAGGCCCTGCTGCATAAATTTGCACTCTTCCTACAGAAACACCATCATCAGGCCAGATCATCAAGAAAAAGAAAAGGCAAAATTCTGGGCTGGAAAGAAAAGCACACGAACTGTTCACAGAATCACAGTTCTGCATAAACCGTAAGACAAGCAAAGCAAAACCATTTTTTCTCCCACAACACACGTTGCATCAAACAAAAGAGACCCATGTCTTCCATTTCGTTCTTGGCGACCAACATGGCAAAAAAAGAGAGAAGGCTTGCGAGAACAATGCGAAAGAAGGAAGGAAGGAAGAACTTACAGGAGATGAAGAAGCACGAGAAAACTGTCGAGTAAAGAATGCTCCTTTACACAGTTCAAGATTCCACAGAGAGACAGAGAGAGAGAGAGAGAAGGATAGAGGGAGAGGGTGAGTTAGGTTCAAAGCTGGTGAGGTACAAATGGTGGGATTTGGAACCAGAGAGAAAAGAGAGAGAAGGGCCCAAGAAAAGGGAACAACTGGAAAGTCTCTCTCTCTCTTTCTTCTTCTTCTTCCTTTCTTTTTTTTGTTTTTGGGCAGAGAGGTCACAATTTCGTGTGGGCTGGTGTCCGGTGTCCGGGTCCGCGTTGGTTCGTTCAATAAGGAAGGAAGCTCTCGCTCTCTCTCTCTCTCTCTCTGGCTGTGGATAAAACGTGGATTCAGAAAAGTCAAAAAGAATGAAGATATACTGCACGAGATCGAGAGGGAAAGACAGAGAAGAAAGAAAGAAAGAAGAGAGAGTAATGTTACTGTACAGTTGGATTCTGACTGTGGTTGGTCTTACGTTATTATCTGTTGGATTTCTCTTCCTATCCTTTCTTCTTCCTCCCTCCCTCAATTGCCCCTCTCGGAGATGCTTTATTTCTTGCTTGCCCCTAGGCAGATCTGCATATTTAAATGGAAAATGACGCGAATTGTCATGAACTATGATTCAATATGTAACGTGATCTCCATACTTTTAATTTGTTCAGTGTGGTCTTTAAACTTTAATCTAATATGCAACTTCGTCCTTAAACTTTTAATTTGTCCGACGCGATCCCTGAATTTTTTGTAAGTGTTCGAATTAGTCTCTAGATTACATGAAAATAAGTTTTCGGACAATATTGCACATTGAGCTAAATTGAATTGACCATATTGAATAAATTAAAAGTTCGGGAATCATATTACATATCGGGTCAAAATTCAAAGACTATTTATATTATTATCACTTAGATAAACGCGTATCTGATGTTGATATACCGGTTCTATTACGGTGGATTCACCATTATTTTCCTTCTTAAATGGTGTGGCAAGAGCCCCCAGATCTTGAAAGATCTTCGGCCGTTATGCCATCCATCCATAATTGCCACGCATACGTTCAGATATCGTGCTGGTAAAAAAAATCTCGACTTCAGGATCAAGAATTCGCAGATGCACATGGACAATCCAGCGTTGGGATCCAATCCCCCTCTATCATCGTCACAACAAGTTTGATCCTCAATTTCTGCTCTTTTTTTTTTTTCCGATCTCAAATTCCTAAAACAATATGGTGCCGCTATTCAGCACCCTCTAGATAAGCGACGTGGGATAGTTTGACACATCATCTCACGTACAAGCCGGAACAGGAATCGTGCTATGTACATGTATACAGGGGTGTCAGAACCAAATCGAAAAACCGAACTGAGATATGAACCGAACCGAACCGAAAATTTCGTGCATTTCGGTTCGGTTTCGGTTTCGGTTCGGATCATCAAAATAAATCAAATTTTCTTTTCGGTTCGGTTCGATTCGATTCGGATCGGATCGAACCGAACTTAAATAAACACTTCAGTTTAAGGCTATTTTGCCCTCTCTCTCTCCCCTTCTCTCTCCTCTCTCCTCTCTCTCTCTATGCTTAATGAACTTGAAATCGAAAACTGATCCGAACCAAATCGATTTTCGGTTCGGTTCAAATTCGGTTCGGTTCAAGGGGGCACCCTTAATGGCTCGGTTCAGTTCGGTTTTTTTGAAAAACCGAACCAAACCGAATCATTTACACCCCTACATGTATATGCAATGCTTGCATGGATCGAACCCAAACTTGATACTCTCTGACCTCACCCCACGATCCCTTTACCTAGAAGGGCTACATGCTTGTTGGTACGCCTGGGATTTTGACAAGTGGGGATCGCGTGCGCTTTACAAACCGGGATCGCACCCCAATTCCAAAGCCGGATCAGGAGCGATGCTTGGGAATTTTTTTTTTTATAGGTCTCACTCTTTCTACTATGCGATGCTCACGGGGATTAAATCTCGAACCCGGTACCCTTCGGCCCCGCTCTCTAATCTCTTTACCAGCATAGTCGCATGCCTATCGGTGCTCGTGGGAATTTGACAATCAGGGATCGCAAACGCGCATATAAACCGGGATCCGTATTAGAACGTCCAATATGAAAGCCAAAGCCGATCTGCGGAGGGAGAACGCATGAAATGTAAATGGGGTGTGTACGCCCGCGGTAGATCGACGTGGGATATATCAACAAGAGCATATTGAAAAACGAAAAGGGCAAAATCATTTGTTGGGAGCGATTTGCTTGTCATAACCTAACGCCTAACTCCATAGGGCATGATCAAAGGGAACTCCGACCCTATATCAATAAAGAAGATTATCCTCCCACCAATGGTGTCGTGTAGGCCCACATCCATCTCCCCCACTTTTCCCTTAATCATTATAAATATGACCATTTGCATGGATAACCACAGCATTATCGTCCCCTTAATCTAACTTTTTCCAACGAGACAAATCTTTTTCAATTTCGGCTCGGCCACTAGAAATTCGATGTTTTTCCAAATGGGTATTTTTTTTTTTCCGTGTGGGTATTTCGGAAAATTGCAAAATAATGTACTTTTTTGTTTTTGTTTTTCTGACTGTAGTGACCAATGAGCGTGCATCTCGCGAGCACCTTGACCACAAATCGTGCCGCCACCAAAGGGATTATCCCCAACAAGAGCTGCGCAACGAAAAGGACCGCCCGACACGACAGCTTAGAACATAGGATAAGCATCAAAATCAACGGATGCTTCTTCTTCAAAGATAAGTCTCCCCCCTTCTTTTCTAATGAAAATTCCTCCTTTCCTTTTGATTTTTCCTTTTCTTTTCGTCGTTAATTGCGGCCAGGAAAGGACGGGAAAAGGACCAATTTAAAAAAAAGGAGTAAATGAAAAATTTGAGCCATTGAAATTTGAAATAAATGCCGTGGAGGATTCGCGAAGAAACGTAGAGTTGCAGCCTGTCGATGGTCTTTCGTGTTCTGAAAATTGGAAGATGTTTGTTGGTATGTTTGTCTAATCTATTGGTTTCCTCGTCACGTAACATCGTCGCTTCTGGTAGTAGTTTGAAACGTGGTTGTCGTGCTAGAGAAACAACTTAAGGGCACGGGAAAAGATACTTGGTAAATCTCGACTCGGCCCTTCAAGAAACCGTGATGTAAAATAGTGACGGATACAGAAATTAGGTCGAGGAGGGCTGATATTCGTCAAAGAAAGTCGGGCCGACGAGTCCTCACCACAACCTGTTGAACATACTCGATTCAAAATAAGACGAGAATGGTCGGTACGTTGAAAACTACGAAATTGTCTTGATTCGTTAATTAACAGATGATCCCGAGACACTCGTTAATAAAGTCTTATCGAAAATTACACTACCCACCCAGTGGCTAGAGAAGACGAGGACACTTAACATATTACACAAAACAAACGAACCTAAGGCTCCGTTCGTTTGGCGGAAAATATTTTCCTTTTGAAAAATATTTTTCCGGAACATAATTTTCTGGTGTTCGGCGATCAATATGAAAAAGTTTCAGAAAATATTTTTCACCGGCGGCGGTGGGTGGCCGGCAACCGACGGCGGACGGCGACCTTAGTGAAGAAGAAGAAGAAGAAGCTCCGGAAAATGATTTCCGCTTCTTAAGTCATTTTCCATAGACTTAGGCTATTTTGTGATGGGGGAAAGAAAATATTTTCTCACGGAAAATGTTTTCCGCCCCCTGAACACCGGAAAACCCGGAAAATATTTTCTGAGAGAATATTTTCCGCGAAATGAACGGAGCCTAAATATAAAATTGCCCTTCTTTCTCTACCTTTTGCCTTATTGTCGTGCCTCGTACGTGTTGCTTTTCGCTATTGCCCATCCTCCGTTTCTATTGCAAGAAAGGAATACGAGTTGGATTAGAGTCACGATCGTTTTGGAACTCACTCGAGTAAAGTTGCCGACCTTACTTGACCCCTAACCCGAGGCCACACGTCTCTCGGCAAAGGTTGTAACGCCGGAGCTCAAGAGAGGGAGAAGGAGCTAAGAGAGGTAACCCTATAGGTGACAATCGTGGAGGTTCAAAGGGCATCGACGGCCATGACAATTCCTAACGTGATACAAGAATATGGTTCTAATGCGACATGAATTGACTGAGATGAACCCAAACTCAACACGACACAACCGGATTGATTCGAAGCTAATAAAAACCGACACGTTTTTGCCTATATCTTTGTAAAAAAACACTTTGTGATCACATTCAAACGTCATAACGACAATTTAAAATGACACAAATACGATGACACGAGAGGATCGTGCCCCACAAATAGGCGATAGGCGGTGATGCTACAATGTTGACGGGTCTCAAGGGGCTGCAACACGCTCACAAGAAACGGATCGGGAAAGATAGAATATATTTCAACCATTGCTATTTTACGCGCGTCTTTTGTAATAATGATAAGCTTACAATGTCAATTTATTTCGAAATTTCGAAATAATTTCAGTATTAGAATCGAAAGTGAAAAATAGGGAAACAAATTAATCAATTGACAAATTAATATTTTAATTAATAAATAAATATCGGGCCACGGAAAATTTCGAAATCATTTTGAGATAACCCCCGAGGTAAAAAAAAAATTCGGAATTGTGACGTGAAAAGTGACGCGCGGGTGATCTGTAAGCCAATAAATTTTGACAGCTGGGGCCGGCTGAAAATATTTGGGGAAACAAATTAATCAAATTAACAAATTGATATTTTGATTAATTAAATTAATATTGGGCTGCCGGAAATGACCGACGAGGTGCACGCGGCTGCTCGACCACGCCATCCGCCCTCCGACGGGATAGCGCATCCGTTGCTGACGCGCCGGCCCCCCCAATTTACCAAACTGCCCCCGCCGATCCGGGGCATTTTCGTGCGGTCCCTCCGGCGGCAGGCCCGCAAATAGGGCCCGACCCGGGGGGCCCCTTCGGGAAAGCAGGGAGCTTCGGTGCGGATAAAATCGGGTGGGTCGGCGTGGGGACGGACGGATCCTCTGGAGATTTCGATTTGCGAAATTCCGCTTTTGGCCCCGACCGACGGAGGGGCGGGACCCACTCGTACGGACGCTCCCCTTTCGGGACTACTGTTGTGGTCCGCGCCGGGCCCCGCGCAGACCCCCTCCCCCCCCCCCCGCCCCCCAACCGCCGCCGCTCCGCGAATCGCGAGCGTCCACGTCATCCGCACAGCTGCGCTCCGGTTGGGGGTGTGGTGCCTGCAATGTCAGAATCGCACCGCGGAGGTGTTAATGCGAATTTGGAATTCGCGTTGTCATCGCATTTATTACGATCGCGATTAGGAGAACTGTAAGGCATTCCGGATTAGATAATTATCCGATTTGTTTTTTTTAAACGATGATAATTTGGAGAGACGACGAACGGGCGGAGCCAGAGTCGAAAACGGTCCTACGGTCCTCTACCTGATTCGATACGTTTAAAACCCCGTTTTCGACCCATCGACCTGCAAATGCAAATCTAACGATTGATGCCGACTTGACTCCTGCTGCAAAAAAATATTCTCGTATTTGATCAAATCTAGAAAAGAAACTCTTATGCAAACCGAAGTGAGAGCACGAGATCGAGTGAGGGTGAGAGAGATTAGGGATGAACATGTTCTGGGTGGATGGTTTTCACCTTGAAATCGGGAATTGCCCGCTAAAGATCGGTTCTGAAAAATTGGAATCGAGAACCGTTCGTTAATTCCATAGATCCACCTGGTCTGGTTCCCGGGCGGGTCCATAGAATTGATCTCACCAAGTTTTACGTAAATGGAGGTAACTGAGAGCAAGAGATAGGCAATAAACGATCGAAGGGGCGACCGTAAATCAATGGGTGTTTGAGCTTGGGAGTTGAGGCCGTGAGTAAGAGAATAGAGATGACTCAAGCAAGGCAAGAGTGAGATGAGACGAGCACTCGACTCGGTTAGATGGACGTTGAGTTTCAATTAGGGATTTTTCCTAAGATTTTTTCTTTTTTTTTTTGGTCGAACTTAAAAATTATATATGTATTATCTGTCCGATTCAGTTGGGCGGGTGAGCGATACCACAGAAGGAACCAGGAACCGGACCGATACCCACCAATTCCAAAAAATTATAACCACGAATCAAACTGATTCCCTTAGGAACTACCAGTTCTGGGCCGATCCAATTCGGTTCCAAACAGTTCCTAGTTCCTTTGGATACCCCTAAGAGAGAGTAATTGAGATGGGTTGGTAACTTGGGTTTACATAAGTTATAAACCCATTTAGCACTCATATTATTTTGGATTTTACCATTCTAAATCTATTTATGATCAATTTACTAAATATAACTAACGCAGATAACAACACTACCAATCAAATATGGGTTAAGAAATGGGTTTATGACCCATTTCGACAAGTTTGATAATTTGTAGGGTTAGGTGCGGTTTTAATCCTCTAAATTTCAATATTTACGCAATTTGGTTCTTTAACTTTTATTTTGTTCGATCAAGGCCTTTGACTTTTTGGATTTATACAATTCGGTCCTCTGAGTTTCATTTTGTACAATTCAATAATCTACATTTCTTTATTTGCGCAATCAAATCTTTTCGATCGCATCTCAACATTCGAGATCGCTTTCAAGTACAATTGAGTTATTCTCGAGAAATCTCTAAAGACATGATAAGTACATCTGAATGGGTGAATAGCTCGATGATCCGACATCTTGAAAGAGGTTGAATGCCAAGGCACTCAAGCTCACACGCTCCCATAATAATCTCTCCTTTTATAAAGGTGCTTGACTTCTGGTACCAAAGCAAGTGTTTAAGCAAATGGTAAATCCATTAGATGCACATGCATAATAATTACTGATTGATGAATAATTCGAGTTTAGAATGATAATCTATAGGTTCGTGACTTGACAATTCAATCTCATGAATGAAATCCGGTTTTAATATCGATCGGATCGGATTGGTTCCCCCTTTTTTCAACCGATCTTCTTAGGACGAGGTATTCGACTTTTGTCGATGATATTTCTTTCTTTGTGTGTACTGCCGACCATATTTTAGTAAACTCTAGAACTGTTGTTTTGTATATCAGTGGAACTACCATAAAACACGTTTGACCGAAATAGAACTCCCATAAAACATGGTGTTTTTTCGATCGAAACACCACGTTTTGTGTTCAATCCCATTTGTTTTATGTAAAAGAAAACACGATGTTCCTTTTTTTTTTCTAGATAATGACACAAACAGTCCGTGAACTCTGGGCAAATGTGCAATATAGTCCTTGAACTTTTAATTTATTCAATGTAGTCCCAAACTTTAGCCCAATATGCAATATAATCCTTGAACTTTTAATTTGTTCAATATTGTCTCGGAATTACGGTATGAGTTCAATTCAGTCTTTGAACTATATGAATATGTTCAATATAGTTTCTGAACTTGAATTAATGGAAGGCCTAAATTAAACATTTTCCTATAGTTCATGGACTAAATTGAACACGTATCGAAAATTCCTGAACCACATTGAATAAATTAAAATTTCAAGGACCACGTTGCATATCGGGTTAAAGTTTAGGGATCACATTTAATAAATTAAAAGTTCAAGGACCACATTACATATTTGGCCTAAGTTCAGGGACTGCTTGTGTCGTTTTTCTTTTTTTTGTCTTTTCAATCGAAATGGTGCTCAGTAGTTTGTTTTATTTCAATAAATTCAAATCCCGTTTGCACGCTCCACGCGACATTGAAGCCGTCCATTGCTTTAATAGACCAAACTTTAGCGGACATGCTTTGATTTTTCCGGCCGATACACTTCGGGACAATACTTCCGGGCGAAGTTTCCTGTCAGAGTGCCATTTTTCTTTGTGGTTCGAATCATTGCTATTCATTCCTACTTATTAACCTCGTATCTTGCGCATAACACATGTCATTTTGACCTATTAACATTCGAAAACATCACGAAATCCGAAATCCTTTTTATATCTCACGACATGCGTGTCACGACCCGATATAAAAAAAAAAGGTCGATGGTCACACGCATAATAATTTCTCAATATATAGAGATTTTGTATCACAAGCTCACAAAACCATTACATCGAATTTGCACGGTAAATCTCGTCGCGGACATATCAGTTTGAGGTACGTCTCCCGCATGCATCTTTCATCGATAAGTGTCGTCTTGTTGCCTGTCCATCATTTTCACGACAATGCCACAGTAGTCGTCTCGTGGCCTTATATATTTGCCGAGACAAATACACCACAAGTTCTAAAACTTGTCACAAAAGTGCATTTGATTCTTAAAACTTGCAAAACGTTCATTTGAGTCCTAAAACTTGTCAAAATGGTTCATTTGAGTCCTAAAATTAACACCATTAAATTTACTAACGGAAAATGCTGACTCAAATGCACTTTTGTGATAAGTTTTAGGACTTGTAGTGCACTTATCCCTATATTCGCCTCTCTCCATGCTGATTACGCATTTTATAAGAAATGAAATTTAGCCACTCGAACTCGCTTGTTAATAAAATTAAAAATGAAGCGAGCCACTTGATTACGCATTTCATAAGAGATAATATTTTTCCTACTCAAAGGCATACATGTTAATAAAAGGGAAAAATGACACAAACGGTCTCTGAAATTCGATTCGATGTGCAATGTGGTCCTCGAACTTTGGCCCGATGTGTAATGTCGCCCACGAACTTTAAATTTGCTCAATACAGTCCCCGAAATTTTAGTACATGCTCGATTTGGTCATCAGACTATACGAAAATTTTCAATGCCGTCCTTCCGTTAATTCAAGTTCAGGGATAATATTGGATATTTTCATATTATTCATGGACCGCATTGGACAGAACACCGGAATAAATTCCACGGGGCCGCGTTGCACGTGAGGCCAAGGTGGCAGGGGCTGTTCGCGTAACGATCCCTCGATAAAATCTGTGGCGAGCCTCGCCACGTGAGCCAAAAGAAGAAAAAAGGAAAAGGGGAAAAAAAGAGAGGAGAAGGCAAAGGCGCGTACGAGGAAGGCAGAGATATTTTTTCCCCCTCCTCCTCCGGTCCTCCTCCTCCTCCTCGTAGCTACGTTTCCTCCCCGTCTTTTCCTCTCCTGTCTCTCTCTCCCCCCTTTTCCCACCTCGCGCCATGCAGAAAGAAAAGGCGAGGCGAAGGCGAGGGGGCGGGGGCCCACCTTATCCGCAGAGCGGGTTTTCGTGGTGGGCCTGTCGGGTCGGGAGGAGGGCGGGGGGCAAGGGAAAGGAAAAGGATAGGGGCGGAGGGTTAATTCCGTGCGGACGGGGGCGGGGGTGCGGGTGGGACCCCCCGCCCGACCTTATCCGCTCGGAGGAAAGAGGCCCGACCGAATTTCATTTCCTCTTTTGTTTCATCATCCATTTCTCTTTATTTAAATTATTAAAAAAAACAAGCGCACAATTTCTCCGAAATTCGAAAAGCCAGGGTGGGACCCGCCCCAACACCACCACCCCCCCCCCCCCCCCCCGGGGGGGCGGTTTGTCCGGATTGACTTTTCGGTCGCTGATCGAATGTTCCGCACGCTCTCTTCCGCACCACCTTATCCGTTCTCCCGACCCCGACCCCAGTGACGTAAAAGCGGGTGACGTTTCCTTCTGATCATCATTCGTGTCCCCTGTTCTCTCTCTCTCTCTTTTTGCTTTCGAGGCCGAGCAAAGATTCAATCTTCGAGAGGGATCGGTTTTGGCGGATTTTAAAAAAAAAAGAAAAAAAGCAAAATTGGAGTTCCGCGCTCCGGCTGGTAAATTCGTCCTTTTGCATTAATTCCGCGAATTGATTTCGTTATCCCGTCCGGCACGGTACATGGACGGGGACAAGAGGTTTCGAGCGCGTCGAACGAGGCAAATTTAAGTCGGAGGTACGGAAGTATGTGCCCCGACGCAAGGGAGGAATCCCGAATTCCCCCTCTTTTTTGTCGAGAGGGGCGGTTCTTATGCTCGCGCTCGCGCGTTCGGTTTCGGCGACACTTGCCGGATTGGAATTTCGCGAAATCCCGACTGGTTTTGAAAACAGAACTAAAGAAAAAGCGATGGAATGCGTATACGAGCATGGAACATTCGGGCGTTTGGGCTGGGTTGGTTTCGGCGCATGAACGTAAACCGATTCGTCCGTACGCACTGCGCAAGGCTTCGACCGCAGAGCGTGTCCCGATACGAAAGGAATCTCGGATTTTCCTTTCGTCGTGGAGAGATGCTTCCGGTGCTCGGGCGTTCCATCCTGGCGACGCCGGATTAGAATTTCGAGAAAATCCCCTATTGGTTCTGGCAAATGAATTTAAGAAATGATTCTCGATTTTTTTTTTTTTTTGGAGGCATGAAATATCCGGATGTTTTGGCTCGGTTGGTTTTCGGGCGCGAACGTAAATCGATTCGTTCCCATGTGGGTCGGGCAAAGGCTTCGACTGCAGAGTTATCCGGTAGACACGTGTTTGGCGGGAGGAACCGGGAAGGATTTTATATTAGTAAACGCAACTTTTTTCTCTTTCTTCTCATTCGCAACCTTATCTCATAGTATTCCTAACCCACAAAGGGGTACATTTCGATTCTCTCGCTAGCGTCCGAACGATTTTGAATCCGCCGCTCCTGTCAAATCCCTCTCTCTTCTTTACTCTCGTGATTATCTAGATCCATTCTTTTCCTTTCGAATCAATCCTTTGAACCTTCAAAGGTCAAGATCGATTGGAGTTGAATAGTGGAAGGGCGGGCTTATCATGGCGTTTCGCTCGGACTCCATGGGGAGATCTCTCTCTCTCTCTCTCTCTTTCTCTATGTGCTCTTAGGTGTAGGAATGTGTCAAATTGGATTGGTTTGAACATCGAGAAGAGAAGACTCGCGAGAGCCGTCTTGGATCCAAACTCTTAGGCTTGAACATGATGTGGGCTTGGCTGGCCCATCCTAGTCTTGACCTATGAGTAGCTTTTGGTTAGCCCACCATTGAATGTAGACCCTATCCACATCCCCATCCATATAAAACAGCCAAGTTGGCTCCTTTTTCTCATGTTTTTTTTTGAGTTAATACGATGAAAAATCCAAAATCGATAAATATGTGACAAATTTATCCCAGATTAATTTTTTGGCCATCAAAAACCCCAAAGTGGTACACCGTGATAGATTTACCAAATAATAGGTTTAGTATTGAATTGGCAAAACTTCAAAAGGTTTAGGACTGAATTGACACAATTCAAAAGGTTTAGGACTGAATTGGCCGCTGTACAATACGTTTATGACTTTTTGGACAATTATCTCGATCACGTGCATTTGCTATTGTTTCCTCGTGGGGCGAATATACTTCACGAAATCGTCGAGTATGATGTGTACAATGACATATGATACGCCATTGTCGAGCCAGTCTCATATGTTATATCGAGTTAGAAATGGAAGATTATCGTCACACATTTCGTGTAGTACCTTATTGCCAAATCATTCATTTAGTTCTTGGTTACTAAATCATTCATTATTTAGCATGATATATGAATAAAGACTTTCGAATCTTGTCGCAACTAAAAAGAAGAAGCACCTTTGTTTTTTCTCTTGAACTTTAGTCCAAATTATACCATTGAGAGCTAGGAAAATGTCATTGATCCAAGCCCTTTTTGTGGTTTCATACTGGAACTTAGGTTTACTTTGCGAGAAATGAACTAAAGTGTGTGAAATAGATCCTTCCTCTCCCTTTCCCACTTTCCTTTTCCTTTTCCTTTTGCTCAAAGTAGCGGAGCAATGATTCGATTAAATCTTCAATGGGTTCATGCCAAAAGGGGGTGTGTACGTGAATTTTAAAGTATGAACGACCGACGCAGTCAAGAAAAATTTACGATTTATTGGGTTGGAATCTTTCTTTTAATCTTTCTCTTTTGGGGCCATAGGATTATAGAAATGTTTCTTTCGGTTAAAGGTTGCAACTTTGCTACTTTATCATATGAATCCAAGAAACAAGAGGTGCAACCTTATTTGAGATGCTCAAATTAACTTTGTTCACATTTGACGGGCGTTGGTATCCGACCTTGATGGACCATGAAATGATTTATGTTCGAGATTGCACTGTAGATCTTATGCATATTGGCGTCTTCTAATGTAAAGATCAAGCTTGGTCCGTCGCTTGTAAAACGAAAAGGCTTGATCTCACTAGCTACCTAACAAAATGGGGGTCCATATTTGCATGTCACTTGTACTCATGCATTGGTTTTGCGAGTAGAATTGATTAGAGAAGTCATAAATCGGATTCGAATGATTAATCAAGTATGTATTTTGGACAATACTGGTCATTTTTGGCGAAAATTGTTCAAAAAGTCATAAACCTATTGCATTTTTGCCAATTCAGTTCTAAACCTTTTAAGTTTGCCAATTTAATCCTAAATCTTTTCACTTCTTGTCAATTGAATTCATCCGGCCAATTTTGGCCGACCAGCGCTGACGTGACAATTTTTAAATATTTTTTTGAATTTTTTAATATTTTTTCTGCCTTCTTCCCTCTGGCCGGTCCGGCAACTTGCGACCGGCTACAGGCGCGGGCTGGCAAGGTCGACCTTGCTAGCCTCTGGCGAAGCTCGCCATCTTGCCAGCCACTAGTGAGGGCGAGGGTTGTGCACCATTGCCAGGCCAACCTTGCCCAGCTAAGGCAAGGCTGATCTCGCCGTCGCTAGGTGAACCCAGCGACGGCGAGGTCGGCCTCACCATGGTTGGATGAATCCAGTGATGGCGAGGTTGGCCTTACCATGGCTGGGCGAGGTCAACCTGCGACGGCGTTGGTCGGCCTCGCCATGGTTGGTCGAGGCTCGACCTCGCTAGATTTGGGCGAGGTCGACCTGCGATGGCACTGGCCGGCCTCGCCTTGGCTAGGCGAGGTCGAGCCTCGACCAACCATGGTGAGGCCGACATCGCCATCGCTAGGTTCCACCTTGCCTAGCGACGTCGAGGTCGACCTCGATCTCACCCAGGCAGCGGTGGGTGAGGCTCGCCCTTGCCAGTGGTCGGCAAGGTCGACCTCGTCGGCCTACACCTCTAGTTGGTTGCTGAACCGGCCAGAGGGAAGAAGGCAGAAAAAAATAAAAAATTAAAAAAAATTGTCACGTCAGCACCGGTCGGCCAAAATTGGCCAGATGGACTCAATTGGCAAAAAGTGAAAAGGTTTAGGACTAAATTGGCAAATTTAAAAGGTTTAAGACTGAATTAGCAAAAGTGCAATAGATTTAGGACTTTTTGAACAATTTTCCCGTCGTTTTTGTGAGTATGAATCTTGCAATTTCTCACATAAAATAGCGAGCACGAGAGGAATGAATGAATGATTATGTCTTTCTGCGGAAGTAATCCAACGACAATAGCTCCCCTAACAAACCCCACACACGCAACAACATTCTAGTCTTGACTTTTCCAATGATACAAGCCCACTTGAAACAACAACATGATCATGTCTGAGAAGATAAAGGGACATTTTTGTCGGACTGATGCTTGGACTATGGCAAACAATCGTATCTTGGTTCGTCTGGTGTGACTAGAGCCTTCCGGTGTTCCATTGAAGCGATCTGGAGTCAAAGACGATCCCTCGCGAATGATGGCAAACAGAACGAAGCTGAGTGTATCTGGAAATGAATCAAGCGAGAGAGAGAGAGAGAGAGAGAGAGAGAGAGAGAGAGAGAGAGAGAGAGAGAGAGAGAGAGAGAGATTATCGGAGGAGAAGATGCATAATTATCAGCAAGTGTCGAGCAAGTGTCGGTTTGGTCGATCGATTGTCTGAACGGGAAGGAGGAGAAGTAGATCAAAAGCAATATAAATACCTCTGCGTTGTAAAACTTGGGCGGCTGTTTAGCTACACCAAAGGAGTTTGTGGCATCTTGATGGTCTAATGGATTCACAGGTCGGGTGAAGTCAACATAGGGTCCCTCCGTCGAGCACAGCAAGAAACCAATCACCCCACTGAACACGAGAGATTTCAATTCAGTCGAATCACATTACGACATAAAACCATATATGTTTGCCTTTGTTTCCATTAAACTGATCCTAACACAAATTTTGTTGTTGAAAACACTCGAAAAAATGAAGGAAAGATGGTACTAATAAAATCAAATCATGATCTAATGATCAAGATATTCTTTCATTTATGTAAGTCTGTAGGACAGGACACAAGCCAACGACGTGAGTTAGCAATGCATATAATTTGGCAAATTTGACTAGGTGAAACTCATGCACAGTACAGACGTCTGCAAGTAAAGATGAATGTACTATGTATATGGATACCTAGGATATGCAGGAACCGGTGTCCAGGCATAGTTGACGGATCCTTTGAATATATTCCGGAAAGTGTGGATGAGTTGTGGGAGGTTGAGAGAGGGAAACCACAGGCTTTCTGCTTGAATGCACATCACTCCTCCATTCCTCAATGCTTTCACCACCATTTCGAAGAACGGACTCCAGAAAATCTCATGTTCTGGCCCTAATAGATATATTTTGTTAGACCCATGTACATGCTTATTCAATCTCTAAATTATCTTATTTGGAGTCACACAGCACAGATTTTGTCTATAAAGATGTCAGACTCTTCAATTTTGATTTGTTTTGTCTATCTTGTAGGAGTAGAAAGAATCTAATATTTATTCAAATATTTGAGAGAGAGAGAGAGACTTATTGGGTCGAATGCGTCTACTATGATCGCGTCGTATGTACCTCCCCCTGCCGACCTTAAGAATTCTCTTCCTGCAACATTTAGATTGTACAATTGAGAGCAAAACTCACGTGACAGCTAGGACTTATGGAAGCAAGCATTTCACAGATACGTCATACCATCCATTGCATGAAGCCTTACGCGTGCGTCATCATATCCAATTGCAACCTCCGGGAAGAATTCTCGATACACCTATATACAATGATATACGGTGAACCACCCATACAAATCACGAGTACGAATTTTCATTCGATGTACTATGCTCAGGCCGTGTCAATGGTGTTGTACTACATATATGATCCGTATGTCTTTGGAGATGCAACTGATATATGAAGCTATCGGTCACTCACATCGATAAGCATCATATCCATTTCACATATATCTATGTGTAAGATTGAAGAGTGACGGGAGATCTCCCTTAGAATACCTCCATCTCCTCCACCAATGAGCAATACCTGAATGAACAAAGATAGTAAACTGCGTCAATCGAGCATACGATTACGATTAAAGGGTCATGCAAGTCCTGCACATGTATTAACACACACGTAAATCATGTCATTCTCTGATACTGTCAACTTCTGTACTGATGAACTTATGGGGGCGAATGCCGACCGAGCCAGGCTTTCGTGTGTCATTACTGGGAGTAAAAGAAGTGGAGGAAGGGACCTTTTGAGGGCTAGGGATGGAGCAAAGAGGGAGGTGAGTAATCATTTCTTGGTATGCACACTCATCCTTCTCAGTGAGCTGAAGTGCACCATCAAGGACAAAAACCTTCCCATATGCTGTTGACTGCACATTCGGGGACAACATCATCGTCAGTTCAGATTGCAATGAATTGGCCATTGCTGTGTGGCCATTTGAATGAGTCCCCGCGCTGGGGTCTCACTTTACGTACCTCAAGTACCATCATGTGTTGGTATTGAGACTTCCCTTCAAATAACACCCTCTCGATCTTCAGGAAGTGTGCTTGTCCTGCATCACATGCAGGTATATGTTGTTATCTATCCACCGTGTAATCAATAATTACACATTAACTGGATGAAGATATATGTATTTGCATTTAGATAAGATGCGTATATATATGGCTGTAATCATTCATATGGTAAAATCTTCCATGAAACAAAAGTTCTAGTTTAGATTGGCCCTGGTATAACCTAAACTTCTAAATTATGAACTTTGGTTAAATAACAAGATCGTGCCGGTAACACTCAAAGGGTCATCTAAATATTGAAGTATTTAGTTTAGATGTTGCAGATTCTGTGTTCAAATCACAATATCTTTGCCATTCATATTAATCGAGAAAAGTGTCAAAAAAGTCCTAAACCTTTTGCATTGGTGCCAATTCAGTCCTAAACCTTTTGTATTGATGCTAATTCAGTCCTAAACCTTCTGCATTAGTGCCAATTCAGTCCTAAACCTTTTTTTGGTGTCAATTCAGTCATAAATCTTTTGTATTGACGCCAATTTAGTCATAAACCTTTTACATTGGTACCAATTTAGTCCTAAACCTTTTGCATTGGTGCCAATTTAGTCCTTTCGGCTAATAGCTGTTCACGTGTCGAAGGACTGAATTAGTACAAATGCAAAATGTTTATGATTGAATTGGCACAAATACGAGGGGTTTAGGATAAAATTGGTACTCAAAAAATGTTTAGGACTCAATTGGCATAAATGCAAAATGTTTATAACTGAATTGGCACAAAAAAAAAGTTTAAGACTAAATTGGCACAAATACAAAAGGTTCAGGACTTTTTTGACACTTTTCCCCATATTAATCTTGGGTGTTACATCCACCACCCTGTGGGTGGAGCTTTACTTGATACATGTGAACAAAATGTAGTTTGCTAGTATTTGAAATAAAATAAAAAAGATGGTGCCGACACAGCATAGCGGCGACGTGTTTGTTGGCAATTAGGAGTGGCTAATTACCGTGCCGAAAGCACACGGATATGAAGATCAAGGCTAATAAAAGGTGCAGACAACAATCAGCAAGTACGATTCTGCGGGCAAAAGGGTTGTGAACATAGATGAAAGCTTTGGAGAAAACTCCTGGGCCCTTCGACTGTTAATCATAGTCAAAAGAGAACAAATTCAATGCCATTGGACAATTAGGAGCTTTTGAATGATAATCTCATGTCGCACATGCACCTGCAATAGTGCAAAAGCACAACGTGAGGCACGCACGTCCACTCTATAGGCCTCATTGATCAAGAAACAGTCGGAGTCATTTGAATTTTTAAATGAAGACTTCATTATACGTGCCGTCGACTTTTGCTTTTTTTGGTCGGAGTGCCGTCGACTTTGAGTAACTTCATTATACGTCAACAAGTTAGGTTTTTTTCCCCCCCGATGATCGGAAGTCGATCGTCGTGTCACCATTGCGCAAGAACAAGAAACCCCCTAAATACATTTACATCCATGTCCTACATATTTTCTTCTGGTTTTGACTAGCATCTGCTGTATTAACAGAGAACAGGAGCAAACTACGCGCTTTGTAATCCAAATAGCTAATTAAGATTAACCCTGACCACGTATTCCCCCTAAGCAGAATCTCATTTACAAGAAAAGAAGGAGCTCGCGTTGGAGGGAACAACAAACCTGGCCACAAGGGACTGTACTCAGCAAACCATCCCGTAAGCTGGGGATTTTTCAGATCGTCGCAGTGGTCATCATGTTCTACGTCATCTTCCACAACGGGGTTTGCGGGTGCATCGGTGCAAACCCCATTTTCGCGAACCTTTTCTTTGCCGCTGCGCTTATCCTTCTCTCCTTCGGCCATGTTGCTAAAGATCAAGAAAGTCCCTAGACGATAGCTCTAGCGACAGACACCGCTTCCTTCTTTCCACGAGGTTGCAGCTTCTCTACCGCTTGCATGGCATCTATATATCTCTATCGCTCTCGGGTGCTTCCTTTTCTCGTGGCTCGAGAAAGAGACGACGGATCATATCTCTTCTGGTGCATTTTGGGGAAGAAATGATTCCAACGATACAGTTTGTTTCTGTCAATGGGCGCAATGATGAAATCTTCTCCTGGACTCTCTCAGAAGCTCTGCGAAAATCGACGCATGCACTGCAGAAAGATCAAACGAGCGAGCGCAAAAGAGAGTGTGGTCACCTCGCCATCACCGAAACCATAGGAGAGGAGGGAATGAGCGAGAAAGCCATGTGTCGATCAAAAAGGTCGCTTTATATAGGAACATGCATGATTTCTTTATATAGAAAACTCGCAGCCAATGCCATTTTGAGGGGTGTTTTTCGCAGGAAGCTGCCAGCTTTCCCCATCATTGTATATTAGCAAGTACGTTACCAAATGAAAAGCAATGACCAACGGGGTTTGGTTTGGCATAATTGCTCTCGCCAAGTTGCTCGTCCCTACGCTCTAATCGAAGCGATTTATTCTTCTTAGAACAAGATTTGATGAAATTAATGAACAGAGATAGCCCTCTTTGGAGGGAATGGGGGACGGAGGGAGGGACCGACAACTACCGTATGAGGAAAAGGGTACAACCAAAGTTAGGAGATACACATGATTTCATCCTTCAATCCCAAGGCATTCTTGAGAGAGAGAGAGAGAGAGAGAGCTTTTGTGAATCAAGCAAAAAATTGGGAATTCTTGTGTATGCTTGGTTTTGCATGCACATCAAAGACCCAATTGATCATGATTGTCGAGTACAGGTGCCGTATAACTTTGGTGACGATGCAACTCGATTGCTCGACCTTGAGAATATCAGTCAAGTTGAAAAGTTCAAATATCTTGTGTCACCGAAAAAGCAAGTTACTATCGAGGCTCTCGATATAACTTCAAACCATGTCTTTGATTGGAGGTTGCAATCAAAGACATCACCCGCTTTACATTTTAGTTAAGTTTACATGTAAATTATGTCCATAACTCATCTGTCATGGTGTAATTGAAGGAATCCCCCAATTAGAGATGGAAGAAAATATAACTCGTTATTCATCCCTCTTAAGATTGCGGGTCAAATTGCCATGGTGGTATGCGCTTGCTCGTCCATTTGACGATTAACTAGTTTAGCCAGTTAATTATGTAAGTTTATGAAATGTCTTGCAACTAAATAGTTGTGCTTGGGTTCAATAAGAGCGAATGGTGATACAAATGAAAAGTGAAGGTCAAGGTGGGAGAGTTTCGGCAACACAGAATTCCTGGCCAGCTTTCAGGATCACGAAAGGGATATGAACGCAGCTGAATTGGGGAGCAAGACCGGAGGAGGAGGAGCTTTTGGTCAGAGGCGGCGAAGGTTACGGCAGAGACGGAGGTGGCAGCGTGGTTCGGTGGACCAATGGAGAGGAGCCTTTAGCAGTAACGAGAGGGAAGAGAGAGGACAGAGTGGGGAGCTTTCAGTCGTGAAGAGAATCGAGGGAGGAGTGGAGTCGCGAAGAGAGTAGAGCAGAGCGGCAGCTTTCCTTCGTAATGCAGAAGCGAACGGAGAGAGGGGGAAGAAGGTGGGCTCGGCACGACACGTGTCGCGCTCTGAGTGGAGTGTCTCGCCGCTGAGTTGGCAGGACGATGAGGGGCATTTCAAAATTTTCGACAGGTGGGGCTCGGCGCGACACGTGTCACATCGCTGAGTGGGGTGTCGCACTGCTCAGCCAATATTTTCTCGGTTAAGAGGTCGCGGAATCATCGAAATGAAATTAAAAAGAGAGAAATCTAGGATTGGTCCAAGAAAATATAAAATACAAAAATATGTGAAATGAGTGGGCTTTGTGTCCGGGCATGAGGCCCAACAGAGGTCCAAAAGAGGGCCCATCGGGCCCAAATCAATCGGCCCGACTCCCCAACCAATCTCCTCCCTTTCTTCCTCCATCCATTTTTCGCGCGCCTCCGCGCAAATCTCTCTCTCATCCTCTCTCTATCTCTGACGTCACCTCCTCCTCCTCCTCCGCCCGTTAAATCCACGCCCGCCTCCGTCGCCATGGGAGGAGACCATGCATTGCCGCCGCGTCCACTTCTCCGCCGCCGCCTCGTCGCGCTTCCCCCGCCAGTTCGCCCGGCCCTTCTCGCTCCGCCGCGAGATCCCCTGGTGGTACCAGACCCTCGACCCCGGGAGCGAGTTCGTCGACCGATGGAACCACGTCTTCCTCGTCTCCGGCCTCATCGCCCTCTTCATCGACCCGCTCTACTTCTTCATCCTCCTCGTCGGCGGCCCCGGCTGCGTCCGGATCGACTTCCGCTTCGGGTTGGTCGTCACCTTCCTCCGCACCGTCGCCGACCTGTTCTACCTGATGCACATGGTCCTGAAGTTCAGGACCGCGTTCGTCGCCCCGAACTCCCGGGTCTTCGGGAGGGGCGACCTGGTCATGGACGCGAGGGAGATCGCCATCCGGTACCTGAGGACGGATTTCGTCATCGATCTCGCCGCGACGCTTCCTCTTCCCCAGGTCAGCGTGGTCTCGAACGGAAGTAGTTTCGGTTTGAATCGTTTGCCGTTGAAAAGGGTGCTCACCTAGGGCGTGATATGTTCGACAGAAGTTGTCAATGGAGTAAATTTTTTATTTTAAACTCTATTTTCGTCAGTTCATGTCTGAAGGTTTCGTAAATGAAGAATTGTTGAAATGGAATGCTGCAATTCAGATGAAGCATGTGAGGGAAATGAGGGAAGAGGTCACCGGAGTGGCTGATATTTGGAGTGTGGCTATAAAATGCGATTTTGAGAAGAAAGCTTGAAAGAAATACGAATAA
The DNA here is from genome assembly GCA_031216235.1 of Syzygium jambos. NCBI lineage: Eukaryota > Viridiplantae > Streptophyta > Magnoliopsida > Myrtales > Myrtaceae > Syzygium > Syzygium jambos. Next base: position 1,726,710 of record CM062221.1, read on the forward strand.
AGTTTCTTCAGCAGAGTGTTCTCGCTTGGTTCAATGAGAAGGGAGAGCTGTTGTAAGTAGGGCTTTACACGGCATGAAGATGAACATGCGCCTTTGTCAGTGTCAAAGAGCATGCAACTAAATATTCCGGAAGTTCACGCTATTACTTGGAGATGGAAGTTATGTTATGATATATTGCATGATTTAACCCACGTTGAGCTTGATTGTTTCAAAAGCTTATAAGATGTTGGTCAGTAGTTTGAAGGGTGTTTTCGTATCTAGACGGTTCATCCACATGTTCTTTGTCTCGCCTCTGAATTGACACGCATCTGAGTTTGGTAGATTGGATGTTTATATCGCTTTTGTTCGATGACATGTCTTTCTACTTCTATAAACTCGGATCTTCCTTTGTAATTTCAAATTAACATGTTTGTCTGTTCTGCTGAAATGCTGTTTAACTGCCATCTTACACAATTCTTGAGGCAGGCAAACAATATGTTTTTTTTGTAATATATCTATGTATGGCCGCTGATGTTTTCCCTTTGGCAGATCTTTATTTGGTTCATTATCCCAGCAATACAAAATCCTACAGCTGTTCATGCCAACCACACGGTCTCTCTTATCGTTCTCATTCAATATTTTCCTCGATTTTTCCTCATGTTCCCGCTGCATAGACGGATTGTGAAAACAACTGGGGTGATAGCCAAGACTGCTTGGACAGGAGCAGCATACAATCTCATTCTCTGCACACTAGCTAGTCATGTAAGCATTTTGTTTCTACTTTCTGTTATTTCACTGTGGAAGTGGATGCGTGGATTGTTGTTGCTTTCAGATATGGTCATATTTATCCCACACTCTTCTGGTACAGGTTATAGGATCGATATGGTATTTATGGTCCATTCAGAGGCTAAATTCATGCTGGAGGATGGAATGTGAGAAGGAAATGAACAACACCCGCTCTCCCCCCTGTAAACAGCGTTTTTTTGATTGTACCACCTTAAATGACCCTCAACGCATGTTGTGGTTGAATTCCACTCAGGTGTTGGCCAAATGTGATGCTTTTAAAGATGACAACCATCTTCAGTTTGGAATATTTGCTAGTGCCTTCATAAGCGAAGTAGCTTCAGCAGATTTTATCGAGAAATACTTCTACTGTCTTTGGTGGGGCTTGCGGAACTTGAGGTATGCAATTGCCAGTTTCGCTTTACAAAATTCACGTAATTTGATGGCTAGATGTGGCTAATGTATCGACCATCCATAAACAGATTATAGCTCTGCTGCTGAGCTCACGGGATGATTCAGTTTAAGTTTTTGAGGTGCAATGTGCTGGGTAATGTCAATGCAGTTTGAGTAATGCTCATCAGTAAGAGGAATTTTATATATGTTTTCTTGGGCCAACAACATTATATGGGTTTTGAATGACATGGATGCAATTTACTTTTACAGTTCATTTCCGAAGAAGGTTTTCCTGACTTAAAATTTGACCCAATCCATCTGAATATTCTCTCCCAATGCACACCTATTATTCTGTCTGTTCATTAAATCTCTCCTCTCTCTCTGTGTATGTATGTATGTATGTATGCATGCATGCATGCATGTATGCATAGCAGTCTTTTTTGTAAATTTTTCCCCTATGAAGTTCGGTTCTGCCTTTACTTTCAGTCCCAGTCTTCACGAATGCAGAATAGGTGATTTGCCAGGTCCTTTCTTGTACTCATATTGTTTTTCTCTCTGGCAGTTCATATGGGCAGAGTTTGATGACTACCACTCTTAGTGGTGAAAATATATTCTCCATATTTATCTGCATTGCTGGTTTGATTTTCTTCTCGCATTTCATCGGAAACATGCAGGTTTGTGCCTTTCTTGTATTTGTTATGTATTCGTTTGTGATGTCATGGTCAAAGCCGCTAAACCTGTACTCTGCCATGATGAAGGACTGAGGACCAGTGCACCAATTATTAGTTTTTTAAATCAGTTGGATCACTTTCATTGTGGTGCAAACATAGCAGAGCCACGGATTTTTTATTTTCTGCCTTTCCAGTCTCTTGCTTCTCGTGTATGGCATTTTTTGGAGTCATAGACTTCTAAGTTCTAAAAGGCATGATTGCTGTTAACAGTACATGGCGACATTTCCTTAAGCAGATGAGCTGTCATGCAGGTGCAGACTATAGATTATAGCCTTTTTCATTAGCTTTCCTTTCTAATGAAAATAACCTGTGGTTAAGCATATTCCTCTTTGGTATTTCTAGAGCTGAGAAGTCCCAGATATAAATATAGATACTAATTGAAAGGAGAGAGTATTTCTAGTAGTGTTTGCCCAGCTCATTGTCTTGCTTATTCACGACTAATGTTGAGTCAGGTTTTCCAATATCACATGATAGAATATCTTGTATGTAAAGATATGCTTATTATTTTTCACACTGTTGTGCTGTGCTCTTGTGGAGTTTTATCTTTAGCTGTTTAAAACTTGTGACACCAATTATTTCCAAAAGCTCTACAGAGTTGTGGAAGCTTTATAGCCCAGTGAGGGAAGCATGGTGTTTAACCAGTAACTGAACAGTTGCGGTCATTTTTCCAAGAGTCTCATTGACATTTATAAGTTAGTATTGAGATTTGGCCGCTGCTAACAGTTCTCTCTCTCTTGAAAAACTTTTGTTTTCTAAAGACATATTTACAATCTTCAACGGCCAGACTTGAAGAATGGAGAATTAAACGGAGAGATACAGAGGAGTGGATGCGGCATCGTCAACTACCTCCAGATCTGCAAGAACGTGTCCGCCGATTTGTTCAGTACAAATGGCTTGCCACTAGAGGTGTCAACGAGGAAACCATTTTACAATCCTTACCTCTTGATCTTCGACGCCAAATTCAAAGGCATCTTTGTCTAGCCCTTGTTCGCCGCGTAAGATATCTCAGTCATTGCATTTAACACGTGAAAGCGCAAGTTATTTGAAGAAAAATATTCTAAAGTCAGTTTTTTGTCATAGTTTAACAAATATGTTGGAGAACAGGTGATCTGGTTCTCTACTTCCAACAAAAGCGGGAGCATTAGGATCTCGTCCACGCATGCTAGATATTATTTATTGGAAACTATTAGGTGTTTGGAAATATTTATCTATTCTCATCCTTCTGAAGACATACAAACTCGAGCAAATCTGAATTTCTTTCCTTTTCTTATCTAGGTCCCTTTCTTTGCACAAATGGATCATCAGCTCTTAGATGCTATTTGTGAACGCCTGGTCTCATCCTTGCATACTAAAGACGCATTCATTGTCCGAGAGGGCGATCCGGTGAATGAGATGCTTTTCATCATAAGGGGTGAAGTAGAGAGCAGCACCACAGACGGTGGAAGAGTAGGATTCTTCAATTCCATCACCCTTGGTGCTGGTGACTTTTGTGGTGAGGAACTGCTCACTTGGGCGTTGGTGCCTACGCCGAGCCTTAACCTACCATCCTCAACTAGAACGGTTAAAACCCTCTCAGAAGTGGAGGCATTTGCGCTGAGAGCCGAGGACCTGAAGTTTGTCTCTACCCAATTTAAGCGCCTCCACAGCAAGAAACTCCAACACGCTTTCAGGTATCCATATTTATTCTGCTAGAAATTCGACTGGAGAAATCATTCTCTCAGCTTGGAAGATGTACAAACTTTTCCACGTTCTTGCGTGTTTTGAAAGTCTGTAAACTGAGATTGATTGTGATGTAAAACGCTTTCAGGTATTACTCCCACCAGTGGCGGACTTGGGGGGCGTGCTATATCCAAGTCGCTTGGAGAAGATTCAAGAAGAGAAAGCTAGCGATGGAGTTGGCCAGACACGAGGAGGTCTATTACATGAATGGAGCGGATGAGGAGAGCGAGTATGGACATGAGAACTTTAATGGCGACGAGGAGTTGAGTCAGTTAACCGACGATGCGACCGGCACTCAACACCTTGGAGCTACAATACTGGCTTCCAAATTCGCCGCCAACACGAAAAGAGGGGCCAACCAAAAGGTCACTATACTGGATCCTCAAGAACTGAAGATGCCCAAATTGTTCAAACCCAACGAGCCCGATTTCTCCGCGGACCTCGGAGAGAGTTAACTCTGTATCCTGCCTACCATCATCACACGACAGCCGAAATCACACAACCTCGCTGGGTCCTCACCTCCACAATCAGCCAATTCGTGTTACCATCTATCGGGTAAAACCGGTTTGCTCAAGTTACTGGTCTTTCCTTACTTTGACCTTAAAAGGGTTTGCTCAAATCGTGTAAATGTTAATCTTAACAACTAGCATTTAAAGTTCTTCAGATTTTAAAAAGGGTCACTAAACATGCTTTGATATTACTAACTGTGAACATTTCTATGGTCATATTATACAATGACTCGATGATCATATGATTCTTCGTTGTGCAAATGATGGTTTTTTCATGATTTCCATGAGGTCAATTTCTATTAGGTCTAAATGGGCGAGTACTTAGTCATGCGATTAACTTATGTAGACGTGTTATCCGTTAAACAGTAATATATTTATGTTGATACCGATATCGAACTTAATACATACTTTGTCCACAATCCAATGCCTCTCGCTTAATGAGCAAACTATACAATCTAAACAACAATTAATAACTATTAGATTTTGACGGGATCACTGTCAACTGTTCTGAAAGCTTAAACTATTATAGGAAGGTGTAATTTAATATTTAATTATTCTAACACTCTCCCTCACATTTAGTCTGGTCTTTTTGCCTAATATTAAGCGTGGATATATATATAATTAGGGAGGCAAATGGGGCCTTGAAAGATTTGAATTCAGGACGTTATGCTCTAATACCATGTTAGATTTCGGCGGGACTATTATCAATGATTGTAAAAACTTAAACTGTTAGATAAATGTGTGATTTAATATTTAATTATTCTAACAATAACAATTCGAGAAGGTCTCTTTCCACAATTTTGCATTCTCCAATGGACCCTCCCCATATCAATCCCCTCTCTTTCCACAATTTCGCATTCTCCAATGGACCCTCCCCATTTCAATCCCTAAAAGATGGCGCTAGCTATTAGTGGTTCTGCCATTCCTCAAAAGGGCTTTATCAAGATTTCTAACCACAAAAAACTCGAAAGCAAAAGGTGGTTTGATACTCGTTCGAGCATCTTCCACGCCCGATTCCATATGCTCTTAAGTCTACTTTCTTCTTATTTTCTTTTTTTCAGGGACAAGCAAGATTTTAGTTTCTCCGTATTTGACGTTTTCCTCGACGAACCTCCGCTCGTTCGATTCGGGGCTCGCATCACAGCAGGAGCAATCGTTTTTGAACTACACTTATGCGTTGTCTTACTTCAATCTCCTCGATCCAATCAAGTAAATGGCCGTTCCTCCATCGTCACGGAGAAATAGAGAAGTAGAGAAAAAGGGTAAATTAAAGGCTCCGTTTGTTTTAAGGAAAATAAATATGATCGCCTGTATCGCTTAAAATAATTAATCAACAGAAATTATTTTTATTTATCGATAATATTTTCATTAATATTGAAAATATTTTTTGTTCATTCATTCTCATAAGCAATCAAGTTATCATTTTAAAAAAATAATTAATATCACGAAAAACCTCAAACTGGTAGACTTATGATAAATTTACCGCAAACTATTTTTTTGACCATAAAAAACTCTAAACTGATACACCTATGATAATTTTACCCCGAATTATTTTTTTGACAACCAAAAACCCTATACCAGTACACCTGTGACAATTTTACCCCCGAACTAATTTTTTGACCACTAAAAATTCCAAACTGGTGCACCTGTAATAAATTTACTTTTCGCTAGTTTCCGTTAAATTTTACTGTCAAATTGTCAAGTTTAATGACACGTGATAGTTGACAGGTGTACCGATTTTGGGTTTTACTCCTCTGTTTGTCACAAGTTTACAAATTTGTAGTTTTTCGTGATATTAATCCAATTTAATAGACACTAACGGAGGGTAAATTTATCACAAATGTATCAGTTTGGGGTTTTTAGTGGTCAAAAAATTAGTTAGGGAGTAAAATTGTCATAGGTATACCAATGTGGAGTTTTTTGTGGTCAAAAAAATAGTTCGGAGTAAAATTGTCGCAAGTGTATCAGTTTGAGATTTTTTGTTGTAAAAAAATAGTTCGGGGTAAATTTATCACAGATTTACTAGTTTGGAGTTTTTGTGGTTAAAAAAATAGTTCGGAGCAAAATTGTCACAGATGTACCGGTTTGAGATTTTTTCTGATATGAACCTTTTAAAAAAATATTTTCTAAATCATTCATTTTTCGCGAGACAAACGGATTAAGATTTTTACCTCAGATTAACATTAGGGCACAAATGAGCTACGTACAAATTTTTTTTTATATGGTGCTCGTGCCATGACAAGTTATAAAAGGATTTGCTTATGTTGTATTCCTTCATAAGTTCATTTTGGCGATTACTTTCTATAAAATTACTGGAAAATTCCAAATAAAGATCTGAAGCGACCTCATTTTCTCAAATAAATGATTGAAGTGGATCTTGTCTAAAAAAATGACCTAAATTGACTATGACAGTTTCAAATAAGAGCCTAACCTTGCTGGCTAGCTAAATATTCCAGCCGGTCAAAGGCATTTTTGTCCAAAGGCAACTTTAACCTAAACTTTAATTAAATTAGATTAAAAATTAAGAAAACTATTTAAAAAAAAAAACAGGTGAGTATCGCCTGTGGCTGCTGCCTCGGTGAGGGCCGGCGACCCTCGCCGATCAGAGGCGAGGGTGAGCAGGCCCTCACTAGAATCGGGAGAGGGCCGTGACTCTCTCCCAGATGGCCCTCACTCGGACTGGGGCGAGGGTTGGTGGCCCTCGCCAGATTTAGGAGAGGGTTGCGGCCCTCGCTGAGGCACCAGTGACCCCACCGGCCATGGTCGATGCCCCATCGGTGATGGGGTGGAGGTCACAAGCAGGAGGGTTGCCTGTATTTTCTTTTGTATTTTTTTTTTAAGTTTTAGTCTTTTGTCTTTTTCAAGTTTGTCTTTTTTATAGAAAATTTTTTGGATCTTTTAACCTAATTTAATTAGGACTTTATGTAAAAATTAGGATTCGGATCAAAACGATATCGTTTTAATGCTTTAGTTAACCTTAATGTCACATAGGACGCCACTTGGGAGAGATAAAATATGAAAAAAAAACTGCGTTAATATTTTCCATTAATCAAATTAGACGGAATTAGCAAAAAGATTCGATTTTTACACAAAATCGAGTTTTGCACAAGGGCCTGCAAGCCCTCACTAGCTGCTAGCGAGGGTGGTCTCGTCCAGGTCCTCGCTGGCCACAAGCGAGGCTACCCTCACCCAAATGTGGTGAGGGACGGCCTTGCTTGTGGTTGGCGAGAGTCGCCCAAATGAAGTCGGTCCTCTCCTAGCCCTCTTCGGGTATTGCCAAAATAAGGCTTTTTTCTGTATGGTAGAGGAAACTTGTCATCTTGTAGAAAATGATTAAGAGGCTGGTAATTTATTACCAATTTCTTTTTATCTCTATTTTGCTCAGCTCGTTTATTGACGTAGGATGCTTCACATGCCTATTAAGAGTGAGATGGCTACATCAGTCCTTGCTGAATCAATTGATGGCATTCTTGATGGGCTTAGAGATGCACCTTCAGGATTCATTTCTAAATGGGTCGTTTTTGTTGGATTGATATCTTTATTTTTCTTGAAAGGCAATTTGACAAAGAACTCGGAATTCTGCCACAATGGATTGGAGCATTTCTTTGTAATCTTTAAGTGAGTTTCTACACAGGAACTCGGCAATTGTCGTAAAATTGGTTCCACTTGGGCTAAAGAAAAAAATAGAAAAAGGAAAAAAAAAAAAAAAGGGAAAAAATTAAGGACGAAAATGCCCTTAACTAGCTAACGAAGAGAAACCCTTCTTTGATACTGACCTCGCCATTTTAGGTCCTTATTTAAAATAATATCCATTTTATATTTTTATTTAAAAAAAATGAGAGTATTTCGGACTTTGATTTGAAACAAAATTTATTTTAGATTCTTATTTGAAAAAAATGAAAGACGCGCTTACTTATATGATAAAAAAAGAGGCGCCTCTTTAGAATTTTCCCTCAAATTATAGCCTTTTGTATAGGAAGGAGACCAGACCACCAGCAGCATGAGCAGCCATCTTTGCTCATTACGCCCACACCTCCGTGACCACCGATCTTCACCTGTCGTTCTGTTCCCGTCTTACGTAATCTCGAGGGGAAATAATGTCTTGGGTAGATCTGAATTTTGGAATAATATCGCTCGACATTCTTGTTATCCGGTTGGCAGTTGACATATATTAGTGTGCGAAAGTCTATCCCAAAGATAAGGATAACAGTTTTCTTGCGAAAAAAGCGATAGTCTCTGTCTCCGTCTCTCTCCTTCTGTCGCCACCTTTCGAAGCCACGATCCACTAAACGCCATGTGTGGGGAGAGAGAGAGAGGCAGCTCTCGTCAAAATCTCTTTAATGTCCGTCCCGAGTTTCTTGTCTCTGACCCGTCTTTTTCTTTGTCATTTCTTTTTCCCGTTTTTCCTTCTTTTGGACTTTCATGGTGAGTTGTGATGACGAATGCAATCCCAGTCTCGGGGCGACAAGGTGGTCTTGAGATGAGATAAGGAGAGCGTGTGTGGTGGATGCTCTTGCTTTCTGTAATAAGGAAAAGCTTTCCTTCTTTCTTTTCTGTATCCGTAAAAGGGAACCTCTATACTTTACTCTGTTTGGGGAAGGAGCCATGGCTGCTCGCAGATTATCGTCCTTGCTCACTCGTTCGCTCTCTGCTTCGCGGCTTCTCTCTTCAGGTGACCGCCTTTTCATCGCTGACTTTAGTAAACCCTCCAAAGGAAGAAACGGTTCGGTGGGAATTTACTTCTGAAACCGATGACTGTCTGGTTCTTTCCTCTGTCGCCCTGCATGGCGCAGGGGTAGATGACGAGCGTGTGGTCTGATTCCACTCTTGGCTTCGTAATTCTTGATGCTATTTCTTGATTTGGGAGCTAAATGAAACGGAAGAAAGAACTGTAATAAGTGATCCCACAGACCCAAATTGGCCTGGAGATTTGTAGGATTGCAGTTCGTAGAGATGGGTTCTGATAAGGATTTGATATTAACTGAGACTTGTGTTGTTCTCCAAAGACTAGTTTTTGGAGCAATCTTAAATATGGTAATTATACTCTGACTTACGAAGTTCGTGTCCAGCCAACCATTCATTTCTTGTCAGCAGTACTCGTCTCTTATTTGCTCTTTATCAAATTATTAGCTTCAGTTCTCTCTCCTTAATATTTTTTCTATATTCATTATTTTTCTCCGGATTCTTTATATGATAAGTTCTGCTTGCTTGTTGGTACTTTTGCATGTTTAGGAAGAAACCATGGCGTGGGAAGTAGCATCAGCAGGTACAGTACTGCAGCCGCAGTCGAAGAGCTGATTTCTCCGCCCGTCCAAATAAATTACACACAGCATCTGATTAATGGGCGCTTCGTGGATGCGGCGTCAGGTAAGTAGCGCTAATTGGAAAGTAATGTCGATAGCTTTCGATTGCTTGGTTTGTTGTTAGTAGATAGGATTCTTGCATGTAGCTGTTTTGACATGGATCTGAAATTGATTCTATCTCAGGAAGAACTTTCCCAACGTATGATCCTCGTACTGGGGATGTCCTTGCTCATGTTGCCGAGGGTGATGCCGAAGATATTAACCGCGCTGTGGTGGCCGCTCGCAAGGCATTCGATGAAGGACCGTGGCCAAAGATGACTGCTTATGTGAGATTGAAAAAATTATAGCCACGATTTTCCTTCTGTTACATACATCTGTCTGTTGTTACATCTTGAGTTCGTCCATGTTTTGATGATGTACCTGCGCTTGCTCTCCAGGAAAGATCAAAGATACTGCTGCGCTTCGCCGATTTGGTTGAAAAGCATAATGACGAGCTTGCAGCTCTGGAGACATGGAATTGTGGAAAGCCTTATGAGCAGTCTGCCAAATCTGAATTGCCGATGCTGGCACGTCTCTTTCGGTATTATGCTGGTAAGGAATGATGCATTCTTTCTACGTCATTATCATTTGACTAGCCTGTCTTGTCAATGTTTCTGATTCTTCTTCTCATATTGTAGGTTGGGCCGATAAAATCCATGGACTTACAGTCCCGGCCGATGGAAATTACCATTTGCAAACATTGCATGAACCGATTGGTGTTGCGGGGCAGATCATTCCGTGGAACTTTCCTCTTATCATGTTTGCTTGGAAAGTTGGACCCGCATTGGCATGTGGTAACACAATTGTCCTAAAGACTGCAGAACAAACACCTTTGACGGCACTGTATGCTGCAAAACTCTTCCAGGAGGTCTCCCTCTCTCTCTCTCTCTCAAGTACAGAGGCATAATTTGTCTATACTCGGACTGAGCCTATTTTGATATTCTTTCATATAAATTTTGTTTGGAACTTTTTTGGTTTACAACTCTTAAGTCTCTGAGGTCTGCGTGGCCATTGCCACTCTTTATCAGATTAAACAGAAAATTCAATTGGCAGCTGGTATCTTGGGATACTTTTGATAAATGCTGAGACTCAGTCTGAGTTTAGCTGCTAGAGGAATCCTCTGCAAATGAGTATTTCTCAGCCGATTTGGTTTATTGGTGCAGTGTGTCTTTGTGGTCCAAATTATAAAGCAGTGAGTGTGGATTCAGGTCAAGATGGGTACCTAGTGCTTCATGGTCTGATTGGCAAAAGAAAATACGTAGCACTTATGGTATAGGTGGAAAGATAGTCAACATATCTTAACTTTGAAACACAAGGACGTAACTCATGCAGAAAGCTAGACAAACAGGCTGTTTAATTACCTTTCAAATTATATAAGAAACTCTCACTCATGCAAGAGTTCTCTGTTTTGCCAAGGTTCATTCCTACTTTACTGAAGTGGTTGTGTTTGTGACAGGCTGGCCTTCCTCCTGGTGTTCTAAATGTTGTTTCTGGCTATGGTCCTACAGCTGGTGCAGCTCTTGCAAGCCATATGGATGTGGACAAGGTATATTAGACTAATCAGCTGAAAATACTATCTGAGATTGCTTGGTAATCTGAATGGAGATAATTCAACTAATAAGCCAATTTTACGAGTACTTCATATAATGAGTTAAGGTGTTATAATTTAAAAAAAAATATGAGGAATGGATACGCCACAGTGTGCATGTGATGCTCGAGCTCTCAATAATCTCTAACATGCAAGTCGCTCTTTTCTACAATACGTTTGAGGATTCTTGTGCAACACAGTAAAAGAAAAAAAAAACCTCCTCTTTCAAATGATGGCATAAAAATAATCCTTTTCATAGTATTCTGATTTAAAGGGAAGCATCCTACTTTTTAATGGATATCATGGGCATCCGAACCTTCTTCTCTACTAATCCCCATGAATATTCACCTACTGCCTAGTCCACGAATGTAAGCATCGTACTTTACAAGGATGTGACCAAAGGATTGTAGATGAGAGAGACGGCCTAATCTTTCCTGATGGCTTTTAGGCAAAGCGCCTATGTCTCCTAATGGAAATACTAATGTCGAGAGTTCTTTCTGAGATCCTATGTCTAGTTGCTTCATAAAGTTGAAATGTTAAATCCATGGTCGATTGGCATTAGATGGACTGGTATGAATATATAGCAGTTACGTGGCTTGAAAAGATTCTTATCCAAGAATGTCAGCTCATCTAGGCTTCATGATAGGACATCATCTAGCATCATTTCATAATTTTGACAAATTAAAATGAATATTCCGAACTTGGGCATATGCGCCTTTTAAGGCCAAAAAACTTGTGCTCTGCCATGCAGCTCGCCTTCACTGGATCAACCCAAACTGGCAAGGTTGTCCTGGAATTGGCTGCAAGGAGCAATCTGAAGCCTGTGACATTGGAACTAGGAGGCAAGTCGCCTTTCATAGTCTGTGAGGATGCTGATGTTGATCATGCCGTGGAGCTTGCACACTTTGCTCTTTTCTTTAATCAGGTCCGTCCGATCTTCGTATCGTGACAGTTTTATGGGATGAAAATGAAGTTGCCATAGATGAATGAATGAAGGGATATATAAACAGGGGCAATGCTGCTGTGCTGGGTCTCGTACATATGTACATGAACGAGTGTATGACGAGTTCGTTGAGAAGGCAAAAGCTCGGGCGCTGCAACGTAGTGTCGGTGATCCTTTCAAGAAGGGTGTCGAACAAGGTCCTCAGGTACGAATGTTTTCAAGCCTCTGAATCAGTAAATGACCTGAAAGCTCTCTGCAGCTTTGCTCTTTCGATATAATCTGTCATAATTACGTCAGAGTTTTTACTTAGAGCTTTCGACTGATGCTGTTATGCACTTGTGATGCCATATTTCCTAGATTGATGTGGAGCAATTCGAGAAGGTGCTTAGATACATAAGAGCTGGCATAGATGGCAATGCGACTCTTGAATGTGGAGGCGAGAGATTAGGCTCCAAAGGTTTCTTTGTTCAGCCAACAGTTTTCTCGAATGTCCAGGTATTGCTTGGTCATTTAGTTGCTGGTTGCCTTGTGCATCGGTAAAGTGTTATCTAATTGGTAACCCCTATGCGAAACTTTATTCATTCAGGATGATATGCTGATAGCAAAGGATGAGATCTTCGGCCCTGTGCAATCGATATTAAAATTCAAGTGAGTGAAGAGCTTTCTATGTAGATATTGCAAGGCTTGCTCCTTTATGTTGAATGAATACTAAAAATTGTTAGAAATTATTATAAACTTCAATGAGGATTTTCTTTTTTCTAAATCTGTGAACTAGTATTTCATTTATAAAACACCTACCCTGTATTTGTCCATCATTTTCTCAGTTCAATTTTCCGTTTAGCACTGGGTAACTAGTTATATTCTCTCAAGCAGGGACCTTGATGAAGTCGTCCGAAGGGCCAACACTACGCGTTATGGTCTAGCTGCGGGCGTCTTTACTAAGAACATGGACGTAGCCAACGCGCTATCACGGGCGTTGAGGGTTGGGACCGTATGGATCAATTGCTTCGACGTCTTCGACGCAGCAATTCCGTTCGGCGGTTACAAGATGAGTGGGATAGGTAGGGAGAAGGGGATCTACAGCCTCAACAACTATCTGCAAGTCAAGGCCGTAGTTATGCCTTTGAAGAATCCGGCTTGGCTGTAAAACTCAGCCAATGAACTGTCGAAACCAAAGATAGCAACGCCAAGTGAGACTGTAAATAATGCGTGCACTGTAGTAACTGTCTTTGAGGTAATGCTCTCTCCTCTCTCTCTTAGTGATGAAAGCATATTCTAAAGACCATTTGACCCATGTTTAGCTACTTCTCTGTCCAATCTGTTGATCTCTTTCCATCATTCTTGTGTTGGTCTGGGCATTGGACTGCTCGGGCGTCGACCTTCTTTTGGACCAAGACGGTGTTGTGGTTCAATCGGTCGGGCCGAAAAAATGCAATTCGTCCCATACCGTTCAAACCCAGCCAGTACGGTCTCGGTGCGAAAACATCGACACAATGCTCAAAGCCAATCTCAGCGCCCCCTTCAATGGCCAAAACAGATCCAGTGAAAAAGCTCACAGCCCAAGCCGTCTCCTGCCATTAATTTGCCAACCAAATCAGGTGTCGAGCCCTGCTTGAATCTGGTCCTAAGTATGACCTAAGAGGCTTCATCTGCACTTTCGGACGTTAAACACGGAATATTCCCTGAGACGAGAGAAGAAAAACTATCTCTCAATTTGGGAAAAAGGGCGTGCTAAGGGCAGGGCATGCGGATATTGACACGTTAAAATAAGAAATATATCTGTGAAGTCTTCCGTTACCATAATACAAACGGATAGGCTACAAAGGGCCCGTTTGGTTTTGCTTTTTAAATGCTACTTGGGGAAATGTAAATAACTTTAATTGAAAGCCACTTGGGGAAATGCAAGTGATATTTGGTAAAAAAATCATTTGAATGTCACTTAAGGAAATGCAATTGTGTTTGGTAAATTCCTTTTTACAAATGGATTTTGGGAGGTTTTTTTTTTTTATAAGTACCTTTCACCGGCTCCGCCGAAGGGTTATGGCCGCCGGCGAGCCAGATCTGGTGCTGGCGGCCGTCGCCTGTGCGACCTCAGGCCATCGCTGCCTAGGTCACGCAACCTCAAGTGACGGCGGCTTGGGGTTGCACGACCGCCCAGGTGTCGTCGCCTGGGTCGCGCGACCTAGGCGGTGGCGGCCTGGCGCTAGGGTCGTGCAACCCAGGCAACAGTGCCTGGGTGATTGCGCGACCTAGGCGATGGCGCCTGGGCGATCTCCCGACCCTAGGCAGCCGTCGCCTGGGTTGGGCAACCTCGCCGGCCCCTCACCGGCCACCCTAGCTGGCCACGCTAGCCGTCCACTCTTTGTCGAATATTTTTTTTTGGGAAACAGTCGGCATTTGTGGAATGCCAAAAGCCCAAAGTTGGTCCAGACCTGTTTTGGGCTTTCGATATTCCAAATGCCAGTTTTCAACTTTTCGAATTCAGAAAACTGAATTAAACGGCTTAGCTTTTTGGAAAGGGCCTTCCGAAGTCGAAAGCTTCTTTCCAAAGCTAAATCAAGCGGGCCAAAGGCTCCTGTCAGTAGGTTCGGCTAGGTAACACCTCCATCTTTAACCGGGGGCCTGCCCAAAACAGATCCGGCGAGAAGCTCAGCCCAAGCTGTGTCCTGCCATTAATTTGCCGACAAATTCAGATGCCAAGCCCCTGCTTGAATCGACCAGTGACGAATGATGATATTCATCTGTTGACCGGCCTTATCTCATTAGGCCGGTCAATGACAACACCTGTCCCTTTCGCCAATTCATTAGCATGCAAAGATTGACTCCCATAAAAATCCTTGATTCTTGAGCTTTGAGCTTGAGCCACAAGCTTTCGTTTTCGTTGGCGACACTGAGAGGGAAACACCGCGTGACACTGATCAGTCCGTGATTGGCACACGTCAAGGCCGACCCTCTTTTTCAGATCGGTCACTGTCGAGTGTGGAAATCTGCAGCTGTTCTTGAGCCAAAGTTTGTGAGGCTGCAGGTTGGGTTTATCAGTTCAATTAATTAATTATTTTTGTGGTGCGGTAACCGAGATTTGCACTGTGGATGATTAGGAGACGACCCGGATGACTTGTCTCCGTTTTTAAATTAGCCCCTTTTGCTGTCCCTCAATCCAGGACAATAGAAGAAAGGCCGGGTTCACATTTACGAAACGACGTTCTCCATGAATTGAAGGCGATAAATTTAAATTTGAGAAAAATAACTTTATCTTCCGATAAGAAACGAAAGCGATGAAAGTCAATCATTTTTCTTGAAAATGATTTTCATAGAAAATACCTTCTGTTATCGTGAAGTTTTCGATGGAACGTCTTAAAAGTCGCTAAAACTTCATTATCTCTAGCGTCAAGCTCAAGCGAGCTTCTTCGTTCTATTTTGTTTCATCACAAACGAATATTGATTAGACAATACACCAAATGCCGGAATTTGTTGTGATTAGGTGTCCTCCTCCTGTCCAGACACGTCTTAAGCCGAACTTGCTCCGTTCATAATCCAGATCCGATAATTAAATCATGTATATGGTTTCCCGTCTTTATCCAATCCTTAGATCACTCTCGTTCACTTGAGGTTTTAGTGTTCTTGAAGGGTGCGTTTAGTTTAACATTTGCATAGGCTCTCATGAGTAT
Source organism: Syzygium jambos (assembly GCA_031216235.1). Taxonomy (NCBI): domain Eukaryota; kingdom Viridiplantae; phylum Streptophyta; class Magnoliopsida; order Myrtales; family Myrtaceae; genus Syzygium; species Syzygium jambos. Next base: position 1,742,365 of record CM062221.1, read on the forward strand.
TTGTGAAATTTCACCAGACTAACTATCAGATTTTAGAGCGTGTCCTTTACGTAGGGCCATCGCGAGCACATGCGAAATTTCAATTGTCTAAATATACGTATCTTAATCTATATTTTTGAGAAAAAAAAATCATTCATTCTCACTCTTTTTTTAATCTTTATTCATGTCGGCCGCACCCACTGAACATGCCACTATTCCTAAGTCATAAAATATTCTTACATCCGCGGAGTGTGTGAATCTGTACCATCATTGACATGACCAGCCTGTCAGAAAATGAAGTTTATCTAAATTAAATCACACATATTATTATTATTATTATTAAAGTAATTCGTAACCACGCGTTATGTGTCCCTTAATAATCCCCAAAAATTCACCTGATTTCCTTAAAAAAATGGAAAAAAAAAAGAAGAAAAGAAAAGAAAAAACAGAGGAAAAATCGACAGCTGCATCTTTCTTCGCCTTCAATGCACTGGCATCCGCCTTGTCTTGCGGAACATGTCACCCCCCCATTCGTCCACGTGTGCGGCGGTCGGTCTCCGTGGGGCCAGCCGAAATCATCTCCCAAAAAAAAAAGAAAAAAAACACTAATTCGCCAGGATCCAAGAAGCAGCACCCGCCCAACCACGATCCTCCACGTGTCACCGCCACACGTGCCCCGGGACCTTGCGCGCCAAATCCCACCACGAGGTTCTGGGACTCAGCAAGCGCCAGATCCGCATCTCCGCGCCACGTGTCCACCGAGATATCTCTCTCTCTCTCCCCCCCCCCTTTCCTCGTTCTTATAACCGAAACACACTCACCCTTTCTGTTATCTCTCAAAGTTCAGAGCTTTGAGCTCAGAAAAATCTAACGAGGAGCTCGCAATTCCTTTGTCGTTCCGATGATTCAACAGTTCGACCGCGCCGACCGCCGGATCCTGTCGTTCCCGGCGGTCCGCCCCGGCGAGAGCGTCGAGCCGGCGATCCTGGTCGACTCCCTGATCGCCCTCTCCCGCGCCATCTGCGGCTTCCAGCCGGGGCTCTTCGCGACGCAGCGGCGGAACGCGCGGGAGGCCGTCCGGCAGGTCCGGGTCCTGCTCGAGTTCTTCGAGGACGTCCGGGAACGCGGGCCGGCCCTCGCCGGGTCCGTGTCCGCCGTCCTCCTTTGCTTCTCCGAGCTCCACACCGCGTTCCAGAAGATCAGGTTCCTGCTCGAGGACTGCTCGTGCGAGGGCGCCCGGGTGTGGATCCTGATGAGGTCGCGGTTCGTCGCCGCGAAGTTCCGGGTGCTGGTGCGAGCGATCGGCACGGCGCTGGATGTTTTGCCCCTGGACTCGATCGACGCGGGCCGCGAGGTGAAGGAGTTGGTCGAGCTGGTGGCCAAGCAGGCGATGCGGGCAAACTTCGAGCTCGATCGCCGGGACGAGTGCACAATGAGGCAAGTCCAGTCGATGCTCGATTACTTCGAGAAAGGGATCGAGCCGGATAGAGGCGTGATCGGGCGGGTTCTCGATTATCTTGAGATAAGGAGCTGGAGCGACTGCCACAAGGAAATCAAGTTCCTGGAGGGCGAGATCAATCTGGAGTGCTCGGAGGGTAATGAGAGAGAAGCTCCATTGCTGAGCAGTTTGATGGCATTCATGAGCTATTGCAGAGTGGTTCTGTTTGAAGTTCTGGATCACAGAAGCACCCAGCAAGCAGATGTGGCACAGCACTTGGAGACTCTCAGTAGCTTGAACCCGGAGGACTTTCGATGCCCGATCTCGCTCGAGCTGATGACCGACCCCGTGACCGTCTCCACGGGACAGACCTACGACCGGTCATCAATCCAAAGATGGCTTAAGGCCGGGAACATTACCTGCCCGAAAACAGGAGAGAGGCTCACGAGCACCGAGCTGGTGCCGAATTCGGCTCTGAGGAAGCTTATAAAACAGTTTTGTGCCGATAATGGGATCTCGCTCGCCAATTCAGGAAGGATAAGTAGTGACGTCGCGAGGACTATTGTTCCGGGAAGCATGGTGGCTGCGGAGGCGATGAAAAAACTCTCGAGGTTTCTTGCGAGGAGGCTGGTTTTCGGGACGACTGAGCAGAAGAGCAAGGCTGCTTACGAAATCCGTCTGCTTGCAAAGTCGAATATCTTCAACAGGACATGCCTGATCGAAGCCGGCACAGTGTTTCCGCTGTTAAACCTCTTGTCTTCGCCTGATGCAGCTACTCAGGAGAATGCAATCGCGGCTCTGTTGAAGCTCTCAAAGCATACCAGCGGCAAAAGGGTAATAATCGATGGCGGCGGACTGAGCCCGATCCTTTCGGTTCTAAGGAAAGGGTCGAGCCTCGAAGCCAGGCAAATTGCCGCCGCAACAATGTTTTATCTTTCTTCCGTGAAGGGGTACCGGAAATTGATAGGGGAAACGCCCGACGCGATCCCAGCTCTCGTGGACCTCCTCAGAAATGGAAAGCCTTGTGGGAAACAGAATGCGGTGGTCACGATTTTCGGGCTGCTTCTTCATCCCGGGAACCAGTGTAGAGTCATAGCGGCGGGAACTATTCCATTGCTGGCGAACATTCTCGCTTCCCCAGAAAAAGATGAACTTATAGTCGATTCATTGGCAGTTCTCGCGTCTCTAGCCGAGAACGCCGATGGGACGGCAGCGATCCTACAGACTCCAGTTTTGCCTCTGATCATCAGGTTCTTGCGGTCCTCCGCTTCTAAAACCGGGAAGGAATACAGCGTCTCAATCTTGCTGTCCCTATGCAGCAACGGAGGGAGGGACGTGATCGAAGTGCTGGCAAGGGACTCTTCGGTCACGGCGTCGCTCTATTCGCTCCTCACCGACGGGACTTCCCACGCTAGCAAGAAGGCGCGGTCGCTCCTCAAGATCTTGCTCAACTCCAACGAGAGGAACAGATCTCGGCTCTCGTGATTCGCTCGTGCCACCTTTCCCGAACGACGATCTAGAGAAAACCCATGTAAATAGATATGTCATTCAGTGCGTGATGAAGGACGCTGGCTCAGTTTTTGCAGGAGCTAGCCTTCATTTTTGCTTGCAGAATAAAGGTTGAAATGCCCAATTTGTTAGTAGTGTGATTGCATTATGGAGATGATGTTGAATAAAGTCAGGCAACAGAATCAGGTTGAAATGCCCCACTCAAGTACGTGCTTGTTCTTTACTTATTTTTCCTAACTAATTGAATGCTTAAAGTATCTCCATTGCCCAATAAAATGATCTTGTCTTGGTATAAATGATCTTTCCCTCATATTGAGCTATATTAGGCCTAATTTAGCTCGAATGAAAGATTCTTTCTAATTCTCAAAGAATGTGGGGAAAGCATATAGGTCTACTTTAGCTCGAATGAATGTTCTGAAAAAACCTTCTTACGGCTAGGTCCAATTTCTTGGTCCCTACGAAACTATGGGCCAAGGGACAATCTCAGGTAAATAGTTTCATGCAATGGATTTATCCAAATTAATCTTAGCAACATAGCTTTTTTCTCCTATCAATTAGATCCTTTATCCATAGAATAAAGTATCTAGTGTTACACAGAAAAAATCAATTGTAGACACTAATACAGTTAGATGCCGAGGAAAATGGCTTCATTTCTAAGTAGGTAAAATATAAAATGGATAAAATAAAATCTATCTTGACGTCACATTACTTATTCTACTAAATCTTACAGAGTCTGTTAATTTATGATATGATCGAGTCTAATCAGAATCGCCTGAAAAGAGTATTTGGCCTAGCTAGCGATTGAATGGCAAAATGGAAAATTTGTACAAGTTAGATCGTACAGCTTTCTAGATGTAAATGATGATATCTATAAAGGTGGATCTTATATGTATTGCATATCTGAGAACTCTTTTCTCCTAGTCTAATTCTAGATTTTAGATCCAAGAGTTTGAACTATCTTGACCTAGTTATAGATTTAGGAGTTATTTTCTCTCGATTTAGATATAAGAGTTTAATAATATTTTCAAGGATTTGATACCTTGTGCTCTGCCTGTTTCAATGGTGTGATCATAGGAGCTCTAGCATTTCACTGAATTACAAAGATTTTCTCTTCTAAAAGTAAGATATGTGTTTATTCAAACTGTTTTGGTTGTCTTCGTACAACGATGGTGTAGAGGAAGCTGAACCTACGCAAGCATTGCTAGCTGGCAATGCCGTAATTATTGGAGAAGGAATTTTCAGCATGTACTTATCACTGATGATGATATGATATCCAATGATCGGCCGATAATTTTGCTTGACAGTGTTCTTATGGAACGAGTATGTACTTAACCTGGCAGTTTGTTGATCCTCCTTGTTTTTCGGATTTGGTTTTGTTTTATGGTATTCTAGGCTTTGATTTGCTTTGCCATGAAAGTCCATGTTCTTCTCATGTATTCTTTTGAGATGAATATAATTTTCTTCTGAAAAAAACACAAAGTATGTGACTTTGGATAGCTTGGAGCTTGCACACTTGGGAGGAATCATTTTCAAGTAAACGAGCACAAGCCTGCATAATTCGTGCATCATTCGTGGGACGTCGAAAGCAGGGGAAAAGTGCCAAAAAAGTCCTAAATCTTGTGCATTAGTGCCAATTTAGTCCTAAACCTTTTTTTTTGTGCCAATTTAGTCCTAAAAGTTTTGTATTGGTGCCAATTTAATCCTAAACCTTTTTTTGGTGCCAATTAAGTCCTAAACCTTTTAAATTGGTGCCAATTCAGTCCTAAACTTTTTTGTTTTTATGCCAATTTAGTCCTTCCGGTCAATTTTGACTGGAATTTGCCGATGTGGACACCTGCCAGCCGGTGGCCGGTCACCTGCGCCGACGTGGACAACTTTAATAATATTTCAATATTTTTTTTGAATTTTTTTTCCACTTTTTTTGTCCCCCTCCTTTCTTTGGCCGATGGCACCAAAAAAAGGTTTAGGACTAAATTGGCATTAATGCAAAAAATTTAGAACTTTTGTGACACTTTTCCCTCAAAAGCAGACAATAATCAAATGGGGTTTGCAGAAATCAAAGATCCCACATAAACATGATCCGAGTTTCTTCGAGCCATTGTCTCGACGGAGAGGCTTAAACATGTCGATCATCATTTACACGAGGAGAAAGATAATAATTCTACGATCGATTTCAAATTCTCACGTTTCCCCCTCCCAAAGTTTCAGCCTTTTGCTTGAGGGCCAAGCCTCAATCTCTGTCTTCTTGGGCCAGTGGGCCTCGAGGGCTCTCTCTTCTTGGGCCAGTGGGCCTCGAAGGGAGGGCGACGATTGCATGATCTAGAAAAAATCGCTCTTTGCGGGGGATTGCGTGCTACGTTGGAGGTTGCTCGAGAGCACCAGCATCTGGAGATTCGATTCAAAGAGGTAAGCTTTGGGCGTCGATGTTTGCTCTCTCTGCTAGTTCGTGAATCTTTGGATCGGTTCTTGTTTGCAGTCGGTTCCTTTGGTTTCGGTCTGAATCTGGGTCGTCTTGTTCTTGTTTTCGAGGGTTCCGTTTGGTCGGTTTCTTGACCTAATCGCTCGTGCTTTGGAGTTGCAATTTCGTTTTTCATCCCCACCCCACCCCCACCCCCGTCGATTGCGATCGCAAGACGGCGGAGCTTGAGACTGTACTTTTTTGGGCCTCCCCTTTTGCAGGTGTTCTGTTTGAGGGAGAGGGTGTTCCTGATCCGAGCTTGAAATGGCGACCGAGACGAAACCCGCGACGGAAGAGGCGAAGATGGACCTGTTCGAAGACGACGACGAGTTCGAGGAGTTTGAGATCAACGAAGGTAACTGCTTTCTTCGGCGAAGCCTCCTGCGTTTCTTGAACCTGGGCACGCGCCGCCTATGGTTCGAGCGCTTTCGAGCTTAGTTCATATGCGCGAGAAATGGGCATGTTAGATGTAATGGCTCATTGTTTGCCTGAACTCGGTTGGAGGGAGGTTTAGTTCTTTCGTGGATTCAGCTATAGGGAATGGCCGCGATGAGGTAAATTTGTAGCTTTAGCGCAGGTGATGAGCTGCTGAAGGACGAGGGATGAGAATTTCATTGATGAAATACCCTAGCTGTTATTGTATCGTGTTGAATCCCTTGGATGTGCTCGTTTTGATCGTCTGTTTATGTTGGTTGGGTATCGGTCATTGAGAACTATCGCGTTTCTACATCGGGAGCTCCTATCTCTTGCATGCTCTATCCACCGTTTGAAGCGTAGGAGAGTATGTCGGTGAATCGGTATTCTATATTTGCATGCTGTTGTTGAAAGTTGTAGGCCGTGGAGACTTTTCGAACGATCTACCAGAGCGTAACTGAAAATTGCCAGCTTCAAGTATATCATTTTATCTCTAGTAGGACAGGCGATCATAGTACTGAAATTCAAGAATATTGGGGTTGCTAAACCGATGAGGGCAATTCTTTCTCGTACTGGTCTTTTTTTCCAGATACAAATGCTTAATAGGTGTTACTGTCAATTGCTCATGCAGCAATGCGGGCCATCTAATTACTGTTCAAGTAATCACTGTCATTTTGGAGGGAAGATACATGAATATTTTAGGATCTTACTACTTACTCTGTGTGTTTATGGCCTGTTTCTGCCTCTTTCTAATTGTAGATTCTTGCAGTCGTTTTTGCTCACCATGTAATTACTGTTCAAGTAGCTTATCATCTTTCTGTCGTTTTATTGCGAGCGGCTTCCATTTGTTCCAGATAATTTGACTTTTCTGCTCGTCCTCTTTAGCTGATCATGACCGCCGTTCAATTCTTTAATTGTGTTTTGTTCCCAAAATTTTTTGACAGAATGGGAGGATAAAGAAGAAGGGAAGGAAGTGACTCAGCAGTGGGAAGACGACTGGGATGATGATGATGTCAATGATGATTTTTCGCTGCAGCTGAGGAGGGAGCTTGAAAACAATGCTGAGAAGAACTGAGACAGATTTGGAGATATATGCTTGCTTTATTATGTTTCGCCTTCTAAACTTGATAGACTATTCCTGGCCTTTTCTTTCTTTTCCCCTTTTTGAGAACATCAGCGAGCGAACTTACTTAGTTTGAAGAAATGGAATTGTGAACAGGATTTGACTTCGAGCGTTGCTTCACTCGAATAGACAATTGTACTGATAGAGAACTCAATTCTCTTGTCTTCTGATGAGGATTTGAGAAGCAATCAAAAGCGCACGAGTGAAGATCCTATTCAGTGTGTCTATAGCAATATAATTTTTAGCGGTGTCTGTCTATCTTCGACTTTCTGGGCTTCTGAATTGGCGTGAAATCATACAGCTGTGATGGGCTAGTCTGTTGGAATGCTAGGGAGCTATTTTGCTTTTTCATAAAAATTTGCTGCTGTTGACTCCTCTTGATTTGTCACTGACAGAGTGCTTGTCCTGCAATGCAGTGATTAATCAATTAGGGGGATAGATTTTTGATAATCTGTTTGTCTGTATTTGTGCATGTGCGCAATCACGTGATGATTGATATGAACTGCCCGTACAAAAAAATGGCAGATTGACGAGATCTACATGAAGTCGCATGCTGTCATTGGTGCAGAGATCTGCAGGCCTTTGTAGATTCCATGCCTTCCAGATTTTCCATACGCTGGATTGGGAATAACATCATATGTAATTATGGAGCATGAGGTCGCTTAATTGGTTGTCTGGTGAAATTTGGGATGTGACATGAAACTGTGCCGGGGGGATTTGTTAATCGTCCTACTCTGCATTCTGTAGGGTACTACTTTGTTTGCATAGCGTTTGTTTCTTAACCGTACTTTTGCTGCCTTGTAAGATTGACTTCGGGTACAAATGCAAACGAGGAATAATTAGGTATCTTGGACAGCCCTTCCTAACATCTTGCCTGTCGGACCGAGCTGCCTGTTGAGCTGCGCTCCTGGTTGTACCGTCGGTTTGTTATTCTCTCTTTGGTGGGTTGTGCGCAGGCAGTTCCACGAGGGGCTGACGTAGGCCATCACCCTCAACTTCCATCGGGAATAAGATGTGTGGTGCGATCCTAGTTTGTTTTAAAACTTTGTTATCTCGGCGCGTCTGCCATTGGTACTCTTCATGGATCATTTCGATATAGCATGCTGGAACACTTTAGGGTACATTTTTGTCCAGTCCTCCTTGATAATGTTCTGGATCAAGTCTCAATGAGCCTGTTGTGTTCAAAAAACCTTGTCCTGTCTTTTCTGTTGAGAAAAACAAGAAGGTAACCGAAGCTAAAAGAACAATGGAATGTAACAGTGCAATGTCTCCCAAGAAAGTGCAAGAACAAGCTACAAGTCGTGTGTATTTTATAAACAGAAGGGAGAAAGGAAACAAAAGAAGGCCTAGATGACAAAATGCACAGCTGAACAGAACCTCTGTTTTCCAGCGCACCATCGCCATATTTACCAAGAACAGGTGCGGAACTTTGACACCATTGCCTTGCTCTTATAGCCCTAACACTCAGAAGAATAACTGTGTAACCTTTTTCTTTTTACAGAGAATGACTGACAAAATTTTGCGGTTGCCTAAAATTTCTTCAAATAAAAAGAACTCGGCCTTTGAAAGAATCCATCAGGCCTAAAGGCGAAACAAGCAATGATAACAGTAAAAGATTAAGCCTGCAGAGCTCAACCCCCAGGCCACCCAGGAATCGCCGAGGATCCAACAATTTGCAGTAACAATACCGTGATGCTCTTCTGCTTTCTATGTCAATTCAATTGTAACATCACCGGGCACGCTAGTCTCCTCAACCAAGTTTTTGAAACTCCTCGAGCGGATGATGACCCGAGTTCGACATATTGGGCAGATGGGTGTCTTCAAGAGCCAAGAGTCGATGCACTGAGCGTGGAAGCTGTGGTTGCAATTGGCCAGTGACCTGCATTTCTCACCCACCTTGAAGCTCTCCAAGCAAACTGCGCAGTCCACAGGCCCGTTACTAGTCCCTCTGTCCGCTGTCCCTCCCGCATAATCAAAGCAAGGCAGGTTGTTCAGATCCTGACTCGAGATGTTCACGGTTGGAGCACTGACCCTTTGGACGGAGGCCCCATTTTGGTACCCTCCTCTAAACAGCCTCCCAACTATGCACAAATGTATCACCACCAACACAGCAATCCCCACAAGCAGCAATACCCCCGAGATCACAATGTCCATTACCATGTTGACCTTCTGCATATGGAAAAATCAAGAAACAAGGAAGAGCGAGTATGTCCCGGTAAAGGTCAAATCTTTCAGCTCTCATCCCAGAAAGAGAGACACCAGCCAAGCAGGACATAAAAAGCGATAGAACCCTCCTCCTCCGCAACAAGCGAGCTTCAACTTCAAGATCATGTCCATGTGACCTCTTTCTTGTCGTCGTCGTTTTTTGGTCTTGTCACCCCCATCAAAGAATCAACAATACCCAGAAGCCCAAAAGTCTCTTTGGTAGTTGCATTCATGCATTTGAGATCGTTGATCTCATCGAAACCCAATCAAAATTTGAAAGTGGCACGACAGAAACAGAGGGAAGGAGGAAGTGTAGCTTACATGTGTTGTGTATGACACAGCCCGAGAGAAGAGAAGTTTGGTGGGCAAACAGAGAAACTGAAGGGTAGCATTTTCTCTCAAGTGAACAGTTTCCTTTTGTCTCTGTCAAGTATTTATTAAAGAAATATAACAGGAAGGAGCATCTATAGCTAGCCAGTAATCCCGATTCTCTTGTGGAGAAAGAGTAAACAAACTCGTCAATCCTCCATCCTTGTCAGTCCCGCATTTCCTAAACCAGTTGGCCCCCCCTAAGATCTTGAAGGACTTTCTAAACCTTTAGTAGGGCTATGACAAATTTCCTGAGAAAATGATCTGTTTTCCATTAAATTTCTCTAGAGGAATTAAGATCTCCCATGACTAGCCTAGCCCAAGAAAAGGGGGACGGTTGTTGGAACAGCCAGGCATCATCCCATTACGAGTGAGGAAAGTGTCGTAAAAGTCTTCAACCTCTTGCATTGATGCTAATTTAGTCCTAAACCTTTTTTTGATGTCAATTTAGTCTTAAACCTTTTGTATTGATGTCAATTCAATCCTTCCGTCTAATAGCTATTCACGTGTCGAATGACTTAATTGACACCAAAGCAAAAAATTTATAACTAAATTGGCATCAATGCAAAAGGTTTAAGACTGAATTGACACAAAAAAAATGTTTAGGACTAAATTGGCACAAATGCAAAAGGTTTAGAACTGAATTGACACAAACGCAAAAGGTTTAGGACTGAAGTAAAATCAAAAAAAGGTTAAGGACCGAATTGGCACCAATGAAAATGGTTTAGGACTGAATTGGCACCAAAAAAAGGTTTAGGACTAAATTGGGATCAATGCAAAAGGTTTAGAACTTTTTTGATACTTTTCCCTATTATGAGGGCATGCATTATGCAAAAAACCGAACCTAACGAACAAAATCCAACAGAAATTTTCTTGCAAGGTGGGAAAAGTTGCCAAAATAGAAATTAGGCAGAAAACTTTTGAGGATTGGAGTAAACACTAAATTGAACTTGGTGCATCGCTATCGCGTGCACCGTGATGTCCATGCCGAAGATGTCATCGAAGGTCTCCTGTACAGGAAAAATCGCAGGGTAAACAAATGGTCCGTTTAGGTTTTAGACCGCGACAACTTTGGATATTTCCTTCGTCCTTGTCCGAAACAAATATTCAACTACATGTTCACCAAGGTGCTGATTTTTTTTTAAGATCAACTCCGTCTCCTTGACGATGAAATCATAGCTAAAAAACCATATAATTTTTGGGTCGGAGTTCATGTCGATATTGGGGTGATCGGATCTTTTCTTCCTATTCACGTTGCACAAGATTGAAGGAATCATTTGTCTGACCGTCTGAGTCACGACCTCGTTGAGCGCCCACGATTTCCATGTTGGTCCTCAAGACAAATTTCAATTGAAAACAAATTCAAGAAACAAGGTTGGAATTTTTCGAAGGTTTGCATGGTGTTATGACCAAAGATATAATCAAAGAGAGACGTGGTGCTAACTAGGTCTTTCTTTTTTCGGTGGAAGTGCTAACTAGGTTTAACATGAATCCGAGTCGTGCTAGATTCCCGTCCACGAGTAGCGTGCAAGAACAGATAAATATCATGCCATCTTCACAGCTAGACCGGCATATTAGCAATCCGTAATTTCTCTCAATGAGGTGACGACATTCAAGAGCATGGATCGTTCAGAGACTACTCACAACATGGCTCGAACTAATGAGATTGTGAAAGACGGAGGGGAAATTGCCCAATCGGTCCTAAACCTATTTTACGGATGTCAATTCAGTTCTAAATTTGTTATTTTTGTCAATTTAGTCCTGAATCTTTGTGTGATAATGTAGTCCTTATGGCCAATTCCCGACCACTCGTAGTGTGCAAGAATGGATAGATATCAAGCCATCTTCACGGCTCGATTGACGCGTCAACAATCAGTAATCTTCCCGAATGACGTTACAACACTAAAGAGCACAAATCATTCAGAGATGTACTCATGACATGGCTCTAACTAATGAGATTGTGAAAGATTGAGGGGAAATTGTCCAATCAATCTTGACACCTATTGTACGGATGTCAATTCAGCTCTAAACATTTCAATCTTGTCAATTTTGTCCTAAGCTTTTGCATGAAATTTCAATATAACCCTTTCGGCCAATTTTCGCCAAAAATTAATAACATAGCGAGGTGCAACATAAGATGGCTGCGGATTACCGGACCTCTGCGTCAACGATTTCCGACAAAAATTGGCCAGAAAGACAATATTGGAATCACGAAAAAGATTCAGGACTATATTGATAAAATTAAAACGTTTAGGACCGAGTTGATATCCGTATAATAAATTTAGGACGTGTTGGATCGCCGACCCAGCTCTGCTCTGAACGGCGCACAGGGATTGAAACGAAGAGAACAAGAAGTTTCCTTAAAAGCCTATGGTGGTGGAAGCTCTCGAAGAAAGAGTTAAAACCAAGACACAAGAGAGGCATGGCAAATCAAAAGATCAAATCGATGACGCTTAAAAAGAGAAGATCTTTTGATCATGCCTATCCGAAATCGGCCGCCGTTGTGGGGGCAAGAATAGCACCTAAACGTGTCTTTTTTGAGCACTCACATATTAACATAAGCGATCCGCGGGACTCTTCTTGGGGCGGAAAAAGAAACCAATGAAGTATCGTAATGAGACAACTTTTGCAAACAAAAAAGTCTTTGCACGATCAATTCGCGTAAAGTTAATACGCACGATTTATATCTGACCTTTTCAGGCAAAAAAAAAAAAAGAAGAGAGAGAAAGCATTCTCGTCTGCCCCCTTTTTTGTGTCGACTAATCTTAGGTTGTTCTTGACACCACATATGTAGAATAAATTTTTTAAATTTTGAACCCCATTTAATTAGTTGGAAATTTGGGGTGGGGGATTCGGAAACATTTTTTTTTGTGTCGGGTAAGTTTAAAAAAGTGTTGGTGATTTAATCGTACAGAAGGGGTTGATACACAAGACAAATGAAAGTGGTATATGAATAGAAAAGGTGATGAATTAGAAAAATATCAACGAAGCGTTGGTAAACAACTCAAAAGAAAGTCGGTGACCCAAAATTAGTTGGTAACTTAATCGAAGAAAGAATTTATAAGCCGCACGAAAAGATTGGTTGTTTCATAAAATAGTTGGTAAATTTAAGACATTGGTAAGGAAGGTAAAATAAAAGTTGACGGCATCTGCAATTAACATAAATAAGAGTTGTAACGCAAAATTAGTTGGTAAAGTAATCGGAGAATAGTTAATAATCACTCTAATAAATATTAATATTTTCTTCAAAGAATTGGGTAAATTTTAACGGATTTGTAAGTAAGATAAATAAAAGACAGTAACTGAATTAGAAAATTGATCATTTTTCTTGAAAAAACGGCCAAATGAATAAATGTTGATAAGCAACTCGAATCAAAATTGGTAAATCCAAACTAAATGATAACCTAATGAGAAAAAAGCAGGTAAATCACACATATAAAGATTGAAAAATTCATATAGGAGTTACTAAATTTAAGGCATTTGTAGGAAAAACAAATTAAAAGTGGGTAATGATTACAAAAGTTGATCAACTAAAAAAAGGACATAAAAACATTGGTAAGCAATTTAAATGACTGTTGGTAATCCAAAACTATTGGGAAATTTAATCAGACAAAAAGGTCGTAAGTTATTCAAATAAAAATCCGTAAATTTGTATAAGAGTGGATAATTTTAAGGTGTTGGTAATAAAGACAAGTAAAAAAGGATAAAAGATTTAAAAAAAAAAAACTTGGTAATTGCAAACTATAAAAAAAGTTGATGATAAAAAGTTGTCGGTAAGTTAATTGAAAATCAGGTGATTGATAATTTTCGTTGCTAACAGTTTTTTTGCCACTTCACCATTTTTTCCAATAATTTTACCTGCTAGGAAAAAAATCCGTTTTTTTCAATGAAATTTTAGAATCGCCCATGTATGACATCGATAGCTAGTCGTCGTGTCATCTACGGAAAAAACTTGTTCGATTTGGTATGAATCGACGATGATAGAAGTTTTTTTTTTTTTTTTGGTGTCGAAACCATGATAGTTGTTACCTATAAGATAATGATAGCAGCCTCAGTAGGAGGTGATAAAAACGAACCCACCCCAGGTTTCGATCGAGGATCATGACTTCACTTAAGGAAGTCAATTTGCTGGTTTAGACACTACCCAATTCCGACGTCAACCTCAATCAATCAGAAAGGAACCCAAGCTCTTACTTTCTGCGAATATTATATCTTTAGTTCATGTGTTCTTCTGGGGGTGGGTCCCCACGGTGGGTGGAGATTTGAGTCTTTTAAATTTGATCGTGTTAAAGCCTCCCCTACATGGTATTAAAGCTAATTCCAAATCTGAATCCCCAGATAGATCATGACGAGGAAACGTCTCCTGAACGAAAGTTGCTTGGCCACATGCTTAAGGTGACATCTGTGACGGACCTGGGGAAAAAAGAAATGCAAGAATCTCGTGTTCATTCCCCTAGAAGACGGCTACACAAAATTCTACCCAAGATAGACCTATCTTGACAGTGATTCCCATATTTTATAAGTCTAAAGGCGCGCATAGTAACATTTCTATTTCTCTATTTTTTTATTTTTCTGTTCTCAGAAACAGATTTGGAATAGAAATCTATTTGGTAACGCAATTTTATTTTTTTATTTCTAGAATAAATTTTTATTCCAGAAATAGATTTAGAATAGAAATCAGAAGTAAAAAAAAATTACCTTTCTATTTCTGGAACAGAAATGAGAAATAAAAACTTTTCTTATCACTTGCCCTCGCCTAGCCAGTTACTCCTTTGTCACTCGCTATTGTCGCCGGTCGTCTCCCGCCGCCGCCGGCCGCATAATGTTTGCGTCCTTCACCAATCGCCTCCTCCCATCGTCATCCTCCGTCGTTCGCCACCGCCCAACGTCGGTTGCAACCCGCCGTCCTTCGCCGCCTTCGGCCGCCTCCCAATTGTCAGCCGCCTCTTGCCGTCGACCACTGTCCTCCGCTGCTCAACACCGGCTGTCTCTTGCCGTCGACCACCGTCCTTCGCCGCCCGACCCCAGTTGCCTCCCGCCTGCCGGCCACCTCTTGCTGCCGACCACCGTCCTCCGTCGCCTGACTCCGGCCGTCACCCGCCACTGGCGACCGTCCTCAACAGCCGGCCACCATGCTCCACCGCCCAACGCTGGCCGCCCTCCGCCGCCAGCAGCCCACCGCCGACTGCCTTCCTCCATTGCCAGCCGCCGTGCTCCACTGCCCGATGCCGGCCACCCTCCGCCTCCGGCAACCGCCCATGCTATCTGCCACCGGCCGTCGTGCTCCACCACCCAACGTCGGCCGCCGCCTGCCACTAATCACCTCCCGCCGCCAGCCGCTATCATCCGTTGCCATCGACTGGCTGCCTCCCACTACCAGCCACCGTCCTCTGCCCCCTGCCGCCACATGCCGTCCTCCACCCCCTGCCGCCATATGCCATCCTCCGCCGGTAGGCCGGAAGAGAGAAATTTTATGTCGTTATCAAACGAATTTCTATTTCGGAAATAGAAATTTTGTGTCATTATCAAACACACATTTTTGCTCAGAAACTCGTCCACGGAATAGAAATAGAAAAATCTATTTCTGGCCAGAAATTGATTTCTGGAATAGAAATGTTATCATGCGCGCCCTAAGTTAAATGGATGTCAAACTCTCAACTTACGGCTAACATGATGAAAAGATTACTTCTGTCATCGGGTCTGCATGTTCAAGACTAATTATATACCTGACCGGACCCGATCGACCGTTGAATTCAATTGTTCAATCAAGTAGGATGCTTGATGAGTGGTTATTACTAAAGACTCAGAACCAAAAATATGCAATACCAGTTACGATTGCCTACAAATCAATTCAATCTAACAACTATGCTATTCAAAACCATAATCAGATTCACCATTATACGGGAGAATTGTCCAAAAAGTCATAACCTTATTGTACGGCGGCTAATTGAGTCCTAAACTTTTTAATTTGGCCAATTCAATCCTAAACCTTTCCACTATTTTTCAATGTAGTCCGTTCAGTTAATTTTGACCGGAAATTGTTAACGTGGCGATTAGATCAACGCCGACCGTTTCGCGCCGCGTCGACAATTTTCGGCTAAAACTGGCCTTGGAATGACTACATAGTAAAATTCCTCGAAAGATTCGTGACTGAACTGACCGAATTGAAAAGTTTTTGGATTGAATTGGCCGTCGTACAATAAATTTAAGATTTTTTCAAATAATTTTTCCACCGTCGCACCCATCTATGGTGTTGCAAGGACATCTATCTTGTGAAGGCGAAATATGAATAAGGCTTGGACATGGAGAATAAGGCAGCATATGGTGAATGTCAAATGGTTTTCAGCTGGCCATGCTTGAACAGAGTCTAATATGCGACTTCTGAGTTAACTTGTAGGATTGAAAAACAAGTGAGAGATGATGAAATCACAATAATTGCTTTACCCAATTTCGATAACTTGCATGTGAAGTGAAATGGGGTTTATATGTTGACCATGCTTTCTCTATTCTAACTATATTTTTCCTAAAATAATGAATTTTTTTCACGAGCACAAAAAGGCTTCACGTCATCATCCTCGCGATGCAGAAGCAGAAGATCACTTAAGAGGTTCTTATTAGGGAAGCTCCTTCTCATGCTCGTTGGATCTGAGGAGCAATTTTCCACGGCTCTTTTTTTTTTTTAACCATAGCCAAGGTTTCAACTAGAAAAAAATAAATAAATTTATGTGTGCATAAATAAATACAAGTTGCATATATGTTAAAAAAAATTAGCTTTTTAATTCAAATTTTAAAGAATCGATTTAAAGAGCTATTATGTTGGTGAACGTCTAGCCAGAACTCTACCAATGGTCTGCAGGATTTGGGTCATATTTAATTGCTATTTTCAATTTTTTTTTCTTTAGGGTTTAGAATATATATGTAATAAAACAACAATTTCGCATAGTATCACCTGATCGAGTGCGTGTGTGTATATATATGTTACATTTGAACTTATAATTTAAGAGTTTGCATATTCTTCAAGGCAGGGTCTTCATCTTATTTAAAAATAAAGTAGTAGGCCAGCCGGCTGCTGGATCATATTTGAATGGAATACTAGTTTGGGAACCATATCGAAACCCTGACTCCTCTCTTTTTTAGGGGAGATGTAGGCAAGATTACAAGACCGATTATCCCGTACCAAACGAACCCTGAAATCGTTCTCTCCTTTCTGTTGAACGCTCTCTTACTAGCACGTCTTTCTTTTCCCGTTTAAATTATCATCGATCTAATTTTTTTATTTTTTTTAACTATGAACTTTGAGGCTTCAACTGTATTTTCGAATCTCCTAAGTTAGAGACAAGCATAATGACTTGCACCACAGCAAAAAAAAAAAAAAACCACCAAATGCTAACATAAATTCATAAAGCAAGTAGGATTCAACTCAGGCTTAGTCAATAGATTGCGTGCACTTGGCTGCAAATGCTAAAATCGTGCGACTCAAAGAGAAAAAGGAAGAGGAAGATGCTTGTACTTGCTGTTTTGGCCATCGCATAAATCAATGGATTCGACTTCTTTTCGGGGATAATTGCTCGAACTCCCCTGAACTTTAGCAATGCTGTGCGATAACTTCCGAATTTGAAAAGTTACAAGTTGACCCCCGAACTTTGGTTTCTATTTCAATTTGCTAATTTTTCCGTCTGCATAGCTGTGGAGTATTGTCTGAAAATGGACAGACTCGTTTTTCTTGATTAAAACAACTTCAGCCAAAGTTTCGTAATATCATTAAGGGTTAATATCACGAAAAACTCCAAATCAATACACATGTGACAAATTCATCCCGAGCTAATTGTTTGATCAACAAAAACCCCAAACTAGTACACCTGTGACAAATTTATCCCAAACTAGTTTTTTGACTACAAAAAATCCAAAATTGGTACAATTATGATAAATTTACACTTTGTTAAATTAGATTAATACCATAAAAATCACAAATTAATAAACATGTGACAAATAGAGTGATAAAACCCCAAATTGGTACACCTGTCAACTGTCACATATTATCAAACTCAGCAATTTAATAGTAAATTTTAACGGAAATTAACAGAAACTAAATTTGTCACAGGTGTACCAATTTGAAGTTTTTGGTTGTCAAAAAATTAGTTTGGGATAACATTATCACAATTGTATCAATTTTGGGTCTTTCGTGGTATTAACCCTATCATTAATCATGTTCCTTTTGTATTTTCTTGACTTCATTAATCGTGTAGTAATTAGCCATCATCATGTAATACTTAAGGGTTTTGCATACAAAAGAAGCTAATGGCTGCAATAAAAATCCAAGTTTAGGGAAGTAATCTTTAAGGGTGCGTTTGGTAATTATTCTGTTCTCGAAAATAATTTCTGCTAAGAAATGATTCTTTTTTATCCATTTTCGGAAATAATTTCTAAGCATTTGAAGGCGTTTGATAACTACCCAAAATTTATTTTTATTAATAATATTTTGAATTTTTTAATATTTCTTTCTTTCTTTCTTTTTTCTTTTTCTTCCCCTTCCTTGGCCCATAGCCAGTCGCCATCGCCAGCGCCGACAAGGGGGACCCTTGCCAACCCTGGCCTGACCGATCGCTGGTGGCCGGCAGCCAACGACTGGCCACAGGCCAAGAAGAAAACAAAGAAGAAGAAGAAGAAAAAAAATTCTTTTTCATTTCTGATTCTTGTTTCGAGAATCAAGAAGCAATTTTTTTTTTGTTTCTTGATTCTGTTCTAAAAGTAATTCTAGGAATAAATTTGTACAAATTTGTGTCTGAGAACAAAAAATTTATCAAACAAATTTCTGTTCTAAAACTGATTCTTGAAACAAAAGAATAGAATCGGTTACTATTTGATCAGTTACCAAACGCAGCCTAACTTTTCAAAGTTTGAGAGTTGTTAGCAACAATGCCAAAGTTCATGGCGGGTAATTTATAACTTTTCAAAATTTAAAGGCTTTTGAGCAACAATAAAAATATTCATTTGTCCCTTCCATTTTCTCTAGATAACATTTTTCCCTTTTGCTTTTCTTTTTGGTCCGTGACATCTATGATCTCTAGTAGGGGTGAGCAAAAATCGACCGATTCTGCACGGTTCCCAATTTTTAAAATTTGGAACTAGTGATAATCGGTCTGGTACTTGATTACAAGTTTGGACTGAACCACCCGGACCGTATATTTTTTTTTTCAATTCTTATTATTACAAAATTGAAAACCCTAATTAGTAATTGCCCATTCTTCACTCTCAGTCACGCTCATGCCTCTCGCTCACGACACTCGCTCTCAGTCACGCCTCTCGCAGCCTCGCTGACGATGCTCACTCTCGGTCACGCCTGCAAAAAACCACGAGCGCCACTATCATTCCCCTTGCAGTCCCGCTTCTTACGTGATCATCGATCCTGTGGATCTCAACTTCAGGCCCATCCCACTGATTGGTGACGGAGGGGAGCTTGTGGGCCTTAATCTTCTTCAACATGGGCATGGACGATCCCAGGCGATTAGGCAAGCTGTCGTGGCCGAGTAGATGTCGTCAAGCGAGAGGTAGCGAATTGGCATCGCCGTGCGTGCGTCGATGTTGGTGTCCTCTTCCGTGGCTTTTGATTGTCTCGCCAGAAAAGCCATGGAAGTGCGACAGCAACTTCTTCATAAGACCAAAGTCCCCGCAAAATCGAAGTGAATTTTCCTCTCTCCGTCGAATCTATGTCAATGCGAGCTCTCTTTCCCCTCTCTATTTCTGCGAGTGAGGAGACGAACTGAGGAGTCCAAAAAAAAGAAGAGATACTGCCGGTTCCTGGTCTCATCTGGGAACCAGACCAGATCGATCAGCCCGGTTTCAAGACCGGATGGACCGGTTCTCAGTTTCACAAATTGGGAACCAGCCCACCCTAAAACTGGTCACCATTAATCTCCGGCCGGCCGATCTTCTTCAAGTCTCAAATGGCCCGGCCCGAGAGAATTATGCATTGAGCGTTGGTAATTGAACAAGCCACTGAGTAGGAGAGAGGATTTGGCAATGCCGAAGGCTGTTCTGGCACGACAATAGCCATACTAGCAATGACAATGATGATGCAGATCCTGAAAATGACAATGGCGAATCTTCTGTTTGCTTAGCAAAAGCTCGGATAGTCGGAAAGTATATCTCCAACTTTACATTGTTTGACCACGCTCAGGGGAAATGAGCCCCAGATGAACGATTTACACCTTTACATGCTGAAAATCCTTTCCAAAGTTCACCTCGATCTCCTCCCGCCATCGACATCCCGATTTCTCGGATTGCGGGCCAATAAAATATATTAATTGATTCTCACCACATTAATTTTTCATTATTGGATTTATCTAACACATGTCACACGCACATCTTAACACAATATTGACATTCTGACCCAGGGTTCGATCATAGGATCTTAATGGCCGCATCTATGACCATGCACCCGTGCACTCAAATCCGAGACGTCAACAACCAAACTCAAGACCCTATTTTGAGTCCATCCGGTAAAAGAATGTTCAGAGTTTTTCCGTTATGTACGAAATAACTTTTTCGAATGTTTGATGATAGAACTTTTTCTCTTGAAATTGACTTATTGGAAAATGTTTTCCAGCAAAATCAAGTGTTTTGACAAAACAAATTGATCAATGTAGTCTTAACTAGTTGAAAATTCCATGCGTTACACCGATTTGAAATTTGACTCGCTATTATTTGATTAAATATGATCATATTTTTCTTTGTTTATATAGTATTATTAAAAAAAAATCAATCAACCAACCAACAAAAATGTAGTAGGACCAATGAATTTTTTTTTTGGAGGAGCTCATCCTGAATTATATGTTATCTATTTGAAAGTTTCTTTAGTTTCTATTCAAATTCGAAATACTCTCGATTGTTTTTCCTAAATCTACGAAACTGTTTGGTCTGATAAGACTTTTGTGGTGGGCGTTTATGTGAAGGAATGAGTGTAATACTGCAAGCAATAGTTGAATCAGTAAGTACTTTTCCATACAAACTTTAAGGATATGATTATTTAAGCTTTGGGTTAGTATCATGAAAAATCTTATATTAGTATATTTATGATAAATTTACTATAAACTAATTTTTTTGACTATCAAAAACCCCAAACTGGTACATTTGTGACAAATTGACCATTCGTTTAATTGAATTAATACTACAAAAAATCACAAACTGATACTCCTGTGACAAATGAAGGGTAAAACCCTAAACCGGTACACTCGTCAACTGTCACATGTTATCCAACTCACATATTTGACGGTAAAATTTAACGGAAACTAATGAAGGATAGAATTGTCACAAGCGTACCAGTTTAGGGTTTTTAATAATCAAAAAATTATTTGTGATACATGAATTCTAAATTGCAAAGTAAATGCATAAGTTTATTTTTAAATTAAAAACAGAATTAAACGTCATCCAATTACAATTTTTGTTACTTTGGGACTTAGATAGAAACCCCATATAAAAAATAATCTCAATTGGTGGGTGAACATGGTATCAAATTTCATCCAAATTAATAATCTTTTCAAGCTCATATTATTAAGTGAAGAATCAAGCTTTTTATCTGATGTGTCTGGATGGCTGGTTCAAATCAATGTTAAGGAAAGTGAAAAGGGGTGGAGCTTTCCGATGTTGTGGCCCAACCGCGAATCGCCATTTCATCAACAAAAAAAAACCGAAATTTAAAACCTAGACCTTTCAGCCAATTTGCATACGCACAATGCAAACTGAAGAAACTACATTGCCGTTCTGTTTTGACACGTATCTGGCACTTTGCATGCACTACATGCAGAGAGCGAGCGAAAACGTCGCCGATCCTCTCAAGCCAAAACTCTTCGTCCGTTCGAAAAAGTCGCGGGAAGTTTGTAGGTTTCCTTTTTCCCCATGCCATGCCTATGTCAATGTCCAAATTTAGAATGTTCGCAGTTTTTTTGGCATTCGAATGTGTACATATAAATCATCCGGAACTGCAAACACGTGCGCAGTCTGCTTGAGATCAGGGAACGGGAAGACAGAGTTCTTAATCACCGCGAAAACCCCGAATCGCCGATTTTGAATACGCAGTGACCGGAGATTAGGCAGCATCATTCGCTCTCTCTTCCTCCTCTGGATCTCTTTGCTCTTCGTCCTTGAGAACCTGCGCAAATGGTGGACACCGAGACGGCCAGAACGATCATAGGCATTATCGGTGAGTTCTCGAAGATAGGGCAATGCACGACCCCTTTATTTGCTTGCGTCGTCCATGCAAGATCTTCTCGCCGACTCTCATTGGCTCTTGAGACCTAGTGATATGATCAATTCAGGATCAAGATGAACCTGAATATGTGGATAGAGCTGCTCTGCTAACAATGCATGGGAACCATTTTTCGAAGCCCCTCCTTATTTGTAAATAAATTATGTTGATACACGCACCTGAACAACGTACAATACAAAGGTGAAGAACAAAGATCCTAATCCATGAAAAATCCATATATAATCGAATAATTGTTTTGAATAATTATCGTGCAAAGTGATCATTGAACTGTCAAATTATATACGTGAAAATCCCTTAAGCGACCGAAGGATTACATAATGAAATGAAGCAGAGTATGTTTGGAGAAGCGTTAATAACTAATCAAATATATAATAAATAGTGAAATGCCAATATTATGACCATGGATCTCAATATTTTGATTCAACCCTTTTGCAGGAAATGTCATCTCCTTCGGTTTATTCCTGTCTCCCATGTAAGTTAGCTCGGCAACTTCTACTCCTCTCATAAGTTACCAACGAAAGTCTGGTTTGTCTTGCTTATTTTGATCAAAGGATTAACAGTAGAATTCGATTTGCTTTGCATCATGGATGGATCTCATCAGCCCGACATTCGTCACGATATGGAAGCAAAAATCAGTGGCGGGATTCAAGCCGGATCCCTATGTAGCGACGGTACTCAACTGTGCGATGTGGGTGTTCTACGGCATGCCCTTTGTCCATCCGGACAGCATTCTTGTCGTCACAATCAACAGTTTCGGTTTTTGTCTCGAGCTCTTCTACATTGCGATATTTTTCACGTACTCTCCATGGAACAAACGTGTAAGTTTTTGAAGTTTTTGAAACACCTAAATTGTTTAAGAAGATGAGAGTGCTTGTCCTATATTCATTTTGCAGCTTCGGTATTCTGATTTGTTTTTTGCGCTTTTGTCACCATTTCGCAGCGGAACATCTTACTTGCGCTCCTCGTTGAACTGATCTTCATGGCTGCAGTAGTTGTGATCGCCGTGTTGACTCTCCATACCACAGGCAAGAGGTCTATACTAGTCGGAATGTTGTGTATCATCTTCAACATAGCGATGTACACTTCGCCATTGACAATCATGGTACGTCGACTTTTTGGATTTTCTCGGAAACTATTAAGTTGCTGATCAACAGCCAAGAAAACGGCAATGAATTTCCTTCTTTTTGGCATTGGCAGCGTCGAGTCATCCAGACAAAAAGTGTCAGGTACATGCCCTTCTATCTGTCACTCGCCAACTTCTTCAACGGCATCATCTGGGCTATCTATGCGCTCCTCAAATTTGATCCCTACGTCCTGGTAAAGTCTTGAAACATGCAAATTGAAACTTCTTTTTCGGTCGCATATAACTTGCTTCATCCAAATCTTTCCAGTATAATCACGTTCTTCCGTACTAGCTTTAAGGAAATAGAGAGTGAAAGCGTACGATTTTTCAGTTCAATAACTGAAACTTCAATGAGGATGAAGCTTGCTTTTTATAGACATCTTTTGGGCATTTGGTTTTGTAAGTGTGTCCATACATTTTTGTAGGTGCCGAATGGTTTGGGAGCCTTGTCTGGTCTGGTGCAGCTGATTCTCTATGCAACATACTACAGAACCACCAACTGGGACGGGCCGGAGGGGAAACCTACGTCCCAGGTTGAACTTTCCGGTGCTTAAGATATAGCGCTTAAGATAAAGACACTAAACAGAAGCGGTGTCCTCTGCTCCTCAAGATTCAGTTCTTTTTTTTAACCCTAGTACTTAATTTGCATGAGTAGAAAATGTAATTTGGCATGAATGGTTGTTGTAAAAAACTAATCGACGTACTTCCAGCCAAACGGCAAATAGCAGAATGGAAACACAGGAATGCCCGGCATACATCAGCAATTTGTCTAGAACATATGCTGCACTCCATCAGTTAGATGCTTACAGACCAAACGAAAGGTCACAGAACATCTGTCTCCTGTATGTTCGGCCGAGCAGGTTCTCCGCTCAATGATGTAGATGTTCTTGGGAGCAAAAACAGAATGGTAGTCTTAAAATTGTTCTTTATTAACAGAAAGTGAAGCGTAGTCATACAGTACAGGTGGCCGACCCAGTCTTTCCAAGCTGCGTATGTCAAAAATAGTACACAGTTTTGTGAAATCCCGAAAGCTTCTAAAACTGACGTGCAAAAGAGGAATAGAAGAACAAATAATTAGAAAATAAAGCTTTACACCAATCAAGAAGGAAAGATGCAGTGGTACGCACTCTCCTTGATCTATATTGACGAACTGCCATCCCTATTCTTCTGATAATTCCCCCGCCCTATTTCTCGGCTGTAGATACAGTAAGCAAATACCTTCCCCCTAGCGCTATTTATAGTCTTTGAAAATTAAAGTAATAATGATACCAACTAATTCCTCAAGGTCCGCGATACCTACGGAAGCAAAGACAACCCTGTGACTGATCGACAGGAATCATGCCACCCCCTTTCGATGTGTCAATAGCCTCGAGCAAAGAGACAACCTCATCCATCTCTGGACGTTTGTCTGGATTAGCATCCCAGCATCGTTTCATCACATTTGCAAGAGAATTCGGGCAGCATCTCGGAATATCAGGTCTCAGGTTCTGTTGCACATATAGTTACCAAAAAGAGGATTAGAAATCAAAGATAACAACTTCCCAGTAGCAGCAGAATTACTTCTCACTATCTGCCACTCATAATACAAGAGATAGAACCGAAACATTACCTGGCGCACCACGGCTGAAGTCATTTCTGAGAAACTAAGGTCAGGGTACGGCATGTCGCAACAATATGTTTCCCATAGGCAGATGCCGAAACTGTAGACATCGCATTTTCTATTATATGGGTTTCCATTTAGTACCTGCACCCAGTTTTGTTGAGTCGTCTATTATTTATTCTGTAGCAAAACTGCCTTTTACTTTTGGTCCTTCTACTTCATGTTTTCGGTTACTTAAAATGATGAAACACCAACTCATCACTGCAATTTAGCAACATATGCTGCAAGCTCAAAAGAAGAAACGATAGAAACAGGAACAAGAAGAGGGGGAAAAAAGGACTCCCATGGCCTTACTGGATGGTACTATGCAATTTTCAAACTCCAAAGTGAACGGATCAAAAATTGCTACAACTTATCAGGAAATAAAAAACCAGAAATTGCTATAGTACCTCAGGAGCCATATAACCCAATGTCCCAGTCTCTCCAGTCATGTCATTGGGATTTGAAGCTTCAACACGAGCCACCCCGAAGTCTGCAATCTTCAAAGTACGTGTTTTGTCCAATAGCATGTTCTCTGTCTTCACATCTCTATGGACAATCTTCTGCGAGTGGAGGTAACTCAAGCTGCAATAGTTAGAATAAAAATTAACTTAAGCATTTAGGGATGCTGAAATCTACAGCGCGCCCAATTAAAAGCACATAGCGTTTTATTACATACCCTCTGGCGAGATCAAGTGCAAGCTGGACAACCACCTTGAATGCTAGTTTCCTTCTCCTGTTCTTGATGAGGTAAGACTTGAGAGCTCCCCCAGGAAGATATTCTACAACAACACAGCATATATTCCGGGGCATACTGATTGGACCATTGTCAGTTTGTATTTGTAGATCTGATGAGCCCATTGTCGCCCCAATGAACTGAAAAGGAGAGACGAGACTGAAATTTAGAACCTGTAGAAATAACTTCTTGTGTACAAGCAAAGAAGGACAATGCTAAAGTTCTTGCACATCCTATTTTGTCATTTAACATTCTGCTTGAAAATACTTCCAAAAGCATTCTTGAGTTAGTTAGGAAGAGAAACAAAGATATAATATAACACCATAAACCACACTGCAGCTTTGGAGAATGCTGAGAAGATGGATATACGTAGCAAGTGAATATTACCAATTAACATGGAGATTATAAGTTCCAGAGAATTCTATTAAGTAAGAAAAAAAAATTATATGATGATAACACAAACCGGTAGGTCAAAGTTTGGCAAAAGATCTATAAAACACATTAATATCCATCCATCTCAACCACCTTTTTCAGTAGACATTTCAGTCATAGCCGT
Source organism: Syzygium jambos (assembly GCA_031216235.1). NCBI lineage: Eukaryota > Viridiplantae > Streptophyta > Magnoliopsida > Myrtales > Myrtaceae > Syzygium > Syzygium jambos. The sequence goes on from CM062221.1 coordinate 1,768,179, forward strand.
TTTGCTATTCCCTCTATCATTCTGCTTACATGGCGCTTGACAAACATGACTCACCCGTAGTCCAGTCTTCTCCCATGACACATAAAAATGGCAAATTTGTCGACCAAGTATACTTTTACATGTTTACGATGCTTAAGGAAAACTAATGAAACTTGTTAATGTAACCAGCCTTTAGAGAATACAGTGATTGACAACAGGGGAAGTTTGAGTTTCTCCTACTGTAACACTCACAGTCGGCAGATAGTACACACCAAAGCTGGCTAGCCATTCTCCATTATCAATTCTTCCATAAAACACAATGACAGAAGTCATGCAGCATAAGGTGGTCCCTACGCAAGCTAATTGTGCAGGCACAGAAATGCATACCCAGACTCTGCATACCATGATGGTCAAGGAAAAAGCATAGTGGGAGAAAGCAATATGGTGAAGCATAACCTTGGTAACATTAGGATGGTCGAGCTTGTGCCACACTGCAACTTCTTGGGTAAAAGCAGCCCTCAGTGAAGCGATTTCAGCTTCGGTCCTCTGTCCCTCTTCACCCCAGTCAAGAAGTTTGACTATCAAAAGACATACTAGGTCAGTGAGGCAAAGCAAACAAAATTTACTGAGCTAGGCAGAGGCAAATCACCAACAGAAATTAAACCAATGCCACGATCGCATGTGAGTTAGCTAGATTTAAGGGAATTGAGCGAATAATTTACTAAAAGGCGTTCCATATACTGATGATACTTTTCCAGTAAGGCGAACAAACCATTCCCCAGATGATCAGTATGGCCACTGGATCAGTATGAATCACGGTGCAAACATCACAGCCAATACATCATCCAGATCACGGCTAATATAGACATATATCACTGTGGACATTCAATCCAATTCCTTCCTTCAACTCACCATTTTATTGAGCGCCACAAAAGGTCAGTTTTCAGTGTGTCAAGAACATCGCATATCCTCTTGCTGCTTAGACATAAAGGGTAGTATTGTAAAGTACAAAATACGAGTGACAGGGAGGACCAAGTAAAATCCACTCATTTCTAGACCCGATAAGCTATTCAAGAAGGGAAAAACGAAAAGGAAGATCTCATCTAAAAATGACCTTCGAGAGACCCAACATCGGCTGTTATTATAAACTATATGAGACATCGAGAATGGAAAAATCATAACGAAAACGATTCTGGTGCCCAGAATCGCAGATTGAAGCGCATTCCCGCGATGAAGGAACCGGCGGGGGCGGAAACCGCACGGACGGGCCGTTGACTCACCGGCGATATCCTGGCCGTCGTAGACCCCGCGGTGGACGGTGCCGAAGGTGCCGCGCGCAATGACGGACTTGATGAGCAGCTTGGCCGGGTCAATCTCCCACTCCTGCCTCTCCCCCCTCCTCGGCTTCGGCAGCGACAGGCTGGCGACCAGGGCCGCGCCCCCATTCCCGCTCGCCGCCTCCTCACCCCCTCCCCTTCCCCCTTCGGCCGCCTTCTTGCTCTTGTCCATGGTCGCGGCCCTGGTGAACCGCTCCAGCTGCTCGTCGATGCTCTTCAGATCAATCTGATCCGCCCTCACGTACCCTTCGCCGCTCTCCTTCATCTTTTCCCCTCTCCCCCTCCACTCAAACCCAACAACAACAAGGGCCCCCCCTCCCCCCTCTCCTGCTCCTCCTCCACCCTCTTCCTCCCTTTCTTGGATGTGGGTGGCGGCGATCTTGACCAAAACCTGGGATTTCTTGAAGAGGGGGAGGAGTGTTGTGTCCAGTCCAATCATTCAACAGCGGCACATGGAGTCGTTGCTTCCTTGCCTTGCCTTGCCTTGCCTTTGCCTTTGCCTGTGGACTGTGGAGACGGAAGAAGATGGGGGAGCGCTTTGCTTTCTTGGAAATCTCGATCCTACCATCATCGTCATCTTTCTTCGGGGAGTCGTATTTATACGCTTTGACTTTTTGGTGGAGTGCGCTTCTCCCTAAGTGGGGCGCATTTATTTAGTAGATAATAGATATGGTTTAAAAAAATATATATAGATTCGATTTTTATGGAAAGCCCGACTTTGGTAATTCTTATCATTTTATTGAAAAACATTTGCGGTAAAAAAAGAATCTGTTAATTGATTTTTAATTTTTTTTTCTATGAAATGTCATTGAGGAAGGGGGGCAGTCATCCCAGGATTTAGGGGAGCTTCGTGACACTTTGGGGAAGCCCTTGTTCGGTTCCCTTTCGAGATCTCTTAAAAATTGAGATAATTGCGTTAAAAAAGTCCTAAATCTATTATACAACGGTCAATTCAATCATAAACTTTTCAATTTGACACGTTGGGTCCTAAGCTTTTTGGCTATTTTTTAGTGCGGTCCTTCCTGCCGATTAGACCGCCACATCTGCGATTTCTGTCCAAATTTAGCTGGAATGATTTCATTTGAAAATTATCAAAAATTTTAAGAATAAATTGATCAAATTAAAAAATTTACGACTGAATTGATTATTATATAATAAATATATGACTTTTTAGACATTTAAAAAAAATCTCAAGTCAATCAGCGGTCAAATTGTCACTCGAGCTTCTAAAGAAAATATTCATAGAAAAAAAATCAGGTAACATCATTAGTTTCAAATTATAATGCTAGAGGCATCAAAATTTTGCACCTAGAGATAATCAAATGGCTAGTAAATATTACAAAGCTTGACCCAAGATTATTAACTTCATTCGATTCACAGGTGGATAAGTGACACATATATTTCGCATAGCAAATAACTTTGGTACATTTAGCATTGCCCGTCGACCATAGTTCTGCTGCTCAAAATTGGTAAAAAGCATTCATACCAATTTCGAAAATAAATTTTCCCAAAAAACTTAATTGCAGCCAAAAAAGTGTACCTAAATAATTCCAAACATCTAAAATGGGGAAAGTAAAGATTTTCTATGTTTTTGAGAGAATATTCCTAATAAAAGAAGATATCCTATGCGGATAGAGCTGCCATTAAAGTTGTTTATGTTTTATAGGCAAAGCTAACATAGAAAGAAGGCTAAGTCCAAAATATTGTTCCGTATATGCTTCTTTGGTCACTAATTCTTGCGTAAGCTTGTAGCACACTCATGGAGTCCAATTCAAGAACATATACATCGACATACATCATTTTCATTCTCGACAATTAATTTATTATTTATATTTAGGGATGATGACACGGATGGTCCCTAAACTTTGACCTAATGTGCAATGTGATTTTTGAACTTTTAATTTGTTCAATGTGATCCATGAACTTTAGCCCAATGTGCAATATAGTTCATAAACTTTTAATTTATTCAATGTGGTCCCTGGATTCAATTTAGTCCCTGAACTATGTGAAAATGTTCAGTGATGTCCTTCCATTAAGTTAAGTTCAGAAACAACACTGAATATTTTCATATAGTTCAAGGAGTAAAGTGAACATGTACGGAAAGTCCACAAATCACATTGGACAAACTAAATGTTCAGGGACCATATTGCACATCAGGCTAAAATTCATGGATCACTTGAATAAATTAAAAGTTCATGGACTATATTACATGTTTGGCTAAAGTTCAATGACCATTTGTGTCATTTTTTCCATATAAGTATTCCATGCTGCTTGACAAACCGTTTTTCTCTGAAAAACTCAAGCTATCGAAAGCATGTCGACGGTGTATCCATAGCAGATTGCTTAACACTTCCCTCGCTTATAAGCCGATTCTTACACGCGCGAGTCAAGTTGTAGACGGAACCACATTCACGAGATTATCAATCAATTAGGAAGACAAAAAGACAGTAATTGATATGGTAAAAGAGAGGCAAAAGTCGAGTGTTGATGATAGGGGACGCAAGATTTACACAATTTCAGCTGCTTAATCGTCAAGCAAAGCTAAATTCATTACTATTGTCTCCTAGTCTTCGTCAAGTTTTACCTCCTAACCACGGCTATTGTCCCGGCGCTGATCATTTTGGCGTGAGGTTTGCGACACGTTAAAGAGGGTGCGCAATCAAAATCTTCATTATCGACTTCTTTTTTTGTTACCAAAAGTCCACCCGAGATAGGTAATATTCCAAACGTACCAAATACTGACTAATCTTCTGAATCACGTAGCAAAACTCACGGTAATTGCTTTGAAATTAATAATCGCTCCGAGGCGTGTGGAAAATCGAACGTGTCGCCCCGAGTCTAATCGGGACAGACGTATTGATTCTTAAATTCAACCTCTAAATCAATCTCGTTAGGTTAGATCGAGCAGTTTATGGCTCCGCAAGGATCGAGATATTCGAAAAATTAATTCATTTTAACACTTCAAACTTATTCGTGGGCGACGAAATATTTCGAAACGTCACTATTCCATTAAACGGTTATATTTTTCTTGATCCAGTGAGACTCGGTGAGTGATCCATTTCAGCTCGGCAGTTCTGATGCATAGCGTGATGAACGCGGCGCGATATAAAATCCCGTCTTCTTGGACGAGCGAGCAAATAGTTTTAATATCATATCACAAGCGTGCTCACCCTTGCTCCGCTCGGCATCGAGGTCAACATCACCTCGTTCGTGCAAAATCTCTTACAAAGCCGGTTCATGTGCCCCGACAGTTAACTACTAGCCAGTACATATCGAGAACGACGGATCATTTTGATCTTAGTGAAAGATTTGCTGGGTGCGCGGATAGCTTCGAACACCCAATCGGCAGAAGAAGTGATGACAGCCATAACCAATTTCAATCGGTGCCGTTTGACTATGAAACCATTGGGAGCTACGAGCAACTCGACAAGTGGCAAAACGTCACTTTCTCGAAAGGTAAAAGTCAAAGCAGAAGTCCCTTGGGTTTGCCCAAGGGGAGAAGCCTTCTCTCCCTCCGGCATCTCCGTCTCCATCTCCATCACATCAATGGAGCCAAGAGGGAGTGAGTTGCCTTTTCCGGGGAAGTAGACATCCTAATCAAGTTAACCGACTTTTTTTTTCCCTTACTTTCATTTTCAAATTACAATTACTTGAATAACCTTTGGAGTTTAGTAGAAACATATTTCCCCATCAATCTCAATGTTTCGCCTCTATATTTGACAAGAAAGAAATCACCAAAAAAAGTTCTAGATCTATTACACGCGTGCTAATTCAGTTTTAAACTCTTTTAATTATGTCAATTGAGTCCTAAATCTTTTCACGTTTACTAATTGAATCTATCTAATCAATTTTAGCCGAAAATCGCTAACATGGATGGTAGCGCCGGCCGTCCTAGGCGCTGATGTTGATATTTTGGCCGATTCTCTAACTATATATCGAGGAGAATGGGACTTAAGCCAGTTAAAGAAAATCAACAGTGTAGGTAACCCAACCTATGTGATTGACAATTTGATGAATTAGGTTCATATGGGTAATAACAAGTCACTTGTTGATCTAGTGATGCAGTATTAAAAATTTCTATCCCTCCTAAGGTGAAAATTGTGCAAGATTGCAATGAAAAAAGAGGTTGAGTTAAGCTCCTAATGAATTCCATAGCCATTATTGGTGGTGTATGAATTTGCTTAGTATACTTAATGGAATCACCTATATAAGTGTGGAGTGGGGCCACTCCTATAAAAATTATTGACGACAACCTCTAGAGTACTTATGGATAAACCAAGCAAACGCATGTCCTATTAGCGCAAAACCGCATTGAACAACATGTGATTGATGAAAATTAGAATTCACAAAAAAAATTCTTAGTTCATAGAAGTTTAAAACTTCAACAATAATTTTCTGAATTATATTTCGTTCTTTCTAAGACTAGTTCATAGCCTAACAAGCACTAGTTCCAATGCATTACACTCCAATAACCCAGGATTATTCTTTTCAATTTTATTTTTGAAATATATGGAGGATTGTTGGATATTTCAACAATTTTGAAATGTTTGAAAGTAATGGCTTTGATAGTAGTTATGACCACCATGAAAGCCATCATTTGTAATGGTTTTGCTACAATTTTCTAATGGCTTTCTAATGGTTTTACAAGAGCTTTGTAACGTTTGATTAATTTCTTTATAAACTCTTCATTATTTTATAATGGCTATATAACAGTTATCTTCTTCAATAATTACCAAATAATTTATGACGATTTTTTAACGGCTATCTCTTTCATTTTGAATATAAAATCAAAACTTCAAACCACAATCCAAAAAAGAGATAGCGACTTAAAAGAGCATTTATTTTCCTTCTCATAATTTTTTTCTTTTTTTCATGGGTTATACACATAACATTGTTTCTCTTCCTTCTATTATTCTATGCGGAATAAAGAAAAATGTATGTTGTCTCTTAGGAGGATGACCGCTAGAACTTATCGCACCAAGTTTCGTACTTCAATTGGCGGAATTATTCTTAAGAACGGTACTTGCATGCGTCAAACAATTAATTTTATTTTCTCATCTTTTTCAATAAGATTTCCAGCAATTCTTATTTCTCCATATCATCTAATATTTGTCCAACAGAAAACACATTTTTCCTCGCTAAACTTGTCAATAAACCTCACGTTCGCCGCTCCACATGTGCACGCGGCATTTGACAGCCGCCTCGTCGATTCATTCATTCACTCATTCACGTCACAAAAAGTCCTCCCCTTGCAAAACCGATTATTCAAGAGCATAAGAAAGATAAGTTTGATTCAATGCTGATTTTTCTTGTGCAATTATATAGCAAGAGATGAGGTCGTCGAGTTAGCTTTTACATGGGGCTAGGCGTCTATTGAGGTGGGTAGCATAGCAATGTGACTGGAGGGAAGCATTGCCAAAATTTGGTAAAAAGAAAGAAAACAAAAGGGTTTCTTCAAGAACGTGCAAAGGGGATAAACATCGACCCACTACGGCAATTACGACATTCCTAGGGGGGCCTACCTCGGCCCATCGAGGTCACGATCTCTTGGTCAATTACTACCACCGCCACTGGTTTGGGGCAAGGAAATCACTCGAATTCCACCAGGAATACTACTTAGATTCACGCTTTGGACATCGAAGGATCGCACGTGGTTGGAAATTCATGAGCTTTGAATTGACAATATTGTGCATGGCATATGTTTAGATCATGTATTGGAGAGACTTCACGAATGATCGCAATTCAGCTTGCCATTGCGTGTTTTCCTATGTTGACCCTAAGTTTAGAAATTGGATTTCATCGAGAGCGACTTTTTGTGAAGCTTTGAGAGAAAAGAGTGTAACGTCGAAACTAATGTGTTTTGTAAGTTGTAACATAGAAATTGTGTGAAAGCTCGTTCTTTGTTCATGGAATTCAATATCGGTTCGGCTGTTTTCGCGGCATGTGATTGACTTGATCTGAAAAATTCAAGAATGTTTAAACAAGTTTGACTTCTGTATGCAAGAGACCCAATTGGAATTAACAGAAGCATATGTTTGCACAAACTGGGGAACTAAGGTTGACTGAGCCAGATGGGCTAAGATGCCTTTTGGACCTGCTTTTGAGCCATTACCAAGTGTAAGTATGTGGGCTTCAGTTCTCAATTTGCTACATGGGATCGTACGTTGTCCATGTCCAGCCCATCGTCGTGATTGGTTTTACCTTCTGTCGGGAAAATTGTCAAAAAAGGAGAAAAATATCAAAACAGTCTTAAACATATTACAATTATCACAATTCAATTCTAAACTTTTTATATTTGTGTCAATTCAGTCTATCGGGCCAATTTTTGCAGGCTATCACTAAAGTGGACGCCGACCAGCACCGTCCATCCGACCAATGCTGATATGACATTTTTAAAATATTTTTAATTATTTTATTCAAAAATATTTATTATTTTTTTTATTTTTCTTCTCTTTTTCCTTTTCTTTCTCTTTTTTTTTTTTTCCTTTCTTCATCTACAACCTTTGGCCAGTCGCCGGCTTCAGCAACCGGTAGAGGCGGGGCTCGGCGAGGTTGGCCCTGCCAGCCATTGGTGAGGTGAAGCCTCACCCAGCACTAATGACCTTGCTAGCAACAATGAGGACGAGCCTTGCCATGGTTGGTGAAGGCTTGACCTCACCAGATCTAGCGAGGCTCTCCGTCGTTCACGAGGTTGATGGGCAAGGCTCGGCCTCGCGGGTGTTGGCCTCACCAACCACTGCTAGTGGCCAGCGAGGATGAGCCTCGGCTTGGTTGGGCGAGGCTTGACCTTGCCAGCGGCTAGCGGGGCCAACCTCGCTGGTCCCTGCACCTCTGCCAGGTTTGGCAACTGGCCTAAGGTTGGAGATGAAGAAAGAAAAAAAAAAGTAAAAAGAGAAGAGAAAAATATTAATAAAATTTTCAAAAAAATATTTTTAAAATGCCACGTCAGCGTTGGCCGGACGAACATCGTCCACAATGGCGTCGACCGGCCAAAATTGGTCAAATAGATTGAATTAATACAAATACAAAAGGTTTATAATCGAATTGACACAAAAAAAGGTTTAAGACTAAATAATAAGTTTAGAACTGTTTTGGTAATTTTCTCTTCAAAAAGCCCTAAACATATTGCACTTTTGTTAATTCAATTCTGAACCTTTTAATTATGTCAATTAAGTTATAAACATTTTCACGTTTTGCCAATTGAGTCCATTCAGCCAAATTTTGGCCAAAAATCGTTGTTATGGATGTTGGTCGTCCTACGTGCTACTGCCAGGCAGTGCTAACATGGATAATTTTTAATAATATTTTTTTCTTTGTTCCTTTTCTTTCTTTCTTTCTTTCTTTTTTCCTTTTTTGCCCTTCTTCCCAAGCCTCGCCGGCCTCTGGCGAATCTCCCCCCCGCCAGCCACTGGCAAGGCTCGACCTCGCCAAATATGGGCATGGTCGAGAACCTTACCGAGCGATGGTGAGGATCAACCTTGCCATGTCTAGCGACCGGCTACATGAAGAAGGGAAGAAAAAGAAAAGGAAAAAGAAAAGAAAAATATAAATACATTTTTGAAAAATATTAAAATATTATTAAAAATTATCCACGTCAGCGCCGGTGGCGCCACGTAGGATGGCTGGCGTCCACATCATTTATTTTCGGCCAATATTAATAAAACGTGAAAATATTTAGAACTCAATTAATATAATTAAAAGTTTCAACAAGTTTAGAACTCTCTAGACAACTTTTCCGATCTACCTTATGTCTAGTCAATGGACGGTTAGCCAAGTCATCGGCAGTAGTCTTGCGTTTACACTGAGGAATGCACAGTCGATCAGACAATGATCTCAGGAGCTTTCATCAGTTGATAATGATGTGATGATGCCATGCTTTGCTTCTTAGAAAGGGAATTAGCGACGACGGCGAAACTTGGGTCAGCAGTTCACATTTCAGATCCCTTGGGATACAACTCCAATTGACCATGAGAAAATGTATTTTCATTCATGGGGACTTTTCAATGCTCTTAGACTACGCCATCTGCACGTTTTATCTTCTCGTACCAGTATGAAATCACACGGTCGCTAGTTCGATCTCGTTCGCTGTGAGAAAGAAATGAGAAAAACCATGAACATTCGGCAATCGATCCGCACGATAAAAGGTGTGTACGTGTGAGGATCCTAGCGAAATTACCTTTCTTACCTGCTCACCCAAAGTCTCAAGTCAATTGATGCGGTCTGGGCGAGGGCCTGACATCCTCGCCTTGATCTTGGTGAAGATGCGGAGGCCGTTGCCCATGGCCGGTGAGGACCGCGACACCCTCACCCAGCCCAGGGACGGTTGGCCTACGACCTCGCGGTCCTGAGGTTTAAAAAAACAAAGAAAAGAAAGGAAAAATGAAAGAAAAAAGAAAGAGGAAACAAAAAAATTCAAAAAAATTCAAAAAATAGTAAAATATTATTGAAAATTGTTCATATCAATACCGGCCATGCCACGTATGACGGTCGACGTTCACATCGGCGATTTCCCGTCAAAATTGGTTAAATTGACTCAATTGACATAATTAAAAAGTTTAGAATTGAATTAATAAAAGTGCAATAAATTTATGAATTTTTTTACAATTTTCCCGAAATTTTTACAAACACTTTTGTATTATCAAATCGAACTTGAGCTCTCTTTCAGTGATATTCTAATGTGACTACGAGGCAGTGGGCTTTTGCTTTGATTGAATTCACTTTATTGTGATATGAAACACTTGATATATTGAATTGACTCGTAATGCGATGGTTTGAAATTTCTTGAAATGGCGTTTGTACTTGAGCTCCTTTTGTTTCCAACACATGAGATATGATCTCTATCCGACAATCATAAGTATGTTTATGAAACTCCACCATCCGGGATTCCAAAGTGAAAGTAACAATGATAATGGTGTTAGTATTATTTAACCATATCTTTCAATTATGATTTGGTTATTGGGTGTTATTAGAGCAAAACTTAAATCGCTAACTATTAGAGATTACGTAAAATCAAAGTAACTTGAGACTCAAGAGTAGGTTAAATAAAGGGGAACAACCACAAAAAAAACCCCAAATTTATGCCCACTATGATACATTTACTGTAGATTTTTTTTGTGACATCAAAAATCTCAAATTATACTTCTTAAAATTCTTTGTGACATAAAAAAAACCTCCAATTTGTATATATATGGCAAATTTACCCTCTCTTAGAGTTTTGTTAAATGATTTTTCAGCCAAAACAACGCCATTTTTATTTCACTCAAGTCACATGGGCGTTAACACTATTTTCATTCAGGCTTCTATGTAAGCAAATTTTTAACCGTTCTCAATGACAAGACTTTAATAAAGGGTAAATATGTCGCGTAGGTACAAGTTTGAGATTTTTTATGTCGCAAAATAAAGTTTAAGGTATATGCATCACAATGGATATGGTTTGGAGTTTTTTGTGGTTTTTTCCCTTAAAAAAAACATACAAGAGTATAATTTTGAGTTTTGTCTGAATATATTTGTTTGCACCAAAAAATGTTCAACTTTTGATTATTGTCGATATATGATAGGTTTAGTCGATAAGAGTAGAGCTTAGTCATTATCGACATCTTGAGTCAACTACTTGGTGAATCGACAAAAAATGGAGTCGACAATCTCGGATGAAACCGTCAAAGAAGTAGCTATCAACATAGCGGAATAAAGCAATCGTCAAGATAGTAGAATCAAAGAAACTGTCGAGATAGTGGAGTTGATGAAACCGTTAAGGTTGTGAAGTCAATATAATCGTTTGATAACCATTTGTAACGTCTATTTATAACTTTTATTGGTAACTGTTGATTATAAGTTTTGAATGGACACATCGTACTCTTTCGAGACCTTTGCATAGAAACAAACAAACATATTATCTTTCAATTATCTATTACTACATTATAATTCTAATTTCCAAACTCGCATCGTCGATTAAATTATGGTGAGTATCTTTGCAGTATATTCTAGGTGCCTTGTCATTGATTAAATTCATCTTTGTATTTTTGCGTTCCCAAACTTTGTCATCAATTAAATTTCGGCAAATCTTGTGTACGTTTAGGTGCCGCACGAAGTGCTCACATTCTCACGTTTTGTCTACGTTCGGTTCTGTTTGAAGTGAATTCTCTTGTCTACTCGTGATATTTCTCGTTTGCATTTTCCATAAAACCCCTATTTTTAATAAAAAAATTAAAAAACGAATTTCAATTAAAATTTATTTCATTGCCCCAAATCAATTTGAGCAAAACAAATAGTAAAAAAAAGGGAAAATACCACAAAAAACCCAAAACTATGCCACTTATGACAAATTTATCTTGAACTTTGTTTTGTGATACGAAAAACCTCAAACTATGCCACTTGTGACAAATTTACCCTAAAATTTTTTTTATGACACGAAAAATCTCAAACTATGCCACTTGTGACATATTTACCCCACAATACTTTGGCTTATGGGCATTTTCTTCTTTTTCCTTTTTCTATTTTTTTCCTTTTATTTTTCTTTTCTTCTCTCTTCCCTCCACCGGCCATGGCGGAGGGAAGCTGACAAGGGCGGCCCTCGCCGGTGCTGGGGTTGGGCGAGGGCTGCCCTCGTCGAATCTGGCAAGGGACGACCCTCGCCGGTGTCAGGTGAGAGTCGCTCTCGCCTGGTTAGGCGACCCCAATGCCGAAAATGCCCATGGTCCAAAGTACCATGGGGCAAATGTATCACAAGTGGCATGATTTTGGGTTTTTCGTATCACAGAAAAAAGTTCAAGGTAAATTTATCACAAGTGGCATAGTTTGGATTTTTTTTGTGTAACGAAAAAAGTTTACGATAAATTTATCACAAATAACATAGTTTGAGATTTTTTTTGTAATATTTATCCTAAAAAAAATCAGATAAAATTTTTTATTACTGCCGAAGAGGTACTGGGCCCCATCCCAACATCACCATGCGCTTCGTTTTCTACTCGTGCCGAAAAACACATCGATTTGACCATTTGGCGGGCGCACGCGCTCCCGCTGCCAGGTCAGCTTCCTCCGGCTGCAATCCCCACGCGTCGTCCGTGCACTGCAATTGCGCACGTGCTCACATGCAACGTTCACCCCCCGGCTCCGCGATCGGGTCTTGTCCGTTACGACATCGACGGCCGCCGTACGTGGGCCCCGATTTCGGACGCTCGGCGGATGACGTCACCGCGTGGATAAGCCGGAGCCGGGTCTTCACGCGCAGGTGCTGCTGCTGATCCGGGTGGGGACGTTGAGGGAACAAAAAAAAGAGCGTGTTCACATCCCGAGGAAGGTTTGACTTCTCGGGATCCTCCCCGCCATTTGACCACGTGCTGCTTTTGCCCTGGTCCCGGTCGCTCCCCGCTTGCTGGTGTGGCGGGTGCTTCGTCGAACCCGAGCATGCGGGAGTGGACAAAACCGCAGCGGTTGCCCATTTAATGATGGCTCGAATTAATTAACCTAGAGGTGGTCCCGGTCCGACTCATCGGGTATCAGATCGGATGGGATCGAATCGGCCTATTGCGGGTGGGTCCCGGGGTGGTCGGTGCAGAACCGGACTACGAGGACCGGATCGACGGACCGGCCATCTTCCCGATTTTCTTCTTTTGAACCGATTCGGGCGGACCTGTTCCGGTTTGAATCTAAACTAAGTAATGTCCCCTTTTCATGGCAATAAGATTGCATCTATTTTCCTTTTTTTTTATATTCTTTTGAGAATTTGATTAAAAAGGGAGCACTTGTTAATAAGCAATTAAATCAGCAGATTTTATGATTTTCGATTTTCAATTTTTATATGTTGAAAGCAATGCTTAACTGCTATCTTAAAAGCCTTGGTACCCCGATATTTGAATGGTTATGATTACTCGATATCTTGTAACGCCCATAGAATCATCCCTTTAAAATGAAATATAGTATTTGATGTATGCATTTCCGAATGCGACATTCTTTGGACAATCGGAAGGAATTGTAAAATCATCGATCATTTTTGTAACAATCTCCGATTGTTCCGGCAAAAAACCAAAAGAAATTTTGATGGGTGAGTAAATATCATCATACAAACTTAAGATCTACCCCTATATGGGGGCAAGAAGTCGGTCTAATTTCTTGGGGTTCATTTACTTCGTGGGAGATGGGAAAGAAAACAAACTATTTGTCATTTCTATTTCTTACTTTGCTTTCGAATTTCGAAACAAAATCATTATAAATCCAAAAAATTGAATACATACGTAGAAATTTTGCTTGTCATTCGATGCATAATTTTGAAAAGTCGGACGAAGAGACACACATGATTTACATCAAGAAAAATACAAAGTAGTAATTACCTCGAACAGAGATTAGCTCTCTTTTACTTTACCTTTTTTTTTCCAATTATATCAATACTACTTTTTTTTTTTGCTCGCCAATAAGGGTTTCGACGTGCTTGGGACATATCTCATTCGCTGCCGAGGCGCCAACATCGAATCGTCCAAAAAAAAATCAATGTAGACCACTCTTGGCCATTTGTGTAAGATCAAAGTATATAAGAAAGTAAAATAGAAGAGATTCAATCTATCATGTGAATCACATATCCCATATCGTGTGGATCGAGATGTTATCGTAAAAGGAAAGATGGATAGGCTGCTGTAAATTTTTAGAAGCTGAATTGCAAAAGATTGACTCTTCATTCCGAACAAGGGTCTCTACCATCTCACTTACAAATTTTTTACAACGTGGTCGGACCAACAAGGCGTAACCTATCTTTGGTCCTCTAATCACATGCCCTAATCAAGAAGCTAAACACTATCTATGTATTTCTTTGAGGATTCTTGGTCAAAACAGTTCGTTTGCCTTCGAGCAGCAGCTAAAACGAGCACACCAGCTCGTGTAGTCTCTGGCTAACCCTTGAAGTCTCCACTCCAACACGAGAAAGTCTCACCTGTAGAAAGAGTTTTCAGAAGGAAGTCAAACCATGTTTCATGGTGAACCTAATCATGCTAACGAATGAACTTTTTCATCGAATGAACTGAAGTTTGCTGCCTGAATTTATTCACCTGAGCATGAAGGGTGTGGAAGACCTTGTCGCCGATGCTGGAGCTGCTGGCGGTCACGACTTCGGCTCCTTCTTCCTCGAGAATGCCGATGGCTTCGTACATCATGAAGCTCTTGCTCGTCCCGCTCCCGCTGATGATGGTCACCTCGAGGCCGGAGTCCCACTCTCTTATGTTGACGACCGGCAAGGTCGAGGCTCGCCAGAACGGCCCTTCGCCCAATGCCGACCCGCCGCCCTCCTCCGGACGGCTGACGTTCAGCCGCGCCGCCATGAGCTCCTTCTTCGCCTTCAGCCTCTCGATCCTCTCTTTCAGCTGCGATATGTACGCCGCGGCCCGATCGATTTGGTCCTGCTGCGACAGCATGTCCTGAAAAACAGGGGGAGCCCGGTGAATTTCCGGAAAAGAAGACTAAAGCAGGCGAAAACCCAGGAACCGAATCGGCTCGAGCCGTCCGGACGAGCTCGTGGCGTACCTTGGAGGCGGACCTGTGATGGTGGGGAGGGATGACTGAGGCGAGCTTGAAGCAGAGGCCCTTCATGTGGATCCTCCGGTTCCGCTCCACCGTCTTCCGGTCGAGCTTGACCGACTCGCCGCTGCTGCTGCTCTTCTTCATCTCTCTCTCTCTCTCTCTCCTGCAACCTCGAACGAGCTGATCGGCGAAAGAGCGAGGCGATTTGGACGGAATTCGAAGATGGGGGACCAAGGATGGAAGAGGAGAAGAGGGGAGTAGTGTGATGAACAAAGCGCGCGCGGCCACTTATATATACAGAGTGTGGGTCGTGCAGGGGGTCGCTGACGCTACGGCCTCCGTAAACGCTAAAAAACATAAAGTGTTCTGACAACGTGGCGAAGGAACGGACGGCGAAACCTCCGCAGGTTGTCAACAACGATAGGCCCTGGACGAAATCCAGACGCGAGGGATTGGGCCCCGCACGTGTCCGTCCAATCCTCGATCGCAGTTTCTGTGTTTCTAAAATTACCTTTCTCCCCATGGCCCATGAGATGCCATCTCATTCGATTTATGAACCGAGCAAGGCGCGAGTCTGAAGGTCGATTTGAGATGGCCCCGACCATCGATTTGATTTTGCTTGATTCAAGGGGGGAATTAAGACGTTACCGAAGGCCTAATCGGAACACGAGTCCGGGATCGAATTCAGGATGGGGTTTTTCTTGAGGTGGTCGTATAACCCGTGCGTGAAAATTCTTTCATCCTGGCTTTGCCGAGAAAGTGTTTCGCATCGTGTTTATGCCGTGTGATGATGGCAAGTAAAAATACGAGAATTTCTGAATTCATGGAATAGATTTATTGTGACTGACGGAGAAGAGTTATGTTCATTAAGTGGGAAATGTACTAAAAAAGTCATAACCTATATCATTGATACTAATTCGGTCTTAAATCTTTTAATTAGACCAATTTAGTCCTAAATCTTTTCACATTTAGTACTAATTCAGTCTATCCGGCCAATTTAAGCAGAAAATTGCTGACGTAGACGCTAGCTGTTCTATGCGGCATGGCCGGCGCTAACGTGGATAATTTTTAATAATTTTTTGAAATTTTAATAATTTTTTCAATAATTTTTTTCTTTTTTCCCTTTTTTTCCTTTCCTTTTTGCCTTTTTTTTGGTCCTTTTCGTCCCCTTTGCCTGTAGCTAGTCGCTAGCCATGGCCAAGCACCGGCCACAAGCCCAAGGAAGGAGATGGAAGGAAAAAAAAAAGAAAGGAAAAAAATATTTAAAATTTTGAAAATATATATTAAAAAATTCTACGTCAGCGCCAACCGCTTGCCGGCCGTGCCAAATAGGACAATCGGCGTCCACATCAGCGATTTCTGGCCCAAATTGGCCGAATGGATTGAAATGGTACAAATAGAAAATGTTTAAGACTAAATTGGTCCAATTGAAATATTTAGAACTGAATTGATATTAATACACTAAGTTTAGGACTTTTTTGGTACGTTTCCCTTCATTAAGCACGTGCTATAAAATTGGTTCGTTGGGCGTTGAAGACGATCCATTTGCTTAGTTGCGCAATTTTCGGTCCGCCATAAATTTTGTGGACCAACCTCAATATACCCAGCGTTGCTCAGCTATAACGATCTTACGCAGAAAAGCATAATAGTCGATATACGTCATCTCGGTGGTGCAATGCGTACGGTACTCATATTCTTTTAGCTGTCGCGTTTTCGCTCGCAGAGCGAGTTGCAAGCATCGACGTCATTCGCATTCGTATTAAGTCAATCATACACGTGGACGGTGGTTATAGATTGTACCTAACTGTTAAAAGCACGGCCACATATGGACCAACGACAATAGCGATTGATCTTACTATGCCCGGCATTGCTCGGCCGTAGCAACCTCGCGCCAGGGGCATAACAGTCGATAAAACGTCATCCCGGTCGCGCACCAACGCGTACAACACTTTCCTTTACTTTTTTTCTTTTTATTTTAGCAGTCGCGCGTTTTCGCTCGAAAAGCGAGCTGCGAGCATCGACGTCATTCGCATTTATATTTTATATTAAGCTAATCATACATGTGAACAACGATCATCGCTCGTACCTAACTGCCGCATGCACGGCATGGGACGAACGACGACGGAGTCCTTTTCTTTGTAATTTAGCGACGTGGGCCCCCCGCGGCTGTCCTTTCCCCGTCGTTCATTTCAACGCAGGAGTAGTACCTCTTGTCCCTTGGAGGCGTCGAAGGTGGCGGCCCTTCCCGTTCAATCTTGACCCGGTTGACTTCCCTTCCCACTGTCGAGTCACGGAACAGATCCCGCGGTTCCGCCGGCCAACTTATAACGAATTTGCCACCGGCGCCACCGATGTGCTGCTCCAGTTCATATTAAGGTTTGATCTAGTCCAGTTTTCCCACTTGTCGCCAAAAAGAAGAATAATAATAGTCATTTAGCTTAATACCATAAAAAAAAAATCTCACACCAATACACGCGTGGCAAAATTGCCCTCCGTTAGTTTTTGTTAAATTTTACCGTCAAATTGCCGAGTTTGACATTTCGCGGCGGTTGATGTGCATACCAGTTTAAGGTTTTACCTTCCATTCGTCATAAGTATATCGGTTTATGATTTTTTCGCGGTATTAATCCAATTTAACGAAAACTAACGAAGCGTAAATGTACAAATTTAGGGTAAATTTATCTATAGTGTACCGGTTTGGGATTTTTTGTGATATTTATCCCGGTACTTTCTCCCACTTAAAGTAATCGGTACCAAAAAGATCGTCAGCTACCGATTGATTTGCGTGTATTCATAAGGATTAACTTAGCCAAAAGCTCATCTGTTTTGCTATATCAAAAATCAGAATTAGATTCGAAGCTTTGAGAACTTCATGTTACCTTTGGCTCTCGGCTAAGTCAGTGACCCGGTGGGCATTGGCGATAGTTCGTCTTAAGTAGGTGTTCAGACGATTTCGATTGAATTGACATGTCAGGGTCGAGTTTCAGTGAAATATCTCTCATTCGAGATGGACGAATCCCGGAATAATAAAATCTCATTCGGAATGAATTCATCCAATAACCTATACCTAAAAAACAGCCAAAAAGCTAGCAAACACGAGAGAGCAACATTGGTTTTCTAAACGGAGCACCTCCCAAAAGATGGAGAGATTAACCGATGATTAATCAACATTTTTCTAGTTAAGTTGTGATGTCCATATCTATGATACACCAATCAAAGGACTACATAAAGAAAAACACAACCCGTTTACGATGGTGAACAAAAGTATCCATTGATTGATCACCGACGACGTTGCATAAAAGGGTCCAAGCAATGCTAGGTCGACCTTCCTTGGACTACAGTTGAGGAAATCATGCCCACGGGGAAATATGTTTAAATTTTTTTAAACATGTGAATGAAGTAAGATTTCATTTCCACGGCATTGGCTATCCACGCCATGCAAATTGAGGCAATCTTAAAAAAAAAAAATCTTATTTTGAGAGATTTCTCAGACATACGATGGTGTCCGACGTACCTATCTTTACAAATGGATTTATGGCCATTAATGTCATATTCCGACCACATTGACCTTTGCCGCTATTTTGTAAAGAGTCTCATTACAGAGTGTTCCGACGGCACTTGTCGACCATAATTCAATTGAGGAATGATTGAATGTTCAGTGCCTTGATTACACGTAACACGAAAAGAACAACGCATTGGAAATGACAAACTTACTTTGTTCGAGTGTTAGCAAAACGATCTTGGGGTCTCTGTAACCATCCTCTTTGGATGTGTGGAAACGGTGGCTTCGGGTTCCCCTACTGACCGGCAACACCTCGAAAATGAAAAGGGACTCCACACATCTGCGCTCATGTATGTGAAGATCCAATCGACCCATCTCTGTTCGCTCGTGACATGGTAGAGGAATTAGGCCCATCTGTTTCGATTTTTGGCCATATTTGCAAACACTTGGCTATGAAAATACACTCAAAATCGTCGAGTAGATAATTTGATTGCGGTCAGTGAAATTCCACGTGACTTGCACCATCATAGAGTCCAACAGACTTACATAATGATTAAAGATATGGCTTTGCCAGCGTAACGCTTTTTGTGTCACTGTAAGAGAAAAATTATCCAAAAAGTCATGAACTTGTTATACGGCAGTCAATTCAGTCCTAAACTTTTCAAATGTGCCAATTCAGTCATAAACATTTTGATGATTTGTCAATATAGTCCTAAACCTTTTAATTGTATCAATTTAGTCCTAAACTTTTGATAACTTGCTAATTAGTCATAAATATTTTGACGATCCATCAATGTAGTCCTTCCGACCAACTATTTAAATAAGAGGTTTAGGATAACTAAAATGGCAAATCTTCAAAAGATCTAAGACTAAATTGGCACATTTGAAAGGTTTAGGACTAAATTGGCAAATCATCAAAATGTTTATGGCTAAATTGGCAATTGAAAGATTTAGGACTCAATTGACCGTCGACGCCGTATAATAAATTTAGACTTTTTGGACAATTATCCACCATTATGAAAGTAACAGCATGTTGTAAGTCACAAATTCTTAAGAGAGTGAACTCCACAATGATTTATAAAAGAAATTTTGTGATTCGGAACATACTGTTAATCTCATTGTAAATCGAGAACTACTACTTATTAATCAGTTTTTTTGAAAGTTATTGATCCTCTAGGTTTGATGGATGAATTTAAGCCCTCTAAATGGTTGACACGTTGAGCTTAGTGATTCTAAAGAACCGATTTGATATGGATGTTTGTCCCATTTTTTTTCGTCTTCTTCTTCACAATGTGTTCGCTGTGACTCTGCTCAACATCCCCGTGCACCATCGCCACCACCTCTAGCCACCGCTATCGTCGCCACCTCGAGCTTCTTTGCCACGGCTCCTCTCTCTCTCTATATATATAATACTGGACTTAATGCACATATCGTTAGAGTTTAATGCGAATTTTTTAGGTTGAAATTGTCGAGTTTGCTTTATGACACGGAAAACATAGCCCCCACAACCTTTTGAACTGTGTTGCGCAAAGTGAATAGTGGCTAGGGCAGAAACCGATGGTGCAGAAACTTTCTTGATCTCGTGATAGAGAGAAAATAGTACACACGATCATTTTTCTTACAATGTTACATTCTGCACGGCAGAAAGGCGTCTTCTTCTCATTCTTCCCCGTACCATTTTCCATTAATAATTCAGGAAAAAAAAATCCTACTTTACATTTCACTCGACGGTCATTTATTTATCTTTTTTTTATATTTAAATATAATCCGAATTTTACCTTTGGAGGCCACTTCACGCATTCACATCAATCGTCCCCATGTACCTAATTTTTGTGGTACATATTTTTCAGACCGCCACATACTTAATTACCGAAGAGGTGGACCAAACTATATAACTTCGTGGTCATCAGCAGCTTGCTAAAACGAGAAGACCAACTTGTGCAGTCTCTCGCAAACCCTTGAAGTCTCCACACCAATCCGAGGAAGTCTCACCTGCAAAATACGTGGAAACTAGTTCACAAATTCATCTCCTATATATGATTTATTTATCAACCTCATATGCTTCGATAACGAGTGCTTAACAAGATTAACGAAAAGGTTCATCCTTTGATATCATACCTGAGCATAGATTGTGTGAAAGACCTTATCACCGACAGTGGAAAAGCTAGCGGACACGGCTTCGGCGCCTTCTTCCTCGAGAATGCTAATGGCTTCAGACAACGTGAAGTTCTTGTCTGTCCCGCTGATCATCGTGACCTTGAGACCGGAATCCCAGAACCCCAGTTCGATGACCGGCAAGATCAAGCTCGGAAGGTGCTCGCTTCCACTCTTGCTTGAGCAGTTGGATCTCATCGCGAGCTCCTTCCTCATTTTCAATTCCTCGATGATCGCTTTTAACTGGTTGATGTACGCCGTGGCTTGAACAATTGCATCTTGCTGGGACAACATGTCCTATAAGGACATATAAAGGAAAGAAATGCGGTTGAGTAATTACTTTTTGGAGTACAATTTGTACTATATTCCTGAAGTCCTTATACATATTAATTGGATGAGCACTACGACATAGAGCTCTTGTGTGATCAAGAATATGGAAACGATTTGAACTTCATGAGTGCCGTTTCAAACTTGACAAGTCTCTTCTAGGGTTTCTAGAGAGAGAACTATCTCTAGAAATCCTATACTTGTACGATGCATCTCCTAGCTTTATGACTTATGGATGTGAATACTTTCTTTAGAAGAAAGGATTCGATTTTGAGATACAAATGGGTGTCCCTACACTAGTTCTATTGCCTTGTGTATTTGCAATCGGTGAATTGTCGTGCTAAAATTGGGGGCGCAATGGATTGTTCTACAAGTTTAAAGTTATCTTAGAACAGCCCAAATTCTCTTTTCTATTTTAGCACTACGAAGAGCCATGGACTAACAACTCTCTAATCCTTAAGAAACTGAAGTTTATGCGCATACAAAAGGACTAATTAGTGCTGAGAAAAACACAAGGAGAAGAGATAGGCTAATAGGCAGCAAAAGAATTACTGCATGAGTATAGTAAATATCATGCACGCCTGCAAGAACTTTTTCGTGAACCCTGATGAGAAAGGTTACATGATGTTCTTTAAGAAATTGTCTTCCATCACTGAAAACTAAATGTTATAGAAAGGCCCATCAGAGCCAGGAAGGTACGAAGCACGAAAATTTAACTTTTTTTTCCTACATTCAAGGGCTAAAGCTGCGTGCATAAGCCTTTCAATTCCATACTCCCCATGGAAAAAAAATTGATGAAAAGACTGTAAATAAATTACAGAGTAGAGAGACACCACAATAAATTTACGCCATTCAATCCATGACCTATGTCCACAGGTAAATGAGGAGGAGAAATTCACTATCGCCGGAGATCGGAGTACAACGGAAAAAGAAAGAACTCTCAAAACCTTACCCCCTAACGTTGCAAAGTTGATGTTTAGGAGAAAACCCTAAGAGAAAATGTTGAACAAACGTTCTTGGTTTATTGTCCATTTCTTTCATTTACCCTGTACATAATGGCATATTTTCTTCGCACACGCTCTTTCCTTTCAAATCGTTCCTTTCCTTCCATGACATACCTTGCAAATTCTTGGAAATTAAGGATCAGAGCCGGTCGCAAATTTCTTCAACGTCTACCAGAGAGAGAGAGAGAGAGAGAGAGAGAGATTCAAACACACGAGCGTGTGCAGAAATACACGCACGACGACATCAATATATAAAAGAAGGTACCTGTGAGTATTTGAGATGGTGGGGAGGGATGAGAGAAGCGAGCTTGAAGCAGAGTCCTTTCATGTGGATCCTTCGATTTCTCTCCAATGTCTTCCGGTCGAGCTTGATAGATTCGGTTGCCCGGTTCATCTTCATCTCTATTCACTCCTCTCTTAGCAGCCCCTTTTTTGCTCAAAAACACAAAGAAAGCACACAAACAGCACAAGTTAACAAGAGGACAATTTGTTGGGATTTTGGCACTAAAATCCCATAGAATTGAATGAGAAGTGTGTGGGTGAAAGTGTCCCACATAGGGTAGAAGAGAGATGAGAGATGGGTTCAAATAGTTGAGCCTCACAAATGGGTTTGGGCTCCAAGGGGTATCCCAATTTTGTGGAAGAGAGAGGACCTACGTCAAGCTAGATCGGTCCACCCCCCACGCGCCGCCGCCGTCCGTCCGGCCGGTTCGGTTCCACCCTCTATCGGTTTTTTATTTTTTCCGAACGTTGTTTAGAATTTATTTATTTATTTTTATTTTTTGGAAAAACAAACATGTCTATTCGTGAGGTTCGGTTCACCCGAACGAAAAACCGAAGCCCTTCGTGACTGTTCACGAACCGAACCGGTTCAAGCGAACACCCGACGCACTAAAGACATTTTCACTTCATCATTATCATTTCTTGTGCGATTATTCTGCGAAATTGCGTTCGAAGGAGTCCTCCGAATACGTACCACTTTGGAAGAACGAGATCCGTTTTATCCTGGGAAATAATTGTCCAATATCCTCGGGTACTGATTGAGTGGCCAAATTCGTCTTAAGGACACGACGTTATTTCATCGGGTTCGGATCAACATCCTGCTTTAATTATTTGTGTTGCTTTCAGGTTTGTCTTTTCATATTTGATTTCAATTTCTGGTGTACGAACTTAGCCGAACAACACAATTAACTCAAGAATCAAGCAAGGTTTTGTCACCATGTGGAAGCTGGAATCAATGTGACCCAAATGCATGCATCCTGCTGTATATATATGTAGAGATGATCGTCAGTGAGTACTGAGTAGTTCATGGATGTTGCCAAGGGAACACAAAAGACAAGGAAAACGAGAGAAGAACACGATGCGGCCTCATATGAAGGAGCGTGGAAAGTTGGAAAAGTTGGTTGTCATTTAGACAGCGAAATGGGGTGTGCTTTGCTTTTGGTTCGACATGTGAAGTTATCACGTCTTGTCGGTTCTACTTAGATATCATGGGAAGGGAAGTAAAAGTTATTATTATTAGGGTTAATACCACGAAAAACCCTAAACTGGTACACTTGTGACACATTTACCCCAAACTATTTTTTTGACCATAAAAAACCCCAAACTGGTACACCTGTGACAATTTTACCCCGAACATACCACAAAAAACCCCAAACTGGTACACATGTGACAATTTTACCCCGAACTAATTTTTAATATTATTTTTTTGAATTTTTTTGAATTTTTTTTTTCATTTTCAAACTCTGGCCGGTCGCCGGTCCGGCGACTGGCCAGAGGCGGAAGTCGGCGAGGACGGTGACGAGCTTTCCCTCCCCAGCATAGGAGTCGTTGCCATTGATGGATTGACTCCAAACACAAGCTTCTGTGGCGACGTAGAGACTGCGCCATCGAACCCCCCACCTTCACAATCGCCGACGTTTGGAGCTGCAAGAACCCCGTTCGCGTTCTTTTGAGCGTCGAGCGGGACCGGATCAGAGCTGGTGCGCCGGATATTGGAGGGGGGAAGGGAGGGGAGGGTGATATTGCTAAAGCCGCGGAGCATGTAGTCGATGTCCTACCGATCGAGGAGGGAGTAGCAGGGCCTCTTCTTGAGGTTCGAGGCCATCAGCGGATGATAAGAGAAGGGGAGTTTCCTCCGCTTCGTGGGGTTGGCGACGCTGCCGCCGCAGCAGAGGACACAAGATTGGGGCAACAGGTGCTCGGAGCACACCCTGTTGCGTTCTTCTTCTTCTTCTTCGGATCATTCTTGAACCTGGGCGCACTCTCCTTTCGGTGGTTCTTGAGGGTAGTCCGGATGAGCGAGGAAGCTCATCGTGTGCAATCGGCTGCTCTGTTTTTCTCTCGGTCGGACGAATCTTGAAAATGGTCATTCACAGTTCACAAACTGATTCACTGTCCTCCTCCTCCTCCTCCTTCTCTCTCTCTCTCTCTCTCTCTCTCTTCTGTAATCTTGAAAATGGCCGACGCCTCGCCGGCTCACCCTTGCCCGAGCCGGCGAGGGCGGCCCTCGCTCGACGGCGACCGGCCAGAGTTTGAAAATGAAAAAAAAAAGAAAAGAATAAAAATAAAAAAAATTCGAAAAAAATAAAAAAATATTAAAATTTTAATTCAGGGTAAAATTGTCACATATATACCAGTTTGGGGTTTTTTGTGGTAAGTTGAGGGTAAAATTGTCACAGGTGTACCAGTTTGGGGTTTTTGGTGGTCAAAAAAATAGTTCAGGGTAAAATTGTCACAGGTGTACCAGTTTGGGGTTTTTTATGGTCAAAAAAATAGTTTGGGGTAAATGTGTCACAAGTGTACCAGTTTAGGGTTTTTCGTGGTATTAACCCTTATTATTAAAGGAGGACAACTTCAAATGTGAATTTGCTGCTTAAATTAGAAGACTTCAATCATTCTTCACATATAATTTGCATGATTGAGCTAGAGAAAATCAACCTGAAAATTACAGTGAACGGTAGGATTTTCAATATGCTTCCTTATAGAGTTGACAATATGATGCGTTGAGCATGCTTAAAGACGTGACAATTCAAGACTTGGTGGAATGAGGTTTTCTATTTGACAATTTGTTTACACCAAAAAATGACTAACTTTTGCCATCGACAAGTGATTAGCTCGGTTTACTACTCAAAATGTCATTTGTAAACAATATAATCTCAGTTTTATTGACATATGGAAAGCATGCCTATCATTTTGGAAGAGGTGGAGCCGTAACCATAGTTAGAAGGATTACTTCTCGGAGAGCTGTTAATTCAAATAAATCTCTAATCTTATTTTTCGCAAGCATTCTAGTATAACAATATCCTTAGCATTTCTCGAGTAAAAGATGTGAAAAAGAAAATACCCTACTTAATCCAAGGAATATCATCCAAAAGATCCTAAACCTATTGTACGGAAGTCAATTCAGTCTGAAACCTTTCAATTGTACTAATTTAATCATAAACCTTTTAATCGTGCAAATTTAATCCTAAATTTTTTGATGATTTGTCAATTTAGTCCTAAACCTTTTGACAGCTTGCCAATGTAGTCCTTCCAATCAAATAACCAAATAATAGGTCAAGAACTAAATTGACAAATTTTTCAAAAGGTTTATGATTAAATTGACAAAAAGAAAGGTTTGAAACTAAATTGATAAATCGTCAAGAGATTTAACACTAAATTAACATAGTTAAAAAGTTTAGAACTAAATTGATTGTTGCTTAAGATTTTTTGGACAATTATTCCCGTAATCCATATAATTGGCTGACCAAATAAATGATGTAATCCTAGGAAAAAGACGTGAGCTTTGGCTTTTTGTTCATGGATATTGACCACGGACTCACCATCACAACTCATGCGCCAACCGTGCAGATGACACCTCATCATTACGAAGTCGTTGCGCATGGGCTTATCTTTATGTCGTGTTGAGTCTTGCCTCTGTGTTGAATCTTGACATATTGACTTTTCGTTCTTCAGAAATATCCCCAAATAAATCATCCACCGGCCAGACGGTCGCCTTGTTACCCGATCTCTTCTTGATCTGATACGTTAAATATGGATTAAGTTCTGGTTTCTTCGGTTCACAAATTTCGTAGCTCCAGAGGCGAGAAAATTACCAAAGAAATACTAAATCCGCTGCACTTGCGAATTCTTTTAATTTTGATCAATTTAGTAATAAACCCTTTTAATAATTTGTCAATGTAATCTGTTTTGGCCTGAAATTGAAACGCTGACCGGCGCCGACACGAATAATTGTTTAAAATTTTTTGTTTCCTTTTTCTCTTTTCCTGTGTCAGCTTCGAGATCAGCCGGATATCACGGGGGAAGAAAGACTGACAGGTGCGGTGTTAGATAAATACAAGTATGAAACGTCTCCGACCAAAACCAAATGTGCACGAGACAATCTTTAAAAACGTTCTGATTTAGTACGGAGATTATGTGCACCCAGAAGGTGAATCCAAGAGAGATTTTTTCATTGATAGTCCGTCCAAACGATTGTAACATCGGGATGATGTTCGGCTCCGCTGGCATTTATCCATAGATCTTGTTTGCGTGAGTGTTTTGAACCAGCTTTTTGTCTTGTTTCGATGGAATTATTGGTGTCATTCGGTTCGCGGGCTACGTCGGGCGCCACGGAAGGAAAGGAAGCGTGCACGATAAAATGCGAAAAATTATCCAAAAAGTCATAAATTTATTGTACTTTTATCAATTCAGTCTTAAATCTTTTAAGTTTGCTAATCGAGTCCTAAAGCTTTACACTTCCTATTAATTGAGTCCATCTGATCAATTTTAACCGAAAGTTGCTGATGTGGATGCCGGCCGGTCATGTGACGCTGACGTAGACATTTTAAAATAATATTTTAATAATTTTCTAAAATTTTTATGGTTTTCTTCTTCTTCTTTTTTTCCCGTTCTCTGTTTTTTTTTTTTTTGGGATTTTGGAGTTGGCCGGCGAGGGTGCCCAGCCGACCCTCGCCGGCTCTAGGCGAGGGCTGCGACGCCCTTGCCTGATCTAGCTAGGCGAGGGTCGACGGCCCTCACTAGCCCCAGGCGAGGGCATGGGGCCATCAAGTGCCTCGCCTAGGGCCGGCGAGGGCATCGCGGCCCTCGCCTAGAGTCGGCAAGGGTCGCCGGCCCTCGCCCGTAGCCAGCAAGGGTCGGCCGGCCACCCTCGTCAGCAGACTCTAAAACCCCAAAAAAAATAGAGAAAAGGAAAAAAAAAAGAGAACAAAACCATAAAAATTTCAGAAAATTATTAAAATATTATTTAAAAATGTCCACATCAGCGCCACGTGGTTGGCCGGCGTCCACTTCAATGATTTCCAGTGGATGGACTCAATTGGCAATAAGTGTAAAGATTTAGGACTCAATTCATAAACTTGAAAGATTTAGGATTTAATTGATAAAAGTGTAATAGGTTTATGATTTTTTGGATAATTTTCGTGATATAATCTCCATGGACATCGGATCACGATGCATGAACGTGAGAGACAAAAACGGGTGTAGTCAGCAGCATTGATGCACCGATTAGGAATGAATTCTGAGAGAATCAGTGAGGCTCAAGAGAGAGAGCTGAAGGGGCCATCAATGCTGCGCTCGGTTTGGAGAATCAGCACACGTAATGCAAAGACAAAAAAGATATTTCCTTACCCATTCTTTGAATGAAAGCCCAAAGCAAGTAACGTTCCGTTCATTTTGCGGAGAATAAATATTTTGATAAATATTTTTTCTGAAAATAATTATTCGTATCACTTGAATAATTCATCGATGGAAAATGTCTTCGTTATCGATAATAATTTATGTTCAAATATTTTCGTGAACGATGAAAATATTTTTTATTCACCCATTTTCGTAAGCAATACGGGCAATCATTTTTAGAAAATTATTTTCCAAATCATTCGTTCTCTTCCGAAACAAAGGGAGCCTTACTTGTTGTGGATAAATGATCTCAAGCGATACATGTGCTCACTTTTAGGAAAATGCTTTATAAATCATTCATTTTTCGCGGAATAAACGTACCCTAAAAGCCAAATTATAATTTTCCATGGGACGTGTAACTAGACCGGCTTTATGGGCGTTCAGCACAATTTTGGTTCATTTTCAGCCTCTCCAAGTCGGTTGCAATGATGTATCCTTATGCGTTTTAGGGTCTGTCTCAGTTTAGCTCTAAAACTTAATTGTGGCCATTTTTATGGAAGTATATAAGTTGAAACTTTTTAGCAAATTTAATTTCATACAATTATTTTAAGCCCACGAGGGCACGTGACTAGCTCCTATAAAATACCAAACACGGGATTGAAAGTCAGACCCGAATTCCCGGCTAATTCTCTTCAACCAAGCAACTCATTACTACTGTTTTTATGGCAAATGATTGAATCGCAAACATAGTGAGATGACAAGGCCCTCAATCCTTGTAGAACAATAAAGCCCGAGAAGAATTTATGGCAAGGGAAATAATTGTAGAAGTTTCCTACATAAATTCTTGAATCATAACTGGTGATCCACTTCATTAATGCACTACTTCCCTCGAGCTATATAAGTTCTCATCTCTATAGATCGACTACATCATCAAACAATCAACAATCTCAGACAATTTTCTGACACTTCCGTCCCCAAACGACCATCATGGCAACGCTCAAGAACTTGTCTGCTCTCATGACCTTGTTCGTCGTCACTGCTACATTGCTTCCTAGAGCTACCTTCGCCGAAAACCCTGATTGCGCAAAGGGAATGACTAGCGATTGTGGGTCTTCGTTCTTTCAAATCATAGTCCTTGCCAACACCGTTGCACCCACCAATGAATGTTGTCGTGAGCTCGTGAAGGCGGGGAAGAACTGCCACGATCAATTCGTGGAGTTGACCCTCTCGACCCACAAGCCGATCGGGGGGACAATATCCGATGTCCATAGGAGGAGCAATGAGACATGGAACAATTGCGTTGCAGCTGTATCCCCTCCCGAGCCCGCTCGTTGAGAACTATTCCTATTTTATAGTACACTAAACTTGTAAAATAAAAGAGACGAAAGGATTACAATTTTCTATTGGATTCTCCTCAAAGAATTTTCCTATTTCTTGTGCCTCTTAAGATGAAGCGCGATAGTGGATGAATCATATTTTTAGCGTTCAATGTGCTTAGAAACTTGTAATTTTTTTAAAATGATCTGCAAAATACAATCTGCCCCTGAAGTTGTTAATTACCTCCAGGTGTGAAAACATGGCCTTTTGAAACACATAGTTAAGCGATCGAAAGATCAAATGATGGTTTGATAATCATACAATCATCTCTACTAATGACATGAATACGTAGTTAACGCTAACTAATCCAGCTATGTATATTGTCGTGTAAAGTAAAGTAAGGACGACTTTTCATTGTGAGATAAGCTTTTTTTTGTAAACTTTAACAATTAATCGTACCATATCGCGTACTATCCACAAAAGACTAACAAAGTAACAATGCCTCTATTCCATGAAGCCAAAACCCTAACACCTCATCCCCTGGCCCTCACTCTGCCCCGCCGCCTTCGTCGTCCTTGCCACCGGTGCGTCCTTGCCGTCATTGTCGTCGCTTGTCAGCCCCTCCCACTCCCTCCCTCCCTCCCCTCTATCGGGCCGGCGCGACCAGTGTAAAGAAATGGGCTAAGGCGACGAAACGTCTCGGGTCCAATTTTTCCTTCGCCCTAGGCAAAGACAGCAAACCTAAGGCGTCAAAATTTTTAATTGGAATTTGATTATAATCATTTTTTGTTGTTTCGATCTTTGGAGATTATATTGTAAAATTCGAAAATCCCTAATGCCACTATATCAAGTGTAAGTAAGCTACGCTCGACAACAAATTTCACAAAATCAAATCAAATAATCATAATTACAAAATAAAAAAAAATAAAAGATCATCAGCTAATCGTCGGTATACCATATGGGGTATATGTTAAAACCTTCCCTTAGTATATCTTTACAAATAAAAATTTGTTACCTTGCTGCTTTTTTCCGTTTTGTACAACCGCACTTTTTCACCATGCTAGTCAACTTTCGAATTTTTTCACTTGATTGGTAGTACTTTGGAATTTCATTGAGTTGGTGAAATGTTTTCACGAGTACACTATTAAAATTGAGTTTTACATTTAAGTAGTTATTCAAATTGCTATGAGTGTACTTCCTTCTTGTTGGTTTCATTTTTTTTTTTTGGAAAAAGTTAATATTATCCAAATTTTCAGGATTTTTTGTTAAGACTTCTTGTCGGTTAGTCTTGTTACCTGAGGCAACCGAAGTCCATTTCTACTCCAAATTGGCCCACGAGGCTTGTTCTCGAGCCTTTAGACTCTTGATTTGCTAAGAAAGCAACTTCGTCCAAGCAATGGACTCTTAATAGGTGTTTGCTGGGGTAGATGTGAATCATCTTTTGTGCTTTGACCATGAGCAAAAACAGTTCTCAAATTATTCTCATAGCATATGATGATTTGACACTAAAGGCTACGTTGGTTTTACGATAAATGAATGCCTTGAAAAATGTTTTTATAAACTTGATCGCTTATATACGGCACTTTTTAAGCCACCGGTACACTTGAAGACGAGCGCCAACCTTGTATTAATCCCGAATGAACTTTCTGGTGGTGTGTCTTAAGGAAACCATGATAGGCGACATTAAAGTCTCTTTGACAAATGTAAATAGCGTTTGGTTCATTATTTGCTCGACTCTGAGGAAATGCAATTGCATTTCAAAAGACCTCTAAAGGCCTTTAACTCAAGCCAGGTCCGGAAGTCCTTTGAAAAGTAGCATTTTCAGAATGCAAATAGATTTTTTTTCTTCCAACTTCACCCTCGTTGAACTTTCATAATTCTGAAAATGTCCCTTCTTAATGCTTCGTCATTGGCTAGGTTTTAGGCTGCCGGCAGGCATTGGTCGAGATTGTGGTGAGGCTATATGTGGCTACCGGTGAGCCAGATTTGGCATCGGTAGCCTCGCCTAAGGTCGCCTGACATGCGACCTAGGCCATGTTGCCTAGGTTTGCACCCAGGAGACGGTTGCTTGAGGTCGCCGAACCTTAGGCCGCGTCGCTTGGGGTTGTGCAACCTAGGCTAGGCTGCCAACAACCAATTTATTAGACTCGCCGGCAGTTGAATCTTGCCGGTTTTGTGTTTTTTATTTTTTATTTTTTAAGGATGAATGCTTTTCAAAGTGTGATTTTGCCAAACGCCATTTAAGCCAAAGTCATTTCCCAATGCACTTTCAAATTACAATTTACTAACTACTATTTGCATTTCGAAAATCCCCATTTGCCTAAAGGCATTTGCAATTTCCCAAAGATATTTCTCCAAAACCGAACCAAACGGGTCGTAGTCTTCTCTTTAGGGGTTCCAAAGATGGATGGTGTTTTAGGTGCAAGATCTAGCTCAAGAAAGTAATGACTGGACCAATAGATTTAAGAGAAGCCAAAACAATTAAGAATCGTCTCCAGGATAATCATCTTTTTTTTGGGGGGGGGGGGGTGGGTAGACCCAACTTAGAATACGATAAAGATTTTCATAATATACATATATATAGGGGAATTACAAAAAAGTCATAAACATACTATAATTATGTCAATTTAGTCTTAAACCTTTCAATTGCGCCAATTTATTCTTAAACATTTTCACCATTTGACAATTGAGTCCTTCTGGCCAATTTTGGCCAAAAATCACTAATGTGGACACACCAGCGGTCTTACGTGACATGACTGGTACTAATGTGAATAATTTTAATAATTTTTTTTAAAAAATAACTTTATTTTTATTTCTTCTTTTTTTCCTTTCATTTTGTCACTAGCCATAGGCGAGGTGGCCCTCGCCTAGATTTGGCAAGGGCCTAGCAAGGGCTGCTACTCCCGCCAGCGACCCAAAGTGAAAGGAAAAAGAAAAGAAAGAAAAAAATAATAATTAGAAAATAAAATAAAAAACATTTACAAAATTAAAATATTATCGAAAATGTCCATGTCAGCACTCGATTGTGCCATGTATGATGGCCGATGTCCACATACAATGATTTTTTATTAAAATTGGCCAGAGTGACTAAATTAGTAAAATGTGATTTAGAACTAAATTAGCACAAATGAAAAGTTAAACCAAATTGGTACAATTGCAATATTTTTTTGGTAACTATCCATATATATATATACATATTGGACCTAAGCATGTATATATATATATATTATATATATATATATATATATATATATATATATACATATTGGACCTAAGCATGTCCTTAAACTATTTCATCTGGACTCTGACACGTTAAACGCGGGAGTATTTCTTGGGTTGATGGAAAAAAAACTATCCCCCAACTTAGGGGCTGAGTGTGTGGATACTGACACGTAAAAATAAAGAACGAAAATCTGTTAGCCTGCCAGATGCGTACACCTAGATAGGCGGGGCGGCCCAGTGGAAGCTTCTGCTTTCCTTGCTTTGACGAGATACCCTTGGTGACCACCACCAAGGATTAGACCTATTGAATGGGTCTTACAATCCATATATGATCCATTTAAAAAATAAATAGGTCAATACAATTTTGAAAAGCCCATCTTAAATGGGTTTCAAAGTTTTAAGCCTATCATAAATGGGTCTTAATGGGTTGAGTGTGGAACCCATTTCTAACCCACCCATTAAGCCCACCCCTTTTTATAAAAATCAAAATTATTTTTTTTTTTGTTTTTTCTCTTTTTTATTTTTTTCTGTATTTTCGGCCGGTGGTCGGCCACGCGCGAGGAACAACCTTGCCGGAGACCAACAAGGCCTCGGGCTCGCCGGAATCGGGTGAGCTTGACCTCACCGACCTGTGGCGAGGCGGGATCTGGCGAGTCTCGAGCTTGCCAGCCTCGGGCGAGCTTTGACCCTACCAGATTTGGCGAGATGGAGCCTTGCCCAAGGCTGGCGAGGCTCGGCTTGCCTAAATTGGGTGAGCTCGTCCTCGCCTGTGGCCAGTGGCCGAACGCCAGCCGTCGTCATGGCTAGCCACCAGCCAAAAATAAAGGAAAAATTAAAAATTGGATTTTTAAAAAATAAAATTATTAAAATGAATACATAAAGTAAAATCAAATCAGATTTTATATACTAAACGTCGAAAAATATTTTCTAGTTCATTTTTAGGTTTCAACCAAATACTTGAAATTTTTTTATTTTCTTGGATAATAACTTCATGAAAAATATTTATAAAAATGTTGCATTTTTTGCGAAACAAACAAAACCTCAATTTAAAAAAAATTATAAAAATTGTTCATTAGCTTTGTATTGTATGAAAATATTTTAGTAGTATAATTTTTTAAAAAAGTCATAAAAAACAAGTTTTCCTATATTTAGTTACATATATAAATGTTTTAGCAATATAGGTCGGGTTGGATATGGATCGAGTATGGATTGGGTCGGGTCGGTACGGGTCAGATATTTACATTATAAATAAATGGATTATAAAGGAGTTAATGAATTAATTTGAATTGGATAATTTATGACCCGACTTAAACTCGATTCGATTCATCCGTTTAACAGATCTACCCAGGATGCAAGGCAGGCCCATGATTATTGAGGTACCCGCGGTAATATAGAAATATGAATATTTACATGCTTTCCTTTGGTTGCACTTAAAGCTGCATGGATCTACGGAGATACAGCAACAGCATGCTCTCTCTCTCTCTCTCTCTCTCTCTCTCTCTCTGCCCTCACTTTTGTCAGCCTTGGAGACTCGCAGAACACGCGCACTTTCTGTCAATTCAATGGCCCTCCTCTTCTTGAATCACCAAGAGTGTGGAAAACACCAAGTGAAATTCGAGATTTTCTTCTTCTTCCTTTAGGTTTCGTATTGCATTGCATGGGGGGGGGGGAATGAATGGGACAAGAGAAGAGACATGACATTTGTCGTCGTGAGATTTCTTGCCCCTTTGGAAATCAAAATCAAGAAACATCGGATTTCCTGCCTTTTGCATTTGCCTCCGAAGAGAATCAATCCCTTTAAGCTTGTCCCAACATTTCTGGCTAAAGATTTCTATTCAATTCAGCTTTAGCACCTTTTCTTAACTTTATTCGCAATAGATTTAACGGCAGTGCTTTAAGTTGTTCTTTAGAATGTAATGTCATCAATACGAAGTCGATGCTGTAAGTTTTGGGTGTTTAATTGTGGTGTTATATTCCGATTATGAGCTAATTTCCTTGTAAAAGAACATTGGCCTATTCAAAATTTCATGAGGGTTTCGCGTCATTTTGAAGTTTGGTAAATGTCACAAAGGAGGAGGATACAAAAGCAGTCTCATTTCACTTCAATTCGATGGAATAAGTTACGAATGAACCATTTATAACCCAAAAAGCCAAAAAATAAAGCAACCAAAGAGGAAAAAGCTTTCGTTTTCCACCAATCTGCAACCTTTGATTCCGAGAAGACTTGGATGAAATGAAATACCCCCATCTCATCTTTTCCTAGTTCCAATATAGGAAAAAGCAAAAGCTTGAGAAATTATTACATGAGTGTTGTGTACAAACTGAGCTAGATTTGAATCATCGACAATGGCGGCGGGTTGGTATGAATCTCATGTGAATTTCACCGGATCCAACGGTCCATTTTTCCATTCGAGCACGTGTACCCGCCTTTATCGAACGATTTCTCGCTCAATCTGCGGCCGTCCAGGTCATGTCGTTCTCGAAGATCCAATGGCACACCTCTATTTGCCCGGGTCCGGACCCGAGCGCGGCAAATGCACCGTGGTCCGGACTCCACGATGACGTGTCGAGATGACATATGGCGACCCCGCGGTTAATCTTGCCCCTCCCCACAAAGTGCAGAATCTCAGCCTCGTACACTCTCACTTTGGGCACGGCGTGGCAGTAGTACAGCAAGTATGGGTACAAACTCTGGTGGCACGACACCGACTCGGTCGGTTCTCCTCCGTTGATCCCTCTGACCGGACCGATCACAACCCTCCGCTTCGACCCATTGACGTTCTCCGTCGTCCGGACCGTGATGCCGCTGCCGAGGACGGATGCCGCGAAGTCGACCATTTCCTCCGCGGACCCGACGCACCGCTTCGTCTCCCCCCGGCTCGGTGGCCTCTCGCACTCGCTTAGCGCGTTGAGGATCACGCGCTCCGTGGCAGAGCCCTCCCCCGCGTGGAACAGCTCCTTCGCTTCCTGCAGCCGCGGGGTCGAGAACGGTAATTTCGACGCGATGGCCAACGGCAAAAACGACCTTCTGGGCATCTTGTCGACGATGTCCGGCATTTGCATGACATTCCCCGGCCTCAACGCGGACTCCCTGAAGAATCTGCCCGGCTCGACCCACCCATGCACGGAATTGCCACTGGTAGTACTTGAAGAAGGTGATGATGGTTTTGCTTCGCTTGTAACATTGCTATAACCAGCAAACGTGACACCCTTTTGGGCGTACTCTTTGAAAGTTCGATCGACACTGTACGACTTGAATTCGATCGCGGTCTGGCCTTTCGATCCTTTGCCGTACTCTTTGAACGTGTCGTTGCCCGGATTGAACGACTTCCCGTAACTCGCGAATGTCGTCTTCGCCGAGTTTGCGGCCCGGGCGTAGGACTGGAACGAGTCGTCGCCGACGTTGGCTCCGTTCCGATAGCTCGTGAAGCTCTCCATCGCGGAGTTCCCGCCAGCAGCGTAGTTCTTGAATGTGCTATGCGGGTTGTTGGCGGTCCCGCCGTAGCTGGTGAACGTGTCGTTTCCGGCGTTTCCTAGTAGCCCGTAGCCCGTGAAGGTCGACGCGATCGTGTTCGAGTCGTCGCCGTAGGTGGCGAACTGTGTCGGGACGCTGTTCCCGTGCTTGGCATAGCTCGTGAAGGACTGGCTTCCGGTGTTGGTGTCGTCGCTATAGCTCGCGAAAGACAGCTTGTGATTGTTGCCTGTACGTAAGGTCGTGCCATCAATCAGAATCGATCGTGATTCAAGTTCGAAAATGAATTTTCGTTTTCAAAAAGAGTTACCGTCCGAGTCGTAGGTGGTGAAGAGCAGTTCCGGCACGTTGACCTTCCAGTGGTAGTTCTTGAACTCGCCGGACCCGCCGTTGGCTCCGAACCCGTAGCTGGCGAAGCTGCCGTTGGCGACGTTGCCTTCCGTCGCGTAGCTGGCGAAGCCCTCGCTGTGGCCCGAGCCGTCCTTGGTGTACTTCTTGAAGGAGAAGTCGGGCTGGTTGAGCCCCTCCGAGTAGTTCTTGAACGAGTCGGCCCCACCAACCCGGTCCGTGCCGTAGCTGGCGAAGCGCTTGTTGGAATAGACCGCGAAGTTCGCGTCCTCATCCAGATCCTTTTGGGTACTCCTCGAGTCCTCGTCGAAGGAGCAGAAGAGGTTGGCCAAGGAGCAGAAGAGGCGGAGGTGCGAGGAGAGCGAGTTCCCGGCCGCCAGCTTCGCGAGGAGGGCGTAGGCGGCGGCGGACAACGGGGAGGCCTTCGAGAGGAGGAAAGGCGGCGGCGGGCGGTCGTCGGAGACTCGCGCCTTCCAGTAGCGAACGAAGGCGGCTCTAGGCGTGAAAGGGTTCGGTCTCGTTGCTGTGCTGGCTCCTGTCGCCGTCGCCGCAGCACTTGAAGTTGCCTGCACAAGACAAAAGCTCGCGTAAACGCCACGTTGAGACAGAGACAAGATCAAGAAAAATCAGCGGAAGAGCGAGAGCGCAGCCGTACATTCCAAGCGAAAAGTGACGAGAGCAAGAAGATCAGAAGACAGATGCGACGACGACTGTCCATTTGAGAGAGAGGGAGAGCTTCTTCAGCTGCGTGTCGTTTCCCTATCCAGAAGAACATATAAGAGAGAAATCAAAGGAGAGAGAGAGAGGGGCACTTCTGCTTCTCTTTTCCTTCTTTTCTTCCGGTCTAAAATGATGAAAGTTGCTTTGGTTTCCGTCTGGCGAAGTTATTTCCACTTGGTTTTTCAATCATATTTATCGTTTGCTTTTCGTAGAGTTATATATAGCCTTTGCGTAGGTTGACGGACATGGACATTATCATGAACATTCATGCACACTCTTCATGATTCTGCCGTCTTTATTGCGGCAGATCATGCCATGTAAAAACAAAAAATAGCAGACATTTATGGCACGCCCATGAAGCCATGAGGGAGTGCCTTGCGAGCTTTCTCTCCCCTTTTCTTCAATCGGCACGAAAGGATCATGTTGCACAAGAACGATGTGATGCATATTGCAATAAGTTTTTTTGTGAAATATTGACAGCTATCGTTTTTTTTTTTGT
The DNA here is from genome assembly GCA_031216235.1 of Syzygium jambos. Taxonomy (NCBI): domain Eukaryota; kingdom Viridiplantae; phylum Streptophyta; class Magnoliopsida; order Myrtales; family Myrtaceae; genus Syzygium; species Syzygium jambos. The sequence goes on from CM062221.1 coordinate 1,805,182, forward strand.
AACGGACTTTTTACCGTTATCGATTTGTAAGGGTTTTGTAAGGTTTTATAACGGTCTAGTAACGGTTTTTGCAACTACTATTCGTAACATTTTTCCAATCAAACACGAGAATTATTGATATTGGAAAATGACTCTCCCCGTTCTTTTATTACTCCAAACATAATTGAAAAGTGATGTAAATATATCAAAACAAGAATATTCTTGTTTCTCTTTGCACATCTTCATTTCTATGATGGGTTATACACATGACGTTGTTGATGTTCCTTTTATTATTTAGTGCTAAATAAAAAAAAAAGGTCTGTTGTATCTTGAAAGAATAGTTGCCGTAGCCTATCGTATCGAGTTTCGTATGCTTGCACGGCTCAAATATTTCTTATCTTATTTTTTCATCTTTTTCAACAAATTTCCAACAATTCTTATTTTTCATATTATCCAAGATTTTTCGAACACGATGACTTTCAGCTCGGGGAAAATTGTCGTTAATCTATTGCACGGTGGCGAATTCAGTCGTATTTCTTGTTCAATTTTGCCAATTCAATCCTAAACTATTTGACGATTTGCCGATGTAGCTATTTCCTGTCAATTGACAAAATGTTAAAAAGTTTATGATTAAATTAGCAAATTTGAGAAATTGGAAACTAGATTAGAAGATGTACAATAGGTTTAGGATTTTTTAGGCAAGCTAGGGAGCTAATCTCATGACCAGTGTCCTTTTGTTGGTGCGTGGCATGTGCTATGTTGCTACTTAACTAGTCATGGATAAATATTATTTTAATAATTGGTTGCAGAATATGAAGCGCGAAGTGATGGGGCTGATAATCAAGTTTAATTTCAACATGGCAGAGAATATATAGGAAAACAAGAACCTGCTCGGAGACCGAGCGCCGGATTCAAGAAGAGCACAAAGATTTGAAAATTAGCCAACTGAAACGGAACGAAAATAATTAAAATAAATAATGGGCAATGGAAATATAAAACAACGCTAAAATCAACGTTCCCTCGACACATCGAACGTGTTATCCACGGCGTCATTTAGTATTTCAATTTTACAAACGATCTTAACGTACCCGATCGCATTACTTTTTATTTTTTTTAATCGGACCATATCACTTTCCATATCATACACTTAAAAACGAAGAACAACCCAAACGGGTTTGAGAACAGAAAACATCCGGAAGGGGTTGAGGGGGGCCACTAAAAACCCGATCGCATTGCTTATTAGCGCTTCGATTTTACAAATCAATCTTAGTGAATAATGTAAAAACTATAAACGCGCGTTTCTCCGTGCGAGAAGCATCCAAAGGGGAAAACGTGTATTCCTCTTAGCAAATCTTCATTTGGATTATCACAATTTCTATGTACAATATTTTCCGGGATATGATACGTTAATTTACGGAATGTAAAGATGGATTATCGCGTATTAATTGGACAAATCGGTGTGGCAGAAAGCGTACGAGACCTATATTTTATTCGGTGCTTTGAGACTTTTGACCAAAATTTAGCGCTTTAATTTCCCCACCTCCCGCAATAACTATTCGCAGCTGAAATCCCGACCTACTCGGTGGCGACGGCAAATTGATGCCGCTGACTCGACAGCTGCAAATTCTTAATGTCGCCACGTCATGTGTAGGGCGACGTACATCATGATGTCTGGCTGAGGATGGGCTTGGGCATCAACCCTTTGTATGCTTTTTCCTATTTTTGGTCAATTTTGCTAGTAAGTGGTCCGAGGCACGCGTTGATTTCCTCGTTTCGAAAAGGATTAACATTTGCTGTTGGTAAGAAGGCGATGGAATTGTCTTTGGTGATCGGAGCCTGACTTTTGGAGCGAGCACGTGGGCCTTTTTTTTCTTCTTCTTTTTTCATTTCGGACTTGGTTATCACAAGATCGTTGCTCTAAAGTCGTCATTAATCTTGTAGGTCCGGAGCTTATAATCGATGATACTACCCTACTAGTAAAGGGCTTTGGCATTAACTCTTGTATGCTTTTTCCTTTTTTGGTCAATTTTACTAGTAAGGTGGTTCGAGGCACTCATTGATTTTCTTGTTTCGAAAGCATTGTTTTTTCTCGTGCTATGCAGACTCGGCGCACCGAGAGTGGCAACATTTGCTGTTGGTAAAGGCTAAAGGGCGATGGAATCGTCTTCGTGATCGGAGCATGACTTTTGGAGGGAGCACATGGGCTTTCTTGCTTTTTTTTGGCAATAAAGAAAAGGAGTCACTCTTTCGGCACCATTTTGTTTTTCCTTCGAATCCGGTACAAGCGATTTGGACACGCGTGGAGGGAATCATCTAGGCTTCGGTCCACAAATAGCTCGACGTTAAGTGGATTTCGCAGTTCTCCTATTTTGGTCAGTTGGGATCGTGAAGTAAATTGAATGTTGATGAGCCTTCAAAGGTAACCTAGGACTTGCATATTCGTTGGAATATGTTCAACGTCACCGGCAGTTGTTTGGGCTTTATGGTTGGGATTCAATTTCACAAAACGACTTGGTTATCACAAGATCGTTGCTCTAAAGTCGTCATTAATCTTGTGGGTCCGGAGCTTATAATCGATGATACTGTCCTACTTTGCTTAAAGCTATTAGAAGATTTCGAGCGCTCGTTTTTTCAATTCAAAGTGCAATGTAATTTTCGAGAATGAAATCGTCCTACCGATTAACTTACTAATCTTGAAATTGATGAGCACTTGGACACTACTTTCTTTTCATTACCTGATAGAGAGCCACTTCTTATTATATTATGTGGTAAAATAGGTATAATCGATTTTTGAAATTAATTTTTGTATTCGGCTTAAGCCCTTTTTCTTAAAGAAATAAAAAAGACGAACTTCCATTGATTTTGCATAACATGAAGAAAAGCTTCCCTTCATTTGGCATTTAACAGGTGCCGGTGGAACACTTGTTGATAAAATTCTTTTATTAATAACTTTGTTTCTTCTTCTTTTTTCTGGTCGGAAATCTACAAAAACTGACGTATCAAGTGATACGATAAAACTTTCATTGGATCGTATATGTTTTTTTTGGTCTGTCCTAACTTTAACTTTCTTCACTCTCTAATTTTTGCTTTGTCTCTTGTAAAGCGCGGGAGTTGAACCCCATTATCTATGATACTAGCGTCCTTACCTCCAAATCCCTTTATCACCGATTTGGCTGGATCGTACATAATTCACTTACTCAAAACTACGGCAAACCTAACATTACTCAGTCGCTTCGCCCTTTTCCTATCCTTAGCCGGGAAGATGGAGGAAATGTTATATTATGTTTGTCGTTTTTTATATATATTTTTGAATTCGGGCATGCCATTCTATTTGTGAAACTTAGAAAATTTATATGTGACGAAGGAACAAAGTATCAAAGTTAAGAAAATAAAAGGTTATTTTTTTGGGTAAGGAAGAAAATAAAAGGTTTATATCGCAAAAAACTCTAAAGTTATATGCATGTAATAAATTTAGCCTAAATTAATTTTTCGATCACCGAAAACCCCAGCCGGTATACATATGATAAATTTACCCAAAGTTAATTTTTGAGTCACCAAAAATCCAAAATTGGTGCACGCGAGGCACATTTATTCTCTGTTAATTTTCCTCGGATTTTCCAGTAAAATAGCTAAACTGGATGAATCGTGGCAATAATTCAGTCTACGTGACAAGTTCACGTGGAAATCCATGCATCAGAGATAAAAGTGCGCTTGAACAAGTCCCGGCAAAAGTACACTATAAGTGCCATAACTTGTGTACGGCGCTCACTTTGGTGCCATAACTTTTTTTCGGATCACTTTGGTGCCAAGTCGGAGGAAAAACGATCACTTAAGTGTCATAACTTTTTTTTGGATCACTTTAGTGCTAAAATTTTTGAAAAATGATCACTTAAGTGCTAAAATTTTTTAAAAACGATCATTTAAGTGCTAAATTTTTTGAAAAACGATCACTTAAGTGCCAATCTCCGGCGAGACTCCGGCGAGCCACGTCAACTTCAGAAATTAATAAAAAAAATGCCACGTCAGATTTCCGGCTAAAAATTGTGTACGGCACCGGAGTTGGCACTTAAGTGATCGTTTTTCAAAAATTTTAGCACTTAAGTGATCGTTTTTCAAAAATTTTAGCACTAAAGTGATCCAAAAAAAGTTATGGCACTAAAGTGAGCGCCGTACACAAGTTATGGCACTTGTAGTGTACTTTTCCAACAAGTCCCAGTGCCTAATTACGAAAACAAAGACAACAACGAAGGAGTGTGCTCAGTGAAGAGGAAGACGAAGAAAGATTAGAGTACTTTGAGAGAGAGAGGGAGAGAATGAGACCTATTTGTTTTCAAATTAGGGATAATCGAAGAAACAAAGTTCGAAAATAGAGAGAAAGTTATGAATTTCCACCCGAACTTGCCTCGTCAACCAAATTATTATCGGGTATCATCCAGCTCAGTAATTTCACGACAAAACTTGACGGAAGTTAACAGAGCGTAAATGTGCCACGTCCATACCGATTTGAGGGATTTAGTTATCAAAAAAATTAATTTTGAATAAATTTATCGGCGATTTTTTGCGATATTAATCTAAAAAAAAAACGACTCAAAAAGATAGATTGAAAAAGAAAAAGGTAAGAAGTAGATTTGGCGCAAAAAGGAAGCTCCCCTCGAGAGTTCTTGGGAACTATCAGCAAGCCGTGCACCAGCGAGTTCACCGAGCAGCGCTGGGATTTTTCCTTTCCATTCTCATGAAACATTTGCAAAACAATCCATTCCGAATTCCTCGACCAAGAAGAAGACCAAGATGCTGACGGCGTCCACCTGCGCCACCTCCCCATGTCCGCCATCGCCGTTCCACCATCCTCCTCAACAAGATCAAAGCTTTCGCTTCAGACCCGCTTCCCGGCGGCAACTCCTCACTGCCCTCATCTTACCCATCGCTCCTCTCTTCGTTTCGAGCGAGCCCACGTCGCCGTTCTCGCCCGTCGCCGATGCCCGCGGCCTCTTCCAGATGCCCCCTCCTCGGCTCACCAACAGGTGAGACCGGCCCTTGTTCGTGATTCTGCTCATTTGGACGTTTTGTTGTCCTTGCCGTGGTGGGTTTGCTGTTAATTGCTGATGTTGGTCCTTTCTGATTCTCACGTCTCAAGAAGCTGTGCTTTTTAGTTTGCTACGATTGAATTCCACTTGCATTTTGATTGGGGATTAAATTTCTGATTGTATGAATGATTGCAGTTACTTTAGAGTTGCACTTTCAGAGTTCAACCCCCTCTTAAGTCGTTTTATTCTTTTGGGTGAAGTTTAGAGGAATGAATTATATATTTACTGGTGGGTTTGCTGTGGGAAGGTATTTCTTGGTGAGGGCAGGGGAATCTGAGTATGAGAGCTTGGGCATAATCAACACTAATCCGGTTGCAAAGACGTCGGTTGATAGTGGGTTGTCGAAGAAAGGGAAGAAGCAGATGGTTAGGGCAGCTTTCGATTTGAAGGAGATGGGGGCGTGCGAAAGGAATTGTTGGATTTGGCCTTCTATCACTCAGAGAGCTTACCAAGCTGCTGAAATCATTGCTTCGGTCAATATGATCAGTCGGAGGTGAGTCGTTAACCTATTAGAAACAAGTATGTAAAGAGGGGTTTAGGAGTTCATGTTGCTGGACTTAAATTTTGCACAGGGTTCTAGTCATAAACCTCTGTTTTAGTTACAGAAGCACAGGTACTTGGTATTGTAAGTTTTGAGTAAAGAATTTGCGAGCTTCAACTTAGCTAAATCAGATAAATTGGATCAATTGGTTTTCCCTTGTCAAGCTGTGGTGAACTTAGAAGTCAATTGTCAGAAGCATAAGCTATGGTCTCTTAGCCTTCTTGCTTGTCTGATTTGAATGGAACATACCCTTCAGTAGTTAGAATTCTGAAGTTGGATGTCACAATGATATTGCAATCACTTTTGACAAAAAAATCATGCTGTTTTGTTTTCTTGTCACTCCAATTGTTTCTTTCTCCAATTGCAGCTACATAGTCCCAGAGTATAGCTTCCTAGATGCTAGGGGATTGGGAGCCTATGAAGGGAAGAACCTTGACTCTGTTTCAGAGGTAAGAGCTGAACAAAGCTGTGTTATCTCGGTATGATTGAATGTTGTTATTTCCGCGTTGTTAGCTTTTCTCATACTTGAAAGCATCTTTCATACCTTACCAAGTGGAATGTTTAGTGGTGGGTTTTCTACGTTAATGTAGACCTGGAGAGGATTAACCATCTCTTCTACTGGATACTTTATGTTTGTGCGTTCACATGCCCGTCCATGTGTGTGTTTCCTTCTCTTTGTAACTGGACAAACTCTCATCCATGGTGGCGTTAGGTATATGAATCTGACAGCATCTCTCCGAGGATCAGGCCTCCTCCCATAGATGACGGGACTCCAAATGAGAGTGTCGCAGACGTATTTGTTCGTGTAACACAACTTATGTCAATTCTTGAGACCCAGTACTCAGAAGACACCGTGATCATTGTATCGCCTGATTCTGACAATTTGTCAGTTTTACAAGCTGGCATTGTTGGCCTTGACCTTCGGAGGTAGATGTTTTTGAAGTTATATGACACATATATCTTGTAAACGGCGATCTTTGTTGCTTCATTTTGTCTAGTTTTTCAGGCACAGAGAGCTTTCTTTTGCTCCTGGAGAGGTCAAATTTGTCGATACCAGCAGCATACCAACTTATAAGCAGCCTGCATCTGCTGTTTATAAATGCTTAAATCCACCAAGTTGTACCTGAATTGTATACTCTCTCTCTCTCTCTCATGTGCGCACTTAATATCTATAGTTAGTATGAGGTATCCCAGCCTTCTTCTATTTAAACTATAAAGGTTGCAGACTAACCCTGTGACATTTGGATATGTAGAGGGCAAAGGCCAAGTAAGAGGGAAAACTCTTAACTAAGTTTTATATTTCTTGCTGTCCTGCAACTGTCATCTTAACTATAATTTTGACAGCGCCAATCATGTGAATCAATATTGTACCTCAAGGACTTAGTCTTGATAATTACGGGCTTTATGAATTGGCTGCTGTTAATGAACTTTTATGGTTTGGCTGTATCTGCTAAGGGAGTAAGTTGTTTAATACATCTTTTATTCCTATTGAAGGCTTTAAAGCTCTTGCATCAGGAACTTGGGAGGAAAATCTCGGTTCATGTTGGAGTTCGCGTTCACTTATTGCTGAAACTAGTAAGTCTGTTTATGTGAGACTGTTGGAGTTTATCTTCACTTGTTCTTATAATCGTCTTCCCCTTCACTTTTCCGAAATGTCGTATTGCAGTCTGCAATTCTCACTTCGGTTCTAAGGAAACAATATCAATCTCTATTTGTTTCTTTAGTATCTAATAATTTTTTCTTTCCATAACGAAGCAATGTGTGTGGATCCCATTTTTAGTCAATTATGAAAACTGCATCTGTTATCGGCTTGTCTAGGTGTTCGTGACTTTTATTTTGCTTTGGATTTATATGTTTTGGGCCAGCTTCACCACGTCACTTCATGAGTTACTCTTTCTCATTAAAATAGTCCTCATGGAATTTGCTCTCTTCCTTTTGAGGCATCAGATGACTGATTTTCCATGAGGACTAATGTTGATATTTCCTTACTTCTTTACCTCTAAAAATGCTCGGTGTTCCTTTTCTTCTTGTGGCCTCCTGGTGAGAATAGGACGGCTTTCGATATTTGAGTTCAATGTATCGTGACGGCTCCCATGAGAGGATTTGATCACAAAAGCCCATGAGAGGGGTAAGAAGCACAGCCTTTTTGCATCATGATTGACCTCGTATGCCCACTCTGTGTTCTCTGCCGAAATTATGACACTCTGTCCCGTTTCAAATTTGGATCATACCGAAACTACTAGATCGTATTGCTTTAAAACCGCCTCTTGTAAAATTATCCTTTTCAAGTGTTTAGTGGTAAGCAGATTTCTGAATTTAGATTATCTGGTTACAGTTATACCCACCTAAATCTTTCTTCTGCTCATTGTCAATGCCTTCTGTGGAGTTCTCAAATCGACAGCCAAACAATTTTTGCAGGTACAAACTATCCTTTCCTTTCGGACGGCATCGCTGCAGGTACACGGAGATCAGCGAGGAAGGCATTCGTTCTGATCACGGGCAACATAAGCCGTTTGATGAGACGCCGAGTAAAAACCAGGGTACTTGGCTTCTGTGGTTTTAGCTTGTGTAAGTTGAGAGGTGGGAAGGAAAATTAAAAAATTTTGAGGGCTCTTCTGATGCCAGATCAATGAAACTTTGGTAGCTGCAGCTGGTGTGTTTACGTTTGGTTAAGTCAGCTCAACCCCCACCATCAACCCTTGCATTTATGACTCCAGTACATAATTCCATAAAATTCTGATCTTTAGAATATATATTGCATTCAGGAATTGTTCTTTTCTTTTAAAGGGTATACGTCCAAATATACTAAGGTTCCGTTTCTTTCGCGAAGAATGAATATTTTAAGGATTATTTTTCTAAAAATGATCTTTTATATCACTAACAAAATTGAATGAACAAAAAAATATTTTTATTGTCTAAAAAAAATTTAAACATAAATTATGATTAATAATGAAAATATTTTTCGTTGATTGATTATTTCGAGCGATACAAAAGATCATTTTTAAGAAAATACTTTTCAATTTATTCATTTTTCGCGAAACAAACGGAGCTTGAAATTCATTTTTTAAACACTGCTTAATTTACGATACGCAAAGTATCAAAGTGAAGTCTTATTCGATGCACGAAAAATCATTGGGCAGTGTAAGTTTGCAACTTTTTTTTTATGTGCTTGGACGAACGAAATTTATAAACCGACCAAAAAGAGCAGAACAAAATAAATGTATTTTTTTTTATAAAAAAAAGAAGAAGAAGAATTGCGCTAGGAAGTTGAAAATTTGGAAAGAAGACACGCCCCTTTTTCGATTAAGAAGGCACAAAGGAGGAGTCAGGCGCTGCGGCCAACCCAGCCCAATCCGAACCTGACACGTCAGCACTTTGCGCATGACGTGTCGGCCACCAGCGCAATTAATGCGTTACTCCAAACGCATGTGAACGATTCTTTCTTGGTACGAAACGGCGTCGGGGAAAACGAGGAACAAATTCGAAAATACGCGACACGTACGATGGAACATACGGCCAAATCTCGCTCCTTCGTTTCGTTCGTTCGGTTCGATTTGATTATCAAAGATTCCGAACGCCCTCAAGAACCGTGTCTCTTATAAGCGCCAGCGCCATCGCCATCGCCATCGCCATCGCCATCCCACGCTGTTTCTGCTGCAGCTTATGCTTCACACATCGCTGCTCTACTGAGCTCTGCGTTTCTCCTTCTGGTTGTCTCTTTCTGTCTCTTTCTCCTCCCTTTGAAGAGGGGCCTCACTGGGTCTTCGGTTTAGAGGTGGAGGTGGAGAGGGGTGCAAAGGTGGGTGGGTTCTTGATGCGGCTCTAGGGTTTTCTTGATTGGCTGTCGTTCCCTTGCGATGGCTATCCGGGGCGTCGATTTCAAGTGGTTAGTTCCTGATCCCTCCCTCCTCGGGCCCCGAGTTTCCCCGGGGAGGCGTTCTTGCTCGGATGGTCTTTCTTGATTTCTCGGGGGAATGAAAAAAAATGGGGTTTCTTGCAGGTACGACGGCTTCTTCTTGTCCATGCTCGCGACCAGTGTGTATCCTTGGGTGTGTCTCTTCCGAGTTGTTGTGCTCTTAGGAATGGGGTTTCGTCGGGATGATGTGTCGTTTCGTGGATGCGAGTGCGTATCACATTGGCAAAATTTCAAGAATCGGTGTAGTAATTCTCCCCATTGGATGTGATGCGCTGCTTTTTATAGGTGTGCTTTGATTGCTCCGATATGATTGGGGAAGAGTTCGCGGAATTGATTGAATCTTTGATCTTGCGAGATACCGTGCAACTTTTGGTGCATTTCTCGTTGTTGAAGATCGATTATGGGCTAATCTTTTATTATATTACTTGTTGGCGAAGACGTGTTATTCTTAACAATGCGTTTCCAGTGTCATTGTCGCAATCAACTGGAAACGGTATCATCTTTGTACATACCCGTTGCACATATGGATTGTGGTGGGTTTCGCGTCTCATCTCAAGTTGATTATATTGTGTGTGTGAGGATCTTTTGTTCTTCTCACAATGAATAAGGAATAACGTCTTTTCTAACTTATGGATACTCTTTGGTGCAGGTTGATTACACGACTGTATTTGTTTTTCGCTTGTTGATGTTTGTAGATAATGGACTCGCTGCTGGAATGGGATTGTATGTCCTTCTACCATTCGTTATGTCTAAAGTGATATTTTAGATATTGTGTGGGGTTGATATGGTTGTGAAGTGATTGTGCATGTATGATTGCTCAAATATTTTGCCATTCTAGAGAACTTGTTTTACGCATTCAGTTTCAAACTATTCATCGCATCAGGGACTACCTATATAGTGCTTTTTAATCATTGTAACAACTTGTCTGTGCATGGCTTAACACCACTTCATCTACTCTTTCGATATCCTTACTACAGACGGTATGGTCTATTGGTTGCTTATCATATTCTTGCTCTCTGTGATTCATTGACTTGAGAATTAGTGGACACCAGGTGTAATTTGTAGATAATTGTGCATCCACGTGATTCAAATAGAATCCCGTTTCTTCTCTAGCATCTAGAATGCTTATCACATGCGGTGATGTCAAGTTGCTGGACTGTCGGTTGGTGACTGTTCGTAACTGTGTGGTCTGGACTCCAGAGTTTTTTTTTTCTCTGCTGAGGAACTTTCATGCTCGTGTTGCCTGAAGAAGTGACAATGAATAAAATTGATTTTGCTCGTGTAAGTAGCAAGTATCCTTTTGGTACTTATATTGAATATTGTGTGGGTTCTTAGGGACTTCGGTTGGCAGCAGAGATATGCTCGATTTTGTGGGAGAGTAGTCGTACTTTCTGTTCTCTCACTGATACTATATCCGTTTCTTTGGGCTTGGACTATAATTGGCACCCTATGGTTCACAAGTGCAAAAAATTGTGTAAGTCTTTTCTTTTGTCAAATTTGTGTCAGCGACTGCATCTTCTGTGAGCTCAACTTGGAGACTCTATATTTTGGTTTTCGCAGTTACCAGAAGAGGGTCAGAAATGGGGTTTCCTTATTTGGCTACTTTTCAGCTATTGCGGCCTCCTTTGCATAGCTTGCATGTCTGTGGGAAAGGTTTGTGGCTTCATTCATTTGACCACTGTCTATATTTCCATTGCCCCTTCCCACCGCTCCTGAAACTGTCTCAACATTTTCCCTGTACTCACCTGTAGTCTTGCTGTGACCTGCGTAATTGTTTATTTATAGAGTTTCCTTCTTCTTTGACCTGTCATGTATAAAAAATTACAGTGGTTGACACGAAGACAAGCACACCTTGTACGAGCTCAGCAAGGCATACCTGTATCAGAGTATGGGGTAAGTCCCCTAAATTAATGCAGAGATATGGATATATGTCTAAAAGGTTGTACTTCTAATTATTTTCTTTAAGCTTTATGTTAGTATTGGAGGTTCTTTTATATGTTTATCTCTTTATTATTCATCTTGCTGTTATTTTGGATAAATTATTTCTTCCGTCTCTACAGAGAAAGACAAATACAAGCACCTCTGCGCTAAAGAATATACTTGTGCTTGTCTGTCCTGGTATTTCGAAACTGCTGTTTCTTTGATTGCAATTGTTTTGTAACACAACACAAACTTGGGGTAAGGATCAAGGATAGATCCTTATTTCTGGCGAATATCTATTTCAATCTCCTGTTATGGCTTCCTGGCATTTAAAGTTACAACAACCATGAGTAAATTGCGTTTTTAAGTTTTGCATGAAGTAACTTCATTTTATATGTGGGGGGTCAAGGTTCTGATCCTTTGATGTCAGTTATGATTCCTCTGTCCTGAGCGACATTCTGTAGTGATTAGGGAACTGTAGAAGCATTTTTTCCCCTCCTCGGCATCCAGAATGATGTGGATCTATTCTGTGTACTCTTGGAAATGATTCCTAAAGGATTTGGCTAATTTCCCCTGTATATTTGTATTTTTTACCAGTGCAAATGTTTTTCCGCCACATCATGTGTTTGCTCATTCCTATGTCGTGCCCTGGAGTTCTTCTACAGGTTGTAGTTGATATGGTACGGGTGCCAGACTGGGCATTCGAAGCAGCCGGTCAAGAGATGAGGGGTATGGGACCAGATGCTGCTACTTACCACCCCGGTCTTTACTTAACTCCTACACAGGCAAGTGGCTCTTTTGAATTTGGTTTGTAGATCAATGATTTAGACTCCTTAAGCGATAGGTTATTCTGTTTGCGTATGGAATATGAGCCCCGTATGATCTTAGATGCAGGGAACACGGTTGATGTAATAAGAGCTAAAACCTAAAATTATGGTTGGCGTTCCATAAATTGGCATTAGTTAATATTGATCCAATGATACTCATATAAGAGTCATCACTAAATTCATTTGTTCAAAAAACTTTATTAGCAGCGGCAATGCTTTTAATAAACTTGTTGATGGCAAGTTTAAACTTTGAGGCGCGCTTCCTCTCTTGCTGTGCGCAGAGGGAAGCAGTTGAAGCACTCATCCAGGAACTCCCCAAGTTCAGGCTTAAAGCTGTTCCAACTGACTGCAGTGAATGTCCCATCTGCTTAGAAGAGTTCCATGTGGGGAATGAGGTAAGATTTACTCCTCTTCAGAGATTTGTAGCTTATGAATGGAATTGTGATTGAGCCTCCTCTAGTTTCGGTAACTCCACTTTAACTTAAAAGGGTTACATTGCACAGAGGTGGAGATGCTATTGCTTATAACTAGTTTCTTGTTAATGCTGTGTTATTCCATTGTTTTCAACTTAAAAGGGTTTGGGACAAAGTACCTTACTCCAAAAAAATTTCAGGTTCGAGGCCTTCCCTGTGCTCACAATTTTCATGTGGAGTGCATCGACGAGTGGCTGCGTCTTAACGTGAAATGTCCTCGGTGCCGCTGCTCTGTGTTCCCAAACCTGGACCTCAGCGCCTTGTCTAACCTTCGTCCTGAATCGGAACGATCACCGGCCTCAATTGTCACGACAAACCGTTATGTGCGGACCCAACAACCTACTAGCCAAAGCTATCTGTTGAGATTGCACGGCTTTCTGCGTTCGGTTCGGTCTGAGAATGCGGGGCCGCCCAACAGCAACGATGTTGTCTTGGAGATCAGTGAGAATGGACACGTTGCTGCAGCTACTCAGGAACGAGCGAACGGCATGGGACCGCTACCTCCTGATAGGTCTGGTCTCAATGGACAGTCTATTTGAGGTGAAGAGTATGTTGATCATTGTTTCTTGTCGCACATAAGTTTTACCTTTAATTTACGCTAACCCTGTCCCGTGTAAAGACAGAAATGTTCGTCCATGTGATCGTCGTTTGTCCATCTTGTGTCGCCCATCATATGCGGTAAGTTTACTGATGTAGGGTACGAATTTTGTAACAACATTAGTTGCCACTCATTTTCAGATCAATGATATGCAAATATATGACTTTACCAAACTGATCATATGCCTAGCCTGTTGGTGTGATTCAAAATTTCGAAAAAATTTGGTGGGGTTTTTATTTCTTTAATAAAGTTGCCAAAACCAAGGGGGTTCGAAGTTCTGACTCAAGGAAAACTTGAAATAGTGAATGTACCGTGCATCGATGCCATTATACGAAGGAATTCGTATCTCCTTGCGGGGCCTGTTCATACATAACGAGAGAAAATGAGAAGCAGACGATAGGGCGACGAGCATCTCAACTCTCAATTGCTCACATCGATCTGGTTCCGTTGATGCGTCGTGATTTTACGGCGTAAATAAAGAGGTACCATGTCCGGAGCTTTACGTGATGTCCTAAAATTTTTGCCTTGGTGGAGAAGCTGTTTTGCATCTCAACTTGGGGGTTGAAAAAGGAGGGAGGGAGATGGCCATGGTTTTGATTGATGCTTTTCTTGTTTCTCTAAGGCGATGTGTGTCGGGCGAAGATGCAGAAATGCTTGGGACATTATTCGTGGCATCCTCTTTTTGTCGGCCTCGTGGATTTTGTGCGCGAGCGCGCGCGCGTTGCGGACGTCCGTATGAGAAACTGCACTGAGGAGAATCTGTGTAGGGTAAGATCCATGGAAGAATAGCCCGCAGTTAAAGTAAACCACCCTCTGCGCGCCTCCTTTACGTACCAGCTCTCTCGCTTTCTAAGCCTCGCATCTCCTCCAATTACGAGCGAGCCTTTTCCCACGGGGCCGCTGATCATGACGAGAATTTGCTAATCCTAGGACGAGGTCGGCCCGCCTCGCCGGGCGACCGACCACGTCCAGCTCTCTCGAGACCCTTGATGCACCGGGGGCTTTGTCGGCCGTCCGAACCCTCGTCGTTGGTTTTGTCCATCTCGGCCCCGCACGAAAGCCAAATGAGGATCGTCGTTGACTTTTGTTCGGCCGAAAACTTGCTTCGATGGTACATGTTTAGGCATCCAATGGGGGAGTCGGTTAGCGCCATACTCTTACCCATTCTGGGACAAGAACCTTAGCCCCTAAGTTCGGCGACACGTCACGGTGCTTCCCGCACACGTGTCCCCTGTCCGCAAGCTGTCTCGGTTCCGTATCCCTAGGGGCGGACCCCACACGCTCGGCCCGACTCCTCGACGAGACAGTTAGCCGTGAGCCCACGTGGCACTGGACCCCACCCGAAACGATCCTCTCTCTCTCTCTCTCCCTCCTCTCATATAAACTTTTTCACTTTCTTTCGTTTTCTCCTTCCACAAGCTCTCTTTGTCTGCGAACTTATTAAGCAACCTCACGAAAGAGATCGCCATGACAGCCAAACTCAAACTCAAACTCAAACTCAAACAACCCCTCCACCACCGTCCCTGCCGCCGCCGCCGCCGCCGCGATGAAGAAGAAGCCTTCCTCCCGCGACTTCGACTCCCCGAACCACCCCCACCCGCCGGACTCCCCCCACTCCCCACTCCGTTCCGACTTCCACTCCCCTCTCCGCTCCGACCTCGGCGACCCCGCCGACACCCCACCTTACGCCTCCCCCGCCGCCTCCCCCACGCCCACGCCCCCGCCCCCCAAGCCCGCCGCCCCCGACGAGCCCGCGCGGCGCTCCCCCGTCCCCTCCCCCCCGCCGGACGCCCAGAAGCCGGAGCCTCCCGGGGGGCCCGCCGTGGAGGCCGGGAGCGCGGAGGACGGGTCGTCGGACGACGAGTCGCCGCTGCCGCCGGCGTTGGTGCTCAGTAGGGCGGTGCGGGAGGAGGGGACGGCTCCGGCGACGAGGACGAGGGGAAGGGGACGGGGTGGAGGAGCGAGGACGACGAGGAGGGTGAGGAGGCCGAGGGGCTGGGAGAGGCTGAAGCGAGCGGACCTGTGCGTCAGGGTCTTGGAGGTGGTCCTGTGCATGATTTCGTTCTCGGTCATGGCTGCTGACAAGACCAAGGGGTGGAGCGGCGATTCCTACGATCGCTACAAGGAGTACAGGTGGGAAGGGCGCGTGCGTTTCTGATTCCCTCTTCTTGGAGTGGCGTTCTCTGCTTTCCATCGTTAGCTAAAGCTGTGTGAGCTGGTTCGATGGCAGGTATTGCTTGTCGGTGAATGTCATCGCTTTTGTCTATGCTGGCTTTCAAGCTTCTGATCTGGCCTTCCGCTTGAGCAAGGGCAGGCACGTCATCCAACACCAATTCCAGTATCACTTCAATTTCTTCATGGATCAGGCAAGTATTTTCCATGTATAGTGTCATTTCTGCCTGCTGAATTATGATGTTCGATTGATTGCCGCGCTAACCGCAAGTAGAAATGGATGAATTCTGAGTGTTCATGCTGACTGGCCGGGCCACATTCTCTACGAATCATAACGATTGTCCTAGAGAAATGGTGTATAAAATTGTCTTTATTCCTGTTGTCTTTGTCGCTGGTAAATGACTTTTGCACCGTATCTACTCATATTTGAGCATGAGCTTGGAGTGCCATCTTGCAGAGTTTCTTGTTATCCTACAGTTTTTGCTCTCACGAGACTCTGGCAGACACGGGTATTGCTCTTCCTTCTAAACATCGTTTAGAGATGGTTTCGGGGCTGCTCAGCAGTATCAATTAGTAAAGAATACGGTGAAAATTGGAACTTGGAAGGGATGCCGTTTCCTGCTGCATCGACTCATTCTTTCCTCCTTTTGTGGCTAAGCCAATACCATTGAAGAAGGAATGGGTGCAGCAGGAGACATTAGGAATGAAACTATTCATGGGATGGAATGAGAATTACTAGAAGAGAGTTAAGATCCCCTCAGTTCCTTCTAAGATCTTGAGTCATGGTAAGTATACTGAGAATTAATTGTCAATAAAATCGATATACTAAAGACGATGCGGTAGACTATTAGCGGTCATTTGAACAAGCGAGTCATATGGAACACCCGATAAGAGTCAGCCAGCTACTTCACTTGATATACTAAATTTGTGAATCCTGTCTTATAATGTACCTTGCTCTATTCCAAAGATCTCGTTGCCTCACTTGCCAATCTCACTCCTTGGACTACTTGTCCAGGCAATCTCGATATTGTTGTTGGCTGTAAGCCTATAACAGCCTTAATGACCAGCCTTAAAGCTTCCAAATCCCAAGGCCATGGCTTCTTTGATTGCTTTTGCGCGATCTAACTTTGGAAAGATGAAACTACCAAGGAAACCATCTGTGTTCCCAGAAGGAAAAAGAAAAGGAGGGATATGCATGATGTGTTTTATTTTTTCCCGATAAGTCGAGAGTTTTATTGCATCGTCAACATGGCAGGGAAGCAAATATTGATCCATGCTCAAGAATCTATACACCAGTCAGCTAAATCCCGGTTAGCACAAAGTGTTCTATGTCTAACCCTAAACATGATGTGCATAAAAGCAACTATTCCTATGAGGAGATTGACGGGAAACTGACCCGAAAATTTCACTGCAGATCCTGGCGTATCTCCTGATATCGGCATCGTCTTCTGCGGCGACCCGCGTCGATGACTGGAAAGCGAATTGGGGGAGGGACAAGTTCACGGACATGGCCAGTGCTTCCATCGCCATGTCCTTCTTAGCCTTCATGGCTTTCGCCATCAGTTCCCTCAGCTCCGGCTACAGCCTGTTCTCCCATTACTTCTGGAATTAGTTATACATATGAAGGAAATTCTTTTTTCCCCGACATCTAAAAATTATAACTTATGATTTGATTTTTGTACAGGGAGAAATAATTGCTAGGGACTCGATCCTTTCTAGTTTCTACGCTGTTGAATGGGAGCATGTAGATGTCGTAGAGTTGTACTATATAAAAGCACCTGGACATGGCTATGCATGTATACTGTTTCGTTTTGCATACCGAAAATTAATAAGGAGCCCGTCCTTTTTCTTCCTGGGAATAAGAACAATCTTTTGCCTGTATCATCTTACTTCCAGACCTGTGGAGATCTTCATCTCATGAGTCGCGTGTAATCCGATGTTAAAACCGATAAGCACGTAGTCGGTTTTGGCCGACAAAGACGATCGACCCTGCTTCTCGGAGCGCATAACCGTCGATTTTACGCTCGGTATATTGGCTATATTATCTGATCTGTGTCCATGAATCTGCCGTTGCTCTCCGGACAAACGTGCGATCACTGAAGTCATTTCCGATGCTGACGTCGTTTGTTGGTTCGCATCTTAGAACCAATAGGGAATATAGGTGAAAAGAGGTCGACACGTCAATACAGGAGACAGTTTGGCCGAGTGGTCTAAGGCGCCAGATTTAGGCTCTGGTCCGAAAGGGCGTGGGTTCAAATCCCACAGCTGTCAACTTTTCTTCTTTTTATTTTTCTATTTTCTTTTTTACATTGTTCAATTTTATTTTGGACCGAATCATGTTGTTGTATCTTCCACTTTATTCACGAGGGTCCTTGGGCCCTAAACCCAAAAATGAGCGAACGTAGAATGTAGGATGCGTTATTGGGCAAATGCAAGTAATCGTTTGGCATTTTTTTTGGGAGGGTTTATGGAGAGATGCAATTGTATTTCCAGAGGCCTATAATCCAAGACAGGTCCGAAGGTGCTTTCAGCTTTGAGCATTTCCCGAATGCCAGCATATACTTTAATCGTCCAACTTTACCCTCATTAAATTTTCATAATTACGAAGATGTCCTCGACTTACGTGGCCTTGTCGACGAAGGACGCGGCCATTGGCAAGCCGCCGGCCGATCTTGCCTGAGTTCGCCTGAGTTGGCGTTGCTTGGGGTCGCAGAACGACCTCTGGCAAGGCTGGCTGGCAGCTAGATTTGGCCACCAGAGCGGCTTGAGTTCTGCTGGCAAAGGTTCGAGATTTTGTTTTTTCTACTAGTAGAAGTTCTTCGTGAAGTGTAGTTTCTCTTTTTTCCAAACGGCATTTTAAATCGAAATTGATTCTCAATATATTTTTAAATCACACTTTATCAAACACCATTTGCATTTTGAAAATACCCTCTCGCCTGAAATTCATCTGTATTATCCAAAGGTTTTTCCCAAAAGCGTCGCCGCAGTCTCTCGCTGCTGACAAAACATCGGTGAGCTTCTTGGACTTTCGAAACATTCCTAGGACGCAATCTTCATTCATTTCAAAAGCACCAGGGACAGGGGAAGGTACGAGCTCCTAGATTTGAAGTTTCTCTTGCTGGCTTTCTACTTACCTCTTGACCTACCAAAATTCATGGCCATCAACGCTTAAGTAATGCCAAATTAGTGACGCCAACGTGATTTTTGAAGATTTTAGCCTCTCGATCTCTCCAACCTTTCGGTCCTCTTTTGAATTTTCTCGAGTTGACCTACCTACCTTTCTGTTCCCTCGAATGGGGTTTCATCATGCCCCCCCTCTTAAGTAAAAACTCGTACCTCATGAAGTGCTAAAAGTTTGATTGGCAGCAGAAATTATCAGGGCATGTTTAGAGAGAGTTTGAAGGGACTAAAATGATGGCTCATCATTAGTCTTACCAATGTTCTTGGTCTCGCGTCTCATGGTCAATTCGTCGCCAAACCGTCGCGTGAAAGCCCAAAATCTGACTTGCATTACCTAACGCTCTTAGGAATACCGCCTCTCGATAGGTATAAGATCAATATGGCAACACGATCTGGCACGAATGACGCGTGTGTTTTGGAGAAAACTTTGCCATAAAGGAAAACGTTTTCCCCTTTTTTAGATTAGAAAATTCATATTTATGACTTTGACTATAAGTGAGTTTTCGATTATTTTCAGCAAATCAAATATGTATCGCTCGAACAAACATAACCTATAATTTGTAATGATTCAAATTTAATGCGATTACTGTATCATCACCGACCAATGACGCTGACCGTTTTTCTCTGCCAATGGATGTACATGAAAATCTTCAGAATGAGGACTTTATTTTCTTTAGTGTTAATGTACAAAGACTGGGACCATGTCCAAAGGACATGTAAAAATTGAATGATAATGGTGAGGTGGGATCAATCGAAAATCTCAAAATGGTCCCAATATTCAATAATTAGGTCATGCCGCACGAACAGTTTATAAAGCTTGTAATATTTTCAAACAAGTACAAAATATCATTGGATACCGGATCAAGCCAACCTTGAGCACATCTCGAAAAGTGATGAACCCCATTATAAAGTGTGTAGGGTTCAAGATTAGTCAATGCATTCTTTAGAAATTAAAAAAAATATATAAAGATATGAATCGGGCAACCAAATTAAAACTCTGTCCGCGGGATCCACACGGAAATATAAAATAATAGATCGATACCGCGAAAAACTCCAAACCGATACACCTATGACAAATTTATCTTAAACTAATTTTTTGACCATAAAAAACCTCAAATTAGTACATCGGTGACAGATTTACTCAAAACTAATTTTTTTTTTGGTAAAGAAAAAAGTGAAGCTATAATAATAATAGAAGGGAAATCGCCCACCGTGGGGCTCGAACCCACGACCACAAGGTTAAGAGCCTTGCGCTCTACCGACTGAGCTAGACGGGCTGGTTCACCAAAAATCCAAAATTGATATATTTATGACAAATTTACATTTCGTTAAATTAGATTGATATTACGAAAAATCACAAAATGGTACACCTGTAACAAACGGGAGAGTAAAACCTCAAACTAGTACACCCGTCAACTGTCATATTCATCCAACTCAGAAATTTAACGGTAAAATTTCACGGAAACTAATATAGGATAAAATTATCATAGATGTATTAACTTGGCTTTTTTCATAGTCAAAAAATTAGTTTTGGGTAAATTTATCACATATGTATTAGTTTGGAGGGTTTTTCGTGGTATTAATCATAAAATAATATTGTAAAAAGAAAAAGAAAACAGAAAAATCGGAGAGAGGAGCTAAGTCTTATGCTAGCATGCAAAGGCTTCTTATTGCTTCACGTGTGCTTTGCTTTGATGTCGATGAAACGTAAATGCCCCTCGCTCTCGGAAGAGAATAGTTAGAAAAGTCCTAAACATATTAATCCAATTTTTAATATTTCAATTTGGCCGATGTAGTCCTAAAATGCAGTCTAATTTAGATCAGAAATTACTAATGTACCGGTCCAGCCAGCACCGGCCATCTTATGTAGAATAATCGGCACTAGCTGGCATTAGCGTTGACGATTTTTACAATTTTTTTTACGAATTTTCTGAATTTTTTTCTTTTATTTCTTATTTTATTATCTATCTTTTTCCTTCACCGGTTGCCGGGGCCTCGGCGATAGTTACGATTCGACGGGAACCCAACTAAGACATCGATGGGCCAACTCGTTCTTTAGAAAAACCACGGGCGCTTCCCTAACGATCTTCTGAATCTCCCGATCATGGCGGTCCGAGTTAACTCATTCTTCGGAACATCTATACGAGCTACAGCTTTGTGCCAAAGCGATGGGATCGTGTTTACATGTACGCTAAAAAGTCTAAGATTCAAAACCAACAAATGACGAACTTAGAGACCAAGTTTAGGAGAGTGCAAAGTAAGGTTTCCATGACCCCGACCCTCTGTCTAGATTAACTCCAACATTTCACCAATAACACAATCATTTCGACAGCAAAGACCCCCCACTATCGAGTTCCTTGACACTCACATTCGATTCTCGATTAGGTCCCCCCCTAAAAAGGTACGCGACTTGGTTTTTTATGCCCCGCGCGGCCTCGATTTGACTGGGTCCGCGCGAGTGAAAAGGGCTGTCGATATCATCGTCCGGTGTTGTGCGCGACATCTCGTTGGTAAAATTATAGGAAATTTCAAAGATCGCCACCCCTTCATTTTTCCCCCAGATTGTACTTCGGATTTGAAAATTCCGTGCGATTCACATTATGGACCGTTTTATTTGGCGTCGTTAAGTGTGACGAATTTGTATATTTTTTTTGAATTATTTTTGTCTATGACTAAATATTCGTAATACGGCAAGATGTATGCAATTAGATCGAAACTTTGAAGATACATCTTAACTTTTTATTTGTAAAAGAAAGGCTCCTCTCATCAAAATCAAATGCGTTGAATGCGGAAAATTGTGTTTTACCACTCATAAACTTTTTAGAATTTTATTTATTAAAAGAAAAGATCCTCTCATAAAAATTAAATGTATTCAATGTCCCAAAGTCTATTTTAGTATAATATACTAGATAGATTATAATATGTTAGATCCGTAATATGTCTAATCCTCTCATCGAATGTCCATTGAAAGTTTTTTTTTAATTCAAAGATCTTTTCTAATGTGCATATGTCAGGGACGGTGACTATCACGCACTTCTTTATCAATGTAAGTGGAGTTTGAGATTATTGAGTGAAGAGTGAGTGATACAGAATAGAAGGGATGGATACAACTAGGTTGTGGGAGTAGTGTCGGGACAGTTGGTGTTAGGAGTTTTAAGATAAAACGAATATCCTCTTATGAGCTTTGAAGGCGAGATTAGCCTCCCGTGCACAAACTGGTCGTGAGCTGATACCCCTCTCCTGATGAGGCTATAATAGGCCGAAACCAGTTGCAGTGCCTAAAGTATTATGTGTGTATCGATTGATAGACTAGATACCTGAGCTAAATCGGACGTGGTACGATTCGATACGAGAAAACTATTCGCCATATTGTTATTTGGAACAATTATAGAACGAGGGCTGGTTTGTGACCAAGAAATTGCCGGTCCATGACATATACATGTTAGAAAATCAGTTAGTAGTGATCCTTACGAGAAGCAACGGAGTAAGATCTCTTTCGAATGTACACACGAATCAGAAAAAGATATAGATTAGCAGAAGTCCTTACACGGAGCAAAGAAATAGAATCATCGATGACCTCATGGAACGACTCGTAGTAAAAAAATTTAAAAAGAACTTTTGCACATTATAAATCATGAGATATTTTCATTTTAATAATTTCATTTTACATTTTAAATTAATTCAACTCTTACGAGGAGGCTTCAAAGAAAAAGATACTCGATAAGAATTTAAATTCGGAAAAGGGTAATCTTTAACCCATATCGAAGGACATTGAGGATCGTATTCACTTTTTTAAGGTACGATGATAAAATTATATTACCTCGTGATAAATTTACTTTAAATTAATTTTTTATTATAAAAAATTTAAAATTTGTACACGCGAGATAAATTTATGAAGCTTAGTATATAATTCATGCAGCGGCATTACCGTCCCGTCCTCCAAGATTAGCAAGAAACGAGGCGCGCCACGTGGCCCGCGCCACGTGATCAAGAAACAGGAAAAAACAAGAAAGCAGGTCGGCAGCTGCGGGCCCTTTTCTTGCTCCGGTCACGATTGGATTGGAAGAGGAAGAGGAAGAGGAAGTGGTAAGAGAGGGCGGGGGTGGGGCGAGAAGTCGTCTTCTTCTTTCCTCTGACATTCCACCTCTGTCGAAATTTCTCATTAAACTAAATCCAAAAAAAAAAAAAACACGCCATTTGTTGTTGTTGTGGCTCTTCCTCTTCCCACTGTCCGAGATTTCCCAAACTGCCCCCACCCCTTTGCAGTTCCAATCCCCTCTGTCTCCTCCTCTCTCTCTCTCCCTCTGTCATCTTCCACAGCTTTTTCGATTATTTTTATATATGCACAGTTGAAAACACGGACACCCCACCAAAAAAAAACGAATGAATTTCGTGGCTTTTGGTTTCTTGTGCTCGGTTTTGTCTCTGTGAAGGAGATAATTTTTCTGGGTTCCTCATATTCAGTGGCCCGTGTATATATTCCCCTGTATTGGATTGGGTGTGTCCCTAGAAAGGACTCGAGAGAAACACGTTCGTTTAGGTCTGGTCATTCAAAGGTATGTCTTCTGGAGTTTCGGTGGGTTTTTCCTGTGGTTCCAGTCGGGACCTTGTCTCCTTTATCTGTAGTGGGATCATCTTCATGGACCCAACTGCTTGATTTGTTGTTCTCGGTTGATTTCTCGGGCGCTGCTCGTTATTCGCTTGTCTCGTTTCTGGGCATGTTTTGTGAAGAACATGAGACAGTTCTTGATATGGGTAAGATTCGATGCGGTTGATTTGTAAAGATCTAGTGTGTCATCGATTACTGCTTTTGCGTTTGCGTTTACTTGTTTGAAAATCGGGGGGGGGGGGGGGGAGAAAGAAAGCTCTTGAGCGGTTACAAGATTGTGAAGATCGAAGCTTTTGTTACAGATGTGACATTCTTGTTACCGTTAGATTGGGCAACTGTTTGAGTTAATTCCTGTGTTCTTGATCTTGGTAGTTTGGACCGCGAATCACTGTTTCATTGTGAAATGACTGTTTGCAGATAATTTATTTTGTCTAAATTCGGAGCCCGAGGATGCCTGGAATTGTATTGGATGGAACCAACGGAGAAGAAGTAGTGAGCGAACGTGATAACGGAAACTCCGCACCTTATAAGGAAAGTCCGGTCGCTAATACATCCCCAAAGAGCACCGTCAGTCAGCAAAGCCATCACGGTGCCCGTCTTGAGATCCCCGTTGACGGAGTGGTGGACACCTCCATTGAGAAGCTTTATGCAAACGTGTATGAAATGCAGAGTTCTGATCAGTCTCCTTCTAGACAGAGCTTTGAGTCCGAGGGGGATGAGTCTAGGATCGATTCGGAGCTGCGCCATCTTGTTGGTGGTGAAATGAGGGAGGTGGAGATAATGGAAGAGGAAGAGGTCGAGAAACCGGCAGATGACAATCACAGCGATGCCGCTTCCAAGAAGGATAGTCCGGCTTCTAGTAAGAAGTCAGGGAAGCTCGAGAAGACCCGATCCCCAAGTACGAAATCCCTTTCTTCTGGACAATCCAAGAAAGCTTCTCAGTCTCGGATGGAATCAGAAGCGACATCGAGACCATCTCCTAAGACCAAGAGTCCTTCTGAGAAACCTCCTGTTGATAGAAGGAATGACAAGAATGCGAAAAAACCATATGCAAATGCTGCCTCTGGGAAGAAGCAAAAGAATCTATCTCCAGTGGGGCCAAAGGTGCAGAATGGAACTTCAAATTCATCTGAATCTGGAGCGGGTAATCCTGATTTAGGGCCATTTTTGCTGAAGCAAGCAAGGGATTTGGTTTCTTCTGGGGATAATCCCCAGAAAGCTCTCGAGTTGGCACTCCGAGCAGCAAAGTCATTTGAATTATGTGCAAATGGCAAACCCAGCTTAGAGCTGGTTATGTGTTTACATGTTACTGCCGCAATATACTGCAGCTTAGGCCAGTACAGTGAGGCGATTCCTGTTCTTGAGCAGGCAGTTGAGATACCTGTTGTTGAGGAAGGTCAAGACCATGCTCTTGCAAAGTTCGCAGGCCACATGCAGTTGGGTGATACCTATGCAATGTTGGGGCAGCTTGAGAATTCAATAAGGTGCTATACAACCGGGTTGGAGGTCCAGAAACAGGTACTGGGTGAAGGGGATCTTAGAGTTGGTGAGACTTGTCGGTATCTGGCCGAAGCTCATGTTCAAGCGTTGCAGTTTGATGAGGCTCAGCAGTTTTGCCAGATGGCCCTCGACTTTCATCGCGAGAATGGTTCCCCTGCTTCTCTCGAGGAAGCGGCAGATCGGAGGCTTATGGGCCTCATATGTGAAACCAAGGGGGATCATGAAGCTGCTCTTGAACATCTGGTGTTAGCTAGCATGGCCATGGTCGCAAATGGCCAGGAAGTGGAGGTGGCTTCTGTTGATGTCAGTATTGGTGACTCGTACTTGTCTCTGTCTAGATATGATGAGGCTGTGTTTGCTTATCAGAAAGCTCTGACAGTTTTCAAGACTGCCAAAGGAGAGAACCATCCTTCTGTAGCTTCGGTGTTTGTTCGTTTGGCTGAGTTATATAACAAGACGGGGAAGTTTAGAGAAGCAAAGTCATACTGTGAAAATGCTCTAAGGATTTACGAGAAGCCTGTGCACGGGATACCTCCTGAGGAATTTGCTACTGGTCTCACTGATGTATCTGCCATATATGAGTCAATGAACGAATTGGAGGAAGCAATTAAA
Organism: Syzygium jambos; assembly: GCA_031216235.1. Lineage (NCBI taxonomy): Eukaryota > Viridiplantae > Streptophyta > Magnoliopsida > Myrtales > Myrtaceae > Syzygium > Syzygium jambos. Next base: position 1,830,593 of record CM062221.1, read on the forward strand.
TTGCTTGAGAAGGCACTTAAGATCTATAATGATGCCCCGGGTCAGCAAAGCACAGTAGCTGGGATTGAAGCCCAGATGGGGGTCATGTATTACATGCTGGGGAACTATTCTGATTCATATGCATCATTTAACAACGCCATAACAAAACTTCGTGCACACGGGGAGAGGAAGTCTGCCTTTTTTGGTATCGCTCTTAATCAGATGGGGCTGGCTTGTGTGCAGCGTTATGCAATAAATGAGGCTGCCGAATTGTTCGAAGAAGCCAAGAACATTTTAGAAGAAGAATACGGGCCTTATCATCCTGATACGCTCGGTGTGTATAGCAATCTTGCGGGCACTTATGATGCAATCGGCAGGTCCCCGCTCTTTTCCTTTTTCTTCTTCTTTCTTCTCTTTGCCTTCCTCTTTTATGAGATAAAATCTGATGTGGTTCTGCATTCAAGTGTATCAAAAGATTTGCCATCTTATTGAGTGAACTTCCATCAGGGGTGTGCCTAATTAGGCAGTGATAGATTTGTTGCTACAATATGGCATTAAGCATCCCATCCGAGCAACATCCATAAGATTGAATATCTTTTATGTGTACGCTCGTGGCTAGGGAGTTTTGAGTTTGTAGGATCTGCAATTTTGTGTGTAGAAAGAAGAGTCCCAACCATTCATGGTTTATGTTTTCTCACTGATCCTTTTTGAACGACAATAGGTTGGATGACGCGATAAAGATCCTGGAGTATGTTGTTGAGATGAGAGAAGAAAAGCTCGGGACAGCGAACCCTGATGTTGATGATGAGAAGAGGAGGTTGGCTGAGTTACTGAAAGAAGCGGGCAGGGTTCGGAGCAGAAAAGGCAGATCCTTGGAGAACCTTCTCGATGCTAACGCTCAGAATGTAAATAGCAATGGCATTAAGGTATGACAGCGATGGTCACCGATGCAGAATGAACATATGTATCATAGGTCTTACTTAAAGAAACAGAGAAAGAGTTGGTGAACAAAAAGAGATGAACAGGAGGCCATTGGTGTTGGTGTAATAATCTTTTCTGGCACATGCAATACAGGGCGGAAGTTCCTTTCCATTTGTTTGTTTATATTGTTACAATGATTGTATTATGGAAGAAATCGGTTACTTTGTCGTAATTTATTCAACAGGTTTGAGGATATTTATTCCCAGTTTCCCTCACATTGTTGTACTGGGATGAGTTTTATCCCAAAGGTATATGATACATCAATAGCTGCATCATATGGATGTCGGCAGTTTGTGCGTTCTTTTTCCTTCTCTTAATGCTTTTAACTGCCGTGTCCATTATGTATCCTCGGTCCCTTCTCTGGACCTCTGTAATTGATGTTCAGATATGTGTTGATCGTTCGATGAAATGATGAAGGGTTGCTTAATCACGACAACAGTACTGTTATTTATAGATGCAGTTGGATGGTCAATTATAAGATCCGAACGGATGTCGATAAGGTCTATTCATGCTGGCTTGTATGTACATAACAATCAAATAATACACGATTTCAATAATGATTGTGTTCATCCATTCAAGTTGCTTGGGCCCCCGATTTGAGTGCTTTGTATAGAATCGTGGAAGAGCGGGTGCTGGTGGACGGTCAAGCTCAAATCATGCTGGCCTTTTCAATGTTGAAGATACCTTTCTGTACCATCATTTTGATTTTTTTGGAACTGGTTCGGCTCTGAAGTCATTGAGCAAGCACTCTTCTCTTTGGAGGTTGAATTGTTGGATCAAGAGAATATGGGATGGAGAGTGTTTGCTTCTGTGATGAGTAGCGACTTTGTGACGGGGAATAACCCAAAAGCATGGCAGGTGCGGCGGAATCTGTGATATTCAGCATGTGAACTCTCTTATGGTATCAAATCTCAAATCAGCTTTTTTTCTATGTTTTGGCTTGGAGATGGGCAAGTTGTGTCAAAATAGGTTATGTGTGGTGTTTCCATGGGGAAGCTGATGAATCTGCTGTCTCGCTAGTAAGATAGTGGGTAGACTTACCAAAAAAAGTCTAGATCTATTGCAATTGTATCATTTCAATCCTAATTTTTTTTTGTCAATTAATACCGAATTTTTTGCATTTGTATCAATTCAGCTCATTTGGTCAATTTTAGCCGGAAATCGCTGATATAAACGTTAGTCATTCTATGTGGCACTGTCAGTACTGACATGGATAATTTTTAATATTATTTAAATTATTCATTTTTTCCTTTCTTTCTCTTTCTTTTTGTTTTTCTTTTCTTCCATTCTTCCTTTGGCAGGTTGCCAGAGGTCAAGTCTCAAACTTGCCATCATGGGCAAAGTTGAGGTAGGGTTGTGCAATACCCGGGAATTTGACCGACCGCCCATGGAAATAGGTCCAATTCTCGGTTCCAAATTTTTGGAATCTGTAATATGTAAGTAGGTTTTAGATTCCATGTGCAAACCTATCTACCCACCCATCCGAAAGCAATTAGAATTCATTTTATAAAGTTAAAAGAAGATTATTTATCTTTTTAAAATGAGCTTAACTTCCTTATTGCTTTATATTTCTATGTGTTTTGTATCGACATTTACTTTAATTTGTTTTATTACTCTTACTATTTTACTGTAACAGCTATTTGTCTTGATTTTTTAAAATAAGGGAATATACCACGAAAAATCTCAAACTATGCCACAAGACAAATTTATCCTCAACTTTTTTTGACACAAAAACCCCAAACTATGCCACTTGTGACATATTTACCTCATAATACTTTGACCCATGGGCATTTTCATCTTTTTCCTTTTTCTATTTTTTTTCCTTTTTTTCTTTTCTTCTCTCTCTTCCCTTCGCCGATTTCATGTTATAAAAAAAGTTCACGGTAAATTTGTCACAAGTGGCATAATTCATTGTTTTTTGTGTCAAAAAAAATTTTAGAGTAAATTTATCACAAGTGACATGATTTTGGGTTTTTTGTGGTATTTTCCCTTAATATAATGAAGCAAAAAAAAAAAAAACTAGTTCTCGGGTAGACCCTAGAATTGGATTAGACAAATAGGATATGTTGATCAGTTCCATGAAAAATAAGGTAGGTTCCAATTTCAAAAAATTGGAAATCAGTTCTAACAAGTAGATTTCATGTTCGAGTTTGGAACTTACCCACCTAAAATCGATAATCTATTAGCAATCTATATGAATTTATTTAAGTCTTAATACGTATTACACTAAAACTCCCAACAATTGCAGTTTAAATATGTTCATGATGAAACTTTTTTATATTTAAGTTTTCATATTATAATATTTCTTTTGTTTATTCGAATTAATTGACTTTATTTTAAATATATAGTTCACGAGCGAAAGGTATTATGGAGTAATAAAACATAAAAAATGTAGCTAGACATGATAAATATATTTTTAAGGGATAATTTCAATTAAAGACCCCAAATGGGCCTTTTCTCAAAAGAGGACCCAAAGTGAACAAAATGTCAAATAAAGGCTTAAAGTGCCCAATCAGTCCCAAATAGGGGCCCAATGTGCTCAATTCGTCTCAGGCAAGGGCCTGGGTTCGCCGGCCGGCCAAATCTCGCCGGCTGGCGAGCACAGTTACTGTTCCAGCGACCAAAACAGTACATTTCATCTCTGCTTTTTTTTTCCTTTTTCTATTTTTTTTTCTTCTCTTCCCTCCGCTGGCCATAGCAAGGGCCGGCGGAGGTCGTCGGCCTCAGGCGAGGCTGCCCTCGCCGGCGTCGAGCGAGGGCCGCCCTCGCCTGGGCTGGGCGAGGTCGGCCTTGCCAGTTGCCGGCGAGGTCGAGCCTCGCCTGCAATGGCAAAGCTGGCCTCGCCGGCGACCTCCGCCAGCCACGATTATGGCCAGCGGAGAAAGAGAAGAAAAAAAAAGAAAAGGAAAAGAAAAAAAAACAGAAAGGAAAAAATAATAAAAAATTTAAAAATTACTATTCTGGGCCGGAATAGTAGTATTTTGGCCGGCCGGTGGGTATTTTGGCCGGCCGGCGACCTAGGCCCTTATTTGAAACTTTTTGGGCACTTTGGGCCCTTATTTGGGACTGATTTGGCACTTTAGGCCCTTATTTGACACCTTGTTCACTTTGGGTCTTCTTTTGAGAAAATGACCCCACTTGGAGTCCTTAATTGAAATTTTCCCTATTTTTAATGGAGATGAAATTACATAAATTTTTTAAATTAGGCGTAAACTAAACGATGCTTTTAATCAAGAAACATTTAAACAAATTAAAAATAAAATAAATAATTTAATTACTCATAAAATGGAAGCAAAAAAAAAATCTAAGTGTGCTCAAATTGAGAACTTGGTTTTTTTTTATAAGTAATTTGTTTTCCTTTTGTATGAAATTTAAAAAAAAATTGGGAAAATACTACCAAAAACCCTAAAACTATGCTACTTATGACAAATTTACCCTGAACTTTTTTTTTAATATGAAAAACTCTAAACTATGTCATCTGTGACATATTTACCCAAAAATACTTTGGCCCATGAGCATTTTCGCCTTTTTTCCTTTTTTTTTTCTCTCTTCCCTTCGCCGGCCATGGTGGAGGGAAGCCAGCGAGGGCTGTCCTCGCGCGACGCCAGCGAGGGTGACCCTCGCCTGGGCGAAGGAGGGCAGCCTCGCCCGACACCAGCGAGGGTCGCCCTCACCTGAGTCGGGCAAAGTCGTCCTCACGAGATCCGACGAGGGCCGCCCTCGCACGACCCCAGATTTGGCGAGGGTGACCTTTGCCAAATCCGGCATCGGGCGAGGTCGCCCTCACCTGACTCGGGCAAAGTCGCCCTTGCTCGACATCGGCGAGGGTTGCCCTCACTAGATTCGGCAAAGGTAGCCCGATGCCGACGAGGGTCGCCCGACGGCGGAGGGAATAGAGAAAAAAAGAAAAAAAAGTAGAATAAGGTAAAAGACGAAAATACCCATAAACTAAAGTATTGTGGGGTAAATGTGTCACAGATGGCATAATTTGAGATTTTTCGTGTCATAAAAAAAATTTTGGGTAAATTTGTCATAAGTGTTATAGTTTGGGATTTTTCGTGTCACAAAAAAAGTTCAGGATAAATTTATGATAAATGACATAAATTACGGTTTTTTGTGTTATTTTCCCAAAAAATTTCCAATCATCGCGAGGTGATTATTTTAAACCCTCGTCGGTCCGAAACGACATGACTAAACGAGAGCAGAACACAAAACCTCGCGTTTCGAAAGAAGCCTCTTTGTTCTCCGACCAAAACCCCCGCAAAAAGTTTCGCCTTTTGCTGCTGATTCTCGCTTCTGAGTCCGATTTCTTGTTCAAGGTCGGAACTTTCATGGAATTCTGCCCTCTGCGGTTCAGGAAAATCCATGTGAGAGAGCACCCACCAAAGAAAGGAAGCCCCTGAATTCGAAAGGCATCGACTTGTGAGTTCTTTCTTCTCAGACCCTTTTCTTGATTCTTCCCCCCCTCGGGACTATTAGCATCTCTTTTTCATGGCGAGTTGGGCAAATTGTTGGAGAGTGTCGTGTCTTGAATAGGGGAGCTTTGACCGGCTGAGTGCGTTGTTATTTCGTTGATGTGCAGCCAATCCCAGTATGGAAAATAAAGCATCAAGTTTTGTTGATCGCCAAGTTGTGAGTGCTTCCTCTCTGATTTGTTCCTCCCCATTTGATAGCGTTTCTTACTACTTGATGGTTTATGGCATGTGCATTGATGCATTGGGCTTAGGTACCGGGAGACGTGGTTCTTGATCTGTCGAAAATGTCTAATCAGACTGTTAAGATCGGTGGCGGCCTTCGTCAGGTTTTTCCTTTCTTTCCTGATATAATGCCAAATTTAGTTCCCCTTTTATATGTTAGTTCTGCAAAACTATTGTGACAAAGATCGGCAAGACGATGGAATGAAATTGATTTGGCCACTGAAGTGATTCCATGGGGAATGTCATTGCATTGTTCTTGTTTTTATGTTTTCTCCTCACTCTTTCATTTTCTCTATTGCAGTTTTCTCAACACGGTTCACCTTGTTTTAGATTTACTAACGTATTTCTGTAAGAAAAATTGATTTTTGAATCATTTGCATTGTCCTGTATTTGGCTTATACAATTTGGCTATCAACGAGCACTGTCCAAGCTAGAGATTGATGCGCATAGGTTTCTACCTTGGAGTGTTTTTATTTTCCCAAAGGCATTGTCTGATCGTTTTGAGGGACGCGATTGTGGATTGAGTGGCCTTTACATCTAGGATGAGGGGATTTGCGATACATATTTCATTAAAAATTCCACAAGCATTACACTGGGACATGATGATTTTGCGAATTTCAGGTCTTTATATTTGTGAATACTTTATTCCGGAAACCGAAATTGCTTATGCCTTATAATTCCAGTGACAGTCAAAATGGTTTTCCCTATAGAGGATTGGCTCTTTCAAGTCCAACTTCCAGTTATGATAGTGTAGAAAAGAAACTTCTTCTTAGAGGTCTTATTTCCTTAAGTAAAATATTGAAGATGGTTGGTTGTTCTTTTTCTTATTGAAGGAGAATAGCATTCATTCTTATTTGGGCACTCCTTGTTTTTACAGGAATCTGACTTTATTACAGTCATGAAGGCTGGGAAACTAAGATTCTTGAAACCAAATAAATACTGGGTTGAAAGCTCTCAAAAGAGGGTGAGTATTTTATCCAGTTTGCTGTTGACAAGGGGATAAAGAGCAACTGTCGCACTGTGCTTTAGTGCTCAGGAGGAATCCTGTCTGCCCTTCGCTGAGCAACAATTCAACAGCCACCCCAGGAAAAGATGACCGATTGTTTTTTGTTGACCAGGCTTTTGTTATGTCTTTTGGTTTATCTTCATTAGCATAGGAAGGTTTTTTTAAATGTGTCTTAAAGGTACTCCAGGACAACTAGTGGCTACCTACCCAACTGATCACACTGCACCATGTGTTATATACTTGCTTATTTTTCTTCATAGAAAAATAATTTGACAACTCTTGTTGCTCCATGATTGGTTGGGTGGACAGTCATGTGTGCTCCTAGAGCACTTGAAAGTTCTCCTCACGAGGGAAGACCTATGTAGATGTTATCACCAGGATAGAGATTTTAACATAACTTTGCTTGGATTTAGTATTTAGACTGGAGCTTATCTAGAAGGGACACAAATATGGTTTCAGGACTGAAATATGGACAGTTTATTTGATATGTGAAAAGTGAAGCATATTTGGGGAACAATATAAAAGGGGCTAGCTTATCGTGTTGATGGACTTTCTTTGTATTCTTCCATAATAATTGGGTCTGTGGTTAACTATATGTTGGAATTGTGCTGCCACTGGCTATTGGTCTGTCTCTTCCAATGGATCTTAAGTTCTTAAGGCACTTTTCATTTTATTTGAAATAATTAGTTGTCGAAGTTGGGATATATATGGATTGGAAACCTGACTTTTTAGGCACAATGCTGTTCAGATGTGGCTAAACCGAATTAGGGCCTAAAAACTTCTCAGAACATTGCAGTGTTAAGTATTTGAATTGATCTTTACAGTCCAAGTGGTCTAACTAGTACCCTCCAGACGGAAATAGGCATAAATAAATCCAAGGTATTTTAATTCTCAGCATGAAGTTCTACTGCTTGAGTAATTTTAATTGTTGAACAAGGAAACCAAAATTCCTGGCAGTCTGCATCATAGAGGTTTAAATGCTTTAGGTTTTTTGGAAATTGAGGAGTTGTACATGGTTATGTAATATTATGAAAAAAATTTATTGTTCTCTGCAGTATGTACCTTGTGTGGAAGACACTGTCCTTGGAATTGTGGTCGACACTAGAGCAGATGTAAGTTGCCTCTGAATTTGTCATGACTTGATCTATTCTTGTGCTAGAGATGTTTTAACTGCCATACGCTGTTGATAACATGTCTTATTTGAAGCAAAGAATCTTCCTCAGTCATTTATTTGAGAGAGTAGCGATATCTATGGTGAGGAAATGTATGGGTGAGGCACATGTGCATTTGCTTTTCTCTCTTTTTTTCCCCTTTGAAATGAAGTCATGTAAAATAGAGTAATGCGGTGGGAAGCAAGTTATGTTGGAATGCGAAGCTATGTGAGATGGCACGGAATTTTCTTATCAGGTGGCCAGATTCAAGGACTTCTTCTAGCCTTGCTGAAACTGTCATTGATTCCCCCTAGAGTAGACTATAGACAATAAACAAGCTGTTATTTAGTTTACTAGTACCTGGCTTATAGGTCAGTCTGATTACCTTCAATTTAGAATAGATTGAACAAGGTCTCACCTATCAAAGCAAAAATAAAAAGATTGAACATGGTCTGAACTTGTTCAAAGTTACCCTGCAGCACCAGTGATTACCTTTCTTGGCAGAGTTGGATTCTGAACTGCAAGAATGTGAAGGAAAGAGTAATGTCTGAAAGAGAAGCCAGTACATTTGGAGACATTAAACTAAATATTACCCATATAAATTAAAATGATAGCAGGAGAGTTGGATTACATGCACAAGGACCAATATGGCAATGGCAAACAATTATCTCTGCTGCTGTAAGATCAATGAGGCGATGACAAGCAATTTAGATCGATGTATGATCTCATTCAGTGTGTATTGCATTGTTTGTAGGAATATATATGTTGCCGATGGGTTTGTAAGGATAATGAGGTGTCCCTGTTAATGTTTCAGAGATTCTTAGTTGGTCATAATGCCTCTGTTCATGTTCTGCTTTCTAATCTGCTGGTTCAGTGTCGACGTCTCTCCTGCTTATTATGTTATTATTTGTCCAATATGAAATGATGTCAACTTAGCTCGCCATGGATGGCTGATATTTATTGTTGTTATTACATTTATCTTTAACCTTCTTACCATGATTTTCATATAATTACAGAACTTCCTTGTTGACATCAAAGGACCGGCATTGGCCTTTTTGCCTGTGCTTGCCTTCGAAGGAGGAACTAGAAGAAACATACCAAAGTTTGAGGTACATGGTGTACCTTTTGATTTTTGTGGATGCATTAAGTAGTTCTGTAAATATCCTTAACGGAGAAATTTTAATATCACTGGGCTTCTCTCTAAATGTACTGCTCTGTTTCATGGAAATTCAGCTGCATTATATGCTCAATGGTAATGGCTGGTTGAGCATGCATTCGAATCTTCTGACAAAGATAAGAATCATAACATGATCATGGAATCTGGCTTATCAAGCACATCATGGTCTAGAAAATGGAGGAAGCAATAATAATCACTAAAGAATGTGAAAGCCAAGATTAATTCCAGATTCATGATTAAGAAATCTATGGTTATAGGCTATAGCAGATTCCCTTTTTCTTGTCCAGATAAAGATCCGAGCTCTATTATTAGAAGTAACGATTATAGCCTTGTAGGTGCTGGTCATCAAATTTTTTGTTCATGGATGTTATTACTTGTCTGTTACTATGCTCATATTGATAGATGCAGTATTTTTCCTGCAAGTAAATTGCTTATAAAACTGTGGAAGTGAATACTTTATCAAGAAATGATGTATATGAAGGATATGGTGGTTGTATGATGAATTATGACTAAGCTTGAATTGTTTACAGTTATGAGACTTATATATCCATGATAGCATTCACATGCCTAACCTATGTTTTGTATGCTGTAGCAAGGGACTTTGCTTTATGCGCGGGTTGCAAAAGCAAATCCTGGTACTAATCCGGAGCTTTCATGTACTGATGGTGAGTTTGCTTGAATCTGCAGTGCATTCATGTCATCTGTGCAATTTCACTTGTCCCTAATTAGTGTTTCAGATATATGCACGCACGCTGAGTTATGATTTTGTTTTATCAATTAGCAAGCGGGAAAGCAGCAGAATTTGGACCCCTGAAAGATGGTTACTCGTTTGAGTGTTCAACTGGTCTATCAAGGATGTAATTTGCTCTTCCATCCTACTTGTTGGGCACTCACGCAAGTTTAAGACATGAACATTATCTCTCTATTCTAGTGGTCATTTACCTCCATTTCTATTTTCCTTTTCTAGGCTGCTCAGTTCACCGACCTGTCCAGTACTTGAGGAATTTGGCAAGAAGTTATCTTTCGAGATAGCAGTTGGCTTGAATGGCCGGGTCTGGGTATGTTGCTTTATGCATGATTGGGACATCGATACCATCTCTGCAAATCATAATTCCATAACTCTTTTCTGTGTATAATTTTTTGTTGCCTGCTGAACAGCAACCTTTTACTCTCTATGGTTGGTCCCGATGACAAATCTCATTTGTTAAAAGTTATAATTAAATTTCAGGTAAATGCAGCATCTCCATCTACCATAATTGTTGTTTCGAATGCGATTATGAAGTCGGAGTCCTTGAGTGGGGTGCAGCAGAGAATTATGGTCCAGAAGCTGCTCGATAGAATTCAATGATCTGTTTTTTATTCATATAAATTGTTTTATCCCTCCCTTGCCAAGGCAATATAATCTCTTTGTCGCCAGATAAATCATCTTCACGGTTACAATTTCATGAAAAACGTTCTTTTTCTCCCTCAATGATAATGGTTTGAAAGTTTTAATCTTCTTGATACGACAGCCCGTGTATGTCCTCGCAAGCTGATAGAGAGTGCAAATGAAGGTACAAGGTGAAGAATGCCATTGCAATCCAGCTATTAACGCTCGTGCAGGAACTTGTAGTGAAATTCAGTAACCTTTGATTTATAGATGGGGCCAATTTGACAGTTTTCTTTCCCTGTTTGGTGCAATTTTAGAACGCAATTTGTGGATATATTCTGTGAAACGCGTTAGATATGAGAAAAGACAGACGAGTTGTGTTTAAATCTCATGAAGACATTGCTTGCTGTTTGCCACCACGACTATCCATGGCAATGAGTCGCGTTCATCGCCATCAACAGCCTAGTATCCAACCACTTCAGCTGCTCTCAACAACCACCCGAGGTGGTTGTTCTGTCTTGTGGAGACTATTTGCAGCTTTGAACAACCCCTTCAGCTGCTTTCAACAACCACCCGAGGTGGTCTTTCTCAGTCTTGGTGTTGGTAATTTATATGTGCTCTCTCTCTCTCTCTCTCTCTCTCTCTCTCTCTCTCTCTCTCTCTCTCTCTCTCTCTCTCTAATGTTAGTGTGCTTTGCAGAGTTTTGAATTCATGGGGTTTTACATTCCAAAGTTACGTGCTTCCATTCCTTCCATATCTACAAACCCTTGAGAAAACAGATGTGGACAGTTTGCATTGAGCAAAGGCACCCAAAAAAAATCTAGATAGACTGTAGGAAAGATAAACCTTTTAAGTACAGAAGACGGAGAGGTTATCGTTTGAGGCCGAGTTCAAAGTACACATTTTTTGGGGCCATCTCTAACTATTTGATCTGTTTACTTCGACAATTGCTCAATCGACATAGAGATGGAGGATTGTCAAAAACCCGGCGGGAACTAGTTACGCGCTCACGAAAGATACAACATCCTCCTCCAAACACAGGACAAGATCGAACCGGGTTGCCCTTAATTGCCACACAAACACGCACACAATCACAGTACCTGGAACAGGTCGGGATAGGGAAGAGTCCCGTGGTCTGTAATACACTGATCGAAAGGTTTTAGTCAAATTGAATGCCTCTTCGCTCGGACTCTGTGCTGATCAATCACTGTTTTACTGAACGCGCAACTACCCAACCGAGCCGATAGTCTTGTGTTTTGATGAAGTATGATGAATCGCGGGCACCCGCCTGCTCTTCCGGGCTCTGCTCAGTGCTCACTCACTCTCCTGTTTCAAAAACCTGAACAGAAAATGGGAATGCAAACAAGGGAATCTAACTCAAGCAAAGTCCCGTTGCTCGTGAACTAGTAAATTGTTGTCCCGCCTCCTGGAGCCATTGCATCGCATTAAAGTTCGTTGTCCTGGCTCCCTTTTAGAGCCATTGCATTGCATTAAATGCATACCCCCTATAATGCGATGTAGGTGTGTCCTTTCAGATTCATCGACCAACTAGGGCCACTGTATCCCTCGTTCGTATTCAAGTCTACTACTGTTTGCCTGTTTAGGACTCGTGATCACATTTTGAAGGGTTCCTCAGCGTGAGGGATTTTGACTTGCATGTGAAATGATTTGACTAGTGGTGCACACTGTAAATGAGTTTTTCCTAGCTTCTACTTAGTTTTATTCATAGTGTTTAGAGGCACGTGCGAGTTGTGTTGAAAAAAATCCGACGTCGGAGAACCGATTTGGTGTGGTGTGGTTAACATATTCCAGTTGACTCGTACCTCAATAGTTTAAACTTTTGAGTGAAGATGTGTCCAACTGAATATATTAACAAGGTTTGAATTTGAGTTTTCTCATGGTAATATCCCTATTTCGAGCCATTTTTAATGATTCTTTCCCTGCTTCTTCTGTAGGCTCAACGGCCGATCCCTACGGTATTTAGGACTATGGTAGAAAAATGGGGATTAATTTATGCACCCGGAATCTACCTCTAAACCTATGAATTTCTGCCAGCCTTTTTCCATTTTGGCATTTTTCATGGATTAGCTATTGTAAATTAATTATTGCTTGTCATTGACTAATGATGCTGTCTCCACACCTAGGGATATAGTAGGTGGCGTGATTTGGATGTTTGTCCATTTGGGTTTTTGGACTTCTTAGCCATTGATTGATATCAATCAACTTGGCATCAAATGTATTAACTCTCATGTACAACAACTCATGTACAACAAGTTGTTGTATATCCGTGTAGGAACATGTCGTAATTCATCAAACAAAATGTGTATTGAGACCCACTATGGAACAAAGAATCCTCTACCTCTTTATTATGTTTTAAGCCAATGCCATATGCATAGGATCTTGACATTTGTCTAGTTCACGTTTGATTTTAAGTGACACGTTCCACAATCCTATATAAATTAAATGACATAAAAGCTGACGTATGGATAGAGAGGAGATTTGTCTACTTGACATTTTACATATTTGTCATGTTTCAAATTTTTGTGAATGTCGTTCTGCTCATCTAAATGTGTTAATTAGTAATGTCCAATTGTCCATGGCTCTTATCTAGGGTATAACGAAAAGATGACAATCGTTGTCCTTAAAAGACCACCGCGGGGACGGCCCTCGCAATTCCTGTTCCCTTATAAAGTACATTGGACCAAGAGGTTTTATGTATCATCGAGACTCACAAGTGAGTTGTAATTGTACGGACAGCCTTCATTGTATCGGAATGAAACTGTCCCTAAAAGTAGGAGCTTGGTCATTATTGAAATAGTAACGAAGCCATTTTCATTGTGATCAAACTTCCATTGTACAGGTGATAAGGCATAGGAAAGGAAATGATCTAATCTAACATTGAAATTAGCTATATTAGAAAATAACGAAATATCAATTTATATCCCTAATATTTAATAACATCTCTAAAAGTATTCTCCGATATCCATAAATATACTTCAACATTTCCCTTCAAGCTTGAGCATCCAACTTGCATATGACAAGTACAGCTTTCTTTTGAAGTCCGTGACCATGCGCCACTTAAACTGGACCTTACACTAAATAAAGGATGTGAATACATTAAATCGGATTCAAGACTATGACAATGGTGTAAGCCAAACCTTACACAACAAATTGAATGTAATCTACATCATCACCAGATTTGACAAGCATTGAAGAAACATATGATCAGATAGTTTAACATATCTTTCTCATGCAACCTTGATAGAACTGTGTGGAAACCTAACTTGAATTGTGGAAAACTAAATTGCATCAACCCACCGGGCCCAACTATAACTGCTCGATGAAGGTATGCTTGATTTCGGCGCTCATAGTTGCCTAAATACTTAACGGCATCACCCCATGAGCTCACCTTTAGCTACTCGATAGAGATGTGCTCGACTCCGGCGCGCACAACTACCTGGATACTTGACTGTGACTTCATTCGTCAATAAACCTCGAAATTGAAAGAGAGTTCCACACTGAATAACGTTCCATGATAAACATTATTGAGTGTTGACAAAATTGGGAAGTTAATAAGATGAGGTGACTGACGACCGCGTGGCGCAACTCCCATAACGATGAGTAGAGATTAGAATGAAGCTCGACACCTTGACAAAGATGAAGATGCTAAAGTCACTAGCCATGACTGAGATTCATCAGAAGAAGAAAGAAAAACAAAAGTAGAGTTTTGATTTGGTTATTTCTCTTTAGTGGCTCTAGTACCATGTAATGTTCTAGGATGAGACTGTTACAATTCGCCACACAATCACAAAGAAAATAGAGAGTAAAAGCGAGAAGGAAAATTTGAGACGCAAGGTTTTATCCTAGATTCAACTATAATTAGCACCTCGCATATATCTATTACATCTCTCAATTACAAGATAAAGAGAATATATATAGTCAATCATTTGATTCAAAATAGGAAAGATCTTTCTAGAAAACTTACTTCAATTAGGAAATCATTAATAAACTTTCATTTTTCGGGTTCAAACTATAAAAGCCCTCTAGCGGCTTGGGGGTTGCCCTGCGACCCTTGCCCGCTCACCAAGGAGCAATACTCCTGTGCTGTCTAGTTGCTAGGAAGTATGAATCACACCCCAATAGAGAGAAGATAAAGAATCAATAAAAACGATATATTTACTCAATTAGTTTCGCATTGCACTTTATTAGAAAAGGGCATTTATACCTGAACAATATGCATAGGAAAGGAAATAATCTAATCTAACAAAAACATTGGCTATCTTAGAAAATAATGAACTATCAAATAATATCTCTAAGAAAATTCTCTAATAGAGAATTCTTGAATATCCATAATTATACTTCGACACTTCACTCTCTTTCCACATCATCATGGTGCGTGAAGAACAATGTTTATGTTTAATACTTTTATCATTAGCAACCCATAAATTTTTTTGTGATGCGCGACCAAAATAATTCACAATTTTTCAAATTATATGGTCCATAGCCTGAGTAACTCCATGGTTACAAAAGCCACCTTCGTCATCGTGGATGATGAGTTTGAATATTTGACCAGCTATCCAAATCAATGGCGAAGGATTTAGGTTGTGCAAGAAAAGTACTCTCTGATAATTAGATTTTGGCAAATAACTCGAAGCATCTGAGCCAGAAAGAAATCCAAGAACAACCACCCAACGCCCCAAAAAGTAGAAGGGAGAACTGATCGGGCGAGAAGGGGAGATGTCTTCTTTTATCAGATTTGGATCTCCATGACTTTACTCTTTCTTTTTCAAGAAAACAAGAGAAGCAGCAGCTTTGGACACATGCCTCAGAGAGTCAGAGGAAGTGGGGTTAAGCTCACCTGTGTCTTTGAAAGATAATGCTGTTGTGTGGACACCGTCGCGCAGAGGCCCGATGGCCTTTAATGATGTGAAAGCGTTATGGTATCAAACAAAAACCCTCGGTCCTGACCCATGGTATCAAACAAAAACCCTCGGTCCCGACCCGCGACCTGCTGCGAGAGACCAGACAGCCCTAGCCATGTACATGTGTTGACAAGTCAACCTCCACGTCTGCATTTTCCCCGTGCGGGGTTAATAGCGCGAACGATGTTATTTCTCTTTTCTAGCCCTATTTCTGGCTAAAAATTAAAAAATTTATTTCTCTTTTCCGGACGAGTTTCTGAGCAAAAAATAATATTTGATAACGACACAAAATTTATGTTCCTGAAATAGAAATTCGTTTGATAACGATACAAAATTTCTATTTATGCCGATTGGCGAGTGGCGGCGGACGGCTAGCAAGCGGTGATGGTGACGGGCGACGGCGGATGGCCGGCGAGCGGTGGGGCGAGCGGCAGACGGTCAGCGAAAGGCGGAGGCAAACAACCGGCGTAAAGCGGTGGACGGCCAACGAAAGGCAGCGGCGGACGGCCGGCAAAAGGTGGTGGTGGCAGATGGCCAGCGAGCGGCGGTGGCGACGAGCAACGGCGGATGGTCGGCGAGCGGCAAGCGGCAGCAAAAGGCCGACTAGCGGTAGGCGATGGCAAATAGCCGGCGAAAGGCGACGGCAGCGGACAGCTGGCTGGCGAGCGGTGGTGAGTGGACGGCGGCGGCCGGCAAGAGAGAGCAATAAAAGAGAGTTGTTATTTCTATTTCTATTTCAGAAATAGAAAAATAAAAAATTTTAACTTCTCATTTTTGTTCCTAATCTATTTCTGGGCCAAAATTTGTCCCATAAATAAAAAAAAATAGATTATTCTGCCAAACGGATTTCTGTTCCAATCCTATTCCCGGCAACAAAAAAATAGAAAAATAGGAAAACAAAATGGTTATTATTCGCGCCCTAACTCAGGATTATCCTAGGATATTGACCACCATTGAGAAATGCTTATATGACTGTTCTTAACCTTCTATGAGAAGAACGATTTGTTTTGGGCCACAAAAAATAAATAATAAATAATTAAAAATTATTATGGGGTTCACTCCTCTAAGAATTTGTGACTTTGAACATGCTATTATTTTAACGGTAGCCCAGAAACTGTTACGTTAACAAATCCCCCAACCATTTTCTTCGATGTATGAGATCTCCTAAGTTGGCCAAGTTCCTTATTCGATTATACTTTTCTTGTGTTTATTCCCTTCCACATAATACATTATTCAATCAGGTAATACATAATTCAGTTGTTTTTTTTTTTTTGCATCCTAATTGATCGGACGTATGGAGTGCATTGATTTCTTGTGCCATTTGAAGTGTCTATCGTTCGATAAAAATTAATCTTTAGTAGAAGCCGAGCACCTTCATGCTTCGATTATAACTTTGTTCTACGACAAAAACCGGTTTAGAAAGTTAACATACACTGGGTTATATAACAAACTATTATTGAGTGTTTGAATATGAAAAGTTCGTATAAATGCTCAATTACAGCTCGTTGTATCACTTTAATTGTCAGTTATTTATGGGTCGATATTAGTATACGTAGCGCTACTTGTGAATTTTTTTATTCACATGACCTTTAGCTTGCTAGCTGGTAGCTAGGCAACCCCAAAAATTACGCCCTCGATCTTGTTCTTCCCCGACAAGTATATATGTACACACACAGATAAAGCACTGCTTCTGCACTTCCCAACAGTAGACCTTCACACTCATTCAGAAAAAGGAGCAAACCTTTTCCTTCTTTCTCTCTCCCCCTCTCCCTGGCACAGAAGCATCGAAATCATAAGCTTGGCGGCAGAATGAAGGGAGAGAAGAAGGAGCACAAAAAAGGGCTGTGGACAGCAGAGGAGGACAGACTTCTCGCGGACTACGTGAGGGTGCATGGCAAGGGGAGGTGGAATCGCATTCCCCAGATGACAGGTTAGATTATTTAATCATTTCTTCTTCTTTTTTGGGCAAATCTTCATGAGTTCTATGGAAACGGTTGAAGAACTCTGAAAAACATGTGTTGGTGTCTGTGCCTTATAATGTTTTTGCTTTTGTTTTTGTGTAGGCCTGAAAAGATGTGGCAAGAGCTGCAGGTTGAGGTGGATGAATTATTTGAGCCCGAACGTGAAGCGAGGTGATTTCTCGGAGGAAGAAGACGACCTCATCATCAGACTCCACAATCTTCTTGGAAACAGGTCTCTCTCTCTCACCTCTCTTTTTCTCCTTCTTCTCGATCTCTTCTGATATGAAAAGTATCTGCAATTAGAACTTAGAACCTGTAATTTTCTTCCATTATTGATATCGCTGATTAAGCCGAATGAGTGGACATACATATCTGGGTAGTGGGTATGCAGTTCTTCTCTCTTCCTGTGTTTTTCACATGAAAACCATATTTGTCTTGATTATTCCCACTCCTTGAGACTTTAAGTGGTAATTTAATTGACTTATATATAGCGAGACCCTTTGCAAAGAATTGCTCCCGGTTTATTTTAGTTCCTCCAAACATTTACTTCTGTTTATCAGTGTTCTGAACGATGTTTCTGATATACACCGACCCGTGACCCAAGAACAGTAAGATCACACAGCCTTATGCATTCGTCCTTGAAGCAATGATTTGCCCCATCCTTTTGGCCTTCATTATGATTGTTGCTGGTGAACTTTCTAGACATAAATGACGCACATATGTAGCTGTCAATAATGCCACAGTAATGGAGCTATGCTAGTGGTACCTCTTGCCGTGCAAGGTGACTTTCAAATCATTTCACTTTTGGATGTAGTGAACTCAACTTTATTCACCAATCTCCCTGTTTGATGAGAATTGGCTTTATCAAGAACAGTACGCCCATGGCGATGAATGATGATTGCATAGCATATAGTGATAGATATCCTCTAGGACCCGATGATAGCAACAACTGCAGAACTTTTCTGCATGTGACTTTTGATGACCGCTCATGCCCGAAAAGAAAACCAAAGCAATAACATGGATCAACTCTAAAACATGCTTTCGTTGTCCTTTGTCTTATTATCCAGATGGTCGCTTATTGCGGGGCGAGTTCCTGGGAGAACCGATAATCAAGTGAAGAACCATTGGAACACTCATTTGAGCAAGAGGCTCGGGTTCAAGAAAGGCAAGGGAAGAGCCGACGATAGTCCGAGAACCAGCCTAAAAAAGGAGAAGGAGAATCAGGCCGTAGCGTTGGGATCGAGCCCGAATCAACCCTCCGGTGACCACTTAGACGAAACTGCTCAGAAAATCGCGGGGGACGACGAGTCCTCTCGGAGAGCGCTCGAGTGCGATTCCTCACAGCAATTGGCTGCTCCGGGCAATGAGTTCCAAAATCCCTTTTGGTTCTTTAACGATGATCTAAATCTTTATAGTCCCGATTTCTTGGAACATTTGGACGAGTACGCTCTAGATCTTGTATTTGATGGCTTGTAAACGCATTCCCTTTTCTCACCCTAATCTGAAGTAATCATTACGAGTGATTAATCTCTCTTTTCCCTTAATTCTCAATGTGGACATACAAAAGCTAGTTCTTGTTTTCCTGTAGAAGGAACTAGCATGGAATAGATACCGAGTCTGGCCACAACAGATGCATGCAGTGACTTAGAAAACATCAAGTGTGGTAAATGTAATAAACTTAGGGATCCAGATGTTCTTTCGACTTATGATATCATTCGGAATGCTTGGCCATAGACAGTACATCAAATCGAAGATGGATATTGAAAGAGATCGCTTGGCTTTTTCAGTACAAAACAGCAAAAGAAGCGTATGTGTCTATTACATAACGATATGGGTGTATGACAGTGCCAAGAGAACCCGGAGACCACATGCTGGGAAGAGAAACAAGAAGGTCAAAACCAATGCCAAACATGTGCCAACTGTTCTTGATTTAAGCGGGTCTCTCCCTTGTCTGGCATGATGTTCTGTTAAAGAATAGGGTTTGATTTGTATGGGGACCCTTTTAAATTGTCTCGAAGATGGAACAACACATACAAAGCTCTCAAGAACAAAGATTCTCGGTCCGGGGTCAATACACAGTCAACAGATACAAAGCAATCGCGCAATAGAGAGTCTACATGACAGATCAGACTTCTGTCATAGTTCTAGCTTGATATCACTCCATCACTCCACCAACTGAAGGCACGTCCATGAAGCTCTTCTATTGCTAACAAGATAAGAGTAATAAATAGTAAGCGTCGCATTTCATCTCCTTTTTCGCCATCGGGTCATCAATGTCCGCAAACAGCTGCTAATGTGGTAAGATAAAGAGAGAAAAGGAGACCGCATTTGAATCCCGTGGAGCCTACGAATCCAAGCAATCTGTCCAACTATGTAGGTGCTGCTAGGCTTTGCTAGATCCAAGGAATTCTAGGTGGCGCGGGTAAAAGAGAACGGGACACGAAACGATGCAATGATTACCCACCAAACGCGCCACCTTTGCCGCCAACTCCCTCCCAAGGTTTTTCAGACAATATCGGGCTGGCGTCAACTAATCATTCCAAGCTTTTTTTCCAATCGCCATAGTGCTTCGTGAGAGGCGTTGTCGCCAGTCATCCATCCAAACGCCACACATCAGTTTTGTTGGCCAAGGGGGGGGAATGTGTTGGAGCGGGAGTGGTCTTGAAATGATGGCTAATCATCATCATCCCTCCCCTGTTTTGGCAGCTTGAGGACAAGGACGCCGACCCAGCTCCAGCCCGACGAGGGATGGGGCTCTTTGACCTTGTCGTGCGCTCGAACAGTTTCCCAAAGACGGCCAGGCAGTCCTGTTGGGAAAATATAGCTGTGAATAGAGAAAAATAACGAAGTCAGATTTTAAGGTGTGTAATCACTCTCTTTTAAGATTAATTTGCTTGGCGAAGTTACTATAGGTTAGTGTCAAATTCCCTTCAGGGTACAATAACGTCACGATGAGAATACTATATAACAATTCCAGTAAATCTCCTAAAACTCTCCGCGAAACAATTTAGAAAATGATTGTCTCGTTTTTTCTTTTAAAGAAGACGAAAATGAAGGAAGTTCTGTTTTATTTTTAATTGAACAGAATTGTTCAATATATAAGTAAATAGAACACATCTCTTGGTGTCTAACTGCCAATACAGACACACCCATTCATGTTCGAAAAGTTGCAATTTGGACATAACTTTTTGGGCATTAAAACCGTCAATCTTAGACATATCTTTTCGTGTCCTAAAATGGACAGTTTTATCATAACAGGCACAACCTTCAAAAGGCCGTAAAAGAGCCTAATTACCCTTAGTCAGAAAATAAAAATTCGAAATTAAATTATTAAAAAACGATTGACATTTTATTGCGAACAGTCACGCTGCTTCAATAGGGTACGCGGCGGCGGCGGCGCGCATACATGCCTAGTGCACGCAGGTATTGTGGGGTCTAGCACATTCGCCTATTTTCTCCATTTACAATAAATGATAATACTTGACTTATAAATAGATCAAAGCTTTTCTTTCTTTCTTTCTTACGATGGGACAAGAAAATAGCCCTTTTTTGTTCACCAACACGCCCGCTGCGTCTGCTGTTCTCTGCATACTCGTTCTGGATACGTGATGCCATCATCATATGACGGAGCTCGAGAGGAGGGCAAAGGAGGATGGTTCCTGCCGAGCTCGAACGGTGGAGATCCCCAGAACACTCGGACTCTGCACGCCCTGGATTGCTTTCAACGACGGTGTCATTGACGTCTAGAAAGGCGTGGCGCAGCAAGCGAAAAGGCCTCCCTGCTTTCTGCGCAAAGAATGGAAAGGGAGAGGACGAGAGAGGTGGTGGGGGACAAGGGGCTATGATCACTAATGCCAACGATTTCGGCCATGATAGGAAATGAAATGCATCCTATGCAATCTGCCTTTTTAATGGCACCCACTGAAGGTAGACTGATCCTGGTCCGAAAATCACTGCCACTCGGACCAAAGGAGTGGCAGCTTGACCAGAGATAGCTATATGATAAACCTTCAAAAAGTGTAATCAAATCATTAAACCTATCAAGTTGGTACGATCAAGTCTTTTCATTAATTACATCATACTTAGCAAACGGAAAATGCTAATTAGTTTTAGGACTTGATTGCACTAACTCGACAAGTTTCAGGACTTGATTGCACTTTCTGAAGGCTTTAGGACTCGATTATACTCTTTTGAAGGTTTTAGGACTCGATTGCACTTTAGTGATAAGTTTTGGGATTTAATTGCACTTTTCGAAAGTTTCGGGACTCAAATGCACCGGAAGTTTCATGATAAGTTTTAAGATTTTCGGTGCACTTTTTCTCGTTAAAAAAAATGAGAAAATTACGATATGTTAGGGAATTTGCATTTCACGGAAAAGAGAACAAGAAATTACAGCTCTAGCCCATCAAATGAAAGAAAATTGACATTCCCGTGACCCATAGGACGTAAAATGGGTCAATCGTTTGAATCATTTTCGATTAGACCCAAACCCTACCCGATTTACGCCTCGTTGGTTATAGTTTTCTCTCTCGCTCTCTCTCTCTCTCTCTCTTTTTTGGTTTAAATTTGGGGGTGAATCACTTTTCATTGGGATGAGCGGTTGTCGTCTTTCACCGCCGGATTGGGCCGCTGTCCGAAGTTGAAGACGGTGTTCGGACAACCCGGCGGCCCATGATCCAAACATTCAGGGCCCAATTTACGAAGGTATTGCATCTCACGAAAGAGAAGAAGATGAACCAACAAAAGAAATTACAATTAATTGAGAATGAAAATCATTTTTTTTTTATTTTTCTCTCCATTCGCCTTCTCTCGCAAAACCTTGATCTCTTGCGCCAGTGCCGTCGTCCCTGCCAAGAGCAACACGCTGAGGCTACGGAAATGGCGTGGCAATTCTCCGATGCGAGCACAATTTCCGTGTCGACGATTCCCTCATATTTTGTAGCAGCGTTTTAGTGCCGGAGCGTTGTTCCAATTGTAAGCTCATCACGCCCTTTCGTTGTTTTCTCGTTTCGATTTTTACCGTAGAAAATAAGTTCGTGGATCTGCCGGATTGATTTGGCCTTTGCCCTGTTCATGAAATTGTTCCAAAACCATTGTTTTTTCTTGAGTTGCTTGCCTATGTTCGATATCTTGAACCCCAGCATCGATGCCTGAGTAATGTTCATCTCCGCGACTTTGACTATGGCAGACTGAGTTATGATTTAGGTTTGTTGCTTCCTTAATACAATTCTTTCTTCCACTTGGTAAATACTTCACATGCTTCTTTAGACCCAACACAGTTATACACCATTCAAATATTTCTGCACTCAGTCCTGGTAAAAAATATGCATTATTCACCTATGTATCAACTTTCTTCGACACTACAACCTTCTATTCCACATTCTCTTGGATGAAGTGATATTGTATACCGATGTGCTTTGTTCTTGCATGAAATCCAAGATTCTTAGCCAAGAATGTAGCACTCTGGCTATCACGCCCAATCTTCACTTCTCCTTGTGCAAAACCAGGCTTTGTACACGAGTTGCAGCCATCATCCATGAATCCCAAAGAAAGTACGTTTGAGTAAGTAGCAGTGGCCTTAATGGGTCAACAACCCCCACGGCTGGGCCTAATAGTTGCAAGGCCCATAGTCTGTTCATTTGTTTCTGAATTGGGCCCCAATCAGGCCATTCAAGCCCAGTTCCAGACCCATTTTGGTCCATTGGCCAATTATTTTGGGCCTTCGAAGCCCGTATCCGGCCATCTTTAATGGGTCACAAGGCACGCATTTAGGCCCAGTTTGTAGCCAATTTTAGGGCCATTGGCCAATTATTTTGGGCCTTTGAAGCCCAAATCCGAGTCATCTTTATTGGGACGAAAACCAACCTCGTTTAAGCCCAGTTAGAGGCCCATGGGCCGAATATTTTTGCCTCAATTAGTCCCACGTAAGGCCTTTGAAGCCCAAAACAGTGCCGATATTTATGGGCAGAAAATTCACACTATTTAAGCCCAGTTTGAGTCCCACTTTAGGCCAACGGGCCGATTATTTTGGTCGCTCCAAGCCCAAACAAGGGTTCATCCTCGATGGGCCAAAAGACACTATTTGGGCCAATGGGCCGATTAATCTGGGCCTGCATTTGCCCGCGAAAGAAGAAACATGGTTCACCCACAATGTGCCTTGATTAGGGCCCACTAGGCCCAAAAACGACCTCTCTGCTGTGGGCCGTAATGGGTAAACAAGGCCTAGCTCGATGCCGATTCAAAGCCCATAGGCCGGTTATTTTGGTGTCATTTGTTCAACGAAGCCCAAAATAGGGTTCACGGGGCCGATTTCAGCCTCATCTGTGTCCATGATGCCCAATTGCGGGCCATCTGCATTGAAATGAGGGCTACAAGGCCGAGTTACGACACGCTATTGGGCTTTATCGGGCCAAAGAAGCCTAGAAGTGAGCGTTAAAAAATGAGTTTATGATCCATTCTGATGGGTCTACCTAAAATTAGCATTTTGTGTCACTGGCATAAATAAGTTCCGTGAAGAGTATTGCAAAATATGAAATTTTGAGCATGATTTATCATATACAAAAAAAAATCTTATTCTCTAATGAATGTGACAATTCCTATGAATAAGAACATATAATCTCAAATTGCTTACTAGCACAAAGATTACATGCAAATATACGATGCAAATCTTTTTACATCGTTTCTTTTATTATTGCACTCTAAAGTTCAAAATTTTAATTTTAATTGTACTGTAACCATCTAAATATTGTACGCATCATAAAATACTATGAACATTACATCACTAAATAGACACACAAAATAATTGAAAAGTAAAATTGCTATGAGTCGGGAGATTGTTGATCCGTCTACTATATACGTATCGTTTGGACTACAAATTAAATCGAATCATAAGATACGAACTGAGAATTTATCAATTCTGCTAGCTAATAGCTATGGTTTCAAATTTACATTAAAAATTTCACCACATGACTTATCGAACAACGCTTGACTAATTTTTTAGCCAATGGCAATTACACTTGATAGGTTTTCTTATTTTTATAGATGCAAAGAGAGGATATAACTCTAGTTTCCAAACTGAGGCCAAAGTTCACCTTTTGTTGAAGTAATAGTTTAAATCACATATCTTCTTAGTTAATGGAGACCGGCTCTACGGGCAACAAGAATCAATGATCCAAAATTTTCAGAACCCATCGAGAATCACTTAGCGTATATATGATTAGAGATACTAGTACAAATGATCTATGAACTTTAGTTTAATATGCAATATTATCCATAAATTATTAATTTGTGCAATATCGTCCCTAAACTCTTGTCCAATATGCAGTGTCGTGCCTAGATTTTTAATTTGTTCATTGTGGTCTTTAAAGTATCGGTACGTATTCATTGTAATCCCTAAATTATATGAAAATGTTCGAAATTTCATAAATTACATAGATCACATCGGATTAAAGTTCATGAATCATTTGTGCCATTTCCCCGTATGATTAAGATTCAATAATCTTCGTAATTTTTTTCCGTCTGCGCATCGATCGATAGTCCGGAACGCTCAAAACGAGTTTCTCACTTTGGACTTTTCCGTCGCCTCGGACTGACATGCGGACTCCCGTTGATTAGACTCGGGGCCGAATCGGGTGCGATTAGGAAAAATCACGCGAAGTTCAAAAAATATCGATCGGATAAAATTGACGGTCGAAGGATTTAATCCAAAAATGATGCCCAAAACTCCTAAAGATGTTTGCATGCAGGCGTATGAACAGAGGAGCGAGCGCGCGCGGGCGCGAGGCAGAGGAGATCGATCGATCGAACCTGACGCTCGTTCGCTTCCGATCAGACGTCGTCCTCGTCGTCCTCGTCGTCCTCCGTCGAAAAAGCACCTGTCGCTTCCGCCGGTCCCAAAACCGGAGCTCGATGAGGATCAATCCTCGCATTCCCTCCCACACGAGATCCGATCCGATCCGATCCGATCCGATCTCATCTCGCGGCCCACGCCACACCTCGGTTTGCTCGCCAAGAGAGGGAGGCAAAGAAAACCCCCCAAATCAATCGCACACAGACACCGACGCGGATCATCATCATCACCACCATCATCAGATTCGCCACCGATCGGTCTTCACGGAGAGAGAGAGAGAGAGAGAGCGAGCTTTCGGATTTTGCTTCGGCGTTTCCTTTTTCGGACACCACCGAAAGGCGAGGATCGAGCTGGAAGGGGCGAAGGCTTCCTTTCCTCTGATCGAGGGAGAGAGAGAGAGAGAGAGAGATCTGAGCGATGGCTCCTCCCGCGGACGAAGGTCGAGAAGACGACGACGCCTCGATGTGACTCGTGATATCGCGAAGCAAATCTCTCTCGTTCGCGTTACGCGAAGACGGAGAACATCAGGTTGAACTCGAAGCGTTGTTCTATTTCAACTTTTTCCTTTAAACTTTTTCTTATTTTTTGCGACTTCCTCTTTTAGCTGCTGCTTGGAGCTGAAAATATGGAGAAGATCCTAAAAGAGTCTTCTTATAATAATTTAATCGTCACTTTTTTTTTGGTAGGGAGAAATTTAATCCTACTCTGAAAATATTAATCTCGACCGTTTCTTTATACGTGCCGTGACTTGATTTTCTGTATACGTTGGTATATCGGCGAGTATCCACGACTCTATAGATAGCGACCTGAATCGTGACTCGAGAATTCTGATTAAGTAATCCCGACTTTTGACATAGTAAGGAACTTTACTCGGGCTTTGTGGGCAAAGTCATTTTCTATTGATAAAGTCTTTTAGGGTTAATACCACAAAAAAATCCCAAATTGATATGCTTAGGACAAACTTACTTCAAACTAATTTTTTTGACAAAAAAACCTCAAATTGGTACATCTGTGACAGATTTACCCTCAATTTATTTCCGTTAAATTTTATTATCAAATTTTTTTGTTAAATGACGTGCAACAGTTAACGGATGTATCGGTTTTATGTTTCACCCTTCGTTGATCATAAGTGTACCATTTTGTAATTTTTTTTTGTATTAATCTAATTTAGCGAAAATTAACGGGGGGTTAAATTTGTCACAAGTGTACCGGTTTGGGAATTTTGGTGGTCAAAAAATTAGTTTGGAATAAATTTATCACAGGTCTATCGGTTTTGGATTTTTTGTGGTCAAAAAATTAATTCGGGATAAATTTGTCACAGGTATACCAGTTTAGAGTTTTTCGTGATATTAACCGTAAAGTTTATGGATACTTATTTTTGGACTATAATATGAAAATAATGATGATATATAGTGAACATAAGCTAACGCATCCTCTTATTCATTTACGATCTTATCTTATGTCCTTCTCTATATAGTAACTTTCTTACAACGCTCATTTAAGTGACATATCTTTTTTTTTTTTAATCACTTGAGTGCCACATCGGTTAATAATCATTTGCTTAAGTGCCATCGACATTTTGTATGGCTGAAAAATCTAACGGGACATGAATTTTTTATTAATTGGCTGACATGACTTGTCAAAAAATTCGATTAGCAAAAACCACAAGTTATTTTTAGGAAATCTTTTTTTGGTTCGTCCGTTTTTTTAAGTGACGTGAGAGATTATTTTTAGGAAAATGTTGTCCAAGTTATTTATTTTTTGTTAAACAAACGCATCCTAAGCTTGGACAACATAATGTTACGAGTCTAACTATGCCAATGACAAAATAGATGGTGAACTTCCTACGATGCTTTAATTCGAGTTTGAAGATTGAGCCAAGTGGGGCAAATTTGTCTCGTTCGGGTCATGATCCCACATCCGTGCTTACTCTATATCTAATGGTTGAGATGTAACTAGTATCGTGACGCGAAGTGCTGTGGGTTACGCATTTGATAATTCATGTTGGGAAATTGTAGCACCTTAACACTAGGTGGAACAGCTTCCTAAAAAGCCGTTGCGACCGGAGAGATATCGGAATCGTGAGGTTTATGCGGAACGCCTTATAGAATCGCAATATCTCTTTTCACAAGACATGTCAAAATAAGTCACTGGACCCATTTCTTAACCCATATTCGATTGGCTGAATTATTGTATAAGTTAGTTATATTTAGTAAATGGGTTTAGAAAAGTAAATGCCAATGGGTGCTAAATTGATTCACAACTTAGTCAAATCCAATTTGCCTCTATAACTCTTCCTCACTCGCTCTATTTTCTCACCTCCGTTCAGTTACGGGTTTCTCCGGATTATGGATGTATTTTAACAACATGAGCTAGGTCGGGTATGTATAGGGTCAGGTCGAGCCATTAAATTCATGTTCCATGAAAATGGGTCGAAATGAGATAAATGGATCAATTTGGATTGGGCAATTTTCGATCCAATCGACAAGTCTGCAGTTTTCGTGATCGAAATCGCTGTCTAGAGGTGATCGTAAAATTCTGCACGTGTCAATGAACGTGTTGAACAAGTAATATAATGATAAGAAGAGTATCGTCCCACAGAGATTGATGATAATAAACCAATTAAATATTAAAAATAGACTAATTCTAAAATTTATCTAACAGATCAAAATATAATCGAGAACAAATAAAAATTGACAATGTTTTTAAAAACGAAATTTTATAAACTAAAGGCAGATAATCAATCAGGTAAAAAATGTTAGAGCATCCGATTTCACCATAACCACTAGATATGAATTTCAGATCATTATGCATACAAGAACAATATCAAGCATGTGATAGCGGAATTTCCTAATCTATTTACTATCCTATCTCTAGGTATAGCAAACCTACTCAGTTTATCAATTCACTATATTTCTATGTGAATTTAAATAAACATAAGCGCATTAAAATCTGTGAATATTCCCGGTTTACAATGAATCTTTTGGACCACCTTATCACCGAAAGCTACACAAATAATATGGTATATTTCTATCCACATTTAATTTATGATTATATATTATAAGGAGCAATTGCATATTATCACTTCTTAGTCTCAAATATGCACATCAGATCATTCAAGTGGTGGCCAGTCATCTAAACGCATTAAACACAATAATATATAACTCACGTAAATGAAATTATTTGCAAAGCATAAAAAACATGAAATTTATATCATCATGGTTAGGCTACATCGTAGCTTTAACAAAGAAAATTAGAACATAATAGAAGAAGAAACGAAAATAGAAATTAAATCAAACATCTTGAATCAAAAAACAAGAATTCTATTACCATTTTTGTCTTCTCTTCAAAATACTTGAAAAACTCTCAGAACACTGAAAACAAAAATAATCTCTCTCTGACTCCATGTTCCCCAAAGTCATCATATTTATATAAAAACATTAAAGACTCCTCTCACAAGGCAATTACTTCTTTTTTCGCATAAAATCAGGGAATAAATCGCAGAATTCCCAATGTAATATCCATCTTCTAACTCTTCTCTTGATCGCATATTCCTTTTTCTTCTTTTTGCCATATTTTCCTTATTTTCTCCATATCTCAATATTATGCATAAACAAGAAAATATTAAGTAAATAAAAGGAAATCTAAATATATTCTAACAAATATTGCATTATTTATTGCTTAAAATAGATTAAATAACTCTATTTTTATAGAGTTATCAAGAGGTCCCTAGTCTATTTCCAAATAAGTTTGACAGGAAGGAGCGGTTGCCGAACAAATCAAACTAGCGGGGGGAGAAGAAGATTCACGGGACCTACCGACCCGTTTGAACGCAAGATCGAAAGATATGGTCCGTGCAAGAGCATATCTCGCTTCGCTCCCATATCTTCAAGGATGGCGACCCATCGCACATCCCCACTTTGTCTTCTCCTCCTCCTCCTCCTCCTCTTTTTTCGGTCAATTTTCATTTTGATTTTTCTCGAGAGCCGCCACATGGACGGACTCGATCAGGCCAGCGCACGCTCCCCCGAGTCAATGTCTTGACCCTCTCCGGTCAAACCTCGGCCGTCCCTTTCAACCTCCTTCGTTTTTCCTTCTCTTATTTTTTTAATATATCTATATACATGTATTTTTTTTGAATTTAATATCACGAAGAATCCACAATTTATCTCGAAAATCCTAGATTGAAACGCTCATACTAAATTTATCCAAAACGAAAAGAACCTAAAATCGATACATTAGCGATAAATTCATTT
Source organism: Syzygium jambos (assembly GCA_031216235.1). NCBI lineage: Eukaryota > Viridiplantae > Streptophyta > Magnoliopsida > Myrtales > Myrtaceae > Syzygium > Syzygium jambos. The sequence goes on from CM062221.1 coordinate 1,859,941, forward strand.
TTCGTTAATTTCCGTTAAACTAAATTAATATCACAAAAAATCACATGCGACGGAAGGCAAAATCCCAAATCGGTACACCTGTTGACTGCTCCATGTCGTCAAATATGCCAATTTAACGATAAAATTTAATCAAAATCAATTTGTGGGTGTATCGGTTTGAAATTTTTATATCGGTTTTGAGTTTTTTAAGTTATTAATCTTATATTTATACATATATATATTTTGTTTTCTCAAGGAAAGACTTCTTTTTATTTATTTTTTTTTATGGCGATTAGTTTTCTCGCCTGCAAAAGCGAGGGCCCCATCTTTTCTCTTTTGCTCAACTTTTTCTTTTTTTTCAATGGCTCCGGCTCTCTATCCGGGGCATCTAAATCTCTGGCGAAGGATCCAATGATTGGATTTGGATTCAGATTTGGCTTTCTGGGATTTCCTCCGTTTTTACAAACAGGACGATTGAGCTTCGGTCACTGGGGCGCTTAAAAGGAAGAGCTCTAAAGGTCATCCGGGTCGTTTCCGGGTCATGCTCGTTTTTTGGGAACGATTTGTAGGTGAATGATGTCCATGTTTGTAATCCGATACTAGAGATATAGCTGTAGAGAACTTCGTTCGGTTCATAGATGGAGGAAGAAGCGGCCCGCTTTCGAATCTGTGTTTGCAGAGCAACCGTGATACGGATACGGAGATCTCGAAACTGAACAGAGTAATCGCGAGAGATATTAGATCATACGGCCGAATCTTACGGACCGTGCTATATATTCACGGAAGATAAAAGAGGTAAAGGGTCGAGGAATGACCCGTCGACGTCCGTCGGGGAAAGTTTATTGGGTAATCGATTCGTCGAAATAAGATTTCCTACTTAAAGTAACTTTCCAAAGGCCAGGCCTGTCAGGGTAATAGGTTCTCATTCAATGCTCGCGATCAGGATAATTCGCACGCGTCCGTGGAGATTGAGGTCTATCAAATCGAAATATTCACGTGCATATTTATCGATCGGACGACTACGATTGATTAGATATACATCACGTGTCGTTATCTTGCGTGGCATGGTCATTATAGGAGCAGCGATACGATATTATATTCCCGTGATTTTTATTTAAATGTCAGGTTACGCAATTATTTAAGGAAAAAAGACGGGATTGCAATTTTGATGGTCCTGGTTTTTTTTATATTCTTTTATTTTTGGCATTTTCTAGCGCCCTTCTTGCCACGGCAGTCCCCTAGGTTTGAACACCCGGTTCTTGAAACCCCCCACCAACGTGTGTCCCTGTTTGAAAGCCATGACAAGATCCGAGCAAGATCTTTCGGTGGACCCTTACTTTGGTCACCTCGTTTCCCTTGGATCCGAAGGCTTCTCGGCATCGTACCAAAAGTCAAATGCAATTCATCTTTTTTCCTGCGTTAAAGTTTTGACCCTTTCCGGAGCTGAAAAAAAAAGCAAAGAATCAAGGGCCATTTTACCAATAATATCCGGAGTTAATACTACGGAAAAAAACCACTCTAAATCAATACACATCCCGAAACGGGATTATCGCGACGGATTTATTTTCGTTAAATTTTACAGGCAAATTGCTAAGTTGGATGGCACGCGAAAATTAACAGGTGTACCGATTTGGAGGGTTTTATCTTTCGTTTATCTCGTGTATAGCGGTTTGTGAAATTTATCAATCAATTTATAGTACATTTATCACGTGCCTGTCAATTTAGGATTTCACGTTGTATTAATCCCAACATCTGTTGCCCTGTTCTTTTCTTTCTTTCTTTCGTTATTCTTGATAATCGGATACTGTGCGCGTACAATGAAAGCAATCGTGGCTCAAAAATCCATGCGCGGGCGGGTAGCAACCCGTGCCCCATATTGATGAGCGCTGAAAAACAGAGGACATGAAGTTTACATGAACGCGTTCCGTCTGTCAAACGTTAGCAGAGGGGGAGGAGGAGGAGGAGGAGGAGTAAAACAAAAGAGCAACAGCGAAACGGGACCTGTCTGACAGGACAAGGGACAAGTGGGGGGCAGATAGTGCCGGTGGATTTTGCAAAAGATATCGCCAAGGAAATAGGATCTTTCGGAGAATCTGGCCTTTATCTGCCTCCTTCCATTCAATTTGAAAAGGCAAAATCGCCAAGATCTTCTCCTTTTCTCTTTTCTTTTTTTTATCTCTCTCTGGTTTCTCTCTCTCCCTCTTGTCCACCACTTCCCCTGGTTATAAAGACCCGTCACTGCAATGCCCCACTTTCTTCCTCATTCATTCATTCATCGAGACCCTGCACACCAGAAACAGGGCAACGGGTACGGTTTTCATCAACGTCAAGAAAAGGGAAAGAGAGCAGGTTCTTTGCTCGATCTTTTCTTGCGAGTTATTATGACGATGGCCGGCGAGATTCTCCGGCGGCAGTCGCCGGCGGAGGTGGATGTGTGTGGTGGGTCGGCTCAGGAGCTGCATGTTCTTGCGGTGGATGATAGCCTTGTGGATAGGAAGGTCATCGAGAAGCTGCTCAAGAGATTGTCTTGTAAAGGTGGGTATCTATGTTTTCTTCGTTTAAATTTTTCTTGATTTAGTTTGCACTGGGTAATGATTTGACTCGGTTGAATTGAATCCTATTTGGCATTTGAATCTGCAGTTACGGCTGTAGACAGTGGATTAAGAGCTTTGCAGTATCTGGGATTGGATGGAGAGAAGGGCTCCGTTGGATTTGATGTAAGGACCAAGTTTAGCTCATGTGTGAGGTTTCTTCATTTGCGCTGTGCCTGCTTTGTTTTGTTGGTCGATTAAAAAACGACAGGAAACTAATAAAGAAATCAGCCTTAGCGAGAAGAAATTGTGTTGTGTAGTAACACATATGATGCTTTTGGAGGGCAGTTTTGCTTGTCTGATTTGTTTTGTTGAGTTTGAGCTATAAGAAAGACGTTGAGTGCTGACTGTTCATCCTTGAAAATCAGGATCTGAAGGTTAATCTGATAATGACTGATTACTCTATGCCCGGGATGACTGGATATGAGCTTCTCAAGAAGATCAAGGTCAGTGGTTTTTCGCTTTTACGAGAATCATTCTATCAAATCTGCAAGTTTTGTTGTGAAGAAAGCTTAAGAAAACCAAGAAAAAGGGGTGGAAGTGTGATGGATCTCACCATTCATCCCCCCACATGTTCTGCTTCGAAGGCATCATTTTGGGACAGGGTCTGAGACTTCTTCGTAAATCTGAACAGGAATCATCAGCTTTCAGAGAAACACCGGTGGTTATCATGTCCTCCGAAAGAATCCTTACCCGTATCAACCGGTATTGTTTCACACTACGAGTCTACTGCTATTTGAAGTTTAGAAACATTTGGCTCTTCACCACGTATGTTATGGTGTATAAGCATAAACAAATCATCAGGATTGACCTAGTTCAGGGAACTTCCTGCAGTAGTCATTACAAGTTTTGTATGCAAGAGATTGAATTGAAAAGATTGTCATTGGCATTACACATCAAGAGGATGACCTGGCCCAAAATACCAGTAGGGAGGATAATTTGGTATAGATAGATTGCTATTCAATGTTTGATACTGGTTGAAGTTGCAGATTTGCTTGAATTATACCTTGAAAATAAGTATAAGAATTTGGAAGATAGCCTGAGACCTTGATTGGCTGCCGGTCTTATTTAAACTAGCCTCTCTATCGCCTCATGAATACTTTTATCTGCAGTTTCTATTTTAAGTTTCTCAAATTGTGGGGATCTTTTTTTCTTATTGGATAGATGTCTAGAGGAAGGAGCAGAGGAATTTCTTGCGAAGCCGGTGAAACTGTCCGACGTTGAGCGCCTGAAAAATTTCGTGATGGGAGGGGGAGAAGTTTGCTCGGACAGAAGAATCAACAAGAGAAGACTCGAAGAAAACAACGATCGCGACGACGACCATGCCCCATCACCAGTGTCTCCACCGTGCAGTTGTGATCGCGCAGCATGCTCATCTTCATCATCCGATTCTTTGTCACCATCTATAGCTCCCTCTTCATCGAAGAGGCTTAAGATACATCAGCAAGGTTGAACAGATTCATTCGTATATAACAAAATTTGATTTATTGATGTTTTTTGACCCATGATCGTTCATGGTTAGGAATGACACTTTTTGGTGGGCAAATATAACATGTTCTCTTTCCCCTTCATTCTACGTTCAAGTGTTTATACTAGCACGAGGGGTTCTGACGAAGAACTCGAACCTATCGAAACCGGCAAATTCATTCTACTCTTACGAGATTGAAAATTATTTCCCAATCATCTTTTTTATATGCGCGAATCTGATCTCGAATTATTTTACCCGTCTCGTCAGTAGTTGGGGGACCGTCTACCAAAAGCCGGAATTGTCATTACAGGATCCGATACATGCTTGCCAATTTCAGGCCGTCATTCGATGCTCAAAGGTTCTTCATCTGTCGACCACCGCGAGCAAAGATTGATTTCTCCATGCTTAAGCTCAGACCTACCCTCCATTGGCCCATATGGGTGCGCCAATGAATGCAAATGTAGCAATTAGAGTGAAGTGATCTTGACCCAACAATGGTGTGGCCATCAAATAGAGAAAGAATGGAGATTCGATATTAGAATCGGCGATAAGTCGAGAACTAAACCAGGATGGCATTTAAGATGTCAAAGCATAAGTAGATGAACCGATCCGACCAGCATTAAACGTCCAAGGCAGATCACCCATCTATCCACGGCTTTCACAAACGTTCATCCGTTGCATTAACAACAGCATGGGAAGTGATCTGAAAATAGACGGTCGAAATTACCTCCGCAGGAAGTGCTGCGACCAGTTAACAAACAAGGAAATCGCCAAATCAGCAGCACAACAGGCGCAAGCCGCTCGTGCCATGTGGTGCATTGTCATTTAGCCCAAGTAAATTCGAGTGCATGCCTAGCTGTTAATAACCCTGTAATGATCGAAATACAAATGGAAACTGAGTATGAAGAAACTCCAGCTCAAGAGTAGCTGGAACTGATGGAAACAACTCGAAGTAAATGCCCACAATGAACAAAAGGAAGAGAACAAAAACAACGACGCACGAGGCATTCCAAAATACTCGCCCTCTCGCCTCAAAGCTTATGCATTGTTCGCGAACTACAATACAAGGAGGCAGGACGGCCTAATAATTTTTGACGACCCAACAGTTGGCACAATTCTGACAAGTCTAACCAACCAACTGCAAACAACTACCTTCATTTGAACCGTCAGCAGCCAACAAGGTGTGAATGCTCACAATCATTTGATGTTTTCACTCACAGACTAGAACCAAGACAACAAAAACCCGCTTGCCGCAAGTCTACGGTCATTGTTTAGAGCAATGGTGTTTTCCATCTGAAATTCTATACCTCTCCCACCAATTACGTAAGTAGTGAGGTGAAGACACTCTCTTTACACTTTGTAGCAAGGATAAAAATTTTTCACAAGATGTCGTCGCCATCAGCAGACCATTCTATCATCAAGGCTGTTATTGGCACAGCGGTTGGAACTCTAGTCGTAGCTGCTATCTTCTTCTGGGTGTTCGGGAAATTCGTTGCTGCTCGACGTGTCAAGAGAAGTACGACTAACACAAACTTTCGGTATGAAGTCGTGGAGACCAACAAAATGTTTGGGAAACTAGGTAAAAATGTGAAAGGATTGATTGTTGATGAGGGTGGTATGGATGTACTTTATCTGAGGAAGCTCGAAGAAGGCCGACATAGGAGCTTCTCCTCAAAGACGGTCGTTAATCCTAGTTATGAAGACCGTGAAGAGGAGAAAAGAGTGTGTTGTCTGACGGAGAGCTTAGAACAGTCTGCATCAACATGGAAAAATATGCATCCAATCTATGAAGACCACGAATCATCGTACGAAAGTACTTTCATGCAACCCGGGAAAATGACTCTAAGATATCCGGGTCCAAAACCACATGTTTTGCCCCCTCAGCTTGCTGTTGCGACTCCAGGACCATCTCCGGCCTCAGTCCCCTATATGTCCATGCAGCAAATGACAGCATCACCTCATCCACCTCCACCTCCACCCCCTCCTCCTTCTCCACCACCGCCGCCGCCGCCGCCGCCATCACCACCACCCCCATCCCCACCCCCACCTCCCCCATTACAGCCACTGAGATCCCTCATTCCTGTGAAAAGAAAAGGACCTTCAATGCCGACACCGCCACCACCTCCCCCAAAAGCAGCAGCAGGCGTTATGTTCTCATCAACAAAACCTCCACCGGCGCCAAGAGGGAAAGCAGCAGACGAAAGCAGGACATGCAATCCAAGAGGAGAAAGCTCCAGAGGGGCAGATCGTGGCCTGATGAAGCTCAAGCCATTGCATTGGGACAAAGTCATCTCCAATGTCGATCACTCAGTAGTGTGGGATCAGATTAATGATGGATCATTGCGGTAAGATGTCCTCATAATACTTTGATATGATATTTGACTCGTTTAATTTTCCTAAAGCTCATGCTTCAACCTGCTTATCACTTCTGCTAACTGACAGTCTTCTCTAAAATCCAGATTTGACGATGAGCTAATCGAAACACTATTTGGATACACTGAAATGAATCCCAGATCCACTGAAAAGAGAAGAAATAACATGCAATCATCTTCAGTCAGGCCCAACTCTGCTTCATCATCCCGGATTTTCATTTTTGAACCCCGGAAGTCCCAAAACAATGCAATTGTACTGAAATCACTTGCAGTATCCCGCCAAGAAATTGTCTATGCCGTCCTTGAGGGCCATGGACTCAGCAGTGATGTGCTCGAGAAACTCACCAAAATAACTCCCACCCAAGAAGAAGAATCTAAAATCCTCCATTTCGATGGCGACCCAACCAAACTTGCAGATGCAGAATGCTTTTTCTACCACATCCTGAGAGCCGTTCCTTCGGCCTTCACCCGCTTCAATGCAATGCTTTTTCGGGCGAATTATGATTCAGACGTCCTTCACCTAAAGGAATCCTTGCAAGTGCTTGAACTGGGATGCAAGGAGCTGAGGAGTCGGAGCCTCTTATTCAAACTTCTCGAAGCTGTTCTCAAGGCAGGAAACTGCATGAATGCTGGAACTGCCAGAGGCAATGCACAAGGTTTCAACTTAAATGCCCTTGGAAAGCTTTCAGACATCAAAAGCACTGATGGAAAGACAACTCTACTGCACTTCGTAGTCGAACAGGTTGCCCATTCCGAGGGAAAACATCGCTTGATCAACAAGAACCATAACATCTGCAGAGCTAGCAGTCAAGGAAGCAGACAATTCGGTGCGGACTCAGAGGAGAGTATGGCGGATAAGAAAGAGTGTTTAATGCTAGGATTGGAAGAGCTAGGAAATCTAAACAGAGAACTTTCCAATGTCAGAAGAGCAGCAACCATTGAATACGAAAGTTTGTTCAATATGTGTTCCTCTCTCTCAAGCCGCGTTGCCGAAATTAGGAATCTTGTGGCAACATCTGATAATGGTGAACCAGGAAGCTACCTGAGAGAAATGAAAGAATTTTTAGATGAGTGTGATCGGGAGCTCAAGGTGGTCAGCGAGGAGCAAGCAAGGGTCCGGGAGCTTCTGAAGCGAACCACGGACTATTATCAAGTGGGAGTTTATGAAGACAGGGGGACACAACCGCTCCAATTGTTTCTTCTCGTGAAAGTTTTCCTTGAGATGGTCGATCGAGTAAAAGTGGACATCACTCAGAAAATACAGAAGAAGAATGTGACCAGAAATGAAGGACTATCCCCACCACCATCTTCACCTCCTAGAAGTCCATTGAAGTTCCAGAACTTGTCCTTCCACTTCATGACATACACACCAATGACAACATCCTCGAGTGAATCAGACGATGATTTTTGATCACGCTACAGCTTCAGGCAATAATAGGGGACAAAAGAAAGTTGTAGAGGATGGTTGGAAATGCTAGACCCAATTGGGAAGAAACGATCTCAATACTTCTCGTTGAACATTCAGCAGTAGTAAGTTAGCTCTCTCCTCAGAATGATCTTGCCGACTCGCAGAAATAAAACTGGACAGTCGTAATGATTTCAAGAAATGACCTAAGTGAATGCTGCGAGGGAACACCTTCAGTTGTTTTTGACTCTTAAGTAGCACACCATTAGCTGAGCTTTTGGAGAACATTTCTTTGCTGGCAATTTTATGTCATTTAACCATAAGCCTTTTTTGTTCATTGCATTACATGCACGAGCCCCAAACATCATCCCGCAAGGTGCTTCATTCCGAAGTAGAGTTTTCTCTATGCATCCAGAGCAAGATGGCACGATATTTTGTCATTCAAATTTGTGCCCTCAGAGAATCAGATCTCAAATTCATTTTGTCGGACCTGATTGAGACTTGATATAAGGTAGTCTCGGTTTCTTAGACAACATAAATCAAAGGCAGCCTCTAGTGGTGAAAGAGCAGAAATTCACATAATATAGAATTAGAAGGGAAAAGGATCTATTTGATGAAAAGAACCCCATTGACACTTTTTGAAATTTCTATGTCACCTCGCGCATTCACATAGCCAAACGAGTCCTCTACAACGGGACATGCTTGTTACAGGTAAGAATAACCTAACTCACTCTCGAGAGAAGCAACTCAACTCAGATACTCAAAAACCACGTGAGAACGTCCACGAAAATCAGACCTTAAACCTAGTTAAAGGCTGAACAGATATCAGAGAAGGACAGACCAGATACGTTGTGTATAACAGCACAGAATTCCTAAGATCTTCGCGTTGTTGTAAAAATGAGTCAACGGGTAGTTCGAAGGCCACTTTGCAAAGTCCCCTCTGCTTTTACAGGATCCTGCTCGTAGGGCCTTCTGCAACCTGGGCAACGGCTGTCCTCCTCGAGAATCCTCTTATGGCAGAAAAGACATAGACGGAACCCACAAAAACAGGGCATGAAGCTAGAGTCTGTTAAGTCCAAATCTTCATAGCAAATGGGACAAGAAGTAGGGACCGGCAAGACACCTGGGCAAAACCAGGGGACTCCTCCATTACCATGACGCCAATTTGAATTGTCAAAACAGTGTTGCTTCGACAAATTAGGCAGACTCTGCGGCCGATAAGCATCGTCAGGTCTCCATGCTCGGGAATTCACTAGAGCAAACTTTGAAACCGTTCTCAAACCCTCACATGCTGATCTTTCAGTCTCATTTGGGATCACACCACAAGACTGCGATCTTCCAATAGGTTCCTCTTCCGGAGACGGGTCAAAGGGTGGTGGAGTCTTGCAGGGTTCGTTGGCAGCCAAGGCATCGGCCACCGCTTCCCAATCATCCAAGCACTCATCATCCCCATCCTCCTCTTCCGTAATACTCCCTGAACAGCAACCGGCACTGCTGCTGCTGCAGCTGGTGCTGCTACCACCGTAGCTGGACCCGGATTCATGTTTCCCCAGCGCACCGTCAAAACCGACAGGGCTGTTCAACCGAAGCTCCGAATCACTCTCTTGGTTGAATGATCCGTAATGCTCCTCCTCATCTACCGTCCGCCTCATGTTCGCATTCCCCATCGAGCTATAACTTCCATTTCGCTGCCCATGACAGCCGTCCCACGCCTCCACCTTTCCTTCTTTCTTCTTCACTGCACAGGGCAAACATTTCCCCGAATAAACAACCAAAACCAGACCGAGCAAAGGATCCGGAAACTCGCGAAAAACCGAAGCCAGTAACCCCAGAACGAAATTTCTCAGATACCCAATTGACCGCACACCACCAATCCAGCAACCCAGACCAAAAACACAAAGAAGGGAACCGAGAAAAACCACCGGATCCATTAAAAACGCGTACCCTGAGAAAGCCACTGCTCCCGCCGGGCGTCGAGCTTGCATTGCTTCAACTTCGCCGACCTGTTGGCCTGCAAATGCACAAAACCCAGAAACGCACCAGGCATTGACAGGTCAACCGACGCACAAAGGGAGAGAGACAGAGAGGCAGAGAGGAAAAGAGCGCGCGCACCCTCTTCTTCTTGGCGAAATCCTTGGAGATGGGGACCGAAGGAAGGGACGAAGCGTTCGCGACCGAGTCGGAAACCATCCCCGCCGACGATTCCACGAGCAGCTGCATTCCACTTCCTATCAACCTCTTCCTCTCCCTCTCGGCTTCGAATCGAAAAGCCCTGCGAAATCGAGGAGGCGGCAACGGAGGCAGCAGGGCGCACGCGAAACGTAGAGACTTTGGATGAAACAAACCGAAACCGAAACACCTCTCCCTCTCTCTCTCTCTCTCTCTCTCTCTCTCTCTCTCTCTCTCTCGCCGGCGGCTCTCCTCGCTGCGACTCGCAGGCAGACAAAACCCGCACGAGCGACGCTAAAAACAGCCGCCGGCGCACAAAATTACGAGTATGCCCTCGGGCTTCCCCGCGGTTGACGGGGCAGCTGGTAAATGCGCAAGAAGATCCTCTTGATTCTTACGGCGTCGTCTAGTTGACGCCAGTTCGACGGTTTGAATTCGTTTTTATTTTGAGAAAAATGAATAATTCAAAAACCATTTTTTAAATTATTCATTTTTCTCGGCACAAACGAAACCTGAGAAGTTATGAATCTTTTCCTGGCCATATTCTCTTTGTCCAATTTCAGCTAAAGAAATAGTTCAAAACAGACGAAAAAGCAAATAGCAAGTTAACAGAGCCCGAAGGCATTCTTTAACAAGATCTAGTTAGTGATTGTTATGTGACAATACAATCTTTTTTCTATTACCATTCTCAACGAATATAGCTTCAACAAGTTCAACAATATTATCGACCCGTCTCGTACACGAAACCCTTTTGTAATTCATTAGCTCAGAAAGAGATCGGAGCCGAGAGCCAAAATGAGAAACGAGAGAGGCCGGCGTCTAGTTCCTCTTCTGTACGATGGGGAAGAGAAAACTCCCTTTCGAAGCATTTCGACCGCAAAAAGCTATGTACGATCGACCCAATACACTGCATACTCCAACTGATTGACAGGAAACCGATTAGGGATTTATTCACACCTTTCCAAATGGTGGGTGGGATCAATGTCCTTCTCTTGACTGGATTGATAAGATACAAGTAGTAGTTTACCCAACGGCTCAAGTCCTAAGACACTAGTTGGAGTTATCCAACAATTATAGGAAGGTAATAGCAGCAGCAGCAGCAATACAGTGAAAATAGAATCATAGTACAATGCCCTTATATCACCCTTACATCGTCGCCCTTCCATGATTGACCCATGAATTTTGTTGTGGCAACCATCAAAATGGGTATCAACGGAAGAAAGAGTTGCTATTCAATGCCAGCCTTAAAATTCAACGTACAAGAATTATCACAAGCAGTTTAACATCCCTAGCAAAAAAAAAAAAAATACCAGCTGCATAAAGCCAATGCTTCCTCACCGGAGCGGCGGGATTTATCCTTCAACTCAACGGATCACATTGCAGGCGCAAACATCGTATGGCAATTGAAGCTGCTTGATACGCTTGTAGATTGACAGCACCCACGAGAGTTAGAAGTCAAGTAGATTCCTCGTTAGAGCCTTGCTCATCAATTTTCTGCAGTGGCCAAAATTGAAGAAATATGTAAGAACAGAACTTTTTCAACAAAACTTCACCAGGATCTTCAAATCCGCAAGCATTTATGAAGTAACGCATCCACACCAAATCTCACCATTGTACAAGATTCTAAGGAGACTTAATGTCCACCTTCGACTCCACCAAAATGACTCGTTTGTAAAATACTAAAAAACAGAAAGGCCAAAAGCATATAGGAATCATGGATAATACACACGGGAACATACAAAAAACCAATCGACTGGGACTGACCGATACTGGAATGCACTTAGAAACAGCAAATCCTTGGCGTAACTACATTGACCGAGCTAAGTAACAAAAATGCAATTATGCAATGGCTAGATTTTGATAACTCATCCAACAAAAAGGTGCTAGTAAACATAGGCACTCATTCATTTTCCCAAATATACATACACATCTCATCATGCCCTAACCTGATCTCTGGAACTTCAAAGCTCCGCGTTTGATGACTATATAATGGTGAACATTTCAATATCTCAGCAAAATCTAGATTATCGGTCTGGAAATAGCAGGACAAGAGATAAGAAGAAATAAATAAGGGCACCTCTCAAGGGAAAAATTTTAAAAAAAAAGTAGCAACAGATCCTCCACATAGCCAATATTCACATTTAATTTATGCATTAGGCAGGACTTCTCTTTACTGCAGCAACTGTCGGGGTACTTATGAGGTATATTAGAAAACTCGATTCGCCCCCTTTAGAACAATCAATTGTATAGGAAGGCATCACAAAATAGAAACTTGCTGATGCGAAAAGAAGCAAGCACACAGTCTCAGGATCACGCGAGTAAAGATTAGCTCGCAGAATATATACATGAAATATCATCTCCAGCGATCATAATACAGTAAATTTTGTATACTTCTCTGCTTTTCGAGTAAACTGGAAAAATGCTGATTATAAACAGGACAAGAAGCGTCGCGAGATCTCCAACTTGCAACATAAGATAGCGGCCAAGTTTGACATATCAACTTAAGGACCAAATTATTAGCGCAAATGTAGACTTCTCTCCGCTACCTGCTCCCACTTTACGCTTTCTGAACAACGGGACGATATATTGTTTCGTTTCTATTGGTCAGTAACAAAACAATATATTCAAAAAGGCCTGACTGTTGAAATTGAAATTATCAACAACGAGATGCTACAAAAGATAAAGCTGAAATTGAACGCGAGGTTCGCTCGCGATTATCTCCCTCGCCTACCCTGCGGCTTGACTCAGCAGTCTTATCATTGGGTTCTAAGCTAACCCATCAACTGGTCGAATTCCATTCCCCCGTTCACTATCAAAGTAACCTACTCTTAAGGTCCATTTGCTTCACGGAACATGACTAATTTGAAAAGCATTTTCCAAAAAATGATCGCTTATGTCGCAAGCTTGAAATGATTAGTTCCATTATCGATAATAATTTATGTTTAAACATTTTCATAGACGAAGAAAATATTTTTCATTCGTTCATTTTTGTAAAGCGATACAAGCGATCATTTATAAAAAAAAATATCGCCCAAATTATTCATTCTTCACGAAACAAACGCATTCCTGCAACAACTAAGCAGGATATACATTGTTTTCAAAAAGATCAGCAAAGATTAAGCAAAATCGCCTAGAATCATAACACAGTTCATGCAACAACAGCTCAACCGGACAATCCTCCGCTGATCGCGCAGCCACGATCGAGGAAACTGAGACAAAACCCTAGCCAGAGCGCTCAGCCTCGCGCGACGGATTCGTAGATAGGCGCGAATTCTCGTAGAGGGAGGGACGAAGGGAGGGGGGGGGGGTGGTGAGCGTACCGATTGAGCATTGTGCCAGGCGAGGCCTCGGTAGACGTTGACGGAGAAGGTGGCCGCCAGATACACGGTGGCGACGCCGAGCGCCGCCGTGAAAGACTTGAACGCCAAATCCCCTGCTTTGCTCGCAGCTCCCATCTCTCTCTCCTCTCTCTCCCTCTCTCTCTCTCTAGAACGAAGAAAAGTGAGCAATCAATGGGCCGGGCCGTGATGGGCCAAATGTATGGGCCGGGCCTAAGTAGGCATGCATGGGCGGCGAGCTTGAGTGGGCCCATTTGGGGTACATCGGGCCATTTCAGAAGGGATCGCTTGTCTAGACTCGTCCAATTTATCGGTTAGATCTTTCGGGGTTCGGTCCGATGAGAAACCGTCGTTGCCCGGGGTTCGTCCTCGCGGGATCGTCCGGCCCGTCAAAGGGAATGCTTAGTACGAAGAGTCCGAATACTTCGTACCCGCTAAAGTCTGACGTAAAATCACCTTAGATGCTGATAGGTACGCCGTAGGTTGACGGGTCTTTGTCCCACGGATTTTTTCCCCATCGTTTGTCTAATTACTGCATAAAACAATTGAGATTTTCCTCATTGAATATGCTCGGCAAGTGCCGTATCAACACTCGTTAATGTAATTCTATCAGAAATGTCCGATTGGAATATTTCTTAGCGGGGGATGTGTTACTATATTAGATCGTTGATGGGCAATTTCTTACACTCGTCTAGTGACTCGCGTTCCACCAGAGAGCAAAACTACATAGAAAATGAGCTCTCCATTTTTTTTTTGTCTCACTCATTTCTTCTATGTATATTTGTGTATGGTGCTCATGGGAATCGAACTCCGAACCCGATACTCTCCGGCTCCACTAGCCAATCTCTTTACTAGCAGGGCAGTATGCCTGTTGGCCATAGAAAGTTAGCTTTAGTTAGAGCATAGTTAGGAGGCTAGATTTACACATCATACTACACTTTCGAAACAGAAACTAAGCTTGTTCCTATCAGCCGCTTGCCATTTCCACGAGTTGTTGATCCTATGATCACTAACTAGCCTCATCGAATTACTCATCAATCCCAATGGCACGGGACTCCCGACACTCCACATAGAACGACATAACGCGTCGATCCTTTACACCACCTTTCACCGAACAGTCGTAGAATAGAGGAGCCGTCGTCGCGACGTTTCATTCATTTGAGCACGGATTCATTCCAGAAACCGAGAGATTAAAAAAGAAAATGACTAACATCTAAAAGCACGAAAGAGATTACTGTGAAATTAATTGTTGTTTTTCGTCTTTCAACGTGATAATCTGAGCTGTCCCGAATCTCATTTGAAGCTAACTTCTCTTGTCCCTTTTCCTCCCGTTCGCTCCCATCCAACCTATAGCCTCGACTTTCACCACCGTCACCTATGCAGGCATCCGAAGAAAGCAAGATTTCACACACTTTAGGAACTCTACGCCATTGTACAAGACCAATTTGATAATCTAGGCTGGCCAAAAGATCTCAAATGTGCAAGCCCTTCATATGAGATAAAAACAAACACTCAATCTGCCTCACGTGATGGAGGCCAATTTCCCCGTGTCTTTTAAGGCTCGATTTGTTTCATCAAAAGTAAATTATTTGAAAAGCATATTCCTAAAAATGGCTGCTTGCAATAATTAGCCAATGAAAAATTATTTTAATAATTTATGTGTAAATATTTTTGTTCATTTTTTTAAATTGATACAATCGATCCTATTTAGAATTTTTTTTCAAAATCATTCATTTTTGGGTTAATACTATGAAAAACCTTAAAACCGGTATGATAAATTTACCCCGAACTAATTTTTTGACCATCAAAAAACTCCAAACCGGTACACTCGTGACAGATTTACCAAAAACCTCAAACCGGTCCATATGCGACAAATTTACTTTCCGTCAAATTAGATTAAAATCACTCAAGATCACAAATTGATAAATTCGCAACAAACGGATGGGTAAATCCCTAAACGGTTACGCCCATCAACTGCTACGCGTTATCCAACTCAGTAATTTGATGGTAAAATTTAACGGAAATCAATGGATGGTAAATTTATCACATGCGTATAGATTTTTGAATTTTTCATGATCGAAAAATTAATTCGAAGTAAATTAATTATGAACGTATTAATTTAGAGTTTTTCGCGCCACCAGCTTTTCATTTTTGGCGAAACGGACGCGGCCTCGTATGCGACCGGGGAATCGATCGCCGAATTTGACAACGCACGAAGAAGAAAAGTCAAGATGGCTTCGGGGAACGCGGGGGGCGCGTGGGGTAGGGCGGGGTGGGGGGAAGGAAAGCGAAGCTTTGATTGGTGGAGGCCCGCGAATAACCTTATCTTTGGCTTTATCCTATAACCCGCTACGCGCGCGCAGCCCCACCACCATCGATGAACGATGGGAATAAATCAAAACAATAATAACATTATCGCCCTCCAATGGTACGGACTCCTTTCTCGAGATAATATAAAGTATGAAAGATCCCTCGACCCGACCCCCCGTCTTGCCGAATATCCTAATGCATATTCAACGGTCCGTATGCTGCCACCTTTATAAACAAAAAAAAAAAAAACAGTTCTATTGAATCGGAATCGACCTGGCAACGACCGCCTCGATCGTCTCGTGTTTTTTTTTAAAAAGCAGTCGATTGT
Source organism: Syzygium jambos (assembly GCA_031216235.1). NCBI lineage: Eukaryota > Viridiplantae > Streptophyta > Magnoliopsida > Myrtales > Myrtaceae > Syzygium > Syzygium jambos. The sequence goes on from CM062221.1 coordinate 1,875,901, forward strand.
GCGATCTTGAAATATCCAAAATCGGTGCATCTGTGATAAATTTAACTTCGAACCAATTTTCTTATCGTTAAAAACCCCAAATCGATACGCTCATGATAAATTTACTTGCCGTCGGCTTCTATTAAATTTTACCATCAAATTGCTGAATCGGATGTACCCGTTTGGCAATTTACCCCCGATTTGTCACGAGTGTACTGATGTATAATTTTTCGTGGTATTAATATAATTTAACGGAGTGTAAATTTATCACAAATGTACCGGTTTAAAGTTTTTGGCGGTCAAAAAATCAGTTCGGGGTAAATTCGTTGCATATATATTAATCTGAAGTAATTTTTTGTGGTCAAAAAATTAATTTATGGTAAATTTATCGTAAATATACCGGTTTAGGATTTTTCATCGTAATAATATATTTTCAAATTTGATTATTAATGGAGAGAGGATGAGAAAAGGTGAGGGATGCCAATTGGCGGGTGGGTCAAACAAACGAAAAGATCAATCGGCTTGGGGATTGCGTTCTCGGTGGGGTCGAAGTCACCTCGTCGACACGTTGTTGGATGGAAAAGTAGCGTTCGAAATTTACAAGTTGGAATATTGTCGAAAGTCAAGTTGGCACGGCTCAGTGTCGGGCATTGACTGGACCGATCTGGCCTCGATAATCGCGCGCTCGCTCGTACGATAAGATAATATTCTCTATTTTTAAAATAATCCGATTTTATTAACAAAATAAATTGAATTCGCTTTAGTGGTCCTCCTACTGCCCCAAGTCCTTATTTATAGCACGTGATAATAATACGAATGGTTCATGAAGTTTTGGTCAAATATATAATGTGATTCTCGAGCTTTTCAGTTCATTTAACGTGGCCCATGCGCCTTAGCTCGGCATGCAATGTCGTCTTTTGACTTTTAATTTATTTAATATGGTACTTGAACTTTTGGCAAATGTTCAAACTAGCTTTTTAGACTATATGAAGTAACAAATGTGATCCTTCTATTACCAAAAGTTCATAGACCACATTGAACAAGTTAAAAGTTCAGGGACGATATTGAGCGTTGAGCTTAAGTTCAGGGACTACGTTAAACAAAATAAAAATTTATGGATCACATTATACATTGGCTTGTAGCTTAAGGAACTTTATAGAGTAAGGAGTCAAAATGATCCTTATACTTTCTTTTCACCCCGGCCGTTAATGTAGCAGCTCTTGCGGCGACATAAGTTTCATACATGCTATCGAGCGAATTAAACCTGCATACCCAATTCATACAGAATCTACAGATAAGCGATTCAAAGTTCAACTCAGCATTCTGTAACATAGTAATTTGACGAAATGAGAACGACAAATAATGGTTAACGTATCGAAGAAGCACAACAACCGATTTAAACTATATATAAAAAAGTAATATAATGTTGAATTTAAAGGGAAAGTAGCAAGTGAGACCAAAAAAAAAACAACTAGCACAACACTTAGCGTCATCGCCCATCATCCTTCTCTCCTTTCTTTAACTTTCAAATGGATAATGACACAAACAATCTTTGAACTTTGATACAATATGCAATATGGTCCACGAACTTTAATTTGTTCAATATAATCCATGAATTTTAGCTTAATGTTCAATATGGTCCTTGAACTTTTAATTTGTTCAATATGATCCATAGACTTTTGGTACATGTTCAACGTAATTCCTGAACTATATGAAAATGTTCAATGTAATCTTGAAAATATAGTCCCTGAACTATATGAAAGTACTCAATGTAGGAACTATATGAAAGTGTTCAATGTAGATTACATTGAGCACTTTCGTATATTTCGGAGACTATATTGATCACGTATCAAAAGTTCAGGGATCATATTAAACAAATTAAAAGTTCAGAGACCATGTTACACATTGAATTAAAGTTTATGGATTATATTAAATAAATTAAAAATTTAAAGATTACATTATATATTTTGACAAAGTTCAGAAATTATTTGCGTCATTTTCACGTTTCCAAACCACGGCAATTATCGTCGTTCGCTTTTTTTTTCTCCCCCGGCGGACACGATAGAGCGACGGGAGTACGAACGCGGGGGGAGCAGACGGACCGTGACCCGAGCGCCGCGTGGCGCCTCGCCCGGCCAATCGCGGCCCTCCACGCCGTCCACGTGGCTGCACCTCACCCTTCATATAAGCAGCAGCACGCGTCCCCTCGCGCCACCGCCACCACCACCACCAAATCCCTTCATCTCTCTCCCTCTCGACAACTGTACGGCCCATTCAGATTCCTCACCACACGCACCACCACCAACACCACCGAGTAACGCCAAACGAAACGCCTCCCTTCGCCGCCGCTCATCGGGTGTTCTCGCGATCGCGCCGAGGTAGAGGGAGAGCGAGCTGCCGGCGGTGGTTCTTCTTCCGCGGCCTCTGCGTGCGGCGGAGAGATGTCGAGCGGCAGCGGCGCGCGCGCCACGTCCGGCGAGGGGAGCCCCCCCTCCCCCGGCGGCGCGGGGGAATTCATGCTCTTCGGGGTCAGGGTGGTGGTGGACTCCATGAGGAAGAGCGTGAGCCTGAACAACCTGTCGCAGTACGAGCGGCCGCAGGACGCGGCCCCCGGCGGCGGCGGCGGCGGCAAGGATAACGCGGCCGCGGCCGCAGCCGCTGCGGGCTACGCGTCCGCCGACGACGCCGTCGCGCAGGGCGCAAAGGGCGGGGCGGGCCGCGAGCGCAAGCGAGGTAACAATCCGGTTCGTTTTTGTTTTCGCTTATGGTGATCGCCGTACTCTCGTGTTGGTTTTCGAGATGCTCTGTTAGCTGTTTAGATCGTCGATCGATGCCTTCCTGTTAGTTTCGCGTAGCGATGATTTTCGATTTGGATTTCTAGATCGCGCTGTACGGTCCACCTCCAGTTTCCATCGTGAATCTGCCTTAATCGTTTCTTGAGATTAAGTCGTTTCGACTTTTGCTGCCGGAGTTCTGCAATCGCTGCCGATCGGACCTATGATTGAACTCTGCCGTAGGAATTTGAATTTTTTTTGCCCTTTCTACGGATTGACTCAAATCACGGATATCATCGGCCGATTCTCGCTGGAAGAGATTCTCTGTTCAAGTTCGATCCTTTTCTTCTCTCGATTAAGTTTCGAATCGGAAGTATGTTTGTCGCTAGTGCGATTTAGTCGAGATGTGTTGTATCGATGCCATGAACTGTAAATTAATGATGTTCTGCCTAGGGTTTCTCATTCTGATCCTTGCGGTCCGTCTGTTGTGATCAGGAGTTCCGTGGACAGAGGAGGAACACAGGCTGTTCCTGCTCGGATTGCAGAAAGTGGGAAAGGGTGATTGGAGAGGCATTTCGAAGAACTTTGTGAAGACTCGGACGCCCACCCAGGTGGCGAGTCATGCCCAGAAGTACTTTCTCCGCCGGAGCAACCTCAATCGCCGTCGCCGCCGTACTAGCCTGTTTGATATCACCACTGATACAGTAAACTGTTTCCGCCGATTACCTATTCTTTTTCATTCATAATTGCCTTAATTTGTTATCTTATGAATGAGAACTTGTTTGGTTTGGGTTAGTTTTGTGTGGGCTTATACAGTGCGGTTGCTTCCCAGTTTGGGTTCTATGAGTCAATCGTTCCTCTTTTCTGTGGAAAATTGCTGCATTGTCTATATTTCTTTGGCTGCTTCATACCGCGTTCTTCATATTGTTACAACTTATAGACTGCGTTTCCTTGGTGTTGACTTCTCTTAGGTGAGCAGTTCTCTTAGGATTAGTTGGGGGAGGTATATATAGTCTTTTCATGGCTTGCACGTTTTGAAGTTTGGAACTTGGACTTCGTTATTTCCCTTGCCTCTTCTTTCTCTGCTACTGGACTGCATCCAAGAAAATTGCTGACGAGACATTGCTTTCATACTAAGTAATATAGTATGTAAATGTAAACCATCATTCAATCATATTTATGTGGGCAGAGAGGCTTCGTAATTGGGAAGTTGACCTTAACAAATGAAATGCTTGGGTGAGCGGAGATTGCTTGATTTCTTGAGTACTGGGCTACTAAAAATCAAAACCTGCTCTCATTTCTTTGTAAAATTGAATATGATAAGCGCTCTTTTTTGGGGATAAAGAAGCGCTTTTAAGTAATGACTGGTTGTGTTTTCTTTTTCAAGGTCACTGCTAGTGCACTGATGGAAGAGGAAGCTCCTTCAGTAGATGTTGCGTCTGAGTCATATCCTTCACCACCAACACCAGTGGCGCTGCTAGAAACCAGTAACATCTCAGGTTTCTCGATGATGCCGGCAACAGTGGCAATTACGTCCATCGTATTGCCAGTGCCGGTGGAGAATCCAGTGGAAAATCTGAGCATCGTGCAAGGCGTGCAATTCGAAAACTCTCCAGCAAAGCTAGTGCGCCCAGTTCCTGTTCTTCAAGCGCCTCATGCTCCAGCTGTCCATGATCTCAACTTATCTCTGATGCCCCCAAAGAGCCCTTCGCAGCTGTCGCTGAATCTGGCATCGCCTCCGGACCAGAGCGAGTCTTCGAGAAGACATTCGGCTTTCCAGATGACCCCGCGCTTCGGCAAGGGGGACAACATGATCAGCGTCGCATGAGAGCTTCTGGGGTGGCGTCGTAAAGGGTTATCTAAAAGCCTCGGGATAACTTAGGTTAGAGAAAGATAGGGGTCGTCGCCGAACTGTACAGACAACGGAAAAGATGATCGTGTCTTTTTTGTGTTGTTGATGCTGCTGTTCTGTAAGCCCATTGGATTCTTGGTCATTTTGTCTTCTGTCTGTCTGTATCTGTAAGCGCTCTAAACTGAACTAACAAAACCTCTCCCGTTCATTGCCGTTTCATTCATTGGTGGGGTCTGATTTCTATATCTACTGGTTCTACTGGTTCGTGTAGATCTTGTGAGAGCAAAAGGAGAATCAACTGAGTCCACCAGCTGTTGGTGGTTGGTGGGGGCAGATCTTTTATTTACCTGTATCGAGGGACACGATTTGAGATTGTGTGATCTTGGATAAGATAAGCTCAATAATTGTGTCGCTTTGGTTTTCTTTTTATCCTTTGTATGCGGACAAAAGTCTAGGGTGGTACTGACCTTTCCTTTGATTGGTCACAATCTGTTCATGATCTTGTGCAACTTGGGTTGGCTAAAAAATCAGACAAACCTCCTCCATGTCTGAACATTGATGGCAAAATGCCCGGGTTACCAGGGGTATGGTGCTAGTCGTCTTTCACGTTTGTGTATGGTATTGCCAACTACATGATACACTAGTATTTAACTTTTTTGTTTGGTAGTTTTTTACCAGTTCACATGGGAAAGTTGTTTGACGACATTTACTGATCTTATTCTGCGTATGATAAGTTAGAAATCATAAGAGAAGGATACATTTTACACCTACTTTTTTTTTGTCATGTGAGAAGTTAATATTCTCCTACGGAAGATTTTCCTGCCAATTATTACTGAAAGTTACTACTTATATTTTGTAATAATATTCGGATAGATTGATGTCAAAGTTCAAGAAGACTCGACCTCTTAACCTGGTAAGAATGTTAAACGGCTCGTTCAGTCCGAGGTGCACATTCCACCGAACAAAACATATACCATCCACGAGAAAAAGGACATGATTATACAGGTTCATGACTAAGAAACTCCCGTGAATACTAGGGGTGATCGATTTTAAGGTGGGTTGTTCTCACCCTATAATCGGAAACCGTCCACTAAGTACTAGTTTCATAAAATGAGAACCGGGGATCGCCTGTTGGTTTCATGGATTCACCCAAGAATTGGACCGAACCGGTCTTTTTGTGTGTGCATGTGTGCATGGATTCTCTGTTCAGTATCAATACGATACTACAGAAACTAACTACACATTTTTGTTCTCCTTCTCTTTTCTTCTTCCAACTTTCCTCAAACATTTAACGAACCAAAAGGATAAATAGAGAAAGCTCAGAAAAGAAAAGTTCATGCCTTTCCAACCCTCTTCAAAGAGCCTTGAAAGAAGAAATCCAGAGCAACCAAGACTAAATATGTTGGGGTTCTAAGCCAGTGATCTCCCTTCTCCTTCCATTTTAACACCAACCTAGAACTCTCTCTTCCCTTCTCTTTGAACAAACGCCAACTCTTTGACTCGGTCTGAAGCAAGAAATGTCATAAATTTTAAGACGCCATGTTAATGGTGGGTCGTTGGTGTAAGCAGAGAAGGGAGACCGCACAGTGAAAAGAAAACACATTTAAGATGAGGTGAGAGAATTGAAAGGGCTAGCGTGCATGAGAAGGTGGAGGATAGGAGTATTCAAGAATTGTATGTGTGAAGCCTGACTAGGGGTTTTTTTTTCTTTACATATATTTATCACAATATATATATATATATACCGGTCCAGTCCGGGTGGGCGGATGGATGGTTTTACACCTGGAATCAGAAATCGGATCTGTACTCCTAGAATTTGCTGGTTCTGGGCCAGTTCGGTTCGATTTTGGGCGATTTGGGCATTCCCAATTCTTTTGCACACCCCTATTGAATATAATGTGCCGTTCATGTACACTTCATCTAGTTAGTTCGTAAAATATTTACATGGTTTGGTTCACCGCATTATTTTGATGAAATAGGTGCAACATCGACTATATCGAGTAGCACGGGCACTTGGCAGGGAGTTGGTTAGGGTACTAATGGGATGTTTAAAACGTTGTGAAGAACAATTGTGGCCAAAAACATTATCATCCTATTGAACGGCATGATAGCACCTTGCTACATTTTATCCAAACTAGAGCAGAAATTGGGAAGATTTGATGAACAATAGACCTGTCAAAATGATTCTTAGACCCTTTTCTTAACCCTTATATAATAAGCTAAGTTATTATATGGGTTAGTTATATTCAATTATATAGGTCATAATTATATTTAAGGGAAAATACCGTCAAAAACCCCAAATTATGCCACTTGTGACAAATTTACCCTGAACTTTTTTTTGTGACATAAAAAACCCCAAATTATGTCACTTATGACACATTTAGCCCACAATACTTTAGCCTAAAGAAATTTTCTTCTTTTTCCTTATTCTATTTTTTTTCCTTTTTTTTCTTTCTTCTCTCTTCTCTCCACCGGCCATGGTAGAGGGAAGTCGGTGAGGGCGGCCCTCATCGACGTTGGGGTTGGGCGAGGGTTGCCCACGCCAGATCCGGTGAGGGCAGCCCTCACCCAAACCCAACACCAGCGAGGGCCGCCCTTGTCGGCTTCTCTCCGCCATGGCTGACGAAGGGAAGAGAGAAGAAAGGAATAAAAAAGGAAAAAAAAACAGAAAAAAGAAACAGACGAAAATGCCCTTGAGCCAAAATATTATGAGGTAAATGTGTTATAAGTGGCATAGTTTGAGATTTTTCGTGTCATAAAAAAAAATTTAGAGTAAATTTCTCGCAAGTGGCATAATTTGAGATTTTTTGTGGTATTTTCCCTATATTCAAACATATAGGTGTTAAATATGTCATAAATCGATCATAAATAGATTTACAACTTACTTAAACACAATCCACTTTTATGACCATCTTTATTCTCTCTCGCCCTCACTAGATCTCGCACTTACTCCATATTTTGACATCAATTTTGGGTATGAGTTTTTCAAGATTTGATTAAATATGAAAGTTCTTTATCAATATGGAACGAGTCAAGTACGAGTCACCATATTTGCATTGTATAGAAATTGATCAATTTGGGTCAAGTCATTTTCGATCCAATGCAAATTGACCAGACCCGCCGATTTGACGGATCTATTGTCCAACCCGCCTCAGCCCTCAGAATCGTTAAACCATCTTTTATCCCTCGCGGTGCACGAGATTCCAAAACCCCAGCCAAGTTCACCCTCTCAAAGATTCGCCCAGGAGAGCGCTTCAATGCAAAAAACTCGTTTGAAAAAAAGAGTCTAAACCCACTTTATTCGTCAAAGATAGAAAGTGAAGCATTGGAGAACTTCAGCGTTCTTTCCAAATTGAGAGAGACCCCCCCACTACTAATACCAAACTGACAAAGAAAGCGAATCGAGAGTTCCGATTTGAGGTTGCAGGCTAGGGAATTTGGCGAAATCTAAAGTTAAAGGGCGAGATACAGACACTTTACATGGAAACTTCTAAGAACATAACAGAAATCAACAAAAATTACGGCGACAGTTTGTGACGGTTGCCACCGCCACCAATCCCCTTGGGCCCTGTACGGAGTGCACAAGGCATATCCACCAAAATAACTGAGAAAGTAAGAGGAAGTCAAAAGAGGAAGTTAGGAACAAATCATTTACATACAACTGACCAGCAAAGCCAAGACAGCCAGCCACACGCTGTGATCTCCCCTGTTTGTGCAGGGTCCAGAGAGAGAGAGAGAGAGAGAGAGAGAGAGAGAGAGAGAGAGAGAGAGAGAGAGGGAGGGAGGGAGAGAGACAGAGAGAGGGAGAGCCAGCTCCATATGAACTTTCCATTAAGCCTTATTTCACTGACAAGAGGCAACGGAAAACAAGATTAACATTCTTTTGAACAAGAAGAAAGTTAAGTTACCCAGAACAGGCGGTGAAAGATAGCTACTTGTACTTCAGCATACTAGGTGGAGGAGGCAAGATGATAGGAGAATCCTCAGATGCTTTGCGGCAATAAAGTTGATTCTTCTTGTGGACCCGTTCGATATAGTCGGAAGCCATACCATCGACATTCTTGTCATCACGAAACACATATGCAGACTCAATCCCATCTTCCAGCTCCACCAAGTATGAAACGGGCTTGGACCAGCTCTGCGGCTCTTGTGATCGGTGGCTACCAGCAAATTGCGGAACAACTGGTTCATCAGCCATCATGGAAGAATCCTTAGCACTATGACTTTGAGCCGAAACTGGACGACCACTGGGTCCTAAGCTCATGCTGGCTATTGAAAGAGATGATAACCTAAGGATGTTTGTCACCATCTTCACAGACCTCTCACAAAGGGAGTCGCTGTTTCTTTTCTTAAAATTCATGGCAATTCACTCTTGACTACCTCTAGTAAACAGTTCTCAGAAAATAATAAGCAGGAGAATAGGGTTATACAGAACAAGAAGGATGGAGCTCTTATAGAGCAACACAGGGACAGAAACGAGAGACATAGCTAGTTAATTTTTCTTCCGGTATCTCGGGGGTCCTCTACACTCAAAGAGACCTACTTTTACTGTGGATTCTCTTATTCCACGAAATGAGAAGAATAATAGCTGTAGGTTCGTAATATATTTCTATGAAGCAACAAAAAACATGGATTCTACTTTCAAATATGCAATTACAGCAGTTGGTCTATAGAACAAAAGAAATAACTTCAGAACACCACACCTTAATACTTTCTAAAACTGATCATAATATCTTTACTAGTTGGGATTTGAGGCTAATCCTAATTTATCTCGTCCAGATTCCAGGAAGAACTTTTGTATTGATACTAATATAATCTTGACAGAAGAAAAAGGGAACTTGCTCAAGTCCTTCCATGAAACAGGGGTTCATTCTTTGAGATCCCACACAAAGTAGCAGTTTAAAACTAAGCATGTGCTAGTGACGCATCTAGCTCTAAAGCTGCATCCATAACTTCGCTTCATTTTGGATAAAAATAGGTTCCACTCTTACCATCCTTTCACTATGCACTTCTGAAAGCTTCCAATCAATTCGGCATTCCCTTCAGTAACCTTCACGAAGAAGTTTCGCTCCCTAGACAACTATATGTTCCTGCCCACCCTACACCATCAAGGGTCACATCTGATCCTTTATTTTGTCAAAAGAGGTGTTCTAGGTGTCTGGACTTCTGTGAGTCAGTCATTATACATATTGCTTCTTTTGTAAGTAAAGAGCAGTAGAATTAGATTCCTCCGTCTGCTTTTCTAATTGCAGTTCTGAATGCTTGTCTCTGCCACTCATTTTTACATTGTGTGACCTTCAGGATGACACCTCCTCACCCCTTCTCGCTCTCATTTGGAATGAGATACTCAGACCCCAAAAGAAAGAAAGGCCTCTGACATTGCCAACTTGTCAACCCAAGCTAGAGCAGCCAATCAGCTGCTCTTTTTGTTTGAATTACTTTTGAATGAACCTCAACAGTGGGCTTAAATATGAATCTCACAATGGATTACTTCGAATTATAGGAACAAGCACTTAGCATTGGCAGTCAACAATAATTTGCATCTTAATAAGTAACAAGGCAATACAACGGTGCAGCTGGCAGGCTGTTGATTTTATATCACGATAAAGGGATGATGGAGAGTACAGGTTGTGAAGTGCGGGCTTCATCTCAAGTACCGAAATAAGCATTACTTCATATAGGCAACACCGACAAATGAAGAAGCACTAATAAAAAAAAAATAGAAATGAAGAAACAGATTTGATTACTAAAGGGATGTCCCTAAACAGCTAATTAAGTAAAAAAATACAGTAGGGTACAAGTAGCTACGGTTAAAAGAACATCAAACCAAGCAATTCAGTGAGAATATACTTAAATCAAGCAATGGTAAGTTGTGGATATCTCTAATTCCCTCAGCTAATGCAAACTTACAGTAGCTTATTTCCCACTTCCAGTGCTGCTACGGCGGGCGTTACCCTTCCAAAGAACTGGATGAAAGCCAAGGATTAGGGGGAACGTAGGTATAACCCTGAAAATGTTCACCTGCAGTAGGTGTTGGAGCTGGTGAGTCATCTGGAGGCATCGCAGTCCAGCATCTGTCAAAGTTGGCTATACAATCTTTTCCAGAAACATCCGGCTTGAAATTTGGTTGCACCTCTTGAGCATCCAATTTTTTCCAGTTGATTGCCCGGAACCATTTGTGATCTTTAATCTCTTCTCCACCTTTTGGTCCACTTCCTAATCTTTTAGATGGTTCCTTCTGTAGCAGCTGCAAAGAAGGGGAAACAACCGATTCTAATTACTTGTTAGTTTGCACATTAAAAAAATATAAAGCTATATTTTTATATAGCTTTATATAAAGCTTTAAAAATATAAAGCTTCTTACCAAAAAAAAAATATATATATATATATAAAGCTCGCATGGAATGCTTACTCCTTTGAGCAAAGAATGAGCTTCGCTAGTCAAGCGTGGTGGCAGTTTAAGTTTCTCATTGATAATTCTCTGCTGAAGCTTCTGCCTATTTGCATGCGTAAACGGTGGCTGCAAAGATTATAAGAACCAATGTAATTCCGGAAACAAGTGGGATCATAGGCAGTAGATCTGTATACTGAATGCCTTAGTCAAAACCAGCCAGTGCAATGCAGAAAGTGGGAAAGAAACATGCTGTTCAGTTACAGAAACCTTTTCTGCCTAAATTATGCCCAAATCAACGCTTATCATGCTACCCAATGCTTTAAAAAATGACCAATTTCATCTAAGATTCCAGGAATCACAGCTGAAAAAGGCGGACTGATCCCCCTAGATATGAGAAAAACTGAAAAGCAAGGCATGCCTGGGATATGTCAGGGTAGAATGAATTAGGTCACCGGTAAAATGAACCATCCAATTTGCACAGAGCATTACCTGTCCATTTAACATTTCATATAGAAGTATCCCGATGCTCCACCAATCTGCATCTTTATTGTGGCCTTTAGAAAGCAAAATTTCAGGAGCCATGTATTCGGTGGTTCCGCACATCGAATTTGATCTGCTTGACTCGTCGATTTCCTTTGCTAGACCAAAGTCAGTAAGCATTACCTGTTTGAAGAACAGATAATGAAAGCCGATTTAAACAATGTATAAAACCAGAATCATGCGTAGAATGCATGTTTCCGTCGAACCACTTAGTTACGTGGCATTACATGTCCATCGGCATCCATGAGAATATTTTCAGGTTTGAGATCCCGGTGCACAATTCCGCATTTGTGAAGATGTGAAACAGCAGATACTATCTCAGCAGTATAAAACCTCGCCTGATCCTCACTGGCCGTCACAAAAGACTAATTAGTTAAAACAACTGTAAATTAACCACATTAGAAAGTGAATCAAGAGTTCAAGTCATGAGATACCTAAATATCCCTTGTCGATAAAGATGAAAGAAGAGATGCCCTCCATTTATGAAGTCCAGGATCAAATAAAGCTTCGACTTGGTCTGTCGAGTGGACAAAGGAAGAGAAGAGAAAATGTGTCAAAACCTAAAAGAGATAATGATAAATAAATTGATGGAGGCCTGAAACAGCGATGGTAAGGCCAACAATTCTCCAAAGCAAATTCACGTTCAAAGTTGAAAACCAAGCTTCAAAAGCAAATTATACTCTAAGCACCAACTCAACTAAAGGATAGTACTTATGTCATTGTGCCTTTTTACAACCGGAGGAGTTAGAGTAACATCGCGAGGCAGGTATTTATGCAATAAATTATAATTTTGGGTCCAACTAAGCCCAAGCAAACTCATTGGGAAGAACACCGATTGCCATAATTGTGTCACAGTTCGACTTTTCCCCATTCCACGAAGGCACAAATGTCAACTTCGTAATACTGGGAGAAGCATGAGATAAATCATGTAAAATATCATGTGGAAGACAATATTCCATTGCCATAATGTGCAGTGGACGATACAACTGGTCGTGTGAGTGGTGTTAGAGAGTTTGTGCTCAAATCAATTGATGAGAGGACTATCATGTGGAAGATGTTCGTAGGTGGGATTTTCCCTCTGTACAAAAACTGGCCGGGCGCATATGCTACTCTCTCAATGATGGCCACAGCACACCGAAACTAGTTTTTGTGTCGAATCAAGATGCATCCGTTTCTCAGCATACGAGATGCCCGAGTTTAAAGAAGACGTGATATGATTGACCACAATGAAGCATTCCATTATACAAGCCACGATTCTCAGAAAAAAAGGCTGGCCTAGCAAATCAAACTCGTCATGATCCACACGGTCTCATGACCGAGGCCAATCGGCTCCGACCGTGGAAAAATGGGCAAAGTCATGGTCACCAAAAGCATCAATTTTCGACACTTACAGCCTGCTAAAAAAATGAAACGAGCGTATCTACTTTTCAAGTGCTCATGGGCACTTCGAGTATTGCAGGGAAAAGGCAAATTATGCTGCTCCATTTATCAGTCTAATAGTTTCATACCTGTTTCAACAGCTCCACAAAATACACTTTTTCTTGAACCGTTAATGAGACGCAATCGAGCAAAACAGTTAACTACTCTTAACCAAAGGGACTTTCACTTCCCATCCAGGAAAAACCAAAGAAGTCTCCATAATCCAATGACCAAAATAGTTAACTATCCTTGAACGGCGCGAATTTCACGCAGCGTCGCATTCCAGAACAGCTAAACAACACTCTAAAATGCGCAATCTATCGAGAAACTGAAGTCCAAGAAAAGAGCTCTACACATCTGGAAACAAAAAGCACAGCACCTGGAAAGAATATCGGAGGGGAACGATGAAGGGGTGCACAACTTTGGCGAGAATATCCCTCTCGGCCTTCATGTAATCCACGTGATTCTTCTTTATGATCGTCTCCTTCCTCATGACCTTCATCGCGTATATCCCGTCGCCCTTACCGTCCTCGCCGTGCCCGCCCTTCTTCCTCACCTGGAAAACCTTCCCGAAAGCACCCTTCCCCACCACCCGCAGTATCTCGAAATCCCCAGGCCCGATCTTGGCGCCGCTCTTCGCGACTTCTTTTCCGCCGACGCCACCTAGATGCGAGCTTTCCCGTTCGTCTCCATCCAAAATCCCTCCTTTTTCACAATTTTCGCCATCACCATCTTCTCCCTCGTCTTCAGAAGAGGAGTCAATGAAAGGGAGGGAGTTGGAGTGGGCGTAGCGAGGGGACGGGCCCACGAAGGAGTGGGACCGGTGCTGGATGACGGGGGGGTCCTGCGGGGGATGCAGGGCGGAGGAGGAAGACGACGACGGGTTGGGGTGGAGTGGGTGGGGGGTGATGGGACCGAAGACCTCGGCGAAATCGAAGTCTTGGGAGGGGGAGGAGGAGAGCGGAGGAGGAGCGGCGGCGGCGGAGGAGGGGATGGTGAGGTTGGCGAGGTTGTGGGTGAGGAGGGAATGAAGGGGCTTCTTCTTCTTCTTCTTCTTCTTCTGGGAGGAGGGGGACGCCGCGGCGGCGGGGGCCGGGGGCGACATCTTCGAGCCAGGCGTTGGCGGCGGCGGCGGCGGCGGCGGCGGCGGAGGTGGAGGTGGAGCTGGATGGGGAGGTGGGGAGCCAGCCAAGAAGGTTGCTTCGAGGCAGGCTGGGAGAACGGGGGATCACATTGTTAGAGAGAGAGAGAGAGAGAGGGGTAAGAGGTTTCAGAGTGTACGGAGCGCCAAGAGTTTCAGAGGGTGGAGAGAGAGAGAGAGAGAGATATCTCGCAATGATGGAGATGGCGGCTGCCGATTCACATTTTCAGAGAGAGAAGAGAGAGAGAGAGAATCAAATACGCACGTTGAGGAAGGAGAGGTCAAAACCATGGCTAGGAGCGAAAGTTACTTTTTTTTTTTATTATTAATACCGTCGAAAACTTCAAATTTATATATTTACGATAAATTTATCCTTAATTAATTTTTTGATCACCAAAAATTACAAACTGGTATACCTGTGATAAATTTACCCTCCGTTAGTTTTCGTTAAAATTTTATTGTCAAATTGCCAAGTTAAATAACAAGTGGCAGTTGACGGATACATCGATTTGGAGTTTTACCTTTCGTTTGTCACAGATGTACTGATTTGTGATTGTTTTTTGTATTAATCTAATTTAACATAGGTCAATTTGTCACAAACTAGTTTGGGATTTTTTGTAGTTAAAAAATTAATTTGGGATAAATTTTTCATAGGTGTACAAGTTTAGAGTTTTTTATAGTAAAAAAAATTAGTTTGGAGTAAATTTATCACGAATGTACCGGTTTAAGGTTTTTCATGATATTAACCCTATTAAAGAGAACAATTTATCACGAATGTACCGGTTTAAGGTTTTTCATGATATTAACCCTATTAAAGAGAACACGAACGAACTTGCCTTGGGCTCCCCTCTTTTATTAGTTATAGCTTTTGGTACGAAATCCCCCATTGAATTGGTATCGGAGCCCGGCTTTTGATCGATGTTGTCGAGGTCACTCTCTCCACCTTCAATCCCTGGTGGCTAGCCCTGGTGACAAGGACCGGGCATCAGGCGGGCTAGTGGAGCATAGAGTCCCACATCCCCTAAGTAAAGTGTTCTAGGCTTGAATATAAGCTTTGAGATCCCACTCTATTATCACCCGTAATCTTTGGTACGAGACCCTATAAGTGACAAGTCAAATTTAAAAAAAAAATCTCAAATAATATGATCTCATTTGATTGTCGCTCGACTAGCTTTATTTGAGATCGATTTCGCCACCTTAGATTTCGTATTTTAAATATAATCTGCCTTGAGCCCGTTTTTGAGAAAATGACCTCCCTTCCACTGATTCCTTTGCACCTCCTCCGGCAATGTGACATACTCACATTTGATTTGTTTACATATGATATGTAAAAGAAAACATAGACATGGATGTACTATTAGTTCAGACAATAAAAAAAACGATGCAATTTCCCAATGCAAGTTCCTAATTGATCGGTAGACTACTAGCAAAAGTTAATAATCACAAAAATATTTTACTGGCATGCACCCATGCACAATTCCTTATTTTCGCGATTTCAAATAACCGATTTCAACTTTTGAAAAGCCCGAAAACCCGCTTAGTCTTTTCTACTTTCGATTTTCACTCAAAAATTCGAAATTGGTACGAAAAAAAAAATAGTTTCAAGAAATTAATGGGACTTACATTTCAAAACATTTTTAGCTTCCTGCACTAAGAATCAAATTGTCAAGGCTACATGGTTTACAAAAATTTAGAAAGTCAAAGCAATGCATGCTCACAAAAAAGCCAACGGTTTCTCAATCAGAATTCCCAGAGCACATGCTTAAAGAAAAGGCACCTGAGATCTTTCAACTTCTAATTTTCTTTTTCCACTGCAAATTATCGCACAGAAAAGAAATTACAATCCTCTATACAAACAATTATACCCCAAAAATGGACAAATCAAAGAACCGAAACCACTCAAACCATCCTCACTAGAAAAATACAACAGACCGTGGTCTATCCCATCCGAAAACATTCAAGGGGGGGCGATAATCTCCTAAAAAATCGGAGAATGTGAACTCAAAAGCACCATGCGAAAAAAGAAGAAAAAATTTGTAACACCCTTATACACAAGACGGCCGACACGACTCGAGAGGCCTAATCAAAATGGCCACTCCGTGCCGATCAGGCCTTACTGTGATACAGGCACCAGGTTCAGCTCAAGCGGTCTCAGGGCTCCTTGCACGATCTCTTGAACCGTCCTGTTTCTTCGGCACACGTCAGATAGCTCCTCGATAGGAACCATCAGGGCATTGACATCAGTCCCCAATGCTGCTTCAGATAATGCTTGTAGAAACCGTGCGCGCTCCACCTCTGTTACAGCTGTTGATGGAATTAGCGAGATGCCGTTCTTGGCCCACTCCAATGCCTGAACTCCGTATGCTCGTGTTAATGCTAATAGCGCATATGCTACCTGGAAAAAAAGCAGGATCGGGGTGAAATGAACAGTCTCGGTTCTCATTTTCGTGGTATAACTCAATGCGCTAAAACGTGGAAGTGCTCGAGAGAACCAGTCCTTACCGTTTCTAATCTGGAGCTCGGAAGAGCTCCGGCTACTGAAGCCACCAAAATTCTGGCAATGCAAGGTCCTCGTGGAATGATCACACTATCCCTGATGGACACGTATTGCTTATCCATTGGAGATTGTGCTAGATCAAATATATCGTTCAAGAAGCCCAATATCGATTTCGAGGCCTCCCTACAAGGTAACATAATTGACAAATAATCATAGGTTCAGGAACAGCTTACCTTCCACAACAAAATGCAAGATCGTGAATATGATCAGCAACAAGCATTGTGTTCAAAATGCACACGATGAGAAAATGATAATATCGTTCTTTCCTACTTCCAATTAATATATCTTATGGAGCATAACATGCTCGAGCGGTTCCCCTTGTAAAGGAGTTCCTTGACTCATCTTATGTTTCTTCTCTTTAATTTTCACTTGATTTCAGTAATTTAATATTCATCGTCTTTGAGTCAACATGGTCCAACCACATGCAACCGGTGATGAACCCAGACACCTCATACACCTTGTGACTTTACACGCTGATCAAATGTTTCGCACAAGAGAGAGAGAGAGAGAGAAAGAGAATTTTCGCGCTATCAAGTGGTATAATAAAGTGGAAGAAATAGTTTTTCACATTTATCCCCAGCGAGACTAGCATTTTTGGTTTCAGTTGAAAAATGACATCACTCACATAATTGAAACCAGAAAATGGTGATGGTAATTGAAGTGCCAAATATGATATTGCATGCTTTCAGAAGCAGTGGGGAGATTAAGAAGTTCCCTATGAAAATATGAGAGCTGAAGACACAGAGGTGCCTAGACTATGAGGACAACTGAAAAAGAAAAGCCGGAACGCCAAGCTCCCGCTATGCGCAGGGTCCAGGAAAGGGTCAGACCATTTTAGGTCCAATGTACACAGGCTTACATTACAAGAAACATTTTCATTGGATATTGGAGTGATAAAGAAAAAGGAGCAGCGTAGTGAGCGCAAAGGTAGAATTTGCTCTTCTCCCCTTGGAAATTTGCACAAGCACTAAATATTGGTAATGACAAAGGCACATAGTACATCCGAAAAACCAAAGCAATACAAAGAAAATCATATATATATGTATATATGTATATGTATATATATATATATATATATATATATATAGAGAGAGAGAGAGAGAGAGAGAGAGAGAGAAGCCAAACCTGTGTTGAACAGTAATCCCAATCAATGAACAATCAACCAAGGAAGGAAATACATCTGATGGTATGAATAACTGCGGACAATAGCGAATGCATCTTGATGCTAATAAAAAGCAATCATCTGCTATATCTGGTCTAGCAGTGAACTCCTGAACAATTAAGGATTTAAATGTGTCAGCAGAACATGTTCATCTGCAGAAAGAAACATAGTTTATTACTCATTCGAACCATACCTTGATGTTGGGGAGAAGGCACGTCGTCTGCTTAAAAAGCACTTCAATCAAATTTTTGAGATAGGTCGAACAAGAAGGATCGGAACCAAATATCTGCATCCAAATGTTTATTGCATATTTAAGTATATATGCACATATAAATATGATGCAAATCACAGCTCACAGTGCAACTGTACCTTAATAACTTCACTAGAGAGATAGAGAAAACAAGGCTGATGGTGCTGTTTATATAGGCCTTGTATTTCTTCCAGCATCACACCTATCGTGATCCCCATGAACCTCTTAGAAGTTCTAACCTGAGATAGACAATTGATGGTGATTATATAATTATGCATCCAGCATTTACAGGAACTCTTATCTACCGCACAAAAGTGAAACATTTTATATAGTACACACTTATGCAATTATCACATGATTATTAACATGAATATGACAATTTAAGCAAGCCAATTCAAGGCACTGCAAAGTCATATCCTCTGATTTCTTCCGGTTTGTTGCAGTGATCCACTTCTAGTTTTAGATGAGTGAAAGGCAAAGATAAGGACGGCAGACCAAATGAGTGTTAATAAGTTGTTTACCAGAAATTTAATAAGGGATGGACAGAAGCAATGAACACCCAAAAGTTCAGTGCGGAATAGTTTAGCACACTCACAGCGTATTTACAAGCACGGCAAAGAGATTCCATTGTTCGCATGTCCCAAGCACGACTGCAGCAAATCATCAAAAGCACTTGAAAATGTACGAGGGTGGTGAACCAATTACTTTCCACAGGATGAATCTATTCAAAATAGAGATTCATGCATACTCACAGGTCAAAGATTGCTTTGAAAATTGGCCAGAGCCTCTGAATAGCATCTGCCACAGCTTCAGGATGATTCACATATCTGGCTTCCATCAAGTTATAAGGGAGGAGAAAGAAACATGAGCAGAAATAACATGGAAGAAAGAATATTAATTCCATAATTCATGACCAACCTAAAAATGTAGGCAATCCGATCAATATGGACGGTTAAATCACGAGCATGTTTCTTCTCAACTACTTCTGGACCCTGGTTTATGATCTCCTGGAGTTCAAATTTAAGGAGCTGAGAATACTCTTAATGAAGGGCCAACTGAACACATAGACCAGAAAGAAACCAACCTGTAAATGCGTAACAACAGGCAGGCATAACACTTCTAAAGCTTTCTTTGCATGGTCAGGAGGAAGCTCTGTTATGACAACACTGAAGGACAGGATATGAACAGACATCAGTGTGAGGAATTCAAACAAAAGTTTACACTACAAAGCAAAATCAACAACTAAATGTTCTCAATCAGCCAGCGTACCTTAACGCCTCAACTAAATGCAACGAGTCGTCAGCAGATACTTTGAATTCACCACTAACTGCTCTATGATATACATGAAACAGGCCATCCAAACATCCACAGAGCTTTCTTCGACAATCTATAACCAGTACAGATATCCTTATTTACTAGGCAAAAAAAGCTGTGTAGAATACAATCCAGAGAGAGAGAGAGAGAGAGAGAGAGAGAGAGAGAGAGAGAGCATGGTATACAACTGACACATAAAACCCAATATTAAAGAGCCTGACAATGTAAGAAGCGCCGTACCATCACAGAGATGCCTGAATGCAAGAGCCGCAGCTGCCGCAGAATCTTCGGATGTGCCCATTCCGCTCAGGAGAATATCTATGACCAGTGGTAATATAGAAAGTCCACTTGACGCAGCATCAAGCCATTTTGAATAAGCTCCAATTGTCAAGCACACTGAAACATTTAAGCGATATATGACATCACTCAGCTAAAAAACTCTATTGATCCAAGGCGAGTATGGTTCAAATCCACCCTTCAACAGCCATGAAAGACCCTCAATTACCATTTATAGCCCAAAGTAATTTATCTATGTCCATGATCCAATTTCCATATGATAGAAAAAAGAGGAAATTGTCGAACTATTAACAATTTATTACCAGTTTGAAGGAGTTCTGGCTGCTGAGGAAGCTTTGGAAGCAAAGCCATAATCTGAGAGCAGCAAACAAAGGCACATGTCAAGAGCAGTCATATAGAAACACCAAACAAAATTTGAGCCAACATAAAAAAGATGGAAAGGCTGATAAACAGGCAGTATATAAAAACTGTCAACCCATTTGACGGAAACAGACGATATCTCAAAGTTCCAGAGATGCATCTACCAAGCCACAAACCTCCTCATTGTCATCAGTGATCAATGAGGAGGATCAAATTTGTGAAGTCCACTGATGTCTTGTTCCAGCCATTAAGATCACTCTGTCCTTTCCTTCTTCGAGAATTTACTCTTAAAATACCAAACATCAGCCTTTTCCATTTTCACTACTCGGTTTTTCAGGTGAAGTATGCTATGTCAAAAACCTAGGATACCATGAGTAGTAGAGACACCAAATAAACAAGCAAGCTATTTATGAGAAATCATCAGTCAAGCTCCATGCAAGGAGCTTGCTGAACAAAAGTGTGTATATCATTAGGAGAGATTTCACAGTTTCAGATGATATGCTCGCTCAATACAAATAACTCATGAAGCAGAGAACCAGCTCTGCTTTCCTTTATACTAACCAAAAGAGGGCGCGCAATCCTACAGCTTCACCATGACAGCAAGAATAACAACTTGAGCTCAGTCAAGATATAAGGACTGCCTTTTTTATTTGAGTTTCTTTGAGGGGAGAGAAGAAAAATCAAAAAGCATGCATACCGAGGGCATAACTGCTGCTTCATCAACTGAAACATAATTCGATATTGCATGGATGCAAAATAAAGCAGCCTCTGCTGGACGCCATTGGCTCTGCTCACCATTTGTACAGCATGCTACAGCCTTCAACAACGAAAAAGTAATTGTGAAGTCCACCAAAATACTCTCAAGAGCTATTTTACTCTTGCTATTAAACTGTTGATGATGGGTTTACTTTAGAAAAATTAGTTTACCAGACTGAACAATTAAAAACGCTACACCAAGAGAAGGAGATTTCACTGTTTAGGATCATTGATTGTACATCATCACAACTACAGAAACTACTGGTAATTTACTATTTGAACATATAAAAAGAAACCAGCAACTCAAAAGTTGGCACAAATTAAGACCCTGTTGATCAAGAGAAATTAAATAAAGGCAACTTGCTAGAAAATCAAAACATGAGGACCTATCACCTATAACAAGCCATAACTATATAGCCAACTAAATACAAGGTAGAGAGTAATCCTCAAGTGCCAAGAATCATGTGATGCTTGCATGAAAAACAGATCAATAATCTTGTTGTGTCTATTGCCATAATGTGTCAACCTTTTATGTCTCTAGTGAAAATCATCAGAACAAATATGTCATGATCATGAAACTCCAAACACTCCCAGAGCAAAAGCAACATAGGCAATTTGCTAATTATGGTAATAAGGTAGGTTGAGGAATGTCAATGGCATCATTTCAAGCATATAGAGTTTCCAATAAATGCCTGAAACTTTTAGTAGCTTAGGGACATTTCCACAATTAATTCTCCAGTAAAGTCTTATACTTCTGAAATGAGCAAGGAAAAACATTTAAAACACATTTGAGATTTAAGCAAAAATGACTGATCAAGGCTGAATAAGTTAAAGGAAATTTGAATGTAAGGCCAGTATCTCCAGACGAAGGATAGTACTTGCTTCAGCCCTCCAAAAGACAAAACATTCAATCTGACACGGCACAAATACATATCACCCACTGAAAGTGATGGAAGCGAACAGAATTAGTTGTTATATTACGTACACACCTCCATGAGCTTCACGTAAAGAATCTTCAGAGTAGCGTCACCCCCCAAAATTGATGCTGCATCGATCAATACATCCGCAACAGCTAATAAAAACCAAAATTTCATTAGGAACAACAGGTGCGAGGTCCTGGATTATGATACAGATTTACAGAAAATGGTATTCATTTCAAGGAAGAACAAAGTTTGCAGCCATTTTTCATCTCACTTACTGCAGAGACTCTTTCGACATGTTATACTTACAGCAACTAAAGTCACATCAAACATGGAAGCTGTTCTTACAGAAACATAGTTTAAAGATTTGAGCAGTGGCCATTTAGAAGCAAATGGCCAAAGGAAAAATGCAGAAAGAAACTGATAAAAAAATGTCAAGAGATGAAGAATAGGGTTTGAAATGTTGATCAGACATGATAGTAGCAAAAACACTGGTCTAAAGAGACAAATAGAAAGAGTAACCCCACAAAATCATCGAATGCATCAAATATAATTAACAGCATCAACTATTCTTGAATTAAAGCAATCTAAGTCAAGACCAAGGTAGTAAACCGGCTTGCTTAACTAGGATCAGTGATGGCCCCTTAAAATGGGATTCTAAGATCTAATTTATAAAATCGTTATATAAGTAGTGACAGGATATCTTAAATGTCACCATACAAATTGATCATAAAGCTCCAAAACAAAGTTTGATCAATAGAAACAAATTAAATGATACCATTCTCATAGTATCAGCTCCACTAACCATGCCATGGTGCATGGAAAAAGACACCATTATATCATATATAACTCAATTATTCAAGATAATACCACCAAAGAGCTAAAAAATTTAAACCCATTCGAGAAATAATTGTATGTCGACATCTTAACATACAATTATTTCTCGAATGGGTTTAAATTTTTTTAGCTCTTTGGTGGTATTATCTTGAATAATTAAGTTATATATGATATCATGGTGTCTTTTTTCATGTACCATGATAACTGTATCTTTCCTAGTATAATTTTGTAAGCTGGCTGCTTTGCTTGAGTTCTTGAAATGTTGAACAATGAACTGAGAAACACAAGGAAGAGAGCTCATTCTTTTGCTAAAAAGAGCATAAAACGTAACCAAAAGAGAACTTTCTGTTCTATTATTTTTCTTATTGTTTTTAAGTCAAGGCATTAGCGAAAGGGTGAAACTCGCCATTTAACTTAAATGACTAACTGTCTGCCTTTGCTTATGGGCTTCAAGAGGCCCAATTCCAACCTTGAAACCACACAGGCAGCAAGAAAAAGGGTCCGCCAAGTCAAACCAAGTTGACTAGCGATTTTAGCAATTTAATTGAGTTGACTCGGGATTCACCTGATTCACTCCGCTGCATATTTTTATGCAATTTGACACAATTCCCATGATTTCGCTCATATAATCATATGATTTTTCGAGTCAAATCACGATTTTCACTATACTGGTCGAGACATAAGGTTTACTTCCTTAAAACTTCTGATTAATATGGAGATAATCTGTTGCAAGCTTCTGACATGCATCAATAGGAACAAGTAGAAACAGTTCCATTCTCAAACATGCGAGAGTGCTTTAGGCTTACCTAATCTAGTATGCTTAAATTCCCTGAGGTCCTCTTGTGAAAGGTCTCGATAGTCATGTGGATACTGAACCCGAAAGCTCACCTGCAAAAGAATAATTGAAAACCTCTCAACTTGCTCAGACAATGCATCACATGATGGAAAAGTCAAATGTCTCCAACTCCCCATCTCTTCTGCTCAGGACGATTGTCACTCATGAACACTTTTAACCAAATAATATTTCTTCAAACCTTCTATAATTTTTTAACATCCACTGATAAATAAGTAAAATGATGAGAGACATCTCCAATTACAACAATTGGGACATGCGACAGCAGGTCACAGTCTTCAGTGGCTGGTATAAGTAGCATTCTTTCGAACAACCAGCTAAGAGGGAGCATACCCAAGCATATCATCAGAGATCAATAGCATACTATCATGACCTAGGCAGTGACTGAGATGACCCGAATCTTATCAGACACCCATGGAGGCTGAAAGTACTCGATAGGCATCATTCGTGAATGCTACTTTATAAAATAAAAAGCAAAAAAGTATTATAAGATGCATGAGGTATCAGTAAATTATCTCTGCTAAGTCTCCCAAGAACAGGAGAAAAGACATTATTTCCTGCTGCAAAATTTACCAGAAAGAACAAATTGTATATTTAAATCAGTCAAGAAATTATCTTTGTTACATGTAACACTATCTGATTCAGAGAATGTGAAAGCTATTCTTGACAGTTATAAATCTCATGTTAGTAGAAGCACGACAAAAGCAAAAGTAGATCTTTCGGAAAAAGCAACTGAGTGAACAACCATGAATATCGCTTCATCTTGTCCAGATTCCGGCGGTTTACAACCAGTGCACATGGATACAACATCGTTACACAAGCAGAATACACGTGCCCCCAAAACCACCCACCTGAATACCATCCCCCTCAATCAAAGGCCAGTAGATTAACAATAGCCCCAATGTGAAAATCTGATACATATTGACGAAAGAATTGTTGAAGCATATCATGTATAAAGAGAGGATACCGATAATGGGTGAAATAAAGGTATGAGGAATAAAACATGAGAAGCCTCGCTTTAAATTATATTGAAATCAAGAGCGCAACTGTTTCGCTAAAGTTCAAGTTATTCGAGAATGGCACAGATTATATTCTAAATCTTAACAATTACCTAACTTCAACATAATGCAATGCATGTATAATAACAGTGCCATAGTTTTTAGCAACCCAAATGAGGACTTTGAATCAACATCCCTAATATGGAGAACCTTGCCTAAAGCACACTTCTAAAGTTTATGCAGAGATTGGCATATTCCAACCATCCTAACTACAAGACTTACCAGAGAAACGAGTGATTCATAGGCTAACCGAAAAATATGTAGCCTGCGGTTTCTTTCAGCTTCAATTGTAGCTTCATTTGGTAATGAAGCATAAGAGTCCCTAATAAAGCAAAATGATAACTTGAAAATAAATCTTCAACTTCGCATAAATAAATCAAGATTTGAGAGATCTCCAAAAAGATTTACCTTCTGGTCAAGTTAACCTGAAGATTGTGCCAAAAGTTAAATGTCATTGATGCAATATTGAATTCAGGGTGAGAAGCAACTTCCAGCAAAGCGTGCACTATTAGCATTGATTCTTCAGAACCTGAACAGGCAAGATGTATCAAATTAATAGAACATATTTTACCCAAGAACACGTACTTTGTAATAAAATTATTAATGCTAAACATAAAAAAGTATCAATTCCCAAAGGTCCTGCATAAAGCAAAAGCAATGCAGTTAAGTGATGGCATGTAGGTATAAATATGGCACATGTACGGACCAGTTGCAATCAGTTCAACATATGAATCACCCATATCAGCAAAGAGACGAGCGATGGCTTTTACATCTTCCTCATCCTGATAGCAGAAACACATGCAAAAGAAACACCAGTCAGGAAGCAGCAGACTTGGGCTAAATATCAAGAGAAAATGAACCATATTTAGCATTTAAATATTATGGCGGTATATTAGCAAATCAACTTGGTTTTAGCCAGGAAGAATGACAATGGAGACAATCCCTTGTTACAGATACCGGGTGGAAAGACATGATGATAGACAAAATTATTCGGAGATCTTGTAAACTAGAGAGAGCATATGATAGGATCTCTGAAAAGGTCCTTTGACAGTTTCCAAAAAATGGGGTATGTGCACCAACAATTCAAGCGATAAAAGGCATATATGATGAAGTTGTCATTACAGTATAAACAAGTCTAGTGATTCTAAACATTCCCTATTGTGTCAGCTGATTCTGCAGCTACTCACTGCCAAGAAGTCAGCCCAACCCAAAAATCTACCTAATTGATGATGGTAGGACACATCACGTCAGGTCTATCCAAAGGAATACTGGATTCGCCAAATCATCATAAAAGATAAGGGATATATAGACACAATAATAACACTCAGTAAAAAGTGACAGCCCACAACTAACTTAGTAACAATGACAACCATGCCCCTCTGAAGAACTGTTTCAACTTGCTCATAACCACCATTTTTTCCCCTTATGACAAGCAAAATTTGTTAATGTGTGCCAAAGGGTTCATACCGATGCAACAAGTCAGTCGATTAAAAAACATCAATAAGCTATTAGCCATCTATAAGAGTTCTACCACTATTGAAAAAATAGGCCCATTTTTCTTTTCCTGAGAACCCATAAGTCAACAAGGCTACCCAATCTGCAGCTGAGGGCAACAGTTTGAAAGCACAATGATTTATTACCTTTGAAGGATCTCTGAGCTGTGATTTTAGACTCATAACTTGAGGCACAATAACTTGAATCAGAGGCATCTGTACAGCGACCCCACCAGAACTTCCTGCTGCTGTTAAGTGAATCAATTCTGATACAACTGCATGCATGACAAAATATATAAGAAGCATAACATAAAATCAAAAACCTAACAAAGTAAGAGTGATATACACAAGAACACCAAATTTCAGCAGTAAATTTCAATATCCAAGAGTTAAAGCTCTTTTAAACAACATGTACTCCAGTAACGGGGACTGCAAGTACAAGAACACCATAGAGAAGTCTCGACATCTGAAATAGTTATGCTTATGAGCAGAAACTCCATATACAATTTACAACATTATATTGGTTTTCTACATTGTACAGTATAAACAGAGGAAATAAAACAAAAAACCCTAGCTATTTGGTCTCAAGTTGCTCGTCTCTCATTAGTATACAGCAGTCTAAAATCAAGGATGACATGTATATTCAAAGCATACCAAAAAAGGATGACATGGACATTTCAAATTTCCTGTTTTATGCACTACAAATGTTCCAAGATTCTTGTGACCTGAACCCGATTGATTAGTCACATCCACGATAGACAAATTAGGAGGTTCACTCCTGTGTGCCAGCAAATACAATCACCAGTCACTAACGTATCACATGATCTCAGGGTCCCCTCTCCCTCAACCGAAAACACAAAAACAGAGTGAAGGGAAAAAGGAAGAAAACACAGTCATGCACGGAGACCCACACTAAAAGGTTGAGCTAGGAAACTGCAAGAAGGTAGAGAAGGTTGAATAACTAGAAAGTGAATTCCATAATAGAAAATTCTCGAGCTTCCAACTTTTCTTAATCAAAATACCGTTCACGGATGCCTCTGAAAGTAGTTCTGAGGTCAAGCCTGAGAGAGCAGTAAGTACTAAAGGGTGAGACGCAAGCATTGACCCTGGTAGCCTGAAACAAAGAGTACTCAGTAAGTACCAGTAAAGACGTATACATTTTCCTACTCAGAAAGCTAATAAAAGCCATACATTGGCTCAAGAGCCAACCGAGGAAATTTCATGAAATTGTCATTAAATAAAAAAAAAATCATTTAGCACAACATAAGGAAATATAATAACAAAGAAGAACAGAACGGAATGCTTTCATACGACGCCATGGTTATGTAGACACATAGAAGAAGTCTACTTTAGGAGTTGCAGAAAACATCATAGCTGCTTAGAGACCCACGACCTAGCTCAAGGAGGACAGCATATCTTCCAAGCACCGGATATAAATTTATTTATGTGCGCGCTTCAATAAGTTTATGTTTGCTACTCGTAATTGCACTAGTGTAGTTCATGGGGCAGGGATCAATGTGTAAGCGCAACCATCAAAGTAGATATGCATACCCGTTTCTTAATCGAAGCCAAGACGCAAATGCCTCGAGAACCTGAACAACAGTGAAATAAAATTCATGGAGAACGGCTAGATACATAAAAACAAGGACAATGAAGGTAAGTGTAGGGAATCAAGAGTCGGAGAGATTAGTGAATTACCATGAAGTATTTTGCTCTTGAGATTAAAAGCAGATGCAGTGTGATTTAGGAGAGTTACAAAGAAAAAATATCCACATGCTAAGATTATTTTCCCAAGCACCAATTCTTTCACTTAAACATTACAACCATCTAAAAACTGCTTTTGGCGATTCACATACTGCACTTCGTAACGAATAACATCTAGAAAACACAATTCACTATAGTAAGAAATAAAATCTTACAAAATTAGCCATACTATCACTATTAAGAAACATGCAAAAATGCCTTGATGAGGGGACATGCGAACCTAGCTGATATAACATAATTATATAACATCCTTAGTAATTGCATATTTAAACATGCGGTAAATATTATATATAACCTCGCACCAACACTAAAATGACAGCATACATCCAATAAGGACAGTACGACAAAGGGAAATCATGTTGAATGTATCTTACCTGCTCTCTAACTTCGTTAACATTCAAACAAGCTGTCAAGATACTTAGAGCGACTTCCATTTGAGATGAGAGCTCCTTCTCAAATTGCCGGCGCCTTTCTGGACGAGCGGCTATCTTGTAGTTTGTAACCTCCTGAGCATAATTAAACACGCCACATAAATGACATAAAAGTGATAGATCCCGAAGAGTAGTCATGTCAAAGGAGAAATTTTCCTCTGCCCTTCTTTCCATTCAAAAAAGCAAATTTCTGGGCTTGATACTAATCAGATCCTCACCTACACCAAAGCAGTGCAGTTATATCTAGAATGTTCACTAGGATGTGATTATTCCTAAAAAAATGAAATAAATTACATGTAAATACTTTCAATTAGCCCTAATTCTGATGGAATACATCATATTAAGCTCATTTATATATCTTCACGGAACTCTTTGGTCCTGTAGTAATTATTCCATTTCAAACAAACAACATTTTGCTGTCCAAGTCTTGCAAAGCCCAATTGTGTTGCCAAATTTTTCACGTTAATGATACCTATATATTATGATTCATCCACCTTGGTGCATAAACATGAGATCCAAGCACTTTGATCCACCGCTTCAATTAACTCGAATCATTTGACTAAAGGATGTGCATCACAAAGAAAAAAAAGCACAATCTACAACTGATCTTTCCAACAAGAGTTGTAAGGGTGTGATGATCAAAAGTTACCCCTGGTAAAGATAAAAATTTTCAGGTTTCAATTGAATAATTTAAATCTCTCTCGTTCATCTAATAAAGGTCCCACGTTCCCTTCTACTGACCAAATGTTATTGGTTAGTGAGGAAAAACTGGTTGGGATTCAAAAGGATTACTCAACAGTTTTTGTTCCAGGCATATAACCTGGATATGTTTCACTATCCTAGACAGTCTCATAAAGTGATAGCCACAAGGACACCAATAACAGATAAGTAAGTTTGCGAAAAGGAAGCTTTAGGGGATTGCATGACTAAAGAGGCACTAGAAGAGTATGGCAGCAATTACAAATGTAAAGAAAGGGCAAAGAAAGCCCATCTCTATCAATTTAAGTAATGCCTTCTACAGTATAAACTCCAAGTGTGAACACACAAAAGCCCTCTGAACCGGAGAAGACAATAGACACCTCAATCAAGTTACATGCAAAGATTTCCATATCCTTAGAAAACTTAAATTATCTCCATATCCTATTCACATGGCCAATGATTTCATAATTCTAGCAGAGAAACCATCAAGGTAAATAACTTGTATAATGAGGCAAAAGAATAATAAGGTTCAGCAAAAAAATTATCCAAACAGGAATACATATACCTCTGGAAGTACTGTGAGCAGCTCCAAAAATCCTGGCACATATTCAGGATGAGAATTCATCTCATCCATCAGCCAATTCACGATGCCACCATCCCCCCAGTCTTCAGCAGGGACATGCACAGCCAATGCAGCGACCGCAATACTAATCTAGAAGGCCAGGAAAATTAAGCACAATAGCCCTTAATACCATACTGTTAATGGAAAACAAATGAGAATGATTGACAAACGTAACTTGTAATCAATACCTGAGTTCTAACTTTGGCAGGGCCCTTGTGGAACATTTTTAGTAAGTTCTGCGAAGCAGGGGGCAAAAAGAATAGCCATATGTATTAGAAAAAGTTCTAACGGGTCGATACTTGAACATGTTCTTGTTTGATGCTGTCATCATATGCACCTAATGATACCAGAATTCTCCAGATAGAGCAAGATATATCATTAATTTATATAGCATAATTTTCTTTTCTGACTTCCAAATTAAAATTCCATAGCATTTATTCCAGCCTTTAGACTAATTTCACTTACTCAAATGTCTAATTTTATATCAGTATTTGTTTCACCATGTTCAATCTTTCTATACAATATCCACTTACATTTAACGAATCCCTCAGTGGACGAAATGCTTCAGAAGGAAGTTCCTCAAAATCTCGTTGTACCTATTGAGAACCACAAAAGTCATCAAAAGTCAGAATGCAGATAGAATAACGTGCTCGTCGCAACCCCAGAATTTGAAGCCTGGCCTTGTTAACATCATTGCTTGTGAAATTAAAATTCCATGACCCATGTCTTGTCCGAAGTGTGGTAAATTACCTTGCTCCGAAGGGTCTGGGAACAAAATATCAAGGTTTCTAAATTACTTGTTGGATCATGCAGCAAATTGTCAGCCACCTGTGCAGACAGAAGAAATGAACAAGACTTAAAGTTCCACAATTATAAACTAGTTGCAGACTCTGGTTTTCCTTTATCAAAAGAATAACAAATCCACTTCCATACGAAGCAGACCAAGCTCCATTGTATGCATGCAGATTTATTCAGTTCATGCGTTTTTTACATGAACAGATGTCCCAATTTTAGTTCGTAGACATTTTATTGAAGTCTGTCGGAGTCTCAGCTATATTTGTTAGATTTGGCTGCATGACAATGGTACATTCACCATCGAGTTCTCATTTCCAAGAAGAAGTCAGCAGCTTGATGTGAATTGGATTTTTTACGAGCTGAACTGAAGGATTCTGTTTTGTTCCCTGTGACAAATGAAAGAAACAACCGAATTGCCATGTCACAAGACGCCCCGTCATTAATACAAAGTCCTGAGGAGGAACTAGTTGAGCTGGTAGTTGAGGGAAAATTAGTGAAATAAAGCCCAATAATGAAGTTGGAAAAAGTCGATTATATGCCTTCCTCTGATATTGTAAAAATGAAATTTGGATGCACAGATATCCAAGTGGTGAATGAACATCTTTCTGACAAAGTCAGCTGATGGAGGTCTAAGAAAGCCATTTTCCTCCCAAACCTAGAGTACAAAATCAAGCTTTGAAATAGATGATGGAAAATGGAACATGTTTTGGTTCCACCAGTTAATTTTATCAATGCATTATATTGTGGTCCCTGTATCTTCTCCAAGGCAGCACACACCCTCTTGGAGAAAGGTTTCGAGGGGAAGGGACTTTGGTGCATGCCAAATCATGGATCAAGCAATGTTTGCATAGGTTTCACGTGTAGCGACATCCAGAAGATAGTAGTCAGCTTGTTTAAGCCTGTTGGAGTCTTAGCAGTATTTTATTAAAATCGGTTGCATGAGAGCTGTAAATGAGCTGCTAGTTGAAGATAAACACTTGTATTCATTGTGATATTCACTAAAATCCCGAGGCTTCAAGATTGCATCTACTGCCACTTGAAGGTTCCGCGGAAGAATAAAAGGTTTTGCGCAAACACAAGTTTTTTCCAAGAAAATGGAAGTCCCAAATGTGAGGCTGTCCCCGCTATATCGCTCTTTCCTTGTTCCTCAAGGCCAACGATTCCTAGTACTAGGATCAGCACAGTTATCCGGTAGCTACAAGCACTGATTGGTCACGAACCACACCGCGAACCACAATGCCGAAATTCAGAAACTAGAATCGAGCTCTCTTTCCAACACCTTACGTGGTGCAGCAGGCATCTTGAGCATTTAAACTTGTATAGCAGACTTCAAAGCACTACGTAGACATTACGCGGAACAATCCGAGAGACCGATACCGCGAGCCCAAGCATCCGACCGCAACCCATTGATCTAATCCCACCGAGAAAGACGCGAGCCAAAAAAAACCAAAGACCGCAACGAATCTCGAACTTCTCTCGACGCTCCAAGCAATCCGCCCCCCACCGAACGATTCAATACCTGCCAGGCGTCGATGGTGTGCTGGAAGTCCTGGAGCCACCGGTCGGCCTGCATACGCACGGCGTCGTCGGGATGATGGTACAGCGCGTTCAGCGCCTCCTTCACCGTGTTCTGGAGCTCCATCGGGGCTTCGGCGGCGCTCCGCTCGGCTCGCTCCCCCACCCCCCTTGAAATCCCCCGAAATTCGCGGCAGCTCCGGCGGAGGGAGGGACCGGCGGGGGGGTTGAGTGACGGCGCCTCCTCCCCCTTCGAATTTGCGATTAGGGTTTTACGGACTCACGCGCACCTGCGAATCGATGAACTCCGCTGGTGATTGAGGAGAGATTTCTCGAGATCAAAAGGGGTTTTTGGCGCCTCCCTGTAGAGAGAGAGAGAGAGACGAAGCTTTTCGGGGGCCGTCTTTCTAGAGCGTTTGATTGGGAGGGACGGCGAGGAGAGAGAAAGAAGAGAGAGAGAGAGAGAGGGTTTACACTCAATCGTTTGATCTGATCAAAAATTTGATTTCTTTTGCCTCGCTCCTGAGCCTGGAAGCTCCGCACCCGGGTTTCGTTCCGGTGCCCCCGCGGGACCACGGTAAGACCGTCTCGCGATTGGGCGGATCGGTGGACGGCTGGGCCCCGCCGCCTCCGGATGCGCAACGTCGGCCGGGAGATCGTGGGAGCGGGACGATCGTAGCCGCTCCTCCGTTTTTTCGGACAAAATCTTTTATGGCGAGGCGCCTTTTTTTTGTTTTAGTTTTTGGGTTTTTTTTTTCGCTCTGATTTGATCTTTTTCCAGCTGGACTAGGTTGTCCCGGTTCCTTGCATGCTTTCTCGGCAATAAGACACGAATTGAATCCCCTCATCATTTCTTGCTTTTTTGGGCCATTTTTTTCTCGCTTCTTCGGCGAAGACGGCAGTTCGAGCCGCGAATCATTACAAGGATGACCTTTTTAATTTTGCCTAAATAGAATAGGACTGAATAGGATAAAATAAAAAATTTTGAAATTTTTTTATTTGATGAATTACGGATTTAAAGTCGGATAAGATAATTTTTATTTTTATTTTTGCTATTCACGGGTCCGAAAGTGTCGGTGAAGGAAAAAAAGCAGAGAAATTTTTTTGGTGAAAGCTCACAAAGTGTGGGGATAAAGATGACGGCGAGTGGAGCGTAGGGTTTTTGGAAAAAATATGCATTAGAAATCCTATTCAGATTTATCCCATCCGCCGGATTTTTTTATCCGGTCTATATCCGACCTTATCCTATCTTGGACCACCACTAAACACAGGATAGGATAAAACATATCCTATCCTGATTTGTACCAAACCAGTAGGTTCTAGGCAGTTCTTAGAAGCACCGGTCTGGTTCTCGATTATAATTGGAACCAGTAGTTTTCGATGTAGTTCCTAATTTTATGCGTGGAACCGCCCACACGGACCATTCGAATCAACTATTTTTTTATATTCTTGAAAATCTATAAAAATTTAAAAAACTAAAAGACCCTCGAGGCTCAAGTACTTTCTTGCACGCCATAGTAGTTGTTTCCTTTTTCAAATCTAATCAAAACCCAAACAAAACCCTAATCTGCATTTCTCTCTCTCTCTATCACTTGCCTCGCCCCCCTCTAGCTCAACTATCACGACTTGCCTCCCTCTAGCGGTCTCACTCTCTCAATCAACTCTCGCCTCCCTCTCTTGCTCTGTTTTGGCCGCTCGACTCTCACTCTCTGTCTCACATCTCATCAAGGTAAATGCTATATTCTTTTGCCATTCTTTATACACCATTTTGAAATTTTTTTTATCTTGTCTTCGAATTTTTGCTGTTCATTGTCTCGCATCTCATCGACTCTCGCTCTTTGTTTTTTGTAACTTTGTCAAGTGCCCGCCTCATTTGTCTTCGTACGTCTCATTCATGCCTCTTGCCCAATTCGTCTTTTTGATCAAAGATGAAGGGCTCCATCGCGAATCGCTCGGCCATTTTCTTCCCTTCCGTTACCTTATTTCAACATTGAAAAAAAAAAAATTTCCATCAGCCCACTCGGGAATTGGTCTGATTCCCGATTTTTGGGCAGGAATTGGACTACTCAAGAATGGATCGCTCCTAATTGGTTAAAAGATTACATTGAAATTTTGCGAAAAGTTTTAGAGTTGCATTAAAAAAATCAAAAATTTTAAAAATTGAATTGGCATTTTTATAATAAATTTATGACTGATTTTGTAATCATCATCTAAAATAAAGATTGACAATGCTCAAGTTTTTATTTATTTATTTCCACTCGTGTTCTTAAAGGAATGATGTTCGAATTAGTGATTAAAGCATATCAATATATCTTAAATGTTCAGACGATCTGATTAAGAACAATATGTGTGTAAAATTGTTAAGTAAGATTTCTCGTAATTTTCTCATGAGTTTCTTTTTTCCTTTTTATCTTTAGATATACACATATTCGAAACGTCTCTCCTGCTTACAAAAAGAACAAGAATCCAATTACACTAACACAATTTTGGTATTAGCTATTAATTAATTAATGAATTGCTTGAAATCTTGTGATTCACAAAAAAAAAAATCTTCTCACGCCAATCATTTGATGGGCCATGATCACAAGCCAACATCTGATGTCTAACGGGCTGGGCCGATGCAACCGGGCCCAACGGGCCGAAGATCTCGTGCGGGCCAGCCCAGACAAATCCCGTCGGGCACGATCCGTCATCGATCAACCTCGGACTCTCTCGCGCCGAACCCCGCACGACCACGCTAACCGTTCTGCTCTCGCTCCGCTCGCTCGCTCGCTCGCAGCTATGGCGGAAACCGAAGCTCCCTCGCCGGCGATACACATACCCGACGAGTGGTCCGTCGCCGCCGACGCCATCGCCTACGGCTCGGTCGCTCCGCCGCCCCCGACCGCTCTTGTCTGCGGCGCCAAGAACTGCGGCAAGACCACCTTCTCTCGCCACCTCCTC
The DNA here is from genome assembly GCA_031216235.1 of Syzygium jambos. NCBI lineage: Eukaryota > Viridiplantae > Streptophyta > Magnoliopsida > Myrtales > Myrtaceae > Syzygium > Syzygium jambos. Next base: position 1,910,626 of record CM062221.1, read on the forward strand.
AACGTCCTCCTCCAGAGGTCGGTCCGCCGACACCTCCTCTCTCTCTGTCCTTCTCGTTCTTCCCGATACACGTGCTGCCAATTCTCGTTTCATTGTCGGCTCGGTTTGTCCGTGGTCCGTGGACTTCTACGCGCTTTGAGAGTAGAATGGTTTCGGTGATGTGGTAGCTCGATGAACGTGCTGCGCCTCCTGTCGTGCTGGGCTGATTGTATGTTCTTTGATACGTTGATCAGTGCGAGGGCATTGCAGTTTCATGATCTTGTTCGCGAATGTTTGATTTTAGCTCAGCAGTTTTGGTAGCTGCACTTCGATGAGATGGTCACACAGTTCACACGTTCCTTTCCAGATTGAATTCATCAGTACATACGTTTGCTCGCCAACGCATTAAGCTGAACATGTATGAGCTAATGGTTCATAAGTTAGGGAAGGAGCTAAAAAGATCTTCTTGATTTAACTAGTTAATCTCTGTGGGCTATGAGTTTCGTGCTTAAGTTTGGGTTGCACTTATGATGTGCCCAGTTATCGGTTAAGTGGCTCGGCCGTGTCGATTTGTTTGGTTAGTATATTTGACAAGTTGAATTCGGTGTGTTTTTCTCTTCCACTGTGTCGTGCTGAGAGCTTAGTGGAGATTTGTATGCTTGTCATGTAGAATAAACACGTTTATCTGTTCATCTTCCTATTTCTTCTGAGCTGCTCTCCCTCTATGCAGATATAAAAGAGTAGCTTATTTGGATACAGACGTTGGGCAGCCAGAATTCACTCCCCCTGGTTTTCTCTCTCTTACCATAGTTGACAAACTGACACCAGGTATCGTTCTTGTAATTACCGCCTCCTTTCGTTTCCAACCCATGAATCGTATCTCTGTTTTCATGGCTAACTTTTTTTTTCTTTTCTTCCTGTTCTTTATCATCTATACTTTTGCAAAGTAGATTTGACAATTCCCTGCTTGAAGACACCGGAGAGGTAATAATCATGTTACTTACGTTGCTGCTTCTGAAATTTGAGTGGATTCACAATTTTATACATTCATTCTGCTACTAAATCAGTTGGTTGGATGTTCTGCCCCCTAAGGGAAAAGGCTCTATAGTGTGGCTTACCTGTTTCCCTGCATCAGATGCTTTTTCTTCGGAGATGTTTCTGCAAAAAGGGATCCTGCAGCATACTTGAAGTGTATATATGCTCTCTATGATTACTTACGCGAGGGGCACTGTAGTTTGAACAGCAACGAAGACCCTGCCGTAGTTGGATTGCCAACAGTTGTCAATACACCTGGCTGGGTCAAAGGCATAGTATTTTCGATATCTAAATCACTATCATCATTTCTGCTATTTCCTTGTGGCCCATTAGGGTTCTCCTTTTCTTCTCACTTTGTAGCTGTTTATGTCTTACTGATTATGTCTCCAGGTGTTGGTTATGATGTACTGGTCAAGGCGTTGAGATATATTTCTCCTACACATGTAGTTAAAATAAACATCTCGGCCGAGAGCAAGAATCTACCACCTGGGCATTTCTGGTTAGATGAGGATTACGGCGAGACTGTCCATTTAATAGAGATCAAGTCGGCTCGGCAGGATTCTTTCAATAGATCGTAAGCATTTACCCTGTTCAATGGTTATTGATGAACCAATAGTGTCAAGAAGCAAATTAATTTGGCTAGAACTTGCTCTTGCTGTCCTCAACATTAATGTGGCAGGTGGGTCTTGAGCCCCACTCTCATGGTGTGAGTAAGCTTTTTGGGACCCTGTCTAATGAATAAATGGTTGTAACCGTAATGACATCAGATGTTCTTTCCTAATGAAGTATTTATGTGATTATGTTCCTTAGGAGCTCTTTTCATCTATTTGAGTATCAGTGATCAAATATGTTTATGATGGTGCTTTCCTCATCTATGATTGCGGAGTACCATGTCACGCATCTGTTTCTATTGTCCTTTTGCGACAGAAATCATATATTCACGCTAAACCCGGTTCATCGAACTTTTAGGAGATTGTATAACTTTAATGGTCCTATGTGTTCCAGGGTTCTCACCCAAAAAGATGCGCGACTTTTGCGAGATATGAGGATAACGGCTTATTTCAGGCAGTGCTTCCCCAGTAGCTCAAACATTACCAAAATAAAGGAACTCGCACATGCATTGGCTTCTCATCCCCCTTATGAAATTCCAATTTCTGCCATCAAGATAAAGCATCTGCACTGCCAGGTCAATTCCTAGTAACGGATAAATGTCGAAACTTTGATAGAAAGTTTCTCGCTGGAGATTTTTGGTACCAATCTCTTTAGAACATTCTTGTTTGAAACAGAGGATATAAGTGGACAACGAACAACAGGGACTTATCTAGAAGATGGTTTGTCAATTATATTATGGCTTTCTGCATTACCTAAAGGAAATAAGGCCTCTTATTTTTCTTCTCCTTGTGGTCTGTGGTAGGTCCCAAGTACTGAAGTATTTTATAGCTTGAACGCATCCATTGTCGGCTTGGCAATTAGCTCCAATGATTTGCCTTCTTGTGTAGGTCTTGGTAGGTTGCTTTTTCCGCATCTGTTTACAATTAGTTGCTGATGAGCTTATGGTTCACGTATACTTTCAATAAATTCTCTGCATAAGATCTATACTTATCTAGCTCACTTTTCTTGATGGACCAGGTATTGTAAGAGGTATTGACTTGTCAAGAGGATCTATTTATGTGATCACCCCTGTTCCTTTGAAGATGCTGGAGAAGGTTGATCTTTTTCTGCAGGGCTTCATTCAAATACCAACGAGTCTGTTGCAGGTCCTAAATCTTGATTTCATCCTGCATCAGATCTTTGTCATCTAGACTTGCATCTTCTTTGATATCCATGTCTTTCCATTTTACGGTCCTTTTATAGGCAGGACACAACAACACCCTTTTAGTTTGATTTGTGCTGGTTTTATTCAATGTGCATTGGCTGCACCGGCAATGGATTTCCGGTCTACCTTGGTTTTTATGGTCACTATCTTGACTAACTTCTTCATGACATTTTTGATGGGCATTATTAAATTCTCCACCAGTTGTTCCTTTCTGATATGGGCAGATCTGAACATCTGAGTTGTTCTTTGCAGGTGCAAGGATACATGTCCCCATACATGTCTACAGATGTTCTACCCACAAGTTAGCCGAGGTTTGTTGTCATATGCCATATGGCCCCTGCAGTATTTTAGCTCAGTCATTGTACATCCAAGATGAAGTACAATATAGTAGTTACAGGACAGCAATATGCAAGCACAGTGATATCCTTGTAGGAGTAAATTTCCTAGTTGAGTATATGTGCTGTGGAGCGAAGTGAATAGACAGTTAGCACCACAGAAAGAAAAGTATTTTCCTTTGCAGGCAAGTGATGTTGTCGAATAATTTGACTCTAATTTGATTCAGGAAATTGGTGTTCGGGGAATGATTTACTTGTCTGGCTTGGTGCATCGCATGAGAAAGAAGTGTGGCAGCTTGAGCATTTACTATACCATGTCCAGTACTTAATGATTGATATAATTTGCACATCATGATATACAAAATCGTGTTCATCAAACAAGTCGCGTTCAAATTGAAAGTTTTGAAAATTGGATACGATTAGTAAGATTTCTATTAACTCTATTGATGGTGTAAAGAGAATAAATTTTAGTCGTCGTCGCATTAGATACCGTCTGCATTTAGAGACGAATATTAGCTAGTTGAATTCTTCAACATGTCAACCATCTAAAAGCAATTGTGTAAATAAAATACGATCTCTCATGAGTGTCACTTCGCTTCTGAATAAATATCGATAAGTCAATAAGAAATGAGTAGGTTACTTTCTAAAAGGAGTTGGAAAATGGTGTAGATAGCATGTCACCATTGACAATATTGGAAATCCAATTCATTCTAATAATACTAGAACTATTTAAAACACATTTATCTATTAATTCCGTTAAAATGGACATTCCACGCATTGGATGAGGATTGATGCCGGCATTATGTATTTATAAAGATTAAATTGAAAGAACAAACAAACTGGCTTAAGACAAAGATGGTGTCTTTGGCTTGCATGTTTAGTGGAGAACCGTTATTTCAGGTAAGTTCTTGACCGTTTCTAATTATAGTTGAAGCAAAGCTCACCACCAATACTTTAGAGAATCCTGAGTTGAAACATAAATCTATCAAGCCAAGCTGTCTCTGTCCTTCCCAGAGGGAAAACAAGAGAGGAGAAGAGAAGAGAACAAGAGGTCATGATCTCGGTCTGCTCTGACTCACCAAGGTCATGATTCTCTGACTCTCCATTGATTAATCACTCCATCCTCCCTAAACTTTTTCTCTGGATAAGTTGCTTCACTTTTCTAGTTGATTTTGTCGCCGCGAAAGGCCACATGGCGAAGCGATCGTTCAAGTGTTTTGTGGAGCAGGAGCTGGGAAAGTTCCCGCTTTTCGTGATCTACGCCGTGCTCGAATGGCTGCTCATCATCATGCTTTTTGTCGATGGGTTTCTGGCGTTCGCCGCCAATGAATTCGCCAAGTTCTTCGAGATGCGGGTCCCCTGCCTTCTGTGCACAAGGATCGACCATGTGCTGGTCCAGAGGAGTCCCGATTTCTACTACAACGAATCCGTATGCGAAGTGCATAAGAAGGAAGTGTCATCCCTCGCCTACTGCCACGTCCACAAGAAATTGTCCGACATCAGGAAGATGTGCGAGGGGTGTCTTCTTTCTTTCGCAACTGAGAAGGAATCTGATTGCGATACCTACAAGTCCCTCGTGGGGATATTGCATAAGGATCTCGAATGCTTCGTACAGGATGATTCCGGGGTTCATTTGGCGTTGCCTTCCGGAAAGAAGGATGAGAGGGTCGAGGTCATGAAGAGTGGAAATCAACGGTGCACATGTTGCGGAGAGCCACTGAAAACGAAGCCATCTTTGCATTCGAAGAATGGCCCGAAATCGAGAAGGAGCACCAGCCCAATTTCGCAAGCTCCCGCTCCATCTCCTAGAGGGCCCTTTGTGACCTTGAGGAATGAGGAGGCGCCTAACTTGATGTTGCCTCATATCCGTTACACAGAACTAAAATTCAACCCCGATGCTGGATCTGATATTCCTGGCCATGACGCGAGCTTGAATGGGCTACTTCCTGACAGCCAGGGTAATATTTGTGCCTGTGAAAATCATCCCTCATCCTTCAATGATCTCTTCGAGGGACTTCAGAATTGTTGTCTTTAGGTAATAGCTAGGGCAATCATATTCATTTCCTAGTTTGAATTCTTTTCTTGCTTTTCATCCATGACAGGTACATATGAGATGAAAATTGCTTCGGTGCCGTTGCTCAATGAGAGCGATGACATTGGCGAAGCAGTCAGAACGCCTCCCTTTGGGAGGGGAAACAAGTTCTTTGGCATCCCACTTACCGATTCAGCTAACTCAAGCCCGAGGTGGGGTTCGAGGCAGTTAAAGAAATCGATCCTTGACAAGGTCGATTTTGCTTCTGAGCCCAGTGATGGCATCATAGCAAGTGAAGACTCTATCTTGAGCCATTTAAAGAGGCAGGTTCGCTTGGACCGCAAGTCGCTGATGGCCCTGTACATGGAGCTAGACGAGGAAAGAAGCGCCTCAGCTGTCGCGGCCAACAATGCAATGGCCATGATCACGAGGTTACAAGCAGAGAAGGCGGCCGTCCAAATGGAGGCCTTGCAGTACCAGAGAATGATGGAGGAGCAGGCAGAATACGACCAAGAAGCCCTTCAAGAAATCAGTAACTTGCTTGCCAAGAGAGAGGAAGACATCAAATTGTTGGAGGCCGAACTGGAAGCGTACAGAGGGAAGTATGGATACTTGGAGGGTTTCGAAGTTCGCAAGGACGAAACAGTAGACAAGGATTGCCAGGAGTTGAAGCATCAGTATTCTTTCTCCGATGGGGGTTCCGAATGTGGAAGCCACACCCCTAGTGTCAACCAAGGAGAAACCGCTGGGGACATCACACAGGATCAAAGCATCCTTGATTCGTTGCAGGATGAAATAGGTATCAGTAAATCTCCAGAAGAAAAGATTTGATCCCAGTAGGACTGCTACACTTAAGAACGCGTGCATTTCGTTGTTGGTCATTATCAGAGGAGGCAGGAAGCGGAGATGGGAATGTTACGATGACAGGAGCATCTCATCATACGGAGTGGAAATACAATTGGAAAGATGTCAAGGGACGGCACTTCCGGAGCGAAACATCTCGGCTTTTAATAAATTCAATCTTGATGGTAATTTATTTCCCATACTTAGGTCCTTTGAAGTCTGGAGAACTGACAAGGCACAGAAAGGTTTGCCTGTATATAGGAGTGATTTTAAACATTTGGACAGTTGCAGGTTGCTTATCGTAAATTCAATTTTTCCTAGAGCATCTGCGCCGGAAGTTTCTTGCTACATCTCAACGTGCTTGAATATTCTTTGTATTTTTGGCACGATCAGTCAGGTGCCAAACAGCATCTTGCACACCGATATGTAATGTACCTGCCAAGCAGAATTGAATCGTGTCCTGTCCAATGTCTCAAACAATTTCCAGCCGACAGAAACTCAAATCCGAGTCGGGTCAAAAAGGACCCTGACACGTATGGAAGTTCGATGGAACGAGTCGGAAAATAAATGCATTATCTGGCATGCAATTTATCACGCAAGCCATCGATAAACACAATCCTTACAAGATCAATTAAACCGTGCATGTATGGCCAATAGTATCATGATTTTCCATGTCTTCTATGGAAAGAAAAAGAAAATGATTTGTCCCCAGCAATGATCACAGATAGACTTTCTTTTCCCGTAATGAACCTCTGCAGCACGTTTCTGGCAACTGATGATGCCGACGACATTCCCATGTCCCACTTTCACTCTGTCTTTTCATCTTCATCTTTCTTAGGATGTAGACATTCCCTTTCTCACCCTGGGAAGATTTCTGGAGTTCGAGGCCTAACGGAGCTGAATTCCTCTCTTGACCCGTTTAAGCCCTTCGAGTGTCACCGCTGATGATTTGCAGTATTAGAAGTGATCAAAAGAAACATTATTTCATGATAGATCCCATGTAACGCAAATCGGGAATTGAATGAATTCGACATTTTTGCCTGTGTACTTATCTGCAGAAGCAGATATGAAATAGTAATTTTTCCACTTTTGTAGCTTGGTCATGCGGTGAAGGGAGATCTTGCACTTGAAAACCGGATGTCAAACTTTGATCACGTTTGGTTCATGAACTTTCATTATTGTTCCAATGTAGGCCTTCAAATTTATATTTGTTACAATCGACTCGTTGAAATTGTAATATTTTTTTTCAATCAAACCCATCCATATTCAACTTCGACAATTTGAAGCTCGCCTATGGTCGGAGTCCGTCAATATCGCGGCAAAAAATTAGCCACAGTGGGCCATTAGTTTGTGTCGACCAAGCTACAATAACAGTACTTCAAGATACAATCGCACAATTAAATAAATTTTCGTTAACTTATCGATCGAGGCACTCGATATCTCAACATCAGACATTTGATCGGCGATACCGACCCGGCCTCGGCTTCGATTTACCCGAATCGGAGAGGAGCGGCTCGATCGGGAAATTTCTGTATCACGAAGTCGAGGGACCATTTTGAAAAAACAACTTTAGTTCACGGGCTAAATGCGTAAACATTCCGTCTTCTCTGCTTTTGACGCAAAAAACACGATGCTCGCTTGTGATAAGCTATCCACTCGGAGTCGGGTGGCACCGATGACCCATCCGCGCGCATTAGCATCGTCCGTCGCCTCGAGATCGCTCTCCTCCTTGGCTCGCCTCCTTATCCTGCGCCCACCCACCGGCGCTCTGCGCGCCGCCGCGCGGACCAAGATGAGCGACCCCAGCAGCGAAAACCAAGAAAGGGACCAGCTTGAGTCCATATTCAAGCAGAAGAAGATCCTCCGCACCAGAGTCCGCAGGGCCCTCAAATCCATGGACCCACTTCAGAGATCTCAAGAGGGTACTCGAATTTCGCTCGTATCTGCAGATTTTGTTCTGTTGTTGGTCGGAATAGCTTGTTCTTGATGATGGGTTTTGCATATGAAGCGTCTCTGTTTGTGTAATGTATGAAAAGGTATGTGTGCATTGCTGGATTTTTTGTTGGTGTCTTTTGGTTTTGGACCATTTTTTGTTTGATTAAGCAATGGGGCAACTTTTTGTGGGATGTGAAGTGTTTTCATGAAGGAACTAAAATGAAAACGGCGGGGTGGGAAGCAGTGACATAGATTTCTTTGACTGTGGGTTGTAAATTGTCAGCTGGCGAATAAAGTTTTCTGATGTGCTCCACATTGAGATTTCCATCCTTTGTTTCAGCATTTTCAAAGGAAATGCATACCGAGAAAACAGGACAAAATGTTTGTGTTTGTGTGTGTGTGTGTGTTTTCTCTGGCCATCATGTGCAGACAGCAGAAGTGGTGTTATTACTTATGTAAAATCGATGGACTGGATTGAGCCTATGATTGATGGAATGTCGCACCTTAAAGCTAAAAAAAAGTCTCCGCAGAAGAAAGCGGGCTTAAAGCATTCCAGCTTTGATTTGTATGAATTGGTGTGGCTTAGTAGTTTAAATCATGGAGAGGTTCGCTTGAAAATATGGATGACTTAACCACTGCTTATACCAATTTCCAAGGACAAGGGTTTACTAAACACATAAAAGCAAGCCGTGACATTGATTTGTTGGATGTGACGTCATTTTCTTCATCGAAAGATTTCCCTGCTCAATACAATGTGATTGGTGTGGCCTTTGTCAGATGAGACAATTCAGAGTCTTGTACTAGATGCTCCGTGGTTCAAATCTAGTCAGAGATTATGCGCATATATCAGCTGCAGTGCCTTACGGGAAGTAGATACCTCGAAAATTCTCTCACAAGTTTTGCAAAATTCAGCCAAAGGTGTGCTCCCCTGCTCTCCACCTTTACATTCACATTTAGCTGCCCAACTTAATACACCAAATTTCCTATCTCTGCTATGGGCATGGAGATCGTTAAGGTTGTTTCTTATGTTCCTGAAAACTGATATATATTTCCCGATTTATCTCTAGATGGTCACATACAGATGAAGAAGAAGCTTTATGTTCCACGTGTGGAAGACAAAAACAGCCACATGAGAATGCTCAACATCTCAAGTGTCGGCGATATGATTGCAAACTCAATGGACATATTAGAACCTGCTGCATTAGGTGCTGATGGAAATGAACGTGAAGATGGTAATTGTCTTCTTATCAAAACCATGTCTCTTCTTACTGCCATTCTTCCTCCTTGCTTTCTTCTTTTCATCATGTAACAAATAACATTTGAAATTCCTGGGCTGATTTTTTCGTGTGGAATTTGTTTCGACTTTATGCATCATTCCTTGTGGTTTATGAAATGGTGGTCTCTTATAGCCTGGGATTTAAACTTGCAAAAGCTTTTGCCAGTTAAGTCCACTTTTAGGAAAGCTTATCGCATTGAATAATTACTTACTCAATATGATCGTTTCTCCTTGTTTGAGTAATTCCTTTCTGTAGTAGTAGAATTGGGCAGATCCTCCTTACGTTGAAATGGACAGTGTTGAAATTATACATACAATTTGGAAGGGTCTATGAGTGTCATATGATTTCATGTAAAGTGGGTGGAGGGGCATACTATTCTACATATAATTGCTTTTGGCAGTTGGATTATCACTTTTCCATTGTACTGATTGTGAGATACAATTTGACAGAGGATGAGATACTGCGTTTGTGGATTCCAAATTTACGCGAGAGGCATGGTTGTTAGTCGTTTTTTAATAGGAGGTTGTAACGTGACCAATAAGGAGAGCTACAGTTGCTTCCTCATTTGTTAATAAATCTTCATGTAGTTAGTCTTTGTGATCCTTGAGCTCATGTTAATACCTTAGATCTCAAATATTGACTTCCTCGATATGCGTACAAACATGTATACCAGATATTGTCCCCTGTGGTTGCATATTATTCTGCATTTGTTAACCTATGGTTACGTGAGGCCTGAAGGAACTTCTCTCATCTCAGTCATGCAGGCGGATGATCCTGTTGACTTGTTCCTTTTACCTGGTAATTGTTGTTGTTCATCCTATTATTGTTATGAGGCATGCTTCAAGGTTAGAGAAACTAGAACGTCAGTTGCTTTGCTTGTCTTTGTTGTTAGGACTTGCATTTGACGCATCTGGAAGACGCTTGGGCCGAGGTGGAGGGTAGGATTGTGATCACTACCTTTTATTTTATGTTCGAGATCTAAGCTCTGTCAGAAATATACACTTGCTATGATAGTGGATCCTAACCTTGTTAAGTTTCTCCATGATGGTGACAATTAACCTGACATAGTGTTTTTTGTCTTAGTAATGTACTTTTAATTTAGAAAACTTTTGTTCCATGTCCTCCAGAGAGCAGAATCAAATTATTTTTCATTAGGATTTTGCTTGCTTTTACCTTTTTGTACTGACTGTATTGCATTTGCAAAAGGTATTATGACACTTTCCTGAGAAACTACCAAGAGCTTGCACATGCTCGGAACTGGAAGCAACCACTCCTTGGTATGTTGGTGAATAGTTTCTTTTCCTTTCTCAATTTATGGGACGGTATAGCTTAAGAGTTTCGGCCTGTTCATTTTTCGATGCTTGCAGTTGCCTTGTCATACTCTCCACAAATTATGGATGAAGGAGTCATACCAGTCACTCCAGATGACCTCCCGGTAGATGCTCTCGTCTCCCCCTCTGGTGTAATTCCCATAGGCCCTGCAGCTTTGGACAGGTTGGCCTAAGATTCTGCGGTCTTATTTTCCCTGTGCTAATTCATTTCTCAATACTGGTCCAATTGGTTGCAGAATGAAGATTTGACATGGGCTTTGATACCCCGTCCGGGTTCTCTGCCAGTCTGGTGTGGGACCTGCAAAGGGTGATGTCCATTGCTTAAAACATGTGGCTGGCTTTATCAAAGTCATGATGACGCAAGTCCTTAATGCCTTGTTTTGCATTGATCTCTAATACCATCGATACATAGAAAAGCCAGTAGGCGAGAAGATCCTCCTGATTTATCTTCTGTTTCATGGATCAAGCATTCGAACTCTTAGTAGCCCAGGTGAATCTGTGCCCTCTGGGGGAGCTTAGCTAGGTTTTGTCATTCTGGGTCTTCTCTCTGATCACAGATGTGTAGAAACCACAGTGTAATTGCTCCTTAAGTAGCAATTCATCGGTGAAAAATGAATTGGTTTGATCCCACAACCAGAAGAAGAAGGAAAAAAAAAAGAAAAAGAAAGCAAGTCATTTGGGCGGACAGCAATTTGCGACATTGACCAGGTTAACTCCATGCATACCCGGTCAATTCCGTGTAACTCGGTACTTGATCCCTCCACTCCTTATTATCCTTTCTGGTAGGAGGCAGAACAAGCTGTTGTTGCATCTTCTCTTTCTCGTCACATAATATATTTATCTGCTCGATCATGTGTGGTTAAAACACAAGCATGACGAGAGTCTTCGAGGAACAGCTTTGTGAGAGCAAGTTGCGTGACTCGTTTCCTCGGGTGGACGACAACTCATTGCCTGCCCTTTCACACTGTCCTGAAAAATAAGGATACTTTTTACGCAAAGTCTGTTTGGTTGCAATTTTCAGTCACTTTCTTCAGCAAGATACTTTCAGCCTTTGCTGACCTCGGCCCTCGGCTCACCCGAGGTTGGTGAGCTCGAGCAGCTCGCTGGCCTTGGGCAAGGCCCCGCCTCACCTGTGGCCGGTTGCCGGGAAGAAAGAAAAGAAAAAAAACAGAGAAAAAAAAAAAGAAAAGAAAATTAACTATTATTTAAAAAATTCAAAAATAAAATAATTAAAAATTCTATTTTTAAAAAATAAATAAATAATATTTTTTTAAAAGGAGTGCAACGGGGATTTTTCATACCAAATAACGAAAAGTATTTTTTTTAGCTCATTTTTATGTTTTAACCGAATATCGGAAAATATTATTATTTTTCTGGAAAATGGCTTCTAGGCAAATATTTTTCAGAAACGTGATATTTTTCGCGAAATGAACGGAGCCTTAAAATCACATGTCTCTAGTCCTCATGCTTTTGGTCAAACTCTAGGTAATAGCGTCTCAGGTTATGCCCCAAGACTTCTCATGTTTTCGTTCATGGCCTAGGCAGCAGAGTCTCAAACTCTACCTATAAGGTCCCCGGCTCCGGCGTTGGGGTCCCCAGTTTGAGCCGAACACGGCTCATGGTGCTCAACCCTTGAGTTATCTATCCTATCCTCGATCCTTGGTGTCCCAAGCTCCAGCACTAGGGTCTTAAGTCTTGTCATTAGGATCTCAATTTTTTGGGCATTGGGGGTTCCACACCGACCTCGAGGTCTTGAATCAAGGCCCTGGGACCATGGGTCTAGGTGTTGGGGACTCGAGCTGACCTCCCCCTTCTCGTGCACCATGTGATAGCAGGAGGTGACGGATTGGACTATTCCATGACTTTGGTGGTGACGGAGTATAAATTAAAGGTTGCTAGGTAATTCAATACCATACGTTTTAAAGAAATTTTATTATGGAAATATTTTAGCTCTAACGAGTAGTCCTTTCTTCTAAACGAAAAATTTTAGGATTTGAATTTTCATTCATTGAGTAATTCATTTCCACGTTAATAAAAAACTAAACATTCCCTTAAGGAAATCTCGCAAATCATAACAAAGAGCAAATCAATCTTATCTCTCGTCCTGACTTGGGAGGTATGGAGAAAAATACCCTCTTCGACATTGTTATTAGTACAGTTAGAGTAATATGTCAAAATGGATCATAGACCCATTTTTTAACCCATATACGATGAGTTGAACTATTATATGAATTAGTTATATTTAGTAAGTATGTTATAAATAAATTTAGAACGGTAAAACCCAACATAATGTAAGTGTTAAATCAGTTTTCCTAACTTTGGTTAAACTTGAAAGTATTTTAGTAATATGGGTCACGTTATATATGGATTACTAAATTTGCATTGCATAGAAATTGATCAAAATAGATTAAATTAAATATACTTGAGTCGGATATTTTGTATCCAATGCGATACATCCGTGTGTGATGGGTCTAATTTGGAATAATTAATTGAGCACAAAAGTGAGTGTTGAAAATGACACGGAAAAGATGGACGCGCTTGTCGCTCGAGCATCTTTGAATGTTGTGGTCCATCAAAGTCGATCACGAGCACACATGTTTTGCACCTACCCAAATTTTCTTCCAAGAGCTTTTCCAGGGTGGTTCGCAATGCACGATCTTTTTGCTTTTTCTTCCGATTCTCTGTAGCTCGTCTGCGCACGTTGACTGACTTTGAATTTAGCTAATGCAACAAAAGGGTCTCTGCTTATGCATCTAGATTCTTCCTTCTACTGGCCATTTCCATCAACAATTTCCTAACATTGTGGACATCGGCTTTGTAAGAGATGCCCCCGAGGTTCCTGTAGACTAACTCCGGAGCCATGTATCCCCATGTTCCTCTCGCAGCAGTCAGAGACACGGTGTTGTAGTCCATGGGATACAGTCTCGCGAGCACAAAGTCAGGAATTTTTGGAGTGAAATCCTTATCCAGAAGAATGTTGTGATGTTTAATGTCAAAATGTAGAATTTGCATGTCGCAATCTCGATAAAGATACTCAATCCCTCTGGCCACTCCAAGAGCAATTTCGTACACTTCTTTGAAAACAAGAGAAGTCCCTTGTCCTCGTGAAAAGATATGCCTATCCAAAGACCCATTGCACATGAAATCATAGACAAGAGCTTGTTTGGAGCCATCAAAGCAAAAACCAATGAGTCCAACCACATTAACATGATGAATTCTTCCAATTGTAGCTTTCACAGATGAAGTCCTACCCGTCTAAATTCCGCTTCTTTAGAATCTTCATTGCCACCTCACGGCCACTCCAGAGTCTTCCTTTGAACATGGAACCATACCCACCCTCACCTAGTTTGTCCTTAGGACCATCCGTCCGAGTAAGAGTATCTTATAAGTAAGAAGTTATTGTTAGATTGCAAAAATTCTTCAACGTTTTGATCCATTGCTAAGTGTTTCTCCATATGTGTAGGAACGTGCTTCAAGGTTTCAAGGACCACCATTACAGTCTCCAAGACATTGTCGTAGGAATGAGTCAAGCACTTCCGTTTGGCTGACCAATCTGCCTCATTTTTTTCTTTTGTTCTCATTATACCAAGTTTGATTTGAAGGCCATGCAGAAGTGGTGGATTGACAAAAATTTGGAAGCGCTAGAGATTCTTCCCCGTGCTTTCCTAGTTGATCAAGTGGTCAAAATGTCAAAGTCTTAGCTCTCTTTCTTCACGAGAGGCGAGTCTTCCATTCAAGTGCGGTCTATTCAAATCAATCTGCTCAACAACTTTAATTTGTTGGCCTAGAGATGGGGCCTTCATCTAGAAATTTATTTGTCACCCACTACTTTCTTTCCTCAGGAAATAGTAAAATTACGTCTAAGAGCTGCTTATTTCTGGAATTCCTTATTCATTTGGATTAGGTGGAAAATATGCTAGACAAGTTATGGAAGTGTTCTTGTCTCCATTGCTGATGTTGCTAGCAAAGACCTTGCGGTATTTCTGTTGCTTTCTTACGTCGTGCTCAGACTTTTATACCAAGCCTCGTTCACACGCCGCTGTAGCTCAACTTTATCAGAAGGGCCAGTCAGTCTTCTGCAACTTGCATCCAGGTCCCATCCAACTAATACCACTGAACAAACTTGTGTATATAACAGCGGAGAGATGCCCTTAACCCACCGAAGCCTCGTACTTTCTTCAACTGCCAAATACATTTTCCAGCTCTCCCATGGAGATCTCACCGACTTCGCAGATCTCACCGTTGTTTTGCCTAACAATAGTTCTCGTTCTAGTTCTTCCTATTCCTTCCTATTCAGCCGACCCGGATTTGTTGCAGGATTTCTGCGTCGGAGACTTGAAGGCCCCCATAACTATTAATGGCTTACCCTGCAAACCGGCCTCAGAAGTAACCCCAGATGACTTCTTCTTCGATGGCCTGAGCAAAGAAGGCAATACGAGCAATCAATATGGTATGAGCCTGACCCCTGGAAACGTCCTTACCTTTCCCGGGTTGAACACACTAGGGATTTCGATGAACCGCGTCGATTTCGCTCCTGGTGGAATTAATGCTCCCCACTCGCACCCTCGTGCAACCGAGTCTGGGATCATCATCGAGGGGAAGCTCCTTGTTGGATTCGTGAGTACCGATAACGTGTTCTACTCCAAAGTCCTCACTGCAGGTCAGATGTTTGTGGTTCCAAAAGGGTTAGTGCACTTTCAGAAAAATGTTGGGGAAGGGAAGGCCCTCATCTTCACAGCCTTCAACAGTCACTTGCCTGGGTCGGCACGACTTGCTACAACACTATTTGGCGCGACACCAGCCATTCCAAATGATGTATTGACACAGGCTTTTCAAGTCGAAGAAGATGTGATCAATGAGATAAAAGCCAAGTTCAGCTCTTGAAAGCCAACTCAATACTAGGAAAGAAGCCGGCCACTCGATCTCAAGAATGAGGATTTCGTATGATGAAATTGTGTTTAATGCACTGATATGCTCAATCATATTCGTTCTTTGGGTAATGCCCACAAAAACCCACAGATCAATCTCTCCGTCTCATTTGGCAGTTCATATCGTCATTTTGTTTGTCAATAGCATGTAGAAGCTGTATAGACTTGGATGAAAGAAAGCGACTCCGGCGAAATGTCAAGACAAGTAAGTCGTAGAATTTTGCTTCCTCATATATTATGTTCGAGAAGCCACAAATAAACAGTGTACGCTGTATCTGATCTGGTTAGATAGTGCAGATGGAAATCAGATGCATTTCCCGCTAAGATTAGGTATTACATAATTGAGAATGGACCTACAATTTTTGCTTTGTGGATTTGGCACCAACAATAAAGTTCATGTTACATATTGACGTGGACCTGAATAGTTAATCTGGCTCCTCGATCCTAAGTTAAGTCGAGCAAGTCCGTTGTCATCAAGTCTCTCTCTTAAAACCGCCACCGGTCTGCATATGAAGCCAATCCGGTTGTGCTTGTGATCCTTGCATGTAATCCCTCACTGCTTGTGAGGCAAACATCATGCCAGTACCGTCAAAAGGCTGTGACATGAGCTAAAACCCAGATTGGATTAGTCAATAGTTGCAGCTGCCAATTGCTACCGATCTCACAAGATAAAGTCCATGTTGCAGGCGGAAGTTAATTCAAATTAAATAGGACATAAGTAAGCCAGCAATAATAGTGACGTGCATCAGAACTAGCATTCTCTTGTAGTTGCATTTTACGGTCTTGTAGAAAGCAAAAACTAGCTCTTATTGTAAGTCACAGCACAACAGGTCTGGCGTTGACAATGAATGCATTTGCTAGAAGATCCGAGAGGAAAACATCACCATCCTACTAGAAAAATGGAAAGGGGAGTCTTGATTGGGAATACCCATTGTGGTCGTGGACTAAATTAACAGAGTTATCTTCTGTCCATAAAACATAGTGTACTTACATCTTTGGCAACAAAGCCTTCCACTGCCGGGCTCATGTCCATCCTTGAATTGACTGCTTCGAGCTTCATCGACAAGAACTAGAATATCCATGGTATAGATTTAGATCGCTAAAACGAGCATAACAAGTCATCCAGCAATAACTGGTATAGTGACCGAAAAGCCTTACCTCAACCTGGTGCTGCAATGACTGGATATAATTGATAATCTCATCAAGAACCAGTGCCTTTCCAATGATCTGATCAGAAGGACAACATCAGGAATTTAGCCATCTAACCCAGGACTCAAGTATATGGTAGATGATATATGTTAGCTGTGAAATGGTTTGAACAGGTTAAAACCGTTTACCGGGAAGGTGAGGAGCGACAGGGGACAATGAAAAATGCTTGATGGCCTACATATGGTTAACAATGGCGCTGATTCAGCCTAGACAAATAGCATACCTTATTGCAACCAGGGACCAAATCTTGTAGAATTTTCATCCTCTCACTAATCTTCTCTCTCCTAGCCTGCCAAAGAGATGCGAACATAGGCATAGATTCAACAGCAATCGATTCCATGACTATGTACTTTCCAGTCACGTATGTTGCCCAACACAAGTCATACACTAAAAGCTGTTACTTACTCTCTCTGCTAAGCTGTGACTGTCCGTTGCTTGGCCCCTCCTCGCCCTCACATGTATGTAGTCTTGCTTCGGTGGCTCAGACGGTTTAGCACTTTGTTCCGCGGACAACTTATTACAAGCAACAGAATTTGCCTCTACTTCGGCTTTGGAACCATCATTCTCATCGCGGGATCCGGCTATTTTCGTGCGCTTGGTACCATTTGAATTGTTCTGTTGCGGCAAAAGGAATGATAATCAACACAGCAATCCCATAGAGAGGAGCACAGATCTTCGCATAACAAGAATACCAACGTAATTTGGTACTCCTATCTCTTGCTCCTAAAGATCAAGAGCTTTTCGCTTCGGATTCGAAGTTAATGCATTGCAGACATTTACACCATTCATTTGTTCCTTAAAATCTAGCAAAACTAAAAAAAAACCCAGACCTATAAACTGTCTACCAGCTCTCGTCAAATTGCTAGAAACCATATGCCAAACTAAGCCAAGATTTGTAAAAGTCAATGCTTGAGTGATTACGGCAAATCCACTCAAATCCAACGACCCAAAATCAGAGTCCATTAAAGCTTGAAACTTCAGACACATTAAGACAAGCCCAAATCCAGAACGGAGCAAGTGAGAGAGAAATTTGCACCGGACTGACCAAATCACTGCCCACGACACCACTCGAGGACACCATCTTCGACGACTCGTCCTCGGAGCTCGCATCCTTCCTCTTCCGCCCGCTGCCGCTCTGCTCCGTCACCGTCGACTCCTCCACCGACCCGACAATGCCGGGGCCGTCGCCGCCGCCGCCGACGCCCAGGGGCCAAATCTCGGCCAAGGTGTAGGCGGACGGGTTGGCGGCGGAGAAGGAGGATGCGTTGACTAGGGGCGCGTCCATCGGGAGGATGGTGGAGGGTCCGGGCTCATGCGAAACGGGGCAGGACCCGAACCGAGGGGGGATGGGGCGGATCCGGATCAGCAAAGGGGGGATGATAAAGTTGGGTTCTTGGGATTGGAGGCACAAGGCAGAAGGCAGTGGCAGTGAGTGAAGAAGAAGGCCAGTGGGCGTGTTTGGGGGGGAGATCAGGGAGCTGATGATTTGTTTAAGTAAAGGGGGAACTCACAAACCAAACACAAACACAGGGGAAGAGAGAGAGAGGGAAGAGAGACTGAGAGAGTGATGAGTGGTGGGGGGGTGTCCCTTTGCCTAGACACTGGAGGAGGAAGGCAGAAGTTTTTATGGTTTGGTCCCCCACTGGTCATGAGCTGCTTCTTTTCCCCCTTTTCTCTCCCCTCAAGTACCATAAACTTTAAAATATATATATATATATAATTCGATTCTAAAAATTAGGGAAAAAGCTACCAAAAACCCCAAACTTTACCTATTGTGACACATTTACCCCGAACTTTTTTTTGTAACGCCAAAAACCCCAAACTTTCGTATTTGTGACACATTTACCCCAATGTACATTATCTGTGGGCATTTTCGTCTTTTCCGCTTTTTCTTTTTTTTTTTACTTTTTTTCAGATCCGGCGAGGGGGGCCTCGCCGGCGTCCGGCGGCCCTCGCCGGCGGCCGCCCGACGCCGGCGAGGCTGGCCCGACTCCGGTGAGGCTCGCCCTCGCCTGGATCTGGCGAGGGCGAGCCTCGCCGGCGTCGGGCGAGCTCGCCCTCGCCTGGGCGAGCGAGGGCGAGCCTCGCCCGACGCCAGCGAGGCTCACCTGACGCCGGCGAGGCTCGCCCTCGCCTGGGCGAGCGAGGGCGAGCCTCGCCGGCGTCGGGCGAGCTCGCCCTCGCCTGGGCGAGCGAGGGCGAGCCTCGCCGGCGTCGGGCGAGCTCGCCCTGGCGAGGGCGAGCTCGCCCGACGCCGGCGAGGCTCGCCCTAGCCTAGATTTGGCGAGGGCGAGCTCGCCCGACGCCGGCGAGGCTCGCCCTCGCCGGCGTCGGGCGGCCGCCGGCGAGGGCCGCCGGACGCCGGCGAGGCCCCCCTCGCCGGATCTGAAAAAAAGTAAAAAAAAAAGAAAAAGCGGAAAAGACGAAAATGCCCATAGATAATGTACGTTGGGGTAAATGTGTCACAAATACGAAAGTTTGGGGTTTTTGGCGTCACAAAAAAAGTTCGGGGTAAATGTGTCACAATGGGTAAAGTTTGGGGTTTTTTGTGGCTTTTTCCCTAAAAATTATTACGAAAGTACAATCTAGAATGACTTGAATCGATCAATTCGACAGGTTTACGTTATCGAGCCTGATCATAAGAGTTCCGCACTCGTTAGTACAGCAGTAACGTCCATGACTTGAAAAATCAGAAATGCCGAGGCGATTACACGTGTCCCGATGGCATGTTGGAACAAACAAATCGCGATTTTTCTTTACATAATGGCGGATGATTTTTGTCCGAGAAGTTCTCGTCTTCGTTTATGGGGGCTCGAACTTGTGACTCCATGCAAGATGGGTGAGTAGGGGTGAGCAGTGTTCTACCTATCTAGAACTTGAAACCTACTCGTCGAAATAGATACTCTAATTTTTAGAATCTAGAACCTACCATGCATACTCTATAACCTGGAACCTGACAAGTTCTCACTGGTCCTGTTGTCCGAGTTCCAGGTAAAACTTGGAACCATGATCTCCTACGGGCGAGCATAATTACCATTGGGCTAATCGTCCTCGATGGTTAATAAAATGTGATCTAATCAAATACTATTTTTTTATAATAAAAAAAAAGATTGATATGAGTTGAACTAAAGATTTGTTCGCTTTGATAAGTTACTAAATGTGCCAGGAGCGAGTGGATGAATATGCCTCATGGAAAATTTAGTTGGATGCACAATTTAGTTATTATCTCTAATTTCGAGTTTATAGCCCGTAACGTGGCATCCTAATTTTGCAAATTTAATAATATAACATTTCTAGGAATTCATTAAAATTTTATTACTTAGTCTATGTCTGACTCCTAAAGTTCAAGTGTGACAACCACAATAAAATTCTATGACGTATAATATACAAATTAATTGAAGGGAATGAATAAAATTGGAGTATAAATTTGCTTATTTTCCCTTTATTTTCATCATTGTGACTAAGCATGTTCATAGTCATTGGAACTTTGATGAATTCATATGGTCACCTCTTTTTTTTTCTTTTTTTTTTCAAATTGAAATTTATCTCCATTCTCCCGGATTCCTTCCTTCGTTATCTAAGCAGATTAATGGCAGAGGAAGAGAAGGTTTTCATGACTTCAATTGATATTCCAAAAGAAACTATGCATTCTCGATTTCAAGTCATCTAATGATCACTAATGTAAGAAAAATCGTGTCATCATTGGATAAACGTGGAAACTGTAAATACCCTTGATCACGGATGTAAGACGATGGCTTAATTTTCATCAACGAGATATATCTCGACTCGAATAGTTTAAACCTGAATAAGGTACACTCGAGACTATATATATATTAGTAATTGCCATCGTCTCAATCTTACACAAACTTAGATCTAATCCAAGAGGTTGGTCTTGATGTGTGCTTCATATCCATTTATTTATTTTAATGCATGTTTATATGTAGAGAGAGAAAGAGAGAGCATTACGAAATTGTTTCTTTATTTTTTTTTTTATTGGTTCAAATCACAGTCTTCTAGTTAAGAGAAGCTTTCACGTATCATATGATTATAGACCTACCTTTGCACTTTAGTCCTTCGGCTTTTGCTAATTTACCAAAGCATGAACAGAAACTGAGCCCAAACAATGCTCCGTGCCAGGCGGTGCGCCTAACTTGTCTATCAAAAAAACATGCAACGCAGCTAAGCAACCCTAATTAATTTCTTTAAAGCCCTCTTTGTATTTTCCCCAATTAGCTCCCAGTCCTTTTCATGTGCCAGTTAACACTTGTCAAATTGCCATCCCATTTTCGACTACTCTGAAAATGACCCGCTTCGAAATCGCTCGTCCGTATCAGCTGTCAATGTTCTCGGATGACTTTTTTCGTACTACTGAGCATTTACATTGTTTTCCAATCAATTTGATCGCAATCGATCGAAACTTGATCTTGGATCTCATGACGAGATGACCTTGACGGATCTAAGCCAAAGTTGTCGCGACACTCCCAGCGGGCATGTGGTGGGGGAGGGGGAGACGCGTTTAGAGATAATGTCGAGTTGAGAGATCAACGGTCCTCGAGCGGCACGGGTTCTCTCAAACTCTTACCTCGCATGACAATGAACTATTGCATACGAAAGAACCATTTGTTGGATAAATTTAAATGGATTTTTTTGGGAAAGTCTCCGTGAGAGGACATACAGTCTATTTCGAAACAACTTATTCCAATCTCTAAAACATACTAATATACTGTTTTTAAAGTTTTTCATTGTACTTTGAAATTTATGTCAAGATATCAGGTCGAAGGCGGTGTATTAAAAACGAAAAACTTTTTTTATTGAGTTAACTAACAAGTGTTCCGGAAGCACTTATTAACAAAATTCTGTCATCTCCTCGACAGACACGTGTCCACGAAATGTAATTTGATTTTGGCCAGCCAAGCAGCTAAATTTGAAAGGGTTTCTACACATGGAAAAACAAACAGCTAAGGTTGCTGTAGATTAGGTTGCCATATACAGAAATAGCATTATTCCAACCTCCAAGTAAGGGTCCCCTTATAGTTCAAACAAGTCAAATCACTTCTTGCACGTTTTCTTTCTTTGCAGTAGCTTCAAATTTAGTCACCAAGACAGTTAAACATGAGTTGACAAAAAGCAAAAGACTTGTCAAGAAATTCTAGTTTCAAACAATTTGGCTCACCAAATTCTAGATTCTTCTGCTAAAAATGTTGGAAAGTTTTTCCTTTGAGAGTCCCTTAAAGTTGAGGCCATGGTCAACACAGCTTGGAAAAGAAGAGCAAAAAGAGAGCAAAACCAGAGCGCACATAAGGGAGGCTAGGCCCATTCTTGCTGTTTGAGACAGGAACGTTGGTTTTGTCTGGAACTTATTATGTATGGAGCTGGCCTTTGTTTAATCATTGGCGGGGGTGACTAAAGCTTGAAAGAATAGTGATTCTCGGGCCCATGCTCCCGAGCACCCTACCCTAACCCACATCTTGATGAACTGAAGCACCCGGACCCATCTTTCCCCTAGCAAAATCAATAATCTTGCGGGGCCCCTGGATCTGCAAAAAGGGTCATGAACATTTTCAGAGTACCTTGACCAACACCCCAATTAGGTGATGGGATGTGCATATTACACTTCATCATCCATGCCTGTCTCATGAAATTTGAATTCTAGAGACAGCATACCGTAAGTTGGAGGTTGCCAGCTTGTGATTTTTATGTGGTGGTTGGAAGGAGCTTTGGCGCGATTAAAGGTGAGTCATATTATTATTGGCCAGCTGACTCTATGCACGCTGAGGCCTTGGTTTTGAAATTCGAATTTGCTTATAAAGACTAAAGGGTGTTTGATGCTTTATATTACACAGATCATTGACGTTTGCATTAGCATGGAGTCAATGTAAGGTCGAATCGATATGCCCTTTCTAGGCTTACTTCAACCTGATGAAGCGCTTCGGATTTGATCCAGACACCTCGTGACACAAAGCTCCGAGTTCAAGCGCTTTGGACCATTGAAATACCATGTCTAGAAGTAGGACTGATCTACGAACCAAGCTCCATAAGCTAACTAAGTGCTGATGTGCATGCCCATTTCAGCTTCATAAGACAGAACGAGAAGCCCAAGTGAGAAGCTACTCTCCTCTGCAAAAAATTGAAAAACTAAAGAACAGGAAATAGGCAAGAAGCTATAAAGCCAAGTAAAATCTCAATGACAATTGGAGACTTAAGAGCTTCCAATTCCATGTGGCTTGTCCCTCAGTAAATCCCACGACAAAGTAGCAAAAGCAATGTCTTCGAGATTCAGCTTCAGCCTTCCATCATGGGAACCCACTCTAGAAAAAGCTACTTCCAACATAAGAAAAGTGGTAAAAGCAAAAGGGCAATGCAATTTCCCGAACTCTTGTAAATCAGAATCGATGTACAATTTACAAAGAGGACAAACATTGCCTGTAGCTTTTTATAGCCTTACAAGAAGACTTCCCAACCTAAAAAAAGCACTACAATCTTTTTCCCTTTCGTCCCTAGTCACCCACCTCAATCTGCTCTTTGTACTGTAGTTTTAAACAAGAGGACATACATCTTTTGATCCATTGAGAAGTACATGAAACCCCCTACCGAGTGTGTCACAAAAGACCCAAAGCTTGTCCCTACGATACAGTGCCAAGCAGGTCCGTGAACCCCATCAAACTCCTGCAACATCCAAATATATTCATCAATCAAAAACTGCTAGCAAACCCATTAAACTTAGTAGAACCCTAATCATATCTATAATTGAGTTCAGAATTTGGTCGTTTCTTGTTACCTTCTTGAGTGTGCAAGCAAGTGCCCTGCAGCTGAACTTCTCGAGGCTATCAGAGGCCTTCCTTGCACAGTTCACAGCATGAATCTGCATAAAGGGTGGCATGTCCACCGCAACAACTCTCACTCCGCTGCTCGCAAAGACATCACTCAGCTCAACCTGCACACCACCGAAGGACCTCCTCCTCCTACCACTCGCCACCGCTGAAGACGTCGAATTCCTCCTCCCACCATCAACAGCCTCCTCGCGGCACTTCCTCAACTCCTCCTCCTCCGCCACCAACAGAGCCGAGAACTTGACCATGTCGATCCCATCTCGAGACACCTCAACCTTACTCTTCTCCTTCTCGGCCGCCCTAGCTTCCCCGACCCCATCCTCCCATTCTCTGGCCAATTTCTTCACCTTCACTGCGCCATCGCCCTTCGTCTTCTTGCCCCGCTGCTTCCCCACTTCTTGACTTCCCTTCCCTTGCCTGGCCGCGACCGAGCAAGAAGATAACTTGGAGAACTCAAAGTCTGCAGATTTATGCAAGGCCTTGGCTTGCAAGAGGACGTCTTTAGCAGCTGCAGAGCTTAGACTGGTGGGCTTCTGGGAAGTTGTGATCTTGGGCACGTCGAAGGGCGTAGAGGCAATGGTGGGATCTGGGTCTTTGGCTACGGCTCTGCTGGTGGCGAAAAGTGCTTGCTTTGGGTGCTTCCTGAGGGTGGTTTGAGTCCGCGCTTGGACCTCTGTGGCTGCCAAGTCGCGCCTGTGCTTGGTGTGGTGTGCCATGGAGGCGTTGGTGGCTAGAGAGAGGGAGAGAGGGGCTGTGTTGTTGGTGTTGGTGTTGGTGTTGGGAGGAAAATGTGTGGGCAGTGACGGGTGAGAGACAGAAGAGAGAGAGAGAGAGGGGAGGGTGGGGTTCAATGGATGGGGACATGCCTGGCTCAGATCCGTCGCATCTTGCCTTGATCTAAAATGCGCCGGAGGAGGAGGAGGAGGAGGATGATGGGTCGGGGGCCGGTGATTTGTTTGACCGTTGACCTCGATCTGTCCAGAGGGCGGGCATCGGGTGCGCCCGGGCGCACGATAGGCTTCGATGAGCCCGTCTTCCTCAGCTCGCGGGGGAACCTCTGTGGTTTGCTGGTCAGACTAGCATTCCATGAGCTCAGCTGAGCACATTAGCTATGAGAATAATAGGGCTCTGGCCATTATAGCAAGACATGAAACGATTGTTTTCTTACTAAACTTAATGGGTACATTAACAAACTACAAGTATATAGTTAGATAAATAGGTCGGATACTACTGCCGATATGTATGACGCATCACTTTATAGAAGAAAATATCGTTCCCTTATACACGAGGAAGAGCGACAATCTTATTCTTCATTAAACAGACATATTGGGTCGATTTTGCTTATGTCCTCGCTTCCTATCGATGACGGTATGATGCTATTGGATCGATGGGAAAGTGGACCTCTTGGAATTGTGATGAACAAATTGCATGTCTTCCATGGACGTTAAATTCATTAAGAGTGATCACTTTCAAGGTGGGTAAATTCTGAATTTTAAATTTGAAATATACCATAATATAATCGGTTATCAATTTTTAAAATCTGAAACCTACCTTATTTTTCCGATTCAGTTCCAAGGTCTACTACTGAACTATGATGGATAAATTGCACGTCTTTCAAGAACATTAGATCCATTAGGGTTGATAGATAAGTAGGTTCCAAACCTAAAACTTGGAACCTACTTTGGTTCTCTGTTTTTGAAACCTGCAACTTACCTTATTTTTCCGATCTGGCTCAAGATCTATTCAAGATACTTTTTTTTTGTTTCTTTTTTTGGTTTCATTTTTATAGCAAATTAATATGAGCAACATAACGGTTCAAAGTAAAAGATGAACAACAAAAATCTTCTTATTTGCCAAAAGCAACAATCCATGAGATGAATAGGTGGCCATGTACAAAACGATAAAAAATTCAAAACATGTACCATAAAACATAAATTATAAAACTTCATTCCACGTTCATCCATAAAAATATTACTCAAAATTCTAACCACCTAAAAACAAAACAAACAATACAGTCAATCACTTAACGATAGTTAAAGTGAGGGCGAGTCGAGGGTTGCGAGGCTTGAACGAGTGACGATGAGTTGCAAGCGAGCGAAGAGGGTGGTGAATTGCAAGCAAGAGAGTCTTAGAGAGAACATAGAAAAAGAGAGAGAGAGAGACAAAGATGTTGAGAAAACGATGTCAAGAGAAACATTAGGGTTTTTAGACTTTATGAAACTGGTTCCAAAATAGATTAGGTCGGTCCGATTTCCCGGTGGTTCTTCACTTGGAACCGAGAACCTAACCGGTTCCAACAGGAACCTGGAACTGAACCAGTTTGCAAGAAGGTCCGGTCTTATTCCCGAGTAGGACTGGTCCGGTTTCACAGCCCTAAAATCCATGCTGGAAAAATCCGTCGCCCTCCTTTTGTATATTCTCTCGATCCCACGAATCTGTCACCTCACGTTAAGGAGATTTATAAGGAAGATGTTAGATGACCGCGATGCAAAGTTTCCGAAAGCAATGTCTGACCTTCTAATAATTTAATTCTTTTAAGGAAGAGACTGACGCTAAATGCATGTTCATGACATCAGATAAGTAAACGAGGAGGGCTGTACGTGACCAATGAGATGAGACTGATAAAGGCATCATCAATATTAGAGAGCAAGGAACCACATGGGTAGTTAAGATGTATGCTGATAACTCACAATCATACCCCCTTCTGCTAACTTACAAGAACAATGTCAAAGTTTTGCCATAATCGAAGAACAGCACTCGCAGTCCAAAAATGATGCAGGCTTTAAGAATCGATCGAATTTATCAGCCCTTATGCTTATAGAACTAATGAATAACGGAGTGCCAGCAATAAAAGGGAAAGCCAAGCGGTCTCATACGCATAGAAAATGCAGTGCAGTAGAGAGGGAGAGAACAAATCCGGCTTAACTCACCACTTCTCGATAAGCAAGCGTGCAGCAGCCATTGATCAAGGGTGCGCATGAGAACCATTCTGCGCCCCGGAACAATTTCTGAACAGAAATGATTTTTTTTGATTCTGTGCCCGGAAACAATTTCTAGGTATTTTAAGGCGTTTGGTAAACTACACAAAATTTCTATTCCTAAAGTGGAAAAGAATAGAAATGCGTTTGGAAACTACACAAAATTTCTGTTCCCAAATAATATTTTAATAATATTTTGAATTGTTTAATTTTTTTTCTTTCTATTTATTTTTTTCTTTGGCCATGGCCGGTCGCCGGCGACCGGCGGCCGGCGACCGGCCACAGCCCAGGGCCGGCGAGGGCGTCACGGCCCTCGCCGGCCGCCGGCGGAGGCGAGGGTCGCCCTCGCCGGCGAGGGCGAGGGCTGGACCCTCGCCGCCTGGGCGAGGCGGCCCTCGCCGTCGCGACCCACGGCGAGGTCGGCTTCGCCGTGGGTCGCGACGGCGACCCTCGGCCTCGCCAAGATCTGGCGAGGCCGAGGGTCGCCGTCGCGACCCACGGCGAAGCCGACCTCGCCGTGGGTCGCGACGGCGACCCTCGGCCTCGCCAGATCTGGGCGAGGCCGAGGGTCGCCGTCGCGACCCACGGCGAAGCCGACCTCGCCGTGGGTCGCGACGGCGACCCTCGGCCTCGCCAGATCTGGGCGAGGCCGAGGGTCGCCGTCGCGACCCACGGCGAAGCCGACCTCGCCGTGGGTCGCGACGGCGAGGGCCGCCTCGCCCAGGCGGCGAGGGTCCAGCCCTCGCCCTCGCCGGCGAGGGCGACCCTCGCCTCCGCCGGCGGCCGGCGAGGGCCGTGACGCCCTCGCCGGCCCTGGGCTGTGGCCGGTCGCCGGCGTCCGGCGGCCGGCCAAGTCCAACGAAGAAGAACACAAAAATAAGAAAAGAAAAAAAGAAAAAAAAGAAAAAAAACTGATTCTCAAAATTGTGCCGAGAAACAAGAAGCAACTTTTTTTACTTCTTGTTTCTCTTCCAAAACTGTTTCTCGGCACAAGTTTTTGCAAAAATGTGCCCGGGAACAAATGCGTTTACCAAACGCATTTCTGTTCCCAAACTATTTCTGGGAACAAAAGAACAGAAATTTTTACTATTTGGCACGTTACCAAACGGGCCCCAAGTCACCCGTGCTGCTCCTAAAATGTAGTTCATGCAGCACGGTACAAGTTTGCCACTCTCTGACCTCATCTGCAGGCACAGTTACGAGCAGATAGTCTCGAAGCGTGGACTTTAAACCCTTCATCCAAAAGGCTTTCTTGGATTCCCGACCAAAAGCTTTTACATAAGAACGTTATTCAACACTCGTGATAAACAAGAAATGTATTGAATCTTCAGCTCCCCTGATAAATAAGAAATGTCTCCCTTTCTAAGTCTGAAAAATTATAAGGATTAGACAAACTGGAAGCCATCGGAAACAACTAAACACCACAGTAGTCACCTTTTGACGCACCAAAGCAGGTTACCTGACAACCAAGCAAGTAGTGTTAGTTGACAAATACAATCATAAACATGGGTTCCACGCCACCAATTAAGTGTCTAGAAATTAAAGCTCTTTAGCATTTCACTGCATCTGATCATCTTACAACACTGGCTCAATCAGGACAGCAACGAGTCAGTAAGGTCCAATCAAGTATCCAAATCAAGAAAACTACGGACTATCATCCCGCCACTACTTTGGAGGAATCCCCTAAACTAACACTATGAAATCGGCTCAGGTCCTTGGTGGATATAGCCAATTACAAATTTACACAATGAATGGAAAGAACAGTAAATAAAGGCCAATGCATCTAGTGAAGCTTGCAATTTCTAATTCCACGGACTAGGTAGTCGAGCATCCTTGAAAACCGAAGTGCCACCAGATGCTGCTGGAGATGGTGAGGATGTGACATAATTTGTTCCTGAGACAGAAACTGCAGGAAGATTTGCTAGATTAGCTTGGGGAGCGGGAGGAGCAAAGCGGGATGGACTACCACCGACGGCTAAGCTTGATCGGGAGGGATGTAGAGCCTGCAAGCAAAAGTATGCACCAGATATTATGGTTCTCTCTGGAATTATATGAACTTCGAATTCTAATGTCTGGATTTGTACTTGAGACAACTTTAAATTCACTCGATACGGAAGCTCCCTGTAAAGTTTTACATAATGATACAATCGTAGTTATCAAGATGATATACATCCTTCATCATGTCTTCCTCTTATAAGAGCAAATACTACATCACAAGGACAGCAACTAAATTTCCCCCTCTTGCTAAGGAGGATAATATGTGCTCCAACCTGTTTCCTTTCTTTCTTATCTTTTTGGAGAAGGTGAGAGGCTGAGAATTTAAAATCCCATTGAGTACCACTGCCTTTCAAAACTGCCCCCCTCATATCATAGCTAAAGCACCATATAAGTTTACTTCTCACATCTTCAACATCTCCCCATTATA
Organism: Syzygium jambos; assembly: GCA_031216235.1. NCBI lineage: Eukaryota > Viridiplantae > Streptophyta > Magnoliopsida > Myrtales > Myrtaceae > Syzygium > Syzygium jambos. Next base: position 1,939,579 of record CM062221.1, read on the forward strand.
CCCTCTCATCATTGATTACTGCGTGGTTTTGGCCAGCAACAAAAAAGGATGAGCTTATACAATTTCAAATTTCATATAATGTGATGTACAAATGAAAAAAAAAATCAGAACTGCAACTTTTTAATGGCTACCTCAATTACTATTTAGCATACAACCACCACCAGGCACTAATGTGCTTCTATGTTTACCCACACATTCAATAGCTGCTATACCAAGGGACCAAAACTCTCAAAAGGAAACCCAACTTTTTCTTTCATAAAATAATTGAAACTAAAAAGCCAAATGTTGTAATTTCTACACACAGATTGGTTAAGAAAGTCCATTAGCATTGGAATAACCCAGTAAAGCTCATGCAGAAAGAGTTGTAATTCCAATTCTTCTTTCCTGGTCATTTAAAATTTTCATTTTCTATTTTGTGTAATGAAATTTTAGAGACACATCCAATAAGGAAAAGCTGCCATAAGACTACCGAAAGAGAATGGTGAACAGAGAAAGCTATTCTCTAACACCTTTTCCTCACTCAGTTACTTCTGGTTTTCCTATACCACGTCAAAGTTCAATCTTAAAATGTTGAGTGAGCATCAACAATGCTATTAACTGATCTGTGCTAAATCATCCTGTTGCACGACTTGTTTCTCATCTATCCGAATATCAACATTAGCTATCAAACACGTGCTTGTAGCTGCCTCCCTATTACAAATGACAATTTCCCTGGGAGACCATTTGAAGTATTCCGTGTAGTTGATTCAAAATTCTTTAAGATGGTTTGAATCAGAGATGTGGTTGTGATAACCAATAGATGTATTTAACTAAAGGTATATTTAGTCAAAACATTTTCAGAACAGCGTAGGTCGTAAATTTGCAGTCCGAATATTCAGCTTTCCCTCGGTAAGAAAACCCAATCAGATATACAGTTTTGTAGGTGTAGCTCTAAGCAAAGAGCTAACTGAGTATTCCCTGGTCTCAAGCAAGCAGGTATAATGCAAAAGATTAGTAATTCAGAGAAACATGGCTGTTCATACCAAATTGTGCTGCGACAAGGCAGGCCTTCTAAGAGGGGACTCCGAAGATGGTGAAACGCTGCTCATGCGATGCATAGGCCGAGAAGGCATGAAATGGTTTGAGGCATCATCTGCTTCTCCCCCTTCCGCATCACCGCCAAGGTGGGCCTCGGAGCCCATTCTAGGGGTATTAAGCCTGGTCATTGAGCCAGAGTCATTCATAACATCCACATGAAGTGGAACAGATGGCCGAACAGCCATTCCTTGCATGCTCCTCCTCTTCAATTCCTCTTCTGCATTCAGGATCTACCGGCAAAACACATTAGTTCTCTATCGGCAAATCATGCATTTGTCTAGTTTCGCTGCGAAAAGAAGAAGAAGTCCACTCACCTGCTTCAGAACTTGCACTAAACTATGTTTCTTGGCATTCAAAAGTTCCAACTTCTCCTCAACAGCCTTCTTCCTTTTCTCTTTGTCGGTCGGTGGATCAACTTTATCCGCAGCCTAGCAAGTAAAAGTACATCAAAATCTATCAGTCACTTGAATAGGTGGATAGAAAGCACACAGCCTTGCAAATGGTAAATCTCCGAAGGTTCGGATAGCTATGAATTTTCCTATTGCAACTAATCAACGCCAAATTCACCATAAAGAAACATCCTTTTTAGTTCCAGCGCATATTCTTTCAGACGACAAGCAATTGAACTATGTCTCTCCCTTCGAATTATGCGAGAAGGATGAAAAAATTCAATAGCCAAAGCTAAGCTGCCGTACCTGCACCGCATCCTTTACCGGCTCCTCCACCTTCTCGGCAGGCAAGAACTGGACACAACCACCGCCATCGACGGACTTGCCCGCCCAATCAGGTTTCGCTTCCGGCGAACGATTCGCACCGTCGACGGCTTCTCTATGGTCATCAACCTCTTCCTTCACCTCCAAGGCGACGCCACCCTTCGAGGTCCCTTCGCCGCGAACCTCGACGCTCCCTTTCTCCGCTTTGGGCTCGAGCGAAGGCCGGCCGTCGCTGGGAAGGCCCGGACCAGAACCAAGGTCAGGAGCTCCTTTCTCCTCCTCGGGCTCGAGCGGGGGCCGGCCATCGTCGAGGAGGCCCGCACCGGAACCGAGGTCGGGAGCCGCCGGAGGGATCGACCCGGAGGGGGCGCGAGAGAGGGCGCGAGAGCGGCGGTGGAGGAGGGACTTGAAGTCCTTCGGGGAGAGGTTGCGATCGGGCATGAGCCATCGGCGAGGGACGTCGGGCACCCGGTGGAGGTTCCCTCTGTACAGGGAGATCGCCACCATTTCTCTGGGGTTGCCGGAGCCGGTCGAATCCGCCGCTTCCTTCTCCTCCGATGAGGTCCTCGTCGCGGCGGCGGTGGCGGCGGATGGAGAAATCGCGAACCGATTCACGAGTTCGCCTGCCAGTTTTTCGAATCTTGAAAGCTTAAGGAGTTAATGGTCGTCCTGGGCGGATCTTGGCGGTTCGACCGCTCAGCAAGAACCGGACCGGTTCAGGCCGACCCGGCCCAATCACAAATACTTCTTTTAGAGGGTGGCAAATAAATATATCCTATCCGGTGTTTGGAATTCAGGACCGGAAAAAGCCCGGAAAGATTCTGAACGAAGCTCCCTTTGTATATCTAGAATCCTACTAAAGCCGACTTTTGTCCCTGCTCGATAAATGGTTCTTATAATCGAGCTCCCTTCTACCTTTTGTGCTCAAGGGCCGGTCTCCATTAGGCTCGGGGAAACCTTTTTCTTGGAGGCTAACGCCAATATAAACTGTCTACTGGAGACTATCTTTGGCTTGTAAGTACCTTGAGTGTCGGGGCTACTGCTTAAGCTGCTAGTGGCCATTGATCGATTGTTGTGGATCTCATCTCCTCAATTTTGTGATGGCCACCGAAATCCAATCTCATCGTTATGCAATGGTGTTAGGTGATTGCAGTAACAAAGGCGACTATTCCGAAGGTGGCTATTGTTGACTCTGTGACGCCTCAGAATATCATATCTGACACTTGTATTTATCGATTATAATTCATATTTATAATTACGCATGTGGAAGCATAATAAAATTTTCGCCACGTCCCTTACAAGTAAATCGCACGAGTCCAGTTAATGTACATATGCCTTGTTATTTATATTAAACATCAATTTTATAACTTTACTACATTGTCCAAGCAAAATACAAATATCATAGGAAAAAGGTCGGGTCAACTAGCGTCTCGACACTAATACTAACCCACAAGTATACCTAAACATTAACCAAGCTATCATCCAACTCAAGGGTTGATGGCTTTCGGCATCATCTCGTTCCCACCATTGTCATGTCCAAAGGGGACCATTCTACAAATTTGAAATGACACGTGGAGCATCCAAATTTCGGGGCATTGTCGCCACTAATACTTGGGCGACTGAATTTGCATTTCATAATACTTTCCACGTGTGCATACCATTTTTTTCATTTGAAATACACTTTCCTTGCCCTTTCAACAATCACAAGATGATAACATGCTTACTTTCTCTCATTCTCATTAAAGTAATGATAAATAATAATTGCGCGTGTTTCAATACCAATATCCTCTTTCTTATTTTATCACACATTCATCAACAAAATGAAATACAGTAGTCAAACAATCGAGTAAGGAAACTACATGGGATTATATTCAGAAACTAGATATAAACGGCAAGTAAGTATGTTCGGGCAATTGAATATACTCATTAAGTGAATATATATCGAAAGTGAATACGAAATGAATGACTATATTCAGACAAGTGAATATATTTTGGAAGTGAATTTGATCAAACAAATGAATACATTCAGACCCACGAATATATCAATAATTGAATATATTTAGAAAGTGAATCTGTTCAAACAAATGACTATATTTAGACAAGTGAACATGCTAAGTAAGTGAATATATTCATGAAGTGAATCTGATCAAATAAATTAATACATTCAGACAAGTGAATATATTCATGAAATGAATCTAATCAAACAAATGAATATATTTACTCAGTAAGTGAATATATTCACAAAGTGAATCTGATCGAACAAATGTCTATATTCAGACAAATGAATATATTCGGTAAGCGGAATACATTCAGGAAGTGAATCTAATCAAATAAGTGAATATATTTAGACAAATTAATCTGATCAAACAAATGAATATATTCAGACAAGTGAATATACTCAAAAAGTAAATACATTCCAGACGTGCATCCGATCAAAGTGGTTACGATCAAACAAGTAAATATATTTAGAAAAGTGAATCTGATACATTTAGGAAGTGAATTTGATCGAACAAGTGAATATATTCAAACAAGTGATTTTGATCAACAAATTAAGATAGATATTACCAACGCTGGTTGAATCTGAAGTTAAAAAGATAACATTTCCAAGCTTTGATTCATCATTTTCAAGTACAATATGTTACTACACCTTAAGAAAACCAATCAAACACCTTTAGGCATGTACATAACCAACAACATAAATCAAACAATTACAATACCTTTACAATACTGTTGCACATACTCACACTAAACGTCAGATTTAACCCAAAATCAAAATTTGCACACAACAAACAACAAAGTCAAGAACACTAAGTAGATTAATCTAACTTAACGCCTAGAGTTTTCACTTACTTCAAATAAACTTGAACAATCAAATGCCTTAACCACCTCGAAAAAATCCAAAATCAAAAGTAGAAGAAATTTTCTTTTGAAAATTGAAGGTAAAGTGATATGGCCGAGGTGAATTTGAGTATGATATTACTAAAGTTGAAAGAAGAATGACTTGGAGTAACACTGCTAGATGTAAGATGGCCGTCAGTTTAGAGTTACATGTGGCAAAGTCTAATCTATTATATGGCCAAGTGGAATGGGATCAGAAAGAGTGTTGACTGTACTAAGGGTGATGATGGCTTAGCGTTAGGCGTCAAAATTAGTATTAAGAGTCTCAATCTGAAAGAGACGCTCGGCCTCATGCACTCTTAAAACGATAAGTGAGCATTATGTGTCTAAACTTTAGAGAACAAAAGGCTTAACATGAAATATTTTTAAAGGACAAAGTGGCTAACGTGTGTCTTAATATGGGTAGGTAAGAGGGTGACCATATATTGAAAGAAATCCCTCACTTCGGCCAATGAATGATTCTCCATTAATGTAAGTAAATTATGATTAGTAATAATTAACTAAGTTTAAAAATAAATAATATAATCCATGACACTTGAATTCACCACAATTATTAGTCAATCATACTGAATGCTAGGAAAATCTCGATTTAGTAAATTCAAACTCGATAATCATTAAAAATATAATTCGAAAAATATCCGTCCCCATCAATAACTAAGATGACGGTAAATTAATTAACATCGCTCTAGCCATCATCGTATACGTCAACGTTTATCAATTTAATTTCAACACGTCGGACTCGGGATGATTACGTTCGCAGCAAAATCATTCTCTGTGCTTCCGATACTTCGCAAAATTTAAGATCCAACTAAGATTTTTGCGTGTCCACCCGATTTCTAAGCTAAATAATATTTAGCTTTAGCTTTATAACCTAAGCATTATTTTTGGACATAGAAAATTCCGGATGTCACGGACTCTCTTTTGGGAACTAGTTATGTATTGGCGGAATCTCTCTTGTGCAATTGAGGCGGTCGTCTGGTCACAGCCCTAGAATTTCTTTTTTCTTTTCTGAGCTATTTATTTAATTTTTATTATCTTATCCTATATTAAGCAACAACACGTAACATGTTATATTCGATATTTTCATAATAAATGGTGAATTACACCACAAGTAAATTATGGATGAAATTAAATTGCAATCCAAATCTTTCAATTGGCTCAGTCAAGTCTTGTGATTTTATCAAAAAATGCAATCGAGTCGTAAGTTCAATTAAGTCACAATCCAACCGAGTCCTATACTTCTCACATTTAAAAAATTGATAGTCATCTCCTGCACCATCTTATCCCACTACCTAATTATTTTTCATGCATAATTTATATGTACTAGGGGGTCCTTTCATAATTACGTTTCTATCTGTTACCTGATTATAACCGATCACTTTTCTAAATACATGGCATTTGACCCTAATTGGGGCTGAGCCACCACACACACTAGTGTCGTAATTTTCTACCTCACCCTAAACATCAACAATTACCTCCACAAAACACTCGCCATCTTCAAAGTGTGAAGATCTTATGTACTAGCGCTTCGGCATGTGTTAGCGCACGCGTAGTTAGGTGATCGTGTGAGGACCAAAAAAAAAAAAAAACGAGCCGCTAACTGATCACGTAAAGAAGCGGGCGAAGTGAGAAGGTAGCGGAAACATGTTAACCGTGTCTTTTTCCCGCCTTTTTATTATTCACTACAAGAGAAATTGGAAAAAAAAAAAAAAAGAAGGCGAGACGAGCGACACTTTCAACTTAAAACAAATCGATGTGTACATCATTTCGTGCAATCGAATTGATAATTTCTCATCAATTTGTCACTTATCACGCTTGCAATCATGCATGGTCGGTGCCCTAATCCATCTCTGGCTTAAAAAAAGGGTGTTCTTCATCCGTCGAAGAAGAGGAATAGTCATCAGAACTCGAGTTCAGAACCCCTTTTTGTGGCTGTGAGGTCGTCAAACCGAAAACACGACGTCGTTATTCTCGAACTTTAGGAGAAACGACCCGTGCTCATTGACGTACGGAGCGTTTCGCCTCTCTTTCTTTGTATGTCCTTGTTGACCCCCTTCTTCGCTGCCTCCGACTCCTTATCTCTTTGGCCAAAGAGGAAAACGGCGCCCCGTTTTTCCGAAACGTCCTTGTCTTTCATTTAACACGCTTTTTCCAAAGGAAAGTGATTGCACTTATCAAGATAGGTCAATGATTTGATAAAATAAAAAATAAATAATGAAATGATTCGATAAAATAAAAAATAAATAATGAAATGATTTAAAAAATATCTTTTAAGAAGTGATTACTTATAAAAATGGATAAACAGAAGATATTTTCATTATTTATGAAAACATTTAGACATGAACAATCGTCGATAATGAAAACATTTTTTATCAGCTAATTATTTCGAGCGATCCCGATGATCGTATTTTAAGATTATATTTTCAAGCGGATCCTCAAACATCGCCTCCTTAATCAAATCACATTACAATGACCTAAGTAATCGAGGTACTCGGTGCTGGGTTATTGATGCGAGGGAGAATCCGACCGCGAAGCTGATTCGAGACATGAACGTCGCACATCCGACGGTGAATGTACTCGTGTTCATCGCGACTGTGAATGTAAAAATAGGTTCATAATATACGAGAGCTTACAGTACGGTTCTCAACATTTTTCCTTTTTTGGGAAATTAGGAAAAATAGCCGTATCTCAATTCAATTCTCTTCTTTTACGGTCACTCTCTCAAGAAAGGCACTTTAAATTGTCAACGATATTCGTGTTATCCTGAACAGTGGATGCAACAATAATCCCATATTTACATAAGCATATAATATGATTCCCGACGTTTTTCCTTTACAGGAAATTAAAAAAGAAGAAGCAATATCCTAATTCAATTCTCCTTTTTTACACGGTCACTCCTTCAGGAAAAAGGCATTTTTCATTCACGAACTATACCTGTGTTATCCCAAACGCGACAATAATCTCATAATTAAAATAACCTCACGGTGCGATTCTCGACATTTTTCCTTTTTCGAGGAAATTAGGAAAAAAAAATCAAGTATCCTAATTAAATTAACCAACTACATATTTCCTTTTTCAGAGAGAGGGATAAAAAAAGAAGAAAACAACAAGAAAAGAATTTTTTTTCTTCCGGAAAAAGGAAAACGAAATAAATGCCGTCGAATTTGTGCCCCCAAAAAAAAAAGAAATTCCCAATTTCTTGGCTCCCCCCTCCTCCATCTTCTCCAACCTCCGTCCGAACGGCTCTATATAAGCTCCTAAACCCCAAACTCCCAAAAAAAAAACGGCAACAATGACAGCCAGCGACGTCTGAACTTTCTCTCTCTAGAATCGCGCAGGGGGAAGCTTTCTCTCTCTAATCTCTAGGAGAAAGCGCAGGGGTGGGTGGGTGGAGGAGGGAGGAGGGCTTTCTCTCTCTAGGAGGGAGGGGGGGTGGGCGGGGGGCGATGGCGGACACGTACTGCAGGGACTGCGGGAAGCAGACGGAGGTGGTGTTCGACCACGCGGCGGGGGACACGATCTGCTCGGAGTGCGGCCTGGTGCTGGAGGCGCACTCCATCGACGAGACCTCCGAGTGGCGGACCTTCGCCAACGAGTCCAACGACAACGACCCCGTCCGCGTCGGCGGGCCCTACAACCCCCTCCTCACCGACGGCGGCCTCTCCACCGTCATCTCCAAGCCCAACGGCTCCTCCGGCGAGTTCCTCAGCTCCTCCCTCGGCAAGTGGCAGGGCCGCGGCGCCAACCCCGACCGCAACCTCATCCAGGCCTTCAAGTCCATCGCCATCATGTCCGATAGGTAAACGCCTCGGATTCTCGGCGTTGCGTTCGTGGGGTCCGTCGTGGGTATGCGGGCGACTGGCTCTTGTTGCTGTGTCTTCCAATTTGTTGGTGTGAATAGTGAGAGATTTTAGGAAGAGCGATGGCTCTGGGTAACGATGATGTGAATTCTTTAAGCTCGTATGAGCTTCGGCTTCTGCTGTTGCTAAGGGCAAGGTGAGGTGCACTTGACGCCTCTCGTGTTAGGGTATGGAACTATAGATCCGCTTGGTACGGTCAGTGTCAATTCAATCTCCCGGACTTGGGCATAGCGTGTGTCCGAATTGTCTTGCGCAAGCTCTGGGGCATTTGCTCTCCTCTTCCCTGTATAATAACTATGGTCTTTCTCGAGGTAACCGGTGTAATTTTGTTGTTTCAGGCTAGGACTCGTTACGACGATAAAGGTATGCCAGTTCTATTTTCTTGCTTCTCGAGGGTATATGCTGCGCTCGCTGAGAATGCTAGTAACTTTTCTGAACAATGTCGGGTTTGGAATTACTTGTCTTTCTGTTCTTGCCCGTTTCGGTGGTTTATTTTTCTGTTAAACAGGCTCGTGAATTTGGCTGACAGGACCGGGCGAATGAGATATACAAGAAGGTGGAAGATCAGAAACCTCTGAAAGGACGGAATCTTGATGCGATTTTGGCTGCTTGCCTCTATATCGCTTGCAGGCAAGAGAACAAACCTCGCACAGTGAAAGGTAATTTTCGTGTTGCATTTGCTTAGAAGTAGACTCCTTGGCTGTAAATTATCTGAACGTGTAATGTGTCAATCACGACTAGAAATATGCTCTGTTGCCAATGGAGCTACAAAAAAGGAAATTGGCCGAGCAAAAGAGTTTATAGTAAAGCTGCTGGAGGGCGAGATGGGTCAATCTGTAGAAATGGGAGCCATACATGCTGCAGATTACATGGTATGCTTCTTGGTGGAAAATTAGGGTCTTTTTGCTGTTCCCACTCGCTTCTACTTTTTTCTTTCAACTTCTTGAGCGAGAGAGTCGAGCCATTGATTTTTTCTGTGAACCCTTAGAGACGTTTCTGCTCTAATCTTGGAATGACGAATCAAGAAGTTAAGGCTGCCCAGGAGGTTGTCCTGAAGTCTGAAGAGCTTGACATAAGGTCAGATTTTCTTGTATTTATGTTTATAATTTGTGTTTGGCAATTGGCAAGTTTTTGCTCTCTATCCAGAAAAAAGGAAAACTTAGAAGAAAGTTCCGGGTTTCTAAATGCAGAAAATTTAAGAGGCCCAAATTTTATTTTGTTTATCACTGATTTCTGTATGCATCTAGCTAATGGCTGAATAATCAAAGGTTGCTTTTTCTCTGTTAGCGTCATGCATTAAATAGACAAACAGCTGTTTGTCATGAGATTCAGGTGCAAGGTACCTTTGGGCACACTGTAGTTGGTCTTGTGCGTAGCGACCTTATGGTGCTTTTTTTTTATGAGTTTTTGCTCCACATTTTTTCAGAGGAAATGCATACCTCAAAGTATGTGCTATGGCTTGTTAGAATTTTCTAGGCGCATGTATGCAATAACTTTTTGGCAGAAGAGTTGGGACCATCTTACTAGTGTTCACACGATTGTTCTCATCTGTATGAGTACTTCTCCTCAATTATGCAGGAGGAGCCCTATATCCATTGCAGCAGCCGTTATCTACATCATAACTCAGCTGTCTAGTGACAAGAAGCCTCTTAAAGGTTGGAAAGCTCAAGACTTCTGGGTTATGATTCATGCACGTGCTAATACTCCGTCAATGACTGAACATAAGATAAATGGTCATAATTGCAGATATATCAGTGGCCACTAGAGTAGCCGAAGGGACTATTAAGAATTCCTACAAGGATCTTTTCCCTCATCTGTCGAAGATAATTCCCAGCTGGTTTGCCAAGGAGGAGGATCTCAACAACCTCTGCCACCCTTGAAATGAGTCCAAGGTGATGATTATGCTTCACTCCAGATTCTTTGAAATTTGATGCTGCTCTACTTATTTGGGCATTGGAATTTGATTTCTTAGAAGAATTCAAGCCGTATCGCAATATGTGTCCTCAGCATGTGCGGTGACAATGTTCCAGGAGGGAGGTGAATGGAAGACGAAGTGCAGAAATTCGTTCTGAGATACCGACATGGGTAATGGCTAGAGGAAGAAGGGGCTTGAGGCAGATAAATTTTGTACATGACTAGGATCTTCTGTATGTGCCGGACCCTCCTGGTTCTTGGTTTACTGCAGATCTCTCGTATATCGCTAGGGAAGATATCTTAAATGCTGTAACTGTTGGGTCCTCTAGGCAAAATAATTTTTCAGAAATAGTCTCGATTGTAGTGCTCTTTCTCTTGAAGCAATTCAATGTCAGTGCCTTGTCACCTCCAATCTTTGGACTGAAATATGTAAAATCCCTACACACACGGCCCAAGTTTTCTGTCCCGACACGAGTAATTAGGAGGAATAACGGCACAAATAATCTGTTCACTTTAACTCAACATGTAATTTGATTTTTGAATTTTTAATTTATTAAATATAATCTTTAAATTTTAGTCTAATGTCAATTTTTAATTTGTTCAGTGATTTTTGAATTTTTGGTATATTTTTAATTTAGTTCCTGAACTATATAAAGATATTCAATGTGAATAGTTCAAGGATTTAACATGTACCAAAAGTCTAGGGATCTAATTAAACAAATTAAAAATTCAGAGATAATATTGAATATTAGAAAAAATTTTAGGAATTACATTGAACAAATTAAAATTTTAGGCAACAAATTGCTTATTTAGTCAAAATTCAGGATTGTCCCCATTTGGTTCAGCGTTCCCATGGGGCTTTTTGGCCACGAAAGCCTCTTGGAGAAATGCTAGGGCGTTTGGTAAGCATTCATGGGCTTTCGAACCAGCTTTGGGGTTTTAGAATTTGCCAAATGCTGAAATCAATTTTTTTCTTCTCAAACTATCCTAACTTATTCATTAATATTCCGGTTTTGCCCTTCGTTGTTACTATTCATCTTCTTGGCGCAAGGGCAGCTAGTGAGAGTGGCTGACGACACCGGATCTAGCCGGTGAAGGTCCGACGAGGTCGCTTCAGGTCGTGCGACCCTTGCCAGGGGTCGCCCGACCTCGGGTGACGGCCACCGATGCCAAATTTGGCTTGTTGATGGCCGTGGCCCTTTGCCAAAGCCGGCGAAGGGTAAGCTTTTTTTTTTTTAATAAAAAAGAAAATCCCAATGCCTTTTGCAAACCAAAAAAAATAGCCAAATACTACAGCAAGAACCAAACGAGCCCTTTGTCTTTTTCCCTGATCAGTAATAATCTTGGCACAGTTCCAAAAACGCACTCACCCCCAAAGTTCTCTACATGATCTTCTTCCCTCGTGCATTTTGAAGGTTCAGATTGAGATACCTCGTCGGCGCGCCGCGCAAGGTCCGCCATTCCGATCAGCCACGATCTTATTGTTTTGCAACGCGTATCTAAAAGCACGATAAAGGGGGGACAACCGATTCGATGGGCACGATAAATTCCAAGACATCGCTGCCATGTCGGTTAGCATTTTGTCACTCCATCGCGTCCATTCCCGTGGGAATGGGGACGAGATTTGTGCCTCTGAATTCATCATTCGGTTGCTCGACTTCTGGAGACATAGGAGAAGGAGCGCTGGTTTGCATCTGGCCGTAGACTCCAAAACTGATGCGGGGTCGAAAAGAGAATTAAGATTAAGTCGACGGAACTTCATTTTTTGTTTTGTCCACTTTAATTCACTCGCGAAGCTGGACCAAAATGAGGCCTATGCATGTGGCGTGTATGGACGTCCGATGCTCAAACAACAGTCAGGGATGGAAAGTACAAATAAGGGCCTATTTGGTTCGGCTTTGGAGGAATGTCTTTGGTAAAATGCAAAAGCCTTTGAGTTAAAAGGGTTTTTCAAAATGTAAGTAGTATTTGATAATGTGTATTTTAAAATCATGTTTGAAAGCAACTTTGATCTAAATACTGTTTGGTAAAAACTAATTTTGTAAAGGACTTTTGCTAATATTTTAAAAAAAATTAGCAAAGAACTCAGCCATGCCAGCAGGCCAAAACGGCCACCGGCCAGCCTCGCCTAAGATCGCCCGACCTTAGGCAAGGCAGCTTGAGGTTGCCCGACCTAGACGTCGCTTGGGTCGCGCGGTTCCGGCCATCGCCGTCTGTGGGTCGGCCGACCCCCAAGTGGCGGTGGTCGGACCCCTTTGGTGGTTGTCGTCAGCCTCCGTTTTGGTTCTTCCGGAAGATGAACAGTGTGCATGAACAATGCACCTTGCATTCCGAAAATGCAACTTGCAAAAGTGCCTCCAAACCTACCTTTGGGTCAAGGGACTTTAGAAATCTTTAGAAATGCAATTACATTTCCCCAAGGTGTTTCAAAAAAATTGCCAAAAGCCATTTGCATTTGGCTAAGGGACTTTAGAACTCAAATGAGCATTCTAAATGCTGAACCAAACAGGTCCTAAGTCCTAGTCAAACAGCAAGATTACGTTCCGGTTGTCCGGATTCGAATTGAGATAAGATAAAATAAAGGAGGATTTAAAATCATTCAAATATCCTTTGGACCGTAGAAATATCTCATCAAATGTTTTGGTGGAACCTAAGATAGGATTTGAAAATTTTGAAAATCTGTAACCTAAGATAGAATTGAAAATCTTTTAAAATTCTTATTGTTGAAAACCTTTCAATATCCCATATTCGACGTGCTCCTTGTGTACGTGAGGACTCAAACCCTCTCCCAATCATTGTCGTCAACAAGCAGTCCTCGGAAAATCAGCCTCAGGAGCTGGACGACTTTCAACAGACACGACCTCTTTCATTTAAGTAAAATTCCGAACTGAAGGCGATTTCTCTTTGGCGTTTCATCAACACTTGACGAACGCTTAGCTCAGAGTCCACCAAGAGAGAGATTGTGGAACAATGGAGGCCATGAATGAGTAATTAAAGGTGAAGTAGAGAGAGGAACAAAGAGATCACGGTGGAAAAGCTGGAAACCAACTAAGAAAGAGAGGGAGCCACGGATGAGGTGATGAGCGCTAACCTTCCAAGTGAGCAGCGAGTAAAGGCACCATCGAGAATACTCGAGGATGCCAGAGTTATGGAAAACCAACTGAAAAAGAGAGGATACTCGAGGATGCTAGAGTGAGGGACCGTCACGGTGGTCACCAAAGTGGTGGTAGGGTGTCGTCAGTGAGAAATGCCAAGTACAGTGAGTCTCATTTGAAGTGGGAATTTTTTGGTGCGTGTTAATTTTTTAAATTTTATATCCAATCTGGATTTATCCTACTCCCTAAGCCAAATTTCTTATTTGATATTTTATCTGGATTTATTCAGGTTTATCTAATTTTGAAGAACGTCACCGTACACCAGATAGGATAACTTAATATCCTATCTAAATTCAAATCCGAACTACCAAACGCAACCCAAGAGTTTTCAAATCTTTTGAATAAGAAAGACCTTGTCAAAACACTAAGAGGGAAGCTTTTTTTCTTTTTTATCATAACCACGTTTTCAACAGATACTGCTGGTTCTGCTGCATACCATCGAAACCCTATTCGCGATCGAGGCACATCCCCCTTGGGTCGAGCAGTTTTGGAAAGCATTTTGAGCTGGAGTCTCGAGCATCAAGCACATATCCATCAGCTTCGAAGTGCGAGAATCAAAATGCTAAAATGATGCACGAAGAAATGATGCCTTCAAAGAATAATTAGTTGCCTAACCAGAGAGGCTGGTGCTCTATTACACTGACGATAACTTCCTGAGGTGGTAATATGATTTTGTGGATCCAACCAACCCTAATGCTAACGCACAGATCATCGTAATGATCGCCAAAAATTAAAGAACTACAAGGGCATTAAAGCCTAAACATCAAAGCGACACCTTTCACATATAAGTTAGATGTTATTGTACATCGATTGGGCCGAGTCAACATCTCCCAAGAAATCCCAATCCATCCTATGGATTTTTAAGAGAGTGGCCATACTAAAAAATGACTATCTAATCTACATAGCTCCCTACACCGTGATCCCACTGCCTGTCAAAGCAATTGCTCACTGTGGCAGTTGCTTTGGCTACGCCATAAGAGAAAATCCGATCATTAACTTCCTCTGCAGGCTCGATACAAAATTTATAGCACCTCAGATGGTACAATGAGCTTCCATCAGAAAGTAATACTAACCTTGCGGGAGCTTTACATATCATCTTCATCATCATCCTTCTTTTCAGGGTTAGGACCATCATCAAAGCCTGACCCAGGAGCAAGCTCATTGAGGTCAAGAAAACGTCTTTTTGGCTGATCAGCAACTTCCTCTTGGCTTGGGCTCTCAATTCTCTCAGCCAGCTGAATATCTTCTTTTACTGCTGTATCGGGGTGATTGGCAACAGGATGATCGACTTTGAGTTCCTGCTCATTACCATTCATTTCTGAATCTTGACTTTCCATTGAATACCCCTCACTCTCGGTTGCTTCTGATTGCTCATTGTTCGTATGCCACTTGTTAGGTTTTGCAGTCTCCACTTCAGATTCTGAGAGCTCATACTGTCGATAATTTATACGATTCCTCGTTGCCCTTTTACTACGTCTCAGACCTGACTGTAGATCAAGCACCGATCTTAATTTGGTTTCCCTTCGTGTACGCCCAGGCAATTTCTTAGTCTTTCGAGGCTCATCGCTGTCCTCATCACTCATACCCAAGGAATGTTCCTCTTCCTCTTCCTCTTCCTCTTCTTCTGGATTTTCTTCATCCCAACGATACTCCTCATCTCCCTCAGAACTACTGGACACCCTTCTTTGTTTGCGTTTCCTGAGATACTCCTCGTCATAAACAGCTTCTCCAACTATATCATCATCACTGTCAAAGTCTGCCTCATTATCCGATAGTGCTTCAACATAGTCTTTCTCTGAATATCTTTGAGGCCTCCGTCTTTGTCTGTAGCTGGGCATAATTTTTTAGTGATGAATAAAATGATCAGTCAAAAGATATGATATAAAAACAGATTTTGACGTACCTTCGGTCCAAGGTTTCGGGTTTTTGATCATCATCCATGTCATCAAAATCAGGTGACCCAGGAGACACGGCGCTAAAACCAGTGTACGGAGAGGCATGCAAGAGTTCACTCCATTTACCATTTGCAGAAGCTTCAGGTTTGATGAAAGCACCTTCTCTTCGGTTGGTAGGTTCTGGTGAAGGCTGCCTACGCCTGAAAAGTACATGAGAATTGCCACTCCTAATCAGGTTCACTAACATGTACAACAGTGATATCATAACGTATAGAATATAGGGATCCATAAAATTCAAATTCCATACTTGGTTATCTTGATTGCCTCGTTGATAGATCGGTCATAATCATCTGCAAAATAAATTTACACGCCCATCAATATGCATAAACATCATCATCATACAAGAATATTGCATGTCAAAGCACCAGACTCTCATACTTAAGGCAAGGAAACCCCAAAAAGAGAAAACACAGCAATTTGCATGGCAGATAAACCATATCAATCGACTTAGATAGATGAAAATTCATCTGATGAAATACGAGAGTAGTTCAACCATTCAATTAAAATGTCTTGAGTTGAAGTTGACAGCGTGACCAAACATGAAAAGAAACACACGAGCAACACAGCTCAAAAACATATTCCACATATTCAGACAGCACACCATCTGCTACTTACGAGGCAATACAGGTACATTCAAGCAACGAGATAAAATGCTTTGGATTATGAAAATGGCATACTCGCCCATTACGTGGAAAAGTGAAGAGGGTTTGGAAAGTTGAGAAAAATATACCCTTGAATTGCTAAGAGAATTCCGACCAAATAAAGAATTTATTAGAGAATGATCCCAACATATTTGAGTGATCAGAGTTACGTTCATCAGGGCAGTAAGCCGCTTTTAGAAGAATCATATCAGCAAAGAGCATATTCATGATGGAATTTTGGTGAAAATATGCAACAATAGCTGGAATAAGACCTTGACTCCTTTCAAAAGGAAATATAGCACACACACAGGGAGGAGTGCATTCCATCCTACATTCAATTTTGATTTCAAAAGTAAACAGAGCAGTAGTAACAGAACATAGGGAAAGAAGGTAATTTGTGTTCTTTACCGAAAGTATAGGTGACAGGTTTCCTATCACGAAGGGAGCGTCCAGGAGCAAGCCCATCCATGCTCACGCAATTATCAAGCAGAATAGCTTCTCTGTGTTGCTTTTTAAGCAGCCTCTCTTTCCTCTGTGACAATCAAGCAGTTAAATAAAAAAAATTGCTGACAGATAA
Organism: Syzygium jambos; assembly: GCA_031216235.1. NCBI lineage: Eukaryota > Viridiplantae > Streptophyta > Magnoliopsida > Myrtales > Myrtaceae > Syzygium > Syzygium jambos. The sequence goes on from CM062221.1 coordinate 1,956,369, forward strand.
AGGGATGACACAGCAACATCCTGGGATGAACAAGTACTGGAAACCACAGGTAATTTGGAAGCGTCCAGACATTGGTAGAGGCAATATTGCCTTGACCAGGAAAAGAGTTGTAATACCTTGTGAACTCTTTCAATCTCGGGAAGCATGTCTATCTTCAACTTTTTCCCCAATGACACCTCTGTCCTGTTTTTACTGGAGAAAAGCTTCTCCTGGAGCATATCACTTATGATAAGACAGAGCAGCAGAAACTGATGAAGGTGGGAAAACATAGATTTCTCATGCATAGCATTTGCAACAGATAAAGCAAATCTAACTTTGACTAAAAAGAACATAGGAGTTCTCATTTCTTTTCCACCATCATTGCTCCGCCTAATATGCTGAGGGTCCACTACATAGTCAGATAAAAAAACCATGTACAATTGATTAACTATTCTAACCCAGGAATATTAACATAGATGCTTTTTGTAACTCACAGATACATCTTGAAATTCATCCAAATTGGTTGCAACTGTTTCCCACTGGTATGATGCAATGGGGATGACCTGTGAACCCCTTGCCTTCGCTCTTTTAACCTCAACTTTCCTTATCTCCCTGTAAAGTCGATGACCAATTATTGGATCATCTTCGTACCTACACCAACATCAAATAAACTCTTACAAAACTTGAAGTATTGAAGTTAAAAATATTACACTTCACACAAAGGTAGAGCACTCATGCATGAGAACAAACAGATCTCTGTGGGGTAAGAATGTACTGGGAAAATTTCCCACAGTACAGAAAATAAAGGGAAAATGACACAAACAGTCCCTGAACTTTGATTCAATGTGCAATATAGTCCCTGAACTTTAACCCAATGTTCAATGTGGTCCATGAATTTTCAATTTGTTCAATGTGGTCCCTGAACTTTTAGTATATATTTAATTTAGTCCCTAAACTTTATAAAAATATTCAATGTAGTCCTTCCATTAATTCAAGTTCAGGGACTATATTATGTATTTTTATAGAGTTCATGGACTAAACTGAACATGCACCAAAAGTTCAGGGACCACATTGAACAAATTAAAAATTCAGGGACTACATTGAACAAATTAAAAGTTCAAGGATCAAATTGCACATTGAGCCAAAGTTCAGGGACTATTTATGTCATTATCCCGAAAATAAACAACATGTAGAAAATAAACCAACTGCAAAGACAAATCAGTAACATGGGGAATTGGATGGTTGATAAGTTCAACCACTCACCAATAATGGACACCATTTGAATCTCCTCCAATTCGCTCCTTACGGAAAGCTGAAAGTTGAATGCCGTGCTTCATTGAATTTTCAATGAAGCTCCGGATATCTTCTTGCTGCAAATAGCATAAAAAGTTTATTTCACTAGTCCTGTCTAAACTGAAAAGACCATGACAAAAAAAATGAAACTACAGAAGAACATATCAACTAGAGGAATGGCAAATACAAGGTCCAAAATGTAGTCAGGTTTATTGCATCATTAGCCTAGGGCCTATCTCAAGAAAGAATGGAGACACTCAAGTAACATCTGAACATCTGACTGCTAGACCGATGTCGTACTCATTACCTTGCTTTTTCCCCCCTTTTTCAAAACAAAACAGGAAAATTCGTCCAAAAAAAAACAGAGCAGGAGAAAAAAACAGGAAGCTAGATAAAGGGTTCCTTTATCCAAACATTATAAGTGCCAACATTAAATATTCCCAAAATATAAAGTAAAGTTGACTTGATTGGACAAAATCCCTAAGCCAAGCCAGAATTGAAGATTCGCTGTGGAGTAATGACATATCCAGGCATTTGAAAATGTAATCTAACAATATGCATATTCCATTTGAACGAACTGCATCAGACATAAACAAAAGACCCAGGGACTTTTAGCCCGTCCTCAACCATTTAACATTTACCGACTTGCATAAGTTTCATCAAATCGAATTCAGGAAATTCGGCATGGTGAACTCAATGAATCGAAGCTAAAATCTTGAAAGTGATAAGAGAGAGAATGACTCAGTGATGATATAACTTTGTCTCAGTGCAACACATAGAAAAGTCAATTAGCTGCACACATGTCGATTAACAACTTTCTAGATCTTTTGGTGAGAACAAAAGTGGCTGCAAAAGAAGCTGTACCCCATCTTAGCAATGGGATCAAAGGCTCGTGTGTAATACATTCAGGAGAGAAACCACCTTTATATTTAATATGGTCAAGCTACTTGTAACAAACTCTAGCATAGAAAAATCAACAGCAAAAGAGTAATTAAAATCCACAACAAACCTGAATAAGAAACGTTCGGATTTCTTAGGTACACAGCAGATATTCCAAGATGGAAGCAACTTGATAAAGATCAGCGATAATGATGAAAAGAAATAAAACAAATAGTATATTTGATATTATGGTTTCAGGAAACAGGAATCACAGACCACAACCAAAGAGTTGACTACAAAGGACTTAGCAGGTACGGTCTCCTATTCTCACAGTAAGGTATTTCACAACCCACAATTCTTTCATATCCAACGATCACATTAACTTCTAAAGCATATTTACCGATGAGATGCTGTAGGCCATGCATGAATTTGACATATCATTTCTCTAGAAGTACTTCAGACAGATGAATAGATATATTAGCAAGCAGAAGAGCACGTGGCAGGATGACATTTTTCATTATCATGATTAAATGGATACCTCTACACGAATGTCACATAATGCTTTCAAGATCACCACACGGACCCCGGGGTCAAGAGATTTATAAAGTTCAACCTCAGCCCTGAAAAAATAACTCAACATAATAAGATAGAATCAGAATATACTCCCTAATTAAGTGCAGAAAAATCTAATGCATAACCACTCACCCATGTGAAGCAACAATGGGTAACTCCCCTTCTGCAACCTGTAAAAGCTCAAGTTAACCCCAGAGGCAAAAAGACAAAACTACAATGCGAACTGTTGGTTATAGGTAATAGTAGGTTCAAATTACCCAATGCCACCAGTCTCTCAACTTTCTGCACAAGACAGTAACCCAGGTATCGCGAGTAAGTGCCATCCTTGTAATTGGAGGGATTGCCTACAAAAGAGTTAAGATTTAAGCACAACTAGCAACAGTTCAGTACCAGGAAAAAGTCATCGAAAATAGCCGAGGGCACAAAAGGAAAAAACAGCCATTACTCCAATGTAACTGCTGATTAATTTATCTACCAAGCAAAACTTCCAGCAATTAACTACTATCACTTGCACCCAGCTTTACCCCTCAGTGCCGCTTCTTAATCATAATGTTTCATCCATCGCCCTGCTCACTCTACAAAATAAAAAACTCAGTTCCCGGACAAGAAATCTTGCCTACTTCCCTCAACCCTCACAAGGAAGATGATATTAGACTTAAAACTGTACAAAGCCTGCATTCCCAAATTATGGCAGATTTTAGAGGAACAAGCAACACACTAAATGGATTTCTGGCTAACGATACATTTCTGGGCTATTCCACCAAGAAGATAGTGTACTGCTTCAATGGCCGGTCAGATTCCATGTGACTAACCGACTAAGATTCAGCCAACTTCAGCAAAAACATATCGAAGGCTAAGATACAATCACATGACCACGTAACCTTCCATATGCAAGTCATTGCACAAGGGGTTGCAAACCATAAAACATGACTTGGAAAGCGCATTACAAGTTCAATTCAAGTTCAAGCACCTCAATGACAGGAAAGCACCAACCTTCAACAGAGGCATGTGTATATCCCCTAATGTATCATTGGGCGAGAGCAAAGCCGTTTCAAACTCTTCCGCAGAGAACTCCACCGAGATATTCAACAAATGCCTAAAAACCTGCGCAAACCAAAGCCAAGAAAGAAAGAAAAAATCAAAACCTCCCCCACGAGAAGAACCACGCCACTTCCCCGACAAAAAAAAAGATAAAAACAAAAGACTTTTGCGAACGAGCTCACGCACATGCAAGAAATTAAGTATCGAAGCCAATTCCCACATGGACCGGAGGCTCCACCGAGGCAGCTGCCCCGTCTCCGGAGCAGCCACGAGCGGCGTGACAATCCTGCTGCTGGCGCATTGCGCGGGCGACTCCTCCTCTCCCCGCTCGCGCTCCTCCTTCCTCGCGGCCTTGGCCCTCCTCTCCCCCGCCCCTTGCTGGTGCAGCTGGTGCTGCTGCTGCGCGGCCGCCTGGAGCCTGGAGGCAGCCCTAATCGCGCACGCCCGCGCCGGCCTCCCGCTCCGGGTGGGGACCACGACGACCGTCCCGTTCTTCTGCGCCGCGTCGTCGTCCTTGCTCCCGCCCCCGCCGCCGCCGCCGCCGCCGTCGCCACCGCCGCTCCCGCCGTTCGGGGCCGCGGGGGAGGATCGGTCGGAGGGGATCGGAGGGGGCGGTGCGGCGGACATGGTCGGTTGTGGGGTGGGTGGGGGGAGATCGGGGAAGGGGTTTGTTCAGGGGGGGGAAGCTTAGGGTGCCCGGGGATTAGGCGGAGGAGATCATGGCGGTTCGGGATTGGAGAATCGAGGAGCTCTAGAGAGAGAGAGGGAGAGGGGGGGAGCTCTAGAGAGAGAAGGGGAAGGGCATCGGGAGCGCGGGGGTGGGGAATGGAGAGGGATTTGACGGGGGAGCGGGGGGGGAGAGGAGGAGGTGTGGCTCCTGCGACTTTTCGCTGCTTCTGCAAGTGAAAATTTTTTTTTGCAAGAGAGAGAAACAAGAGAGAGAAGGGACGGGGGGAGGGCTGAAGGAAAGGGAAGAAGAAGGAGGAGGAGGAGGGTAGAGAGAGAAGGGGGGGAAGGAGGACGAGGACACCTGAATTTGGTATTTTGTAATTTTTGTTTTACTTTCGGGTTAATATCATTGAAAAACTTTAAATTTATTTTTCAAATTAATTTTTTGACCATAAAAAATCTTAAACCGGTACAATTATGATAAATTTATCATAAGCTAATTTTCTGACAACAAAAAGCCCCAAACAGAGACGAATTTACCTATCATCAGTTTCCATTCAATTTTAATGTTAAATTGCTGAGTTTGATTACACGTTGCGACTGACGGGTGTAACAGTTTGGGATTTGTACCTCCGTTTGCTACCGGTGTATCGGTTTGATATTTTTCATGGTATTTATGCGGTTTGAAAGAAATTAACAAAAGGTAAATTTGTCACAAATATAACAGTTTGAGGCTCTGTGTGGTAAAAAAATTAGTTTAGAGTAAATTTATTACAAGGTATACAAATTTTGGGTTTTTCTTGATATTTACCCTTTACCTTTTTATCCTCTTCTTTTTTTTGTCTTTTTTCTCTTGGTGATAAATTAATTGATTAATATCACGAAAATTCCAAGCTGGTGTATATCCGTAACAAATTTACCTCAAATCACCAAAAACCCCAAAGTGATACTACTATGTCAAATTTACCATTTATTAATTTTTGTTAAATCTTATCGTCAAATTGCTAAGTCGGATGACACTTGGCAGTTAATGAGTGTACTAGTTCGGGGTTTTACTCTACGTTTGTCACGGGTGTATCAATTTGTGATTTTTCGTTACATTAATCCAATTTAATGCAAATTAACGGAAGGTAAATTTGTTACTTATATATTGGTTTGGGGTTTTTAGTAGTCAAAAAATTAGTTTGGGATAAATTTATCATAAATGTACCGGTTTGAGAATTTTCGTGGTCAAAAAATTAATTTTGGATAAATTTACGATTGATGTACAAATTTAGGATTTTTTGTGGTACTAATCCTAAACTTATTTTGTTACGCACCCATTTAAATAAGATTTTATTAACGAGTATCTTAATATATCGATGAAATTTAACTAAATGTGAGAAGCATATAGTTTTTCGAAACATTGATAGTGTCTATCCGGAAAGTGATTGGCGCATTAAATAGTACTGTCTTTTTTCTTTATTTAGTTGCTTATCGAGAATTCAATTAGATATGCATTTCCTTTTCTGAACTTCCTCCATAAAGAAGTCGTTCCCCTGCACGAGGGCAATTTTGGTAAAAGCCATTTGAAAAAAAAAAGGATCATAATTTATTTTGAAAATTTAATTTTTAAAAAAATGACCAAGAAATATATATTTGCTTTCATTGCCTTCTAGCATATTTATTTGGGTTACTGAAGTATTGGGAGAGGCAGATAGAGCCAGCGGCGACGACATGAAGATGTATACGAAGGAAAAGAGATGACAAAAAGAGTCAAAATAAGAATAAGGCAGCATAAAGTTGCAAAATTGATATCTTGCGATCACGCGAAATCATTTCAGTGCACATTCTTGAAAAAATTTGAAATTTCACGAGGTTTTCGACGCTTGATCTAGAGACAAAGCCATCGACAGCTCCATTCATCACTTCGAGTGTGATCTAGACAATTCAAATCACGTTATTCTTAATGTACATTCTTTGTTTCTTGTCTCTCTTATTCCGAAATATCCGGTCATCTAAAGATGAATTTCTCATGTCGCTAGCGATCGACCTTCTTAGGCTCGGGGTCGAATTAGTAATTAGTCCTCTTGGTTAAGTAGACAATTAGACCTGGCTTAAATAAATTTTTGTAATTTCACACTTTTTCTTTGGCCTTTTTGGTAAATATCATGTTGGGCATATTCTTCTTGGGTACAACAAACGTTTTCCTTTTCTTTTGGGTCGGATCTGACCCGACCCGATCCCTTAGTTTGGGCCAACATGTCAATGTTTGCATGCAAAGGGCCCACAGTTGACCCCATTGGCCCAACTGACAACAAGCAGTTCATCATCTTCTGTGAAAACATGTCACGTGCCTCATTTACAAAGTTCAAAGAAATTTCCATGACGATCTTCAACACTTCCAAGAACACTCGGATCTGCAAGCAAAATTGGAACTCACACTCGTTCGGAATCGCCCGAGAGAGCGCGCATTCGCGTGGAATTACGACGTTTTTCGGGCTACTGGAAAAGGAGACGTGTTGCCCTAGAGGAATAACCACATGGACGCAACTAGGCACACCAAACTGCTGTATCTGTAGGCCGACAGGTTTGCACCCGAAGGAGTTGCACTTGGGCCCGGGGTCGGGACGGCGGTGACATTTTCTTTCGGGCAAGTGTAGCCGCAGCGACTCGGGCGGACGACCCTATATACCCCGTTGGAAGCCAGGATGTAAATGTCCTTGCGATTGTCTTCCCCGAAAGAGTAGATATAGTTCAGAGTCGGAAGGGAGCTTCCTTGCACGGAGTCGCACTTTATAGGCGAATCTTTCGCGCAGCTGAAAGGTATCTCACTCGAAGTAAAGTTGCCGCTATTGTCTGGAGTCTCCACGCCCGCCCAGAGCGCTCCGGCATACAAATCCGCGTACAAGTACCTAAACAATGCGCGACATTTTAGTTAAGTGGTCCTTTCTGCAGTAACTCAATAGACCAAGACATGCAGACAGAACATCCACAATGAGTACCAGATAAAGACATCGACAATGAGTACCAAATGCACAACATCAAATGCAAATAGACGCACGTCGCTACCAACCTTCCATACATGCACGGATCAGTGGTTGACCGATAAAAGTAGCCGCCAGTAATGGCTGCGGATCCTAGCTTGTTATTAACCTGAGAGTGATTATAACCCAGCACAGGAAAAATAAAGTTTGTCGCCTTTATTGAAGAATTTCCTTCGGAGGCGTAACGGTACGGACCCTCGAAATAATGCCAGCCATAGTTTCCGCCCTTGGTGATTAGATCGACCTCTTCGTATATATCCTGTAGATTACGACGATCGATTTCGAGATTAGTTCAGAGAAAGACTTGAACTGCCTATCATGATGCCCATCAGTCAATTAGCACTCAAATTATGTACCAGACAGTTTCTGAAAGAACCCCAGCAAAGAGAAACTTAGTTCATTTAATAGGAAGTGTTTCGCACGAAGCCGGAGGCAGAGACATATTACATGGGCTTTGAAAGTGGTTTTGAGCAAGTAACTATGGCATACACACCGAAGAAACCCTTTACGGACGTTTCTTTGACACAAAACTATGAGTGCTAGCTAAAGATGATGAACGTGAATTTATCTCTAACCTGCCCAACGTCTCCACACATAAAGTAGGAAGGCCTTGCCGAGTCAAAGCTGCAACGCCATGGATTTCTCATCCCCAGAGTCCAGATCTCCGGCTGCAACTGGTTATCTTCGGTGAAGGGATTATCACTGGGTATAGAGTAGTTTCCCCAGAATCCAAGTTTGTCTATTTGATCAACACCTGAAACAATCCAGAGAAAAAAGCTAGGTTGATTAGACAACACATTCAAAAGAAGACAATACTGCAGATGTTGTTACTCACTTGGGATGTTATCGACATCAAGCCGCATGATCTTCCCGAGCAAGGATTTTTTGTTCTGGGAAAAGTTGTAGGGGTCGCCCGAGTTATTAGGCGAGCCACCATCTCCCATCATAAAATATAAGTACCCATCGGCAGGTCCAAAGAGGATCTGTCCTCCGTGATGAGCGGTAAATGGAAGGCCCATAGTAAAGATCCTTCTCACTTCAATCGGGTTGGCACTCTTTGCCTGGACAAACGATGAAAGCTTGATCACATAACTGTCCCTTAAAAAGCAACAATGTAAGAGGAGTCGTGGTTGATGTATGTACCAAAGAAGGCTGAGATGCAGAACCATTAACAGAATATTCTGCAATGACAGTTTGGTATTGGCACGGTTGAGCCCCGTTATCAGAAGGTAGCTGCGAAGGGTCACAATTCACATCTGAATTGCACGAACATCTTCCGGTACAACCAGGCCACTTTGACTTGTCACAATTGAACGAAGCAAACAGCCGGCCGTTCTCTGCAAAGTTCGGATGGATTGCAATACCCATCATCCCAAATATTGTATCGAAATGAACCTCATCAGTCAGGTCTAAGAAGGGACTGGACTGATCAATCTCCAAAGATCCTCCCGATCCCTGCTCGGGAATAGTAGCGAGCCAAATATAACCCTTCTGGTCAGAGAAGAAAGCACGGTTGGAGCCATCAGGATGGGCGGCCATATCAAGATATGACCCATTCCCTATCTTCTCGAGGCACAACCCTTTTGGGAGGCTCGGTGCTTCTGTGCTATTCAGCTTAACGGGCTCACCATCGAAACATACAGAATCATCAAGCGATGCTCCACCAAACGCATTGCAGAAATCTCCTTTGGACTGCCAAAATGCAGTCAGTTTGGTGAAGCTGGCATTGACCGGTATTCCGGCTTGTCCTTGCAAGGAAGGTGCAAAGGGTGAGTTGAATATCGATACGTTTTGACACGTATCCCATACTGTGGAGCAGAAGTCGGTCTCTGCTTGGCTGGACTGCGATGAATTGGCCGAAACAGTCGAATTGCACAGGATAGGAACTGGCCGAGGCACAGAACCTACCGCGAATAACTCGGCGGAGAAAGGATCACATTTCTGTGAGCCGTGATAGAGGGAAAACGGATGAGTCCAGAGAGCAATAAAAAGCAAATCAAATAAATTTGAGTGAGTGTCATTTGAAGAAATTTTCTCATCATGGGCTAAGTGAGTATTATGACACAGGAGACAAACTCGTGTGATTTCTGGATGAGAAACTTTGACTAGTTTATGATCAATGGCTAAGTGAGCATCATGAGAGCTATAGCATCTTCGATCCACTATCTGATAACGAAAACAATCATGTTGCCCAAAAGTCACTATTGCCTCATTAGAACTTTTCTTCGGAAATCAACGTCCATATAGAGAAGTGCAAAAACTTCTAAGTATGAGCCCAAAATCTCAGCTTCCATTCAACAGCCTGTTAACAAACAGGGCAAGCAAAGGGCGTACCGCGCAGAGGATTGATTTCAAAATCGACCCGCAAGCAGAATTGGATACATTCATGGCTTGAAACTGCTTCTGCAATAGCGAATCTTCGGTGGAGTTGCAGCATGTGCTTCCATTGTAAGGGCAGAATGTCAGTGGAGTTGTCTGGGTACTTGGTGACCCTATTAGCATTACAGGAAGATATCGAGAGGATTCTGACAATTACGCATTTCTTGCACAACATTTCATGGCAAAAGCAAATCGTGAACTCTAAAAACGCAAAATGAAAAAGAAAGCAAGGAGAGAGAAATTGAACTTACTTGAATCAGTGCATAGAGGAAGAGAAGCTGTGGGATTAGGAAACATCAGCTGAGAGCTAGAAACCAGAATGACGAGAGCAAGAAGACCACCCATCATATACCAGAATCACCAGAAACCCAAAAAATGGTTTTTTCACATCGCCCTCTGCACTTCTTATACAGCCGGTGAAAGATTTGAAAGGCACAGCTCCAAATTGACACTTGGAAACATTTATCTACAGAGAAACCAAAGCTTTGGGTGGTTTGAACATTCTGAGCACTGTCAACTCCTCTCTATCTTCCTTATTTCACTCCATTATTGGCCCCATCTCTCTCTCTCTCTCTCTCCCTCTCTCTCTCTCTCTCTCTACATAATCTCTCGAGAACAGCATCCAGAAGCGGAAAATATAAACAATTCTTGCTGTCTCTTTAGCCGGAGTTTTCCGACTTTCTGAGTCACGACTCACAAGCCTTTAGACTTTTTCTATTGTGCAAATCACTGGGCGGAAACGGATCTCCACAGATCTTTAAAATTAGAGATAGAGGTGGTGCCGGGGAGACTCCACAGTTGACTTTTACACGAATAAGCTGTCCCTCTTCATTTTTCAATCCAAGAATTTAATTGGGGTGGTTGAGAAGGAACCCTACCCCGTGTTCTCAGCCCCAAGTTGAAATTCTAAATCTTGGTTGTCTTCTTGTGTCGTGTGTTGTAACCACATCCATCGCCTCTTTTCTGCGAACTCAAACGGTATTCCACTTCCATTAAGCCCAAAAAGACACAAACGAACTTCAAGAAACTTGCCACGTATGCACACATACACGATTCACAACCCCAGTCGCCCTTTGAGTCATACAGAGGCTAAAAACCAAGACTTCCCACATGTCATGATGATGGCATAATGTCCTTTTCTTGTTAAATATGCATTAGACAAATAAGAAAAGAGAGCAGAAATGCTAGCACGTGAAAACTACAGATGGTTCTTGCATAAGATTGGATTCTGTTCGCTGCCGGCAATGAGGATAGTAAAAGATTTCCTCTCTTTTCTTTATGTCTTTTGCATCTTTTCACAGGATCAAACTCGAGGACCCAGAGACGGGGCAAACGAGGGAAAAACGAGTGTCGTGCCTGTCCGGGCAAAGTCTTCCAGATAAAACTTGAAAAGCGTCGTCACATGCGCATCGTCACTGTCAGACAATACCTCTGCACGTCTGTAATAAATGATTAACTAATGCAATAGTCAAGGGTTTTGGTTTTCTTTATATGTTAATCTGATATCAATTCAAGTGAGGGAAACGCGCAAGAGAGGGCGAGGATGGAGAGCGAAAATGGTGTGTGAATATGACCCAGATGACCATTTCTTCCTCCGTTTTCGGCATCTGGTTCACAAGAGAAAAGAAAAAGAGAAGGAGCTTTTTCTTCTTGGCCTGTCCTCAAGCGAGGATGAAGCCAAGAAAGAATTTTGTTCAAATGGGCAAATGTGAAAAGGAAAAAGATGAAGAGGGTTTTTGAATCTTTGACTTTTGAGAAAGAGACGCTTTTCTTCATTGCAGCACTCTTCACATCGACTCTGAGAAGTTAGAGAGTCACCATTATATCGTTGTTCTATTGATGTCATGTTTGGTAGCGTCTGTAGCTATTTCAAGACCAGGATTAAATTAGAGCAACATTCTTTCTTCCAATTCAAGTCAGATACGTAGTGATTTGCAAATTACAAGGCAAAGGGGAAAACTATCCAAAAAGTCCTAAACGGGGCCAATTCAATCTTAAATTTTTCAATTGTTTCAATTTAGTGCTTAATTTTTTGACGATTTGCCCATTTAATCCTAAATTTTTAACAATTTGCCAACGTAGTTCTTCCAACCAAATATCCAAATAATAGATTTTATGACTACATTGGCAAATTTTCAAGATATTCACGACTAAATTGACAAAAAAAAGGTTTAGACTTAAATTGGCAAATCGTTAAAATGTTTAAAACTAAATAGGCACAATTGATAGGGTTGAATTGGTTGCTGTATAATATGTTTAGGACAATCGTCATCCCGAAGGTAACGAGATGCTACCTTTTCAATTCGTCGGACTAACTTACAAACAAATCACATCCCTTGCGCGAGTATGGGTTAAGAATTTCCCCTTCCTTTTCTCACATTCGGGTTGTATTAATATCCGAGTTCAAGTCACCTTACATGTCCATCTCGCAAGATACTAAGAAAGTAAGAAAGACCGCGTTAATTCAAAGCTAGGAGTTTCGTTAGCCCGATGCGCAAGAACATAACTTACATAGGCTAGAAATCTGTACCTTGAAGAACAACAAAGTCCATCAACCCACCAACGGATGGATGACCATTTTGTTTTTCACAAGAAGGTTCTAAACCCTAGCGCTTTAGTCTCCAAGAGAAGATGCATCTGTGAGAGTCAACCCAACAGATGGGCCCAATTTTGAAAAACACTATCCAATGCAGTCCCTGTTGCAACTTGCACTAAATTGAGCTCATGGTCAGCCCTTTTTTCGTCGTTAATGCGACACCGACGTCCTCTTCGGACTATCGATTTGCCCCGCTTAATCGCAAAGCGTCGTCCACCGCCAAACACCTTTTTCACTTTATTCAATAATATGTGGGAAGAGAGAAGCAAAAGCCAGCGCGCCTCTTGACAAAGAAATAAATTAACTATGTCTTTTTTATTTGCTTTTTTGTTTGAAAGTAGATAAATGAGAAGGGAAAGCACAAGATTTTACACTGCCAAAGTTGTATTCCTTTCTCTCAAATTACCCTCGCTTTCAAATTAGTAGCGGATCAACACTGAACAGAGAATGGAAGATTAGCAGCCTTCAGTTCGAATGAGCAAAATGAGTAGATAATTCTAGTAGTAACAGAATCTGAACTACATGTCTCACTTCTCCCTACCACAAAGCTAGCGCGATCTTCTGGCGACCCGACACAAGTTGGCAGCAAAAGAAGGAATCCACCAATGCAAGTAGCGCTACCTCGACAGCAATCAAGTCTGCTGTACCGGGTTAAAAGTTCTCCCCGTGTCTTGGATCTATGTTGTTCCTCCTATCGAAAACACAGGCTGCCATCGAGTTTTTAACTGTCCAGTGCACCTAGTGCTTTCGTGTCCTCCAGGAAAGCCATGTACGAGTCATCAATGCTCTTTAGAGCGGCGGAAGATGAACTAACAACCTCTGGTTTCACAACTATAGGAGTTGCAGGTCGCGGGGCCGCTACTATCGTTGAGACTGCTGGCTTCGGTTTTGATTTTGGAACCATAGACTCTTGCCTCACCCGAACAGATGTAGGAATTTTGTTAGAAAGTTTAATCCAAAAGTTTAAGATGTAGGAATTTTGTTAGAAAGTCCAATCCAAAAGTTTAAATTATTAGGTGGAGGGAGACCACATGAATATAAAGAGCATTTATGACTCGTTGTCAATCAATATAAAATAATATTTCAACACCCCCACTCACATGCACATTCATGAAAGGAATAGCATTGGCTTTGATATCATGTTAGAAAGTCTAACTCAAAAACTTTAAATTATTAGGTGGAGGGAGACCACCTATATATAAAGAGCATTTAATACCCGTTATCAATCAATATGGGATAATATTTCAACAAACCTGTTGCCACATGAATATGCTCAGCTAAAACTACCAAGTACTGAATATGACACAGAAGGCCAGAAAGGAAGATGCAATGATAGCAGTGAGCAAATGGAGAATGGACTCACCATGGCCGTAAGTTCTGGCGTGTGCTGAGCAAGTGGCCTCTTGACAACAGTGGGGGCTGCTGGCTTCACATATGATGGCTTCGGGGGTATAGGTGGCCTAATAGCAGCGAGTTCATCTTCTAGCAGAGCGGGTGGTGGAACAGGTGGAAGCGGGGGCCTCATAATCGGAGGGGCTCCGGGTGAAGGGCCATATGGTGGCCTTGGAAGCAAGGGAACCATCATTCCTGGTGGAACCCCTTGGTTGGGAAGCCCGGCAGCAGATAATGGTGGCCGCATATCTGGTGGAGGTGGCGGCGGCCGGAAACGTGACATGCCAGGTGGTAACACATCAGGCTGCATGGTTGGGATCATGCCAGGTCTAGGCACTGGCTGTCGTTGCCTTGGAGGAGGTGGTGGTGGTGGGACCAACACTACAAAAAAACTGTAATTTAGCTACAACATATTTGCGACGACAACAGTATCGTCGCTAATTAGCGACAACAAAAGGCAAATAGTCGCTAAGTGGCGACGAAATTAGCGACCAAGTTAATTTCGTCGCCAATTACCGAAAATAGCGACGGCAACAGACAATTAGTCGCTAATTCGTCGCTAAATAGCCACGAGATAAAGATGTCGTCGCCAATTTGCGACTATCACGCTTTTCTGTAGCTAAATAGCGACTACATTCAGCGACGGCATTTTTATCATAGCTAAGTAGCTACGAAAATACAAAAAAGTCGCAAAAACACAGTTTAGCGACGCATCGTAATTACTTCGTCGCTAATGTCATCTAATGTTACATTTTACGTTTCTAGGTCTCTGGACAGTTTAGCGACTAAGTTGTCGCAATCTCGTCTCAAATTAGCGACGATATTAGTACCGTCACTAAATAGCTACTATATTTACCTACGACTTGTGTTTAGTCGCGGAATAGCGACTATATTTAGCGACGATTTAGTTTATTAGTCGCTATTTAGCGACGAAGTAAACATATTTCGTCGCTAAATATAGCTTATATCAGCCACAAAACAGACGATTCATTCATTTCGCAGCACTCGATCTCTTCTTCCTCTCTGTCTGAACGAGAGCCCGACGCCTACTTGGAGTAAGTACAAGTTACCTGGAGGTAGAGATGCGTATGCTTTAGCGAAGAAATCGGAAAAGCTTAAGGGAGTGAGAAATTCGCGATTGAAGAAACCGCAAAAAGTACACCATTGTCCCAACTTGTTTAATTTCAAGGTAAGTTGTTTCTTCTTTCAATTTGATTGATATTTCTGTCTATTACGCGTTGTTGTGTTGCCGTTATACGTTGTTGTTTACACGAGATTGATTTCAAGCCTAATATGGGGTTAAACGACTCGGATACATGTGACACCCCCCATATGTTTGTTAAAATACCGTAATGAATCTTGACATTTGTTGAGTCGGGTTTTCATCGTAGGCATCATGGAAGGAGATAGGTCTTGGATGTATAATAAGAACTTACCTAGGCGTGGAGGATTAACCGATGAGTTTCGTGCTGGGTTGGAAAAATTCATGGCGTTTGCTAGTTCACAAGTTGAATACATGAACGGAAGTAAGTTAAGGTGTCCGTGCAAAAAATGCAAAAACAGTAAATTCCAAGAATATGATATCGTTGAAGAGCATCTTTATAGAAACGGTTTCACTCCGAATTACTACAATTGGACTTGCCATGGTGAACCATTTATGTCTCCCGAGGAATATCGCAATACTCACCAATTGCCTTGTGTACGGGAAGAATGTAGTAGTGCTAGAGATGAATTAAATCCATATCAGAGAATGGTGCTTGATGCAGCTGCTCAAAATTTTGGATGGGAAACGAACCAAACAAGCACCCATGAGCATGGAAGCTCCAGTCATACATCACAGTTTGAGAATTCTGGTGACACAACATTTGAAGAAAGTGTGTGCCATAAATTTCGTGACGTGTTGAGTTCAGCGGATGAACCTTTATGGGGAGGTTGTGACAACCACTCAACGCTATCGGTCACGGCAAGAATGCTAAGTATTAAAGCCGAGCATAACGTGTCAGAGAACTGCTTCAATTCTTTTGTGGAAATAATGCGTGAAGCATTACCCCGTGATAACAACATGCCGAGTTCCTTTTACGATATGAAGAAGTTAGTGCATGACCTGGGTCTTCCGGTTGAGCGGATTGACGTCTGCATCGCAGGGTGTATGTTGTATTGGAAAGAATATCAATCTGCTGAATCTTGCAAGTTTTGCGGTGAGCCAAGATACAAGGTTCAAAGGAGGCATGGTGGTAACCATACACGTAGACCAGTGAAGCAATTGTTTCATCTGCCGTTAATTCCTAGATTGCAAAGGTTGTTTGCGTCTCGAGCTACTGCTGAACACATGAGTTGGCACGCAAACCATGAAACTGAAGAGGATACGATGTGTCATCCTTCCGATGCATACGCCTGGAAACATTTCGATAGAACATACCCAGATTTCGCAATGGAGCGACGGAACATCAGGCTAGGTCTATGTAGTGATGGGTTTGCCCCATTTGGTAAAACCGGAAAAAACTATTCATGCTGGCCAGTCATATTAACGCCGTACAATCTCCCTCCTGGCATGTGCATGAAGACACCTTATATGTTTCTGACATTGATCGTGCCCGGTCCGCATAACCCGAAGAAGATGATAGACGTTTACATGCAACCATTGATTGAAGAGTTGCAACAACTATGGAATGTTGGTGTTCCAACCTATGATGTTTGCACCGATAAAACATTTCTATTGAGGGCTGCGCTTCTTTGGACGATAAATGACTTCCCAGCTTATGGAATGTTGTCTGGGTGGAGCACAGCCGGCCTGTTAGGATGTCCGATTTGTATGGAGAAATCAAAGTCGTTCCGATTAAAACATGGTAAGAAGGCGTGTTACTTTGATTGCCACAGACAATTCTTACCGATGAATCATCCATTTAGAAGGAATAAGAAAGAGTTCGTCAAAAAAAGGATTGAAAGGACACCTCCACCAATGAGGTTGACCGGTTATGAACTTTGGGAACGAGTCCAAACCTTCCCGACCGTTGTTGAAGCCCCGCAATGCATACCTCATTCGTATGGTTCTACGCATAAATGGACAAAGCAAAGTATATTTTGGCATTTACCATATTGGAAGACCCACTTTGTTCATCATAACCTTGACGTCATGCACATAGAGAAGAATGTTTTTGAGAATGTCATCAACACGGTGATGGACGTCCCTGGCAAAACAAAGGACAACCTAAATGCAAGAAAAGACTTGCGAGAGATTTGTGATCGGCCGACTCTAGACGTGGAGCCAAGCAGTATTGGACCAAAGCCAAAAGCAGTGTACACATTGACCAAGGAGCAGCGACGTGCAGTCTTAACATGGTTGAAATCTGTCCGATTTCCTGATGGGTATGCTTCAAACATCGGGAGATGTGTTGATTTGAATGCATGTAAGTTGTCAGGTATGAAAAGTCATGACTGTCACGTCTTTATGGAGCGACTACTTCCAATAGCGTTGAAGGAATTTCTGCCAAACTTCGTCTGGGGCGCTCTTACTGAATTGACGACTTTCTTTCATGATATTTGCTCGACAATATTACGTACATCACACATGGAGAAGCTGGAGAAAGATATTCCAATCATCATGTGTAACTTGGAGCGGATATTCCCCCCATCGTTCTTTGATTCAATGGAGCATCTACTAGTTCATTTGCCATACGAAGCAAAACTTGCAGGTCCCGTCCAATTTCGATGGATGTACCCATTTGAGAGGTAACAATGTTTTTCATTTTGTATAGATATGAAACTACCGATCAACGATGTTGAACTAAAATGTCGTTTTCCATATAGGTTTTTGTATCATTTGAAGAAAAAAATTAAGAATAAGGCATGTGTGGAGGCTTCAATTTGTAATGCATACATTGTTGAAGAAGTGACTACATTTGCATCATACTACTTTGAGTCGCACGTGCAATGCAAGAGGCGGAGACCAGGACGAAACGACGAGGGACCGCTAGATTCGGATTGTAACTCATTCTCCATTTTCAATTATCTTGGTCGACCAAGCGGCGTATGTAAGTTACGTTATATAACGGGGGAAGAAATGCATGCAGCCCACACATACATTTTATTGAATTGTCCAGAAGTGGAGCCATACTTTCAGTAAGCATTTCATATTAGACCTCACAATGTGAATGTATATACACATATATTGTGTCTAACCATTCGCTAATAAATTATTCTTTCTTGGTTCAAATCGAACAGAATGTTTCGGGCATCCATGTCAGGAGTATCGCCTGATGAGCTCGATCGTTTGTGCAATGACCATTTTGCAGCATGGTTTAAAAATTATGTAAGATCGACGTGCAGTGTTAACTTGTAGTTTTCATCAAATTTTGATATTAAGCAATACTCTATGTATACATACATCTATGAATAACTTATTCATATGTGTCATTAGGTTCACAATATTCCAGGCATGATCGAGAATGAAGGGTTGTTATATCATCTGTCATTGGGTCCAAAAGCCATAGCAAGAACTTGGCCAGCATATTTTGTCAACGGTTATAATTTTCACACGCAAGAATATGGCAAGGGAAAGGCCACGATGAATAGTGGCGTCTGTGTTCGATCTGGGAGCAGTTTGATGGAGGCCTTTTACGGCTTGTTGGATGCTATCATACAGGTAGAGTACCCTGGTCCACCATTGGCCGTTACGTTATTTAAATGCACGTGGTTCGACCCTATCAAAGGAATGAGGGTGCATCCGAAGTTTAATTTGGTTGAAGTTAATCACAAGAGAAAATATATGAAATACGAACCATTTGTACTGGCACAACAAGCAATTCAAGTCTATTACGCATCATATCCGAGCTTGAAACAGGACAAAGTTGAGTGGTTGGCAGCATGTCAAATCAAAGCGCGAAAAAAGATCGAACAACACTGGAAAGATACAGCATATCAGCAAGAGGTCGTTCTGCACACAGCTGAACCTTATGAATATAATATTCCATCTTTACAAGACCCACATGGAGCATTGATCGATGTTGATGCAAGTGAAGTTCGTCAATCGAACTTGCATCATAGTATTGAAGAAGATGAATTTATCACTGATGATGACGAGGACACTGATGAGGAAAACGAGGACACCGAAGACGAAGACGAGTTTTATGATCATAGTGAAGATGCAGAAGACGACGATGATCATGACAACGACGAAGATGACAATGACAACGACTTTGGGTTTTGACACTTTTACCATTCTTCTTTATGACATGTATAACGTATTTTATTGTTTATTGTGTTATAATTAATATTCAGTATATACGGTATATATGATAATATTATTTATGAATCAAGTGTATTTATATATAAATATATAATAATGTAATTAGGTGTATTCTGTAAAAATTAGCGACAATTTTGTCGCTAAAAAAGTCACTAATTAGTGACGGCGACGCACAATGTCGTCGCCAAAAAAGGCCGAGAGCTATAAAATTTGCAATGGGGTACATCTTTAGCGACAAACCATAAACATTAGTCACTAATTAGCGACGGTCATACCCTTGTCGTCGCCAAAAGTGGCCGAGAGCTTTATATTTGGTATTCGGTCCGACATTAGCGACGGACCCTGTTCTTGTCGCTAATTAGTGACGGAGACGTGCTCGGTCGTCGCCAAAAGTTACCGAGAGCTATACAATTTGCATTCGGGGACATCATTAGCGACGGATCACATATTTTCGTCGCTAATTGGTGACGGAGAGCTCATATCGTCGCTAAAAGTGAATTTTTAGCGACAGATACGTGGTCGGTCGTCGCCAAAAGTTACCGAGAGCTATACAATTTGCATTCGGGGACATCATTAGCGACGGACCAAATATCTTCGTCGCTGCTTGGTGACGGGGAGCTCATATCGTCGCTAAAAGTTAAATTTTAGCGACGGAGACGTGGTCGGTCGTCGCCAAAAGTTACCGAGAGCTATACAATTTGCATTCGGGGACATTATTAGCGACGGATCACATATCTTCGTCGCTGCTTGGTGACGGGGAGCTTATATCGTCGCTAAAAGTTAAATTGTAGCGACGGAGACGTGGTCGGTCGTCGCCAAAAGTTACCGAGAGCTATACAATTTGCATTCGGGGACATCATTAGCGACGGATCACATGTCTTCGTCGCTGATTGGTGACGGGTAGCTCATATCGTCGCTAAAAGTGAAATTTTAGCGACGATGCTGTCGCTGATTGGTCGCCAAATGTGGCGGAGTTATGGATTTGATTTAGGCGGTATAGCGACTACTTGGTCGCTATACCGTCGCTAATTAGCGACGGAGGTTTTTAATTGTAGCCAATTAGCGACGATTCGTGGCTATGCCGTCGCTGAATCAGGATAACCTAAGTTCGAAATCGATTTTTCCCCATTCTGTCTCTCTCTATCTCTCCTCTACTCTCGCTCTCCGACCTCCGACGCCGCTCGATCGCCCGCCGCCGCTCGTCTGGCCTCTCGCCGCCGCTCGTCCGCCCGCTCCCCGCCGCTCGTCCACCCGCTCGGCTGCCCGCTCCCCGCCGCTCGTCCAACCGCTCGGCTGGCCGCTCCCCGCCGCTCGTCCACCGCTCGGCTGCCGGCTCCCCGCCGCTCGGCCACCCGCTCGACCGTGAGCTCCCCGCCGCTCGTCCACCGCTCGGCTGCCGGCTCCCCGCCGCTCGGCCACCCGCTCGGCTGCCCGCTCCCCGCCGCTCGTCCACCGCTCGGCTGCCGGCTCCCCGCCGCTCGGCCACCCGCTCGGCTGCCCGCTCCCCGCCGCTCGTCCACCGCTCGGCTGCCGGCTCCCCGCCGCTCGGCCACCCGCTCGACCGTGAGCTCCCCGCCGCTCGTCCACCGCTCGGCTGCCGGCTCCCCGCCGCTCGGCCACCCGCTCGGCTGCCCGCTCCCCGCCGCTCGTCCACCGCTCGGCTGCCGGCTCCCCGCCGCTCGGCCACCCGCTCGACCGTGAGCTCCCCGCCGCTCGTCCACCGCTCGGCTGCCGGCTCCCCGCCGCTCGGCCACCCGCTCGGCTGCCCGCTCCCCGCCGCTCGTCCACCGCTCGGCTGCCGGCTCCCCGCCGCTCGGCCACCCGCTCGGCTGCCCGCTCCCCGCCGCTCGTCCAACCGCTCGGCTGGCCGCTCCCCGCCGCTCGTCCACCGCTCGGCTGCCCGCTCCCCGCCGCTCGTCCACCGGCTCGGCTGCCCGCTCCCCGCCGCCCGCTCCTCCGCCCGCCACCGACGACCGCTGTAAGTTCTCGGCCCTAATGATTTCGTTTGATACAACATTGAGTCTGCTGAGAACTTATAGCTCTATAGTCAATGCATTGTCAAAGCATGCTGTTTAATGTGTGATAAAAAAATAAAAAAAAGAAGCAATCGGGTGATCAGAAAGAAACGTGTTCCGTCCAATCTTCAAGCCAGGCAGTAGATAGTTTATTATGCTGTCAATTCAGATCAGAATGCAATGTCAATTCAGAATGCAATGTCAATCATGCTTTAGTAGTTCTGGCTATTCAATCATTGCAAGAATCGACCTGATGCATCTGAAGCAATTCACATCCCTAGAATGATTTATGTAACATATACTCTTAGCTGCACCTGTGATGACGCATATGCACTGTCCATATGGATCATGAAGGAAGATGATGATTAGCTTCCAATGCCAATTCAGTAAGGACTATGCTAGCCATCATCCAGAACATCTTGCAATTCCCATTTTAGTATCAATCGCATATATCTTCCTTAGTATCAAATATTGTTGGGTAATCAAGAATGATACTGGGAAGTTTGTATGAAGAATTTTTTTTCTTCGACTGAAGTTTTTGCTACCCATCTGTATGCTGTTTAAGTTTTGAGGTGCTTTCACATTTCTGTTTGAGGGCTTAGTGGAAATTGTTTAAAGTTGAAATCTTTTGTGAGTTGCATCGATTGAGGATCTGGGACTTTGTCTTTGCGTCTCCAGTGCTTGCCCAACGCTGGTTTTACCATCCTCTGTCTTACTTTGTCGATGACTGCAACTTACATTGCCTTGCTGATACTGAACCAATCAAGACATGGGCTTACCTTTGGTTGTTAAGACAGTGATTGAAGCAAGCTGGTTGTTACCTTTTGTAATGTTGTTTTCCTTATGCAGGAAGAAGAACAATATTTACACACTGCAAGAAAAATGGTAAGTTTTTAATTGGGTTATAAATCATTTCTAGTTGGTAAATAAATTGTTCTAACTAGTTTGTTTTTCCAATGTGCACCAGCGTCCAAATCAGAAAAATAACAACAAGGGTAAGGGTAAGGCTGCTGATCAACCGACGGTCTATACACGTGGACGGGCCAGAGGAGGGCGTTCAATGGCAGTCGTGATCAGGCCGGTCGACGAGGCTAGTCCCCCTCGACGGACCTTCGTGCCCACGCCCACTTGGGTCGATACGCCCCCCACAGAACCGCAGCCTCAACAGGAGGAAGACGAAGGAACGGAGGAGACTCAATCTGAGGGCGAGCCTTTGATCACGGCACGATCATCGGTAGGCCAAGCGTCGACATCGCCAAGCGCCGAAGATTCGGATGACAATTGGGTCATCGATGATCAAGGGAGGAGGCGGATAGAACCGTTAGGAGACTCGTAAGTACAATTTGATGAAAGTGCTTAATTTTTTGTTATTAACTGTATAGGCTAGATTTTCTTATGCTTTTGAGATGTTTTATGTATTTTTTATGTTTAACAAATGCAGCTTCTACAGAGCTACGGTAGTCCTGCGGGACTGGTATCGTATGATCAACAATTTTTGGCGTGGGCCATATACATGCATTACGCAAGCGCCGGAGGAAGATAGGAGAGTATGGTGGCGAGAGTTTGAGGTAAGTGTAAGATCGGTTTGTTAGTGACATTTCTAAAATGTATTGGTAAATTGAGTTAGCTTTTTTTTTTTTTTGCAGCGCAAGTACTATTGGGACAGATCTATGGATAGCGAGGTTAGGAGAATTTTAAACAAGAAGGCCGGCGATCACATGCGAAATGTGATGAACAAGGCGAAAACCACTCAGAGGCAGCCGGCTTGGATGGACGATCAGTCATGGTGGGAAATCCATAGAAAGTGGGCTACTGAGGAGCATAAGCGCGCCAGCGAGAGGAATAAAATTAATCGAACTTCCAGTTCCAGAGAATCTGGGATTGGGACGTATGCCGGCGGCTCCATCACAGTTGCGGAGCACAAAAGGAAGATGGTAAGTATTGTCAGATTGTCAATTTATTCCGTTAATACATTGTATGACTAGTTGGAAGTCCGTTGTGTATGTTAGGCGAAGGTGATGGGAACGCCGCCCAGCTTCTCACAAACATATGAGCGGACCTTCATGAGAAAGGACAAATCATTCGTCAGTGGCACGGCGAAGGCCGTTAAGGTATGTTCGAACTTGATGATTTTATAGCAGATTAGTTGATTGTAATGCATGCCTAGTAACTTTTAAAGTGTGTACGTAGGAAAAATTTGATGAAATGCTTGCATCTACGGCGGGTGTCGGGGGTAGTGGCAGCGGCGAGGGTACAGAAGGGACGTCGCCCACGATTGAAATGTCGCAGGCCGAGCAGGAGAAGCTGTGGTGGCAGGCATCTGCAGCAGTGAAGAAAGGGAAGGTGTACGGGTTGGGGTCGTTAGCCCGGGACAGCATGAAGTCGGTAGGCACATCTTCTGCTGGAACGAGTTCAAGGCGCAGCGCAAGAGAGAGTGAGCTGGAAAAAAAAGTGGAAAACCTCGAGAATCTACTTGCAGAGAAAGACGAAAAAATGAAGAAGATGGAGGAGAGACTAGATGCCATAGATGCCAGAGATGAGGCAATGCGCATCATGCAACAACAACTGAGTCTGCTAATGAGACAACAGCAGGGTCAGCATTCGCAGCAAGACGATGATGATGAAGCAGCCGAGCAGACTGGACTTCCACCGGCACCCCCACCCGATGAAGACCATGAAGAGTAGATACATTTGCTGAACATTTTAGATATGTGCGAATGATAATTGTTTAATTAGATACATTTGCTGAACCTTTTTGATATGGGTACTTTTCTGAGATATTTACTTTTTGCTGCTATATTTCGTTTTTCGTTGAATGTTATGACTTATCAGGTAGAACGGAACAAAAATAAAAAAAAAATATTAATAGTTCGAACAGGTTTAGCGACGCTACGATATACTGTCGTCGCTATTCTGGACGATTTAGCGACGACAAGTTGCCTTTGTCGCTAAATAGCGACGAATCGGCGACTACCTTGTCGCTAAAAGTGGCCGAGAGCTACCTTTTTGCATTCGGGACGTCATTAGCGACGGGGGATAATGTTATCGCTAATTGGTGACGGCAGTAGACATTGTTGTCGCTAAATACGATTTAGCGACGCAAAGTTTCCTTTGTCGCGAAATAGCGACGAATCGGCGACTACCTTGTCGCTAAAAGTGGCCGAGAGCTACTTTTTTGCATTCGGGACGTCATTAGCGACGGGGGATAAAGTTATCGCTAATTGGTGACGGCAGTAGACATTGTTGTCGCTAAATACGATTTAGCGACGCAAAGTTTCCTTTGTCGCGAAATAGCGACAAATCGGCGACTACCTTGTCGCTAAAAGTGGCCGAGAGCTACCATTTTGCATTCGGGACGTCATTAGCGACGGGGGATAAAGTTATCGCTAATTGGTGACGGCAGTAGACATTGTTGTCGCTAAATACGATTTAGCGACGCAAAGTTTCCTTTGTCGCGAAATAGCGACGAATCGGCGACTACCTTGTCGCTAAAAGTGGCCGAGAGCTACCATTTTGCATTCGGGACGTCATTAGCGACGGGGGATAAAGTTATCGCTAATTGGTGACGGCCGTAGACATTGTTGTCGCTAAATATGCGACACTGAGTGCATTCTGGATTTTTGCGACGATATTTTTCTTGTAGTCGCTTAAATATTAGCGACGCCTGGTGTAGTGCGTCGCTAAATGGCGACTAATGGCGTATCTAGTCGCCAAGTTGCTATATCTGAGTTTTGCGACAGATGTTTTAGCGACGACACAGTTTGTCGCCGATTTACGACGATCATACTCTTGTAGTCGCTAAAAAATTAGCGACGCCGGGGGTCGGTCGTCGCTAAATGGCGACTAATGGTATATGTAGTCGCTAAATTGTGATATCTGAGTTTTGCGACAGATTTTTAGCGACGACATATTTTGTCGCTACTTAGCGACGAATTGCCATATATTTCGTCGCTAATTTAGCGACATGGTTTTTCGCAACGAAATTTGGTTCGTCGCAAAGGTCGTCGCTAAAAAAATATAGCGACGAAAATTTGCGGTAATTCGTCGCTAATTATCGTCGCTAAAATGCAGTTTTTTTGTAGTGCAAGTTAGTGACATCCTTGTGGTCGGAAGGATTACTGGCTTCATATTCAGGTGAGCCCTCAGATGGATTACCTGCAGACTTCGGTGGCAATCCTGGAGGAGGCGGTGGTAATGGAAGCATGGCAGACACCTTCAGTTGAAAGAAAGGAGGACAGGTAAACATTAAATTCCACTTACATAAATCGCTAAAGCCAGCGAGCAATAGCAAGAACATTCAAGTTAAGAGTAAAGACTTGTGCATGCTAGTATCCACATATTACTTCAAAGCTTTAGCTTTTGATCTCCATCAATTTCAGATTTATGGCTTCAGCACACTAGTCTATCTCACTATTCCAGTTGATACTACACATGTATAGGAAGAGTTTACCTGAGCATCCTCAAGTCCCTGGCGATCTGCTGACAATGTAGATAAAATTCTATCATTTACCCTAGGAGGAGGTGGCTAAGCAGATTGTTACGATTAAAATATGATGTATCAGTTTGGAGTTTTTCGTGATTTTAATCATTTTCTTTTTTATCCTCTTTTTTTTTCTTTTTGTTTTTGGTGATAAATTAATGGGTTAATATCACGAAAAACCTTAAATTAGTATACATGTAACAAATTTACCCTCAATTAATTTTTTGACCTCAAAAAACCTTACATTCGTCAGTTTTCGTTAAATTTTACTGTCAAATTGTCGAGTTGGATGATACAACGTAATTCTTCTGTTTGTCGCAGGTGTATCGGTTTGAGGTTTTTGGTGATAAAAAAATTAATTTTGGATAAATTTATCACATGTTACCAGCTTAAGGATTTTAATAGTAAAAAAATTATTTTTGCGTAAATTTGTTAAATGTGTACAAGTTATTTGGAGTTTTTCATAATATTAATCCTAAATTAATTTCGTCGCGCACTTATTTAAATACGATTTTGTCAACGAGTGTCTTGCTATGCCGAATAAATTTAACTAAATGTGAGAAGTATATAGTTTTTCGAAACATTGAGTATGCGTATGTCGAAGGTAATCTGCGCATTAAACAGGCATTTTTTCTTTATTTAGGTGCTTGTGGAGTACTACCGCCTGCCAAACGCTTTCCATGATGATCCTCAACAACTCCAAGAACGCTCGGATCTGCAAGCAAAATTGGAACTCACATTCGGTTGGAATCGGAGGAGAGCGCGCATTCGCGTGGAATTACAACGTTTTTTGGGTTACTGGAAAAAGCTACAGGTTGCCCCAGAGGAATAACCACATAGAGGCAACTAGACACACCAAACTGCTATATCTGTAGGCCAACAGGTTTGCACCCGAAGGCGTTGCACTCGGACCCGGGGTCGAGACGTTGGTGACATTTTCTTTCGGGCAAGTGTAGCCACAGCGACTCGGGCGGACGATCCTATATACCCCATTGAAAGCCAGGATGTAAATGTCCTTGCAATTGTCTTCCCCGAAAGAGTAAATATAGTTCAGAGACGGAAGGGAGCTTCCTTGCACGGAGTCGCACTTTATAGGCGAATCCTTCGCGCAGCCGAAGGGTATCTCACTCGAAGTAAAGTTGCCACTATTGTCTGGAGTCTCCATGCCCGCCCAGAGCGCTCCGGCGTACAAATCTGCGTACAAGTACCTAAACAATGCGTGATATTTTAGTTAAGTGGTCCTTTCTGCAGCAACTTAATAGACCAAGACACGCATACAGAACATCCACAATGAGTACCAAATGCACAACATCAAATGCAAATAGTCGCTCATCGCTACTAACCTTCCATACATGCACGGATCAGTGGTTGACCGATAAAAGTAGCCGCCAGTAATGGACGCAGATCCTAGCTTGTTGTTAACCTGAGAGTGATTATAACCCAGCACAGGAAAAATAAAGTTTGTCGCCTTTATTGAAGAATTTCCTTCGGAGGCGTAATGGTACGGACCCTCGAAATAATGCCAGCCATAGTTTCCGCCCTTGGTGATTAGATCGACCTCTTCGTATATATCCTGTAGATTACGACGATCGATTTCGAGATTAGTTCAGAGAAAGACTTGAAGTGCCTATCATGATGCCCATCAGTCAATTAGCACTCAAATTATGTACCAGACGGTTTCTGAAAGAACCCAAGCAAAGAGAAACTTAGTTCATTTAATAGGAAGTGTTTAGCACGAAGCCGGAGGCAGAGACATATTACATGGGCTTTGAAAGTGGTTTTCAGCAAGCAACTATGGCATACACACTGAAGAAACCCTTTACGGTCGAGACGTTTCTTTGACACAAAACTATGAGTGCTAGCTAAAGATGATGAACGTGAATTTATCTCTAACCTGCCCAACATCTCCACACATAAAGTAGGAAGGCCTTGCCGCGTCAAAGCTGCAACGCCATGGATTTCTCATCCCCAGAGTCCAGATCTCCGGCTGCAACTGGTTATCTTTGGTGAAGGGATTATCACTGGGTATAGAGTAGTTTCCCCAGAATCCAAGTTTGTCTATTTGATCAACACCTGAAACAATCCAGAGAAAAAAGCTAGGTTGATTAGACAATACATTCAAAAGAAGACAATACTACAGATGTTGTTACTCACTTGGGATGTTATCGACATCAAGCCGCATGATCTTCCCGAGCAACGATTTTTTGTTCTGGGAAAAGCTGTAGGGGTCGCCCGAGTTATTAGGCGAGCCACCATCTCCCATCATAAAATATAAGTACCCATCGGCGGGTCCAAAGAGGATCTGTCCTCCGTGATGAGCAGTAAATGGAAGGCCCATAGTAAAGATCCTTCTCACTTCAATCGGGTTGGCACTCTTTGCCTGGACAAACGATGAAAGCTTGATCACATGACTGTCCCTTAAAAAGCAACAATGTAAGAGGAGTCGTGGTTGATGTATGTACCAAAGAAGGCTGAGATGCAGAACCATTAACAGAATATTCTGCAATGACAGTTTGGTATTGGCACGGTTGAGCCCCGTTATCAGAAGGCAGCTGCGAAGGGTCACAATTCACATCTGAATTGCACGAACATCTTCCGGTACAACCAGGCCACTTTGACTTGTCACAATTGAACGAAGCAAACAGCCGGCCGTTCTCTGCAAAGTTCGGATGGATTGCAATACCCATCATCCCAAATTCTGTATCGAAATGAACCTCATCAGTCAGGTCTAAAAAGGGACTGGACTGATCAATCTCCAAAGATCCTCCCGATCCCTGCTCGGGAATTGTAGCGAGCCAAATATAACCCTTCTGGTCAGAGAAGAAAGCACGGTTGGAGCCATCAGGATGGGCGGCCATATCAAGATATGACCCATTCCCTATCTTCTCGAGGCACAACCCCTTTGGGAGGCTCGGTGCTTCTGTGCTATTCAGCTTAACGGGCTCACCATCGAAACATACGGAATCATCAAGCGATGCTCCACCAAACGCATTGCAGAAATCTCCTTTGGACTGCCAAAATGCAGTCAGTTCGGTGAAGCTGGCATTGACCGGTATTCCGGCTTGTCCTTGTAAGGAAGGTGCAAAGGGTGAGTTGAATATCGATACGTTTTGACACGTATCCCATACTGTGGAGCAGAAGTCGGTCTCTGCTTGGTTGGACTGCGATGAATTGGCCGAAACAGTCGAATTGCACAGGATAGGAACTGGCCGAGGCACAGAACCTACCGCGAATAACTCGGCGGAGAAAGGATCACATTTCTGTGAGCCATGATAGAGGGAAAACGGATGAGTCCAGAGAGCAATAAAAAGCAAATCAAATAAATTTGAGTGAGTGTCATTTGAAGAAATTTTCTCATCATGGGCTAAGTGAGTATTATGACACAGGAGACAAACTCGTGTGATTTCTGGATGAGAAACTTTGACTAGTTTATGATCAATGGCTAAGTGAGCATCATGAGAGCTATAGCATCTTCGATCCACTATCTGATAACGAAAACAATCATGTTGCCCAAAAGTCACTATTGCCTCATTAGAACTTTTCTCCGGAAATCAACGTCCATATAGAGAAGTGCAAAAACTTCTAAGTATGAGCCCAAAATCTCAGCTTCCATTCAACAGCCTGTTAACAAACAGGGCAAGCAAAGGGCGTACCGCGCAGAGGATTGATTTCAAAATCGACCCGCAAGCAGAATTGGATACATTCATGGCTTGAAACTGCTTCTGCAGTAGCGAATCTTCGGTGGAGTTGCAGCATGTGCTTCCATTGTAAGGGCAGAATGTCAGTGGAGTTGTCTGGGTACTTGGTGATCCTATTAGCATTACAGGAAGATATCGAGAGGATTCAGACAATTACGCATTCCTTGCACAACATTTCATGGCAAAAGCAAATCGTGAACTCTAACAATGCAAAATGAAAAAGAAAGCAAGGAGAGAGAAATTGAACTTACTTGAATCAACGCATAGAGGAAGAGAAGCTGCGGGACTAGGAAACATCAGCTGAGAGCTAGAAACCAGAATGACAAGAGCAAGAAGACCACCCATCATATACCAGAATCACCAGAAACCCAAAAAAATGGTTTTGTCACATCACCCTCTGCACTTCTTATACAGCCGGTGAAAGATTTGAAAGGCACAGCTCCAAATTGACACTTGGAAACATTTATCTACAGAGAAACCAAAGCTTTGGGTGGTTTGAACATTATGAGCACTGTCAACTACTCTCTATCTTCCTTTATTTCACTCCATTATTGGCCCCATCTCTCTCTCTCTCTCTCTCTCTCTCTCTCTCTCTACATAATCTCTCGAGAACAGCATCCAGAAGCGGCAAATATAAGCAATTCTTGCTGTCTCTTTAGCCAGAGTTTTCTCTCTCTCTAAATCACGACTCCCAAGCCTTTAGACTTTTTCCATTGTGAAAATCACTGGGCGGAAACAGATCTCCACAAATCTTTAAAATTAGAGACAGAGGTGGTGCCGGGGAGACTCTACAGTTGACTTTTACATGAATAAGCTTTCCCTCTTCATTTTTCAATCCAAGAATTTAGTTGGGGTGGTTGAGAAGGAACCCTCCCCCCCATGTTCTCAGCCCCAAGTTGGCATTGTAAATCTTGGTTGTCTTCTTGTGTCGTGTGTTGTGACCACATCCATCGCCTCTTTTCTGCGAGCTCAAAAGGTATTCCACTTCCACAAGCCCAAAAAGACAAACGCACTTCAAGAAACTTGCCAAATATGCACACAAGCACAATACACAACTCCACTCGCGCTTTGAGTCGAACGGAGGCTGAAAATCAAGACTTCCCACATGTCATGATGATGGCATAATGTCCTTTTCTTGCCAAATATGCATTAGACAAATAAGAAAAGAGAGCAGAAATGCTAGCACGTGAAGACTACAGATGGTTCTTGCATAAGATTAGATTCTGTTCACTTCCGACAATGAGGATAGTAAAAGATTTCCTCTCTTTTCTTTATGTCTTTTGCATCTTTTCACAGGATCAAACGCGAGGACCCAGAGATGGGGCAAACGAGCGAAAAACGAGTGTCGTGCCTGTCCAGGCAAACTCTTATAGATGAAACTTAAAAAGGGCCGTCACATGCCCATCGTCACTGTCAGACGATACCTCTGCACGTCTGTAATAAACGATTAACTAATGCAATAGTCAAGGGTTTTGGCTTTCTTTATATGTTAATCTGATATCAATTCAAGTGAGGGAAACGCGCAAGAGAGGGCAAGGATTTGAGAGCGAAAATTGTGTGCGAAAGTGACCCAGATGACCATTTCTTCCTCCATTTTCGTTCTCTGGTTCACAAAGAGAACGAAAAAGAGAAGGAGCTTTTTCTTCTTGGCCCGTCCTCAGGCGAGGATGAAGCCAAGAAAGAATTTTGTTCAGATGGGCAAATGTGAAAAGGAAAAAGATGAAGAGGGTTTTTGAAGCTTTGACTTTTGAGAAAGAGACGAATTTCTTCATTGCAGCACTCTTAACATCGACTCTGAGAAGTTAGAAAGTCACCATTATATCGTTGTTCTATTGATGTCGTGTTTGGTAGCGTTTGTAGCTACTTCAAGACCGGGATTATAGTAGAGCAACATTCTTTCTTCCAACTCAAGTCATATAAGTAGTGATTTGCAAATTACAAGGTAAAGGGAAAATTTGTCCAAAAAATTATAAACCTATTATATATTGGCCAATTCAATTTTTAAATTTTTAATTGTGGCAATTTAGTCCTTAACCTTTTGACGATTTATTAATTTAGTCTTAAACCTTGTGATATGCCAATATAATCCTAAACTTTTTACGTAGTCCATCCAGCCAAATATCCAAATAATATTGTTATGACTAAATTGATAAATTTTCAAAATTTGAAGGACTAAATTGCCATAAAGAAAGGTCTAAAATTAAATTAGTAAATCGTTAAAAAGGTATAGGATTAAATAAGCACAATTAAAATATTTATAACCGAATTTAGGACTTTTTGGATAATCATCATTCCCAAGGTAATGAGATGCTACTTTTTCAATTTATCATATCAACTTATAGATAAATGACATCTCTCATGCGAGTATGGGTTAAGAATAAGCCGAACTTTTGTCTGTCCCCTTCCTTTTTTCACATTTGGGTAGTCTTCATACTCAAGTTCAAGTCACCTACATGTCCATATCTCGCAAGATACTAAGAAAGTAGGAAAGACCGCGTTAATTCAAAGCTACGAGTTTCGTTAGCCCGATGTGCAAGAGCATAACTTACATAGGCTAGAATCTGTACGTTGAAGAACAACAAAGTCCACATTAACCCGCCGATAGGTAGATGACCATGTTGTTTTTCACAAGAAGGTTCTAAACCCTAACACTTTTGCCCCCAAGACAAGATGCATTTGTCAGAGTCAACCCAACACATGGGCCCAATTTTGAATAACAATATCCAACGAAATTCCTATTGCAACTTGCACTGAATTGAACTCTTGGGCTTGTTTGGTAACTTGCCAAATAGTAACTGATTCTATTTTTTTTGTTCCAGAATCAGTTTAGGAACAGAAATTCGTTTGTTAAATTTTTTGTGCCCGATTGTGCCCAGAATCAGTTTTGAAACATAATCAAGATTAAAAAAAAGTAGCTTCTTTATTCTAGAACAATTTTTTCAAAATTGATTCTTCTTGGTTTTTTTCTTTTTTTTGGCTGTTGTTGTTCTTCGGCCCCGCTACCCGCCAGCCACCAGCGATTGATCACAGGCCAGGGCCAGCAAGGGCATTGCGGCCCTCACCGGTGGCCGGCTAGGGCGGCTCACGGCCTCGCCCAGCCAAGGCGAGGCCAACCTCACTGTCGCCACCAGCGAGGGCAACGGCAACGGTCGCGACGCCTTCGCCCGCGCCGGCAGCCGGCCATGGCCAAGAAAGGAAGGGGAAAGAAAGAAAAAAAAGAAATAAATATTAAAAATTTTTAAATATTATTAATAAAAAAAATTTTGTGTAGTTCCCAAATGCATTTCTATTCTTTTTTTATTCTAAGAACAGAAATTTTGATCGGTTACCAAAGGCTTTCAAATACTTAAAAATTATTTCCGGATACGGAATAAAAAAAAATCATTTCTGCTCAGAATTTGATTCTGAGCACAAAATGGTTGCCATGCGCAACCTTAGTCTGCCCTTTTTCATCGTTAATGCAACACCGTCATCCTCTTTGGACTTTCGTTCTACCCTGCTTAAGGCGTTTTTTACAACCAACTAAATTGTAACTATTTCTATTTTTTTATTTTCAAAATCATTTTTGAAACAGAAATTCGTTTGGTAAATTTTTTATTCCTAGGCACGAATTTGCAAAAATTTGTTCCCAAAATTAGTTTTGGAACAGAATTAAGAAACAAAAAAAAATTACTTCTTGATTTTGGGAATAAGAATTAAAAATGGAAAAAAAATATTTTTTCTTCTTTTTCTTGACCTGTGGCCGGCTGCCAGCGACCGGCCACAGGCTAGGTCTGGCAAGGGCGGCACTCACCCAAGTTGCGAGCCACCCTCATCGAATCTAGTGAGGGCAACAATGGGGTCCAGTCCTTGCTGGTTCTGATGAGGGTGTGAGGGTTGCGACGCTGTTGTCGGCCCTAGCCTATGGTGGCTGATCGCTAGCGCCAGCGACCTAGCCATGACCAAGGAAAGGAAAGAAGAAAAAAAATAAATAATATATATTAAAAAATTCAAAATATTATTAATACAAAGAAATTTTATGCAGTTACCAAAGGTATTTCTATTTTTTTTCTATTCAAAGAAGATAAATTTTGAACGTTTACCAAATACCATCTAATGCTTAGAAATTATTACCGGACACGAATTAAAAAAAATATTTTTAAATAAAAATTATTTTTTAAAATAAAATAATTATCAAACGCACCCTTAATCGCAAAGTGTCGTCCACAGCCACCCAACTTTTTCACTTTATTCAATAATATGGTGGAAGAGAGAAGCAAAAGCCAAGCACGCCTCTTGACAAAGATATAAATTAACTACTTTGTCGTTTTGATTTGCCTTTTTGTTTGAAAGTAGATAAATAAGAAGGGAAAGCATAAGATTGTACACTGCCAAAGTTGAATTCCTCTCTCAAATTACCCCGGCTTTTGAATTAGTAGCGGATCAACACTGAACAGAAAAATGGAAAATTAGCAGCCTTCAGTTCGAATGAACAAAATGAGAAGATAATTCCAATAGGAACAGAATCCGAACTGCACGTCTCACTTCTCCCTAACCTCAAAGCTAGCGATCATCTGGTGACCCGACATAAGTTGGCAGCAAAAGAAGGAATCTACCGATGCAAGTAGCGCTACCTTGACAGCCTTCAGGTCTGTTGTACTGGGTTTAAAGTTCTCCCCGTGTCTTGGATCTATGTTGTTCCTCCTGTCGAAAACACAGGCTGCCATCGAGTTTTTAACTGTCCAGTGCACCAAGTGCTTTCATGTCCTCCAAGAAAGCCATGTACGAGTCATCAATGCTCTTTGGAGCAGTGGAAGATGAACTAACAACCTCTGGCTTCACAACTGTAGGAGTTGCAGGTCGCAGGGCCGCTACTGTCGTTGAGACTGCTGGCTTTGGTTTTGATTTTGGAACCACAGACTCTCGCCTCACCCGAACAGATGCAGGAACCTGTTGCCACATGAATATGCTCAGCTAAAACTACCAAGTACTGAATATGACACCTAAGGCCAGAAAGGAAGATGCAATGATAGCAGTGAGCAAATGGAGAATGGACTCACCATGGCCGTAAGTTCTGGCGTGTGCTGAGCAAGTGGCCTCTTAACAACAGTGGGGGCTGCTGACTTCACATATGATGGCTTCGGGGGTACAGGTGGCCTAATAGCAGCGAGTTCATCTTCTAGCAGAGCGGGTGGTGGACCAGGTGGCAGCGGGGGCCTCATCATCGGAGGGGCTCCGGGTGGAGGGCCATATGGTGGCCTTGGAAGCAAGGGAACCATCATTCCTGGTGGAACCCCTTGGTTGGGAAGCCCGGCAGCAGATAATGGTGGCCGCATATCTGGTGGAGGTGGCGGCGGCCGGAAACGTGACATGCCAGGTGGTAACACATCAGGCTGCATGGTTGGCATCATACCAGGTCTAGGCACTGGCTGTTGTTGCCTTGGAGGAGGTGGTGGTGGTGGTGGGACCAAGTTAGTGACATCCTTGTTGTCGGAAGGATTACTGTCTTCATATTCAGGTGAGCCCACAGATGGATTACCTGCAGACTTCGGTGGCAATCCTGGAGGAGGTGGTGGTAATGGAAGCATGGCAGATACCTTCAGTTGAAAGGAAGGAGGACAGGTAAACATTAAATTCCATTTACATATATCACTAAAGCCAGCAAGTAATAGCGAGAACATTCAAGTTAAGAGTAAAGGCTTGTGCATGCTAGTATTTACATATTACTTCTAAGCTTTGGCTTTTGATCTCCATCAATTTCATATTTAAGGCTTCACCACACTAGTCTATCTCACTATTGCAGTTGATACTACATATGTATAGGAAGAGTTTACCTGAGCATCCTCGGGTCCCTGGCGATCTGCTGACAATGTAGATAAAATTCTATCATTTACCCCAGGAGGAGGTGGCTGAGCAGATTGTTGCAGAGGTGGAGGCGGTGGAGGTAAAGGGCCAGTTGTGATAGGTTCTTTAGGTGGTGGACCAGGAGGAGGAGGGGGACCTGGAGGTGGTGGAGGCAAAGGAGTACCGACATTGGTGGCAGCAGGCCTTGGTGGCAATGGAGGAGGAGGAGGTAGAGGCAAAGATGCGGCTAAGGCAGGGGCATCACCAGAGGCCAATGGCAGAGGAGGAGGAGGAGGTGGAGGGGGCGGAACTGCAGAAGGATCATCCTCTGCGCCTGAATTAGATGACGATGCACCTGCAGAAGTGCTTGCAGAAGCAGCAGATAATGGAATTCTAGGTCCTGCAGCACAAAGTTGATAACTCAGAAAAATGACGAGAGCATGTAAAAGCAAAGAATAAGAAAAAAAAAATTACCTATTGATGATTTAAACATTGGAGGCTTCCCAGGTGGCGGGGCTCCTGTGGGATTGAGAGTAGGATGGTAGTATACTGAATCCTGCACCAAAAATGGAGATCATGTCAGGGATGTAAATAGAAAAAGGATCTAAAGTTTGAAATTACTTATGAATTACCTCAGGCTTGGGATGCTTGACTCTCTCTTCATCTGCACTTGCCCTTCTTCGAGGGGGTCCCAGATGGCTGCAAATCCAAAAAACTCACTATTCCTAGAGAAGGCATTTCTCAATACACAAAAATAAAGACTAAAAACAATATGAATGTGCAATTAAACAAAGAAATACAGCCTACCTAAACATGACAGGGGTTTCACCCTTTTCACGCATCTTCTCTTCATATTCCTGTACAATAACACAAAACAGCCCGCTCATTACTGGTGGCCAGATTAGGTTAGTTGACACTCTCCGTTCCATTTTAAAGATGGTACGGTAAAAGAATATTGTGAAAAGAGAAGATAGTCCGATGGAGAGAACATTACATTTCAAAGAACTTCACACAACAATAATGCATTTTACATTAACCAAAGGGTGAAGAATGCTCCAATTAGATTGTCCCATTTCTTCATCAACTTTTAAATTCACCCAATCAGGAAAGGGGGCAAAAATGTCTGTGAACAATTCTTAAGCAGCACCATTCAAACATCAACATTGTCAAATCAGTATCTTCATCCTCTGCCATGTATTTGACGGGAAAAAGGTGCTGCCAAGTACTAATTTAATTGAAAAAGAAAGAATTATTCAAAATACCACCCATTAAAGGCATCGTCATCTTCTCAAACAGATAGTTAGCAAGATTTTTATGTTACCCCTTGTGACAGCTAAATCACCTCTCTGAACAACAATCGTCTAGCCAATCATCCAATTAGCTTGGAGATATGCAAAGAATAGGAATCCCTCCCTCAGAGCTCATTAAATTGATAGTTAAAAAGGGATTACCCAGAGACTCAGAAGCCAGATTCATACCAAGGACCACAAGAACTATATCACAAGCTGTCCATCAGTCTTGTCTATTATCCTGTAAATAACACGACACTCTCAAGTTCTAATGTTTACAAAGCCGAATAAAAGAAACTGAAATATAAAATCGACTTTTTCAGAGTAAGGCCACACCTGCTTTTCCTTCTGCCAGAATGTCTCGATTTTATTGTATTTTTATCAAGCACGTGCTGTTTTAGTTGGAGATTTATAAAGTTCTCATTTGCATTAAATCTTAGTCTATCAAATCTTGATGTTAACTAAGAACACAAGTGAAAAAATTTAGCATTGGCCAACAGACATAGAGTAAAAGTAAAGAAAGCTCACAGAAACAAACAAAAAAGGAGGTAAGGGAAGGTTAACATCATCAGCAACGCCTGTCCTGAGAAAGTTTCCTGTACCTCATTTCTCTACTATCCTCTACCAAAACAAACCAATTGTCAATTCATCCAGCAAAGATACAAAGGGCAGGAAGAACACAAGAGGTTCATCCCTACAAATCACGTCCTAGGCTTTTGTGTCATAGATGGAAGCAGGAAGCTACACAGAGTTGGCAGCAACCACCCCTCATCATATGCAATGCAAGCATGCTTAGCACGAACTTTAGACAAAAAGCCATAGTTTGAAGGACAGAAAATCATTCCACATTCTCGAGCATAATTTAAACGAAAAGATAATCATTATAAAAGTGACTGGCTAGCAAGACTTTCACTCAATCACAAGACAAAGCATCTATATGTCAATCAATGCACTAGCGTCGCTTGTGGATTTTTTTGGTGAGATAAAAATGCATTGATAGAGAAACTGTTCAAGTACATCATTTACAATACAAAAACAGGAAAAAGAAATTGAAAAGACAAACCTTCTTCATAAAATAACAATGGAAGGAGGAATATTGAGTTATTTCAGTGCCACAATGAAGGATATAGCTACAGAAGCATAACGTCATCCAGAATAATATCTAATCAAGTCCTGGAATTTCCCGAAATTCCTATAGACGTGATCGTTTACTTGAAAACATAGGACTTCACAATTTTAAAGAAACATGAAAGAACATAAATAAACATACCTTTCTCTTCTTTAGAACAAGATGAAGCGTGTCTTCCAGTTGTCTCTTCTTGTGCTTTCTAGCTTTATCCAGAGCACCATCAGCTTCTGCAACAACAACAAAAAAATTGCACTTGACCTATCAGAAGAGGCTATGAAAACAAGCTGCAGCCACAAACCAGAAAGAAAAAAGAA
This sequence comes from Syzygium jambos, assembly GCA_031216235.1. Lineage (NCBI taxonomy): Eukaryota > Viridiplantae > Streptophyta > Magnoliopsida > Myrtales > Myrtaceae > Syzygium > Syzygium jambos. The sequence continues at coordinate 1,994,189 of CM062221.1, forward strand.
TTTACATTGAAATACAAGAACAAGCACAAGGATGAAATTCTACAAAGCCTGAGAGAAATGTGCCATTTGCCAAACTCTCTTCCCTTGTCAATAGAAGTGCAAAACACAAGCAAAGATTTAAGACACAGGCAAAAAAACACAAATCGAAACAGAAAGAGAGGGTAATAGAATATTGGTTGGGACATCAAGCCTATTCCAGTCCGAAAAATTAGTAGTTCGTTACAATAGTAATCACATCACACCTAATGGGCCAGCCCATCAACCCGATTTAGGATTGGGTGATCAGGCACAGCAAACACATACCATTTCAGGCCCTTGTAAAGCAAAGGCATGGAATATTGTATTGAAATTCCCCAATATTGAGCAAGTTAAAAGATGCGATGTTGTTTACAAAATCCAAAAGATAAAAAGGAAACAAGATACAAGCAATTTGCTAAACACGCAAGAAATTCTTACTCTTTCTATATGCTGAAAACCTACATTCAAGATATCCCTCAACCAATCAAAGCAAGATCAACATATAAGAAGCACATGATCTATGTTCAATATATAATCACAAACTTTTCCTTAAGGGTTGCCTCTAAGAGTGACAAATAAAACTCCAGATCGCATGTGATTGATCATCTCCCTGAAAGGAGTACTTTTCTTGCACTCTCCACACATTTTGCTTCCAACAAGAATTTGTGCTTGCCTCATTCAATACCATGCGTTTTGTTCAACAAAAAGGAACATTAGGTCTAATGAGCTTTGATGTTGTAAATTAGTAATTAATGAAAATTCTAACATTTTTTTGTAGCTCTTTCTATCGAGTAATTCATTGGAAGTTTTTTATTATTTTATCTCAATATGACAATGATGTAGTTGATAAAATTGAAAAGATCCCTATGTAATATAAAAACAACAATCGTGAATTTTCGGAGTGTCGTCCAGTTCCTACATAATATGAACTAAGAATTCCAAACTTATTTTGTTCAAAAGATGAAGATTCATATAAAAATGAAAAAAAACCACGCCTGTGCAACACACGGAATGCTACTAGTATTACCTATCACAATGCCTTACATGTCTCGGTCATCAAAACTGCACAAAAAACAAAATTTGGAGCACGCTGAGCTGGTGACACGGCATCTTTTGCAAAGTCACCACTGTATTAATTGTTACATATACAAAGAAGAATTCTCCACTGGAACCCCATCAGGCCATCACTATACAAAGCTCGCAACCCATTGCCTTACGCCATTGATGTCACTACGTTCCATTTGTGATATTGTCCTTCTCTAACAGATAGGATATGTACTTTTTCCTTATAGAACGAATATCATAATTACTTTTGAATTGCCCATGTTGTAAACTCCTGAGTGTAACCGGTTCTCCAGACTTACAAACTTCATCCAATAAAATGTGTCGTTTGACAAGCACACTTAGATGCCAATGGACATACACTCATTTTTACTTAAAACATAACATAGGATTACATTATTCACAATCAGTTTGCACCCCTTCTGTTGCCCTATAGAGCCAGTACCGAACTAAGTTAGGACTACATCTAAGCCCACCCACTCCCGCAAGACCAGGAAGTAGTTCATATAAGCATCGCTTCGAGAAAAATAAGTCAGAGAATGGTAACATCAAGCCAGTCACGCAACCTTCAAAGTTCTAACTACCATCTACATTCAATTCTACATTCAATCAAGGGAGAAGTTGCATTCAACAAGTAACGAGAGCATAAAGACAATCTCGATAAACCATCACATCTCCGCATCTCTAAAACTAACAAGCTTGCGAACGGAACGAGTTAGAAATCGACAAATTCCAACACTTACTCATCAACTCCAGCTTCTCAATCTGCTCCTTCAAGGTGTCGGGGTCCTTCTTCAGAATCCCCACCTCCCTCACCTTCTTCCTCTCCTTCTTGTTCTGGAACAACAAAAACCACAGACAGCAACACGAGCTCATAAAATCAGACAGATCGATCGCCAAATACGCTAATTCTACACCGAGAATCACCCGACGACGAGGAGCGAAAAATTCACGCGCCGGGGTGCAAAATCAGCCAAAACCTAACGACATGCCATGCCAATCGCTTCGAGGCAGTGAGGAATCAAGTCCCCCCCCAAAAAAGAAGCTAGGGCAAAGCGAACTCCACGAACACGATAACCAAATAGACAACTCGAAAAGCGAACAGGAATCAAATCAAATCAAATCACCCGTTTCAATTCCTTCTTGCGAAGCTCCTTCCGGTACGCGTCCGTCGGGTTCATCACCTTCCCTCCCTTCGTCGTCTTCATCTCTCTCCCTTGCCGTGCGGGTTCGCGAGGGCGATGATCGGAGCGCGCGAGAAGGGATCGATTCGACGGCGGGTTCGGCTATCGGAAGAACGAACGAGCAAGCAACCACCGTCGCGGCGGCGAAAAACCACCAGACCCGAGTGCGTGCAGCAGAGAGGGGCAGAGCGCTCACCACCGGCGGCGCAGGAGGGCCGAAAGGCACGCAAATACGCCTCTCCTCGTCGCAGCTCCGAGCCGCGAATCACCGCGCGCCACGTGTCCATAGTGACGAGATTGCTCCTTGATGTTAGGCCCATTCCCTCGGGAGAGCTCCAGAGCTGGTGAGCGCGGGCCCAATTAAAATTCAGGGCCCAATTTGGTGATGCGGGTCGGGCCTGCGGGCGGAAAATTATAAAACTATTGCGAGACGAGACGACCAAGCCCACGCGAAGGAAAATTACCAAAAAAGTTGTAAACCTATTGCAATTGTGTTAATTCAGTCTTAAATCTTTTTTTATCAATTCAGTCCTAAGTCTTTTGCAATTGTGTCAATTCAGTCCATCCAGCCACTTTTGACTGACCGGCACTGACATGAACGCCAACCGGCTAACCATTGATGCACAACCATGGTGAGGCTCGACCTCGCTAGATATAGGCGCGGTCGAGCTCGCCCAACCATGGCGAGCTTCGTCCTCGCCAAAGCTAGATGAGGCTTGCCCTCGCCAGTCCCCAGGGTCGGCAAGGTCACCTCACCGGCGAGCCTCCCTTTGACTGGCCAGGGGGAAGAAGAAAAGAAAAAAAAATGAAACCTGAAATCTACCCCGTTTTCCGATCCTAGGGTTTACTCGAGAACGGGTTTCTTCTTCTTCTTCTTCATTGTTTTATATTTTAAAAATCAAGACAAATAGCAATCACAACAAAATATATTGAGCAACAAATCGGTTCAAAGTAAAATATCCATACAAAACATACAGAAATTTGGAATACCGGTTCCAACCAAAATTTGGAATCGAAAACCAAACCTCTTTCTATTGGAACCGAGCATTGAACTTGTTTCCATGATTGGTTTGGTCCGATTTTCGAATAGACTCGATCGGGTTGCACAACTCTATTCAGTTTAACTGTACTTGAAATCAGTCATCACAGTTTTCCGTTGCCCTCAAATCTCCCACATCACGAATTCATACATTTTGAGCACATTCCAAAGAAACCTTTAAGTTAAACCGAGTAAGATTTTTAAGCAGACACAGTCAACTGTCGTCCTCAAATTAGAGCTTGCATCGGAACTTAACATTGCTAGGATTCGACGCACAATCACAAAGAAAATAGAGAGTAAAAGCGAGAAAGAGAATTTGAGACATAATGTTTTATTCTAGCTTACCTTTAAACTAGGACTACGTCTAGCTAAGTATTACACTATAATTAGCACATCGCACATCTATGCTACATCTATCAATTACAAGAAAAAGAGAATATATACAGATAATAATTTGATTCAAAATAAAAAATCTTTTTCTAGGAAACCTACTCCAATTAGGAAATCATTTAATTAGGAAACTTGTTCAAAATAAGAAACATAATTGAATTAAGAATTTTTTTTTTCGGGCTCAAACTATAAAAGCCCTCTAACGACTCAGGAGCGCTGGCCTGTGATCCTTGTGTTATCCTGTCGCTGAGAAGTATGAACCACACCCCAACAAAAATTAGGAATTGGCAACCTTTTGCTTAATTGTGACCTAGTCTCAAGAATTCCTTAGGAATCAAGATCTTAACCTATTCTTTTCCAGGCCATATGTCTTAAGGGTTTCATTAATTCGACCATCCCCCCGCGTTTTGCAAAATACAAATATTCCATTAGTTGGACCACGTAATGTGAAGGCATGGCATTGTATTTTAGTTGCATTAAGTCTTGAAATATGGCCTCCATCGTTCACTTTAACATTCGATTTTTCCAAATTGCCCGATGAGCGACGCAATATAAGATCTCGTGCGAAATATCACAAATTGAGATGGATCGATCTTTTTCATCGATAAACTCCAACGTGGTGTAATCTTATCGCGATACTTCGCGTTATAAATTGAATTAGACTCCATCCTACGTATGGCCATCCATATTTTGTACAAAATAGCTAAGTAGATCTGCGCATTGCGTTGACCGTCGACCTCGTTGATGTATGATTTATTTATTTGGCTCGGCCGAGTTCGCGCGGGGAGGAGGCCAATCGCCACATCCGCAGGCGCCACGTCACCGTCTCCACACGGAAAAGGCGTGGGCAGCACGTGGACGGCCCGTGGCGGCACGCGCCTTCTCGCGCGCGCAGTACGGACACGACCGGACGAATATCAAAAGCAAATATGACACAAGAGACATACAATTCACGACCAACTGATGACGTCATATACTTGCCGGACACATTAGACCTAGATATAATATGTGCTTGGATATTATATGTCCCAATTGGCAACGGCATGAACCTTGCGTGGGGTGGACCCGATGAAAACAACTGTATTTAATTAATTCGGCTTGGTTCGCCCCGGATTGAATTTATTAATTCAACGATAATTATTCGGCCTAATTCCCTTCAAAACCACTTTCTGCAGTCTGATCTCAATTCTGTCCTAATTTTCTTTTCGCCCAAATTTCTAATCCAAACTTTTTTTCTCGTAAAAAAGTACAAACTTTGTGACGGGTCTCACTTCCGGGGGAACCTTTTGTTGTTTCATTAAAAAAAAACACCAACTTTAAATCAGGATCTGAACATGACCCTTGTTAAGTTTCTGCCCAATGATGCCGTTAAAGATTTGATGGATCATTCCAAGTGTACTCAACGGAAACTTGATGAGGGCCAGATTTTAGTATCGACTAAAAATTGATGTTTTTACGAGACAAGCAAATTTAGGTTAGGATCAGGACATGAGTTAACATTGGTGTTTATCTCATGAAACAAAAAGAAAAAAAGTTTGAGTCAGAATTAGGACTCAATTGAAAGTTGGTGTTTATTCATGAGAAAAAAAAAATTTCGACCATAATAGAAGCTCGATTTAAAGTTTGTATTTTTTTATGAAAAAATAAGTTCAAGCCAGAATTGAGACTCGAGTTTGTGTGTGTTTTTTTTTTAAGGAAATAGGGTCATAATTCTTCTCATTTTTCAAGAGAAACAAATTTGGGCTAGAATTTGGACACTAGTTAAAGTCGGTTCTTTTCACGAAAGTAAAAAAGAGAAGTTTGAACCGGAATTGGGTCCCAACTAAACATTTGTCCTTTTTTCGAGGCAAAAAATGGGTTCGGGACATAATAAGAACTCGACTTAAAATTGACGCTTTTTCACGAGAAAGAAAGAGAGAGAGAGAGAGTTCGGGCCAGAGTTGAAACTCGAGTCGGTATTTTAGAAGCTGCCCCGTGAGCTGTCCATCGCTTGTGCGGGGCTTGATCGTTTCGTTTCGGAATTCAAACGGTCGACCGGCGGGACGATGCATGCGGTCACGCAAGATTCGAGACAAGAAGAAACGTTTGCTCCATAGGCCGTTAGGTACGACGTTGCTGTCGCCTCCGCCGGGTCAACCGATTTTTAAAAACGTAACCGAAATTTAAAAATGCTCCCCCAAACCCTCCAAGAACGACTGGGAGTAGCTACAGAACCGAGAACTCCTCGAAACCCCGTCGATAAATTTCACGCCACATCTTCTTGTTCTTCCTCTTCTTCTACGACCCTCTCTCTCTCTGTATACGGACCCCCACATGTTCGATCTCGCGGCACATGGGGGACGGCGATTCTCCCGAATGCCCGCCCGGCGCCGAGGAGGAGGAGGAGGAGGAGGACAAGGAGGAGGCGGCTCCGCCGCGGCTCCTGCGGGTGGCCGAGGAATCTTTCTCTGGGATCCGGCTCGTGGACGCCCCGATCCTCCTGCTGGTCTACTTCCACAAGGCGTTCCGTGGGGAGCTTGCCGAGCTCCGCCGTGGCGCAGCGGTCCTCGCCGAGATGGGTCCTCAGGGTCGCCGGGAAGGCCTGCAGGAGCTCCGCGGGAGGTTCGAGTTCTTGGTGCTGGCGTACGAGTACCACAGCGCCGCGGAAGATGAGGTTAGGATCAGGATCAGGCATTGTATTGTTAGGGTGTTTGATTCTGTTATACAAATAGTTTATTCTTGGATGCTGAGAAAGGCAGAAGACAACAGTGCCTTTTTCAATCCTCTAAATTTTGGGCAATCTTTAGTTATTTAAGTGCCTGAGAGAAATGACCACCTGACCCGTTTTGGTATTGTGTTAAAGAAATCGAAACTGGTACCAAAAGTAATCGCGGCGATTAGCTTAAACTCGGCTTTATAGTCGAAGATCGAGAAGAAAAATATGAGAATCTTTGTCAGGTCAAAAGGTCGTGCCTGCCTGTGACTATATAATTGGATCTCTATGCAACTTTAGCAATGCATGAATTAACTTTTCAAGAGCAATGAGCTTTATCAGCGATACCTTTCACAAAGAATGTACAGCTTTATTCAAGGTGGGGTCTGGGAAGATAGTGGGAAGTGATTCAAAACATTAGCTCAGACAAAAGAACATCATTTCTGGAGAATTGATAGCTCTGGAAAGAGGAACAAATTGATTACTCTTACGCAGAGTGCTCTATGCTTTTCTTCTCCTTTCAATCATAGGTCAGCATCAAAATCATAGTTGCTTTTCTAATTCACCTCGAAGGGGGAATCAACATTATCATTTTGTTGTCCACTGCATTCATGCACATCAACACAGCTTTAGTGGAGTTCTGCAGAAACTTCTGAGCTCTAGGACCATTCAAGATAAGAAAACCAATTGACTGTCGGACCACCAGAAAGGGTGCAAATTGACAATCACTTTGAAAAGGCTGAAAAAAAAATCAATTGCCTCGATTCCGTGTTAACTGACACTTAAGTTAAACTTGTATCTGTGGTTAGTTCATAATTGGCATACTCATCAACCTTTAAAAGATGAAAGTCAAACTGGGCCATGCATTATCTTAATCTTTGCGACATGTCCTGAGCATAGGTATCTTAACTTTTAGATACTTTATTAGGTGATAGACTTAATGATTCTATTACATAAAGTGGTTCTTTGCTGTTTCCTTGACAGGTTATATTTCTGGCATTAGATTCACATGTACAAAATGTGGTGTGTACATATTCACTCGAGCATAGAAGCACAGGTGAACTATTCAACTCGACCATTCGATTCTTTGATTTATTGATGGAGGATGATGATAATGAGCCCAAGCCATATCAAGAGCTCGTGCTTTCCCTCGGCACCATCCAGTCATCCATTTGCAAGCATATGCGTAAGGAAGAAAAGCAGGTAGCGATTACGATCTATCCTTTTTTATATTTTGGACGGTTGAAGAGTATAGTGATGGAAGCTACTTGAAGACGAGTAGATGCACAGTTCGTTTGTACTGTTTAGCACGTATAAGGATCAGATGATGTCAAAGCTGTTTCTTTTGCCCATTCTATGCGCAAGGAAGCTCACTTTTTAGTTGCTAGACATCGTGTCAAACTATAAGAATGAAAATGGGACTTATTGTACGAACTGATACCCTCAATATTTTTCTGAAATATTCTCTCATCGATTAACTTTGTTCTGTTTACTTTTTTCTTCTGATTCAATTTACATGACTTTAGGTGTTTCGGCTGCTGATGCAACGATTTTCCCAGAAAGAACAGGCTTCACTTGTTTGGCAATTCCTATGCAGTGTCCCGGCCATGCTTCTAGAGAATTTACTTCCATGGATGATCTCCTTCATTTCTCCTGACGAACAGGAACAAATCATCGATTTTGTTGAGGACACGGTCCCCAAAGAAAGCCTGCTGCAGGAGGTAGGCCAATGCCAAATCTTTTTGAGGCACCACGTTCTACTTCCTGTGTTTAATAAGTTCAAACCTCTAGTGCAAAGGTAATAATCGGCTGGATTAGGAAGAAAGATCAATCATACCTGATGGGCAACATTGAAATTAGAGCAATGCGTGATTTAGATGGCAGATCTGCAAGTGCGGAAAGCACTCTCGAGCAGCAGCAAATGAGTGTTGGAAAAATTCCAAAATTCTCTCTGATTGATGGTTTCAATATTTGGCATGGCGCCATTAGGAGAGATTTGGAAACAGCACTAAAGGCGCTCCATCTACTCAAAAGCTCAGGGGTATTTTCCAATATGTCAGCAGTACTTTTGCAGCTGAAGTTCCTTTTAGATGTGGTAGTCTTTTATAGGTACTCATACTCTACGTTATTTCTTCACATGTTCCCGTATTGAGGGCTACCTCGTTTCTGTTTTTCTATTTCCTGATTTTTTATGTTCTTTATGCGTCTTTCCAACTTGCAGCAATGCATTGCATCAAATCTACTATCATGAACTTAATGAACTAGCCAATGGCCGTGAATTTTCCTCATTTGATTGGTTTGTGTACGAGAGCCAAATTGGACGTCTTCAACAGTTGCTTCACATTGATGCGCAAGATGAGATGCTCCGATGCAATTATATAGAGCAGCTTTCCCGCGAACTGAAGTTGTTTCTAATGGAAATCAACAGATTCTTTTCTTACCAAGAGACAGAGGTACACTTTTCCAGTCCACTATAGCCCGTAAAGAGTTAAATTGGACCAACATTTCAATGCAGAATTCTACCGAATTAGGACAATGAGGGTTGTTAATATCTTTTTAGATTAGCACATTCACATATTACTTTTTACACCAGGAAGTTGTTTATGTTTCCGAACCATTTTCAACTATGATATCGTCATGCAGATTATTTCAGCTTTTGTCAGGTACTTAACGTGATTAGCAAAAACTGCAGTCATGAAATGCAAATGCAGCTTCTGCACACGAGCATTTGCACGTTGCCTCTTGGATGGATCAAATGTGTGATCACTTGGTTTTCGGCTCAATTATCTTTGGATGAATCGAGGTCCATTCTTCTTAACATAAAACAAGGAGACAGTACGGTTGGCAGCTCTTTCACCTTTCTACTGCACGAGTGGTTCCACATCGCTTGTTCAGGCAAGAAATCCATTGATGAATCCAGGACGGACCCACAATATCTGTTCAAAACAAGGTTGTTTACACTGCCTGAGCATTTCAAGGGAGAAGTTGAGTATTCTGCTTCAACCTCACAATCGAATAATAAATCACGCAGAGAATCTTATCCCAGGTTATTGGGAACTGATTCGGCCGCCATGGTTAAGTTGAATACATCTCACTCTGGTAGAATTGCTTGGAGCTCGTTCTTTTCTTTGAGGCCGAAGGCATCGGATAACTCTTTAAAGTTTCCAGCAGTGAAGAATGATGTCATTTCCAATATGGATCGGTGGGAGCCAGTTGATATTATCTTATTCTTCCACAAGGTTATGGAGAAAGATCTTACAAATCTTGTCCAAAAAACACTTCAACTAACGGAAGATGCCGGTTTCCTTGAAGATTTCCGTAAACGATTTGTTCTATTATGTAATTTGTATCAAATTCACAGTACTACGGAGGATGAGGTAGCTTTTCCAGCTTTAGAAGAAAAGGGCAAAGTTCAGAACATAAGCTTCTCCTACACCATTGACCACAGACTCGAAGCTCAACACATTATCGATATATCGTCCATTCTGGATAAGATCTCTAAATTGTTCATTTCTTCAAATAATTCTGATTTAAGTGTGAGGCAAAGGCATCGTCATCTTTGTTTGAAGCTTCAGGATATGTGCAGGTCCATGCATAGGATAGTCTCTGATCACATCCGAAACGAGGAAATTGAAATTTGGTCGTCAGTTAGGGAATGCTTATCTGTTGCAGAACAGGAAAAGATCATAGGTTGCATGCTTGGTAGAATAAGAGCAGAGGTACTACAAGATATGATACCATGGCTTATGGAATCTTTGACACCCAAAGAACAGCAGACATTGATGTCCACATGGAGACACGTGACGAGAAACACGATGTTTGACGAGTGGTTGCTGGAATGGTGGGAGGGGGATAATGTGGAGAAGGAGGTGGAATCGGATATCTCGCCTTCAAAGACTGCAGATCCTTTAGAGATAATCTCGACGTATCTATCCAAAGACTTCCTTGAGGAACATGGGGAGAAAATTTGCAACCAAGTAGTTAACTTTCCGCAAGGGCATGCTACCATTTCCAAATCCAAGCAACTGAAAATGAGCGCAGTTGATAAAGCAAAATTGAATAGGCATAAGTCCGATGTGGAATATTCCAAGTGCACAAAACTTTCTAATGGTGATGCAGAACCAAATAAACATCTGCAAGTCAGCCAAAAGTCCAAGCACCAAGAGAATGTTTCTGCGATGAGTCAAGAAGAACTGGAAGCTGCAATTAGGAGAGTGTCCCGTGATTCTTCCCTGGACCTGCATAAGAAATCATCCATCATACAGAATCTGTTAATGAGGTTGCACTTCTGAATCATCATTACTTTTGTACTCCCACTTTTAAGCAATGACTAGACTACCCAATCAACACAGTTTTCTCTATCTTGCATGAATATCCAGCCGTTGGATTGTTGCACACCAGAAATCTAACTCGGCTGTCACTGTCTCAAGCAATGGAGAAGAAATACCCGGTCATTCTCCATCCTATCATGATCAGTTAAAGACGACTTACGGATGCAAGCACTACAAGAGGAACTGCAAGCTTCTCGCTGCTTGTTGCAACCAACTCTACTCGTGCAGGCGATGCCACGATGAGGAAAACGATCATTCAGTTGACAGGTGCGTGCAATATGACATGATCCGTGAGCATCTTCTTCTCACATAGTTTTGGGTTCTAACTTTAGTACTCGGCACTTTGGCTGATCTTTTGATGTGATACAGGAAATCCATAACCAAAATGATGTGCATGAAATGTTTAACGATTCAGCCAATTGGAACTACATGCTCAACAGCTTCATGTGATAATTTAGTGATGGCCAAATACTATTGCAGAATCTGTAACATATATGACGATGAAAGGTGAGAGAACGTCTCTTAGCAACTATAGTTGTTGGTGGGAACAGCCCTCAGTGCCATAACATGCAGTATGTCCTGCTCTTTCCTTTAACGGCGAAACAAGTTACATTGATTACCTGCCACTAGTTGTGCATATTTGTTACTGCAAATATATTCCTGCTCTAATTTTCTTCAAATTCTCTTGCTATATAGAGAAGTGTCACAACTCACAGATTTTTACTTAACAGAATAACATAACCCATTTTTATACGCATTAATTCTCGCTTTATTGGATTACTTAATAAGATAAGAGTTTGTTGGCTAAGGCTTAAAGATGGAAGTTATTTCACAGGGAAATCTATCACTGCCCTTACTGTAACTTGTGTCGTGTGGGAAAGGGATTGGGCATTGACTACTTCCATTGCATGAACTGCAATGCTTGCATGTCGCACTCCCTTTCGGTTCACAAATGCAGACAGAAATGCTTGGAAGAGAATTGCCCTATTTGCCATGAATACATTTTTACATCGAACTCTCCAGTAAAGGCCCTCCCCTGTGGCCACTTGATGCACTCTGCATGTTTCCAGGTATGCATTTCTTCTTCGTCACTGGTCTTCATGTCTCCCCGTACAAATATTTCACTTTAGATTGACGATTCCCGTTCTGCTTCCAGGAGTATACCTGTACTCACTATACTTGTCCGATTTGTAGCAAGTCTCTAGGAGACATGCAGGTTAGTTGCCTGATATTCTGATGTGCTCTTTCTCTCTCTCCCATTAGCTGGAATGAGCCTTCTGTTGTTCTCTAAGATCCTTTGACATATTGATTATACTTCCTTTTTTAATGTACAAGGTTGTTATTCTTGATTGGCATGACGCCTTCATTGTTGGTCGACAAAATGAAATGCGAAAAGGAGTTTACAAGAACTGAGCATACGCGGGATTTATTTGATAAATATTAGATTTCAACATCGTGTAGGTTTATTTTCAAATGCTGGATGCACTCTTGGCCGAGGAGCAAATGCCAGATGAGTATTCTAGCAAGACCCAGGTTGATGTAGCTTAATGCTTTAGCTCGCTTCTTCTCTTGTGAGTCCTTACTTACATCGAAAATGACAGAAAACGTATTAACAGGTTATTCTCTGCAATGACTGCGAGAAGAGAGGAAGCGCATCTTTTCATTGGTTTCATCACAAGTGCCCTCATTGCGGTTCATATAACACAAGGCTGCTTTGACTCCAACCTAAGACGCATACATATCAGATAACTCTCCTCGGCATTCCGATAGCGCAGAAAACAATTCTGCATTTTGCCTGACGTAGAAACCTATCTCCATCTCCTGAGGAGGGAAATGGAAGAAGCAAGAGTTTGCGTCCGTCAACATGGGGGAATTGGGCTATGTTCGAGTAATGTTGCTTGTTTTTCTTGTTTAAGTGGGTTGAGGTTCGCATGAGTTTCTCCATGTATCTGTTTCACATGATGCAGAAAAATCCAGTGTTTGAGGAAATAGAAAGTTCACCTTTTCATGGTGGGAAAATATGAAATGGGTGGGAAGAGCTTCTGGTGTGCCAACATTGCAACAAGTTAAGTCACAAATGTTTGTGCCAAGTGCAGTAATGTTATACAGTACGACGGCAGTGCCATAGAAGCTCCCGGCCTTAGATATCTCTGAAATGATTGGTAGGATTTTCATCCAATAACTGGTCCCGCTTGAGCTTTCTTAAAGTAGTTAAAAAGGGACTCAAAAGAACAACAACAACAATCAATGAGCTCAACGACTTGATTTGTATTGTACATTCCACAGATGCTTTTGCAGTTGTTTAGAGACAAACCGTCGCAGAGATTATCCGATCTCATCATGCGTCACTGGCTTCGTTCATAACAATTGACCATGGTACGATAATTTTAGGCATCAAGCAGCAAAGTATGTCGTGTCTATCATATGCATACAGAGTGACTATACGATGTTCGGAATTTCTTAATAGGAAAAAGGAGAAGTCGGAAAAGTCGGGAACTGCAGTAACAAAACTAATGAACCGAAAAAAAAAGGGTAGACCCTTTGAGTGTTGTCTGATCATTTGACACTGGTGAGGCTGAAGCACGCTGCGGCGCTCTTCAATTCGTTCTTGCCGGCATGCTCGATGGATTGCCTCGTATCCTTCAATGACGATTCCGAGCTGCATATGCGGTTAAACTCTTTACTTCTTCAATGAAGAGAAACAAGAAAAGGTAAATGGCATTGAAGTATGATGAGGGCGTTCAAGCATTTTGCTGTTACTGTATTAGATTCGACGAGACTCCTAGCTGTTACGTGAAAGAAGAGTCGTACCTCGAGTCGCATGCCTCCTTGGAATCCATATAAGACTGTGCATCGTCAATGGTGTCAAAGAAAGGTTGGAGTTCATCGTAGTCTTGGACTATTTCTTGCTGCACGCCCATCGGCTGCAACGCAGCCATCTGAATTGTGTTGCTGTTGTTGTAATTCGCATATTGATTTTGCATCCACAAGGCATTCTCGACATTGTCCTTCGGAACCGTGTCACTGGAGTTGTCATAACCAGTGATGCCTCCATTGTCGCCACAGTGATTCTGCGGAGCGGGCAAGGCGGCCACGGTGCTGTACTGCTGCTGCGGGTGGTGGAACAGAGGAAGTGCGCCGTTTGGCGGGGCCATGCCTAACTCCAACTGAGAAGGCACGTCTTCGGGGACAGGAGAGATCTGGCTCTGTTGCCTGTACATCTCCAGCTGCGCGTAAATGGCGTGGAGCTCTTCCTTGGCCCGCTGTATCTGGTAGTGCAGGCTCTGGATGAGGCCGTAGCAACCGTGCACGGGGTACCAATCGCGCATGTTCGCTTGGTCGATGATGGATCTCATGGCGATGTGCTTCTGGCTAGGATGCAGGCCTTTCAGTATCTTCAGGACGTTGCTCACGCCGAACAGTCTGTGCACGTTCCGGAAGATCTCTGGTTGGTCAGCCGGGAAGAAAGGAGCAAGAGGGCAGTCCGGTTTGCACTTCCTCCTCTGGTACTTGCACGCCGCGCATGCCTGGCTCGCGCCACCCTTCAGGGTCATTTCCCTTTCTTTTTTACTGCCTCTCCGACACTAAGGGAACTTCTCGGGAAGCGAAGCGGGGATGGACGGGAGCTGCTAGAATTGATCGATAGGGCGCTCAGAGAGAAGAAGGGGAAGGTGTGGGAGGAAGTTGGAGATTGATATAGCGAAGGAAGCATGGTGTGAATGAGTCTGAAGAGAGACTGAGTAAAAGGCGAGGCCGATTTCGACGGACGTGTTTCCCTGAAGTTTTTTTAGGCGGGTGAAGTTTTCTTGTTGGAGAGTTTCAGAAGAGAGTCCTATTCTCTTGGAAGATTACTACACGTGTCAGCCCGAGTTCAGAGAAAAGCATGAAGTTTTGTGTGGTCGAGAACGTCTCGCCGCCCTAGGATTGCACAAACACAATCGTTACAGCGATTCAAAACATATGTTTGTTGTAGATGTTAACCTGTGATTGTAATCGAGCTCAACATGGTATTGGAGAAGAAAAACGCATATGTTTTACATTGTCGACCGGAGTCGACACTTGAGATTTACCCATTATATAAAAAAAGGAAAATGACATAAATGATTCATAAACTTTGGCCCTATATGTAATATGATCCCTTGACTTTAAATTTATTTAATGTGATTCCTAAACTTTAACTCAATATTTAATATGGTCTCTGAACTTTCAATTTGTTCAATATGATATCTAAACAATCAATTTATTTAATGTAGTTCCTAAACTTGATACATGTTCAATTTAGTCATTGGACTATAATTTGTTGCATATCTTAAATTAATGGAATGACTAATTCAAGGACTACATTGACAAAGTACCAAAAAATCCAAAGACCACACTACACATTTGATCAAAGTTCAAGAACTATTTGTTTCATTATCCTTACAGAAAAAAATCATTATCTAACCTGGCCTAAACCTATGCCGCAATTTTACCGGGGCAGCTTATTATACCATCGCAACCAATGAAGCAACAGAACAAACACTCTCAAATGGGATTCCTTTCACTAGACGTAAACCCGACATCCGGTTCAGTTCACGGACGGCGTGCCTCGGAAATTGCCATCCATGTAACAGAACCAAGTATACATTAATCTGTAGAAATCACAAGGACTTGACTCTGTACAGAATTCCGACGAAACAGAAAAAGCTATTTTTATTTTCCCCGTCAAATAATTTCATGACATACAAGAATACCTTTTCGCAGTCATAGACGTCGAAGGCCACGGGCCATGCTGTGACTTATACACAATTTAAACTTGGGGAAAATACTCTCATATGAGCATATGTGAAGACCTTTTGAACCTAGAATAATTATCAGCTATAACAACCGGTGTATACGCTTGCCAATGCCTGGATGTACCACTTCCCGAGATGCCGTCGTGATAGGCTCCCAAATATACATGGGCAGACAGACTCTTACCTACCGTCTTTATCCTCGGCAAACCCACCTTATTGGATTGTCAAGCAAGCTTTAGGATCGCACCCTACTTCTCAATAAATCTTGTCGAAGAACACAGCTTCCTCCAACCTCTAATTTCCTGGAAGACCAAAATTTCAATACATTGTTCCTCCTCAAGGGAGTACCCGGTGCTCCAAAGCAAAATCCAATGTTATCGTCAAAACTTCTCATTTTACACCAAACTTCACTTCGTATGAAGTCTTCTCTCAACTTCTTTCTAAAATGCTGGCGACGCGTAATCGTTATCTGAACAGCAAGAGCTTTGATATATCCCGGGATGAACAGTTTCTCACAATTCGAAACCAGCGAAGCTCCCCTAACATAGATGTTTGAGTTGTCCAGAGATTTTGAGTTGTCCAGCGCCCTCAAAAGTATGGAGAGGAAAAATAATCTATCTATTTCACAGCTTCAAAAAACAAAACCTGAGGTTGCAAACGTCCCCTCTCGCACATTGTGAGAACATCTGCCCAGCTACCAATTACCTATGCAATCAAATACAGATATCAACATCTTTCTTGGGAAAGAAAACAAAAGATGCCCAAGCTGTAAATTTAAAAGGTATAATATTTTGCCAATTGTGCAAAAACAATCTCATGATTGAGATGAAATGTTAAACTTACTTTGACGGTTTTATCATCATACATGATCCACTTTTCATGTTCATAACTATAGGCAAAGCAATGGTAATGTTGCCCGTAGTAGCAAACCTACGTACAAAATGAGAAGAAAAAACCACCAGTTACAGAGAAGAGAATGAGAAAATCTGTGTACATTATCATAACACCAGAAAATATCTGAGGAAAAACTAATGCTACCATCAAGCAGCGACTATACAATAATAACAGACACAAGACTATCTCATTAGGTAATGACCTCAAGCTTCTCCGCCAATAACTACTAATTAGTCAGTCATATGCCAGTATTGCCCTCAAAGTTTCAACCATGTAGATTTGGACACTAGCATCGCATAAAGTGATTAGTATGGGAAGGGGAAAGTGTGATGCAAAAAGCATTTCCAAAAGGTAAAGGCGTTTTCCACTCTACAAAACCTCACTTGGTTTACATTCACAGCGTTTTCTACTTAAAAGGAAAGGAAAACACCATCAGTGGGCAGCCCATACCTACAAGAGGATTACTCCTATGTTCTTTTGTTTTGTTCTTTTTCTTTTTTCTGAAAGTTGGATTACTCTAAGCTCATGTGTAGGGTCTTGAAGCAAAAAACCCTACTGCATACCAATGGAACCAAGTAACGCAATCTCACAAGCAGGATCTTAGGGGAAAAACATATCGAGGATAACAAATATACGTACCACTGAAACCAAGTTATGCATATGCTTAGGATCAAGACCACGATAGAGGACGCTGATATCTATCTCAGTACTGAGGGCTGACAATGTTGCTGCTATGTCATCAGCACTCTCGCATGTGTTCTGCCAACCTACAACTGCAACACGAAATCAAATATATATATGCGCAATCAATTCCGATAAAAAAGGATGCTTTGACCTCAGCTACCAAGAATTACCTGTAGTGAAAACATGGGGTGCAGTAGACAGGAAATGATGTATGTGATTGAGCTTCCCACAGCCACCAGACACTGGATCACAAGCTAACTGATGGTTCATCTCCACAAGATTTAAAAGCTCATCAAATGAGCTCTCCGCAGACATGACCTGATAGATATGGGGGAAGAGGATTAGCAAAGTAAAATTTATTTGAAAAAATGATTGACTCTCATCATTAACCTTAGAAAGTGGCCAGTGAAGAAAATCACTAATTCCAATAAGACATACCTTCATTGTTCTGAGGGCATTGGCATTAATATTATGAAAGAACGAAGTATAATTCGAGTGTCTGGATTCCGTTCCGCAACTGTAGCAATTCATTCGCTCAAAGATATCCATTCCAAAGAGAGAGTGTACAATAGAAGATTTACAATCCCGGGATCCTCTAGAATTACTCTCCTCGGATTTATCATCAGAAACACTTGAACAATACGTAAATGACCGGTCAAGGCATTCAAAAATTACTCCCAAGACTTCAGAAGCATCATTCATCTGAGCCTGTTTCATTGCTTTAATCTGTCAGAGTTCCTCCAATCTCCCATTTAAAACAACCATAAAAATAAATGGAAAGAATAAGTCTACCTCCTGGAAACAATTTTTATCCGGGTACAAGTTACTTAAAGCTATTCTCAGAGGAGTTGGAGCAATAGCTTCTTTCTGCGCATCTGCAGTTGCTGTGCTCAGAGCAGTGAAGATATCATAAAGGGCACATACAACACAAGGATCTCCCTCATGGGCGTGGTCTAGTGTAGATCTTTTCAAGAACTCATTGCGGAACTGCCTTAAATGCCACAGTGACTGAATAAATGCACAGAATGGAACAAAAAGTCAGGTTAGTGTAACCTTTGCAATCATGCAGAAACAGAAGCTTGCCCTAGAAGGAAATGCTTAGGGTAACAAATTGCTTCCATAAAACCTACCTGTATGATTACATTCAGAAAGCAATTATATTCACCAATTTCGTTCTGCAATCCTGTACCAAACAAATCTGCCCCGTGTTTGGTTTCTATTACCACCTCACCATGTATAACACCGTCATCATCTGCAGTTCTGGATGGCTTGTGTGACCTCAGTAAAGTAGAAGCCAAAGGGGACTTCTGATGTGCTTGGAATGTGTCTGAAACAGAAAGCAAAGTCAGTATTTTGCTTTTCCAAATGCAGAAGTGTGCCTTTGTGCACACGTGCTCGTGCGTGCGTGCGTGCGTGTGTGTGTGTGTGTGTGAGAGAGAGAGAGAGAGAGAGAGAGAGAGAGAGAGAGAGAGAGAGAAAGGGAGATAACACTAATCAACTTCAACCGCAAAAGAGTAATGTTCTAAGAGTGATAACCATTACACACACCTAAGAAGAAATTTTATTGCCCTGTTCTATCTAGCATTTCACCTATAAGACATCAAACCCCTGTCTACCCTGTCTCCTAGAATAATGAGTGATGTTTTCCATGCAATCTCTTTCTCATGAAATTGGTACTTTTTGGGTTATTCCATCTTGTCGAACTTGCTTCACTTTTCTCCCAATCGGGGCCAATTTTCCAATAAAAAAAATGCCCGAATTCATATAAAGTCACGCTTGGATACAGGTCAACCTTTTTTTTGTTGGTCAAGAACATACAGGTCATATATGATACTTAGTGCTGTGATTAAGTTTAGGGTTCAGGAAAAAAATTGTACTATCGCTCCTTGCTCTTAATGTTTAGATTACAAGTAGCCACAAAAAATTGTTATCTATCATAATCAGATTATCAGTAAATCAGATGGTCGGCAATGCAACCGAGGACAGCATGAGACATCATATTCAAAGCTAACACAGATCACCTAATGATAGCACACAAAAGAATCTGAGCGCCCTTAAGAATAGTCGCACTTATAAGCTTTAAAAATTGCCTAGTGTTCTGCACAATTTGTGATGATGATGTATATCACCAAGAAAAAAAATGTCAATGCAATGGCAGCCAATAGGAAAACATGCTAAATTATAGTAGTCAATCAGAAAAATTGATCTCCTTACATTCAACAAAAATTGCTGATAAGTATAGTCATCAACAGACACAAAGACAAAAAAAGAGAGGTCTTGCAAATAAACTATGAAGAAATTTACCAAGACTCTGGCTAACAGCTTTTTTAAGGTCAGCCTGAAATCTTTCTTCATCATCCTCCTCTGCTTGTAATTGTCTCAATGTCTTTGTCTGATGTCCTCCTAAAGTTGATTTTCACCATAACAATCAGATTTAAATCCACAACAAGAAAGAGATGCACTTTTCCTAATATCTCTAACAAGAAATTTAAACAAGCTACTAGAATGGCTCCAAATAGCTAAGTTTATCTAAAATTCAACGAAGATATGTTCTTCCTCCCTTGTGCATTGTATGATGTGCCAATATTGAATTGGAGAATACTTATAGGCTATTAAGGCTTTGATAAATTGTGAACTTGAAGCGAACACCGAACAGGTGATTAAAAAAGTACTCAAAAGAAGGTAACTTTTTCTAGGCCAAACAGTAAAAGCTAAGCTTAAGTACTTTCTCTTGAACAATATTAGGAACGAAAGTAATTTGACCAATTAATGGGTTGCCTCTTGTTTCCACTCCTATTCTCTTCGTTTGATCGAGCAGGGTGGTTGTTGAGGGAAGAGATGGAAAGGACTCTTATGTTCTAAAGAACCATGCCAAATGTGAAACAAGCTCTCTTAATCTTTTTGCAATTTTTAAGATTCGGTTCATTTTCTTAACACATTGTTGCCAATGATTAGGACATCAGCCAATTCCTTCCAGAAATACAAGCTTCATAAAAAGGATTTTTTAAGGGGCACTTCCTTAAGTTATGACTTATGTCCTTCCAAAAATATAAAATGATAGGTTTTGCATGCTTCATTTTCTTATGATACGGACACTTACTGCAATTCACTCATGTTCATGTCTTCAATGAAAATTTAAACTTACTATATTGCTTGCTTAACAAGTGCTCTTAGAAGTCTCTTTAACAAGATCCGAGTTAAAAATCAACAACAAAACTAACCAATGACGTAGAAATAAGTAACTCTAGATCGGACATTCAGTGACATACAAACATACCACCACCTGCATCTTGGTTATTTTGGAATGGACCCTCAACATGTGCATTCCCAGCTTCAACATTTTCTTTTCCCAAAGGAAAACTTCCATAGCTTCCCTCCAATGGTTTGGTGGAACTCTTATGGCGCCTGCCTCTCCTTCCTGTTCGTCTATCAGAGAGCAAAACACCTTCCTCAGAAAGTCTTCCATAGGGAAGGCCTGCAAAAAGGAGAAAAGATTTGATTGATCTGAATCAAAGTGCAAGCCTCAATCTGCATAATTCTTGTTAAATTGCAACCTCCTTGAACTTTCGCCTCATCTGTACTTTTGTTCTTCAAATTATCAGAATACACTGAAGTGGTCTCGTGATTATTTGGCAGGTCATTCTTCAGTCCCAACTGCCATTAAAATAGCAAACTCGTAAAGAGCCTGCTGGAAATTCTAGGTGAAACTATCCATTAAAGAAAGCAGGTGATTCCACTGTGAATAAGCAGAAAGTGTTCAAGTAAACAGTCCAACATCTATATTGAAAAGTATCTCCAAACGACAAACAACAAAGAGCAGATGTCATCTTTACCAGAAAAGGAGATTTGAACTGTTCGTGTCCATTTTGATAGTCAGCTTGACTCTCCAAAGTAACATCAGGATATACTTGACCCAGCTTCAAAGATGTGGTGGATTTTTTTTGTTGCTCGGCAAGCTGCCTCTTTTTGGCTTCATTCTCAATTCGTCTCTGGTACTCCAAAGTTTCTTCAAGCTTTCTTTCCTCAGCTTCAAGCTCAATTTTCCTTCTCATTTCCTCTTCCTGTTCTTTCAAGTCATCATCATTCATATAAGCTATGATATCAGAATCTAGCCGGTCGCCATCAGATGCCACCGATGGAGAACTGCAAGAAGTGGAGTTCAAGAGCAGTTATAGCCATATCGCATTTTATTTCCCTTACATGTAGTGACATCAAATCAGCAAACTTACTCTGGTTCATCAGTCTCTTGGGAAAAGATTAGTTGCTCATCAATTCCACAGGCCTATTAAGTAAAAAAAGATCAGTGGGAGACTAAACTTGTATTAAATACCCTCAACGAAGAAAAGGTCATGTTGCTGAAACCTTGGTGGCCTTGGTTTTTCTGTACCCTTTGTGCCTTTTCCTATCCTTTGTCCTCTCTTGTGTATGCCTCAAAGTGTCGCCTCCTCCTTTAGAAACTTTTTGTGTATCAAGGGCAAGTTCCGCCAGAAATGCCTCCCTCGCAGCATCAGACTTCTCGGTTGCATCTTTCTCTGCTAGATCCTCCAAGTGTGTCTAGCAAACAGCACGAGAGGTGCAAAAGTAAGTCCCTACAAATGAAGCACCTAAGCAGATCAATAGCCTAGAAACCAACCTTCATGTACAACTTGACTAAAGGCAGCACTATTGACCGATAATCGTATGCAGAAAGAGCCTCCAGCTTAAGTTCCAATTGCTGCATCCCAGCGACATTTCGCATTATTTGAGCATCGATGTTGCTAATCTGCATCACCAAACAACTGAAAGCTCAATACAAGGGTAAAAGGCTCTAACGTTCAAGTATCCAATTAATCTAACCTCAGTAGAAAATTCTTCTTTCTGTTTCTGAATTGTAACTTCTATGCAAGTATCGACTTGATGCAGATAGTCTTTAGTTCTCCAATCCTCATCTTCCCCAGATTCCAAGTCACATAAATGAGAAGCTGCTCCGCTATAAGCATCATCATATCCAAATTGATTAGCATTCAAAGCTTCTGCTTCCCTTAGGACCCTTCCTATCACCTCTGAGTCAATTCTATTGCCAACGAAAGTAAGGTCATTTTCATCACCCTTAAGTTCCTCTCTCCTCTTCCTCAGAACAGACTCGAAGCTTCGGTACGCAAACTCATCAGCGTTCTCCCTTTTCTTAGCCTCCTCGATACAAAGGTCCTCCAGTGCTTGCAGTGCTTCTTCAAAGCCAATATGCTCACATTTTCTCTCACAGAATCTCTGAAGTAAAAAAAATTCCTTCTCAAGCATTTGGAGGATTTGCATTCCTTGATGTGTTTTCTCTTCTTTTCTGCGGTCCCAAGATGCCAATGGCTCCCCACTTGAGGGACCTGCATACATCCAGGACAACAGAGCATCAGCATCAGCGCCTACCTTACCAGAAGTCAACCCAGCAGCATCATATGCAGCAGAGTCATGACTACTATCTGTAGTGCACTCTGTAGGAAGTAAACTTTCGTCTAGGATTAAGCACGATGCATCCCCACTAAGGATGATTTTCTCCTTAATCTCTACTTCTTGTGATACAAAGTTAGTATCATCCGTGGGGCTAGTAGTCTTCTCAGAGTATCTGCTCAAACGAGCAGAATGACAAAGCTCCTGCAAGAATTTAATGATCTTCTTCAGTTGAGTTGCTCCTAATAAGCATATGCGAGTCGGCCCATGATCCACCCCCTGGTGCAGGAGCTGAGAACCTGAAGCGATACCCTGAAGTTCATCTGCTGTAAACTGGAGGATCTTACCAAGATGGCTAGCGGCAAGGCATTTGTTTTTGATAAGAACCTCAAACAGAGAACGGATTTTGTCCAAGAGCTTTGCACACTCAGGATCATCCAACATTGGCCAGCTATCAATAAAAACCTGATTTGGATCTGACCCAACTTGATCAACGTCTTTATCAAAGGTATTACTGTCTTTATCGGTACAACCATTGCAATTATAACCAAAATCACTTTTAGCAGGGGAAGAATCCCAAGCATCTTTAAAGTAGTCATCGCAGTCATCTGCATTGTTCTCTGAGCAAAAGTCCTCATTGGAATTGGTGCCCTGACATTTCTGCTGATCTCCTAGCATCTTCAGTGCGGCAGAAAGATCAAGTGGTTTCCAAGAGCCATTAAGGATCATCTCAGCCCACTCGTTGTCAACATTTTGTGGCAAAACCGACTGCATTTTTGGTAGAAGGTTACCCATGTGCTCCTGAACGACATGCTGCATATGGGATTCCGAGTCAGGAAACTTTTCACTGCATCTACAACAGACCCAAAGCTTCCATATCTTATTAGTCTCAGCATACTCCAAAGCCTCTGACAAAACCTCATTGGCCAAATTGTTATTTGCAGATCCAAAATATGCCTTGATATCGCAAATCCTAATCCTAAGCATCTCTTTCTTCTTGGGAACACTCAGAGTATTCCAATAAGACCGAACCCAATCTTTCCCCTCCGCGGAAGACCCGGTTTTCTTCCCAGGCTTACGTCCTCTCTGCCCACTACCACCAGAAGAATCCAATCCTCTGTCACCCTCATTTTGTGCACCGGGAGTCTCAGATTTCTGCTGCAAAAGCCTTGCAGCAGCAACCCTAACTTCAATCTCCTTCCTCCGCTCCTCTGGCGTCTTAGTCGCCTTCTTTATCTCATTGGGCCTCCTGGGTTGAACTAACCGGACCTCCATCGGGTCCTCTGTGACCCTCCTAATGGGAATCAACCTAAACTTCTCTTCACCACCGATGTTCTTCATCCAAGTTGAGAGAGAGCCGATGCTGGACTTCTGTTTCAGGTTTATCAGCTCGCCCTGCACGTGCTCTATCCGCGCCTTGGCACTCGTAATCTTCTGCTGGCTCTCCTCCTGTAGACTCTCTTTAGCGGGATCAACAGGATTCTCAATAGCCAACGCTCTATTACACTCCGCAACCACTTCGTCGAAGTCCTTCCCTTCGTTTGCCGCCTCAAAAAGCAAATTTGCATAAAAATGCGCAAACTCGATGGAACTCGGGGACAACTCGACAGCTCTACCGGCAGATTCTATGGCATTCCTCATGTGACGCTGCTTCGCGTTAGGATCATCGATAATAGAAGCCACCTTGACGCACACCGTGCCCTGGACCCTATGAATAAAAGCCGAGTGCGGCGAGTTCTCGTGCTGCGAGCACGACTCCTTCATCAGCCTTAGGGCTTTGGTGTGGTTCCCGCGCCGAAGCGCGTTTAGGGCTCGCTCGCACTCGACCTTGATTGCGGAGAAATCCGAACCCTCCGATTCATTCCCCACCCCGGTCTTCACCCTACTCGAGATAAGGCTCGACTCACCTTCGCCTTGGCCGCGACCATCGGCGGCGGTGGCGGTGGCGGCGGCGGCGGGAAGAGCCGCCGTCGGAGACGGCTTGGACCTGGGAGCAGAGCTTCGCTTCTTAGGCCCCATGGATTGACTCCTCCGCTTCCGAATTCATGTAACTCGCCGCGCTACCGCCGGTGCACGCGCATCGGTCCCCCCCCCCCCGCCCGCCCGCGGAGAACGCGACGGAGAGGCAATGCGACGCGAGCGGGAAGAGCTCCGGCGATCGAGCGGCGGACGAGGCGGCGGCGTCGGCGGCGATGCGATCGAAGTTCGAATGCGCGAGAGAGTCAGTGAAGAAGAAGAAGAAGAAGAAGAGTGAGGGAAGCTCGCTCGGCACCTACTCACGCCATGGAAGAGAGACGGCGTGGTTGAGAGATTACAATATTTGTAGGCATTAAGGAAGAAGAGTGTTGTTGTGTAAATAAATTTATTATTATTATATCATTAGATTTTAGATTTATAGATTTGTGTCTTTACTTTAATTTTTATTAATTTATGATTTTACAATAAAGCATTGATGGATGTGATGAGCATGATTCCTCGTTGTTCCTTTGAAGGTACGTACGAAAGGAAAAGATTTGGAAGATAACATTTTGATAGTCGGTTCGAAAATCCTTTTCCGTGACAAATACCATCTTTACCGGCGATTTTTAATTCATCGATTTGACTAGTGGAAATCGTTGATTTACCATTTTGTAATCGTGCTTGATTGAGGACAGGCATAAATCGACTTAAATATTAAAATTGAAATTTTACAGTATAAAAAAGTTCGACTTTCTGATATCTCCCTTTCCACATATATATGTGCAATTCTTTCATCAATTCTTTCTGATTAGTAATCAACAACTCAAATGTTTCACAATAAACGAGTTTGCGAAAATTATAAGGTGTCATTTTTTTTTCTTATAAACAGGCGACTCGTGTATAATTTTGCTAGTATAATAAAAGAAATCCAAAATATGCTTTTAGCTTTAAACTTTTCCCAATAAATTTCATCTAAAACCCGTATAAGCATGTAGCATTGAGCAAGGACAAAATCGTCATTTGATAGCGGCGGATTGTATCTTTAGATTACATATTCCTTAAAAATCTAACACCTTCTATGGGAAGGTTGTCGTCAATCAAAAGAATTCAAATTTTTAAAATTAAAATTGACGAGAAATTAAAAAACATTTTATTAATACACTTATCCGGAGGACCATAAGTTTTCGTATAATGATTAGTGGAGCATATTTGGAAAAGAAAAAAGATATTAAATATTAATAATATTGATTAAAATGAACAAGAAACTAATTATTTCAATCTTAACTCGGCCCTAATAATCACTCAGATGTAGGGGTGATCGATTTCCTGAGCAATCTGGTTCCCATCCGTCAGTTCGGCCTAGTTCCTGGGTGGTGGTCCAATGAAACTAGTGAAGCACTTCGGGCTTTCTTGGCCAAAAAATAGAGCAAAACAGGGGCGGCTTGGGAAAACTGAGAACGGTGTGGTGGTGATGAAGGCTTCGAGGGGGCCGCAATGGCTGCTAGTGGACGTCGTGAGACATAGGTACGGAGACAAGAATGGTGGGCAAACGTGGCTGCACATCGGGAATGATGCGCAACGATGACGGGAAGCGGACGGCGATGGGGAAGGCGGGCATGTCGACAAGGCTATGGGAACCACATGACTTGTTGAGCTGCTTCATTGGTGTAGGCGAAGCAGCGGTGGAACTACAGCAAGGCTCCGAGGCTCAAAGCAGAGATGGACCAGGCGCTCATCGGAGCGGCGGGAGTGTTGGCCAGGGATGATGAATGGCGGCAGGTGGGGGACGGTGGCCGTGCGATGGCCATGAGTGGATATGTGAAGGCTCTTCGATGCGTTTTCTTCGCTCCTTGCTCTCAATTCTGTGTCCCCAATGAACGCGGGTGAGGGGAATGTGTAAATGCTAGTGATTATGCTATTTTTTATTAAATAAAAAAATTAAAAATAAATAAATCGATCCGATCCAATTCGAGCAGTCCGGTTCCCACTATTATGGGTTCCCCAGAATAGGACTAGAGCTACTGGAACCAGATCAAACCTGGCAATTCGGTCTCGTCCATACGATTCTCAATTGGGGCGGTTCTATATGCTCAACCCTACCCAGAAGGTGAACTTTTACTTTCTACAGGGGGCAAATTTGTAATTGCGGGTAAAAGTAACTAGCATTTGATGAGTGCGTGCGTGCGTGCACGGGCCAAGTTCACTGTCTTTTGGTCCGAAGGCAACTTTATGATTTTATGGCAAAAGGTGCTTTCATTTCAGCATGGCCGACCAAAAAATGATAAAGACTAATGCTAGATATATAGAGATAAAAGCATACTAAATTAGGGAATTATTTTAACCTTAAATTTTCGTACCCAAGAATTTCATGAATAGATCAATGTCTACCATCAAATCTTACCAGGATAGCTTTTTCGTTTTCCTTTTTTAATTTAAAAGATGACGCATTTATTTAACACGATAATTTTTATGCGGTCGCATAAATATCTCCCGTTCGAGTCAAATGGGAATTGTTCTCGTCTCGTGACATTTAGATCACTTTCTTGAAATGTTTCGAACTTGGTATAGTCTCTTTCATCGCACATTTTTTCTTTCATTTTTTCTTGTACATTTCTTTGTGCTCCTTTTGCAAGTATCAAGAGATGAAAGAGAAAGGTTTGGAAAGAAAAAATAACTATGTCAACCTACCGATAAGTGTTGGAGAATGACACTATGCTTCGCCGGAATTGCTATCGTGACAAAAAATCCTTCATCGAAAGTAGTTCTTTGGCTTTTAACTAGAGATTGGGTTATGTGGTGATTCCGGATAGAAAAGATCTAGGCAAATGAAGAAATCAACAACTTCACTTTGGATAGAACCACACAAACTCAAACCGTGCTAGAATTTAATCAACGATAAGATTTGGAAAGTGTAATTGTTAGAAACAAACCAGACATAAACATCCTCTGTCGGAATTTAATCGACGACGAAACTTGAGAACTTAGAGATCTCATGCCAGAACTTAATTGACAACGCAACACCAAGGATAAAGATACATGTGGAATTTAATCAACGACGCGAATTTAAAAGCTACAATTAGGAAAGTAAAATGCAGTATGGGAAAGTAAAGATATTGAAAGATAGTAAATTTGTTTGATTTTTGCAGGCCTCCCAGTTGAATGTCCGGCAGTATTTATAATGGTTTTGTCATAACCGCTTTTTGATTGCTCTTAAGCAGTCCTTTATGGGCAGTTTTCTTCAATTGTCTCCATGTTCTCTTGTTCTTTGGCACTCTTAAGATACTATCACACATCGATAATTGTCGCACTATCATACTGCTTCGCGGTTATGTCTTTTAAACCACATTGTCTAATATTCAAATGGCAATTGTTCCCTGAACAAATGCTCGTCCATATCTTCCTAATCTCAATTGCCTTGCAATCGCGCTCTATCAAAATCTCCATTACATTTTGATTGTTTTGATTTAAATCGACAACCGTATAACTATGCTCTTTGCATCTCTAAAAATCTTCTGACAGCATCATTTACATCGCCATGTGTTGACAACTTATGGTGCATATCGTCGGTTGGTTAGACGTCATTCTCTACAGTCATCGATAAAACACCGCGCACATATTTCCCCTATAATCACTCATGCTCATATGCCACGCACGCGGTTATTAATGACTAGTAACCATTCATGCCCATGTGCCAAGCACGTGTTTATCGATCGCTCAATCATATTTAGGTGTAAGCCCTGATGTAGCTAGCAAGGATCACGTAGATGGGGTGAATATGTGATTTTACATAATTTTGATCAATTTATAGAAGAAATGATTGATTACAGTAGAGTCTGAATAAAATTCAGATTCAAAACAGTTTATATAAACAGTGCTCTTGGTGTGCAGTATGTAAAGCAAGAAATATGGAATAGAAAAACTGCACACAAGTTTATAGTGGTTTGACTTATAGCAAGCCTATGTCCACTTTCCCACGGTGACAGCCTACTGTCTGGATTTCACTATATAATCAAGAAGAATTACAGATTCTGAGTGACAATACTCTTGTGTATGATAGGACTCTCTATCTCACACCATCACTTTTACAAAGTATCCCTTAAGATCTTAGTGTTTAGCTCAAGAAAGACAAGAGAAAGGATTGAAGTGTGCTCAAATTTTGGACTTGTTGATTCTTGATTTCGTTCTTATTCATTTTGCTCCTCGTTGATCTCCTTTTATATTCCTCCACTTCCAAACTAGCCGTTGGATAGTCTTCAGAGGATCATCTTTCAATCTTCATCTTGGACAGATTTGTATAAAATAAATTGAGTAGCCGTTTACTGATAAAATCTGAATCTCGCTGATTCTGGTCGCCCATACAATCAGAATCTTGATTTCCATAAGTAGAGTTTTATCCGTTGTAATGCATACTTATCATAATGTTTGATTGTCAATTAATTATAGCTTTAGATTGAGATAATCAAAACTTTCCTTCTGTGAAATCCATGCCAGATTACTAGCTGTAATGTTTCGTTCTAAAAAATTCTAAGTCTGAAGAATTTTTGGTTCTTGCTTTTTGTTCAAAGTCAGCGTAGGTTTTCAATAACGAATAAGTCCTTCAAAATTAGTGTATGAAGTTTTAGTTCTTAGAACTTATAAAGTCTGATATTTTCTTCTGAACTTCCAAAATATATTAACCTAGAACGGAATGCATGTCAGATTCACAAGATAAATATAGAAAGTTTTATCAGCTTCGAAATTCATTAGGAGTTTTCCTCAACAAGCCTAGTATGATTATGATCCACAACTTCCTCTATACTAGAACAACGTACAAGAGTATCATCCAATATCAATCATATCCACTTGTTTCGTGGAAGATAAATGATTTAGATAATATTTTTCAAAAAATGATCGTTTGTATCGTTTGAAGTAATTAGTTAAATGAAAAATGTCTTCATTATCGAGAATACTTCATTGTCTAAATACTTTCGTGGATAATATTTTTGTGGGTGACGAAGATATTCTTTGTTCGTTCATTTTTATAAACCATAAAAACGATCATTTTTATGAATCTTTTAAATCAATCATTCTCTATGAGGCAAATGCATCTAGAAAATGAACACTTGATTAGATCAAACAATTACTTCTTGAAATCACAATGACATCTATGAGCATCATTATCATATGTTAGAAACCAGGGAAACTCGTTACATACCACGTAAGTGGTTTCCACGTCCTTTCCCACCAATTACACATGATAGGAGTCATTGAGGATGCATTGACCCGAAAAAAAAAAACAGAGGAAATATTCTACTTTTTTGCGAACGCATATTTTTAATTCGTCTAATCAAATCATGCTGCTCTCTCAAATTTACTAATGAATTCCCTTGACATTTTAGACTGGACCAAATTTAGTCAACGTGACTGTCGACAACATCAGAAACATGCAAATGCTCACGTCGAAAGGCTCGACGAAGGTCCTCATTTCCAGTGGACAGGTGTCAAATGGAGGAAAGGCTCGATGATAGTTATCATCTCGAGAGACAAATGTCAAACAAAAGAGAGGTTCGATGACAGTTATCATCCCGAAAGACAGGTGTCAAACGGAGGAAAGGCTCGATGACAGTTATCATCCCGAGAGACAAGTGTCAAATGGAGGAAAGGCTCGATGACGGTTATCATCCCAAGAGACAGATGTCAAACGGAAGAGAGGTCCGATGACGGTTATCATCCCGACAGACAGGTGTCAAATGAAGGAAAAGCTCGATGAAGGTTGTCATCCCGAAAAACAGGTGTCAAACGGAGAAAAAGCTCGATGACGGTTGTCATCCTGAGAGATAGGTGTCAAATGGAGAAAAAGCTCGATAACGGTTATCGTCCCGAAAAACAGATGTCAGACAGAGAGAAAGCTCGATAACAATTACCATAACAGGTTACCATAACAGGTGTTAAGCGGAAAAAAGTTCGATGACGGTTGTTGCCTTCGAGAACCAATGGGCTCGATGACTGTTGTCGTTTTCAGAGACTAAATGGGCTCAAAAGCGGTTATCATTTAATATAGAAGATAAGATCGATAACAGTTGATAAACAGGTGTCATTACATGAACGGTAAAGATGAAATCAACGGTAAAGGCTGGATACAACAGCAAGAATGGTTACCAAGTCTACGCTATAAATAGCGTCCAATTATCAACAGAGGACCCCCCGGTACACATGAACAAAAACAAATGTTGTCTTTTATCTTTACTTCCCAGTTTCGTACTTTCAACTTCCGTTATAGTCTTTATTCTCCAGTTTCACACTTTCAATTTCGTTAGCTGTAATTGCTCATATCTTTGTAAACTCTGGACACCACCAGCAATTGGATGGATTCGTCTAGATTTTTTGTGAAAATCAAGTTCCTTATTCGCGCCTAAATTGCTCTTGTCCGGAATTAGATCTAGAACTCAGACTCCTTTCATTAAGAGCCGAATAACGACTTTCGGTAAATTATATTTCGTCGTGAGAATATTTTCGACGAAGCAGATATGCACAGCAATCTTTTTGCATAGGTCACCCTGAACATTTCCGACGAAAGTCGACCCTTTCAGATTAGGATCGGGAATCGGCCCACCCTGAAACCAATCGCCCCTAATGTCAATCTTTTAAAATGCACTTCAGGAAATCGACGGATGATAATTGAACGGGGCGTGGTTTGCATAAGAACGGTTCGAATCCGGTTCTTGCAGATCGGACCGGTCCACGTCTCGCCTTGCTTGCTTGCCGCCACGTTCTACCAATCCGCGTCGCGCAGTCAGCTTCCCTTCCTTGGGGGCCCCCACTCGATATTTCTCCCCCGCTCCACCCTTCTCTCTCTAAAAACTCCGTCCGTAACCGTCGGATCCCATCGCCCCCATAATTTCTGTTCCTCATCCAACGGTCGCCGGCCCTTCTTCTACCTCTCCTCCGGCAGCCCCGCGCACAGACGAGGCTCCCATTAAAGAGCAAACCCTAAGCCATCATCCGCCATGTCCGATCTTCCATCTCTCTTCGGCCACCGCTCGCGACGATTCCCGACCGGCGAGACTCTCGCTCGCGCGCGCCCGCGCATGATTCGGTAGTTGTCCGCACGCGATACGCGCGAAGGAATCCGGAAGGACGAGGTACAGCTGAAGACCGAGATTTGGTTAGAGAGAGAGAGAGAGAGAGAGAGGGGAAGGGGAAGTGTGAGCATGGGGGTGGATTACTACAACATACTGAAGGTGAACAGGAACGCGAGCGACGACGATCTGAAGAAGGCCTACAAGAGGCTGGCGATGATATGGCACCCGGACAAGAACCCCACGAGCAAGCGGAGCGAGGCGGAGGCCAAGTTCAAGCAGATCTCCGAGGCCTACGACGTCCTCAGCGACTCCCAGAAGCGCCAGATCTACGACCTCTACGGCGAGGAAGCCCTGAAGTCCGACCAATTCCCGCCCCGGGGCGGCGGCGGGGGCCCGCCTTTCGCCTCCCGGCAGAATCAAAGCAGCCATCATCAGTTCAATGGGAATGGAGCTTCGTTTAGGTTCAACCCGCGGGATGCGGAGGATATATATGCGGAGTTCTTTGGATCGGAGAGCAGCGGAGGGGGCGGGAGAGGTAGGAGGGGGTATGGAGATGGGATGTTCAGGACTTCGAATGGCGGGGCGAGCGCAAGTAACGGCGGCGGCGGCGGGGAGTTGAGGAAGGAAGCGCCGGTGGAGAACACGTTGCCGTGTAGCCTGGAGGAGCTCTATAAAGGAGCCAAAAAGAAGATGAAGATTTCAAGGACGATTTCTGATGGGATTGGGTATGATATGCGATGTTCTGATTCGTATTCGTACTGTGTTTGTTGGTGTTGCAGTTTGTTTCTGTAATGGCATTTTGGCGTGGTACTTGGGAGCTAGGACTTTTTCGGCATTACATTGGATTCATGAGCCCAAATTGTGGAGATGCTGGAATTTCTAAAGGAAGTGTAGGAAGTTTATCTTTGATATGGTCTTGAAATTTTCATGCAGCAATTAGCACAGGGTGCAATGAACTCGGGCCTCGTAATGTTGTGATTGCGTTGGGAGTTTATATTCTTATTGTTGGAGGGATAATTTTTACATAGAAGTTTGTTTCATTGCAGATGCATTAGGAATTTGGTGTCAGGTTTACTAGTGATCTATTTGATGGTCGAAGGATCGTGAAGCTTGTTTTACTAAAGGTTCTTCATCTTAAAACTGATATGATTAAATGGATTTAGATTGACAAATACTCAATATTGGCCTGTTAAGTGTGAACCTCAGATCATGGGTGAGAGTTTGATTGCAATTGGTGGAAGTGAAATCCTTTTGGAGTGCATAGATTGTAGAATATAGGTACTAGTGTGCTGGTGAAGAGGAAGACTCTGAACCTTATGCTGGTTATTGAATAGGTTTTTAATTCAATCCGCTTAATGGGGTTATGATTTGAGGCTTGTTTACCATGCGCGGTGGGATGTGATGGAAGATGTCCAATTGGTTTGGTATTACATACAATGCCTCCTAGGGAGATGTTTGACGTTTTATGCTGGCAGTAATCGTATGAGTGGGAGGAAAATTGGATTTAATGGGGATGCTGGCAGTTGAATAGCTGTCATCAACAATTTGCTTAGATTCCTTGATACCATATCGATAATGTGCTTTGATTGCTTTACTGACAAGTTAAGACCAGGAATAATGGCATGTTTAACTGCTTGTTGTGTAAATGAGAGTGGGAAAGCTCCTTAGCTTTACTTTTCTACACCGGACAGTATTCTTGGATGGTGAAGGTTTAGTGAGTAATTGGTTAACAGTTTATCAGCCATTATATTGCTTTTTGATGTGGCTATATTTCATGCAGCAGCCTCTTCAGCTATGACTGAAGGAATTGAGAGTTTCCTTTTGCTTCTTAGAACAACATCTGGAGATAAAATAAAGTTCATTTATCAAGTAGCTTATAGATTTTTTTTCAACCAAAAAAAAAAGTAGCTTATAGATTTGCGCCAGGTTCCCCTTCTTTCTTTTCATCATTTCCTGTACAGAGCGCAGTGAAAACCTCTGAATTTTTCTTAGCTAGCTTCTTAATGTGCTGGAAGGGCCCTGGAATGAGGTTGTCACTTGGCATGTGTTTCAAAGTTGGTCGGCTTTGAATCTTTGTGTTCTTAAGTTAGCCTTGCTACTCTTCCCTGTTGCTGATTTACCCTCCCATCACTAGTCATTTTGGAATTGCAAGATTCAATATGGGGATAGATCGTTTCTTGAGTATAGGTGAATCATTTTTCCAGTGACAGCTTTTCAGAGTAGAAAAGTCAGATAGACTTAGATGATACATGATAGGTAGGCTTAATCACGAGGCCCTTTTCTAATTATTGACCCTTTGTTCTTCGGCAAAGTTGGAACTGAATGCAAGAAATGATGAATGACAGATTGGAGACTGTTCCATTTTCTTTCTACATCTTTTCTGTCTGTTCACTGTTTCTCTCCTGGCTATTAAGATGATAGAATTGTTTTATGAATATCTGTTGAGAACATCTTGTTTTTGGCCTGGACTACACTATGGATATGAAAATGTATCTCAACTCTGCTAAATTGAGAGAGTAAGCAAATATGCAAGCCTGGCGCACAGCCCAGTGCCCCATTTTCCATTCTTGTCCTGTTCTCTGTTCTGTCTGATCTGATCTTTTTTCTTTCATCTTGCATTCCTTTCAGTAAATCTCGCACTGTGGAGGAGATATTAACCATTGAGATTAGACCTGGTTGGAAGAAAGGCACAAAGATCACTTTCCCTGAGAAGGGCAATCAGGAGCCTGGCGTCATCCCTGCAGATCTTATTTTCGTGGTGGATGAGAAGCCGCATGCAGTTTACAAGAGAGATGGTAATGACCTGGTGGTCAACCAGGAAATAACACTACTGGAGGCGCTTACTGGTAAGAACCTTGAATTGACGACCCTGGATGGTAGAAATCTCGTGATCCCACTCACCGATATCATCAAACCCGGTTTTGAGATGGTCGTTCCCGGTGAAGGGATGCCTATCTCTAGAGAACACGGGAGAAAGGGAAATTTGAGAATTAAATTTGATGTCAAATATCCTTCAAGACTAACTGCAGAACAGAAATCTGATTTAAGAAGGGTTTTGGGTGGTATTTTGTGATAAATTGTCTTAACTGACCATAGTAAGACAATTTATCACAGATTATTACCAGGGAGCATTCTACAGTTATTATGGGATGTACAGATATATCTCTAGAATGTTGGAAAAATGTGAATAGTAGGTAGTCTTGAGGGGCTCGGGATGTGGACCGAGCATGGTTCACTATTTTTTGTTTTTTTGCAGTTTTGTATCTGGATTGGACATATAGTCCAGGACAGAAAATGGCTATATGGTGCAATGAAAAGTTTTAACTAAAAGGAATATAGCTGAAGTTCAGTCGAACTTTTCACGATTGCCATGTAATATCAGTCTTTGCTCTTAAGATGTCCATTTGTGACTTATCATCGTTTGCAGTTTGGAAAAGAATGATGAATTGGTTTTGATTAGTCTCTGCAGCATCAGTCCAGTATATTGATCTGATTTTTCAGCATCAGATATCCAGCAGTTTGTCCTCCTTTCTGATTCTACTTGTTTGTTTCACTTGTATCAACCTGCTGTGTCGTGAAGTTTGAATCATCATAGAATAGAAATCTAGACACGAATAGCTCCTTCTTTAGTGCTCAATGCGTCTTGACTAGACCCGTCAAATGAGTGGATCAGATCGGGTTTGGGTCGGGTTGAAAATGGTCCGACCCAAATAAATCTATTTAATCCGTTTTGACCTGTTTTCATGCCGTGAAAATCTAGGAACTCATATCCAACTCATATTGCAAAAACACTTCAATATTTTACTCAATATAAGAAAATTTATTCTCAGACTGAGTTGAGAGTGCTTGGTGAGTTAGTGCGAAATTAAGTGAAGGCAAAAGAGAATAAAGAGAGAGTTGTAGAGGTTGATCAGGTTGAAGTAAGTCGTAAATTTATTTATGACCCAATTGCTAAATATAATTAATCCATATAGCAACTTAGTTCATCATATATGGATTAGGCATGGGTCTATGACCCATTATGACAAATTAGTCTCGACTCTTGAGCTTGGGTAAAATCAGACTTGATCATTTTGGTTGAGCTTAGTACGTGCGAGACAATTTAGAAATTATCGATAATCCCATGCCCAACTCTTTCGTTCAGCTGGATCTTTTGGGTCTGTTTCGAACAGCAAACCGAGTGGGAATAAGATAATGATGTCCGATTAGCAAGCCCCATTAGTTAGCCCGGCCCATTATCGATCCCGTTCCTCTGGTGACACCTGGAGCGTGCCACAAATAGCTCATTTTCCTTATTCTGGAGAAAAGACCAGGGAGGGCCTAAAACCTCAAGAATCATCACCAGAAGACGAGACATAGCAGAGGAAGCCTAGGGCAGCACGACTCCATTGAGATCGAGAGACAATGACATGCTCTCTTTTTCATGTGCTTCTGCTTTCGGATGGCTTTATATCACCACACCACCTCATTCAACTCCAATTGGAGAAGAAGCCAAGGAGGTCGGCTCCTTTTGACGTTATCTTTGGCATTGAAAAGACGAGGCCAAAGCAAGGGTTGATTGATGCGTGCACGAGATCAGATGCATCTTTGTGGTCGAGATCAGCAAAAATGATTAGACTCCACTTGCATTGTCATGGACATGAAGTGCCAAAGAGACTAAAGCCCAATGACCAATCAACCGCCCACTATCTCCGATAATTCCTGCCTTTCTCCCTTCTCTTTTGCGCTGTGTAGGCCCGATCACAGTCCCATTCTTTCGAACTTCTGATCCATCATTTTTGTAATCGTGATGCTAACGAAGACTAAGTAAAATAAAGCAACGTCGTCGTGGTAGCATTGCGTGCATGGCTATCCATGCCGTGCTCGTGCTTTGGATCCGAGTTGATTCATGCTTTTGACGTTGCGCATCTTGTAAAGTTTTAAGTGTCGGACGGAAAACTTGTCGGCAGGGGATCACTGATGTCGTGTTCACGTCGATTCAAGCTCTTTTTTTCTTTTTTTAAACATGGGTAGTTTGGCATTGGCTGGGTCAGTTGTTTACTCGATCGGCTTAACCTCAATCTGATGACTTTTGACTAACATATGCCGACCCTTAACACAAAATTCAAACACCATTTTGAACGGTTTCGTGTGTAATGCAGAGACGGATTGTCTTTTGGAACACGAAAACATAGTCTTTCCATTCAGAAGAAAGACGTGCACAGGTAAGTGCCATTTGTATAGCAGATAATAAATGATTTGAAAAATATTTTTCTTAAAATGATCTATTATATCGCTTACAAAATAAATAAGCGAAAAATATTCATCATCCACGAAAATGTTTGGATATAAATTGTTATTGGTAATGAAAATATTTTCTATCAATTAATTATTTTAATCAATATAAATGACTATTTTTAATAAAATATTTTTCAAATTCTTTATTTGCCGTGAAATATACGAAGCCTAAGTGAAGTGGTTCCATCACAAATGACTAGTTCGCATGGAGGCTTCATGTCACTAATCAAAGCCAAAAAAAAATGTAAAGTGACTACTCACCTTTGTGTCTGTTTATCCTTCGTTGGAATACTAAATTTTTAATTTATGCTCATTCAATTGCCCGAACCTACCAAAGTGGACCATCGTGGTCCAGCACCGCTCGACATTATTATAAACATTTATGAAGACTTATACACGAATGAACAATCTTAACAATTTGGGGACAAGTGTCAAAAAAGTCATAAATTTTTTGCATTGATATCAATTCAATCCTAAACCTTTTTTTTGTGCCAATTTAGTCCTAAACTTTTAACATAGTGCCAATTCAGTCATTCCAGCTAATTTTTGTCGGATTTTGCTTACGTGGACGCTGGTCGGCCTACGTAGCACCGCCGACACTGACATAGATAATTTTTAATATTTTATTAATTTTTAATTATTTTTTCTGATTTTTTCTTTCTTCCTCCCTCCCCCTTTATCGGTGACCGACCACCAGCCATGGCCGAGCGGGGTGCCCTCTCCTGGGCAAGGGTCTCCATCACCCAGCCAGGTGAAGCCTGGGTGAGCCTCGACGAGGGCTTTACTCGCCAGATCTGGCGAGA
Source organism: Syzygium jambos (assembly GCA_031216235.1). Classification (NCBI taxonomy): domain Eukaryota; kingdom Viridiplantae; phylum Streptophyta; class Magnoliopsida; order Myrtales; family Myrtaceae; genus Syzygium; species Syzygium jambos. The sequence continues at coordinate 2,031,779 of CM062221.1, forward strand.
TCGACCCTCGCCCAGGCCATGGCGGCCGCCCCAAGGCGACTCTTGACAAGGCCGCCGTGGCCTGGGCGAGGGTTGACCTCGCCAGATCTGGAGAGTAGAGCCCTCGCCAGGGCTCACCCAGCCTGGCCGAGGCTCTCCCTCATACAGGCGAGTGTTAGCCTCATTCAGGCCAGATTTGGCGAAGCCAATCCTCGCCGGGGCTCGCCCACCCAGGCGAGGGTGGCCCTCGCCAGATCTAGTGAGGAATGCCCTAACCAAATTAGGCAAGGGTCACCCTCGCTCACCCAGGCGAGGCCAAGGGTTGCCCTTGCCTACCCAGGCAAGGGCAGCTCTCACCCGCACAGGTGAGGGTAACTCTCTCCCGAGGCCAGCAAAAGTCGCCAACGATGGCCACAGGAGAGAAGAGAGGAGAAGAAAAAAGGAAAGTAAACAAATATATTATAAATTTTTTTTTACTAAAAGACCCATTCTTCGATGTCGGAATAGTTACCGACCAGCCAAAAGTCCTTATTTGAGACGATTTGGCCACTTCAGACTCTTATTTGAGATGATTTGGCTATTTTATGCTCTTATTTAAAATAAACGTCCATTTTATATTTTTATTTGAGAAAATGAGAGCACTTCATGTTCTTATTTGAAATTTTCTCTTTTTTTGAGCGGAGAAATAAAGGACATAAAGGAGTATAAAGCCTCCGAAGTGGGACAAGATGAACGCAGTCTCACTCTCCCTCCTCTCTTCTAGAGGCTCGAGGTAAAAAAAGAAGCCCTCCATCTCCCAATTTTTTTCTCTCCCCTTTGCAGAACATCATCGGAGGGACGTGATTGACGGTCACAGATGCTCCGGGACCCACCGAGATCCACCGTGTCGCGGCTGCGCCCCGCCGCATCCAATTCCCTGACCCCCCCCCCCCCCCACCTACCTTTTTCGGGGTTAAAAAAACAGGAAAGCAAAAAAAAAAAAAAGCACATAAATTCGGACAGAAGAGAGAAAAGGGGAGGGAAGAGAAGAACGCGGGGAGGTGCTACGGACGCGTACGTCTTGTCCGGAGAAGGCGACAATCGCGCGGAAAGTCCCAATTCGCCCCCACGTGAGAATTCCCGCCGTTCCGCTGACCGGGACGCGGGCCCCACGTGGCCCTCGCTAATTAAAATCGACAGGCCTTACTTTACGAGGGGCGGGCGTGACCTGGCACGATTCACAGAGCCGCGACCGCCGACCGCTATCGAACCCGTGAATCGTACCGGTCTCTATCGAGGGCTGTTCATCCTTTTTCTGGTGCTCGCCGTTTCATTCAGGTTCGCCCCCGCGGAGGGTGCGGCAAATACCCTCGCCGGTCTCGATGATGGACGGAGCGCGGGCTAGGCTAGTCGACGGATGGCGTAATTTCCATTACGGATAGACAGATATCTTTTATCGGCCCGTTCTATTCGGCGATGGGATTAGACCCGCTCTTACTGTGGGTACCGAGCGCATTTTTCTGATGACTTTCTCTCTATTACTCGGGATGATAGCATAAATAGTTCCGGAACTTGGATCCGACGTGCGATGCCGTTCTTGAACTTTCAAGTTGTGTAGCGTGGTCCCTGAACTTGGATCCAATTTATAATGCCGTCCCTAAACTTTTAATTTGTTCAATGTGGTTTTGAGGCTATCGGTAAATGCTCGATATGGTACCTGAACTATATGAAAATGTTTAAAAGTTCAGAGGCCGTATTGAACAAACTAAAAGTACGAGGACGACATTACACATTGAACCTAACTTCAAGGATCACAATGAATAAGTTAAAGTTCATAAATCATTTGCGTCATTTTCCCCTTTCTATTTTGAATGGACGGCTGCAATTACTTTCGGTAATTTCGCCTTCGGGATTTAAAAGATTCTCAATTTCCATTTGTTTGATTCCGTGAACATCACTGCCGTGCAACTTCGAAATTGATACGCACGTCCAACCTCGCTCGCGGTCTAGAAACTATCGCACACAGCTCGCGAGTGCGCGGATCGCTAAACTTAACAGGCCTCGTGTTCAGATACCACAAGACTCGCTGGATCCGCCTGGTGCAACGAAGCGATCACGTCGGATTTAATACAGTAATTCGCGGATTTACCTCGTGATTTGATCTTCCTTTTAAAATTGAATTCGTGGGTTGTGTCGACAGGGCAATTTTCTTGTCTTGGATGTCACTCCAAACGAGAAATTAAACGGGAGTAGGTGCGGAAATCTATTGCTCAGTTTTTTCCCACACGGTTTTAAAATCGCTTTGTCCCACGTCTTGTCGCTTTGAATAAGGGACGCCAAGATGGCCATCTCAGCCGTTCAAACAAAACCGGCCCCTCATCTTGGCCGCCCTCGGCCGTCGGATCGATTCGGGTGGCGATCCATACGTTGGCCTCTTCCTTTTGGACTCCATAGTGACTCCGTCGTACTCTTTTAAGTTTCTAGAAAAATAGGAGGGATCTTCTGCCGATGAATTTTCGCCGCCCGTTTGGGTAACGTCGGACATAAAGAAAAACCGCCGCCCCGTCAAAACGACGCGATTTTCCGGTCACGTGTCTCGAGGTAAGAGTGCCTCGCGATTCACGGAGGATTGGATTCGTCGAGATGATGCTCGCGAAGCACGTGTTTCTCTCTTAAGCACGCACGAAACGTACAAGGATTGTGTCAATGACCGCGAAATGTACGGTTACTAAACACGATTTTACTTAGGTTTAGGTCTTAGTAAGACTGGGTAAGTGCACGTGATGGCCAGTGGAGGGAAATAAGGAAAAAATGAAAAATGAAAAAAGAAAAGGAAAAAGATTTGCAAAAATCATTCACATAAGTGGCAGCCGGCGCTGACTGGATCACCACGGAAGCGATCTTCGGGTAAAATTAGTTGAAAGGACAATAATGGTGAATTGTCAAAATGTTTATGATTAAATTGACTGAATTAGAAAGTTTAAGACTGAATTGATCGCCGAACGATAAATTTTAGAACTTTTTTGATAATTTTCTCTAAGCACATCGACGGCGTACACGACAATAGTCACAATGATAATAAACGTCCCGAATTTCCACGACTTTTCTTGTCAAATAAAGGACGTATAGTTTGGTACAAGAAATGGAAAGGACGTATAGTTTGGTACAAGAAATGGAAAGGACGATTGAGATACTAATTGAAATCCACTTCCTCTGTGTGGTGTGTAAAACATAGTCATGTGAACAAAGGAAAAACAGTTATGAAATGTAGGTTAATTTAGGAGAAAATGACAAAAACAGTTTCTAAATGTTAATCCAATATGCAATGTTATCTATGAATTTTTAATTTGTTCAACGTAATCCCTATACAACGTAGTCATTCATTTTGCTCAAACTACTCAAACGAAAAGTCGAACTTCATTTGATGACGTGAATTATAATATGCCGAATTGGATGTTAAAAAAATGATGAATTAACATGTTCATCCTTTTATCCATCTACTTTAAAAAAGGAAAAATAATATTATGTCATTAACACGTTTTTCGTTTTTTGATGACATGGATTATTATATCATGACTTAATATCAACGTGTAAGTGTAACTTCTTTTTTGGTCCATTGTTCAAACTTAACATATTGAAAGTTGCGTTAGCCAATTATTAACAAAAAGAGAATATTGAACATTTTCATATAATTGAGAGATTAAATATGACATTTGTCAACAGTTCGGAGATCACATTGAACAGATTAAAATTTTATAAATAATTACATAATATGCGAAAGTTGAGGGATAGTAGTGTTATTTTCTCTTAATTAAATATTTTAACTATGCATGTACGGTTTACTTAGTCTAAGTCTTGGCTTGGACACTTGGCGTTAAGACGAAATTGACGATGCAGTTGTTGACGTTGACATCTTGACAGTGGCACGTGAACCAAGAATTTGGGCAACATTACCATGTTCGAGAAGTGAGAAATTTTTTTTTTAATTTTTACCAGAAAAAAAAGAGAGAGAAAAATAAAAAAAAATGAAGGAAAAGAAAATTCGGATGAAAACTAATGAAAATCTTCAAATTTAATGGTTGAGAATAAAAGGGAGGAGAATCGAAAATTGAAGGTAATTTTGTAAAAGGTGAAGTCGTCTAAACTTCTTATTTTTTGCATTTAATTTTACGTGTATCTATCGTACGTGAATCTATGTAATTGATGATTTTCGATTTTTTTCCCCTCAAAATTTATCACTCATAAAAAAGCCAAATTCGTTGAATCATTCCCCAATATGACCAATATATCATGCATTTTGTTAGTAAAACGCAATTAGCATACACAAAAGCATAAATGAAAGACCTTTATTGGACGAAAAACGAAATGAATGATCTAAAATGAAACAAAGAAAAAAAAATTCAAATTCCTCATCACATTAATCATTTACATACTGAATTGGTAATCGGTTACAAGGTAAGTATGTTCCAAGATTTGAAACCTGAAACCTATCATGCTAGAATCAGTTATCATTTTTTGCAGATTGGAACCCACCTTGTTTATCTTGGAACTTATCCTATATGTCTGGTTTGGTTTTAGGGTTAACTCGGGAATTGGTCCTCTTTTTTTTTTGCTTCATTTAAAAAAAATCAAGATAAATAGCAATTATAGGAAAATAGTATGAGCGACAAAATGTCTCAAAGTAAAACATTAATACAAAACAGACAGAAATAGAAAGCAATAGAGAAGTTAAGCTTATTTAAAAATAATAAATTATCTTCTTTCAACTTCAGAAAATAGGTTCTAACCAGTTCTTGAGTGAGTGGGTCGGTTCAATACTTAAAATCATAACTCACTTGCACAGTACATTTGAAATCAAGAACCAGACCTATTTACCCTTGAACCGAAACTGTTGCACAGCCCTACAAATTACCCTCTATTGTGTAAATAAGACCTAAATAAGCTGGGAAAAGCGATACGAGTAATTACTAATTAGAAAGAAAAATGATAAATTAGGCCAATTTGAAACAATAGACTTAATGCGCAAATGAGAGATTTAGAAATAGACAATGTAAGGACATACACCGAACAAAATTTAGAGAGCATTTTTGATTGATTTTCCCCCAAAATAAATTTGGAAGGATCTTAGTTATTATAGGAATTAAACTCAAATGATTATAGGAATTGAACTATTCAAACTTTAAAAGTGCATTAAATAATGATGAGATCACCTGTTCTAATTGTGATTTTTTCTGCTGCATAAAATCCACAATGAACATAAAAAAAAATATCACAAGTCTACATCTTGTTTGGATTTGCTTAAGAAAAACAATTTTTTTTTTCATTTTAAAATTCTCTCTCGCTTCTCTCTCCATGCCTTCTTCGACCTACGGCCACGATAGAGTTACAATTTTCTTTCGACCAAAAGAATAATTTAAAAATGAAATAAAAAAACACTTTAGCTTTTCAAAACTATAATAAAGTTTTGTGGAAATCTACAAATTCATATACTTTGGTAGGTTTTTCGGCATCCCGCTCGAATAAAAACCGAATTATTCCAGCTTTAAAGTTTAGAGAAACTAAACAAGACTTAATTAAAAGCATACCAAATATGCAAGAATGAGTCCATGCTAGGATAATCAGCAAGTTTATAATTGCGACTTATATAGATATAATATATAATCAAATGTTTCCTTCTTTTTTTTTTACTTTGGTTTTCTATTTTTTTCCCCACAAAGCAGCACCAAGGTACCCGACCACTTTCAGCGCACCGTACGAACCCACACGGAAGCAATTTGCGGAGAATCTCTTCATCTTTTACTGACGTGAAAGCATTACTGTCTTTCTTGAAGTGTGGACTCGTCTTGAAAGCGACAGAAAACGACAGAGAAGTATTTCGGAGCAAAGATTTCTCCATTCCGTCGGTCCTTCGTGCCTCTATATTAGCACTCCCGTGACTCGTTTTCTTCTTCATCTTCCTCTGTACTTGACGTTCTTTGGAAGATTTCCGCAGGGGATTCTCTGGGTCGTGACAGATAGAGGGAGAGAGAGGGAGAGGGAGAGAGGGGAAGAGATGGAAGAGAAGGCTCCAGTTTTGGAGGCAGTGTTGAAGGAGGCCGTCGATTTGGTAACAAATCTAAGCCAGAGAGATGTGAGCCTTTTATGGTGCTAGTGATAGTTTGGAACTTGATGTGAATTCTCGGTTGGTGGGTGCAGGAGAACATACCCATTGAGGAGGTGTTTCAGTACCTGAGATGTAACAGAGATGGGCTTACCTCGGCGGCTGCTGAGCAGAGGCTGGACCTTTTTGGCCACAACAAGCTTGAAGAGAAAAAGGCACTGAGATCCACTATCTTTTCATTTGATCAATGTGTGTGTTTGTGGTCTGTTGGTGATAAAGATTTGCACTTGTTGATTTGTTTCAGGAGAGCAAGTTCTTGAAATTTCTGGGTTTCATGTGGAATCCCCTGTCCTGGGTCATGGAGGTTGCTGCTATCATGGCCATTGCACTTACAAATGGAGGGGTTGGTGATTTTTCCTCTACTGTCCTTTCTCTCTCTTTTTTTAAGGGTAAAATTTTAGTTCTTGTGAAAGATGGTATCCATTTGTTTCTGATTCTTCCTTTGCAGGGCAAGCCTCCAGATTGGCAAGATTTCATAGGCATCATCACTCTTCTGTTTATAAACTCCACGATTAGCTTTATTGAGGAGAACAATGCCGGTAACGCTGCGGCTGCACTTATGGCTCGTCTTGCTCCCAAAGCTAAGGTATGGGACTGCGGCAACATGTTCTGTTAGTTGCAATCAAGTGATCTTTGGATGTTCTTTGACATTATGATGCTGTGGAATGGTGGCTCTGATTCGCATGTATTATGCAGGTACTTAGAGAGGGAAGATGGGGTGAGCAGGATGCTTCAATCCTGGTTCCTGGTGATATTATCAGTATCAAACTTGGAGACATCATTCCGGCTGATGCTCGCCTTCTTGAAGGAGATCCTCTGAAGATTGATCAGGTGACTTTTTCGTTGCCATTGGGTTTCAAACGAGGGAAAAATGTTCGAAAAGTCCTAAATATGGTGCCAATTCAATCTCAAACCTTTTGACATAGTACTAATTCGGTCCTTCCAGTTAATTTTGGCCGAATATTGCTGAGGTGAATGTTGGCCGGTCTATGTGGCACCGCTATGTGGACAATTTTTAATAATATTTTTTAAATTTTTTAATCTTTATTTTTTAATTTTTTCTTTTTTCTTTCTTCTTCCTTTTGCCGGTGATTGCCAAAAGAGAGAGAGTTTGGTTTACAAATGAGAGAGAGCACTCCTATACAAGAGGTCCTCCCATTACATCCTTAGATTTCCTTTCTAATGCTATATATGGCATCTCCCCATCTACCAACTACCGACCAACTACCAGATGCTCTAGAATCCGGTACATTTACCGTATTGCCTGTCTCTGAGAATATTATGGAGAACTTTGGAAATCCTAGGAAACTTGCTCAGTCTTCTTGGATTGTGCACGGTCCTTGGTTCGTGGGGAACCTTGGAACCGTGACACATCAACCTCTTAAGATTGATCAGGTGACTTTTTCAGTTGCTAAGTTAGCCAATTACTGTGATTTACTACCCTGCAGTCTGCATTGACGGGTGAGTCTCTTCCTGTGACGAAAGGCCCTGGAGATGGTGTTTATTCGGGATCAACGTGCAAACAAGGAGAAATTGAAGCCGTGGTTATTGCAACTGGAGTCCACACCTTCTTCGGAAAGGCTGCCCACCTAGTTGATACAACTAACCAAGTGGGACACTTCCAGAAGGCAAGGCGAAAATTCTAAACATTCTTTAGGCATGGCTTGCTACTTGATGTGTTTAGGTTGTCAATGATTTGTATTATCATTGCGTTTCAGGTTCTGACTGCTATTGGGAACTTTTGTATATGCTCCATTGCGTTGGGGATGATAGTCGAGATATTTGTCATGTACCCAATTCAACACAGGGAGTACCGTTCTGGAATTGACAATCTCCTTGTGCTACTCATAGGAGGAATTCCAATCGCAATGCCTACCGTGTTGTCGGTGACGATGGCTATCGGTTCGCACAGATTATCTCAGCAGGTGAGTTGTTTCTCTTGACAGTGTTATAGGGAGTGTGATTGCTGATCTGCTGATGTTGATTCTAGGGAGCCATCACGAAGAGGATGACTGCCATTGAAGAGATGGCTGGAATGGATGTGCTTTGCAGTGACAAGACTGGGACACTCACGCTGAACAAACTTACAGTTGATCAGAATCTTATTGAGGTCGGTCATATAAATGCATGTATTGTATGTATTTTTTGCTTTTATCTTTGTTTTTTTTTGTATGTTCTTTGGTCATCAGTTTTAGGATCCTCTTTTCATTGGTGTTGTCCCATGAACTCCTTTTTTCTAATTTTTTGAACATGACTTGCAGGTGTTTGCGAAAGGAGTGGATAAAGAAACTGTTGTTTTGATGGCAGCACGAGCTTCTAGATTGGAGAACCAAGACGCAATAGATGCTGCAATAGTGGGGATGCTTGCAGATCCCAAGGAGGTGACTATATAGTCTGTAGTTAGATAAGGAATTTTTTTTGTTGTCGTCACCAGTCTAATTTTTTTTATCCTCGATTTTCGACTTATCTGCTCTTTCCATCTTTCTTGGTGATGCAAAGGCTCGGGCTGGCATTCGGGAAGTACATTTTCTTCCTTTCAATCCTACTGACAAGCGAACTGCTTTGACTTACATTGATCATGAAGGTAAAATGCACAGAGTGAGCAAAGGTGCCCCAGAGCAGGTAAAAGTGAAATTTTATGCCTCCTTAACGGTGCTTCAGTTTTCTCATGTTTGGATTAATTTAACAGTGCTTCCTCCTTTTCTGTGGCCCTCAGATCCTAAACCTTGCACACAATAAGTCAGAAATTGAGCGAAAAGTTCATGGTGTGATTGATAAGTTTGCAGAGCGTGGTTTACGTTCTCTTGCTGTGGCATATCAGGTGATTGAACACGTCCTTTGAATCCTGTTTACCTAGATCTTGCATACCTTTTTTTGGCTTTTCTGGTCGGAATTAGCTTCATGCTGCGGTTTGTACATCCAGGAAGTTCCTGAAGGACAGAAAGAGAGTGCTGGAGGCCCGTGGCAGTTCATCGGTGTCATGCCTCTTTTTGACCCACCCAGGCATGACAGTGCAGAGACGATAAGAAGGGCTCTGAATCTTGGAGTGAATGTTAAGATGATCACTGGTTGGTCTCTAATTTATCTTCATCTCCAAATATGATTGGCGTTAGATGGAATTGGTCTAGTGTTGGTGATCCAGAAGTTCACAAATATTTGCTCAGTTGTGTTGCCCATCTTTATGCATTAATCAGTGTAGCAGTCATCATGAATTGGACTTTTACATTCGTATCTATCGTTTACCTTTTCATTTTGCTTCACGAATGAAAAGTCCGAAGCACAGAGTGCTCACTATATGTGAAGCGATGATTTGGCTCTTTTTTGGTGACGTGCGCTTAAAAGTGATTACTTTGGTGCTCCATTGAATCTTGTTAAGTATGAATAGGTACCTTTGCAGTGTGGCAAAAGTTTTGCCAGTTTTGTCATACTGAAGCATTTGCATGTAATTCAGTTTTACTTCCTCAAATTCAAAGTCCTAATATCCAATATTGATTATGTCCTTTTTCTCTTATTTAGTTATATCAGCATTTATGTTCAAAAGCTTTCATTGGTTATTTTCCTCCTTTTATGTCTGTTCTAGAGGACAATGGGGAGAACTTCTGACCAAATACTTCGGAGCAAAAAATCGAAATAATAAGATGCTTAACATTGTGTATCATCCAATTTGGGCGCACATTCTGTTTGCGTTTCTTGACTTGGTTAGTCTTCGGATGGCATAATATCCCATTTCTTTTCTCATGCGAAGTTCTTAGTAGAATGAAATTCTAGCTCAGCTATAAAGATCTCATTATCATGGAAAAAACTAGGTATCGTTCTATGGTTTTCTGATTGTGTTGAGCACTGACTGAGCACTGTGACCTTTATTAGGTGATCAACTGGCCATTGGAAAAGAAACCGGTCGTCGCTTGGGAATGGGAACCAACATGTATCCTTCATCTGCTTTGCTGGGGCAAAACAAAAATGAAACCAGTGATGCATTACCAATTGATGAGCTGATAGAAAAGGCTGATGGCTTTGCTGGTGTTTTCCCAGGTATGGCACTCATCTGCTTATGGATGCAAAAACCTACCCACAAGCATGCGTCGATTTAGTACTCTTCCCGTTTCTTCAATTCTTTTCTGTTTTCCCTTGATTCATGTCCATACTCTCTGATCGTGTGGTGAGGCTGCTAGTCTTTGGTAACTAAAACTTGATCATTGTTGTTAATTTTCATTATAATGTTTTGGGTCTAGAGCACAAATATGAAATTGTGAAACGACTGCAAGCGAGGAAGCACATCTGTGGAATGACTGGAGATGGAGTGAATGATGCTCCTGCTCTCAAGAAAGCCGACATTGGGATAGCTGTTGCTGATGCAACTGATGCTGCTCGTAGTGCTTCCGACATTGTCCTCACAGAACCTGGCCTTAGCGTGATTATTAGCGCTGTTCTGACCAGCCGTGCAATATTCCAGAGGATGAAAAATTACACTGTATGTATTGGGCCTCATTTTAGTCCTCTATCACTTTCTTATCCACAGAGCTTGATGAGATCATTTGGCATATTATCTTGATTGGAATATGTTCATTATTTTCTTCACTAATGGATTTCCAATTTAACTGATTTTTTCTATGTATTTGTTTCCTTTGGCAGATCTACGCTGTTTCCATTACAATCCGAATTGTGGTGAGTTGAGGACCTTTTTTCTTTTACACATCATGCTGTCAGCATTTTCCTGATTTCTAGTAGAATAATCTGTTTAATCTGCACCCAAAAACGAGTGACTCAGAATCTCCTCATGTTTTTTCCAACATAATGTATTATGTCGCAGCTTGGTTTCATGCTGCTGGCCCTCATATGGAGGTTTGACTTTCCACCTTTTATGGTCCTGATAATAGCAATCCTCAATGATGGTTAGTCGCTCCTTCCAGCAGCTAATTGCCTACGTAATTCTGATTGGGTCGCAGTAACAATATCTTGTATACTTTACGATTTACTGTTCTGGGTTTCTACTGACTACTTGCTGAAATTTCAGGGACTATCATGACTATATCAAAGGATAGAGTAAAACCGTCTCCTCTTCCAGATAGTTGGAAACTGGCAGAGATTTTTACTACTGGCATTGTCCTCGGCAGTTACTTGGCAATGATGACAGTCATATTCTTTTGGGCAGCATACAAAACGAACTTCTTCCCGGTAAGTGGATTGTTGCATATAGTTCAGATTATTGGTGTCGCTCAGATTGATATCCTCCTACATGTAGGTTTTACTGTCATTTCAGAGATTATGTACGGTTCATCTGGTTCTCACTAGAGCAGATTCGTGTTTCATTCTTGTTGCATATGTTGTTATTAGCATCTAAAAGGAGTGGATCCACTAAATCCCTGCCGCTTTTTTTTTTATCTTCTCATGATGGTCTTAAGAGAATAATTCGCTTAATCTGTTTCTGATGTAAGAATGCAACTTGTCATTTTCGTTTTACTTCTCTTTATTGTATTTCTGCGAACTTCAAATGAGTAGCACTGATGGAGATTCTGCCACCTGGAATTTTCCAGCGGGTATTTGGAGTGCCCACTCTGGAGAAGACAGCTCATGATGACATTCGGAAGCTTGCCTCAGCAATATATCTGCAAGTCAGCACTATAAGTCAGGCTCTAATATTTGTGACACGGTCCAGGAGTTGGTCTTACGTTGAGCGTCCTGGATTACTGCTAGTGGTGGCCTTTGTGATTGCTCAGCTGGTAATTTGATGACCGCCCTGCTTCCTCGTTCTTTTATTTTGTTAAAATTGATGAATTAGTGATTAATCTTTTGTACATTCTGAACAGATTGCCACTATAATTGCTGTCTATGCAAACTGGGGATTTGCTACTGTCGAAGGAATTGGTTGGGGCTGGGCTGGTGTGATCTGGCTTTACAATATCATCTGCTATATCCCGCTCGATATTATCAAGTTCTTCACTCGCTATGCATTGAGCGGGAGGGCTTGGGACCTCGTGCTTGAGAGAAAGGCATGAATGTAACCCTCATTTACTAGGTATAGTTCAACAGGGAGTGTGTTCTGATGCATTTGCTTTTAATGCAGGCTAACTTTACGAGGCAGAAAGATTTCGGTAAGGAACATCGGGAGCTTCAGTGGGCACATGCACAAAGAACGCTGCATGGATTGCAACCACCTGATGCGAAGTTCAGTGAGCGGACTAATTTTACGGAGTTGAATCAAATAGCTGAGGAAGCTAAGAGAAGGGCTGAAATTGCTAGGTATGTGGTAATTTTAGGATTACAGGATTTTGCTGGGAGATAGTAAACCAGTACGTCATCCATGCACTATCTTCCATTTGATACACGAAGAATTCATGATGAGGATGTTGAACATAGGTAGTCAAATTTAGGAAAATAGGTTGTCATCTGATGGCTAAAATGATAATAAATGTTAAAGGCCTTGGCTTATCAATAGATGGAGATCAGAAGTTTAGTTTATTTGTAGAGACAGCTTTTTGTTCCAAATTTTATGAATTATGTACAGAGTAACCTGAACAAGTAAATCAACAATGGGATGTTAGTGATAGTCTACTTTTCGACTTTTGGATTAAGTTGATCTTAAAAAACTTATCTCCTTGTTCTGACTATCAAGTAGTGTACTGTACCGACACATCTAAAATGTACAAGCATGTTTGGTCATCTTTGCTTGCTGATAGCTGGATTTACCACATTGCATGGTCCTTTGTCTGTCGTACTACTCTGTTCTTTTTTCCCTTTTCGGTGGTTGAATTCCATTTCATTTGCTCTTTCAGGTTGAGAGAACTGAAAACATTGAAAGGTCATTTTGAAACAGTTGTCCGACGAAAGGGGCTCGACATAGACACAATACAGCAAGCCTACACTGTTTGAGGAAGAATCCCATTCTGTCATAGATTTGCACATTCTATGCAGCTCAGAGTGATGATGTAATTAGATTATCATGAGGCTTAGACTATACTTCTAACTCCTATTAACTCATTTCCTATTTTCCGTCCTCAACAGGCTGACGAGCTGTTGTTGTATTTATCACTTTAGTTAGCTCAAATACTGAGCTAAAAAGCCCCTTTCCAATGTGCTGTTAGTTTCTATATGATGCAGGCAAGTTCTATAGCTTCGATTTTGTCCCATTATTTATCTATGAACTTATGGCTACAAAAACATGACGTCTTGCATCTTTGCTGAATCTTCGGTGAATGTATTACAAAAGCATGACTGCAATCAACTGATGACAATGCTCGCTGAATTGTCACCATTAACATCCACAAAGTTGGGACTTCGGTATGCAACAAGTGAATTCTCATTGCTTTTCCTTGATTAGGTAATCTGCTCACAATATTATAAAGAATTCATGACGACAGAGATGCTGTGTCCTCAGCGCTTTCACTCGCTGTGGGTCTGCAATGTTTAATTGCCGCATTCAGCTACATTCATATGTACAAGAAGCAGATGTCTCGTACGTGCTCTACATCAAAACATCATATAATAATAGCCTTTTCAGTTTTCTTCTCCGACTCCGAGTCGAGGATCGCATCGGGAGTTCCTTTATACTTGTACCACCGAGCACATAGTAAAAAGTAACCCAAGTTTAGAACACCCAAGGCAGCTATGAGGTAGTAGAAGTAGTCTAATCTCCCTCTGTTTAGATCTTCTGGAAGCCAATTCCCGCTTTCTGCTCCAGCAGTCGCTCTGTGGACAATTGATATTAGGAGGCTACTTAAGTAGTTTGCACCTGCAACGCTGCAATAGAATACAGACCCAGCGACACTTCTCATATTTTCGGGAAATTGCTTGTAATAAAACTCGACTTGTCCAATGGCAGAAAAAGCTTCAGCGAGTCCTGCCAGTGCAAACTGAGGAACCAGCCATAAAGCCGACATAGACGAAATAGCTCCTCTTCTTGGTTCAATACCCAAAGTTGGCCTAGTTAAAGCTATGGTCCTCCGTCGATCTTCGACTAAGGCTGATACCAGCATGGAGACAATGGAGATGAAGATTCCGATTCCAATTCTTTGAAGGACTGTAATGCCGCCTTCTTTTCCCGTGAGCCTCCTCAAAACCGGGACGATGATTCGATCATAGATAGGTATAAAGATGGAGAGGCTCAGCATTAAGAACACAACAAAGGAAGCTGCTGGGATCTTGAAGTTGCTGTTTCCAAGGCGTCGATCAGCTTGAGTGGCCTGAAAAATTGCGTAAGTATGTTGCTGGACTATCGAGATAAAGTAAATTGCCGCGGCAGCCCATATAGGAAGCACCCTCATCAAGCATTTCACTTCTTCCACTTGCTGCATACTACAGAGTCTCCACGGATCAGCTGGCGATCCATCTGGATTTATTTGGTCTTGGGATGTCTTGATTGCTGCTTTATCTAGGAACCTGTCAAGAAAACAGAGGATTCAAGAGAGAGTTGTTGGTTTTATTGAAGTTGCCGATTGGAGCTTTTGTTCACTTGCTAAAGTCCTATATCGGAATGGTAGTGTAGGCTGGTTACCTGAATTGATCTGTATATGAAAGCTTAGAGTTAATAGACTTCGCTGGTGTATATGAGTAAAGAGAAAGCCATGGCTGCTCGGGTTGCTTCAGCCTGTTCTTTTTAATAGCAGCTGCTAGGACCTGGACGACACTAGTGAGTGGACTTCCCGTGGCTTTCACTTTCACATACATCTTAGAACCCATGAAGAAGATTGCGCAAGATATGAGCATCAAGATCGCGGGAATCGCTAAACCAATAGCCCAGCTCATGTTCGATTGCACGTAGACTATGAGCGTCAAGGAAACCATCTGGGCGAAAGTGAAGGTGAAGAAATACCAGTTAAAGAAGCTGTTTATCCCTCTCTTTCCAGATTCGGTTTTTGGATCGAATTGGTCGGCTCCAAAAGCTAAGTTGCACGGCCTGATACCCGCGGCTCCTGTAATTAGCAGTGTGAACCCCAATATGAGAAACGCCATTTGCCCTCCGCTGGGCCCGGTGCAGAACTTCTGGCTGCCACAGTGTGGAGGGTGCAGGTTCTTGATGGCCGCTGTTAGTTGTATTACTTGAAGTCCCTTCACAGCGAAATGGTAATGATATAGGCAGACAATTGGCTGCAATTTCATCCCCTAGTCACCTAATTTAAGTAAAATGCATTTTGCGAATTGCATTTCATCTACTCCTATCTTTTTAGTCATTTCATGGCCGGATTTGAGTGGCATATCAGTTATTTATCCACTAGAGTTTTCAATCTATACATTGAATTCACAAGAAATAGACGATATAGAAGTATAAGGCAGTAGGCACCATGTAAGAGGCAATAGTGCAGAATGCTAGGGTCTTGTAGCGACCGAAGTAGGTGTCGGAGAAGAAGGCTCCCAGCAAGGTAGAGAAATTTGCGGTGCCATTGAAGATGTTGATGATATTTGCGGCCGTGATGGTCTTCATGTTGAATTCCTTGGTCAGATAGATCAACAGGTTGGCCAAGGTTCCAATGGCTCCAAGCTTCTCAAAAGTCTCATTCCCTGGAAAAATTTCATCCAAATGGAAAGTTCAAGAAATGGTTCTCAGACAAAAAAAGAGCAGCATGAGAACACCCAATAACCTCTCAGTCTCACCTATAATGAAGGGCATGGCTTTCCATCCTCTGTAGTTGATCTTCAGTTCACTGGTCGCACCGGCTCTCTCGTCCTTGTCCATTGTTTCTGTCTCATTCTTCTCCATTCTTTCTCCATCGTTCTGCTCCATCATTCCTCTTTTTCCTACAGTCTATCTGCCTGTTTGTCTGGGCTTTATAGTGGTCTATAGTGGCAACAGATCAGTGTAGAAGCGAGTCATAACCAGGAGCAGAATTTCCATGCCCTTCCTAAACCCCACCTGCCAATAGCTCTCTCCCTCCTATATATTATTGTCTTAGATATACCCACCACTCACAGGCTCCCTTGTATGAGTCCTTTTGGTACAGTCAGTGCCACTCCAACACCGTACAACCCGGATCAAATGTCACCCAGGAATCTGTTACGCTGCGACTTTCGAGGGATGGGGCAGCTAAAATAAGCACAACATGGACAATAGGAGTTTCTTTCTTTTTCTTTTCTGGATCTTATTTACGCTTAGATATGACTCTATCCCTAAGTTAGGGTGCTTAATCATATGTTAATCCCTCTTCCCAGATGAATTAATCTTTAATAGAGTGTCAAGCTGTCTGAGGGCATGTGAGTCTCACTAATGGGCCACACTGGCCATAACTGATGAATTAAGTCCAATAAGTGCAGGTTGGTCTGCTGTCTGTGTAGTATATAATCTATTGGTGGCATGAAAAGTCTTAAAGAGGTTAACTGTGTACGAACACAACACTAAATGCCGTGTAGTGAATGGAAGCATGAAAATGGGATCTTATGTAAGAAAAGATTGCTGATTGATCCTAGATTGTCGGGACATGGCCAATCCGACATGTGGCTCGCGGACCTCTGCATAAAATATGAACATCTCAAGATCTGATGCAACTTGCAACCTCTGGTCAAACCAAAGACTCAATGCATTGTTGATTCATTACTTCATCGGCTCAACCTCTTAACTAGAGAAAACTGCAGCAGTCCTGATAACTCATCTCTCTCTCTCTCTCTCTCTCTCTCTCTCTCTCTCTCCTAAGTAGTGGCCATTGGTTCTGTCAGGCATAATCATACTAATGACAGAGATGACTACTTTCCCAGCACAAAAAATTCAGACCCACTCATAAAGGGGAGCAAAGTGATGTAAAGCAAGTGGCACTCAATAATCAGGATTAAAGAGACCCCATTTATGTTACTTCACCTTTTGGGTTAATAAAGATTGCCAACTAGAGACCAATTAGGAACACAGTTTACTTAAACCTTAGGGAGAAAAGTGAATGAACAGAAAGATTCAGGAGATGGCAGCTTTAAAGTTTACTACTTGAATAATATGACGGATTATATGTTAGGCATGATGCCATTTCAGCCACTATGTTTTGGTTCTAAATCTGTAAGGCCACTGCCGGATGGCAATGAGCACTGCTAAATAATCATTGATTATTCATGACAGTTTTGTGGTTTACCGAAAAAAATAAAATAATGAGGAGATTATATTACTCAGCCGAGCGCCGAACGGTTCTTTTAGAAGGCAATATACCAAGAAGATGAATGATTAGCTTTAGCTGGATTCTAACGTGGAGAGAATGGAACTTAATGCTACAACCCATTTGCTTCGAAGAAGTCTGGCATTCTGATCATAATACAAATGGTTAAAGTGTTCTAAAGTACATGATGGTTTGTAATTTTGAATATCCAAATTCAATATCTCGTTGTCATACATGTTCTGCCCTTTAATTTTTTTGTTTTGCTTTTTTGGGTACGAGGGATTTGAAAACTATTTGAATCAGCCCAGAAATGCTAACCACGTTTCTGTATTCCCTCTCTTCTTCCACCTGTTCTCGAACCCTGACTGGAATCTCGGCAGTGTTTAATAATCATCTGAATAAGGAACAAAAAAGGGAACTGCATAGATTTGTGTGATCTTTGTGGTCCATGCAAAGAGGTTGACACATCTCATGGCCTTTCTAAAAAGAATCAAGAGCTATTGGAGTAAGAAAGAAAAGGAAAAAGCCCCATCACTCTATAGTGATGCTTGCCGAGCACAATATCATAGAGCCCACATTGTTCATTGTGCGCTTTGCCATGCCCACAATTGGAAAGACGAGAAACCTAGGATTCAAGGGACTGGTTTGTGTTTCTGAAGACCCGGGGAAATGGATCCCGATCCCTTGTTGAGCATCGGATCAAAATAAGAGTAAATATTGCCCGTTGATCGTTGGCCTTTATGTTGTGTGTAATGACGTTCTTTATAGAAATTAGGAGAAGTGCAAGGACCTAGGGTGCTGCAAAAAAAAAATGGCAATCAGGCTAGGTGAAAGAATGCAATTCCCAGTCTGTGAATTTTGCCTACTGTCTTTAAGGAAAAGGCATGTTCTTATTTACCCTTAATGTGTCAGGCTGAACAATTCACACTAATTATTATCCGCGGACTTCTTTAGTAGTTAGGTAATTATACTACTATTGATCTTGGAGCCCACATCAAGTAGAATTTTGGATCAGGTCTTCAAAAATGCGCGAGTGTTGTGGTTTTAGATAAGTTTCTACGCTGTATTTCGCTGATATGTTCAATATCTGTCGTCAAATTTTACATTCGAATATATCTCCTCAATAGTGAGCAGCGGGGTTCTCCAACTGGATCTCTCTCCCATCTCCACAAAGATCGACCTTTTTCACATAATGACAGGCGAAGAAATTGAAGTACACAAAGTTTGCTGCACCAACAGCGGCGATGATGTAGTAGTAGTTCTCGAGCCTGTTCTTGTTAAGATCATGACCTCCCAACCACGGTGATTTCCCGTTCTTGCGAGTGATTAGATGAATCATATTGACAAGGAAGGAGCCTATGTAGCTTGCAATAGACAAGCTGAGAAAGAAGATTGCGCCGGCAACGGTTCTCATGCTCTCTGGCATTTGTGTGGTGAGGAACTCCAAAACTGCCACAGCTGCAAATGCTTCTACCATTCCCGATAAGACGAATTGCGGCAGGAGTAATGCCACAGTAACCGGAGATTCGTACGAACCCTGGCTTAAGGCCGACTCTCGACGCTTCCTCTCCACGATTCCAGCGACCAACATGCACAGAATTGACACGATTATCCCTGTGCTGATCCTCTGCTGCATTGTCAATCTTTTGTCCTTCTTAATGATTTTCCGCACCTGGGGGATGTAAATGCGCTCGTAGATGAGGATCCATATTGAGAGTGAGACCATCGAGAAGAGGGTCATCCAACCTGGCGGGATTTCAAAGTGGGGTCCGATTGATTTGTTCATCTAAATAGCCTGAAGAACCCCGAATGTGGTCTGCTGGTCCATGGCTATGAAACAGGCGATTCCCGCTATCCAAACTGGCAAGATTCCTATCAAGCATTTGAATTGCTCCACCTGTTGGACGCTGCACAGCCTCCAACCATTCTTCGACATTCCTTGTCCATCCAACTCATTCGGATCGATGATAAGAGCCGCCTTATCCAGAAACCGGAATCTATATGTACAAGTTAGCTTGACCACCCCTGGTCCTGATTCCTCTGGTGAAGGATCATAGGACGGTTGCTCCCAATTCGGTCCAAGAGTTTGGCGACACTTTCGACATGCCGCTGCGAGCACCTTAGCCATATCCACGAAAATGCTTCCTTGAGGCTTCTTGCAGATATAAGTCTTACGACCAAGCAAGAAAATGTACGAGGACAATCCAAGGCAAGCGGTCGGAACAGCGAACCCCAGAACCCAACTAATATTAGTCTGAACATAAACGACGGCGGTGAGAGCTACGAGGAGTGCAACGGTGAAGGAGAAGTACCACCAGTTGAAGAAGCTCTCCAATTGTGCTCTTCCCTTATCTGTTCTAGTATTGAACTGATCGGCCCCAAATGCGATATTGCAAGGCCTAATGCCGCCTGCTCCAATGGCCAAGAGAGCAAGTCCAGCAAAGAGAAAACCAAGCTGCCAACTCCGAGGCTGTGGGCAATTGGATTCGCCGGTGCACTTGGATGGTTGTAATTGTGGTATACCCGCGTTTAGAGTCATGGTCCCCATGCCCTATAAATGAAAACTTCCGTTGATTATCGAAATCAAGATTGACACCTGGAAAATTTATCGAGGATGACGAATAGGGAGGTTACCAAGAGAGATGCCAACGAGCCAAAAAGGAGAGTTCGGAACCTGCCCAGGTACGCATCAGAAATGAAAGCGCCAGCGAGGGATGCCACATTCGAGGAACCGGACCAGAAGTTCACCACATTAATCAAAAGAATGCCGCCCATGTTGTACTTTGTACGCAGATACACTGTTATGTTGGACACTAAGCTCATCGAAGCTAGTTTCTCGAAAGATTCATTCCCTTCAAAGTCGAAACAAGAAATTCTAACATTTAGCATCAAATGATAGATCTCTAGACAGAGACAGGAGACAGAGAGAAATGATCACTCAAATGGTCAAGAGGAGTAGCTATTATAAGCAGAAACTGAAGTGAGGTGTGTAAATTGAGGACCACATTACCTAGAATGTACTTAATTGCTCTCCACCCTCCTGCTTTCTTACCATCTGCAGCAGAGTGTGAAGGGGTCTCTTCATTTGCCAAGTTAGAAGAGCAAATTGCATCCTCTGTGCTATTCATATTATCGTACTCTTCTTCCTCGATGTGATGCAGTCTAAATGTATTCAAAAGTCCGAGAGAAAACTCTCCAGATTGGTGACGCACCGAGTGATTACCAGCTGATTGTTAAACCACAGAAGCATGCTGCTAAAGAAGCTCCGACAGTGAAACAAAAGGCGTCACTTGACACATTTTGGGCATGTCGACATGTATGAATCTGGTCCTTAGTTACTTAGTCCCACGTTTTCTAGGATTGTTAGGATTTCAGCTGATTTCTAGTGGGTTTTGCTATGGACACACTTTTGATCCTAAACTCGCGTTGCGTGTGCATTTGTCTTGGTCTTAGCAAGTTTGCCTGCCCCCACTTTCTTCGCACTCGGTATTGTGGAAACGATTCTCTGGCTGTAGCATTGTCGTGCACACGTGATGCTAAGACGGTGGCGGGCCGAGCAGGGTGACGACGGGCCCGAAGTGGTCAAACTTGGACATTTATGCCATTCTTATGCTGTCAAAAACTTTTATAATATGAAACGAAATTATATATATATATATATATATATGTAAAAAGAGTATATAAACCCCATAAATAAGTAATATGTGAAACTTTAACACCCGTGTCACATGCAAATTGGATTAGGAATGATGTGCGAAATTTGATGAAGAGGGACCACATATGCAAAAATTGGGCAAAAGGCGGCCCTAATACAATGCTAAGAATACGTGTAGGAGCAGTGCAGAATGTCTGTGTACTTCATAACGAAGAGTAACAGACTTTACAAGATGGCAAAGATAACAAGATATTACGGTACAAATATGATTTTTAATAAAATTTTATAAAAATTAAATTAAAAATAAAGTAAATTAGAAAAAGGAAGTAAGAAACCAAGCGACAAGTCGTCATTGCCCTAATATCGTAGAGAAGGGTAGGCGAGGGTGGGGGATGGCCGGCGGGGTTCGCCAACGAAGGTCACTACCACCGGTGGCGGCCCTCAGCCAAATCTAGGCGAGGGTTGTTGGCCACTGGCCAAAGGCTCGGCGATCCCTGCCAGCCATTACCTACCCTCACCACCCCTTCTCAGCGATGTTGGGGAGACCTCACCGCCTGATTTTTCATTCTTTTTTTTAAGCTTATTTTTTAATTTAATTTAAATAAAATTTGTGTTAAAAATCAATTTTGGACCAAAATGACATCGTTTTAGCCACATCATTATCATTAGGGGTGAGCATAGTTTCAAGGTAGAACCTAAAACCTAAGAACTTGACTGATGGAAACCTGTAGGTTCTAGGTTCCAAGATATGCAGGGTAGGTTTAAGGTTCCTAAAATTGAAGAACCTTTTTTGACAGGCAAGTTCCAAGTTCTAGATAAGTGGAATCTAGAACCTGAAACCTAAATAAGTTTTTTGTGTTTTTTCTTGGTCTATGTCTTTGCGTAATTCTGCGGTATTTCATGACATTAGATGACGAATGTATAATATGAAACTACTAGTTTGACCTTTCATTTTATGACTTGTTAATGTTTTATATTCTTTGTGTGTCTAAGTATAAATTGTGGTCAGTGAATTATAATAGCAAGTGATGATTATTAAAACTGATGATTCACTGCAATTGTTCAATTAATAATATATGTGGAACCTTGGTAGATCTTAGAACCAACCCTCAAACCTGTAATAGGATAAGTTTCAGGTTCCAAAAAATGAGAAACCTATTATCGTGGGTAGGTTTCAAGTGAAACCTGTACGGAATATGGAATCGCTCACTCTTAGTATCGATTCTCGCAATAACTTTTCATTTTAATTGTGTTTATTTGAACCGTAATGTCAGAAAAACTAGTCTTTTATATTTTCTTTGATGAATGATAAGCTTGTTCAGTATTGTTGCATTTATTTTCGTTTTGTTTAACTGAAAATGAAATTAAAAAAAAAGAATCCGTTAGACCTTGGAACCTATATTGGAACTTGTAATAAGGTAGGTTCTAGGTTCTAGATTTTAGGTATTGATGGGTAGATTCCAGGTTCCAAAAAATGAGAAACCTGTAAGGAATCTAGAACTGCTCACCCTTAATTGCCATGTAGGATAGAGAAAATAATAAAAAAATCACGTTGGTATTTTCCATCAGCCAAGTTGGACGGAGTTAATGGAAATACTCAATTGCCCCAATTTGACGACTTTTAGGACTTATTTACACTGTTTGCATTATTTAGAACTTAATTGCATTTCCGTGACAAGTTTAATACTTTTGGTGCACTTATTCCAAGAAAAAAAGAGCCACAGGGCCCTCGCTGGTGGACCGCCGCCACCGTCCATCATCGGAAAGGATCAACGAGGGTCGCGGGGCCTCGCTGATGGTCGGTGAGGGCCTGTTGCTTGTTCCTTTTTTTAGCTAGGGTTTCTTTTAATAAATTTGCATTTTTATTTTGTAAATTTATTTAAGTAAGATTTGGGGAAGATACAATAGAAAATGCCATGTAAGAGAGAGAAAATAAAAAATGGCACATCGGCATTTTCCATTATCCAAATTTACGAAGTTAAAAAAAAGAATTGATTGCTTCAAATTGACAAGTTTTAGGACTTGATTACACTTTTTGAAAGCTTTAGGCACTTTTGCGATAAGTTGTATGACTTCTAGTGCACTTATCTCTAATAGATAAATTTAAGTCGCCGGTAAGAAATGTAAATAAAAGTTGGTGAAAGCTAATATAATTTCTTTTGTGAGAGATAAAAAAAGCTGACAATGTTAATAAATTAATAAAAATTGGTAACTAATTCAAATATGAGTTAGTAATGCAAAACTAGTAGGTAACTTTATCGGAGAAAAGTTCGTAATCATTATAATCGAAGTTGGTAATTTCTAAAAATTGCTGGTAAATATAAACAGTTGGTAAGTATGAAAAAAAAATTATTAGCTCAATAGAAAGGTTCACACATATGAAAAAAACAAAGCCCTAGTAAGCAACTCAAATTAGAATTGGTAACCCAAAATTAGTTAGTTACTTAATCGGAGAAAAGTTGTCAAGTTACACATATAAAAGTTCCTAATTTCATATAATAGATGGAAAAATTAAATCGCTAGTAAATATTGAGAACCTTCTATGATATTTTGAAATTGACAAAACCATATGGTTATATCAATTATTCCATGAATGCATATGTTGTCTTGTCTAGGGTTTGGATAAATACAGGGAGAACTTTATTGCCAGTGATAGAATGAAGTATTAAGTAAAAAACTAAAGATAACTGGAAGGACCTTAAAGAAAGTGAACAAGTCAAAACATGGGTAGTTCATGAGGACTGGAAAGTCTGTGACAAGGGGAACACTTCAATAGTCATATTCATACGCAGGAAGATAGAGTGGATTGCAACACGCAGTCAACAAATGGCGAGATAGTCACATGGATTTTACTTTGTGGCAATAATTTACTAGTTAATTAAAAATACAAAATAAGAAAGACAGAAAGACTGGAGATGGAGAGTTGGGAAGATGACGCGCGATAGGGTGATGCCGACGTTGGAGATGGAGAGCTGCCAACGATGACGACCGCTACCTCCCCCTCCGCCCCTCCTCCTCCATAGCTTTCACCTTTTCCCCCGCCGCTCTCTCTCCCATTTCCATCTTCTAGCCGGTTCGTTTCCTCAGATCTGAATCGCCCCCGAGCCCATCCACTTCCAGATCCGAATCTGAGACTCCACCTCCCCCACCCACCCCCCCACCCACCCTTGGCCCGTCACCGCCGCCTCCATCGCAACCCCACCACCCTTGGCCCATCACCGCCGCCTCCATCGCACCCTCGTCCAGCTCTTTGCCATAGCCACCCCCAGAATATGGATCCCATGGAAACAGTCCATCCTTAGTATAACAATGTTGGAGGTATCTACCCAAATAATACATTGTCTCATTGAAAAGCGGTAGATCCTTTTTTGCTGTCGGCCATCTATGGATACAACACTCAAGTGGAACGAGGGTCCCTATGGTGCAACATTTCAAATTTCTCTGTCAGATATACTAGAGACTTGCCCCGGTTGTTAATGGGGGATTTTAATGAAAGAAGAGACACAAGTGAAAAGATTGGCTCCATGGTTTGTTGGACTTTAGGTATGGAGGAACTTAACACCGTGATCGAGGAGCTAGCACTAGTTGAACCTTTGTCTATAGCCCTTCCTTCACTTGGACAAACAAATGCCTCAGGAATAATCTTAAAGCAAACAGAATTGATAGAGTCCTGATTAATGCAGATTGACAGAGTAATTTTAACCACTATTCAGTTGAATTCCTGCTACCTGGGGCATCAGATCACTCCCCATGTTTGGTGCGTCTCGACACCACATATAGAAGAAAGAAATTCTCGTTCAAATTCTTTAATTTCTAGACTACGAGTCCTGAGTTCCTGCCTATGGTCTCCACGAGCTGGCACCAGGATCACCTCAAGATTCCCCTCTTATTATCACAAAAATGTTGAAGACACCCAACCCGCAATCGCAAATCCAATTGTTGAATTAATTCGTCTTTTTTTCTTGGGGTGGTTGAAGAAATACTCAGAATGGCCAATGTGTCGCCTTTCGTGTTTCGATCTGGTGACCAAGATGTTGATTATCAAGGCACTGAAAAGAAAATTCACAGGGAGTTCTGTAGATATGATAAGTTCGTTCTTGGTAGTCATGTTCTAATGAAAAGAAAGACTTCCAGGTTATGTCATTCCTAAAGGATGGAAAGTTATAGTGTGGCTTCGATACCCTACTACCGATCCGAGAAATTTTGAAGATCCATTATGCTTTGACCTAGACAGATGGAATGTGCGTCGATATCAGCTCATCCATCTACTGACTAATTTTAATCATTCATTGCCTTGCTTTTTTCTTTAGGGTCAGAATTCATTGCCTTGTCTTAATAGCTTAATGTTTACGTCCATAGAAACCGGCAAAATCGGGATCCTACCAAGTTTTCGGGGGCGGATCGGGGATATGCACCGCAAAAATGTTCACCAAGATGCAAGTTGCTATTTTTCTGCATCATCTGTGCTTAGAATACAAGTAATTACCTAGTGCTTTTGTTTCATCCAGATAAAAGGTTTTATGGATTTTCTTGCTTTCTTTTGTGTTTAATCTAAGGTGTTCTTATGGTTATCTGAAAATTTGTAGGTGGGAACTGAAAAATCCAGATGCAAAAACTAATTATCTACCACGTACAAGGCCCTCAGATGGAATGAAGATTGTACTCAGCAGAATGTAGTTAGACTCTTGTTTATTTTGCACGCTTTTAAATTGGCCTGCTTACATTGTAAATCTTCTAATGCGACCTTATCGTTATGTGTCATTTGTTCAAAAGTTGCCGTACGAAAGTAAAATGGATCGTTTCAATAAGTCTCCTTAATCAAGACATGTTTTAGAGTATATCTGAAAAAAATACTGAGAAAAATACACATTGCAAGAAAAATACTTAAATTCAACGGAAAAGATTTACTTTCTCGTAGAGTTCTTGATGACTGATGAATTTTGACGGTCCGGAAGACATTTTTAGGTTGAAGATGAAGGGAAGAAAAAAAAAGAACGGGAAAGAAAAGAAAAAAGAAAATAAAATAAATAAAAATAAAAAATTCGAAAAAATAAAGAATATATTAAAATAATTGCCACATTAGCGTTGGCCAGATGGCCGGCGCTGACTAGCGTCCACGTTAGTGTTGGTTGGCCAAAATTAGGCAGATGGATTGAATTGACATCAATACAAAAGGTTTAGGATTGAATTGGCATAATTATAATAGGTTTAGGACTTTTTTGGTAACTTTTCCCGCGACAAACAAGGAAAGAAAGGGGCTCGCTGAGAAAGAAAAGGAAAAGAGAGAGAGGGAAAGAAAAGAAAGAAGCAAGAGGGGTTTCATGCATCCATGCCACGGGGGCCTTGTCAAGCCGGTTAAACTACGTATCGCAATGCTTGGTAAGTGCTTCCACTCCTAGTTTGTTCAATCGGAATAGTTTTCGGAGATAGGTCGTATATTCAAAGTTTTGTCAAAATCAAGCCACAAAGTTTGATTTTCGAGTTGTTGAGCTTTGGGATTGCTTGGGAATGGTGGATTATGGCGTTTTGGAGTCGTGAGTTTGACGGGAGTTAATTTAGAGGAATGGTGTGGTTGAAGTGAGAATTTAGGACTTTGCGTATGAGTTCTGTATTGCGTTTAGACTTGAATAATCGCTTTAAGTGAGGGATTGTTATCGCATATGAGTCATTTTATTACCGTTTAGGTGTAGATTAGCCAATTCGTAGTTGAGGTAAAGTTTTCCTTAGTTTTGACATCGATTCTCGTTTATTTGTTATGATTACAAGATCATCATCTCGTTTAGCGATGCATTGTTTGGTTTGGGCATTCTCAGATGAGTGATGTTATCTTTTATTTGAGTTTTGTAGACTCATATTTTGAATATGAAAAGTATGAAACATATTTTGTGCAAAGTGTGATTTGGCTAAAGAGGAAAAGTGATGCTTATATCATATTTGATGCATAAGCATTTAGTACCCTATTTGTTATTTAAAATGTTTAAGAAGTGCTTATGAAATGAATTGCAAAAGGCATTTTGATGGATGAGTTGAGTTGCGAAATATTTTATGCTTTGTTTTGTAAATTGATTTGTGATGTCGATTATGATTTTGGTTTTGAATTTTATCAAGGATGTTGTTGTGGATTGGTGTTGATGCTGAGTGTTACTGTGAGCTTATTGAGGGGATTGTGAGTATTCATTTTGGTTAGAATATCCTTGTGAGCCGAGCCATTACTAACATGGAGTTCTTGATGATTGGTTCGTAGTGGAGACCTTATCAAGAGGGGAATTTTGATTGCCTTGTCACTGGGCGTTGTGTCGGTTTGAGATTGAGCAATAATTTTGTCAATGAATGAACTATTGACCTGTGATTTGAGATTGATCAATGGAATGGACCATTGGTATATTGTATAATGAGACTAATCAATGGAATAAATAATTGATATGTGAGTCGTTGAGATTGATCAATGGATTGGACCGTTGATGTTTGTTATGAAGTTGTTCATTTAACGAAAGTTTTCTAAAATGTATGTAGTTATGTTGAAGCATATATAACTCATTCTTATCTTATATGTGTATTATATACTGGAATTGAGATAAGTGAGTTTTGATATTATTTTGTAAAGTGTATAGTGGGTGCTTGATTTGCTTAGAAGAGATGCACGCTACTCATTGAGCTGCGGTTGCTTGTCCCTCTCTTTGCCAATCTGTTCAGGTTCCTTGGTTAATGGCTAATAAAGTGAGAGCGATATCGACATGGATTTTTTGTGAGTTTGTTCTTTGGTTGTGTTTGAGGTTTCGGGTGGAAGGATGACCGTGTCATACTCCTATTCTTATAGGTTTCGAGATGTAACATTAAAAGTCCTTTAGGGTGACCAATTTAAGTTTAGTAATTTTTAATTTGTTTAAAATTAAAAAATGACCGCAATTTATACAATTTGGACGTTAACAATTTGAATGGAAACGACTGCTTTGTAATGTTTAATTCGTTATATTTGTAGAATTTGATTTTTTTAAGCAAAAACTCAAATTCGATAAACATAACAATGTACCAAAAAATTCGACACGTTTTATGGTGCAAATATGCATTGTGACAATCAATTATAATTGCTGAATCTTATGCAGAAACCACTAGTAACTATTAGCAATCTCATGACCCAATGTTGCAATTTTTTCAATATCAGTTGCAGCCAACCCACTAACCATGCTCATGTGAAAGTTCTTTATATTCTCAAACTGCAAAACCGCTTATATTTCACATTGATCGCAAGGTGAATACGTGCATTGTTAAAATCAACTCAAAGTTACATAGCAAACATTGATCCGTTGGAGAAAGAAGAGTCTGGAAATGAGACAACAAACAGATTGACGAGTCCATAGAGAACGGAGCAGGAGAATCATCCTGAAAGCCAAAGGTTTTTTGGAAAAAAACTCTTCGGAACAATACTTTACATCTTTTGACATTCCGATATAAAACGTGGTATGCTCTTTAGTCTTTGCCATATTATATGATGTTTGAGCAAATGAGTCGTATCAACACCTCTGAAAAACGTTAGATAAATTTTTGAGAGAAATAATGAGATCGACGACTCATGAAGCTCGAAATATCGTGCTTCAAGGACACTACAAAAAAACTGTTTTTTTCCGACGAATTTTCCAACGAAAAATTTGGAAAAATTCGTTGGTAATAGGTCGTTGGAAATTTTTCCAATGAAAAATTTCAATTTTCGTTGGAAATTTGCGACGAATTTTATTTCGTTGGAAAATTCGTTGGAAAACTCGTGGCTAAATTCGTTGGAAAAATTACAAAAAAAAATTTTTTGGTCGAAAAATCGTGGAAATTTTTTTCCAACGAAAAATTTTTCGTTGGAAAATTTTTAAAAAAAATTTTTTGGTCAAAAAATCGTAGAAATTTTTTTTCCAACGAAAAATTTCGTTGGAAAAATTTTAAAAAAATTTTTTTGGTCAAAAAATTGTGGAAAGTTTTTTTCCAACGAAAAATTTTTCGTTGGAAAAATTTTTAAAAATTTTTTTTGGTCAAAAAATCGTAGAAATTTTTTTTCCAACGAAAAATTTTTCGTTGGAAAAATTTTAAAAAAAATTTTTTTGGTCGAAAAATCGTGGAAATTTTTTTTCCAACGAAATTTTTTTCGTTGGAAAAATTACAAAATTTTTTTTTCGAAAAATCGTGGAAATTTTTTTCCAACGAAATTTTTTTTCCCGCATTTTTTTCGAATTTTTTTTTTCGGAAAATCGCCCTCGCCGCCGGCGAGGGCCAGCCTCGTCGCCGGCGAGGGCCGAGCTCGCCCAGATCGGGGCGAGCTCGAGCTCGCCGGCCATGGCGAGCTCGGCCCTCGCCATGGCCGGCGAGGGCCAGCATCGTCGCCGGCGAGCGCCGAGCTCGCCCAGATCTGGGCGAGCTCGAGCTCGCCGGCCATGGCGAGCTCGGCCCTCGCCATGGCCGGCGAGGGCCAGCCTCGTCGCCGGCGATGGCCGAGCTCGCCCGGATCTGGACGAGCTCGCCCAGATCCGGGCGAGCTCGGCCCGCGCCGGCGACGAGCTCGAGCTCGCCCAGATCTGGGCAAGCTCGACCCTCGCCGGCGACGAGGCTTGGTGGCGTCGGGGGCGTCGAGAGCGGCCCTGGATGGCCGCGGCGGCGCCTTTGGGGAGGGAGCTAGAGAGAGAGGGAGGGGGGATCGGAGGTTTTAGAGAGGGAAAGTCGGGCTCGGGGGTTGTAGCCAGCCACGGCGGCATGGTGCAGATCGTGAAGCGGAAGAAGGGGCGGCCCCCGAAGTCGGATCTGGCGAGGAAGCCGCCCCACGCGCCGGCGCTGGAGCCGGAGCCGGAGCCCAGCGTCAGGCGGAGCGTCCGCCGACGGAGCTCGAGGTACGGCTTCGTCGGCTACGACGGCTTCATCCACGGCGACCTCGTCCCGGACGACGTCGCGGAGGAGGAGGGGGCCCGGCGGAGTGTTGGTGTCCATGGCGCCGCAGACGGAGCCGGAGCCGGAGCCGGAGGGGGCGCAGCTGGGGAGGAGGCGGAGACAGAGGGAGAAGGAGAAGGGGGCACCGGAGGGGGAGACAGGGGGAGACAGAGAGAGAGAGAGAGAATGAATTTTGAAATTAAATAGGCGCGAAAATATAGTAGGGTTTTTTGTTGCAAAATTCGTTGGAAAATTATACACATTAAAATAATTGCCGAAAAATTGAAATTCGTTAGAAAATTCGTTGGAAAATTTGTTAGAAATTTCCAACGAATTTTGCAACGAAAAATGTACACGCTAAAATAATTTCCCCGAAAAGTAAAATTCGTTGGAAAATTCGTTGGAAATTTCCAACGAATTTTTTTTTCGTTGGAAATTTCCAACGAATATAAAAAATGTGGAATAAAAATCAATTTTTTTAAATCGTTGGAAAATTCGTTGGAAATTTCCAACGAAAATAAAAAATGTGGAATAAAAATCAATTTTTTTAAAATCGTTGGAAAATTCGTCGGAAATTTCCAACGAATTTTCCAACGAAAATTGTACACTATGAAAAAATTGCCGCTAAATTGAAATTCGTTGGAAAATTCGTTGGAAATTTCCAACGAATTTTCCAATGAAAATAAAAAAATGTGGAATAAAAATCAATTTTTTTAAAATCGTTGGAAAATTCGTTGGAAATTTCCAACGAATTTTCCAACGAAAATTGTACACTATGAAAAAATTGCCGCTAAATTGAAATTCGTTGGAAAATTCATTGGAAATTTCCAACGAATTTTCCAACGAATATAAAAAATGTGGAATAAAAATTAAATTTTTTTAAGTCGTTGGAAAATTCGTTGGAAATTTCCAACGAATTTTCCAACGAAAATAAAAAATGTGGAATAAAAATCAATTTTTTTAAATCGTTGGAAAATTCGTTGGAAATTTCCAACGAATTTTCCAACGAAAATAAAAAATGTGGAATAAAAATCAATTTTTTTAAATCGTTGGAAAATTCGTTGGAAATTTCCAACGAAAAAAAATTCGTTGGAAATTTCCAACGAATTTTCCAACGAAAATTGTACACTATGAAAAAATTGCCGCTAAATTGAAATTCGTTGGAAAATTCGTTGGAAATTTCCAACGAATTTTCCAACGAATATAAAAAATGTGGAATAAAAATCAATTTTTTTTAAATCATTGGAAAATTCGTTGGAAATTTCCAACGAAATATTTTTTCGTTGGAAATTTCCAACGAATTTTCCAACGAAAATTGTACACTATGAAAAAATTGCCGCTAAATTGAAATTCGTTGGAAAATTCGTTGAAAATTTCCAACGAATTTTCCAACGAATATAAAAAATGTGGAATAAAAATCAATTTTTTTAAATCGTTGGAAAATTCGTTGGAAATTTCCAACGAATTTTTTTTCGTTGGAAATTTCCAACGAATTTTCCAACGAAAATAAAAAATGGGGAATAAAAATCAATTTTTTTTAAATCGTTGGAAAATTCGTTGGAAATTTCCAACGAAAATTGTACACTATGAAAAAATTGCCGGAAAATTGAACTTCGTTGGAAAATTCGTTGGAAATTTCCAACGAATTTTCCAACGAATATAAAAAATGCCGAATAAAATCAATTTTTTTTGAATTGTTGGAAAATTCGTTGGAAATTTCCAACGAAAAATTTTTCGTTGGAAATTACCAACGAATTTTGCGACGAAAAATTTTTCGTTGGAAATTTCCAACGAATTTTCCAACGAAAATTTTTCATTGGAAATTTCCAACGAATTTTCCAACGAAAAAATTTTCGTTGGAAATTTCCAACGAATTTTGCCATTCGTTGGAAAATTTGTCGCAAATTTGAGACGAAAATTTTTCGTTGGAAAATTTTCGTGACAAAAATCCGTTTTTTTTGTAGTGGGACATCTAAAAATTTCTATCGGACTCGTGAATATAACTAACGACTCTCCGCCCCTCTAATTTTCTTCTTTCTGCCGAGTGTGGTGTGGGCGACGGTTGAGGTCTCTGCAGTATTTAATAATGGTCTCTCTCCGTCGCTCCAGCCTCCATGAAGCACCCAGACTTCCGGTAAATAGCCTAGCATTTCTCCATTACAGAACAACTGACATGACTCTTTTTAAGGTCATCTCAGTCCGAAATTAGTTGGTACAATAACACACAGTAATTTGTGGTCCTTAAACTTTAATTAAATATAAAATATAGTCTTTGAATTTTCAATTTGTTCAATATCGTCTCTGAACTTTTTATACATATTTAATGTAATGTAGTTCCTGGACTATATGAAAATATTCAATGTAATCATGAATTTAACATTGCATATTGAACAAATTAAAAGTTCATGAACCACATTGCACATTGGGTTAAAATTCAGGGATCATATTGAACAAATTAAAAATTCATGGACCACATTACACATTGGATCAAAATTCAGGAACTGTCTATGTCATTTTCGTTATTATTTATAATGATTTTTTATTCGTCCCTAATCCATTTGAGCAACAAAATTTGGGATGCAGGTCGGTCAAGGGGCCCAAGAAATGGCAACCACTGCACCGTGGTTGCCCTCGCTTCACGATCTCACACTCTTCCTCTCATGTAGCCCCCCAGTCACGACTCTTGAATTTGGATCGGAGAGCGGCGCGACTCCCACTCGTGGCAGTTGCCCTCCTCAAGCAGCCACTAGAAGGTGGTCTTGGGGCCACAAGACGTGCTGATCACCTTGCCTTGCACAAACTTCCTTTATATATATTTTCTTTGTTTTTTAATTGACGACGTGGCACCTACTTGAAACCACATGAACGATTACATTATACACAATTTAAAATTTGACATGTGTTTTCACACGGACCAACTTAGCATTCAGACAGTCAAATTTAATTGAAGGACTTATGTCGGACCTTCTAAAAAAAGTACAATATTGACAGAGAGACGATTTTCATTTTCAAGCATCGTTACATGGATCATCATTGTCACTGTACCAAAATAATCCGCGACATGAAAGGTGATCTTGAGCATATCTATCTCTAACCGTCAATTCGCTATTTAAAAGAGTGGAACCAAATTGAAGTTTATTAATTTGTTGTGGGAACCTGGGAGGCGATGAAAAGGTTTATGTAGAGAATCAAACCATAACCCAAACGGAATTATATTCTGTTGTTTTAACTTCCTTTCCCCCTTCTTTATAATGTAGATAGAAATGTCGGGGGGCATACGAAACAGACTCTGCAATTTTCTTCCCGCGCAGTGGGCATATCCGTCATTTGTCGCTATGGCCATGCCCTAATGATATGGAGTTATATCCTTCTTCCTACCCCCATAAGTACTCAGAGCAAAATTCTGTGAGTGTAGGTGCAACTCCAAGCAGCTTCTTCACTCATATGACGCTCTTCGACCAGGATCCGGTTGACA
Source organism: Syzygium jambos (assembly GCA_031216235.1). NCBI lineage: Eukaryota > Viridiplantae > Streptophyta > Magnoliopsida > Myrtales > Myrtaceae > Syzygium > Syzygium jambos. Next base: position 2,064,994 of record CM062221.1, read on the forward strand.
TGGAATCGAAACCGACCTCGGTTTGCCATGTGGTGGCCTCGCCTTACCCCAGCCGAGGCCACATCAGCCCCATGATGAACCTCTGCAAGCTCTTGGTCTCCAAGAAGCCTGACGTCCTCATCACCTTCGTCGTCACGGAGGAGTGGCTTGGCTTCATTGGCTCAGAGCCGAAGCCTGCTAACGTTCGCTTCACCACTGTCCCCAATGTTATACCGTCGGAGCTCCATCAAGCCAAGAACTTCCCTGCGTTCCTTGAAGCTGTCTTCACGAAGCTGGAAGCTCCGGTGGAGCAGCTGCTTGGCAGGCTGGAGCTTCCAGTGGTGGCTATCATAGCAGACACGTACATGCTGTGGGCGGTTAGGGTCGGCAAGCGGAGGAATATTCCGCTGGCCACGCTTTAGACGATGTCGGTGTCGGTGCTTTCGGTGTTCCATCATTTTGAGATGCTTCAGCAGAAGGGCCATTATCCGGTTGATTCGTCAGGTGCGCATGAATATTTATATGCGATTAATTAAAGGAGTTTAGAGTCTTAGTTATACGTGATTAATTAAGCATCCAACCGATCAATACTTTACATGATTATAGGAAGATGATGAGGCGATTACATTACTTACTCTTGCGGAGATTTTCATTTATAAACTCAAGAAAATACCATCAGAAAAGATCAATGAAACCTACTAAAGAACTGATAAACATATGTATACGCCTAGTCCATTGATAGATTCTAACATATAAAGAAAAATTTGAGGGCGAATTAAAACTGAGGTAATATTTTCAAATAGTTGGGATGCTCACCACTAAATAGAAGTTCGACCCCCCAAACGCTATGGTCGAAGAAAAAAACCATTATTGTTGAAAGCAATACACTGTTTCACCTGTTCTTTATCTCTCCAAGTCGAGGCCATCGTAAGTAGGGAAGGATCGCCTTTCAATGCGCGGTAAGTGGTTTGATTGTACCGAGATTAGATCTGTGCACACGGATGATCTTCTAAATTGACGATGGGCTGGGCTCATGCAACTGGTTGTTTCGATTGATCTGTCGTCCATGATGGCCCAGGAAAACGAAATCTTCTCACCACTCCTGGATTGATTTCTACTGCTAAGGAATAAAATACATGAAGCACCATCGGCCGGGCAAGATCACTTTCCCTCCAGGATTGCGAACTTCAATGCTTCGCCAACCTTGTGCTCCGGAGGACCTAGGCTGCCTAACTTCCTGCTCCATCCTCGTCTGGTCCTCGAGTCCACAGAGTTCGCCCAATTATTGTGGTCTAGATTCGTTCATGGAGGAATTGCATAGGACCGAGAGGCGAAAATGATGGAGAAATATGAATGAAGAAACAACATAATTTACTTTAGTTTTTGTGGGGAAACCCACAAAATTGTTTAACGAGTGTAAGGTCATAGTAACCTAGTAATGAAAGTGAAGTGCGTTGAAACGGAAACCATAAACCAAGGATAGAGGTAATTTTTTTCCTTGATTCTTAATTGGGAAACCAGTGTTTGGATTCACCTGGTTTCTCTCTTTTTTGTTTGTGTGTTAGCAGAGAGGGGCAAAGAGGAAGTGGACTACATTCCAGGAGTCGCCAAGTCCCGGCTTGCCGATCTTCCTACGATGTTCCAGGGAACTGGGCGCCTGGCATTGGGCGGAGCCCTGGAGTGCATCGCCTGGGCCTCCAAGGCCGACTACTTCCTCTCCACGTCCTTCTACGAGCTCGAATCCCTGGTCTTGGAAGCCCTCCGATCTCGACTCCCTGCGCCCGCCTACTGCATCGGCCCCACCATCCCCTTCTTCGACGGGGATGGGGGCGGCGATGCGGCTTATCTCTGGTGGCTAGACTCTCAGCCCGGACGGTTGGTCCTGTACATCTCCCTCGGGAGCTTCCTCTCGGTCTCCAAGGCTCAGACGGAGGAGATGGTGGCCGGGGTGCGGGACGGTGGAGCGCAGTTCCTGTGGGCAGCGCCTGGGGAGACGTCGCTGATCCGGAGCGCATGCGAGGGGGGCATGGGCCCGGTGGTTCCCTGGTGCGAGCAGCTGAAGGTGCTGTGCCACCCTTCGGTGGGCGGGTTCTGGACCCACTGCGGGTGGAATTCCACGCTGGAAGCCATCTACGCTGGGGTCCCCATGCTGACGTGTCCCATATTCTGGGACCAAGTCCCCAACAGCAAGCAGGTCGCGGAGGACTGGAAGATTGGGTTGAGGGTTAACAAGGAAGGCGGCGGTAGCGGCGGCGGCGCTGGCGGCGCTGAGAATTTGGTCACCTGGCAAGAGATTGCGCGACTCGTGAGAAAGCTGATGGATGTGGAAAGCGGCGAGGGGAGAGAAATGAGGAAGAGAGCAAGAGAGCTACGAGAAGCATGTAGACGGGCCGCCGCGAGGGGTGGGTCATCGGATTGGAATTTGGATGCCTTCATCGGTAATATTTTGAGGGCCGAATGAGTCCAATTGAGTGATTGATATGGTGGTAAACAAGTTTGCTTTGTATTTCTAAACAACCATTTCATTTTGTTCAATCATGAGTAAAGTTTGAATATATGAAAGGTATCGTGATGTTCCTTCGATTTATAGGGAATAAGCCCTAACCAATTTACGATGAGACACGAAATAATTATCGATAATTATGTCAATTATCCAAATGGGAGTATTAAGATTACTTTAAGATGATATGTGACAAATAAGGCATCTTCTAAACTGGTAACAGCTTTTCTTAGGGGGTGTTTTGTTTGGTTGAAAACTTCATGATATAAGGAAAATATTATCAATGAAAATCATTTTCAAAGAAAATGGTTAGTTTGCGTTAGTTTGATGATTTAGGAAAGTGAATTCCTTCTAACCAGATTGGGAATTTGTTTTTTTCCTAATCTAAACTTGTTGTTTTCAGTTCAAAAAAAATGTTTTCCGTACATCAATCGGTTTTTGTCACTCAAACACCTGAAACTCGAAAATAATTTCCCGGAAACAGTTTTTTTCAAAACAAACGGACCATTAATCTCTAACCAATATTAGCAAATAGAGACAATAATTATACGTATATATACACATATTTGTTCTCTATATAATATATTAATGAAATTAGAAAAAGTGTGATTCGAGTTATCATAGAGAATCAATTCATGTCTTGTTCCGGAAATTGTGACCACTTTATCCAACTAACTTAGCCACAGAAATAAAATAAGAATTTGAGATTGGATGTGGTTGGTAAATGTCGCCAATTTGGGAAAGGCAACGCCAAATGATAGATGAAAGACAGATGGCATCTCTCACACTCACGCGTTTACTCACCATTGAGAATCAAATTCATAAAAGTTAGAGACAACGTCGCATGATTTCTTTGTCCTGATGATATAGCACGACATGCCTCTATACAGTATGCAAATCCAATGGACGCAGCTATATTTATGCGTGCGCGCACCCCAAGAACACTTCGACTGCGAACTGAATGGAGTTTGTGGTGGTTGACGTGGTCGGTGGTGGTTCTCCCGCCGGCAACGTGGCTGATTTGGTGGTGGAGCGAGCTGCGATGTGTCAGGCCCGTCGAAGCTCGGACTAGGAAGAGCTGTAAGAAGCTTCATCCGGCTAATACGGGACTGCCCTTCGTCGGAGAGTTGTTCACCTTCCTCTGGTACTTCAAGGTTCTTTGTTGACCCGACGACTTCATCAATCAATAGCGCCCAAGGTAACATTGAGATCTAAATTAAATTCATGCCCTTGAACTTTCTCTTTCGACCATTAATTTTTTGTTGGCCAGCTAATATACAATGGCCTAGCTTTTGTTCTTCTTATTTGACGAAAAGTTGACACATGAGCAGCGAAAATTTGAAACAGCGAGATGGGCTTCCATCAATAGTTACGTGCCGGACGCATTTGTTCGGGATTCCATCAATAGTTACGTGCACTCCGGCTGCTTGTAAGTTCATATTCCAATCCGACTATGCTTTCCCTTATAGATGGCCTACAAACATCCCTGTATGATAGAACTCCCTCATATCCGCCCCACCCCACGAACATGCCAAGCTCAAGAAATTCATCACCGTCACCATTAATCAGCCGAAATCTCTCCACAAGGTCGGTCTTCTCATCTAGCCTCGCATTATCGCCGCCCTCTGCTCATGGGCTGATCGCAACGACACAACGGCACATGATGAAGTCAAGCAGGTAAAATAAATCAATAAATAAGTACCTTGACTTTATAGATGTGGCGTACGATCTTTTTGGGCCACAATGAGATGTACTCTTTGTATTGCAAAACTCATTTGAAGTGTTCACAGATGATATTCCAATACATTGGGAAGGTCTTTGTGAGCATTGAGCCAGGGCCATTTCTGGACGAGGGCCTTTCCCTATTCAATGGTCTCATGCTTGGTTTCAGAGCCCAACCTTTTAACATTCCTGGGACTAGTTATCATCATGCCCTTCGGGCAGATATTATTGCGTATATACATAGAGCCTATTTCTCATTTAAATTGTTTATATCTATGGGTGGATAACAATCTTGTTATTACTTTTTTATTATAGTTCTGTTAACTGTTTTAAAAACTTAAGTTATTAAATGAAAGTATGGTTTATTATTTAAATATTGTAAAGATTCGATCTCCGGCTTTAATACCATAAAAGATTTTCTGGGATCATTGCCAACTGTTCTACAAGTTTAAGTTATGAAATCAAGGCGTGATTTATTATTTAAATATTTTGACATGATGCACAGTGTAGGAAGAAGCTGGTGGAGATATTTAGGGCAGAGCTTGAGAGGAGGAAGCGAAAACAGAACGAGAGGAGTGATTTGATGGATAAACTAATGCAAATCAAAGATGAGAATGAAAACAAGTTGAGTGATCATGAGGTGGTTGATAACATTCTAATGCTCATTAGTGGAGGCTTTGAATCAATCACAGGTGCATGATGCACTTGGGCCTTCTATTATCTTGCCTTGTGCCCACATGTTCTTGATAAGCTCAGGGTAATTAATCAGTTAACTACATGGATCTCTGTTTTTTTCTTTTCACGTATCATCTTGGGTTCTTAAAAGATTTGAAGCTTTAACATTCATAACACGGCTTTATAAAATCCTTCATTTGTTATGTGAGTTTTTGCAGTATGAAAACATGGGTATTAGCAAGAGCAAGAGCGGGGAGCTCATTACAAGTGAAGATGTTGCAAGTACACGAGCAAGGTCCATTTCCTGCATGATCACCTCAGGATTCCGCTCTCATCAACACAAAAACGTTCAACTTGAATTAATTCATATTTTTTTTTTGGGATAACGACACAAATAGTCCATGAACTTTAATCCCATATATAATTTGATCCTTGAATTTTTAATTTGTTCAATGTAATCCCTAAACTTTTGGCCTAATGTTCAATGTGGTCCATGAACTTTTAATTTGTTTAGTGTGGTCCCAGGACTATGGGTGCATGTTCAATTTAGTCCCTGAACTATATGAAAATGTTCAATGTAGTCCTTCTATTAATTCAAGTTCATGGACTACATTGAACATTTTCATATAGCTCAGGGACTAAATTGAACATGCACCCAAAGTCCAAGGATCATACTGAACAAATTAAAAGTTCAGGGATCACATTGGACATTAGGCTAAAGTTCAGGGACTACATTAAATAAATTAAAAGTTCACGAACTAAATTGCATGTTAAGCCAAAGTTCAGAAACTGTTTGTGTCTTTTTTCCTTTTCTTAAGGTGATTGAAGAAATACTCAGAATGGGCAATGTGGCGGCTAGCGTGTTTTGATCTGGCGAACCGTGACATTGAATCTCAAGGTGATAAAATTTTGTAGATAACATAAGTTAGTTCTTGGCAGTCATGTTCTAATGATAAGGAAAACTTCCACATTATGTCATCCCTAAAGGGTGGAAAGTTATTGAGTGGCTTCGATACACTACTACAGATCCAAGAAACTTTGAAGATCCATTAAGCTTTAACCCAAAAAGATTGAATGTACGTCGATATGATCTCACCGATCTACGGACTTGTCTGAATCATTCATTGCATTGTTTGTCTGGATAACTAACCGTCTACTACTATAGAAACCGGCAAAACCGGGATCCTTTCAAGTTTTCAGCGGCGGATCAAGGGTATGCGCGGGGAACATGCTTGCCAGGATGCAAATTGCCATTTTTCTGCATCATTTGTGCTTAGGATACAAGTAATTACCTAATGCTTTCGTTTCATCTGGGAAAAGAGAAGTTAATGGATCTAATCAGATGTGTTCTTATGGTTATCCGAATTTTGTAGGTGGGAACTGACAATCCAGATGTAAAAATTACTTATCTACCGTATCCAAGGCCCTCAGATGGTTTGAAGATTGTTCTCAGCAGAATGTAGTCAGACTCTCCGCTATTTCTCACGCTTTTCAATTGGGAGATTGTACTAAGCCAAATGTGAAATTCGATGATATTCTTCTCTCGGGTATCTCTCCAGCTCAATCAAATTTTCACTGACTTTATGTTGGGATTTTGAGCAAATTGGAGGGAACTCCAAATTGCAAATTTTGGAGCCAAAATCCTTCAAATTGTTTGAATGATATTAAAGATGAAGGAGAGAGTCCCACATAGGAAAGATGGGAGCTTGAAGTTGGATATATTAGCTTGTGTCTTCCATGAAGGGTTGGGCCCCAAGGGGTACCCCACTTTTGTGGAAGAGAGAGGACTTACGTCAAGCTCGGTCCATTCCCGCGCGCGCGCCGTCCGGCCGGCTCGGCTCGGTTCGGTTCGGGAACGGGCAGAAATTATCCAACTCATTTATTTTTTTTTATTTGCAACGGTTCGGGGGTACCGAACCGGTTCCTTCATTGCGTCGGTTCGCTTGAATGGTGAGGTACCGAACCGGTTCCTTCATTGCGTCGGTTCGCTTGTCGGTTCGCTTGAATAGTGAGCGAACCGTCAATCCGTCCAACTGGTTGACTCGTGACTCTTCGGACTTGCTATTTTTTTTAACTCATTCGTTTTCGAAAAAAGGCTAGCCATGCATTTTTCGAAATAATCTCTCTTTCTTTTGCGATCAATTCCGCGACGTTCCGTTCGCCGTTTTCCTCCGAGCAAGTGCCGGCTTTGAGGGAAGGATCCGTTCTATCCTGGGAGACAATTGTCCATCGACCTTGGGTACCGAAAGAGGGGGCAAATTTGTCTTAAGGAAACAACGTCACTTCGTTGGGCTCGGATCAAACTTGCTTGTGTTGTACGCTCAGGTTAGTTGGCTTCTCTTGTTTTCTACTATTGAAGTACGTATGTCGTATTGTATGTGATCAACATATTACGTATGATATTCTAGGTGATAACATTCTTAAGACAAATTTTCGTATGTTTGTTCATGTACGTGTACTGTTGCTTCGCATTCTGTGTTCATACGTACTTGCTTAGAATCGTGGGTTCTGCATATTATACATTCTGTGTTATTGAGTTCGGTGAAGTTTGTTTTCGGAAATAGTTGATTTTTCTACATTCGGTGTTACTGGCGTGTGCGGTCTTCAACATCTGAAGTTTATAATTTTTTTTAAGTTTCGGACTCAAATTAGCCGCACTACCACAAAACTTGGTTTTTACACTTTCTCAGTTTGAACTTTTAGATCATCAAGTGTTCGGATTTTGGTGAAAAGCATTTCTGTTCGTGTTAATTAAACAAATTGGTGTTCGTATATTCAAGTTAATCTTTTTGTGTTTGACGCTCAGAAATGGCTTCGGCTTCGATACCTACTGTGCCTACTTTGTCGATCCCAACTCATGGAGCTCATGGAGAAAAGCCTGAGAAGTTCACCGGTGTTGATTTCAAAAGGTGGCAACAAAAGATGTTGTTCTACCTCACAACTTTGAACTTGGCTCGATTTCTAAATGAGGATGCTCCTAAGTTGGATGAAGGAGGTACTGATAAAGAGAGGCTTGCTGCCGTGGATGCTTGGAAGCATTCAGACTTCCTTTGTCGAAACTACATTCTCAATGGTCTGGACAATGCCCTTTATAATGTGTATAGCCCTCTGAAAACGGCTAAGGAATTGTGGGATAGTCTGGACAAGAAGTACAAGACTGAAGATGCCGGACTGAAGAAATTCATTGTTGGCAAGTTTCTTGACTTCAAGATGGTGGACTCTAAAACTCTTTTGAGTCAAGTCCAAGAGCTTCAAGTGATCATGCATGACATTCATGCTGAAGGAATGACTCTAAGTGAGTCCTTCCAAGTTGCTGCCTTCATTGAGAAGCTACCACCTTCGTGGAAAGACTTCAAGAATTATCTTAAACACAAGAGAAAGGAGCTGTCACTTGAAGACTTGATTGTTCGATTGAGGATAGAGGAAGATAATAGAATCTCCGAGAAGAAAGGTGGCAAAACCTTTGAGACATCAAGAGCTAACATTGTTGAGGAATCAAAGAAACCCAACAAGAAGAGGAAGAGCTATGGAGAGGGTTCCAACCAAGGTCCGAAAAAGTTTCTTGGCAAGTGCTTCAATTGTGGAAAGCCTGGACATCGATCCAAAGAGTGTAGAGCCAAGAAGAAGCAAAAGACCAATGCTAATGTGGTGGAACATATTTCTAGTGGTGTCGAAGACATCAACCTTGCTACTGTGATTTCCCAATGTAATCTGGTGGGAAACTCCAAAGAATGGTTCATTGACACTGGAGCAACTCGACACATTTGTGCCATCAAATCCATGTTCACAACTTATACGCCGATGGCACGTGAAGAGATACTCTACATGGGTAACTCATCGACCTCCAAGGTTGAAGGAATTGGAAGAGTTGTCTTGAAGATGACCTCTGGAAAGCAAGTGACACTAAATGATGTATTGTATGTGCCGGATGTGCGCAAGAATTTAGTGTCGGGTTCTCTCCTTAGCAAGCATGGGTTTAAGATGGTTTTTGTGTCTGATAAGTTTATACTCTCCAAGAGTGATATGTATGTGGGCAAGGGGTATCTTAGTGATGGTCTGTTCAAGATGAATGTAATGACTGTTGTACCTCCTCATGTTTCTACTAATAAAGTTGATTTCGCTTATGTGGTTGAGCTTCCTACTATTTGGCATGCTAGATTAGGACACGTGAATTATAAGTCAATTAAGAAATTAATTGATATGGGCTTGTTACCAAAATTCGATTGTCCAAGAGAAAAATGCCAAATATGTGTTGAATCCAAATTTTCTAGACCTCCGTTTGATTCTGTGAATGATAGAGTAACGGAGACTTTAGAATTAATTCACACCGATATTTGCGACATGAAATCAACACCATCTAGAGGAGGTAATAAATATGTTATAACTTTTATAGATGATTGCTCTAGATTTTGTTATGTTTATTTGCTCAAAAGCAAAGATGAGGCAATTAATGCGTTTAAGACTTATAAGTCTGAAGTGGAAACGCAATTAAACAAGAAGATCAAAATGATAAGATCTGATAGAGGAGGTGAATACGAATTTCCTTTTGAGGAAGTATGTTCCGAATTTGGTATTATACACCAACTGACACCTCCCTATGCGCCTCAAGCTAATGGAGTAGCTGAAAGGAAAAATCGGACACTAAAGGAAATGATGAATGCATTGTTGAATAGTTCCGGTTTACCTGAGAATTTGTGGGGGGAAGCTGTTTTGACGGCAAATTTTATCTTGAATCGAGTTCCCCACAAGAAGACACAACAAACACCCTATGAGAAATGGAAAGGTAGAATGCCTAATTTGAATTATCTCAAAGTGTGGGGGTGTTTGGCTAAGGTCATGATTCCTAAACCAAAGAAGGTTAAAATAGGACCAAAGACCATTGATTGTGTCTTTATTGGATATGCCCAAAATAGTAGTGCATATCGGTTTCTTGTACATAAATCTGAGGTCTCGGATATACATGTTAATACGATTATTGAATCAAGGGACGCCTCGTTCTTTGAGAATATTTTTCCGTATAACAAAGTATATGATTCACATGAAAATAATAAGAGACCTCGAGATGTTGCTTCAACAAATGATCCTATTGAGGATGAACCTAGACGGAGTAAGAGACAAAGGACCTCCACATCCTTTGGTCCAGATTTTCTAACTTATCTGTTAGAGAACGAGCCTCAGACTGTCAAAGAGGCTGTGACATCCCCAGAAGCTCCGTTCTGGAAAGAAGCTATCAATAGCGAAATTGAATCAATTCTATCGAATCATACGTGGGAATTGGTTGACCTTCCGCCTGGAAATAAACCACTACAAAGTAAGTGGATCTTCAAAAAGAAAATGAAGGCGGATGGCACTATTGATAAGTATAAAGCTAGACTTGTGGTTAAAGGCTACAAGCAACGCGAAGGTCTTGATTATTTTGACACTTATTCACCGGTCACGAGAATTACATCAATAAGGATGTTGATTGCAATAGCTGCGGTGTATAAGCTGGAGATCCATCAAATGGATGTGAAAACGGCCTTCTTGAATGGGGACTTGGAAGAGGAAATTTATTTGGAGCAACCTGAAGGGTGTGTTGCTCCTGGACAAGAAAAGAAAGTGTGTCGGCTTATCAAGTCGTTGTATGGTCTAAAACAAGCACCCAAGCAATGGCATGCTAAGTTTGACCAAGTGATGTTGTCGAATAAATATAGAATCAATGAGTGTGATAAATGTGTATACGTTAAGAACACTCATAATGGTTTTGTCATTCTTTGTCTATATGTCGACGACATGCTTATAATGGGAAGTGACTGTGAAGTTGTTAAGGCAACGAAGCGAATGCTTACAAGCAATTTTGATATGAAAGATTTGAGGGTCGCAGATGTTATTTTAGGAATTAAAATCCATAAAACATCTGAGGGACTAGCACTGTCACAAGCTCATTATATTGAGAAAATTCTAGATAAATGTAAGAATCTAGATGTTGCACCTGTAAGGACCCCGATAGATGTGAATTTACATCTTACAAAGAATTCTGGTACAATCAAAGAACAAAATGAGTATGCAAGTATACTAGGCAGTTTAATGTATGTCATGAACTGTACTAGACCGGACATAGCTTGTGCTGTAAGTAAGCTAAGTCGATATACTGCAAGCCCAAATGAAGATCACTGGAAAGCTATGAGGCGTGTTTTGGGCTATTTGAAGCATACCCAGAATTATAGTTTGCATTACATAGAATATCCGGCGGTACTTGAAGGATATTGTGATGCAAATTGGATTACCGGAACAAACGATACAAAATCCACTAGTGGATTTGTGTTTACCCTTGGTGGGGGAGCAGTGTCTTGGAAGTCGTCCAAACAAACCTGTATAGCAAGGTCCACGATGGAAGCTGAATTCATTGCTTTGGACAAGGCTGGAGAAGAGGCAGAATGGCTTCGAAATTTCTTAGAAGACATTCCAAACTGGCCTAAACCGGTGCCAGCTGTGTGTATTCATTGCGATAGCCAAGCTGCTATTGGAAGAGCAAGGAATGTCATGTATAACGGCAAGTCTCGACATATTCGTCGAAGACATGACACCGTGAGACAACTACTCTCTAGTGGAATTATCACTATTGACTATGTAAAGTCAAAAGATAATATTGCGGATCCGCTAACAAAAGGCTTAACTAGAGAGATGATTATGAAAACTTCAAGAGGAATGGGTCTAAGGCCGATCAATAAGTCTTCATAGCGGTAACCCTACTTAGCTGACTGGAGATCCCAAGAACTAGGTTCAAAGGGACAACTAAGTTATGAAGACTGGAGTAAAGTACTATCAATCTCTACCCATTCCTGTTTGAGATAGTACTAATATGTGAAGGTTAAGCTTAAGCTTTTAATGATTCTAGAGTATGTACTGATACTCAGAAATCACCTATGTGAGTGTGAAGTGTGGGCCGCTTCTATGAGAATTGAAAAGGCCGAATTCTCTAGAACACTCATGAGACCAGGCGGTGTTCATGGCCAAAACGAACACAACAGTGAGAACGAACTTCGTTCGAGAGATCGTTGTGTGACTTCTGTTGTCTAGGCTTACACCAAAGGTTGACGGTTCAAAGACAATCGCGTCTACTGATTGACCGAGTAAGTCCGATAGATGTTCACTAGGATGGGTTCAAAGTTTCAGACTACTCACTACGATGCAACGTTCTCTCATGGATGATCGCACATTGCATTACTTGCATTTACGAAGAGTCATGATTACGAATATATATCATTCATGTGGGGGATTGTTGGGATTTTGAGCAAATTGGAGGGAACTCCAAATTGCAAATTTTGGAGCCAAAATCCTTCAAATTGTTTGAATGATATTAAAGATGAAGGAGAGAGTCCCACATAGGAAAGATGGGAGCTTGAAGTTGGATATATTAGCTTGTGTCTTCCATGAAGGGTTGGGCCCCAAGGGGTACCCCACTTTTGTGGAAGAGAGAGGACTTACGTCAAGCTCGGTCCATTCCCGCGCGCGCGCCGTCCGGCCGGCCGGCTCGGCTCGGTTCGGTTCGGGAACGGGCAGAAATTATCCAACTCATTTATTTTTTTTTATTTGCAACGGTTCGGGGGTACCGAACCGGTTCCTTCATTGCGTCGGTTCGCTTGAATGGTGAGGTACCGAACCGGTTCCTTCATTGCGTCGGTTCGCTTGTCGGTTCGCTTGAATAGTGAGCGAACCGTCAATCCGTCCAACTGGTTGACTCGTGACTCTTCGGACTTGCTATTTTTTTTAACTCATTCGTTTTCGAAAAAAGGCTAGCCATGCATTTTTCGAAATAATCTCTCTTTCTTTTGCGATCAATTCCGCGACGTTCCGTTCGCCGTTTTCCTCCGAGCAAGTGCCGGCTTTGAGGGAAGGATCCGTTCTATCCTGGGAGACAATTGTCCATCGACCTTGGGTACCGAAAGAGGGGGCAAATTTGTCTTAAGGAAACAACGTCACTTCGTTGGGCTCGGATCAAACTTGCTTGTGTTGTACGCTCAGGTTAGTTGGCTTCTCTTGTTTTCTACTATTGAAGTACGTATGTCGTATTGTATGTGATCAACATATTACGTATGATATTCTAGGTGATAACACTTTATTCTATATAGCTTTTTGAATGTTCACGAGTCATCCCTGAATCTCCCTTTTTTCTGCATTATATTATCAAAAGTGTCTCTGTTCCAGTCCTTTACATCAATGGTGTATTAGAGTATCAAATCAAATAGCAAAACATCAGCATGGTTACAGTGTAGAATCTTCCACAAATCAACATGAAAATAACATATCAAGTAGAGTATTCACACTAATAGGCATGCGGCCCTACCGGTAAAGGAATTAGGGGGTGGGGCGGGAGAGTACTATGTTTGAGTTCCAATCCGTGTTAACATCACACACACATTTACATAGAAGAGAGGAGTCAAGACCCAAAAAAAGAAAAGAAACAGAGTATCCACGAGCTAATCATTTGGAGATTTTTCCCCGATTTGTGATTCATCTCGTCTTGATCTAGGCTCATATAAGTTCCTCGGGCATGGTTCGACAAGTTTAGCGACCTTCTCTTTTAGCATGGTTTCTTCTGCAGCACTGCTGATCCATAATTGTTTGGGTATCGTTATTGTGGTCATAATATCAATTTATTGCTCTATGTGGATGATATAATCTTGGTGATTATCCACAATTATTAAACCATCTTATGCATGCACTTGGCCGATTATTTTCGGGATATGTTCACTAGAAATCCTAAAACTTGTCATAAAAGTGCAATTGAGTCATAAAACTTGCAAAAAGTGCAATCTAATCCTAAAACTTGTCAAATTGGTTCAATCGACTCCTAAAGTTAATACCGATAAACTTATTAGCAAAAAATGCTAACGTGACTTATTTTAATATATTTCTCTCTCCTATGTGGTAATGGCATGCTAAAGTATGAAACATAAGACTAAAATGACATCGCTTGGGCCAACATTTGATTTTTATATTAATTTAATTTAAATTAAATTAAAAAAGCTTAAAAAAAGGAGGAGGAGGTGGGCATGGAGGGTTGTAAGCCCTCGCTACCGCTGCCGACGTCGCCCCACCATCGCCAGGAGGGGCCAATGAGGGTAGGGGATGGCAAGCGGGGGTCACTGGGCCTTGGCCAGGGGCCAGTGACCCTCGTCGATGGCATATGAGGCCTTGTGGGCCCTCGCCCAATTTGGGTGAGGGGTCACGGCCCTCCCCCAAATCGGGCAAGGGTCACCGGCCCTTGCCAAGTCTTAAGGGAGGGTTGTGATCCCTCGCTTGCCATCCCCTCTTGGCGATGGTGGGGCGGTGGCAACAGGAAGGACTTCCCTCCCCACCTGTCCTCCTTCTCCTTCTCCATTTTTTTTTTTTAAATTTTAGCTTATTTTTAAATTTTAATTTAAATAAAATTAGTATTAAAATAATTTTTAAAAAGTCATGTCATTGCCACATAGAATAAAAAATAAAAAAATTACGTCAGTATTTTTTGTTAGCCAAATTAGATGGTGTTAATTTTAGAATTTGATTGAATCAATTTGACAAGTCTGATGACTTGATTATACTTTTTGTAAGTTTTAAAATTTAATCGTACTTTCGTGATAAATATTAAGACTTCTAATGAATATATCCCTTTATTTTCAATGAAAGAACCTGACGCTCTTCATTATTTCTCAGGCATGAAGTCAATCACTCCACCAATGGACTCTTTCTCTCACAACATTAATAAAATAGGCCTTGGATCTCGGATCTTTTGAGTTGAGCATTTATGGCGCAATGCAAACCAATTGCTACTCCAATAGCTATCAAGTAGCCAACACCTAAACATGGTGACAAGCCCTACGCTAAGCCATCTCATTATCGAAGTATCGTAGATACTCTTCAAAAACTTACCCTCACTCGTCCGAATCTCTCGCTTGTGGAACAAAACCCCACTCAACAAGATACTTGAGCCGCTTGAACTCGACTTGAAATCATATTAGACCCAATAATTGTCTAAACTAGCCTAATTGATAAAGTTTTTGTTGGTTTGGAGGAACCGGTCCAAATCTCAACTCAAGGGACCTAGAATTGACATTAGACTTGTTTTATTTCCAATTCCACGAGAAAGGCTGAGCAGGCCCCGAACCGCTTCTTTCCCTTTTGAAGAACATATTTGTGTTTTGCACCCACCAAGGTTTGAACCATAGACTCCAATATAAAACGAAGCTCCCACAAGCACTGAACCGAGAGCAGCTGTAATGCTTAAAATATACAGTCATGAGCACTACAGTGAACTTTACGATTTCTTTGAGAAAGAGGAGCCACCCGATTCGGAATCAATCACTTTTTAGAACCGGCCGGTTTGGTTTTCAGGTCTAAGCCGTGAACCAACCCTCCCGAGAAACTATCGCGCTTAAGCAATGGTCCCAATTCAAGGTGAAATAGAAGGGTAAAAAGAAAGAACATTTGGCTCTACCATCCCGCATTATTGTGACTTGTGAGCTTAGTCTGTCTGCACGGTACCAAAATCCTGCGCACATGTTCCAGCTGTTTTAGAGCAGGCAAAGTTTTTTTTTTACGCTTTATTTTTAGAAGAAAGCATCTATTACTGAAAGGAAAATGCTAGAGATGCCTCCTGTTTGGGCCGAAACATGAAAGCCGACTAGATATATTGTCCTAAAATTTTCTCCACTCGGTTTGCTTTGCTGCTGGTACGTTTACTTTTCACTAGGAGAAGATTAGGTCAAAACATTCATTTTGGATTTATTTTAAAATTAAAAGAAAACCATGAGAAACCACTTTTTTGGGTCGCTTATGGGATAAAATAATCAAGGCATTGCATTTGTGAAAACGATTGGCAATTTGTTTGCTGTCTTTTTTCTTTTTTGTAAGTACCGCATTGTTTACTAAAAGTGAGTGATAACGTGTCAATTCATAACAATTTAAAGTAAAAAAAAAGTTGATGGTGTCGTATTGATCAATTTGATTGTGTCTTAGCAAAGGTTATTTCGCTTTTAGAACCACAAGCCTCTATCGTGTTAAGATTTGTTAGGTCGTGTTTGGCAAGTTGCTAAACAGTAACTATTTTTGTTCTTTTGTTCCTAGAATCAGTTTTGGAATAAAATTTGTTTGGTAAATTTTTTGTTTCCAGGCACAAATTTGCAAAAATTTATTTTTCGAATCAGTTTTGAAATAGAATCAAGAAGAAAAAAAGAAAGAAATATAAAAAAATTCAAAATATTATTAATAAAAAGAAATTTTGTGCAGTTACAAAATGTATTTTTGTTCTTTTTCTATTCCAAGAATAGAAATTTTGGGCAATTACCAAATGTCTTTAAATGTTTAGAAATTGTCCTCAGGCATGGAATAAAAAAGAATCATTTTTGAGCAGAATTAGCTTCCAGGAACAAAATGGTTGCCAAACGCACCCTTAGTCTCCTTGCTTGAGTTTGAGTTTAGCTCAAGTTGCAAGTAAAACTTACTAACTAGTGGTGCCGAGTCCAATTGAGCTCCGGTTCGAGTTGGGCATCAAGCCTCAAATGTTTTAAATGGGTCGAGCTCTTGAATGTTTTAATCAAGTTGAGCTCGAGCTTATTGGAAACTTATTAGAATATAGTTTGGAGCTTTGAATATTCAAGTCGAGTCGAGTACCAAACTATGTCGAACACCCTCCAATAGTCCAATTGATTCAAATTTTAATTGCCACTTGGATGACATAAGGTCAAAAAATAATTATTGTACTTTCTTAAAGGCTAATGATAACTCACTCACTTCTTAAGATTATATTATTCACTAATAGAGTACTTTAATGTTAACTAGTGTTCTGGATACATGCATCAAATTTACTTAAAACAAAATATTCAAGTTTTCAAAATATCAATTACGCATAACACGAGGGAAAATATAATGTGTCAAAAAGGGTATAGTCATATTAGGTAACTATTGAACAAGTGCCTAAGCACTCTCGTTGATGAACTTTGTTTCTTTGTTAGTAAATTAACATTATAGAAAAACTATTTTTCTTTTTTATCATGTTAACCGGTGTCCTTGATACACACATCAAATTTACTCAAAACAAAATGTTCAATCTTTCAAAGTATCGATTACGCATGATACAAGGGAAAAGATAATGTGTTAAAAAGGGTAGAGTGGTATAGTCATCTTAGGTAATTATTGAACAAGTGCCTGAGCACTCTTGTTGATGAACTTCCTTTCTGTGTTAGTAATTAATAGCATAAAACACAAACTAATTTTCCTTTTTCTTCTCCTTTTTTTTTTAAAACTTGTCATTGGGCAACGGCTACCCGCTGCTGCCCGACAATCGATGCTCGCTTTCAAATGTTTTCTGTCTTCTCTCGCTGCGGTTGCCAGTGCACTGCTCATAAAAAGAGGAGGGAACAAGAAAAGCAGACCCTCTCTCTCCTCTCTCTCTCTCTCCTTGCTTCAGATTTCAATTATTAAAGTTTTCACATTTGTAATCCTCCCCCATCATCGCAGTTCCCACCCACCTCCTCCTCCTATCATAGCAGTTTGAAAATCATCCCCCCCCCCCTCTTCCTCATCCCTCTCTCTAGAAAGAAGGAAAAGGAAGAAGAGGGGGTCGGGAAAAGGAGGACCCTTTTCCAAGACTCTACAGTGGGAGGGGCCAGGGGCTTTTCTCGGATAAGAGACACCCCTTGCCGTTTTCGAGCAAGAAACGCAGATGGGGTTTCTCATTTGGCTCATCTCCGCGACGTTAGCGGCTGCTCTCGTCGGCGACGGCTCTCTTGCTTTGACTCTGGATGGTATGGCTCCCCATTGGCTTTGAGGTTCTGTTCTTGGGCTTCTTTTTCGTTTTCTTGTTTTCCCTCGGTTTTTCTTGAGCTGGGTAAAGAGGGAGAAAAGGAAGGAGAAGCTTGTGATTTCGGGTTCCTTTTACGGGTCTGCCTGAAGTGGGATATTCAAGATTCTTTCTTTTTGCCCATTTTCACCTTGCATTTTGCGGCATTCGTCATTGGGGTATTACGGGTCAACTTTTGCCGTGAATCTTGAGCCGCCGAGACATTGACTTGTTGGCGCTTTTGGCATTTTTATGCAACGAATTAGGCGCGAGAACACATTTAAGATCTTTCCGATTTCCAGGTATTACGTTGTTGGAATTTAAAGCCGCTCTGAATGACACCAAGAACTCGCTCAGCAACTGGCAAGCTACCGACCAGTCTCCCTGTAAATGGACCGGCATATCTTGTCATCCCGATGAGAGAGTCCGCACCATGTACTTGCATCAGTTGTCTTGTTTACTGTGAGGTTGAATCCGAGTTCTTGAATTCTCTCTTTCTAAGTCTAATGCATGTTTCTGAATCTTGGCATTTCAGAAATCTTCCTTACAAGCAATTAGGAGGGATTATATCTCCCAGCATTGGCAAGCTCAACAGATTGCAAAGACTGTGAGTTTAATGTAGCCCATTGTCTCTAAAGAATCGAAGAACTACTAATAATTCAAACAACTGAAAGATGTTATTTTGTGATAGAGCACTTCACTCGAATAGCCTGCGTGGTACCATTCCAAGTGAGATTGCCAACTGTGCAGAACTTAGAGCATTGTAAGCGCAACATGTCTTTTTCTTAGTTGTGAAGTTTCACAGTTTCTTGCATTCTTCGTCTGCTATGATTAATGCTTCAAAGCTCTGTCATTTTATAATTTAGGTACTTGCGGGCTAATTATCTTCAAGGGGGCATTCCGTCTGCCATTGGGAACCTCTCGTCTCTCAGCATCCTGTAAACTTTCTGTCTTTTGTCAGTTATTCTTTTTTGTTCTTCTTCTGCCTTTCTTGAGGAGGCAAGACAAGTTTGATTCGCTCCTCAACCATATACATGCTAAATACACTAAAATCCAAATATTCTTCTGAGCATAAGAATTGGGTGTAGGGATTTATCAAGCAATTCTCTTAAGGGAGCCATACCTTCATCTCTCGGACGTCTCGCACGACTTCATAACTTGTATGTTCATCCGTAATGACCGTGCAACTTCCTAGAGTTTCCTATTGCAATTCTCTCGTTGGTAATTCTAACCGGTGCTTAATACCAATCAATTTTCAGGAACTTGTCAACCAACTTCTTCTCAGGTGAAATCCCTGATGTTGGAGTTCTCAGCACTTTTGGACACAGTTCGTAAGTAACTAGACTAGAGTCTCGGACATGCTAATTATCGTTCATTTAAGAAGTATTGTCTTTGATATGCAAGCATGTGCAGTTACCAAGTTGAATGAATCTCTCATCCCGTCTTTTGCAACGATGAGTCAAGTGCCTCTCACTGTTTGCAATAAAAGAAATGAATGAGTGGGCAAAAATGTACTAGAAATTAGCGGCAATGAGCATTGTGTGAACTAGATAATTCAGGGTAATTTCTATAAAGTGGGGCAGTGTTCTGCAGCTCAACTAGGATGGAAGTTAGTGGCGTGTATTATGCATGGTAATGGATATGCTTTTCCATACTATCCAAGCGATAGAAAGTGTGTTAGCTGCGGATTTTTACAATGTGGTTTCACCTCACATAATTACCATCACTAAATATGGTGGACATGAAAATTGTACATAAAAATGCAGATATTTGCGGTGATACTCAGTACTCTGCCTGGGTTGACCTTGGTCAGCCATTTATAAGATTTATACTCTGTCCATCAAAACACAGTTCTCAAACTGTGCTTAATCTTTTGCAGATTTACTGGAAATTTAGATCTTTGTGGCCAACAAGTGCAGAAGCCATGTCGAACCTCAATGGGGTTTCCCGCAGTGCTGCCACATGCTGAGAGTGACGAAGCATCCGGTAACATTCATAGTGTGATTAATAGCTCTTTAGGAGAAAGAGATATGTTATTTTTATTAGAATATGTTTCTACTACAAGGTATATGTGTGTAATTTGCTTGATTTAATTGCAGTCCCTGCTAAGCGATCTTCACATTACATCAAAGGAGTTTTGATTGGTGCCATGTCCATGATGGGTCTTGCACTTGTCATGCTCTTGGCTTTCCTATGGGTTTGTTTGCTAACAAAGAAGGAAAGGGCAGCAAAGAGATATAAAGA
This sequence comes from Syzygium jambos, assembly GCA_031216235.1. Classification (NCBI taxonomy): domain Eukaryota; kingdom Viridiplantae; phylum Streptophyta; class Magnoliopsida; order Myrtales; family Myrtaceae; genus Syzygium; species Syzygium jambos. The sequence continues at coordinate 2,084,916 of CM062221.1, forward strand.
AGTCAAAAAACAAGTCGAATCAGAAGCAAGTGAGATCCGATCTCTTGAAATTCATTGTATGCCATTTCTATGTAACTTCTTGCTGTACTGAAACCTCATTCTTCTGCAGGCACAAAGCTTATTACTTTCCATGGAGATCTTCCATATCCCTCCTGCGAAATAATAGAGAAGCTCGAGTATCTTGATGAAGAGGATGTGGTGGGATCCGGAGGATTTGGCACTGTGTACAGAATGGTAATGAATGATTGTGGGACATTTGCTGTTAAAAGGATTGACAGAAGTCGTGAAGGATCTGATCAAGGATTTGAAAGGGAGTTAGAGATACTGGGCAGCATCAAGCACATAAATCTAGTGAACCTGCGTGGATACTGCAGGCTCCCTGCAACAAAGCTTCTTATCTACGATTACTTAGCCATGGGAAGCTTAGATGATCTCTTGCATGGTATGTGGCATTTCCTAGACCTCAAACTTCAATCACTCTCTTCTCCTAGCCATATTAAGAACCAATTAGGCTGCAGAGGGTGCATTTTTAGCTGTTCTTCAGAATTTGTCGGTCATCTCTTTTGTCATTTGATTTGTCTCATCTCCCGTCCCTCTAATTTTTTCTCTACCAGTACACGGGGAAGCACGACCCTTGAACTGGAGATCTCGACTGAAAATTGCTTTAGGTTCAGCTCGAGGGCTTGCATATCTGCACCATGACTGCTGTCCTAAGATCGTGCATCGTGATATAAAGTCCAGCAACATTCTTTTAGATGAAAACTTGGAGCCCCATGTCTCTGATTTTGGACTTGCCAAGCTTCTGGTAGATGAAGAAGCACATGTTACAACTGTAGTTGCTGGCACTTTTGGTTATCTTGCACCTGGTTAGTGTCTCTCCTTCTTTTCCTTCCAATCATATAGCGAAAGAACTTATTGGTTTGGCCTTTTTATCTATGGCGCGGATGATAGGTACTTTAGTACGTATTTTATCATGCGTCTTTTTCCACATTGACATCAGACATGAAATGCCGAACTTTGGAAATTTGCGTTATCTAAACAGCATTATTTTTATGGTTAAATCATGCAATTGTATATATCTTCCGTATCTTTTGCTGTATGCTTCAATGGTTTTCTGCCAAGTTAGCCTGAACTGTAGTTTATCCAGTAATAACTTTTAGATAACAAATGATGGTGCACCTAATTAATTCTGGTAGTTTGATGATGCCTTTATTTGTCAACTAATTCTCCTTAAATCGTTCAATTGGAATGCTTACAAGATCTTCTGAGCACACCATGCTGAGTTAGTTCTCATACTGCGGACATGGGATGAGCAAGCATCTGAATCTTCAAGTAATTAATGCTCACATTGACATGGCATGGGATGAACTGATTGTTGTATAGTAAGGTCCAATGAAAATGCATTGTGGCTAAGTTCCTGCTGATTTAGTCCTATGACTTTTTGTTTCATAATTAGCAGCAGAATCCTGCATATTGTCAACTCTTGTTTGCTCTATTGCTTGCTTAGCTTTATTTTGCTTTCTGAAATTAGGCTGTCACTATCAGCTGGAAAGCAGAATCTTAAAGTACATATAAAAGTAAAATAATATGATAATTCTATGATCAAGGTTTTCTAATTAGTGCAATATATGCTTAGCACTTATTTTGACAAACTCTCACCGGTTAGGTTGTGACCATTTGGCAAGCAGAGTATCTTCAAAGTGGAATAGCTACTGAGAAGTCAGATGTGTATAGCTTTGGAGTTCTGTTGTTGGAGATTGTAACTGGAAAGAGACCAACTGATCCATGTTTTGTGAAGAAAGGCTTGAATGTTGTTGGATGGGTGAGCATTCCTGACACCTTCTTTGTCCAAAAACTTGAGAAAAGATTACTACTTAATACCGTCTTGTTAATTGCATTTCATTTGTGTAGATAGTAATGTATCGTCATTTGCAGATGAACACCCTACTGAGAGAGAACAGGCTGGAAGATGTCTTGGATAAGAGATGCCCCGGTGCCGATGCTGAAACTGTAGAAGTAATTCTTGATATAGCTGCGAGGTGTACCGATGCAATCCCAGATGAACGGCCATCAATGAACCAGGTGTTGCAGTTGCTTGAGCAAGAGGTTATGTCACCTTGCCCCAGCGACTTCTACGAGTCACATTCTGACTACTGCTGAATGAGGAGTTAGATGATTGTTGCTTCTTGCCATCATCATCATGCTAGAATGTATCAACTTGCTTGGAATGCTTTGTTGTTGCCAATTTTCCCCTCTCTCTGGGGCCTGTAAATTATGTTCTTGTACGCAGTCTAATGCATGATTCCTTGCAACGGTTGGCTTGGATGTTCAATTGCTCTGTTTCCTCAAGGATATGGAAACAATATGGAAAGCATGTCTAGCAGAAGGATTGCTGCCTTTCTGAAGGTAGCATGATTTCCTTCATCAATTTTTGAAGGTTGACTTGCCACAATCCCAATTCTCATTGTTTGATTATTTATCAGTTGTGTCGTTCCTTTTGATGTTGATTGCTCATAAATTGAACATCTTCAATCTTCCGGCAATGATAATCCATCGAACTTTTGTACTAAAATTGAGTGGCAAATATCTAACAATGACCTCAAAATGATTGAAGCATCTTCCTCTTTGGTGATGTTGATTAAGGGCAGAGTTGGCTTTTAGATTAATTTGAAGCAGTGGAAAAGACATCAACGTTAATATGCTCTACATTCTACAATCTCTGACCCAAGATTTTGCTATTGCTGTTCTTTCTCTATGCCAATGCTGAGAGTGACATTTCTAGCCTATCCAGCTTCTCAGCAGCAGCAGCGTGAAATTTTATACTCTGGAGTAAGGTGTCCGAATGATGTATAACAGAGACTAACATGCAAAGCTTCTTCCGAAAACGAGAAACATGAGAAACCTGTCTCACTTTCATTATTTTCCGCCAAAGTAAATGATGGCTGGTGACCTTTCACTAATAAGGTGATGAAAGATGGTTCAAAAAAATTGCATCTGCAGAAGATCTGGTCAAGTGAAAGTCAACTGAGATACATCCGGGGTTTGAAAACTTTCTTATTGATCTGGCAGTGCTAATTTAACACTCGAAACTCATTTTATTTTTTTCAAACATCTTAATCAATGAAAAAACCAGCCTCCATCTGAATTCTCTCTAGTTTTATGAATGAAGGGGATCTTCATCTCCCCTATATATCTCAACCTTCGCAGAGGGAAATGAAGACAAACCATGCACCATAACTGGCGGGGTCGCCAATCATGGTAAATGTGTTGTGATCGCTGACATCCAAGTTGAAAAGAATCCCCATTTGCACCAACATTCTTGTGATGTCTCGGATGAAGAACAGGTCAAGCCCTTAGAAGAGTCAACCCTTCAATGGCACGGTTGCCTAGAATTCATGTTCAGCAATGCAGGAGTGCGCAGCTGTCCACCAAGCAAGACATTTTTTAATTCGACGCACCAGCTTTCGAGCAACTTTTCACCGTCAATGTCCGAGGATTGGCCACTTGCATCAGGCATGGGGCCCATGCCATGGCTGATGGGGGCTCAAGGGAAGCATACTTTGCACAGCCAGTGTCGCGGCCACAATTGGAAATGACAAGTACATCGATTACGTCATGTCTAAGCATGCTGTGCCCGGGATAGGTGAGGTTGGCGAGCAAGCAAGTCGGAGCATCCGGCATACGCATGAACTGAATGTCACCGGGATTAGTCGCGACACCACTGCTACATGGCTTGATGGGCAGGAGTAAGGAGGAAGTCGAGAGTTCCCTCGAGTCAACATGGAGCTTGAGAGGGTGTCGAAAGTGAAGCATGTGGTCGATGCGGTGGTGTTTCTTGCATTGAAGATTCTGCCCACATGTTTGCTTTTTATTATCCAGCTTTGGCACTATGAATTAGTTGAGTAACCTGGAAATAGTTCTTTCAGGGAAATGCAATCCATAGAAAAAATAAAAAGGTTTCTTGTTGGACAAGCATTGATGACCATTAGAGTTTAGATCGTGTAAAAGTATGATTTTGACATCGATGATAATTTTTTGTTAGTGATGTACAAATGTATATGTGTATTATGTATCTAGGAAAGGCCGGACAAGGGAACGAGATAGGATAAATTCAAAGATATAAGTCGTGAGATAAAATAAAATAAAATTTTATTAGTTGAACAAAATAGTTTCTCAAACATAGTTAAAACCGACGCACTGTAGATATTTTTCTCCCGAAAGATTATTTTAATGCTTCTACACGAGCTCTAGGACAAAAAACTGCACAAGCTAGCTCCTACACGTCAGCATGTGGCTGGACCATTCAACAATCGAGACACGTGATGCGGTGGGCTCCAGCCCCTCTCTCCCTCGTCCTTTCTCTCTCCACTGTTCATCTTCCCAAGAACCAAACTTTTTTTTTTTTGGGGGGGTAAAAGAGAGACGGATTAAACAAGTCCGCGCATAATCTGCAACCTCCCGTAATTCACTAACCTCTCTTGAGTAAATAAATCTGCTCAACGCTGACGTACGTGGTTTTCTCTCTCTACCCCCATCAAAGGGACGGCGGACAGGCTTCGTCCGTGGGACCCACCGTCGCCACGTGTCGATTGCTGGGTGGTCCGGTGTCATCGCGACGTGAAGGGGTCGGCCGATGCAATATTTTATCCCAGGCCTAGCGCTCTCCACCCACTTCCCACTACCGCGCCCAAGGACAAAGATATTTTTTAGGAATCTAAAGGACGTCTCTTTTGCTTGTTTCTCACGTCCGCCGGAGTAGTCTAGATTGGATTGGAGATGTCTATGTCCCACTAGAGTTTTGTTTTCCCTCGGGCATCTTACCTGAAAGTGATTGTTTATACTTCCATCTGAGTAAAGAGCAGGATTCGGCAAGTGATCATTTCTAATTCCTTTCTGTTCTGGCTTTGCATACGGGAAGGGATGGAGAATTCTGCCTCGAAAAAACTCGAGGGGAAAGTAGCCGTAGTAACTGGCGGCGCGAGTGGCATCGGCGAGGAAACGGCTCGCCATTTCTCCAGTCACGGTGCAAAAGTCGTGATTGCTGACATCCAGGATGAGAAGGGCCGAGACCTCGTAGAATCGATTGGCTCCAGCTGCTGCACCTATATTCACTGTGATGTCGCGGATGAGCAACAGGTGATATCCTTAGTACAGTCGACCCTTCAATTGTATGGTAAGCTGGACATCATGTTCAGCAACGCCGGAGTGTTCAGCTCTGTCGAGCAAGACGTTCTTGATTTCGACATGTTGGCTTTCGAGCGCCTTTTCGCCGTAAATGTCAAAGGCATGGTCTCGTGTGTGAAGCACGGGGCACGCGCAATGGTGGATAAGGACATAAAGGGAAGCATAATTTGCACGGCGAGCAATTATGCGAGCATCGGGAGTGACAAGTACATAGACTATACCATGTCTAAGCATGCAGTGCTGGGCTTGGTGAGGTCGGCAAGCAAGCAACTCGGAGCACATGGTATACGCGTGAACTGCGTGTCGCCGGGAGCGGTCGCGACACCAATGGTCTGCAACACCTTTGGCGAGAGTGAAGAGGAAATCGAGAGGATGTTCGAGCCGAGTTCGAGCTTAAAAGGGGTTTTGAAAGCGAAGCACGTGGCTGATGCTGTGGTGTTCCTGGCTTCTGAAGATTCCGAATTCGTGAATGGCCACAACCTCGCCGTCGATGGAGGGCTTAACCCGCTTGAGCTGGCTCTTGCAGCAAAATAGGTTTCGAGTTTCCATGTATGCTACAATTTCTGCTTTGGCACAGAGAAATATGACTGTAACTTGGAGAATGTTACTCATGATGGAATGTTATTGGCGTTTCTATTCTTGCCACAAAGGGTCATGACTCTGCAAAAATTGGACATAAATTGCTCTTCATTGATAGCAAAACCAAAACAAGTAGTTCATCTTAACCAACTACTGCACCATTTTCTGTGCACAAGAAAGCAATATCAGTTTGGAGGATTTTGATACGGCATAGATTGTTTGTTGAAACATCCGGTAGATGGACAAAAGCCAAAATCTGCTCCAGATATGATAATGGTTAAAATAATTGATCCAATTTTTATAGTAGTCTAACATGCACATGAAATGTCAAGAGGTGTCTAGCATGCATAAGAAATTTCTAAGAGTACCGTTTAAGTCTCTATTATTGTGTGGATAAGGATGAAAGCAAAGAAAAATCTCTCTCACATGCAGAGATATTCGGTCCAGCGAGGCGATGATGTACGGCCTACAAATAGGGCTTGCCGGCTTGGTGGACGTCCAATCTTACTTGAGGCAGACAAAAAGTTAGCTCTCCCCCTTTCTTTTGTAATACCCACTAAATAATAAAAGCTTTTATTTTCTTATTTCCTTGTGCTCCCTTGCCGTGATAGTCCGCTCTCATATATACATAATTGCTGTTTGTTTGCCCAATCCTTTCCCTCACACGTCTACAGACACGCATATAGACCGGAAACTAACGGTGATATCACCCATCCAAAGTTTCTGACAAAAATTTTATGGCCAACACTGCTGCATTCTCATTTCCCATTTCTATTTTCAATGAAAATAACTATGATTGTTGGGGCTTAAAAATGACTACTTTCTTGATGTCTCAATACTTATGAGACATCGTGGAAAAATGTTATGCGCCTTTGGAAGACGGTGCAAGCATTCCAAAGGAACAACTACAAAAGGATGCAAGGGCATTATGTGTTATTTAGTATTTAATTTTTGAGAATAATTGGAGGGAAGACTATGAAGAAGGCATAGGAGATACCACAAAAAGAAATTCAAGGCGCAGAAAAGATATGCACTATTCAACTTCAAACTTTGAGAAGAGAATTTGAGAATTCTAAAATGAAAAATCATGAGACCGTTCAAGAATAGTGTAGAAGACTAAAAGAACTAGTTAATCAAATGAGAGCCTATAGAGATGAATCACTAACCAAACAATTGTAGAAAAAATAGGGAAAAAGCCACCAAAAATCTCAAATTTTACCTCATGTGACACATTTACCTCGAACTTTTTTTTGTGACACCAAAAACCTCAAATTTTGCTATTTGTGACACATTTATCCCAATATACTATAGCCTAGGGTATTTTAGTCTTTTTCCCTTTTTCTATTTTTTTTTCTGTTTTTTTTCTTTTTTCCGGCGGGGCTGCCCTCGCCGGCGAGGGCGAGGGCCGCCTGACGCCGGCGAGGCTCGCCCTCGCCTAAAATACCCTAGGCTACAGTATATTGGGGTAAATGTGTCACAAATAGCAAACTTTGGGGTTTTTGGTGTCACAAAAAAAAGTTCAGAGTAAATGTGTCACAGGGGGTAAAGTTTGGGGTTTTTGGTGGCTTTTTCCCGAAAAAATATTGCTGTTACTTATAAGAAAATATAATCCTATTGTCACCCTTACCGAACGAACTAAGGATTTAAAGACCTCGTCGATAAGTGAATTAATTGGTTCTCTAGAAGCATATAAAAAAAGACTGGTGGCATAAGATGAAGATTCAGTTGAAAGTGCCTTTCGGTCTAAAATAAACATTCGATCTAATTAATCTAAAAATTGTGGAAGGAACTCATGGAAAAATAAAAGAGGAGGGGAATAGGAACAATATCCACCTTGTAGTATTTGCAAGAAAACTAATCATTTGGAGAAAGATTGCTAGATTAGAAATAAACCATAATGTCGCTTTTGTAAAAGATATGGCCATGTAGGAAAAGATTGCTGCTCAAAAATGAATTGTCAAGTCGACTATGTTGAAGAAAAAAGAAGAAGTGAAGACAATACATTCAACGTAGGGCAAGCGACAAATGATAAGAAAAATGATACATGGTACGCTGATAGTTGGTGTAGCAATCATACGACGGGGGATGAATCTATAGTCACAGATATATATATATATATATATATATATTCAATGTGCATTAGTCAATGTGAATGGAAAATGTAGCCCAAAATATATTCATAATGTATATCTATTCCCCAATCTTACACAAAATCCACTCAGTGTGGGCCAAATGATACAAAATGGGTACTCTCTATACTTCAAAGGAGATGCATGTACAATTGATGACAAATATGAAAATATTATTGCCTCTATTAAGATGGAGAATAAGAATTTTCCTATTCAGTGGAAATATGTCAATGACACACCTATGAAAGCTCAAATTGATGATTAATGGCTATGGCATCGAAGATTTGGTCATTTCAACTTTGTTAGGCTAAAAATTCTCCATCAAAAAATAGACCCAATACCCTAAAAAAACTCCAATTTTAGCTTTAGTCCAAATTCTATTATAAACTTTTTTCGTCTAAAAAAAACCCCAACTTTTGGTCAAATCCCAATTTTACACTAAACTTTTTTTGTTTTATAAGAAACTACCAATTTTAGGTCTAGTCCAAATTCTATTATGAACTTTTTTTTGTCTTATAAAAAACATCAATTTTTACTTAAGTCCCATATATGCCTTTGTTAACCCTCCATCCAAAATTGCCTTTAGTAATGTGGCATTTCCACGTCATTGCTTCAGTTTTTCCCAAATTTCATATCCAAGAAGACTTCTTTTGGGGATGAATTTTCATGTCAGCCCAAACAATGTCTTATTGGATTTGGAATTTGAGTAAAAATCGAGCAATTAGGGTTGGCTTTCTCCAATTGCTTTTCTTAAGAGAGTCTTCCTTTGATCTCCCTTAGGGATCTTCGATTTTGGAGGCTTGAACAGCATGCGCTTGGGAGTTTTTCATAGAGAAATTTTGGATGGAGGGTTAATAAGTGCAGATTTAAGATTCAAGTAAAAGTTTGTGATTTTTTATGAGAAAAAAAGTTAAGTTAGAATTGAGACTAAATCTAAATTTGGGGTTTTTTTTATGGGATAAAAAAAATTATGGTAAAATTAGGACTGAAACTAAAGTGGATGGTGCGGCCATCCCTCACCCTCATCGGCCCTTCCCGGCGATGGTGCGGCAGCAAGGGTTTGCAGTCCTCACTGCCCGGTTTCTCCTTTTCTTTTTCTATTTTTTTTCAATTTAACTTAATTTTTAAATTTAATTTAAATAAATTTGCATTAAAAATTAGATTTTGACCAAAATGACATCATTTTAGTCTTATGTTTTATGATTTAGCCATGTCATTGCCATGTAGGAGAGACAAAATAAGCATTTTTCGTTAGCCAAGTTGGACGAAATTAATGGAAGGATTCGATTGTATCAATTTGATAAATTTTCGGACTTGATTATACTTTTAGTAAGTTTTAGAACTCAATTATATTTTTGTGATAAATTTTAAGATTTTTAGTGCACGTATATCTTTATTCGTATTTATTGAGAAGTTATTGAAGCTGATAGAAGGCAACTCAACGTGAAACCTCAAGTTTGGTGAGGACGTTGACTGTTCACCTGACCAATAACTGGCCCATTTTCATTTATTATAAGAAACTATCCAGAATCATTTGTTAAATGTAGATTCCTGGAAAGAAGCCACAAATATGACAACTCAGATTTGGGCATTATCCAGAGTAGAATTAGTATGCAGTTCCCTAGATCAATCAGTCACATTTTTATCTCTCTTGATCTCTTTCAGTATCTCGTATATTGTATTTACAATTATGATTTACTCAAAATCATAATTGGTCGACCTGTGAATACAAATATAGAATGTGACATCATAAATTAAATTGATCTTCCTCTTTCCTTAAACCTCTCCATTTCAGTCTAACTTGCTTTTTTAAAAATGCCCCGTTAGACCGAATTATCATGATCATCGGCAACATCCTAAGATAGCAAATACTGAATAGAAATTTTGAGAATAAATAAGAGTCGTGATGACACTTTAATTGAGAAAAACTATTTTCCTCAAGAGTCTCACACGACTTAAAAATTGAGATCATAATTTTTGTCAACTCTTATCGGTCGTATCATGCATACGTAATATGAAATACGTATTACGGTATTATCTCCTTTTCCCATAGAGCGTATGTCTTTACTCTCAATACCGTACAGATGATAGTTTAGACATACTCAATGTCTAACTTGAGTTTACAAATCTACTTTATTCATAGGCGTCTATCAGAACTTACATCTGGCATTTGAAACAGGTAAAGTGAAATATGTGGGTTATTCACTTTCGGACATAATAATTTATATGTCCTCATCTTAACATTCTGTTAAGGCGACATCCATACTTCAAGCTTGAGCTCTCAATTATCTCCTAGATAATAAGCTTAAAACTGTCTCATCTCTATTCATCACATAGTGAGTAGAGGTGATTACCCGTGTGAGTGGGCTAATCTCTCATATATCCGACATACCTTTTCAATATAATTCACTCAGCATTGACATTCACAAACGTTATACAAACTTGTAGGCATTGATAATAACAAACTTCATTAATAGTGAACATTCTGGGAAAAATATAATATATAGTACATCATATTCTACACAGTCCTAGAGATCTCACATGACCATGGAAAACTTCTCTAGGAATCAGCTTCGTCGTAGGATCTGCTATCATCCTTTGTGTAGATATGTACTTCACGTTCACTTCCTTTCGTGCAACCATGTCCTTGACATAGTTATACTTGATATCTATATATTTGGTCTTTCCATGGTACTTGGGATCCTTAGTGTACGCTATTGCTGCTTGGCTATCACAATAGACCAATACTGGGTTTGCAGCATTCTCAGTTACACCTAAGTGATCTAAAAATCTTCTAAGCCAAATAGCTTCTTGTGCCGCTGCTGATAGAGCCATGAACTCGGTTTCCATTGTAGATAAGGCTACACACTGTCGTTTCTTACTACTCTAAGATATGGCGCCATTATTCAGTAAGAACACGTATCCAGAAGTAGATTTCCTTTCTTTTAAATCTCCTCATCAGTCAGCATCAGTATAGCCTTCAAGGTGTAGTTGACTTCCTTGATAAGTTAGCGCATAGTCGGCACTTCCCTTTAGATATCTCAGGATTCTTTTGACGGCGATCCAATGTGCTTGACCTGGATTGGATTGGTATCTACTTACCATTCCAACTGCATAACAAATATCAGGTCTTGTACACATCATAGCGTACATCAAGCTTCCGACAGCACTAGCATATAGAACTTGTTCTATTTGCTCATTTTCTTGTGAAGTCTTAGGACACATTCTGTTGCTTAATTCTTCGCCCTTTGCAATAGGAGTATCTATTGGTTTACAGTCTTGCATACGAAATCGCTCAAGGATTTTATTCACATAAGTCTCTTGTGAAAGGGATAGGAATTTCTTTGAGCGATCTCTTGAAATCTTAACTCCAAGAATGTATGCAGCTTCACCCATATCTTTCATCTCAAAATTGGAAGATAACCAATTATTGACTGTATTAACTAACTCCATACTACTTCCGGCAATTAGTATATCATCAACATATAATGATAAGATCACAAATTGATCTTTGGATCTTTTGATATATACACAATTGTCTTCATTAATCATTACAAAATCATATGCCATTATTGCATTGTGAAAATGTATATATACCATTGTCTCGAAGACTGCTTAAGGCCATATATCGACCTCAATAGTCGATACACTTTGTGCTGCTGGCCTTTTGTAATGAAACCAACAGGTTGTTCCATATAAATTTCTTCCTCTAATTCTCCATTGAGGAATGCAGTCTTTACATCCATTTGATGTAATTCTAGATCCATACTAGCTACTATTGCCAGAATAAGGCGAATAGAGGTAAATCTAACCACAGGAGAAAAAGTTTCTTCAAAGTCAACTCCTTCCTGTTGATTATATCCTTTTACCACAAGGCGAGCCTTATACCTCTCTATTGAGCCATCAGCCTTACGCTTTATTTTGAGAACCCACTTATTCCCAATGGCTTTGCGTCCTTTTGGAAGGTTAACCAATTCCCAAACTTGGTTTGATTTTAATGACTCCATTTCCTCTTCCATTGCATATATCCATTATTCCTTATCAGGGCATTTTAGAGCATCGTTCACATTTTTCGGCTCATCTTCATCTTATGGAGCGATCATGAAAGTTTCTCCTTCAATGTCAAAACGTTGATGGGGAATCCTATTACGACTTGACTGTTGTATGGAATACTGTACTCCTGATGATTCACCACGTTCCATTGCGCTCCCACTCGAATGAGATAATGGTGGTGTCGTCTCTTTAAGTGGTTGCAATTGAGACTGGATTACATTCAACTCTCCATTTATCACAATGCTCCCACTAACTTCACTATCACGATCCACAAATTCGTATAGTGAGTAATCACCACCTGCTTCGCCCTTTTTAGGAAATTCATTCTTTAAGAATGTGACATCCCGTGATTCAAATTCAGTTATACTTCCGCTTTCTTGCTCACCTATGAATATATATCCTTTTGAGTGCTCTGAGTATCTTATAAAAATACTCTTTTTGCCTCTTGGGCCTAATTTTTCATACTTGTGAGAAGATTCACGAGTATAGGCAGCACAACCCCAAGGTTTTAGAAAGCTTAAATCAGGCTTTCTATCTGTCCATAACTCATATGGAGTAGAAACAACTGATTTAGAAGGCACACGATTAAGTATGTAGGCAGTAATCAATAAAGCATCACCCCAAAAGGTGATGGGCAAGTTAGCTTGTGCCATCATTGATCTAACCATTCCATTAAGGTTCTGTTTCTTCTTTCCGCAACACCATTTTGTTGAGGAGTATATGAAATAGTCAGTTGTCTTTTTATTCCCTTTTCATCACATAAATTTCTGAATTGATCAAACAGATATTCTCGACCTCGATCGGATCTTAATGCTTTTATTTTCTTATCTAATTGATTTTTCACTAAGCTCATAAATCTTTTAAAGTAATTTAAGGCCTCAGACTTATGAGAAATCAAATCGACATGTCCGAATCGAGTATAATCATCAATGAATGTGATGAAATAAACAGACCCGTGCCTTTCTTTTACATTCATTGGACCATAGATGTCAGTATGGATTAACTGTAAAGGAAATTCAGCTCTTGTTCCTTTTTCAAATGGTTTCTGTGTTGTTTTTCCTTCTAGGCAATGCTCGCATATGGGCAAATCAACCTTTTTAATATTTCCCAATAAGCCATCTTTAGCCAATCGATTCATTCTTTGTTGGCCAATATGACCAAGTCTAGCATGCCACACGTTCACATCATTTTTATAAGAATCAAATGATGTAAATAAGGAATAACTAACATTAACTTCATAATAGTCAACATTTAATACAATGAAACCATCTAAAAAATATCCGGAACCATAATAACTTGTACCTAAACACAAGTCTACACCATTGTTATGGAAGTTTACACTAAAATCAAGTCTAACTAAAACCAACACCGAAACTAAGTTCCGACGAATCTCTAGAGCAAATAACACATCATGTAGGTATAATGTGCGTCCACCGCGCATAAGTAGTTGACAGGTGCCAATGCCTCTTACCTCCACTCTTGAATTGTTTCCCACGTATATCCACTTCGTTCCTTGTGGAACTCGTCGGAACTCCACGAAAGCTTCTCTGTCCTTCGCTACATGGTCTGTGGCTCCCGAGTCTACAGTTCACAAAGGATTAGATTCGGTTAGAAACACTGAACTAGACACATAAGTAGCATTTTCATGAATGCTAAGGGTTTCTACCTTCTTTGGCTTGCCACAGTCTCGAGCAAAGTAACCCTTCTTGCCACAGTTGAAATATTTCACTCTTGAAATGTTTTTCTTGAAAGGACGCTTTCCTTTCTCCCGTTGGTTGAATCTCGGCTTCTTTCCTGAATGACTTGATCCCTTGCCTTTCCACTTCTTTGACCCAGCAGAGTGCTTCCTCTTGAAGCCCGAAACTCCATGCGAGCTAGACTAGCAAAGTAAATATCAGTTTCTGGCTTAGCCACCATGAGGCGATCCTCTTCCAGTTCAAGATACTACATAGCAGTTCAAGATGCCGCATAGCATCCTCGAAGGTCTTGATACCCTCATTGTGGGTCAAATGGATCTTCATGTGTTCCCAGTTTTGAGGTAAGGAGCGGATTACTGCCTGCACTTGCTGTTCATCAGTAAGTATGTGCCCGGCATCCTTTAGCTCACTAATCATATTCGACATCTGCCTCAAATGTTGTTTCATGGTCTTTCCATGAGACATTTTATATGAGTCGAAACGAATAGTGTGTTATCTCAATTTGGTCACAGAAGTTCGACCAAATCTTGATGCCAGTGCAGCCTACATGTCTTTGGCGTTCTGGAAATGTCCGAACTCTCGCATGATGTCATTGTCCATGCTGTTTAGCAACGTAATGCGGGCAAGGGAGTTCTTTCTTTTCCAAACAGCAAAGGCATCTTTATCCCTCTTGTGTTGGGCAGTTGTCCCATTCTCAGGTTCTTCTATAATCTGGTTAAAAGCTTCGAATGCCTCTTGCTCTTTCAGCACATATTGAATCTTGAGACTCCAAATCTCATAATTGTCGCCATTCAGTTTTTCTCCTTTATTAAGTTCAGCCACTATATTCTTAGTTGCTGAAGCCACCGTATCTGAACATTTCAGACACATACGCACGAGTTATTAAAGCATATCTAAATGCTTCATCAGCATCATGATTACATAAACTAATCATGTTAATGAATAGTTTCACTAAAGGTCTTAGAGTTGAAAGTTCACTATATTCCCAATCATCGTTTAAAAAACCTAATTTGAAATTACCATTAACATAATCATTTTATGTAATGAAATTGGTTCTTCAAAAGTTATACAAACTTCGAAGAACTTCTCACATAAAATATAACGCATAATATGGCAATATAAAATGAGAAATCACAAAAAGAAAAAATCATAGCCATATATATATATCATAACACATTCATAAATGTTTAAGAATATGTAATATCAACTTGAAACATTTACAGAATTGATTCTAAATCCTAAAAAAACAAGATCAAGTGTACCAATCCAACACATAGACAGGAAAGGACTCATAAAATTCTTTAGAAAGTTTTATTTTCTTCGGACCATAAACAGAGACTCCCGGAAAACCCTTAGATCCGGGCCATGGTTTGCGCCGAGACTCATTCAATGCAAGGGTTGATGTTCTTCTTGTCCCGACTCTTATGTATTGTTGCAGAAAATTCTCCATAAGCATCCTATAGCTTGGATCCTTTAAGGTTTCTCTAACCTTATCAAGCATTCTTCCCAACTCCTCAGGAATAGTGCATTTTAGGACTCCGATTATTACATATTCCAGCATTACAAAACCGTTCCAAATGATATCCTGTATCATTTTGTTGACCTTAATGATGTGTGTCATCATATCATCTCTAGCTTTCCATCGATAAAGAGCTAGCTTGATTCTTAGGTTCTCAAGCTTCTCCTTTTGAGCTGCCGTTTTTGGGATTATCGAAGTGCGTCTCAAATGTACCATTGTTCCTGTAATGAATGCAGAACAAAGGATTACTTATAATCCATGATACATTAAGATAAGGAATGCTTATTCATATACATATGATCTGGCACTTGTATTTCAAAGAATACTATATAAAATGCCAAAGAATATACCTCTAAGTACGTGTACATAGGGTTTATCGTGCATTTTCACATTCATAAGTGCAGCAAAAATGTAATATGAATATACCATGACGTAGAGCATTCCGATACGAGCACATCGATACCAAGAACGTCCAAATTGGAGTTCAAATGAGCTCGAACGGGCCGAAAGAAATAACGAGGTCATTCTGCCAATTTGAACCGGTCCGGTTCGACCGTTGACCGGTCAACGGTCCAGTCAACGGGTTTGGGTCAACGGGGCAACCGGGTCGGCTTCCGATGACGTCATGCTGACGTCATCGTCGGCTGTTAGCGCGGCAACCGATGCGCCGTTTTGCACGGTCGCGTGTGGGCCTCACCCTCCGTCGCGCACACGGCCCTTGCAGGCGCGTGAGGGCGCGTGCTACGTCCTCCGGCAACGTGCCACCCATCATTTTGCTTGTCTCAACAAGCCCTTTCTGTTTATGCAATAAAATTCAAGTTTTAACAAAAAACAAAAATTGAAATATGCAATAACAGTTCGGCAACGCGAAGAAAACGAAGAAAAACAAGGCCAAAACGAAAAAACAAGCAGTATACACTTCAGACGATACATAAGCATGATCGGAAAACAAGTAAACGGGCTCTGATACCAATGTGGGGAAAAACTTAATCCCGATCGTCTCGTCCGAAACATATTCGAAACGAATTCGATCAATGCGAAAAACGTGCCCGAGGACCATCAACTTGTATCACCGATCGTACAGGCATATCACACAACGAACATACCCGGTATTGTCACAGATTAAGTGCCACCTTACACATGAGAGTTCTTCGATCGTCTTTCATAACCTTATCAAGCATTCTTCCCAACTCCTCAGGAATAGTGCATTTTAGGGCTCCGACTATTACATATTCCAGCATTATAAAACCGTTCCAAATGATATCCTGTATCATTTTGTTGACCTTAATGATGTGTGTCATTATATCATTTCTAGCGTCCCATTGATAAAGAGCTAGCTTGATTCTTAGGTTCTCAAGCTTCTCCTTTTGAGCTGCCCTTCTTGAGATTATCGAAGTGCGTCTCAAATGTACCATTGTTCCTGCAACGAATGCAGAACAAAGGATTACTTATAATCCATGATACATTAAGATAAGGAATGCTTATTCATATACATATGATCTGGCACTTGTATTTCAAAGAATACTATAGAAAATGCCAAAGAATATACCTCTAAGTACGTGTACATAGGGTTTATCGTGCATTTTCACATTCATAAGTGCAGCAAAAATGTAATATGAATATACCATGACGTAGAGCATTCCGATACGAGCACATCGATACCAAGAACGTCCAAATTGGAGTTCAAATGAGCTCGAACGGCCGAAAGAAATAACGAGGTCATTCTGCCAATTTGAACCGGTCCGGTTTGACCGGTCCGACCGTTGACCGGTCAACGGTCCAGTCAACGGGTCGGGTCACGGTCAATAGGTCGGGTCAACGGGTTTGGGTCAACGGTCAACCGGGTCGGCTTCCGATGACGTCACGCTGACGTCATCGTCGGCGGTTAGCGCGGCAACCGACGAGCCGTTTTGCATGGCCGCGCGTGGGCCTTACCCTATGTCGCGCACATGGCCCTTGCCGGCGCGTGAGGGCGCGTGCTGCGTCCTCCGGCAGCGTGCCACCCATCATTTTGCTCGTCTCAACAAGCCCTTTTTGTTTATGCAATAAAATTCAAGTTTTGACGAAAAACAAAAATCGAAATATGCATGAACAGTTCGGCGACACGAAGAAAACGAACAAAAACGAGGCCAAAATGAAAAACAAGCATTATACACTTCAGACGATACATAAGCATGATCGGGAAACAAGTAAACGGGCTCTGATACCAATGTGGGGAAAAACTTAATCCCGATCGTCTCGTCCGAAACATATTCGAAACGAATTCGATCAATGCGGAAAACGTGCCCGAGGACCATCAACTTGTATCACCGATCGTACAGGCATATCACACAACGAATATACCCGGTATTGTCACAGATTAAGTGCCACCTTGCGCATGAGAGTTCTTCGATCGTCTTTCATATTCGTGTTCGTTCCGAAGAAAAACAGAGAAGACAATGTATTCGAAGGAGTGTGTATTGCATATGAAAAATCACGTCTGTTTTTCAAGAGGTGCCTTCTTTTATAGATAGGCAAATAACTATCTCATGGGCCCTTGTGGCTCACGGGCCGGGTTTGGCCCATCTTGGGTGGTCCACCCATTATGTCTTTCACTATGCGATGTCTAAGCATGCCGTTCTGGGTTTGGTGAGGTCAGCGAGCAAGCAACTTGGAGCATATGGTATCCGAGTGAACTGTGTCTCACCCGGAGCGGTTGCAACACCATTACTCTGCGGAGGGCTCGGGGTGAGTGAGGAGGAAGGTGAGAGGATGTTCGAGTCTAGTTCATGCTTGAAAGGAGTGCTGAAAGCGAAGCATGTAGCTGATGCCGTGGTGTTTCTTGCTTCCGAAGAGGCAGAATTCATCAACGGCCACAATCTGGCGGTTGATGGAGGATGGGCACGATAGGCTATCCTATGGAGACTAGAAATAAAAGTTGCAAAGTCTTAACTTGCCTGTGCTTTGTTTGCTGTTGTAGCAGTACAAATCTGGAGAAAAAGAGCGATGCTGTCATGTTTGTGAAAGGAACATTTTGCTTTAATCTTTATATTCAGCGCCGCAATTGGTGAATTAATGATAATTATGCGTTGGTGCTGTTGAACTAACACCGAAGGAACAGCGAAAGACCAACTATGCCCTTTTCTGTTGGACTCTGCGGTCCTCGTCCAGCCTCATTCCTCACTAGACCGGACCATAGGCATTGCGGCCCCATGCAAAGATCCTGCCATTATGCGGGCGGGCAGGCTCAGTTTTTTCCTTGGATGATATGTAAATTGCCAATCAATAGGGACTTCAATTCATTTGTAGCGCAGGTGATCTTACACGTCTTTGAAAAGATAAACATCATTCTGGAGAAAAAGAGCTCTAGTAGATGCGATCTTGTTTGTGAAAAGGAACATTTTGCTTCGATGTTTGAATTAGGCGACTCGACTGGTGATTTAACGACAAGTATGTGTTGGTGCTGTTGAATTGACTAGCGGAATAGCCATACTCCTACTATTCCATGAGGCAATGAAATCCGAATCTGAACCGTATACGTTTCCTTGGACTCTGGTCCTCATCCATCCTCATTCCTCACTAGACCCGTTCATGGGCATTGCGGCCCCGTGCGGAGACCTTCGCCTTATGCTGGCGGGGCGGGCTTCGTTTTCGCTGTGAGGCAAGGTCTCAAAGTGAAAGAGGACTAAGTTCTGTGGGCAATCAGCAATTCAACAAAACACCAAAAAATGATATTTTCTTGAAAAAGGATTCTTGAAAAATATTTTCTAAAAATATTATATTTTTTGCGAAATAAATGGAGTTTCCTTTTGAAAAATATTTTTCCGGAAGTCATTTTCCCAAAAAATGTTTTCTCGAAACATAATTTTCCGGTATTCGGCGACCGATATGAAAAAGTTTTGGAAAACATTTTTTGCCGGCGGCGACGACCGGCAGCGGCCGGCGACTGGCAGCGGCCGGTGACCTTAGTGAAGAAGAAAAAGAAGAAGTAGCTCCGGAAAATGATTTTCGCTTTTGAAAAAGCGGAAGTCATTTTCCGTATACTTAAAGTTTGTGCAATTCTTCTCTATAGATAGAACAAAGAAGCCAATTTGAAGAGGAAAAAGCTGGAGGTCCTTTTTCCTGCTTTTTTTTCTTCATATCTATTGAAAAGTCATGGAGTTGAAAATCATGGACTGAAGCTGATAGAAGGCGGCTCAAGGAAACCTCAAGTTTTGTCAGGTGGACAATCAATCATCATCGATTCTTCATAAAAGGGAGCAATCACTGAAAATTTCAAAGTTTGAAAAAAAAGCTGGAAGTCCTTTTTTCGTGCTTTTTTTTCTTCATTTCTATCGAAAAGTCATGGAGTTGAAAAGTCATGGACTGAAGCTGATAGAAGGCGGCTCAAGGAAACCTCAAGTTTTGTCAGGTGGACAGTCAACATCGACTCTTCATAAAAGGGCGCAGCCACTGAAAATTTCAAAGTTTGAAAAAAAAATTGCTTGTTGGACAAGCATTGGTAGCCTATAACTAGAGTTTTGTTTTCCCTCGGGAATCATAACTGAAAGTGATTTTATATACTTTCATCTCAAAAAGAGCAGAATTTAACGAGTGATCATTTCTACTTCCTTTTTGTTCTGGCTTTGCATACGAAAAGGGATGACGAATTCTGCCTTGAAAAAACTCGAGGGGAAAGTAGCCATTGTAACTGGCAGTGCAAGTGGCATCGGCGAGGAAACGGCTCGCTGTTTCTCCAGTCACGGTGCAAAAGTCGTGATTGCTGACATCCAGGATGAAAAGGGCAGAGACCTTGTAGAATCGATTGGCTCCCGCTGCTGCACCTACGTTCACTGCAATGTCGCGGATGAGCAACAGGTGATATCCTTAGTACAGTCGACCCTTCAATTGTATGGTAAGCTGGACATCATGTTCAGTAATGCAGGAGTGTTCAGCTCTGTCAAACAAGACATTCTTGATTTCGACATGTCGGCCTTTGAGCGTCTTTTCGCTGTTAATGTCAAAGGCATGGTCTCGTGTGTGAAGCATGGGGCCCCCGCAATGGTTGATAAGGACATAAAGGGAAGCATAATTTGCACGGCGAGCATCGTGGCGACCATTGGGACTGACACTTACATAGACTATACCATGTCTAAGCATGCGGTGCTGGGCTTGGTGAGGTCTGCAAGCAAGCAACTTGGAGCACACGGTATACGCGTGAACTGCGTGTCGCCAGGAGTGGTCGCAACGCCAATGGTCCGCAACATGCTTGGCCAGAGTGAAGAGGAAATTGAGAGGCTGTTTGAGCCGAGTTCGAGCTTAAAAGGGGTTTTGAAAGCGAAGCACGTGGCTGATGCTGTGGTGTTTCTTGCTTCTGAAGATTCCGAATTCGTGAATGGCCACAACCTGTTTGTCGATGGAGGGCTTAACAAG
Source organism: Syzygium jambos (assembly GCA_031216235.1). NCBI lineage: Eukaryota > Viridiplantae > Streptophyta > Magnoliopsida > Myrtales > Myrtaceae > Syzygium > Syzygium jambos. Next base: position 2,105,468 of record CM062221.1, read on the forward strand.
CTTTAGCTGGCTCTTGCAGCAAAACAGATTTCGAGTTTCCATGTATGCTATATTTTCTTCTTTGGCACAAAGAACTATTGCTGTAACATGGACAGTGTTCTCATGATGGAGTGGTATTGGTGCTTCTAGCTGGCTTCTTGTGAAAAACAGTCATGACCGCAGAAAACGGAAATAAATTGCTCTTCGATGATCGAAACTAAAGCAATAAGTTCATGTTAACCAACTACTGCACCATTTCTATGCACAAGAGAGCAATATTAGCTTGGCATTTTTTATATTTCATAAAATGCTTGTTGAAACATCAGGTAGATCAATCACAAGCAAAATCTGCTTCAAGTACGTCAATAACATGTCTCGAGACAACTCCAGTTCTGCATGTTTGAATACAGATCCATTGCATGCACACATTATCCGCCCTCTCTGGTTGATGTAGAACAGCCGGCAAATTCTTACATGGAGACCGTCGATTGTCATAAGAGGTCATAAGAGAGGGCGATCCTACCCACATCATAAATGAAGGGTCAACTTCAAAGAAGATTGCGAGATCATATCAAATCAAAGAGGATTGCGAGATCTTCAAAGCTGCAAGATGGCTACGCCGATTTGAGCAACATGCGATCCCCAAATTCACGTGTTTTCTTGATTTCCTGGCTTTTGAAGATTTCGGACGCGTTTTGAAGACTTTCTGCTTTATCAATATTTCTTTCCTTAATTATGTTATTTGATTTTAGCTATTTGATTGTTTTCTAAAGGACGACCTCCCTATAAATAGACATCTATGATATTGTAAACACACTTTATTATTCAGAATAAACATTATCTTTTGAAATCCTTTTTCCAAGTATATCTTCCTCTGCGTCAGTGGTAATGACTTGACGCTAGAGAAAGGAAACCGTATAATCAATATGAGGTCATTCTTAGACGATACATCTTCAGGTATGGTGCAGATATTGTGTATTTTATATCCGGTTTGATCAGTGGATGGAGAAGGAATTTGCTTTTTGCGATATGATCTAGTTAGAAAAACGTAGAACGAGACTTTAATCTGGCAATTTATGTCTGCTGCTAATTGTTGGGAGAGAAGATCTTCCTAGGCAGCTAGGAGCAAAATTGGCTGTCGCATCTCAAGAAAATATATCTCTAGTTCTTCCTGTTGGGCATCCAAGGACAATCAGCTCTCGGCTTCTACCACACGCACAATGCATGTAAACGAGTAATCAAGTTTTGGAGATATTTGATTATCCATATTCAATTTCCATATTAGACGCCTAGTGCAGTATTTTGCTGGTGACGATTTCTTTGTCTTATGATCGGTCTGTACTCTGGCGATTTCTCCATTCAATTCAGGTTGATGCTTAGTCTGCCACTCTTGGCTTAAGGTCTAATCTGTTCCTAAAGACCATGACGATGACATAGGACCCCAGCAGCAGGATTTCGGGCTCTACCACCATTATAAACTTCGAATGTTGCTTGAAGGGTCATCCTTTAGGCAGTGATCTAAGCTCGTGCTCGCCCCGTGATTGCCTAAACAGACTCAAGCACCCACACTTCAAACGAAGAACGATATCCTCGTGTCGACATATCATCCGTGTTCCTATAACATGAGGATGGTCCTTTCTTTGGCCTAATCCCCTGTGGAGGACAAACGATGGTGGCCCTTTCTTGGCCTCTTTTCTGTGCTATCGACTAGACCTGTCAAAATGGGTCATAAACCCATTTCTTAACCCATTTATTAGTAAATGGGTCATAAATGGGTTAGTTATATTTAGTAAATGGGTCATAAATGGGTAGAAGTCTTATATTAGTGTTAAATGGGTCATAAATGGGTCGCAAATGGGTCATAATGAGTTTACAACTGATTTAAACTCAACTCATTTCTCTCACCCTCACTCAATCTTGCACTCACTCATTCTGCACTCTCATTTCAGCTTGGGTATGAATTTTCCTATATTTAATTAAATATGGAAGTATTTTAGCAATATGGGTCTAATCGGGTATGGGTTGGGTATGGGTCGGGTCGGGTATGGGTCAACAAAATTGCATTGCGCATAAATGGGTCATAAACGGGTTAATGGGTCAATTTGGGTCGGACCATTTATGACCCGACCCAAACCCAACCCGACCCACCCATTTGACAGGTCTACTATCGACCAAGTGAAAGTCTGGCTGTGGCAGGAATCTTTCGCTATGAAGATGGTGATGGCTCTGAAGTACTTTTGAAGCAGATGGTGAAAGTCATCTTGTTCTCTCAACCTTTTCATTGATGAGATATTACCATTTTGAAAGTTCCCAGATACTGGTACTAGGCTTGCTAATCAATTAGCGAGATATCTGCTTGGAACTAAGTACATCCTGCTATATGTTATTTGGTAATAGAATTGTAAAAAATATACATATATACTTATCATTTTTTGACAAAAAAAAGAAATGTGCATATACATTTCAGTATTACCGTGATAACATTATCCATGAATATTGACCGTCTTGTATACTACCGAAAAAATTAAAAATCAGAAAATATAATTGAAGCATTGAAAATATATAGGATCCGCCCTGCCGAGAAACAAGGTGTTGCCGGAGCCCGGATGTTACACCGTCGGCGGGAACACAAAGCTCTCGACCTAAACCTCACTCGCTCGTGCCACCATTACTGGAGACATTTTCGAATCCATATTTCTTTTCTTCTTTTTTCCAAATTGTTTCTCTTTATGCAGGCAGGAAAGTTGCCGAGGAAATTTAGAATTAATACTTGCTACCTGTCTCTATACATTATTATGTTTACATATACATAATATATATGTATATTCTCAATTAATCAACGTAGGATTAACTCGAGGCCAACAAGGCATGTGCAATTGCGCATATGGTGTTACATGGCCGGGTCCCTAGAAAAGTTACTATTTAATATTTTATGCACGGCTACCATAAAAAATAATTTAATTCCACAGATCTGAAGATCTTTCAACGAATGCGCTTAAAATAATTATCAAAACTGAAATTTGCAAACCCATCGAAAGATCCACGTGGCTTTGCCACTGATAATTTGCACGATTTATATACATTATGAAGACTCGATGCATTATTAATTAAATTCACCTAAAGAACGTGGCAATGAGGGAGATGCCCCGTCCCCCCTCCATGTATTACGTGGTTCATATTTATATACCCTATTCTCAATCCTTGTTATCGATGAATCAAATCACAAAGTTTAATTTGGAAAATTTTCATGGTTGACTAATGAGGAAAAATGAATAAATAATTGAAAGTATGTATTATTTATGTTGGTATTTATGGATAAAATTTTAAAAAAAACTTTATAATACCAAAATTATACAACGCACATAAAGAAATCAGCTTAAGCATACGAATTTCCAAATTTTAAGGATATGATCGCGGATGGCAACAGCTCCGGCGGGACGGAGCCGACCATATTCACATTAATCTGGACCCACGCGTGGAGAGGAAATTTCGTCCCATCCTCTCACCAAAGCCCATTTTGTGAATTATATCCATCCTATTTAGAGTAGTATAATAAGGATTCTAGCGATGTTGATATAACGAGCCATAATCCAATGAATTGTCCATATCAATTTGATTGTTGCAGCCTACTAATAACTTGCCAATTTTATTCATTATTGGATCCAAACCTAGCGTATAATTAAATATTCAACAGAAAGTCAATGCATGTAAAAAAATCAACTTAAGCCAACGAATTTCCAAATTTTAAGGATATGACTGTGGGTGGCAACAGCTCCGACAGGGTGGAGCCGACCATATCCACATCCATCTAGGCCCACACACGGAGAGGAAATTTCGCCTCAATCCTCACACCAAAAACCCATTAGTTGCGAATTATATCCCTCCTATTAAGAGTAGTGTAACGAGGATTCTAGTGAGGCTGATGTAACAAGCCAAAATCCTAGCCTACCAACAACTTGCCAATTTTATTCATGATTAAATCCAAACCTCGTGTATAGTTGAATATTCAACATAACGTCAATGCATGTAAAAAAATCAACTTAAGCCTACTAATTTCCAAATTTTAAGGATATGATTGCGGGTGGCGACAGAGTCCAGCGGGGCGGGTCCGACCATATCCACATCCATACGGGCCCACATGTGGAGAGGAAATTTCGCCCCGTCCTCACACCAAAATCCATTAGTTATGGATTATATACGTCCTATTATTAACAGCAGCGTAACAAGGATTCCAGCGAGGCTGATGCAATGAGCCAACATCCAATCAAGAGTCCATATCAATTTGACTGTTAAAGCCGACCAATAACTTAGCCGATTTTATTCATTATTGGATCCAAACCTCATGTATAATTGAATGTTCAACAGAAAGTCAACACATGTAAAAAAATGAGTTTAAGCCTACGAATTTCCAAATTTTAAGGACATGATTGCGGACGGTGGCAATGTCCGGCGGAGAGGGGCCTACCATATCCACATCCATCTGGGCCCACATGCGGAGAGGAAATTTCGCCCCATCCTCACACCAAAGCCCATTAATTGTGAATTATATATGTTCTATTTAGAGCAGAGGATTCTAGCGAGGCTGATGTAATGAGCCAAAATCCAATCAAGAGCCCACATCAATTTGATTGTTATAGCCTACCAATAACTTGCCAATTTTATTCATTATCAGATCCAAACATTGTGTAAAATAAATATTCAACAGAAAGTAAACACCAAACATTAATGTAAACATACTTGTGCCTCGTCCTTTCTCAAGTTTTATATAAGAAGTGGCTCTGCATCTCCCTCGGCACAACTTCAGAGGCCATTTCTGTATTCACTTTTCGATTCTCTGCCTACAGAAATGACAAGCCACGCCTCAAACAAACTTGATGGCAAAGCAGCCATCATCGCTGGTGGCGCGAGTGGCATTGGCGAGGAGACGGCATGTCAACTGGCAAATCGAGGCGTGTACATTGTGATTGCCAACATCCGAGACAAAAAGGGCCGCGACATTGCGATGTCACGGATGAGCAACAGGTGAAGTTCTTGGTGGAATCGACTCTTCAATCAAATGGTCGCCTAGACATCTTGTTCAGCAATGCAGGCATTATGAATAGCATCAAACAAGACATTCTCGAGTTCGACATACCGGCCTTTGAAAGCCTTTTTGCTGTCAATGTTCGCGGGATGGCCGCTTGTGTCAAGCACAGGGCGCGTGCCATGGTGGTGGGGGCCATAAAGGGAAGCATAATTTGCACGGCAAGTGCCGCAGCCAGCACTGGAAACGAGACTTACACAGACTATGCAATGTCTAAGCATGCTGTGCTGGGTCTGGTGAGGTCGGCGAGCAAGCAACTTGGAGCGTATGGGATACGCGTGAACTGTGTCTCACCCGGAGCGGTCGCAACAACGTTACTCTGACGAGTGTTCGGCGTGAATGAGGAGGAAGGCGAGAGGATCTACGAGTCTATTTCAAGCTTGAAAAGAGGGCTGATAGCGAAGCATGTGGCTGATGCCGTGGTGTTCCTTGCTTCCGAAGAGGCCGAATTCATCAACGGCCACAATCTGGCGGTCGATGGTGGCTGGGCAGGAGGCTATCCTGTGGAAACCGGATATAAAAGTTGCAGGGTCTCAACTCGCCTGGGCTTTGCTTGCTTCTGTAGCAATACAGATCTGGAAAACAAGAACTCTGGCTGATGCTATCTAGCTTGTGAAAGGAACATTTTCCTTAGATCTTTAGTTTCGGCGACTCGGTTGGTGATTTGACGCGTTGGTGCTGTTGAATTGCACCAAAGGAACAGCCAAAGTCCTGCTGTGCCAAGAGGCCATGAAATCCTAATCTTAACTCTATTTGTTTCGTTGGACTCCGTGGTCTTCGTCCATCCTCATTCCTCACTAGACCCGATCATGGGCAACGCGGCCCCGTGCAGAGACCCTGCCATTAGGCCTGCCAAGCCCGATTTTCATTGTGCGCTTTAGCTGAGGATAGCACCTCAGGCCCGATAACAGAGTCTTTCGTTCTAAATTCTCATAAAGCCCAAGCCATGCTCATTGAAACTCGCCCTTTGATCACCTCTACACCTGTCCTCCTCAGTGACCACAAGGCTCTTTGCTGTGGACATTGAAATTGAGGACCCGTCATGAATCCACTTTCTTGTTGGTGAGTCGATCTTTAATTATTATTTTTAGATTAGTTGTGAATGACTAATCATTACGGACGCTAAATTATTTGTAGCCCAGGTGATCTGACACATCTATGAAAAGACAAATGAACATCATCATTCTAATGTTACACAACAAAACTCCATATGCTTTTTGATGGTATTTGCTTTTCCCTCCTCGCAATAATCAAAAGTCCGAGGAGAGGAAATGAGTCGAGTCGACTTCGAGCTTAAAAGGGGTTTTGAAAGTGAAGCACGTGGTTGAGGCTGTGGTGTTTCTTGCTTCTGAAGATTCCGAATTCGAGAATGGCCACAACCTGGTGGCCGATGGAGGCTTAACATGCTTTACCTGGATCTTGCAGCAAAATAGGCTTCGAGTTTCCATGAATGCTACATTTTCTGTTTTGGCACGACGAAATATATCTGAAACTTGGAGAATGTTCTCATGATAGAATGGTATTGGTGCTTCAAGCTAGCTTTCTTGCGAAAAAAGGGCCATGACTGCAAAAAATGGACATAAATTGCTCTTCAAATAAGTTCATGTTGACCGACAACTGCACCATTTCTATGCTCGAGGGAAAAATTAGTTAGAGATTTTTTATATTTCTTAAATTGTTTGTTGAAACATTAGGTAGATTAATCACAAGCAACATCTGCCTCAGTTACGTCAATAACATGTCTTGAGACAACTCGAATTCTACATGTTTGAATACAGACCCGATGCATGCACGCCAATATTGACCTGATGCTAGAGAACAGAAACCATATAATCAATATGAGGTCATTCTTAGACGATACATTTTTAGTAGACCTGTCAAATGGGTGGGTCGGGTCGGGTTTGGGTCGGGTCATAAATGGTCCGACCCAAATTGACCCATTAACCCGTTTATGACCCATTTATGCGCAATGCAATTTTGTTGACCCATACCCGACCCGACCCATACCAAACCCATACCCGATTAGACCCATATTGCTAAAATACTTTCATATTTAATTAAATATAGGAAAATTCATACCCAAATTGAAATGAGAGTGCATAATGAGTGAGTGCAAGATTGAGTGAGGGTGAGAGAAATGCGTTGAGTTTAAATCAGTTGTAAACTCATTTATGACCCATTTGCGACCCATTTATGACCCATTTAACACTAATATAAGACTTCTACCCATTTATGACCCATTTACTAAATATAACTAACCCATTTATGACCCATTTACTAATAAATGGGTTAAGAAATGGGTTTATGACCCATTTTGACAGGTCTAATTTTTAGGTATCCTGTAGATCTTGAGTGTTTTATATATCCAGTTTGATCAGTGGATGGACAGATCACTTTCAGGAAAATATTTTTCAAATCGTTTATTTTCCAAGAAACAAACGAAGTATTATAAAAAATTTAACCGAGACTGTCTTATTTGGCAATCGATATTCCCTACTATTTGTTCTGAGAGAAAATCTGTCTTTAGTTCTTGCTGTTGAACAGCCAAGCACAGTTAGCTCTCGGCTTCTACCATACGCACAATGCATGTAAACAAGTATTCAAGTTTTGGAGATAATATGTTATCCCTGTTCAATTTCAATAGTACGCGCTTAGTGCAATTTTTTGCCGGTGACGATTTCTTTGTTTTATAATCCATCTGTAATCTGGAGATTTCTCTATTTTAGTTGTTTCAATTCTTGATCCGATTCTCCAGTTCCGGGCTTCCGGTCCAGTGTGGTTCAGTTCCCATCTAGGAACCGGAAACTGAACCGCATAGTATAGGTTTCAAAAAATATGGAACCAAATCGATTTCCACCATAACCTGAAACTAGACCTATTCCCGGTTTTACTCGGGAAGCATGCTCACCCTTAATTTGAAAGTTGGTTACTTTTGGAGACAAGAAAGACCAATCAACTCAAAGACGCTCAGAAATTGCGAAGTGCCTTCTTAAGAAAATAATTAATTCTAGAGAATGAAGCCCGTGCTATACAAAGGTCTCTTTTCTCCAAAGAAGATCTATGATTTTTTATTTATCATCCGTGCACGCATATGCGTATGTGCAAATGATTGAAATTTTAAAAAAAAAGTAATTTAAATAATTTTGTTACATAATATTTAAATTATTAAATAATGAAAAGAAATTATTGATAAAAATACACAAACGATGTGTATGGATATTTATGGAAAGAGGAATAAAAAAAAAGCTTAAACTTATGTGAACAGTTAACTGATGAGATATATTCACTCCCCTTATTTCACCACGAACAAAAGCACAAGTAGAGAGATACAAGTGGCATCAAAGAGTATAGGGACATTGTTTTCCCTATCATTGTTATCAAAAGGAGTTGACGGCATTACTCACAAAAATACGTTTACCTTTGAGCCAATTACAGTTTCAATCGTCAGGAAACTCATCTACAAAAGTGTATAATGAAATTTATATACCAAATAACGTGCAAAATATTGAATATGGTTTACTTATAAAGGCCAATTGAAGTCTATCATATCATTTAGTATATCAATATGTTAGTTTAATGCCCATGTGAGGCATTGAGCCTCACACACAAGAGAAAGAGAGAGAGAGATTCCAACCCAAAAATGACGTAGGATATTTTAACTTAATTCATTGACTATTTGCAATCGATTTCTTCCTTAGGTGAGGAAAACTCAAGGACCAAATTTGGCTTCCGCAAGAGAGGTATAGCTCTATATTTGTCGGTTTTTGAACTAGCATCTTTGGTGGTAGATTCCTTCTGGAACGTGGGATGAAGGTTACCATGTAGACATCGCAACCACTTTGATGCAGTTCTATTAAATAATAAGATTCTGCCTATTTCTTTAGGTATGCAGTTCTATTTTGCACACCTATCAAAATATCCACGTGGCTTTTAACTAACACTTTGCATGATTTACATATATATTATAAACACTCAATGCCTTATTAATTAAAGGATTAATGTCATGAAAAACCTTAAATTGATACATCCGTAACAAATTTACACTAAACTAATTTTTTGATCCCAAAAAATTCAAAACTGGTACACTTATGACAATTTCACTCTTCGTTAGTTTCTATTAAATTTTACAGTCAAATTGAGTTGGATGACCCGTGACAGTTAACGGGTACACTAGTTTGGAGTTTTATCATCCGTTTGTCATAGGTGTACCAATTTGTGATTTTTCGTGGCATTAATATAACTTAACGGATGGTAAATTCATCACAAATGTATCAATTTGGGGTTTTTGTGGTAAAAAATTAGTTTTAAGTAAATTTGTCACAGGTGTATCAGTTTGGAGTTTTTTGTGATCAAAAAATTAGTTTGGAGTAAATTTATCGAAGGTGTACTCGTTTGGGGTTTTTCGTGATGTTAGCCTTTAATTAAATTCACTTGAAGAACGTGGCAATACAAGATGGGTGAGTGGAGCATACATTCGAGCAATGTAACGACGATTCAAATCTTGTGTATAAATTAATATTCAACAGCCTCAATGTAAACATACTTGTGCTTTGTCTAAGTTCTATATATGAAGTGGCTCCGCATCTCCCTCTGCACAACTTCATAGGCCATTTTTGTATTCAGTTTTCCATTCTCTGCCTACAGAAATGACAAGCCACGCCTCGAACAAACTTGACGGCAAAGTTTCCATTCACCGGTGGTGCGAGTGGCATCGGCGAGGAGACTGCACGTCAGTTGGCAAATCACAGTACATACGTCATGATTGCCGACATCCAAAACGCAAAGGGCTGTGACCTTGCGGCGTCGATTGGATCCCGCTGGTGCACCTACATCCATTGCGATGTCACGGATGAGCAATAGGTGAAGTCCTTGGCGGAATCGACTCTTCAATCAAACGGTCACCTAGACATCTTGTTCAGCAATGCAGGAACAATAATTAACATCAAACAAGACATCCTCAACTTCGACATACAGGCTTACGAAAGCCTTTGCCGTCAATGTTCCGGGGATGGCTGCCTGCGTCAAGCACAGGGCGTACGCCATGATTGCAGGGTCCATAAAGGGAAGCATAATTTGCACGGGGAGCGTTGCGGCCAGCACCGGAACTGAGAGTTACATAGACTATACAATGTCAAAGCATGCTGTGATGGGTCTGGTGAGGTCCACAAGCAAGCAACTTGGACCATATGGCATAGGCGTGAACTGTGTCTCATCGGGAGCTGTCGCAACACCGTTATTGTGTCGAGTGTTCGGCGTAAGTGAGGAGGAAGGCGAGAGGATGTCCGAGTCTAGTTCATGTTTGAAAGGAGTGCTGAAAACGAAGCATGTGGCTGATGCCGTGGTGTTCCTTGCTTCGGAAGAGGTCGAATTCATCAACGGCCACAATCTGGCGGTCGATGGTGGATGGGTAGGATAGGCTATCCTGTGGAGACTAGAAACAAAAGTTGCAAAGTCTTAACTCGCCAGGGCTTTGTTTGCTGCCGTTGCAATACAAATCTGTAAAAGAAGAAGTCTAGCAGATGCTATCTTGTTTTTGAAAGGATCATTTTGCTTTGATCTTTAAATTCGGCGACTCAATCGGCTGGTGATTTAATGATAAGTATGCGTTCGTGCTGTTGAATTGCACCAAATGAATAGCCAAAGTCCTACTATGCCGAGAGGCAATGAGATCCTAATTTTAGTATACTATGACTATATTTGGTAGACAAGATAAAAAAAAAACATGATAGGTTAAAACTTATCTATGTATGGTTCCCGCCCAAGACATGATAAAGTTGAATATAAGAGAAATATAGCCCAAATAAAAATATTTCGCGGGTGATCTAACACATCTTTGAAAAGACAAATAAATATTATCCTTAAATTATGTTACGCAACAAAACTCCATATGGTTTTTTATGGTATTTGTCTTTCCCTCCTCGCAATAATCGAAAGGCCGAGGAGAGGAAATGAGTGGAGGCAGTTTGTCCAATCTTGCATAAATAAAATAAGCGCTCAGCAAAGTCTCTATCTCAGGATAAGTACATTAAGAGTGACATATACAGACCGCTAGCTTGAGGGGGAGTGTTGGAGTTATGATGGGAGATATGAAAAGATTTGATTGTGATATTAATTATAGAATAATTGATTCAGTCAATTCATAATTGATTTGGCAAAAGTGAAAATGTAATATTGTATATTCTTTTTCCATTTTTTTTTCTTTCTTTCTTGTACTATAAATTGACTTGTGTACAAGGACATAAATCAGAGTAATACAATACAAATTCTCCAATATTCTTTGATTTTTGTCATGCTGAAAGCGAAGCATGTGGCCGATGCCGTGGTGTTTCTAGCTTCCAAAGAGGCCGAATTTATCAACGGCCATGATCTGGTGGTCGATGGAGGATTGGCGTAATAGGCTATCGAAGATGAAGCTCTTGACCCGAACCTCACTCATCGGCGGTGTCATTGGTGGAGACATTTTCGAGCTGATTTTTATCTTCTTCCTTTTCCAAATCATCTGCCTTTATGCAGGCAGCGACGTTGCTAAGGATAAGGACCTCAATTTATTGTGGCCACAAGGAGAAATTGAAGTGTTGGATAAGTGCATGATATTCACCTTTCTTGATAATGAATTCTAGCTACCTGTCTTCGAGCAATCAAACTAGGGTTTTTCTTTAAAGCTCCGTTTGTTTCGCAAAAAATAAATGATTTGAAAAATATTTTCTGAAAAATGATCGCTTGTGTTGCTTGAAATAATTAATTGATAAAAAATATTTTCGTTATTAGCAACAATTTATGCCTAAACATTTTCGCAGATAATGAAAATATTTTGAGTATCTTCATTTTCGTAAACAATACAAGCGATTATTTTTTAAAAATATTTTTTAAGTTATTTATTTTTCACGAAATAAACAGAAGCTAAGTATCTAATTCGAGGCCAACAAGGCATGTTCATGGGTCACATGGCTGAGCCCCTCGAAAAGTTAGTGTTTAATATTCTATGCATGGCTACCATATAAAAAAATAATAATTACACCGATATGAAGATCTTTTAACTAATGTGCGGGAACCAATGATGAAAACTGAAATTTGCAGACCTGTCGAGGCTTGTATGTACTATAAAGGCTCAATGAGTCATTATTAAGTATTATTATCACAAAAAGCTCCAAACTAATCTATTTATGATAAATTTATCCCAAATTAATTTTTTGATTATCAAAAATCTCAAACTAGTATACCTGTGATAAATTTATCTTCTGCTAGTTTTCGTTAAATTTTACTATCAAATTACTGAGTTTAAAGACACGTAACAGTTTACAGGTACACCATTTTGGGTTTTACTCATTTGTTTGTCATATGTTTATCAATTTATGATTTTTCATGGTATTAATCCAATTTAATGAAAAGTAAATTTGTCACAAGTGTACCGGTTTGGGATTTTTTGTGATAAAAAAAATTAGTTTTTGGTAAATTTATCACGAGTGTACCAGTTTGGAGGTTTTTAGTGATAAAAAAATTAGTTCAGGATAAATTTTTCATAAATATACCAGTTTGAGGTTTTTTGTGGTATTATCGCTATTATTAATCAAGAAGTTGATATGAAGAACTAACGTGCAAAAATAGGGATGGCGATAGGGCAGGAAGATTGTGGGGATTTCGTCTCGCATCCCGCCCTACTATTATTGAAGATGCCCCATTCTCGCTCTTGTCCCAAGTGGGACATTTTATGTACCCCATTCCCTAGGGGTGATTGGCTCCTAGGCGGGAATCCCCGCTCCCGAGCGGTCCAGTTCCCACCCTGGACCCAGGAACTTAATCAAAGGGGCCGGTTCCTAGTTTCTGGAATCAAGAACCAAATCAGTGCCCTTAGGAACCATCCAGAACCGGCCAGTCAGATCCATTCCGGGCGGCTTTTTTGCTCATTCCTACCATTTCCAACTTTAGTCAGTATCCGAATTTATCTGATCTCACTTGCCAAAAAAAAAACAGAGATTCTCATTTAAAATAAGGAAGAAAAAAAGAATTGGTCGCAAAAGTTCAATTCGAAAATTTTGTGATAAATTAATGAGAAACAAGGAATAAATTTAATGAAAGCATGCACTACTATGTTAATATCAACGAAGAAATATAGAAAAACTACATATTATCAAAATTATACAACTCGTACAAAAAAAATTTCAGATTTTAAAGGAATGATCGGGGGCGGGGACGGGACGGGGCCGACCATATCCATCCTCTTGAAGTGGTGTAATGCGGATATCTAGTGAGCCGATAAAATTGCCATCCCGACAAGCCATAATCCAATAAAGAGTTCATATCGAACTGATTGTTATAACCTACCAACAGTGAAAGATATAATGGGTGGACCGCCCGAGATGGGCCAAACCCGGCCCGTGAGCCACAAGGGCCCACGAGGTAGTTATTTCACTATTTATAATAGAAGGCACCCTTTGAAAAGAAACGTGATATTCATACGCAAACACATTCCTTCAAGAACGACATCTTCACTGTTTCTCTTCGGAACGCACACTAATACGAAAGGCGATCGAAGAACTTTCAAGCGTAAAGTGGCACTTAATCTGTGACAATACCGGGTATGTTCATTGCGTGATATGCCTGTACGATCGGTGATACAAGTTTGATGATTCTCGGGCACGTTTTCCGCACTAATCGAATTCGTTCCGAATATGTTTCGAACGTGACGATCGGGGATTGATTTTTTCCTAACATTGGTATCAGAGCCCGCTTACTTGTTTCCCGATCATGCTTATGTATCGTCTGAAGTGTATATTGCTTGTTTCTTCTTTTTGGTCTCATTTTTGTTCGTTTTTTTTGCGTCGCTGAACTGTTCATGCATGTTTCGATTTTTGTTTTTCGTCAAAACTTCAATTTTATTGCATAAACAGAAAGGGCTCGTCGAGACGAGCAAAATGATGGGCGGGGCATCGCCGGAGGACGCCGCACGAGCCCTCACCCGCCGGCAAGGGCCGTGCACGCGACGGCGCATGAATCCCACGCGTGGCCGTGCGAAACGGCGTTTCCGTTGCGCGCAAACCGCCGACGATGACGTCAGCGTGACGTCATCGGATGCCGACCCGTTGACCGTTGACCCGACCCGGTTGACCTGACCCGATCCGAGTTGACCCGACCTGATTGACCGTTGACCGGTCAATGATCAGACCGGTCAACCCGGTCGGACCGGACCGGTTCAAACCGGCAGAATGACCCCTTTGTGTTCTCTCGGCCCGTTCGAGCTTATTTGAGCTCCGATTTAGGCGTTCTTGGTATCGATGTGCTCGTATCAGAATGCTCTACGTTATGGTGTATTCATATTACATTTTTGCTGCACTTATGAATGTGAAAATGCACGATAAACCCTATGTACACGTACTTAAGGGCATATTTTTTTGGCATTTTCTATAGTATTTCTCTATAGTCTTTTGAAATACAAGTGCAAGATCATATGTATATGAATAAGCATTCCTTATCTTAATGTATCATGGATTATAAGTAATCCTTTGTTCTGCATTCGTTGCAGGAACAATGGTACATTTGAGACGCACTCCAATAATCCCAAGAATGGCGGCTCAAAAGGAGAAGTTTGAGAACCTAAGAATCAAGCTAGCTTTTTATCGATGGGACGCCAGAGATGATATGATGACACACATCATCAAGGTCAACAAAATGATACAGGATATCATTTGGAATGGTTTCGTAATGCCGGAATATGTAATGGTCGGAGCCCTAAAATGCACTATTCCTGAGGAGTTGGAAAGAATGATTGATAAGGTTAGAGAAACCTTAAATGGTCCAAGCTATAAGATGCTTGTGGAGAATTTTGTGCAAGAATACATAAGGGTCGGGGCAAGAAGGACATCAACCCTTGCATTGAATGGGTCTCGGCGCAAATCATGGTCAGGATCTAGGGGTTTTCTGGGAGCCTCTATTTATGTTCCGAAGAAAATAAAACTTTCTGAAGAATTTTATGAGTCCTTTCCTATCTATGTGTTGGATTGGTACACTTGATGTTGTTCTTTTAGAATTTGGAATCAATTCTGTACGTGTCTCTAGTTGATATTACATATTCTTAAACATTTGTGAATGTTTTATGATATATATGTGGCTATGAATTTTTTGGTGTTTTTTTTATTTTATAATTGCCATATTATGTGTTATGTTTTATGTGGGAAGTTCTTCAAAATTTGTATAACTTTTGAAGAATCAATTTCATTACATAAAATGATTATGTTAATGGTAATTTCAAATTTGATTTTTTCAACGATGATTGGGAACATAGTGAACTTTCGACTCTAAGACCTTTAGTGAAACTATTCATTAACATGATTAGTTTATGTAATCATGATACTGATGAAGATTTAGATAGGCTTTAATAACTCGTGTGTATGTGTCTGAAATGTTCAGATACGATGGCTTCAGCAACTAAGAACATAGTGGCTGAACTTAATAAGGGAGAAAAATTGAATGGCGACAATTATGAGATTTGAAGTCTCAAGATTCAATATGTGCTGGAAGAGCAAGAGGCACTCGAAGCTCTTAACCAGATTATGGAAGAACCTGAGGATGGGACAACTGCCCAACACAAGAGGGATAAAGATGCCTTTACTGTTTGGAAAAGAAAGAACTCTCTTGCTCGTATTACGTTGCTAAGCAGCATGGACAATGACATCATGCGAGAGTTCGGACGTTTCCAGAGCGCTAAAGAGATGTGGGCTGCACTGGCATCAAGATTTGGTCGAACTTCTATGACCAAACTGAGACAACTCACTATCCGTTTCGACTCATACAAGATGTCTTATGGAAAGACCATGAAACAACATTTGAGGCAGATGTCGAATATGATCAGTGAGCTAAAGGATGCCGGGCACATACTCACTGATGAACAACAGGTGCAGGCAGTAATCCGCTCCTTGCCTCAAAGCTGGGAGCACATGAAGATCCATTTGACCCACAATGAGGGTATCAAGACCTTCGAGGATGCTATGCGGCATCTTGAGCTGGAAGAGGATCGCCTCATGGCGGCTAAGCCAGAAACTGATATTTACTTTGCTGGTTGTAGCTCGCATGGAGTTTCGAGCTTCAAGAGGAAGCACCCTGCTGGGTCAAAGAAGTGGAAAGGCAAAGGGCCAAGTCCTTTAGGGAAGAAGCTGAGGCTCAACCAACGGGAGAAAGGAAAGCATCCTTTCAAGAAGAACATTTCAAGAGTGAAATGTTTCAACTGTGGCAAGAAGGGTCACTTTGCTCGCGACTGTGGCGAGCCAAAGAAGGTAGAAACCCTTAGCATTCATGAAAATGCTACTTATGTGTCTAGTTCAGTGTTTCTAACTGAATCTAATCCTTTGTGGACTGTAAACTCGGGAGCCACAGACCATGTAGCGAAGGACAGAGAAGCTTTCGTGGAGTTTCGACGAGTTCCACAAGGAACGAAGTGGATATACGTGGGGAACAATTCAAGAGTGGAGGTCAAAGGCATTGGCACCTGTCAATTACTTATGCGCGGTGGACGCACATTGTTCCTACATGATGTGCTATTTACTCCAGAGATTCGTCGGAACTTAATTTCGGTGTTGGTTTTAGTTAGACTTGATTTTACTGTAAACTTCCATAACAATGGTGTAGACTTGTGTTTAGGAACAAGTTTTTATGGTTCCGGATATTTTTTAGATGGTTTCATTGTATTAGATGTTGACTATTATGAAGTTAATATTAGTTATTCCTTATTTACATCATCTAATTCTTATGAGAATGATGTGAACGTGTGGCATGCTAGACTTGGTCATATTGGCCAACAAAGAATGAATCGATTGGCTAAAGATGGCTTATTGGGAAATATTAAAAAGGTTGATTTGCCCATTTGCGAGCATTGCCTAGAAGGAAAAATAACACGGAAACTATTTGGAAAAGGAACAAGAGCTAAATTTCCTTTGCAGTTAATCCATACTGACATCTGTGGTCCAATGAATATAAAAGAAAGGCACGGGTCTGTTTATTTCATCACATTCATTGATGATTATACTCGATTCGGACATGTCGATTTGATTTCTCATAAGTCCGAAGCTTTAAATTGCTTTAAAAGATTTATGAGCTTAGTGAAAAATCAATTAGACAAGAAAATAAAAGCACTAAGATCCGATCGAGGTCGAGAATATCTGTCTGATCAGTTCAGAAATTTATGTGATGAAAAGGGAATAGAAAGACAACTGACTATTCCATATACTCCTCAACAAAATGGTGTTGCGGAAAGAATAAACAGAACTCTAATGGAAATGGTTAGATCAATGATGGCACATGCTAACTTACCCATCACCTTTTGGGGTGATACTTTGTTGACTGCTGCCTACATACTTAACCGTGTGCATTCTAAATCAGTTGCTTCTACTCCATATGAGTTATGGACAGGCAGAAAGCCTGATTTAAGCTTTCTAAAACCTTGGGGTTGTGCTGCCTATACTCGTGAGTCTTCTTACAAGTATGAAAAATTAGGCCCAAGAGGCAAAAAGAGTATTTTTATAAGATACTCAGAGCACTTAAAGGGATATATATTCATAGGTGAGCAAGAAAGCGGAAGTATAACTGAATTTGAATCACGGGATGTCACATTCTTAGAGAATGAATTTCCTAAAAAGGGCGAAGTATGTGGTAATTACTCACTATACGAATTTGTGGATCGTGATAGTGAAGTTAGTGGGAGCATTGTGACAAATGGAGAGTTGAATGCAACCCAGTCTCAATTGCAACCACTTAAAGAGACGACACCACCATTATCTCATTCGAGTGGGAGCGCAATAGAACGAGGTGAATCATCTGGAGTACAGCATTCCATACGACAGTCGAGTCGTAATAGGATTCCCCGTCGACGTTTTGACATTGAAGGAGAAGCCTTCATGATCGCCCCACAAGATGAAGATGAGCCGAAGAATGTGAACGATGCTCTAAAATGCCCTGATAAGGAAGAATGGATACATGCAATGGAAGAGAAAATGGAGTCATTAAGATCAAACCAAGTTTGGGAATTAGTTGACCTTCCAAAAGGACGCAAAGCCGTTGGGAACAAGTGGGTTCTCAAAATAAAGCGTAAGGCTGATGGCTCAATAGAGAGGTATAACGCTCGCCTTGTGGCGAAAGGATATAATCAACAGGAAGGAGTTGATTTTGAAAAAACTTTTTCTCCTATGGTTAGATTTACCTCTATTCGCCTTATTCTGGCAATAGTAGCTAGTATGGATCTAGAATTACATCAAATGGATGTAAGGACTGCATTCCTCAATGGAGAATTAGAGGAAGAAATTTATATGGAACAACCTGTTGGTTTCATCACAAAAGGCCAGGAGCACAAAGTGTGTCGACTATTGAGGTCGATATATGGCCTTAAGCAGTCTTCGAAGTATATACGTTTTCACAATGCAATAATGGCATATGATTTTGTAATGATTAGTGAAGACAATTGTGTATATATCAAAAGATCCAAAGATCAATTTGTGATCTTATCATTATATGTTGATGATATACTAATTGCCGGAAGTAGTATGGAGTTAGTTAATACAGTTAAGAATTGGTTATTTTCCAATTTTGAGATGAAAGATATGGGTGAAGCTGCATACATTCTTAGAGTTAAGATTTCAAGAGATCGCTCAAAGAAATCCATATCCCTTTCACAAGAGACGTATGTGAATAAAATCCTTGAGCGATTTCGTATGCAAGACTGTAAACCAATAGATACTCCTATTGCAAAGGGCGAAGCATTAAGTGACAGAATGTGTCCTAAGACTTCACAAGAAAAGAAGCAAATGGAATAAGTTCCATATGCTAGTGCTGTCGGAAGCTTGATGTACGCTTTGATGTGTACAAGACCAGATATTTGTTATGCAGTTGGAATGGTAAGTAGATACCAATCCAATCCAGGTCAAGCACATTGGATCGTCGTCAAAAGAATCCTGAGATATCTAAAGGAAAGTGCCGACTATGCGCTGACTTATCAAGGAAGTGATCTACACCTTGAAGGCTATACAGATGCTGACTGGGGAGGAGATTTAAAAGAAAGGAAATCTACTTCTGGATACGTATTCTTACTGAATAATGGCGTCATATCTTGAAGCAGTAAGAAACAACAGTGCATAGCCTTATCTACAATGGAAGCCAAGTTTGTGGCTCTATCAGCAGCGGCACAAGAAGCTGTTTGGCTTAGAAGATTTTTGGATCACTTAGGTGTAACTGAGAAAGCTGCAAACCCAGTATTGGTCTATTGTGATAGCCAAGCAGCAATAGCGTACACTAAGGATCCCAAGTACCATGGAAAGACCAAACATATAGATATCAAGTATAACTATGTCAAGGACATGGTTGCACGAAAGGAAGTGAACGTGAAGTACATATCTACACAAAGGATGATAGCAGATCCTATGACGAAGCCGATTCCTAGAGAAGTTTTCCATGGTCATGTGAGATCTCTAGGACTGTGTAGAATATGATGTATTGTATATTGTATTTTTCCTAGAATGTTCACTATTAATGAAGTTTGTTATTATCAATGCCTATAAGTTTGTATGACGTTTGTGAATGTCGATGCTGAGTGCATTATATTGAAAAGGTATGTCGAACAGATGAGAGATTAGCCCACTCACACGGGTAATCGCCTCTATTCACTGTGTGATTAATAGAGATGAGACAATTTTAAGCTTGTTATCTAGGTGATAATTGAGAGCTCAAGCTTGAAGCATGGACGTCGCCTTAACAGAATGTTAAGATGAGGACATATAGATTATTATGTCCGAAAGTGAAATGACCCACATATTTCACTTTACCTGTCTTTAATGCCAGATGTGAGTTCTGATAGATGCTTATGAATAGAGTAGATTTGTGAACTCAAGTTAGACATTGAGTATGTCTAAACTATCATCTGTATGGCATTGAGAGTAAAGACATACGCTCTATGGGAAAAGGAGATAATACCGTAATACGTATTTCATATTACGTATGCATAAGACGACCGCTAAGAGTTGACAAAAAAGTATGATCTCAATTTTTAAGTCGTGTGAGACTCTTGAAGAAAATAATTTTTCTCAATTAAAGTGCCCTCACGACTCTTACTTTTTCTTAAAATTTCTATTCAGTGTTTGCTATCTTAGGATGTTACCGATGATCATGATAATTCGGTCTAACGGGGCATTTCTAGAAAAGCAAGTTGGACTGAAATGGAGAGGTTTAAGGAAAGAGGAAGATCAATTTAACTTATGATGTCACATTCTATATTTGTATTCACAGGTCGATCAATTATAATTTTAAGTAAATCATAGTTGTGAATACAATATACGAGATACTAAAAGAGATCAAGAGAGATAAAAATGTGACTGATTGATCTAGGGAACTGCATACTAATTCTACTCTGGATAATGCCCAAATTTGAGCTGTTATATATTCCTAACAGATATATAACAACGAGCTCTCGTAGTATGCTGGTCGCATGGATTATTTGCCAATATGAACTTTGCAAGTAAGAGAGTTGTGTTTAGCCCATCGTGGGCGAGTGGGAGATGAAAGACATAATGGGTGGACCGCCCGAGATGAGCCAAACCCGGCCCGTGAGCCACAAGGGTACACGAGGTAGTTATTTCACTATTTATAATAGAAGGCACCTTTGGAAAGAAACGTGATATTCATACGCAAACACACTCCTTCAAGAACGACGTCTTCACTGTTTCTCTTCGGAACGCACACTAATACGAAAGGCGATCGAAGAACTTTCAAGCGCAAAGTGGCACTTAATCTGTGACAATACCGGGTATGTTCATTGCGTGATATGCCTGTACGATCGGTGATACAAGTTTGATGATTATTGGGCACGTTTTCCGCACTAATCGAATTCGTTTAGAATATGTTTCGAACGTGACGATCGGGGGTTGATTTTTTCCTAACAAACAGCTTGCCCATTTTATTCATCGAAAACTATCACAGAATCATTTGTTCAAGCCACAAATGAAAAAATGAATCGTTACAAAATAACATGCGGGATCACGTGGATATGTTTATTGGATCCGAACCTCGTGTATCACGAGTATTCAACAGAAAGTCAACACCAAACGGTCATAGAAAAGTACCTATCCTTTGCCCTTTTTCAAGTTCTATATATGAAGTGGCTCTGCATCTCCCTCAGCACAACTTCATTGGCCATTTCTACATTCAGTTTTCCATTCTCTGCCTACAGAAATGACAAGCCGCGCCTCAAGCAAACTTGACGGCAAAGTAGCCATCGTCACCGGTGGTGCGAGTGGCATTGGTGAGGAGACAGTGCGTCGTTTGGCAACTCACGGCGCATATGTCGTGATTGCCGACATCCAAGACGAAAAGGGCCGTGACCTTGCGGCGTCAATCGGATCCCACCAGTGCACCTACATCCATTGCGATGTCACGGATGAGCAACAGGTGAAGTCCTTGGTGGAATCGACTCTTCTTCAATCAAACGGTCGCCTAGACATCTTGTTCAACAATGCAGGCATAGCGAATGATGTCAAACAAGACATTCTCGAGTTCAACATACCGGCTTTCGAAAGCCTTTTTGCCGTCAATGTTAAGGGAATGGCCGCCTGTGTCAAACACGGGGCGCGCGCCATGGTGGCAGGAGCCATAAAGGGAAGCATAATTTGCACGGCAAGCATCCTTGCCAGCACCGGAAACGAGAATTACGTAGACTACGTAATGTCTAAGCATGCCGTGTTGGGTCTGGTGAGGTCTGCAAGCAAGCAACTTGGTGCATACGGTATACGCGTGAATTGTGTCTCACCCGGAGCAGTCGCAACACCGCTACTCTGTCGAGTGTTAGGCGCGAGTGAGGAGGAAAGCGAGAGGATGTTCGAGTCTAGTTCATGCTTGAAAGGAGTGCTGAAAGCGAAGCATGTGGCTGATGCCGTGGTGTTCCTTGCTTCCGAAGAGGCCGAATTCATCAACGGACACAATCTGGCGGTTGATGGAGGATGGGCAAGATAGGGCCTCCTGTGGAGACTTCAAATAGAAGTCGCAGAATCTCAACTTGCCTGAGCTTTATTTGCTGCTGTAGCAATTGTTGGTTTTTTTACGGAACATGCATAGTTAAAATTAAATATAAACGCAGCGGAAAGATATAACCACACATGTATTTTCAAAGGCGTTGTTCGTACGTTTCAATCAAAAATCGGAAGACCATAGGGGGTTAATCGGATTACCTCTTGTAACGTGCCCAAAACGATTTCGGATTGGATGTTTTTCAGTTTGAGCCCCACAACCGTTGGACTTCTAGTTCAGACACACTACCAATCGCACGACGAACGGAAGGAAGAACTTGCGGATAATCACCAATAGAATTGTGCTAGCAATCTTGTGGCGACAATTCTTCGCACTCTTGATATTTCAGTCACAACGTCGAAAGAGAGAAAAACTATTTTTTTTTTAACTCTCACGCACACACCTTGCACTGTTTCTTTTCTGTATTTTTTTTTCAGCAACTGTTGCTGATCACATGGATAATCACCACACGAACAGCAACCGTCGCTGATCGTGTGTGCATATAGCACACGACCAGCAACGGTTGCTGGTCGTGAATGATGCCCACGATCAGCAACAATTGCTGACCGTGGGTGATGCACAGGGTCAACTGCTGACCGTGTGCATGCACCACCATCATCATCATTTTTTTTAAATAAATTAAAACACACACGATCATCAACGAGCTGATCGTGTACTGCACACGGTCAACATTTGTTGACTGTGTACACTTTTAATTTTATAAAATTAAGAGTGCAAGATCATTTGGCACATTAACATGTGTCCACTTTAGGTTTGCGTGTGCATCATATGCACGCACGCTCATGACTGAAAATAAAATGAAATTAAATCACATTTAATTTAATTACAATCTCACTAATCGATTGCTATAATTGCAAACATATTTGCAATATTGCATCCTCCGTACAACGTCATACTAAATTGGTTATGGTGTGTGACATCCCTAGGTTCATCACTGATCTAGCAGTAGGACTTACACTAACACATTAGTACTCTCAAGAGAATTGATTGTCCTGATCAACCTCTAGGCCCTACAAGCCATGATTGACATTTAGCAATATGTCATGGCTACCCAAACAGTGTGAATGTTTTAAGAACATAATGAACCTTTCAGCTTTGGTTACAGTGTAATTCAATCCCTCTGCCTTACTATGTCCCGATTGAACAAAGACCGTGGAATATTTGTCAAGTCACCAATTCAATCATATGCACAAATCTAATTGCCATGCATTTTATATGAGACATGAACAGTTCATTCTCAATTACAACCCCGGCTGAGGATTTTAATGCAATGTCAAGATTAGATTGCATAGGACATCATTATTCTACCTTGTGTATAACAAGGAGACAGATTCCATTTTGCGCACACGTGTAACTTCGTATGTGAACGAACTATGGCCATCAAGTACAGAGACGGATCAACGAACCAGCAATATACGCACCTGTGAACCATAGCCACCCAACACACAAGTCAACACTGTGCCTCAGGTCTAAGGATTATTTACACAAGACCAGAGCATGAACGATTAGGCATTGACCACGCTAAAAGCTTCCATATTGCTAATTGTTAAATGCGTGTCACGTTCAGAGAACTTGTCTGGTACAAGCACCTGTGTTCTAACTCGGGTATCCCAATATCCAATGACTCGTGACTCGTCATTCCCTTAAGTATCCAATACTTATTGGTGAAGCTAAGAACACACCGATCTCAACAGGATAATTGATATCCACTCAATGATCCATCGATCGGGAACAATTTAAAGATTCAGTTTAACTGTGAACCTGTCACATATATTCTTAACGTCTCAAGAATAGGTCCAGTCACAACTGATCTTATGGAATCATTCATATATTTAAATAATTGGATAAATGAATGAATACGTCATTGCCATTAAATAAATAATGTAATTGAAAGTACAACTTAAATCCCTAACATGTAACTGTTACATGGTAACTTTAGGGCATACATCTATAAGCAATGCTTTTAGTTTTTGGTGCGTGCAATTGTGTGTACCTGTGTGTAAGAAGACTTTGGCGAGGGATCAAGCAAAGGAGCAAGGGAGGGGAGGAAGGGAAATTCTATTGAATAGTTTATGGGTGTTCCAATAGTGATTTGGAGCTAGAGCCAAGAGTCAGAGAGCCTCGTTCGGTTGGTATTGGGCATTTGTCCTGCCTGACTTCTATTAAAATCACCCGACAACATTTCTTGCCTCACAAAAACTATCCATCTCTACTTTTAATGAGAACAACTACGATTGTTGAAGCATTTTGATGGCGCGAGATTTACAGGACACAGGTTGAGAAAACATATGCTCCGAAAGAAGGTGCAAGTGTATTGGCCGAGTAACTACAAAAAGATGCCGGAGCTCTTGGAGCGAAGACCACGGAAAAGGCATCTTTCACTGTGAAGATGGTGATAGCTCCGAAGTACTTTTGAAGTGGATGGTGGAAGTCTATCATGTTCTCTCAACCTTTTCATTGATGACAAATTATGATTTTGGAGGTTCTCAGATCACGTGCTGGGTTTGCTCATGGATCAGCGAAATATCTGCTTGGAACTATGTACATCCTGCAATATATTATTTACTAATAGAATTATAAAAAAATAAATGTACCGCTATCATTTTTTTTTACCAGCAAGGAAATGCGCACTAACTTTAGAATTACCATGATAATACAATTAGATTTGCGACCTTCATCGACCACAATCAACCACCAACAATCCTCCCAGCGATGGTGGGGCGGCCCTTGCTACTTGGTTTTTTTTTTTTTTAATTTAGCTTAGTTTTTCATTTAATTTAAATAAAATTTGCATTAAAAATCAGATTTGGACCAAAATGATGTCGTTTTAGTATTATGCTTCATCTTTTAGCCATACTATCGCTACATAGGAGAGAAAAAAATATTTAAAAAGCTACGTTAGCATTTTCCATTAGTCAAATTGGACGAAATTAATGGAAAGACTCGATTGCACCAATTTGACAAGTTTGAGGACTTAATTGCAATTTTTTTGTAAGTTTTAGAACTCAATTGTACTTTTGTGATAAGTTTTAGAATTTCTAATGCACTTATCCCTTAATATTTTATGCACGCCTACCATAAAAAAAATAAAGATAAGTGCAGTAGAAATCCTAAAACTTGTCGCGTAAATGCGATTGAATCCTAAAACTTTTAAAAAGTGTAATGAAATCCTAAAACTTATCAAATTGGTTCAATTAAATTCTTCCGTTAACTCCGTTCAATTTGATTAACGAAAAATGCTGACATGGTTTTCTTTATTATTTTCTCTCTTTTACGTGGCGTTAAGGTTAACTGAAGCATTAAAACGATGTTATTTTAATCCTAATTCTAATTTTACACCAAAATTTAATTAAATTAGATTAAAAATTTCCAAAAGTTTTCCAAATGAAAGGCAAACTAAAAAAAAAATCTAATAATCAAAAAAACACAAAAAATAAAAAAAACCACCGGTGGGAGGAGGGCCAAGCCCTTCGCCTGTGTCCACCACCCCATCACCGGTGGGGCAGCAATGATGTTGGGTAGGATCACTAGCCCTCACCAGGATCGGGAGAGGCTCGCAACCCCCTCCCAAATCTGGGCAAGGGCTGGAAACCCTCGCCCAAA
This sequence comes from Syzygium jambos, assembly GCA_031216235.1. Lineage (NCBI taxonomy): Eukaryota > Viridiplantae > Streptophyta > Magnoliopsida > Myrtales > Myrtaceae > Syzygium > Syzygium jambos. Next base: position 2,131,188 of record CM062221.1, read on the forward strand.
TCTGGGAGAGGGTCGCCGCGAGGGCCACCGGCCATCGCCGATGCCCCACCGGTGATGGGGCCGCGGCCACTAGCGAGAGGGCTAGGCCAGCCCTCCCGCCCATGTATTTTCTTTTTTTTTTATAAACAATTTTCACCTTATTTTTTAATCTAATTTGACTAAAATCTAGGTCTAAAATTTTGAAATTTTGATCAAAACGACATGAGTTTAGTGTTTTAGTTAACTTTAACGTCACGTAGGAAGGAGAAAATATTTTTAAAAAAAAGCTATCTTTCAACGAATGTGCAGGAAATAATGATGGAAACTGAAATTTACACACCTATCAAAGAATCCACGTGGCATTTAACTAATACTTTCGACGATTTATATACATTATAAGGACTCGATGCATTATTGATTAAACTAACCTAAAGAACGTGCCAATAAGGCAATACGGGTGCGGGAGTTCCACCTCTCACCCCACTCCACTAACCACTACTATTTGAGATTTCCCCTCCCGCTCTATTCTCAATCCTAGTCGGTGTCTGAATTTCATTACCTCACTGTCCAAAAGACCATAAATACTCTATCTAAGTGAAGTGGCTAGCAATAGTCACCTAGAGGGGGGTGAATAGGTGATCCTAAACAATTCTATAAATTTATGCGGAATTAAAACAAGTTACAGAAGAGTCTGAATAGGATTCAGATTCAAGTCAGGATAAAGTACAGAATGTAAAGAAGGAGATAAGGAGAAGAGAATCTGCACACAAGTTTATAGTGGTTCGGCTTATAGTAAGCCTACGTCCACTCTCCACGCTGACAGCCTACTGGCTGGATTTCACTATGTAATCAAGAGGAATTTACAGAATCTGAGTGATATCACTCTTGTGTATGATAGGACTCTCTATCTCACACAATCACTCTTATAGTAACCCTCAAGATCTGAATGTTTTAGCTCAGAAAGACAAGAGAAAAAGATCGGAGTATGCTCAGACTTTGGACTTGATGATTCTTGAATCGTGTCTTCTTCTGCTGCTCGTGGTCTCCTTAAATACTCCTCTGCATTCACACTAGCCGTTGGACAACTTGCCGAGGATCATCTTCCAATCTACACCTTGGACAGATTTGTTAAGGATTGAGTAGCCGTTAGATGACAAATTCTGAATCCCGCTGATTCTGTTCGCCCATACAATCAGAATCTTGGTTTCCATAAGTAGAGATTTGTCCGTTGTAAACCATTCTTGTCTTAGTATTTGATTGTCAATCAATTTGATTTAGATTGAACAAATCAAACCTTTCCTTCTTTGAAATCCATGCCAGATCACTAGCTGTTATTCTTCGTTCTGAATTTTGCTTCTGAAGAATTACTGCGTCTTCGTCTTCTTCTGAAGAAATCCGCTTCTGAAGAATTACTGCGACTTTGGCTTCTTCTGAAGAATTCAGCTTCTAAAAAATTACTGTGTCTTTGTCTACTTTTGAAAAAATTCAGTGATAGTCTGCGTCTGAAGAATTTCAGCGATTGTCTGCGTCTGAAGAATTTCAGCGTCTTTCTGCGTCTGAAGAATTTCAACGCATATATATATTCTTGAAACAAAATTAGTTCAGAATATAATAGAAGGTTTTGTCAACTTCAAAATCAGTAGGAGTTTTCCTCAACAATCTCCCCCTTTTTGATGGTGACAAAACTTTCCTGCAGATCGAATCAATATAGATTTAGAGTATGAATCACAGATAGAAAATGAAAGAGCAAATTCTGTTGATATCTGTGTCTTTGTTTTCTTCGTATGAACCTGCATGTTAAATCTGCATAACTTCTCCCCCTTTTTGTCATCAGCAAAAAGAATAATACGAAGAATGAAGCATATATTAAGTAATTAATCAGTCTAACAAGAAATAATAGTTATAATACAGACCAACTAAGAGAGAAATGTTTGTCAAGAAAAAAAATTAGGCTAATTTTTTGAAGGAGTGCGAATCAATTGAAAATTTTCCAAGATCGAGACAGCTTCCTCAATCCTCGAACTGCATTCCCCCACTGCTTTCTCCAGTTCTGCTTTATCTGTTGCCGCTTGAAGTTGTTGAGAGTTGTTGTTTTCCTCAACAATTTTCTGCAGATTTTTTACTTCTAGTTCCAGTGCAGACTGTTTGTCTTTGATTTCAAGCAGAAGTGAGAGGATGTTCTGATTGTTGGAAGGCTGTTCTTGGACATTTTCTTGCTCAGTCTGTTCGAACTCCCTGGTTGTCTCCTGTGGGATCTCCCCTGCTTCATGTGGAATCTCCCCCTGAACAGGTGCTTGCTGCTCAGAAACATGATCTGTAGAAGTTGGTTATGAGAAACTAGGAACATGTTCTGGAGCACTAGCATTGCCTGTATTAGGGTTCTCTGCTTCTGCTTCTTTTTCATCACGCAGAAGAGTTTTTCTTTTCTTGTACACCCTTAGTGAATCTGGAGATTCCTTCCTCTTACTTGCTGACTCTGCTTCTTTTCTCTGAACTGTCTTTCTGATACTGGTCTTCTCAGTAGATTTAGGTTCAGACTTTTGAGCCTCTTTTCCCTTTGATCTTTCCCTTATATCATCAAACTGTTTCATTTTTGAGAGCATTCTTTCTCCCACAAACATACAAGGAACAGAGTTCAGCCGTAATTCATCAGGAATCGATATCTTCAGGAACATAAATATTCGAGTGATTAAGGCACCATACGGCAATTGTCCCTTGTCCTTATGTAATGCCCTGTACATATGGAATATTATGACGTGAGGAAGAGAAAAGGGTTGACCTGTCAAGATAGCCCAAATCAGCTTGATTTCTGATTTTGAGAGATCAGTTTTAGAGGCTGCCTTAGGCTTTAGGCAATTGATGATGATCTTGTGCAGAATCACTGATCTTCTCGATAAGTCTGAGTAAGAAAGGTGCCGCCTTGATCCATGATCAAAGTCTGAATTTTCAGAGACAACTTTGACAATATCTTCAAAACTTACTGTCAGAGGAGTAAACTGTGAGTGTTTGGCTCCAATAATCCTGGCCAAGTCATTTGCCCTTAGATCAAATTTCTTATCACCCACAGTAAACTGAAGCCAGTTGGGCGACAGAATGGACAGATTAGAATAAAATATGCGGTAAGTTCAGGATAAACATCTGCAGCTTGAAGGCAGAATTCACTAATGCCCATCTTTTCAAAAAGATGCTGTATTGACAGCCCAATCTTCTCCAGGTAAAGGAAATCCACAGTTCTGTGGTTCATTACTCCTCGAGCAAGAAACAATTTATAACAGTCCTGATGTTCATTGCTTCTAAATAATTTACCAGTTCCTGGCAATCCAGATGCTATGCCCACTTTCATTTCAAACAGCTCAAAGAGTCTAGCATCATCTTCGGGAACCACAAATTTTGACGAAGATTTAGGGCTTACTGATTTTGCCGACAGAGTAGATGATTCTCCAACCTTCTCTTTCCCCTTTCTGGAAGGAGGCGTTTGTGGAGTCGTGCTGGCAGGGGTTTGATTAGTTCCAGCAAGAAACGCAGAATACTCTTCAGCAAGATGAGCTTCAGACCGAAACTGATTATCTTTGAGACATTTTAGGAGAGCCCAAGAGGAGGCATTACTTCTCTTTAATCTCTGATAATTTTTCCACACAAATTTAATGCTGCTGAATTTGAGATCTGTTTTACCTGACGGAGTCCACGAACGAGGAGGAGGTGGTGTCGCTTTAACAGGTTCTTCAAGTCGTTCAGATTCCGTGTCTGAGATGTCCATGACTTCTGGTGTTGCAGTAGACTTAGAATCCTGATTCAAGATTCGTGACGATCTTCTCTTGAAAGGCATTATGAATCCTTCTGGGACGAAAAGTTCTGATCTTTCGGAGGAATGAGGACGAGGAGAGTCTCTGAGTCTCGAAAACGTTTGAGCAGAAAAGCGAGGGTTTTGAAGAGAGTCGAAAAGGCTTATAAAGGTGAAAGACGGCTTTTGGGAATAAAAGGTTATTTTTAGAAGGTAAATAGGCCAAAAGTAAAATAGGAAGGAGATAGTTTTTCTAAAGCATAAAAGATCAGAATAAGATTAAGATAATATTCTAAATGCAATTTCCCAAATAAGTTAGGATACGTACCTGATTTACTTCAAATATAGCGAATGTGAAGATATTCTGCCAAAAATATTCCCGCCAAAAATTTAAACTATGTACGTACCTTTCTTGAGAGTCTGAGAAATATTCAGACCGAGACACTTGAGTCTGAAAAATATTCCTGTCTGTCAAACACTTCACAAAGGATAAGTAATGCACAGTTCATTTCTAATATATTCAAACGAAGATTTATCAAGTGGTTTTGTGAATATATCAGCTAATTGATTCTTATAATCAATATGTTGAATATTTACATCACCATTTTGAACATGATCTCTAATGAAATGATGTCTTATCTCAATATGCTTGGCTCGAGAATGGAGAATGGGATTCTTAGTGAGATTAATCGCACTGGTATTGTCACATTTGATTGCCACACTTGAGTCTTCAACAGCAAAATCTCGCAAATGTTGCTTCATCCACAGAATTTGTGCACAGCAACTTCCTAAGGCTACGTATTCTGCTTCTGCTGTTGAAAGTGCGACTGTATTTTGCTTCTTTGAGTACCAGGAAACTAGCATATTTCCAAGCAGTTGGCATGTACCTGTAGTACTTTTCCTGTCCACTTTACATCCAGCTAAGTCAGCATCTGAATAATCAGTAAGAGTAAAATCTGAATTTTTGGAATACCAAAGACCTAGCATTGGATAAATTCCAATGTATTTGATTATCCTTTTTACTGCAGAGAGATGTGATTCCTTTGGATCTGACTGGAATCTCGCACACATACAGACGCTAAAAAGAATGTCAGGTCTAGATGCAGTAAGATATAATAGAGAACCTATCATGCTTCTATATACCTTCTGATCAACCTTTTTACCATTTTCATCTTTGTCTAGCTTGGATGTTTGAGACATTGGAGTGTCTGTCTTCTTGCAATTTTGCAGACCGAACTTCTTGACTATCTCCTTGGCATACTTCTCTTGGCAAATGAAAGTACCATTTTTCATTTGTTTCACTTGTAAGCCAAGAAAGAATGTTAGTTCTCCCATCATGCTCATCTCAAACTCGTTCTGCATATTCTTAGAGAATTCCTTACAAAGTGATTCGTTAGAAGATCCAAAGATAATATTTTTTTTTTTTTTGATAATCGAGGTGTCCGCGCGACCGGCAAGCGATGACTCAGCTATAAACCGACGGTGATGCACGACTGGTCCTCGAGTGACGCTAGCGCAGGACCCACCACCACGGCGCCACACTTAAGAATCCCTAACGACTATGCTGGGGTTCGAACTCTGATCCCTTCGTGGGGGGACCAGAGCGCAAGCCAACGCAGCCGCTGCGGGCGGTGGTATCCAAAGATAATATCATCTACATAGATTTGAACAAGTAGAAAATCATTACCTTTTCTCTTAACAAATAGAGTTGTATCTACCTTACCTTTTGTGAAATCATTTTGCAGAAGGAAATTACTTAACCTTTCGTACCAAGCTCTGGGTGCCTGTTTCAGACCGTAAAGAGCCTTTTTGAGTCTGAAAACACAATCAGTCTTTCTTGGTTCTTCAAAACCAGGTGGTTGTTCCACATATACTTCCTCTTTGATGTATCTATTTAAGAAAGCACTTTTCACGTCCATCTGAAAAAGTTTAAAGTTATGGAAACAAGCATAAGCTAATAATAGCCGAATGGCTTCTAACCTTGCAACTGGTGCATATGTTTCATCATAGTCAATGCCCTTTTCTTGAGAATAGCCTTTTGCAACCAGTCTTGCCTTGTTTCTTGTAACTTTCCCTTTGTCATCCAGTTTGTTTCTGAATACCCATTTTGTTCCAATTACAGGATGGTTTTTGGGTCTTGGCACAAGCTCCCAGACTTCATTGATTCTGAACTGCTGAAGTTCCTCTTGCATAGCTTCTATCCAGCTTTCATCTGATAAAGCTTCTTCAACATCTTTTGGTTCTATTTTAGATATCAATGCCAAGTTGCTGATGCTCTCCCTTTGTCTGGATCTTGTTTTGATACCATCTTCTATATCTCCAATGATAAGATTTTTCGGATGACTGGACTTATGTTTCCAGTTCTTGTCATATCTTTCCTTCTGAATATCTGCAGACTCTAAATTTTCTGGTTGAGTCTGTATATTGTCTTCTTTTTCTTTTTCCATGGAATCTTCAATCTTTTGAGATTCAAGATGACTCTCTGAACATACTTGATTGTGGGGAGGTGATTCAGATTCATCTTTGTGAGTCTGAATATTTTCTTCAAACTTCACATTCATTGTTTCTTCCACAGTCTGAGAATTCTTGTTGAAAACTCTGTAGGCTTTGCTTGTGGTGGAGTATCCAAGGAAGAATCCTTCATCTGCTTTCTCATCAAACTTTCCAGGACGATCATTTGGATTCTTAAGAATAAAGCATTTACATCCAAACACACGAAAATATGAAATGCTGGGCTTTCTACCTTTGTAAAGCTCATAGGGGGTTTTCTCAAGAATGGGTCTGAGAAAAACTCTGTTGATAATATAACATGCTGTAAAAACTGCATCTGCCCAGAAATGAGAGGAAATCTTGCTTTCATTCAACAAGGTTCTTGCCATTTCTTGCAAAGAACGATTTTTCCTTTCCACAACACCATTTTGCTCAGGTGTGTATGGAGTAGAAAATTATGTTGAAAGCCATTTTCCTCACAAAAGTCTGAAAAACTTTGATTTTCAAATTCTCCTCCATGATCAGTTTTAATGCAGGAAATGGTATAGCCCTTTTCATTTTGAACTCTTTTTGCAAATTTTGAAAAATATGAAAAGGCTTCATTTTTATGTGCAAGAAAGAACACCCAAGAAAATCTTGTGAAGTCATCAACAATAACTAAACAATATTTCTTACCACCGATACTCTGTGTTCTGGTTGGTCCAAACAGGTCCATATGAAGAAGCTGCAAGGCTCGATCAGTAGAAACATTATGTATAGATTTGAAAGAACTCTTTACTTGTTTTCCTAGTGTGCAAGCATTGCATAAGTCTGTCTTTCTGTATTTCAAATCTGGCAAACCTCGAACCAGTTTCTTGTTTGAGATTTTTGAGATTTGTTTCATACTGATATGTCCCATCCTTCTGTGCCAAAGATCTTCATCCTCCTTGATTGAGATTAAGCAATGATTGGAGTTTGGATTGACATCCAAAAGATAAATATTGCCATGTCTTCTTCCTGTGAATGTTTGAGAAGAATCTTTGCTTGTTCCTGAGCATGTGTCTTCTTGAAAGTTGATTCTGAAACCTGTATCACAAAGTTGGCTTATGCTAATCAAATTGTAGTGGAGTCCTTTTACCAATGAAACGTCATTGATTCTTAGTCCTCTAATATCAACTGTTCCTTTGCCAATGATTTTTCCTTTAGTGTTTCCTCCAAAGGAAACTTTTCCACCCTCCAGACTTTGAAGATTAGCGAATATGCTTGGATCTCCTGTCATGTGTCTGGAGCATCCACTGTCTAGATACCACTTCATTTTTCTCTTTGTAGTAACCTGTAAGAAATACAACATCTCAAGTTTTCTTTGGTACCCAAACTTGTTTGGGTCCTAGAGCATTAGTATAGGCTGTCTTAACAAAATCTCTTCGAATAGGTCTCCAGACCTTAGGACATTCATTCTCAAAATGTTGTGGATCTCCACATTTTGAGCACTTGAGTGCACTTCGGCCAACAGGTTTTACGAAATTCCTTTTGAAATGGTTTTTATAAGCTTGTCTAGGAGGTCTTTGTTTTAATCTCTCCTTGACTTTTGGAAAATCAATCAAGCTGTCACTTTCCTTTACAAATCCAAGACCAGATTTGTTATAGTAAGGAATTTGAATGGAAAGGATATGCTTCAAGGTTTCTGAACCTTTTGAAAACTTGCAAGTAATTTCTGAAATTTCCTTTTTCAAAACAGTGTTTTCTTTGGAAAGAAGATCTCTATTTTCCTTGATTTGATGAAATTCGTTTTGAAGGAAATCGATTTTCTCCTTTTGAGAAATATCATGTTGCCTTAGTGAAGAATTTTCCTTTTTTAGAGAAGAGATTCTTTTAAGAGCAGTCTTGAATTCAAAGCATAAATCATCAATGTAATTTGATACTTCAAAGGACATTTCAGAAGGTCTTACCTCGATTTCTACTTTGGGATCAGAATCAGAGTCTGAGTCTGAATCTGTCTTTGCCATTAGACAGAAGTTTGAGATGTCTTCATCACTATCTTCGCACTCTGTGTCACTCCAAGTCTCTGCTTTTAAGGCCTTCTTTGCTTTCTCAAACTTAGTCTTCTTTTTCAGAAGTGGGCAGTTAGGCTTGATATGTCCACGTTTCCTACAATGAAAGCATATTATTTCCTTTGATCTCTCTGTCTCATCGAAGGGCTTCTTATTCTCAAAAGGTTTCTTTCCTTTGAGGTTTCTTCATCTGATTTTCATCCTTTTGTACTTCTTTATGAAGAGAGCTAGTTCCTCATCATCAACATTTTCATCTTCAGAATCTGCATCAGAATCAATGTTAGTTTTTAAAGCAATTGACTTATTACCTCTGATTTCAATCTCTTCATTTCGTTTCTCAGTCTCATATGATTGAAGGGTTCCAATCAACTCATTTACTGATAAAGGCTTGATCCTTTAAGTCTCACGAAGGGATGTTTTGATGTTATCCCATTGATCTGTCAGTCCTCTCAGAAGTTTGTTGACCTTCAATGCTTCTGGGACTGGTTGTCCTTGATATGCAAGACCGTTTACTATGTCAGTAAACCTGTCATAGAAATCAGCAATTAATTCTCCAGGCTTCATTTTGAAGGATTCATATTGACCAAGCAAGATATTGATTTATGTTTCCTTGGCACGATCTGTTCCTTCATAAGTAATATAGAAAGTATCCCAGATTTCCTTAGCAGAATCACAAGCAGAAATTTTTTTATATTCAACAGGAGATAAAGCACAGTAGAGAGAATAAATTGCTTTTGAATCTGAAGTTTCTCTTTTGGTTATCTCAGCTTGAGATAATAGAGGATCTGCTGATTTGCTTGCATCTGCCTTTTCTTTTGAATCTGAAGAATTTGGTTTGACCCCATTGATGATGACATCCCATTGCATATGATCACATGACTTAATGAATGCCTTCATTTTATTCTTCCAGACACTGTATTCCTTGCCATCGAAATATGGTGGTCTGTTGTTGCTTTGACCTTCAATAAGTCCTGGAGCACCATAACTAGCCATGTAGATTGTTAGCTCGGAAGTAAAACACTTCAGAAAAATGAGCAACCCGCTCTGATACCAATTGAAGTGGCTAGCAAGAGTCACCTAGAGGGGGGTGAATAGGTGATCCTAAACAATTTTATAAATTTATGCGGAATTAAAACAAGTTACAGAAGAGTCTGAATAGGATTCAGATTCAAGTCAGGATAAAGTGCAGAATGTAAAGAAGGAGATAAGGAGAAGAGAATCTGCACACAAGTTTATAGTGGTTCGGCTTATAGTAAGCCTACGTCCACTCTCCACGCTGACAGCCTACTGGCTGGATTTCACTATGTAATCAAGAGGAATTTACAGAATCTGAGTGATATCACTCTTGTGTATGATAGGACTCTCTATCTCACACAATCACTCTTACAGTAACCCTCAAGATCTGAATGTTTTAGCTCAGAAAGACAAGAGAAAAAGATCGGAGTATGCTCAGACTTTGGACTTGATGATTCTTGAATCGTGTCTTCTTCTGCTGCTCGTGGTCTCCTTAAATACTCCTCTGCATCCACACTAGCCGTTGGACAACTTGCCGAGGATCATCTTCCAATCTACACCTTGGACAGATTTGTTAATGATTGAGTAGCCGTTAGATGACAAATTCTGAATCCCGCTGATTCTGTTCGCCCATACAATCAGAATCTTGGTTTCCATAAGTAGAGATTTGTCCATTGTAAACCATTCTTGTCTTAGTATTTGATTGTCAATCAATTTGATTTAGATTGAACAAATCAAACCTTTCCTTCTTTGAAATCCATGCCAGATCACTAGCTGTTATTCTTCGTTCTGAATTTTGCTTCTGAAGAATTACTGCGTCTTCGTCTTCTTCTGAAGAAATCCGCTTCTGAAGAATTACTGCGACTTTGGCTTCTTCTGAAGAATTCAGCTTCTGAAAAATTACTGCGTCTTTGTCTACTTCTGAAAAAATTCAGTAATAGTCTGCGTTTGAAGAATTTCAGCGATTGTCTGCGTCTGAAGAATTTCAGCGTCTTTCTGCGTCTGAAGAATTTCAGCGCATATATATATTCCTGAAACAAAATTAGTTCAGATTATAATAGAAGGTTTTGTCAACTTCAAAATCAGTAGGAGTTTTCCTCAACACTAAGAATCAAATGGAAAAAGCTTAATTCGAAAAAATTTCATGGTTAACTAATGAGGAAAAATGAATAAATAATTGAAAGTATCCATTATTTATATTGGTACTTTTGGAGAAAATAAAAAACTTTATAATACCGAAATTATACAATGCTTACAAAGAAATCAGGTTTTTTTTTTTGGTAAGGTTACAAAGAAATCAGATTAAGCCCATGAATTTCCAAATTTCGAGGATATGATCGCGGGTGGCAGCAGGGTCTGGCGGGGGCAAGGCCGACCATATTTACACCCATCCGGGCCCGCATGCGGAGAGGAAACTTCACCCGGTCTTCACACCAAGGCCCATTAGTCACGAATTATATACATCTTATTTAGAGCAATGAGGATTCTAGCAAGGTCGATACGACCAGCCATAATCTAATGAATAGTCCGTATCAATTTGATTGTTACAGCCTACCAATAACTTACTAATTTTATTCATTATTGGATTCAAACTTCGTATATAATTGAATATTCAACAGAAAGTCAACACCTGACATTCAATGTAAACATAGTTGTGCTTTGTCCTTTCTCTAGTTCTATATACGAGTGGCTCTGCATCTCCCTCAGCACAACTTCATAGGCCATTTCTGTATTCAGTTTTCCATTCTCCGCCTACAGAAATGACAAGCCACGCCTCAAACAAACTTGATGGCAAAGTAGCCATCGTCACCGGTGGTGCGAGTGGCATCGGTGAGGAGACAGTGCGTCATTTGGCAACTCACGGCGCATATGTCGTGATTGCCGATATCCAAGACGAAAAGGGCCGCGACCTTGCGGCGTCGATTGGATCCCACCGGTGCACCTACATCCATTGCGATGTCACGGAGGAGCAACAGGTGAAGTCCTTGGTGGAATCGACTCTTCTTCAATCAAACGGTCGCCTAGACATCTTGTTCAGCAATGCAGGCATAGTGAATGATGTCAAACAAGACATTCTCGAGTTCAACATACCGGCTTTCGAAAGCCTTTTTGCCGTCAATGTTCGGGGAATGGCCGCCTGTGTCAAGCACGGGGCGCGTGCCATGGTGGCGGGAGCCATAAAGGGAAGCATAATTTGCACGGCGAGCATCCGGGCCAGCACAGGAAACGAGAATTACGTAGACTACGCAATGTCTAAGCATGCCGTGTTGGGTCTGGTGAGGTCGGCGAGCAAGCAACTCGGTGCATATGGTATACGCGTGAACTGTGTCTCACCCGCAGTGGTCGCAACACCGCTACTCTGTCGAGTGTTAGGCGTGAGCGAGGAGGAAGGCGAGAGGATGTACGAGTCTAGTTCATGCTTGAAAGGAGTGCTGAAAGTGAAGCATGTGGCTGATGCCGTGGTGTTCCTTGCTTCCGAAGAGGCCGAATTCATCAACGGACACAATCTGGCGGTTGATGGAGGATGGGCAAGATAGGGTCTCCTGTGGAGACTTCAAATAAAAGTCGCAGAATCTCAACTTGCCTGAGCCTTATTTGCTGCTGTAGCAATGCTATTAGTTTTTGTTGTGTGCGCAATTGTGTGTACCCGTGTGCGAGAAGGCTTTGGCGAGGGATCAAGCAAAGGAGCAAGAGAGGGGAGGAAGGGAAATTCTATTGAATAGTTTATGGGTGTTCCAATAGTGATTTGGAGCTAGAGCAGAGAGCCCCGTTCGGTTGGTATTGGGCATTTGTCCTGCCTCACTTCTATTAAAATCACCCGACAACATTTCTTGCCTCACAAAAACTATCCATCTCTACTTTTAACGAGGACAACTATGATTATTGAAGCATTTTGACGGCGCAAGATTTACAGGACACAGGTTGAGAAAACATATGCTCCGAAAGAAGGGGCTAGTGCTTTGGCAGGGTATTGAGTAACTACAAAAAGATGCCGGAGCCCTTGGAGCGAAGACCACGGAAAAGGCATCTTTCACTGTGAAGATGGTGATAGCTCTGAAGTACTTTTGAAGTGGATGGTGGAAGTCTATCATGTTCTCTCAACCTTTTCGTTGATGACAAATTACGATTTTGGAGGTTCCCAGATCGTGATGCTGGGTTTGCTCATGGATCAGCGAAATATCTGCTTGGAATTATGTACATCCTGCTATATATTATTTAGTAATAGAATTATAAAAAAATATATACCGTTTTCATTTTTTGACTAAAAAAGAAATGCGCACTAACTTTAGAATTACCATGATAATACAATTAGATTTGCGACCTTCACCGACCACAATCGACCACCAACAATCCTCCCAGCGATGGTGGGGCGCCCCTTGCTACTTGTTTTTTTTTTTTTTAATTTAGCTTAGTTTTTAATTTAATTTAAATAAAATTTGCATTAAAAATTAGATTTGGATCAAAACGACGTCGTTTTAGTATTATGCTTCATCTTTTAGCCATATCATCGCTACATAGGAGAGAGAAAATATTTAAAAAGCTACGTTAGCATTTTCCATTAGTCAAGTTGGATGAAATTAATGGAAGGACTCAATTGCACCAATTTGATAAGTTTGAGAACTTGATTATAATTTTTTGTAAGTTTTAGAACTTAATTATACTTTCGTGATAAGTTTTAGGACTTGCAATGCACTTATCCCTTAATATTTTATGCACGGCTGCCATAAAAAAAAAAAGGATAAGTGCAGCAGAAATACTAAAACTTTCAAAAAGTGTAATAAAATCCTAAAACTTATCAAATTGGTTCAATTAAATTCTTCTGTTAACTCCGTCCAATTTGACAAACGAAAAATGCTGACATGGTTTTCTTTATTATTTTCTCTTTTTTACGTGGCGTTAAGGTTAACTGAAGCATTAAAACGACATTATTTTAATCCTAATCCTAATTCTACAACAAAACTTAATTAAATTAGATTAAAAAGTTCCAAAAGTTTTTCCAAATGAAAGACAAACTAAAAAACAAAAATCTAATAATAAAAAAAACACAAAAAATATAAAAAACAACTGGTGGAAGGAGTGCCAAGCCCTTCACCTGTGTCCTCCACCACCCCATCACCGGTGGGGCAGTGATGATGGCCAGTAGGTTCACTAGCCCTCGCCAAGATCGGGAGAGGGTTGCGACCCCCTCCCAAATTTGGGCAAGGGCCAGCAACCCTCGCCCCAAATCTGGGAGAGGGTCGCGGCGAGGGCCGCCGGCCATCGCCGATGCCCCACCAGTTATGGGGCGATGGCCACTGGCGAGAGGGCTAGGCTAGCCCTCCCGCCCATGTATTTTCTTTTTTTTATAAAAAATTTGTAACTATTTTATTTTTTAATCTAATTTAACTAAAATTTAGGTCTAAAATTTTGAAATTTTGATCAAAACGACATTATTTTAGTGTTTTAGTTAACTTTAATGCCACGTAGGGAGGAGAAAATATTTATAAAAAAAAAAGCTATCTTTCAACGAATGTGCAGGAAATAATGATCGAAACTGAAATTTACACACCTATCAAAGAATCCACGTGGCTTTTAACTAATACTTTCCACGATTTATATACATTATAAAGACTCGATGCATTATTAATTAAATTAACCTAAAGAACGTGCCAATAAGGCAATACGGGTGCGGGAGTTCCCGCCCCACTCCGCTAACCACTATCATTGGAGATTTCCCGTCCCCACTCTATTCTTAATCCTAGTCGGTGTCTGAATTTAATTACCTCACTTGCCAAAAGACCATAAATACTCTATCTAAGAATCAAATGGAAAAAGCTTAATTCGAAAAAATTTCATGGTTAACTAATGAGGAAAAATGAATAAATAATTGAAAGTATCCATTATTTATATTGGTACTTTTGGAGAAAATAAAAAACTTTATAATACCGAAATTATACAACTCTTATAAAGAAATAAGCTTAAGCCCACGAATTTCCAAATTTCAAGGATATGATCGCGGGTGGCGGCAGCCTCTGGCGGGGGCAGGGCCGACCAAATTTACACCCACCTGAGCCCACATGCGGAGAGGAAACTTCACCCAATCTTCACACCAAGGCCCATTAGTCACGAATTATATACATCTTATTTAGAGCAATGAGGATTCTAGCAAGGTTGATACAACCAGCCACAATCCAATGATTAGTCCATATCAATTTGATTGTTATAGCCTACCAATAACTTACTAATTTTATTCATTATTGGATTCAAACCTCCTATATAATTGAATATTCAACGGAAAGTCAACACCTGACGTTCAATGTAAACATAATTGTGCTTTGTCCTTTCTCTAGTTCTATATATGAAGGGGCTCTGGATCTCCCTCAGCACAACTTCATAGGCCATTTCTGTATTCAGTTTTCCATTCTCTGCCTACAGAAATGACAAGCTACGCCTCAAACAAACTTGATGGCAAAGTAGCCATTGTCACAGGTGGTGCGAGTGGCATCGGTGAGGAGACAGCACGTCGGTTGGCGAATCATGGCGTATATGTCGTGATTGCCGACATCCAAGACGAAAAGGGCCGGGACCTTGCAGCATCGATCGGATCCCACAGGTGCACCTACATCCATTGCGATGTCACGGATGAGCAACAGGTGAAGTCCTTGGTGGAATCGACTGTTCTTCAATCAAACGGTCGCCTAGACATCTTGTTTAGCAATGCAGGCATAGTGAATGACGTCAAACAAGACATTCTCGAGTTTAACGTACCGGCTTTCGAAAGCCTTTTTGCCGTCAATGTTCGGGGAATGGCCGCCTGTGTCAAGCACGGGGCGCGTGCCATGGTGGCGGGGGCCATAAAGGGAAGCATAATTTGCACGGCAAGCATCCGGGCCAGCACTGGAAACGAGAATTGTGTAGACTATACGATGTCTAAGCATGCTGTGCTGGGTCTGGTGAGGTCGGCAAGCAAGCAACTTGGAGCATACGGTATACGCGTGAATTGTGTCTCACCTGGAGCGGTCGCAACACCATTACTCTGTCGAGTGCACGGCTTGAGTGAGGAGGAAGGCGAGAGGATGATCGAGTCTAGTTCATGCTTGAAAGGAGCGCTGAAAGCGAAGCATGTGGCCGATGCCGTGGTGTTCCTTGCTTCCGAAGAGGCTGAATTCATCAACGGACACAATCTGGCGGTTGATGGAGGATGGCGAGATAGGGTCTCCCGTGAGGACTTCAAATAAAAGTAGCAGAATCTTAACTTGCCCGAGCTTTGTTTGCTGCTGTAGCAATATGGTAGATTGCGGGAGATAGTACTGTTAGTTTTTGGTGAGCGTGTGCAATTGTGTGTATTTGTGTGTAACAAGACTTTGGCGAGGGATCAAGTGAAGGGGCAAGCAAGGCAAGGAAGGTAAATTCTATTGAATAGGTTGAGCGCGTTAGAAGAGTGATCCGAGCTAGAGCCAGAACCAAAGCCTCGTTCACTTGGTATTAAGCGCTTGTCCTAACCAACTTTTACTAAAATCATTTATTATATTTTCAACACTAGAATTATGGCCAGCGTTGCCTAACAAAAACTACCCATCTCTACTTTCAACGAGAACAACTATGATTATTGGAGCATTTTTTATTGCACGGTATTTATGGGATATTGTGGAGAAAATATATGCTTCCAAAGAAGGTGCAAGTGTTCTGGCGGAGTAACTATAAAAGGACGCGAGAGCTCTTGGAGCGAAAACTGCGAAGAAAAGCACGAGACACACTACAAGAAGAATTTCAAGCCAAGGTCGAGAGTCGGTGAAGCACGCTCGGATTGTCACAGAAATTGATCGGGAAGAAGTGTTAAAGTTTTGATCAAGTTTGTCAAAAGCCTAAACTCCTCTAGAAATGCCTACAAAACCCTAGCCTATCAGTGCTAGTGGGAGCATGTGGCCTAGATGAAGGCAAAAAGAAAATATCTGACAATGCAAGGACATTATAACATCTAAGTCGATTATTGAGCCAGACAAAATATTAGGTTTGTCCCGGCCTGCTTATGTCATTCTGCTCCCGTGCCAAGTAAGGCCCCACTTTCGTAATTTACTCTGTCTCCTCCCTTAATAATTTGCTTCTTCTTCTTCTTTGGCACGTCGGGGTCTCAATTGGGCCATAGAATCGTAGCCCGTCCATGGCCATCGCAATTTGTTAACATCTGTTGACAAATGGTGCTTGTGTGTTTTGCTCTTGTTTCATTTTCCATGAAAAAATTCAAACCTTTTGCTTGTGCGGGAGAGCTTGTGTGCTTTGCTGAGAGGGACGCGAACTAACTATGAAAAAAAAATCAAGAGGATCCTTGACGACTTGTGTGCTTTAATCTGATTCGTTTTCCATGAAAAAAAATCAAACCTTTTGCTTGTTCGAGAGGGATACTTTTGCTTATTAGTGTACACACCTCGCAGCTAGTTCAACCAAATCGTTGAAAAACGAACCAACGACAAATCCCATCACTGTACCATAATCTCTACGCCATCACAGAAAAACGAGAAACCGAAAGCCCAACCTCAGTCTTCAAACGCCGACCAAATCTCGCCTAATGACGCAGACGGTGGCCATGGACGAGCATTGGCATTGCTCGCGAACCGCTCATCCAGATCTGGCCGTAACCCTGGTGGTGGACGCAGAACTCGTCCGCAATGAGGGAGCTGAATGCGCTTGTCTCGCTGGCCTCGGCGATATCAAACCACACTTCCGCAATCTAATATCAGTATCAGAGATCCAAAAAACAATAAATACAAATCTCGAGAAAAAGAGCTCCAGTAGATGCTATCTTGTTTGTGGAAGAAACATTTTGCTTTGATTTTTGAATTACGCCACCCAACCGGTGACTTAGCGACGAGTATGCGTTGGTGCTGTTGAATTGCACCAGAGGAATAGCCAAAGTCCTACTATGCCATAAGGCAATGTTTTCCCAATATGAACTGTATATGTTTCCTGGGACCTTGCGGTCCTCGTCCATCCTCATTTCTCACCCAATCATGGGCATTGCAGCCCCATGCGGAGACCTCGCCCTTACGTGGGCAGGGCAGCGTCACTTTTCGCCGTTAGGCGAGGTCTCAAAGTAAAAGAGGACTAACTGCGGGCACTATTCATAGGTGGTACTGTATAGGGGTGAGCGTGGTCTGGGCAGGTGGTTCCCGACATGGAACTGGGAACTTGTTGAAAGATATGCGATATCATTTGGATTGATATGCGATATCGTTTGAAATGATATGCAAAGATCAAGTGGATTGGATTTGATTTGTAGAATTTTTTATTTCCTTTATTCATTTATGCATTGCATTATAAGTGTGCACATCGTGTATTGAGTAATACATAGAAAATATACATTGAATTTTCTCCCAAAGCCATCTCTCCTTGTCTTCGATCTTGCTTTCTTTCATGGTATTAGAGCGGCTCAGCTCCTAACTTAGCTTCCGCAAGTCCTCAACGATTGCCTGCCAAGAATTTGGACCTGAAAAAATAAGGTACCCTTTCGGCGAAGGAATCAGATTGTAAGCAGACGAAGAAAGGCTAAAGGCTACACACTTAGCCTCATCATGAATCAGAAACAACCATCATCTTCCGATCGGTCTTCCCTAGAAGATGTTATGGATTAACATGCCTCAGAGGGAGTTACCCCACAAATTCCACAGACTCTGGATCCATAGATTGTGGTTTTTGGGGGCCAGGCCCAACCCATTTTTTTGGCAACCCTGTCAGGCTCAGACAAATACAGGTAGGAGTGTCAAAAAGACCCGACCCGAGCCAGCCCGGCCCGATCGGTGCCAGCCCGACTCAACCCTAAAATTTGGGGTATTTTGGGATTGGGCCTCAACTTTTTTAGGGTAGGACTTTTAGATATGGGTATTATTAAAATTAGGGTAGGGTCAAGCCCGACCCATTGACACTTTAGAATCCCCTTTTCTCCCTTTTCTCTCCCTTTTCTCTCTCCTCTTTCTCTCTCTCCACGTAAAAATCCATTTCTCTCCCTTTTCTCTCTCCTCTCTCTCTCTCTACGTACAAACCCTAGATCTAGACAAAAGTTGTCGACGACAGAGGCCCATCTTCGGCAACCAAGCGAGCTTCCCGGCGGCCATGTGCTTGGTCAAGCTGCTCGGCTGCTGGCCAAGCGCGGACGCGATCTGGAGGGTGGACTTGTCGACCTCGAGGATACAGTTCTCCCGGTGCGGGCACTCGAACGCGGCGTATACCGAGCCTGGCGAGTCGGCCACGGTCGTGACCCAGGCCTTGTAGATGCACGGGTTCTTCGGGTCGTTCCAATGGGTGGCACCGACGTGGAGGCCGCTGGAGAAGTCGTAGAAGTGGAGGCCAGCAACCGATTCCAACCCCGCGGCGGCTATCTCCTGCTAGACGCAGTGGATCGAGGCGACGTCGTCGAAGTGCTTGCGGATTGTGGCGGAGTGGGAGAGGTTCCAGTCGTAGCTGGAGATCTGGCCGCCGTGGGCGATCCAAACGGAGCCGTCCGGGTGGGCGAAGAGGGCGGAAGGGAACCCGTCGAAGGCGGGGCGGATGGTGGTGACGACGGAGGCATCGATGCCGATGAGGGGAGGGGGGGACATGGCGGAGCGAAGGCGAGAGTCAACGCCGTAGTAGAGGGCCTCGTCGACGATTGCTTGGAGAAGCGGAGGGCGGTGGAGGGGAGCCGCCCCGTCCATAGACCCTTAAAGCGAGAGAAAGGGGTGTCGGCGCCAGACAAAGACTGAGCGGGAGGATGTTTTGGCGTTGTGGCACCGGCACTGACCCGACCCTACCCGAACCATCTCCTGAGCTAAATGCTAAATAGGGTCTTGGGTAGGGGCAGGGAGGGTCAAGCGCGATCCTCTATATTTTGGGTCGGGTCGGGTATTAGGAAAGCCCGACCCGACCCGATCCACTGACATCCCTAAATATAGGGCAGCTCCTACCGAGCCCGCCCATTATGGGCCAACCAATCGAGAGCCATCCTTACCAATGGATACCAAGTCCATGGTACCTTGGGCCAAGCCCAAACGCATCATTGCCTGGGGCGGGCCAAGTGAATGTTCAGCCCAATAGTGACCTACCAGCCACAAGTGGAGCAAGCCCAACTAAAGGATCCAAACCAGTCAATGTGGGGGTATCGATTGGGTCAGAAAATCCAAGTATGGGTCCAAATCTCTACCCGGTTTTGCCACCCGATTATTTGCCATATCCGATGACGACCATCACTAGCCGACCAGAGCCCGGCGACGCTCTCTACGTCTCCGCCGCCGATGGACCGGAGTTACAGCTAATTAGCCACCATCTCACGGGATCTGGAGATTACTCGATCTAGGCACAGGAGTTCCAACGGGCTCTTGTGACGAAGGACAAAGACGGATTCATCGACGGATCTGTCCTGATCCCAAATGACGAGAGAATGGCAAGACAATGGAGAAAATGCAATCAGCTCGTCAGAACGTGGATCGAGAACTGTATAAGCCCAGAAATCGCCGTCGGACTCCCACCCCCCACGGAAGACGCAAAAAACATGCGGGATAATATAAGAGAGATGTACGGGAAATTGGATCGTGCGAAGATTTTTTCCCTCACCCAGGAACTTTCAGATCTAAAACAAGGGAATATGAGCATAATCGCATGCTTCAACAAACTGTCGACTCTCTGGAACGAGCTGGAATCAGTCAAGGAAAAGCTTGAGGGGCCCAAAACCACATTACAACAGTATAGGGCGATGAAAGATAGGCAGAAAGTCACACGATTCCTTTTGATTTTGAATGAATCTTACCTTACCTTTAGATCGCGGATCCTCGCCATGGACCCTGTGCCGTCGCTCAGACGCATCTTTTAGCTTGCGGTACAGGAAGAGAGTCAACGACTCACCTCGCTGGAGCATGCAAGGGGAGTAGAAAGCATCGCCCTCACGACCCGCGATGAGCATCGTGAATCGGGTTCCAGAACCCTAGACCGAAAGAAGGAGCGGCGAGGGTTTGTGGGGAATGATTTGTAGCAGCAGATTAAAGGAAATGGGATGGACGCTGGAGATTGCAGCTTGCAATCTAATGGCTGGAAAGGCACCGATTCCTTAGTGGAATCGGACGGTGGTCATCAAACCCATCCGAAGACATCCAACGGCCCAAGCTTTTTGGGTGCGCAAAAATTTTTCAGGCAAAATTTTAAAGGAAAAAAATTTTGTGAATATTGCAGGCAGCCCCATCACACAATCAACAACTGCTGGAAATTGCATGGTAAACCCGAGGAAAAGGGAAAGAGAGGAAAAGAATCCTCGACTGCGGCTTATCAAGTCACTGGTCCAAATAATGATCAGCCCATCACATATGGACAATATCAACAAATTATGCAGGCATTACAAGAATTAGACACTTCTAACAAAAGAAGTAGTTTTTCAGGTATTACTCATTGCCTGATAAATTCTATTTCCAGAAATGCTTGGATAATTGACTTAGGGGAAAGTGACCATATTATCTGTGATAAGGGACTATTCTCCATTATTCATAGAAAATTAAGTATTCCTATCTCTGTGAAATTGTCGAATGGGAATGTTACTCATGTCACTACGACAGGGACGGTAAATCTTAGTTCTCAAATTACACTCAGAATTGTCCTTTATGTCTCAAACTTCCAGTTCAACCTCATATCTGTGTCTAGAGCCTGTGAAGAAAATTCCTGTTGAATTTTTTTCGATTATGATACTTGTTTCTTTCAGGCCCTTTCGACTGGTAGATTGATGGGCTTGGGTAATACCTCTGAAGGATTATATTTTTGGACCAGCTTTCCCGAAAATTTCGATTTGTCATGCATTCCTTTCAATAAAAAATCATTGTGTAATTTGACTACCAATGATAAAAATTTCCGTATGCATTCTAGAATGGGGCACAATGCCTTATTTCCTTATTCTCATTGTCATATTTGCCCACTTGCAAAACAATCTCGTATACCTTTTTCTATTATCAAGAGTTGTGCTACCGATATTTTTTCTTCAATTCACATTGATGTGTAGGGGCCGTATCACACACCGAACCATGATGGATCTCGGTTCTTTCTCACCATTATGGATGATTATTCTAGAGCTACAAAGGTTTTCCTTATGCAGTTTAAAGCTCAAGTTTTCCATAACTTGAAGACATTCATTTCCTTATCAAAGACACAATTCGGAAAATCTATTCGACGCATCCGAATAAATAATGGAAGGGAATTCTTCAAACGTGAGTGCGATAATTTTTTCTCATATCATGGAATTTTACATAAAAGTTCATGTATTTACACCCCACAACAAAATAGGGTGGTTGAAAGAAAACACTGTCATCTCTTGGAGGTAGCACGGGCGTTAAAGTTTCAAGCTTTTATCCAAGAAATTGTTTGGGGCGATTGCGTGATAACGGCAGCCTACTTGATTAATCGGATGCCATCGAAGGTACTCAACGGACAGTCGCCATTCGAGCTCCTATTTAAAAAAAAGACCAGATCTGGACCATTTGCAAATTTTTGGATGCTTAGATGGGTCCCCGTGCTCGGTGATGTATATTCATGGGATACCCGAATCTAGAAAAGGGTTATCGTCTTTTTGACCCATCCATAGGAGAATTTTTCGTAAGCAGGATGTCGTATTTCACGAAAACACCATTCCTTTTGAAGGTGACTCCTCCAAGGAGATGAAAGGGTAAAAAACGCTCCTCGTATTTTTTCCACCGAAGAAGAAGGTTTAAGGGAGCCCACTTATGTTCTGACTATTCAAGGTTCTCCAATACCTGACATAATTCCTACTGATGCTTCTCCATCAACAGCATTGGAACCAGTGGAAGATGATACGACCATTGAAGATCTTCCACATGCCGAAGCATTATCACCTGTTATGGAGGAAACTTCAAGAGACCCTCCACGACGTTCTAGGAGGATCACACGTCCACCCACGTGGACTAAAGACTATGTCTGTGCTACTCACAATTCACTAGGTATTCGATATCCCATCTCAGCCTATGTTTCATTCAATAAACTCTCGTCGAAACATAGATGCTGTATTAGCCGAATATCTGAAGATCGAGAACCTTCCAACTATGATGAAGCCTCCACTAATCCACGATGGGAAAAGGCTATGGCAGCTGAGTTGCAAGCCTTGATTGAGAATAACACATGGGAGCTTGTGCCACTGCCCCCTCATCGAAAGCTGATTGGGCGCAAATGGGTATACAAGATTAAGTATCGATCAGACGGATCCAATGAACAATACAAGGCTCGTTTGGTGGCTAAAGGTTTTACATAACGGAAAGGTTTTGATTACCATGAGACATTCTCCCCAGTAGCCAAAGATGTCACTATCCGATCTTTCATGTCGGTTGCGGCATTCTAAAATTGGACTTTACACCAAATGGATGTCTATAGTGCTTTCCTTCATGGTGATTTGGATGAGGAGATTTATATGGAGGTTCCTCTGGACTTTCGAAGATAGGGGGAGGATAAAGTATGTCGTCTCCATAAATCCCTATATGGTCTTAAACAAGCTTCCCGCAATGGTATGCCAAATTTGCGAATGCGCTCACAACTGCAGGATTTAAGCAATCTCGTTTTGACTATACCCTTTTTACGTGGACAAAAGGTATGTCATCCATTTATTTAATGATTTATGTTGATAATATACTTATTATGGGCAATGATGAAAATGCCATAAAGAGTTTCAAGCAGTATCTGCATTCCACATTCCATATAAAAGACCTGGGATCATCCAAATACTTTCTGGGAATTGAAATTGCCCGATCCAATCAAGGAATTTCCCTCAGTCAACGGAAATTTGCGTTGGAAATTATATCAGAAGCAGGTCTGTCAGAATGCAAGATACCTACTGTTCCAATTGAACAGAATATCAAGCTGACCACGACGGAATATGATGAGGGATCTTCCCAAGAAAATGATCTATACTCAAAGATCCAACAGGCTATCAGAAACTTGTTGGAAAGCTCATATACTTGACCATGACTAGGCCAGACATATATTATATGGTACAGACACTCAACCAATTTATGCACAAACCAAAACAGTCTCACATGAATGCTGTGTCAAGTACTTAAAGAAATGCCCAGGACTTAGAATACTTCTTTCTAGAAAGTGCAACATGGAAATGACTGCTTATTATGATGCAGATTATGCGACCTGTCCAATAAGCAAAAGATCTGTCACAGGTTTTTGCGTTAAGCTAGGAGACTTGTTGCTCTCATGGAAGACAAAAAACAGTCAACTATCTCACTGTCTTAAGCAAAAACAGAATATCGAGCAATGGCGAAAAGTACTTGCGAGATAGAATGGCTGCGAGGCTTACTACAAGATCTTGGGGTACAAATTAAGGGCCCAACCGGACTATTTTGTGACAATGATGCCTCTCTCAAGCTTGCGGCTAATCCTATGGTGCATGAGAGAACAAAACACATAGAAGTAGATTGTCACTTCACACAAGAGAAGATTCAAGAGGGGATAATTGAAACAAGAGGGATAGGGACTGCAGAACAACCCGCGGATGTTTTCACCAAACCCCTCTGTCAAAAACAGCACGCATATCTACCGAGCAAGCTAAGCGTCTTGGACATCTACAAGCCACCAGCTTGAGGGGGAGTGTTGGAAGATATGCGATATCATTTGGATTGATATGCGATATTGTTTGGAATGATATGCAAAGATCAAGTGGTTTGGATTTGATTTGTAGAATTTTTTAATTTCCTTTATTCATTTATGCATTGTATTATAAATGTGTACATCGTGTATTGAGTAATACATAGAAAATATACATTGAATTTTCTCCCAAAGCCATCTCTCCTTATCTTCGATCTTGCTTTCTTTTAGAACTACCCACTAAGGACTGGTTCCGAGAAATTGGAATCGAGAACCGCCCGTTGGTTCCATGGATTCACATGGGAACCGGACCGCCAGTGCGGTCCAGTTCCCAGGTGGATCCATGGAACCAGTCCCACTAAGTTTCACGCAAATGGAGGTGAACGAGAGTGAGAGAGGGAGACGATGAATGAGAGTGAGAGAGGGAGGCGATGAACAGCTAAAAGCGTGACCGTGAGTTGATTGGAGTTGAGAGTCGAGCTTTAGATTAGGGATTTTATGGTTTTCATTTTTCTAAAAATGTTTTCTTTTTTTTTGGGTTGAAATTTTTATAAAAAATTATATATGTGTGTATATATATTATCAGTCTGGTCTGGATGAGCAGATGGGCGATTCCACGTCTAGAATTAGGAACCAGACCGGTACTCACCGGTTCTAATAAATTAGAACCGAGAATCGGACCGGTCCTCACGGGAACCGCCGGTTCCGGGCTGGTCCAGTCTGGTTCCGAGCGGTCCAAACAATTCTTGATTTCTTTGCACAGCTCTAGTAACGCGGAACATGTGCCAGCCCCCTCTGGCAGCTTTGGGAGATGGCTGTCCCATCATAAGAGCCCATCCTGGCCCTATTAGGCCTGCCAAGCGTGATTCTTAGCGTGGGCTTGAGTTCAGTATACCACCTCCAGGCCCAATAACCGATTCTTTGGTCCTAAAATTCTCGTAAAGCTCGGGCCATCCTCGTCGAAACCCGCTTGCCTGTTGATCGCCTCTAAAGCTAATCCTAGTCGACCACGGGTCTCGTCGCTGTGGCCATTCTCGACACCGAAATTGAGATCGCGTCACGAGTCCACTTCGCTTGTTGGTGAGTCGATCTTTGGGTTTTTTTTTTGCAGCGCGGGTGATCTTACGCATCTTCGAAAAGACAAGTGAACATCACCATTCTTGGGTTATATCATGCGACTAAACTCCATATGACTTTTAATTGTGTTTGTCTTTACCTCCTCGCTATAATCAAAAGTCCAAGGATAGGAAATGGGTGGAGGCACTTTGTCCCGTCTCTTGCATGAATATAATAGACGCTCTCGTCCATATGGCCTTTCGACCCCTCCAAAGGCCTCGCGACCAACGGAGCAGAGTCTCTCTCTCTCTCTCTCTGCGATTCACACCATATGCTTGAGCTTCAGCGATTGGCTCGAAGCAGGGAAGAGAGAGAGAGACGAAATGGGCATGCAACTGAAGGTCAATTGCGATTACCTACTTCGGCCGCGCTCGAATCTTGCGGGTCGCCGCCCGTTCCTGACACGTTTGGGTCCATCGCCATCTTCGCCGTCGCAGCGTTCTCCGCAACTCAATGCTCGTCACTGGGTCGAGAGAACTCTCGGTCTTGTTTCGAACAGACCAGCTGCCGGCGGTGGAGCGGGAAGTGGAAGGCGGAGACGGAGGAGCGGAAGGTCTGACGTTGCGGTGGCAGCATCGGGCAATGCGGCGGCGCCGTCCTGGGATAGCTGGAAGCCCGACAGGGCTTCGTCGGCGCCGTCTCTCAGCGACATCGCTTGGCCTGCCGCTGGTTAGCATCATCCCCCGCCTCCGTCGCTAATTACTTCCTCCGTCGGCTTTACTATAATTATTTATCCTTTGCGAAATTCCCTTTTTAGAAAAAACAGACAATATTATTGGCATTTCTTTTGTCGAGTTTCCGTTTGTTTCAGTTAACTTTTCACTAAGTTAACAAATGAACTTTTCTGATTGATAGTGTACCATGAAATGTCCATGAAAGTTTTGCCCTGGCCTAGCTTGGGTACTACTCTTACTGTTCATTGACGTGGGATTGTTTGATTTAGCAAAACAAGTGTAAACAATAATGCCTTGGGTAGAAGGAATCGACATTCTGCATTATCGCTGAGCTTGCGCATAATTTAGGGAATTTCTGCTCACGATTGAAGGATCACAATGTTGTTTGCTAATGCTGTCTTTGAGGGATTCAGTAGAAAAGTTCCTTTTAGTTTCATTCTTCATAGAGAAATCATGATTGTACGAAATTGAAATTTGTTGTTGTTGCCTGTGAGAAGACAGAGAAGACGTTTGTTGTTGATACTGCAATGAGGTAAGTAATTTCACTTGGTCCCTTCAAATGGTTGCTGAGCTGGAAATTAGTCCCATGAACCTCTCGAAAGTTGAAACTCCTGGATGTACTCCGAGTTCTTATCCATGGTCCTTTTTCTTCATTCCTTCTTTGTCGTGTTTTCTCCATGAAAAATCTCCCTCGTGGACTGTCATATAGGTCTTTGTCATTCGGTTATGATTACCATTGTGCAAACAGATGAATGATCTCTCAAATTTGACATTTTGTGAAGTAGTGATGGAAAGCAAGATTATAGATTGACTTTATATTTTCTGGAGGATTTGTGTCTTTGATTGCTCATTCATTGTTGTTCATTTTACATTGCTGAGTCACCTTAACAGTTTGCAACATTTCAGTCTTTTAAATAATAGTATGCACGAACTCAAATTTGTCTATGCCTTTTCTGTTAGAGCACAGTTTAGTGCTAATACAATGACTATATGTGCAGTAATCTGTTATGCGACGTTGATCAAGGTAAATTTTAATTTTGAACTATATCGGCATAATAGGGGCATTTGCTGCAATGGCGATATTTGGAAAGATGGATCAAATTTTAGCACCAAAGGGGATTTCGATGACAATTGCTCCTCTTGGTGCTGTTTGTGCAGTCCTCTTCACTGCTCCCTCTTCCCCCGCTGCCCGGGTACTCCATAGCCCTCCGTTCCTTTCTTTTAGTCTGTTTACAAGTGTTTTGTTCTCAAAAACCTTAGCTGCATTTCATGCAAAACGAGGGTGATTTTTAATATCTAATTGACAAAATCTATACTGGAATGATTGGACTAACAGTTTGTCCACCTTAGTTGAACCAAGAAGAATTGCTTTGCACACTTACGGAGATATTATCATCGTCCTGTTGGAATTAGCAGCCAACTTTATGGCATAATGCCGTGACAGCTCGTGTTGACAATTTCTCTATTTTGAGTACATATTTACTTGTTCCCTAACAATAAGAAAGAGAAGGTGGCATTCATAATTTAGAAAATTCCAAGTCTGCATTGCAAATATAAAAGGTACCTTTATCTTCTTGTATTCGAATTTATCCAATATGAGAAAAATTTCATTGGCAAAACTATTCAAAAAATATCTCGGTACCCAGCAAAAAAGAGAAACATGAAATCACTTGGGTTCATGGCCTCAACTTCTGGAATATATCCCTCTCTATTTTAACATGCACATTGTTTTACAGATTGATACCCAACGCTGTATGCTGTCATCTATCTGTTGATCATTTACTGTGCCAGAGAAAAACTTCAAGCTTCAAATACATATCTAGTATAGCAATGTTCTCATAGCGGTGGAAAATAATATAACCACAGAAGATGACTTTGTCTTGTCCTCTCTTCTGTGGCTTAGTATCTTCCAGTTTCACTTCTTGAGGATCGCCCAATTTGCACCATTTCTTTGTTGTCTCCCGCAATGTGTTGGGTGATATTTCCCTGGATTCTTCGTGCCTGTCAGAAAACAACTGAGCCTCAATTAACCGACAGATATCAACATTACTGTCATTAGACATTTCAAGAAGAACTTGCATTTAGCAGTACCTTCTTTTCTCTCGGAAAGATTGGTGTGGTTACAGGCTTACAGCTGCCACATGGCATGATTTTCTTGCATTTGGCCTAGGACTCATTCATTTCCTCTTCAATGCAGAAGTATAACATGTTCATGGCTCAGATGGGATGTGCGGCCATTGGTGTGCTAGCATTTTCCATGTTTGGGCCAGGTTGGCTTGCTCGGAGCACGGCTCTGGCTGCATCTATTGCTTTCATGATCTATACCCGTTCAACACATCCACCAGGTAACCACCTATTTGTGCACTCATGATTTCTCATCTCAAGGTACTTCATATTACGTGTGTAACACGTATTTAAAAGATAAACCATTTGAATGAACCAAATGCAGCTGCGAGCTTGCCGATACTGTTCATTGACGCTGCCAAGTTGCACCACTTGAATTTTTGGTATGCCCTTTTCCCAGGTGCTACCGGTTGCGTTGTGCTCTGCCTAATTGTAAGTCCCTTTCCTCCTCAAACCCTAGTGTCTTCCGGATATTCGAGGTGTTTATTTTGAAAGCACCCATTTTTATATTTTTTGTTCTGGTCGTGTTTTCCAACTTCAGAGGAGCTTTAGAATGCATATTGCCTACTCTAATAGAAGATCTTTCACTAAGAGTCCAAGTATATGATATTCATGAGTGATGAGTATCTGTTTAACCTGAACAGACAGGTTTAAATGGATGTGTTGAACACCGCACCTCGGAGAACTGGCTAGGCGCACCAAGCATCTTAAGATTTCTGAAAAATATTCATGTGACCATTATGGACAGGCGATCACCTCTGTTTTTTTTTCTCCCCTTCATTGTCATTTTGCTGCAGCAAGAGATGGTATGTTTCTTGAAGGAGAACGCGAAATTCTGACTTGTACATGGACGACAAATTCTTAACTTCGCGAAGCTAAGAAGACCAGGATATTTGTACAGAAGCTATTATACCTGAATCGACTCGATTCCAGCCGAGAAAAAAGCATCCCGAGGCTCGTTCAGCCAGCAACACAAGGCAAATTGGTGTTTTTGCATTGTTTGTACAGATTATAGATGATGGGACAGTGACTGTGGTAGGTGAGGCAAAATGACCTCCTCTGGCTCAAATCTTTCGAAGTTTCTGATGAATGCAAATTGGTGGAATTGAGTGTGTGAACCTTGGAACTCTCTCGTGTCGAGTTTTGCCTAGTTCCATGACGCGACCCCACGCCATTGATCTTGACACTTGCCGTTTGCGAACATTGCCGAGTCAGTTCTGCAATAAGAATTATCTAATAATAGGTCTTTTAGAATGAGATCTACCTATACAGTAACGGTATTTAATTATAAAGGTTGGCTGGGTGGCTGCCCTCTTAGTTTGTTTTGCAATAGTAATGTGCATCGTGACGTTGCCAAGGCGCCTCGAGACCACATTTCCTGGTCCCGACATCATTCCGCATAAAACCATGTTACTTCGGCTGCTCTTTTGAAGAGCGTTCCGATGATCGTTTGGCCATGGTTTCAGAGCAGGAATGTCGAGAAATTAATTTCAATTCCAACTTTTTTCCCGGCTCAATTTCTGTCGCACCTCGAACCTACTAGAATGGAATGACACGACCGTCCTTTCGCCCAAAACACACAACCTTAAACCACAACATGAAATTCAACTCCCAAAAGTCCCCATGACATCCATTTCGCTTTATTGGCTACTAATCAAGAAACCTGAAAAGATTAGGAAAAAAAGGGGTGAGCAATCACAGCTTGGTAAGTAGTGCATATCTCTTCTAAGCAAATTGAGTAGCTAATATATATATATATATATATATATATATATATATAGAAAGACAGAGCAATATTAAAAACTCATAATCCAACTCTTTAATTTACATATCAAATCAAACACGAGTTGTTTCATTTTAACAAGGCTTTATACAAAATAAGAAATACTCATTTAAATCATCATCTCAAATCAAATATCAATGGTCAAGTCTATTGATCAATCTTTATTGAAAACCACGTCAATGGTTCATTCCATTAATCAATCTCAAATCACATATCAATGGTTTATTCTATTCATGAATCTCATATCACATCACATGTCGATAGGCCATTCCATCGACCGATCTATTGCTTAATATCAAACAATGGTCACAACATAACAGCTGATGACATGGCTACTAAGATTCTCCATTGGCAAGGTATTCACTTAGAAAGCTGGTGACTTGGCCTAGAAAGATATCCTAAATCGGTATACATACCCCTTACCCTTCAATGGGTTCACAGCGATATTGAACACAAAACTCACATCCTCCAATACCAGTAATCAAATCCACAATTAATATCACCAATTGATTTCACAAAACAAAACTCATAATTTTTCTTAACTTCCTTCGCCAAACTAAAACACATTTTACATGACATTTTTCACATCATTTCATAAGCCAAATTCACAAGTTGATGTGTACAACATTTCGAAACTTTTTTTATAAAACGTTTCTCAAATCATCTTAGAACCCATTTCGTAAACTAGTTCGCAATATAATACATATATATCCATTCGCAATATCTTTCTCAAAACTATTCTTAAATCATTCTTAAATATTGAAAGGTAGTAATTACCGATCCAGACTTTTATACGACAAACATACTTTAATAACTAGTACGATACTCAAATCTTTATCACTTTCAAAACATGAGTTTATAGACTCAAAAAAGAGATAGCATCACTCACCTGAGAATGCCTATGACCGATAAAGATTACTCAAACTGTTGAACTCGCAATCCTAACAATTAAATAAGAGCGATATCGATGGAGATTTTCAGGAATTAGTTCTTTGACTGTATTCGAGGTTGCGTTCAAGGTTACGTCCTCCGGATGGAAGGACGGCCGTATCACACATCACTCCCCCTTTCTAGCAGGATTCGTGGTGTGATAATTACACGTCACGAAGCAAGCTCAATGCCGTCTTCGTTCACATTAGGATACGCGCGAATGAGAATGAAGAAGGGTGTGAACAGGTTCTGACATCTCCCGCACGACACTTCACCACGCCTTCGACCCGTTGACTTTGACCCTCCACGATTTTCCTTATTTATTTATTTCATTTTTATTTTTTTCCACCCTCGTGATTCACGTGAGGAAATTATTCCATCCTTCGGCGGATCCTCGAGCGATCAAGAGAGGAAAAAGTTTTAGTAATTATTTTTATTGGTTTTTTTATTGGGGTGGGCGGTAAGAAAAAAATTGGGTGCGTATCTCTGGAATCGTAGATTCGGCAGATCTTGTCCCGGAAAGTCCTATGTTGCAAACGTCAGCTCGGGACGGGCACGTGTACCCCGTGGGCCCCAAACCCCCCCACACACCCGATGAAAGCGACCGGACTGGGGCTGACACGGCGCTGACGTCATCGTCATGGGGCTTCCGGTTAGTGGGGACAGCTCTTGGGGGCAGATGCCTTCCCGTCGCCGTCGCGATCGGCGCCTTCTTCGGTGGCGGGACCCGCCGCACCGCATCCCTCCATGACTCCACCACGAGCTTGTTCTTTTTCCTTCTCTTTTTTTTTTCTTTTAATTTCTACCTTTAATCCTTATAAATTTTATTGTACAATTTTGAATTTTGAGCCTGATGATTTTCCCCCAAACACTTAAATTAAGGTGCTAAAAAATTAGGATTAGTACTATGAAAAATCATAAACTGGTACATTTGTGATAAATTTATCTCAACACTAATATTTGATCGTAAAAAACTCTAAACTTGGACATATATGACAATTTCACTGTCTATTAGTTTCCGTTAAATTTTACCGTCAAATTTCTGAGTATAATGACACGTGACAGTTGATGATTATACCAATATGAGGTTATAAGTGTACCAGTTTGTGATTTTTCATTGTATTAATACAATTTAACAAAGGGTAAATTTGTTACAAATATATCAGTTTGGAATTTTTTTATAGTAAAAAAATTAGTTCGGAGTAAATTTGTTACAGATATATCAATTTGAAGGTTTTCATGGTATTTACTCAAAAAAAATTATGACTAATTTAAAAGGTGTCTGGCTTTTGCGTGGGACGGGTCCGATTGACTCCGCCGTGCGGAGCGGGAGCTTCGTTTCGACGGCGAGGTGATTTTGTACCCACGGCGAAATCAAGAAACACAATAAAAAAGAAAAGAATAAAGAAAAAAATTGAAGCTAAAAAAAGATGGTGGGTTTGACTACGACTTGAGGACCAATGAAACCAAAAGACAGGAGGCCACGTCGCACCTGGGTGTCCACGTCAGGTGGGGCCCCCCCTTGCGGTAGCGAGATTGGGCTCGGCTTTGGAGGTTTGCGTGCGTTGGAAAATGCTCGGGCGAACCAAATTCAGGCACGTGTGAATCGACCGGACCGATCTCAACCGTCGATCAAGCGAACGCCACGCACTCCCTCGCGTTATCCGACGTGTCGAAACGACTCGGCTATCCTTGTACCAGGTTTTGGATGAGAGGATCTTTCGCATTTCTGGTCGCGAAGATCAGCTTAGGACAAGACGGGCTCGTCCGATCTCAACAGTACACGTCGCGCCTCTTCGTGATTTTCGAAAAGGAAATTTTGGAGGGGTGGCCGATGGTGTGTCCTGGGTGAAACTTGATAAAACGTGACCTCTGAGATGGTCGGTAGGTAATCCGAAGAAAAGGACGGGGCGCGGATGGACGGTGGGGGTGGTGGTATGCCGTATGGGTAAAAGCCATATAAGATCTTCCAAGAGATTGAGCTCCTGCATATGATATTCCCCAAAATCAGAAGCTTCATCCTTCGTTTCCAATCTATGACCTTTCTTTCCCCTTTTTTGATACGTTGACCTCGAGTTAAACTGCCACTGAGAGAAAATTCATCGCGTTTCGGGGGGAAAAAAATTATTCAAAAAGTCATAAACTTATTGTACAGCGGCCGATTCAGACATAAATCTTTCAATCTTTCAATCTTTCAATTATGACAATTCAGTCGTAAACCTTTCGATAATTTACCAATTTAGCTGTAAACTTTTTGATTGTACTAATTTAGTCCTAAACCTTTTGACTAATCATCAAAAGGTTTAAAACTAACTTAGCATGATTAAAAAGTTCATGACCGAATTGGCTGACGTACAATAGGTTTAGGATTTTTTGAACAATTACACCTATTTCAATTGCGTTGTTTTTCGGGACAAATAAATAATTTAAAAATAGTGTTATTACTACGAAAAACCCCAAACTAGTATATATGTGATAAATTCACTCCAAATTAATTTTTTGATTACAAAAAACCCCTAAACTGATTTACCTATGATAAATTTACCCTCCGCTAGTTTTTATTAAATTTTATTATCAAATTGTTAAATTAAATACCACATGGCAGTTGACGAATATACCAGTTTGGAGTTTTACTCTCCGTTTGTCACAAGTGTACCAGTTTGTGGTATTTTTTTTTTATCAATCTAATTTAACGGAAAGTAAATTTGTCATGAATGTAACGATTTGGGGTTTTTGGTTATTAAAAAATTAGTTTTTGGTAAAATTATCACAGTTGTACCTGTTTGGAATTTTTTATGATCAAAAATTTGTTTATGGTAAATTTATTACAGATATATCAGTTTGGCATTTTTCGTAGTATTAACCTAAAAAATATTTTCTAAAAAATAATTGTTTATATTGCTTACAAAAATAAATCGAAGAAAATTATTTTCATCATCTACAAAAGCGTTTAGACATATATTGTTGTCGATAATAATAATATTTTTCATTAATTAATTATTTTAACTGATCAAATTTTAGGAAAATATTTTTTAAATCATTTATTTTTTTACGAAATAAATGAAGCCTACAAGTTTAGTTTCTAAAGGTGCATGATGTCCCGAATCAGTGACAGTATTGACCAAGCAAAACATTGGCAGCCTCTTTTCCAATCTCCCATTCTCCATTGTCTTCATGACAAACTTGCTTCTTCCTCTCTCTTCGTCAGAAATCGGACGACAAGCAATTATGATCAGCAAAGTCAACTCTTTTTCTTTGGAAAAAGTTTCCTCGACAGTGCCTGCCACTGAGAAAGGATCAAAATCTGCAAAGGGTTGTCGGCCCAGGAGAGCTTGAAAACATCTGCATATTTGCTTATTGAAAGAAACATTCACCACTGAGATTGAACAGCTTCAGCACATCATGCTGATAAGCCGATGGAAGAGAAACTCTACCCTTTTTAAGACTGATTAAGGATGTGGGTCACCCCGTATGCGCCTCTCAGCTGTCGAGTTCGGTCTCTCGCACCACCAAATCGACCATGCGAGCTCCAGTTCTCGAGTTAGTTTCCGGAGCATGAAGGTCTCTTTATTTCGACGTTCCGTTCCATTGCAGGAGCTCCAGGATGAATTTACAGATCACAGTATGAAATTACAGATCACAGTAAAAACTCCATTAATCTAGCAGAGGCAACATGCTCAACATTCTATTGATAAACAAGGTTTCATAATTTAGTTTACACAGAAAGCAGAAGATCCCATTTGAGGGGTAATCTCCAAGAAAACAAAACCTAAGACAAGGAAACCACCACAGGTCTGAAATTTCCTGAGAAAACTCACTACAGCATTTGGACAGATGCTAGCTATTGATGGGGCTTATTGCATGCTTATAGCGTGTCCCCTCATATGATACAAGAAACAAAGGAGCGACGGAAGGACAACGAAGGCGCCCTCAGTATGACCAAAACCAAAAGGCGGGATCTTCAGCATGGAATCCAAAGCTAGACGAATTTGCGGGCGGGACGGCGTAATCAGCATTTTCGAGCTTTGGATAATTGCGCGTGGGCAAAAGGCTCCTGCTCAAATTATCTTCTTCATCTTGAGAAAGATCCGACTGGTCAGGTTCGAAAGCATAGGAAGAATCGCCGGGCTCCAAGATCGAAGAGCGGCCAGCGTCAGTGTAATGCGGACTTTCAGAATCGAGCATGTCACTCTTGACCGAGCAAATATCTTCAGGCCGGCATGTAGGAATAGGTACTCTAGACACTTCGTCCTCAGAGACAGAATCGGTAATGGGGTTCTGGAATGGCCCTTGAGATGATTTGCTGGACAACTCGGAACTCTCCTCCTCCTTTCCCTTGTGAGGCAGCTTGTCCGAGAGGTTAAGAACCTGGTAAAAGCATTCATCAGTTCATCAAATTTTCCAGACCATGTAATATATAATAATACACTATCTGGACATTTTCTGGCAAGCATGAAAATGTGACCGCTGAAAGATCAACTATGAACTGATCATACAGCTAAAGCCACAGTTTTTGGAGGGTTTGAATGCAGAAAGTAGTTTTGAACTATCAAGATCCTGACCTCAGCTTTCAGATCATTCCTCTCCTTGACGAGAGTGTCATAGTCCGACTTCAAGCCGTTATAAGAAGCTTGCAAAGCTTCGTAATCCTTCTCTAGCTGCTTTGTCTTCCACCGTGCACGCCGATTCTGAAACCATATGGCCACCTGTCGCGGCTGCAATCCAAGGTCTTTTGCCAACTGGACTTTGCGATCTGGCTCGAGCTTGTTCTCTGCTTCGAAACTCTTTTCAAGAAACTGTACCTGCTCAACAGTTAGGCGCCTCTTCTTTTCAGGCTGATGGAAGTAATCCTCCAGGTCGTCATCCCCGTTTTCATCATGGTCGATTGACCGGAAAAATGGCCTGCTCAATCTGTTTCCCCTGTGAGCATCTTCGAAGCTCACCATGGCTCTGGGACCTACACCACAATACCATGTCAATGAGGCAGTGTCCCGTAAGGACCATTGACCACTAGGAACAACAGGGTCCTAATTACAACTCATTCCGAAAATAAACAGACCATTCTTCACAAGAAGCTGTACATGCTGAAGAACAGCTCTTGGGTTAATAGGGCAGTTCTTGAATATACACTGGTGGATCAGTTGCACCTGCACAGTTTTACACTAATCTATGTGTTCTATTTCACCAATGATTGTCCACTATACGAACTCACAGTACAAAAATGAATCGAACAGACAAAGAAATCTATCCATCCACCGAAAGAAACGAACCCAAGCTCCACAAACAGAGTTTACATGAAGGTATATAAATTCCTCAAAATCGAGATAGAGAGAGAGAGAGAGAGAGAGAGAGAGAGAGAGAGAGAGAGAGAGTACCCAGAAAAGGACAAGACCCAGAAAGGAAAAAGGCATCAGAAGAAGGAGGAGGAGGGACCCTCTGCTTCTGAAGCAGAGTCGTGATAGCTGAAGCCGAAGCACCGCCCGCCATCAGCAAAGGTTGCAAGCAAATAAGGAAGGACAAAAAAGGGGGGTTCTCGGTCAAAGTCTCTCGCTCAAGCTGCTTCCATGAAAGCAGTTTCTTCAGGCGATCAACTTTCTCGGTTTTCTTTCACTTTGCGGTCTCTGTTGAGGTGGAGAATCTAAGGCTTGTGGCGGAAGAAGCTGGTGATGATGATCTCTGTGATGTGAGAAGTGTGGGAACACCGGCTGCACACACCCATCAGTCAGAGGGACACAGGAGCAAGAATTGAACTGATCTCGAGCTGCTGGAGAGAGGGAGAGAGCTTCGGGTTGTGGGGGGTTGGTTGGCCCTGAAATGGCGCGATGGAACTTTGTGCAGGCTGCAGAGGGGGAGAACAACAAAGGAGCCTCTTCCTTTTCTCTCTTTATAGGAAGAAGAAGACGAAGAAGAAAGAGAGACTTTTTCCTTGATTCTTGATGGGGGTTAATATAGTTTCTCGCCTTTTTCTTATTCTCCTGGCCAGTGGAGAGTAGGGATGCGCGAAAAGATAAACGGGAACCGTCCAGATCGCCTGGGATCGCTCCGAACGGGACCGGTGGTTCCTAAATGATATATTCATTTAATATTTATTTATTTTTTTTAAACCATAAATCTCTAAATTAAACCTCACTCGCTTGATACTTACAGTTTCACATTGAGCTAAGAAATACCTTCTTTCGTTTTTGCCCTCACGCTCACTCTCACTCTCTCTCGCTCTTCTCAGTCGATGCTCGACTCACCGTTTCCAACTCTCCATCTCCGTCTCCATCCCCGGCTAATGGGACCGATTTCATAGACCCACTCGAAAAACCGAACCGGACCGCCTATCCAGTTCCCGGGTGGGTTCATGGAAATAACAACCAATTCCCAATTCTAATTTTTGGGAACCGGTCCTTAGTGGGCGGTCGCCGATTCTAAGGTTGGAACCGCCCACTCGGACTATTCTCATCCCTAGTGGAGAGTGAGGTTCCGTGTTTACTATGATGCCCCTATTTAGTCTTCGTGCAAACTACAAACATTAGAACTTACAAGTGTAACCTTATTTATATGTATTTATTTTAACGTATTGGTGCCCGCATTTCTAGTACTCTCTTATTCCCTCTTGTAAAGAAATACCCTCTTGTTATTTTACTCCGTAGTGACCCCGAAATTCAGACGAGAACCAAGATGGAACCTTTTAAGGACCTACATAGGTCCAGCGTGACCTTATTTATATGTATTCTTCTATTTATGCAAAGGTAATTACAAAATACCAGAAGATTATATCGATTTTGTATATTTGGTACTACGGACTCGTTCACGCCCTATCGAGCAAGGGATTCTTCGTCGGTTAAAAAGGAGTTGCTGTCATCCACTTCTTTATAAACTTTCTTCACGGCTCAAGGTCGGTTACACAATAGGAGTCTCCAATTCGACTGGCGAGAATTAAGAACCAAGCGTTCATCAAATTTCATTATACTACCAACGAGTCATCGGCACGATATCCCGTGCCCGTTGGTACCTTTTCGCGGTACTCCGGTAAGGAAAACCTCGCCGTAAATACGATACCATACAGGTAGGAACACTGACAAGAGGGGTTTCCTCGGACATGGCGAGAGAAAATCGGAAGATGGACCGACGAGCGCGCCGGTGGAATAAAGCACCACGTGTCTAGATAAACAAGGAAAAAAAACACAACATTGGATTCCAAAAAATCACATTTCACTGAGACGGGCAAAAGCCCCACTTTCCTGGTATAGCCGTGCGAAATCGAATTTTGCTCTCCTGGTGTGTGGGTTAGGTGCGTGAAAGTGCGTGGAAGATGACACGAGGGGCCTCTTTGCAAGGACCCAACCACGAAGTGGGCAAACGGGCAAAAATTCAATGAATTTGGCAGCAGAGGCAGACGTAGAAAGAGAACGAGGCTCAGGAAGAAAACAAAGCCCCTCCCCCCCAAAAAAAATAATAAAATATGTTATTATAAAAAAAAAGAGGAAGGAGGGGGGAGAATCCTGTCCAATCAGTCGCTATTGAAGGAAGGAACGGGTGGCAAGGCTCCCCCATAATATAAAAAACCACATTTACTTTTTCATAATTTAATTGAAAAATGCCAAAAAACAAATTCATTTCTTTCTTTTTTGGCATTTAGTGGCGCTTGGGATATAAAAATCATTTGGGGGGGGGGAGAGAAAGCGAGAGGGGCGAGTCGGGGGTGGGACAGGTGACTCACCCGCCGCTTGACCTGGCGATTGCCGCCCCACCGTCCCCCCCCAACCCAACTCAGCCGGCCTCCGCCGGGCCACGTCAGCGTAGCCCCGGCGGGCCCCGCCGCGCGTCGCTCTCTCCCTCTCTCTCCATCTCTCTCTCTCACTTGGCTCGTCGCGGGGGGAAGGAAAGTGACACGAGACGACTCTCGACCCGAATTTGATATATGCGAGTTGGCCTCTTATCAGTGGGACGGGGGACGAGGCCAAGGCAGGTCCCCGTCCCCCCCCCCCCCCCACACCTTGGCCTCCACGCGCTTATCGCCCGCTTGTCCACTCCCCGCCACCGTCGGATCGCTTTCATGATATTTGATTCCTAATTTTGCGGGATCGGATTAAAAGTGCGGCGCGAAATTCGGACAGATAGATTGTATTCAATGGCGTCGCTGGGGTCGTACCTCGTAACCTATTTCGGCGCGCCCGTGTTGCGTGCACGTGTTCAGTCGTCGATGGCCCAGCCGACTCCGTAGGATTTCCGCGGTTTAGAGTACGACTAGATTCCCGTTCGAGGGTAAATTACCCGAAAAATCCTAAACATATTGCCTTTTTATCAATTCGGTTTTAAACATTTTTTATTTTGCCAATTGAGTCATAAACCTTCTCGAGCGAGGCCATGCTCGCCTGTTGTTTCATATAGGACAATTGTTGTCCATTGGATCGATAACTCAATTGACAAAATTAAAAGATTTAATACCGAATTGGTAAAAGTACAATAAATTTAGGACTTTTTGGACAATTCTACTCTTGGACCTGTGTGCCCGTTCTACGTGCACGTGTCCACTTGCTCCATAAGATTTCGCGGGTCATTATACGACGGAGATCTCCATTCTAAGGAAAATTGTCTAAAAAGTTCGAAACCTATAAACACATTAATTTTGCCGATTGAGTCCTAAACCTTTTCAGAAAAAGTCACCCTCGCCTGCCGCGTCATGTGGGGCCTCCACGTCAACGATTTCCGATCGAAATTGGATGGATGGATGGACTCGATTGGCAAAACGACTGAAATTGGTTGTCCACTTTTTTTTTTTTTTTTGCGAGCTCTTTGGAGCGGCGTGAACGGACGGTCGATTGCGTACGTGCGGCGGTCACACGTCCAATTCGAGCTCGACGATATCTCGAATGAGCTCGCGCGATGACCGGAGAGACGATTTCCTTTCGGGACACGGCTGGCGATTCGAGAACGCAAACCGATCGGTCACGTGAACTCTTTGGAGCGATGCGAACGAGCGGTCGACCGTGTAAGCGCGGCGACGGTCACGGTCGCTTTCGTACATGGCCTATGAACGACGGACCGTCTTTGTCCCCAACGCGTACTAAACAGCGAATGATCTTAGGAAGGCCCAATAGGGATGAAAACGGCCACGTATTGGGCCTGACGTGATCATCAGAAGGCCCAAATCCTCGTCCGCGAGGCCCAATAGGAAAATCCCGGGGTACTATGAAATGTGCGAGTGCGGCCTTCGATGTTCCGATTCTACAATCTCTTTCCACAAGTGCCATATGGAAATACAGCCTGCCTCAATTGATTGGCACCGGCACGGCAGTGAGGCCCAAGCACGACCCGTTTGCACGACACGGTACGAGACGCGAGGTGCGACTCGAGTTACGAAGAGAAAATTCGAATATGATGCGGCACGATAAGTCTAACTTTATATGTTGACACGAATTGACACTAATTAATACGTTTTCGTCATAATTATATTATTTGACATGCGGAATCAAAATCAAGATGCTTATATGATGCGAAAGCACGATTATGACATTCTAACAAGATTGCCCGTGACACAGAGACCAAAACCAAGCCTGGCTTGATATCTTCATCGATATGTTTTGCATCATTTTATTTTTTTTTTTGCCAATACAATCCTCTAAGTACTCCATTTTTGTTTTTAGGGTGCAAATCAAAACATATCTCGTCCCTGGCTCTATTTCTGGCTAGAAATAAAAAAAATCAATTTCTCTTCCCCGGACAAGTTTCTAAGCAAAAAGTAACGTTTGATAACGATATAAAATTTCTGTTCCCGGAATAGAAATTCGTTTGATAAGTTATTCTTAAATTTCTGTTTCCGGCGGCTGGCTGGCGAGTGGCGACGGGTAGGTGGCAAGTGGCGATGGGTGGCGGCAGGCGAGCGGGCGGGAGGGGAGCGGCGGTGGACGACCGGCGAGTGGCAGTGGGCTGTGGTGTGCAAGCAGTGAGCAGCGGTGGGCGGTGGCAGATGGCCGGTGAGCAGAGGCGGGTGGGCGGGAGCGAGTGGGCAGCGATGAACAGCAACTGGCAGCAACGGACGGCCGGCGAGCGACAACAGGCGGCGGCGGTGTTGGGCGGCATGCGGCAAGTGGGCAGCAGTGGGCGGCAAGAGTAAACAATAAAAGAAAGTTGTTATTTCTATTCCGAATCTATTTATGGGCCAAAATTTATCCTAAAAATAAAACATAAAATAAAATTATTTTACCGAACCTATTCTGGGGAACAAAAAAAAATAGTAAAATAAGGAAACAAAATGATTATCATTCGTTAATTAGTAGTCTAGGGTTACTCTCCAAATTAGATCATATTGGTTCTACGTGATCTTCCAGCCTTGAAGTTATTCAATTACACACGTGTCATAGGCCCTCGACTAATTCAAACTCATCGCGACATGGTAGCTACGCTGGTTTTACCTAGAAGCAACACAAACATGTCTCAATCTCTCACATCCCTCGTTTAGATTCCGCATCTTTCGGCATGTCACGTGGTTTCAAATCTTCGACCCGAGTCGAGACACTAAACCCTGCAGATTGGTGCTTCTGGAGCATGGCATCCCCGTCCAGTGGAGGATTCACTTGGGCTGAGCACAAGTATGGTTCCACTCGGGAACTTGATCGAATCAGCCGGTTCTAGGCAGTTCCCGGTACTTAAAATTTCGAACGGGTGATAATTGGCCGGTCCTTGATTCCAGTTGTGAACCGAACTGAACCGAGCCGCCCAAATTGCCCAGACCGGACCGTTATTTTGTTTTCTTCTTACAATTTTATTATAACAAAACGATTTTCAAAACGATCCTTATTATCACAATGGCTGAGTGGCTCATCCACTTGCAATTACAACATAAGATGTCACAAAAACTAGCTTCGTATTCCCAGCAAGTTGCGGAGAAAAAAACGAAAGAAAGAAAGAAAGAAATCACTGTTGGTGCGTGGACCGATCTGGGAATCGCATCGGATTGATTCTAAGATCAGGTGGACCGGTTCCCAATTTGCTCGTCTAGTTCTAGATCTATCTTGAAACTGATCACTCCTAGAATTCACGGACATGTCAAATTGAAGGTAATTCCTTCATATTTCCCTACAAAAAGTTTGTATTGCGCACGTGGTGATAAGAGCAAGGCGATCCGGCAGGACATAAAGATCTCTCCTTCGTGGCCGAGAGCCGATGACATGATAATCACAAGCTCAAGGAAATATCAGCTGGCTAATCTACATCAATCAATGCCGGAATCCGTCCTCGGTCCCTATCTACAACGAAAGACCCATCGAGGCCGACCATTCGGGAAGAGAACGAACACGCGAGATCAATCCTTCCGGCCGCGAAAGTCGGTAGCTTTGTCGCTGCAAGAACCAATCGAGCCCCGGACCTCCCGCTCCTCGGGTCTTTTCGTGTGATTCCGAGAGGCTGACCATGGCATGGCGTGGACCCCCATACCTGTGCTGCTCAGTAGACGAAGAAGGAAAGCCCGCCACAACACGTTGAGACTCCATTAGGAATCATTTAAACCGGGCGGTGCGTTGCTACCCCACCGCACCACTGCACGACCAACGTTGCTGTACTGTACTTGCTACCGTATCTCTTGAGACTTTGATCCAACTTCTGTCCTTGTTTGGAGTAAATTCCTGAAATTTGGACTCTAGAAACTTTAAAGCTGTTAAATTCTGTATAAGTATCTCAAATTGTATTTGCTCACACATCAAATTCTAATCTAAAAACAGCCATTACGTGCGCGATCCATGCAGATACATGCGGCCGAGGATTACTGTGTAACTGTAGGGAGATATCCAATTATAGGAGGAGAAGTGTAGTTAGCAATGGAAGTGTGATCATGTCGATTCAGCAGCATCAAAAAGCAACCATTGGAATAATTAGCAAGTCAAATGGCTATTTGAACGTTCCTTATCTTTCTTCCACTTGCCTAAAGTGCACTTAAACGCTAGATTCTGTCAACTGAGAGTGTGAGAACAACAGGTTCTCACGCAGCAAATCAAATTGCATACATCTGAATAGAATCGCCGGCGACCCCACGGCACCTGAGACTCAACCCCACCAATTTGATTGGGAAGGTTCTAATTCCATCTTCACCAAAACAATGACAGAGACAAGCCTGAGGCCTCTGACCCTTCTTGCAATATCACTAACAAAACAAGACAAAAGTTAAGTTCTTTCCCCACTTTCTTCTTGGGTAACCTTATGGATCTTTTTACTGTTTTGTATTCTTTTATTCCTGGTTATAGTTGACTGCTTCAGATGAAGCGAAAGAGAGAAGAACTTAGTGATTTTCAATACTCGCATGAGTAAATGGGCGGCGGGATGGGGACCCATCTCTTTCGGCTCACAGCCGCCCAATTTGGGAGTGCAATAAGATGATCCAGCACCAAGTTTGTCCCAATGAAATTGCATCCACATGTTTCAAGCATCAGGGGAAGGAGGGAACTACAGATAACCTGAAAGGGAAATTAAAGTACCAGTCAGGAATCCACCATAAAAAGAATAGGCCACTGAATAGATGAGTCTAGTAACAAGAAGAAGCATCTCCATGGAAAGCTCAGCAAGTGTACCTGAACAGACAAACAAAATGAGCTCAGACAGACCACAACATGGATCTGGGAACCTAAAGATTTGAAGGCAATGGTACCAGTAGACAGTAAAGAAGGCAGCCCGTTTTTTAGAGCAAATCCTTATGGCCTTCAAAAATTGACTCTGAGGAATGAGGACTCTGCCATGTCGTGGAAGGCACGAGAATAGTGCAGATGATACTCGGTTGATATCTGATGTTACTTGGTTGATAAGCTTTGGAGTCTTTTGGAGCAGTTACTAGGGCAGTGGCTCGAGCATCATGCTCGAGCACTTCCAGAGAGGTCCATGTGAATGTGATGTGGGAGTGGGACACACTGAAAAGGCCATAAATTAGCACTATCGTCAAAAACAGCACCATGACTTGCACCTATCATCAAGCAACTTGCTCACGTAATGTACTTCTCAACCTAAAAATCCATTTTGTTTTGATGCTTGCACAAATTGTTAATGCATAATCAACCACCAATTAACTGTAGATCGAAACTTCTGAATCAAACTTAAAGATCAACACCTCTTTGACTTTGAACTCGAGGTATCGTGTAGACAATTTCATTACATAACTGGTATGCACCACCAAACAGGCAATGCCTTTAAAACTTCAGCAGTGCATATGCAAGCAGGCACAAAGTGCAAGTACAATCCTTTAGTCAAGAAAGGAGAACAAAGAATTTGCTTGTGGGAGCATCTGTTCCTGAAGCCTTTTCTCTCTTATATCTTAAAAGTAAAGCAAATCGAAGCAGCAGCACGAATAATAAGGTGTCATTTTCTCAGAGTCTAGATCTTTCATATCAGGTTTCACCGCCATCTCAAAGTCTATAAATACGAGCCCAACTGTCGATGCTCGAATTATAAAAAAATACTCCTCAACAAAAAGTAATGAAAGGAAGGGAAACGGTGTGTCTCCTTTCATTTCCTGTCCCTCCCTCCATCCAAAGTCCTCAAGTTCCCAACATACTTAATTCATATTCTTGGCTACTTCTTTAACGGTTATCATAACATATGCACTAAACAGTTCTTCAATTATCAGGGCAGCATGCAACAGAACGAAGGTTATGTAGATTGGAGGAACAGACCTGCACTCATAGATCGTCATGGAGGCATGGTGGCGGCCTTCTTTGTCTTGGGTAAGCTGTCAACTAACTATTGAGAGCTCATTTTCCATGATTCTTTCAAGGGTTGCAGAAATTACCAGAAAACCTCTCTCAACAACCCCCCCACCTCCACAAAAAAAAAAAAAAAAAAAGAGGAAATAAAAAGATTATCTCATCCTGTTTATCAAGAGTATAACAGGACTTGTATTGTTTATTTGAGGAACTTAGTTGTGGAGGTGCTGGAGAATTTAGCATACCTGGCTAATGCAAGCAACCTTGTGGTCTACCTGACAAAATTCATGCATTATTCGCCCTCCAACTCTGCCAATATCGTTACCAATTTCATGGGAACAACTTTTCTCCTTGCTCTCCTTGGTGGCTTTCTAGCAGATGCTTACATCACAACCTACAGAATATATCTGATGAGCGCTGCAATAGAGTTCATGGTAAGCTTCTACCAAAACTTCTCATGCTTCTCTTTTTCCACTAATGGATTTCACCAGTTTCTTCAGATATCCTCTTATAGCATTCTTTTGTGGT
Source organism: Syzygium jambos (assembly GCA_031216235.1). Lineage (NCBI taxonomy): Eukaryota > Viridiplantae > Streptophyta > Magnoliopsida > Myrtales > Myrtaceae > Syzygium > Syzygium jambos. Next base: position 2,175,896 of record CM062221.1, read on the forward strand.
TGATGAGCCATGACAAGGCGTTAGATGATAATCAGTCTCCATCAACTATCTTCACCAGGGTGTGAGAGAAACCATTAGAACTCATCATATTGTAAATAGTCCTGAAAATCCTGTGAAGATGCACCAGATGCAGACTGACATCATCTGATGCGAAGAGCATGCAGACACTCAATGCTGGTCCTGAGCCAAAGAAATTCGCCAATTTTTAAAAATACAATGGTGTTAGGAATGTAGAACCACTTAACTATATCCCTGCTATTTTCAACTGGACGTCCATGTCTCTGTGGACATAACATTCAATAGAAAAAGAAAGGAGAGAAGCTCAACTGTGACATGGAACCGCAAATGAAAATGAAGAAGGTCACTAATCTCCATCACTATGTCCAGAATGATGTTTCTTACCAACATACGGGGGCACTTCTTTCATCATTGTAATAACCAAAAGGATCGGGAAATGGTAAAAATGACCATTTCCTTTGGCCATAGTGCCATAGAGTATGACAAAGCAACTAAAAGGAAGAATCTACGTTCATCTCTATGCTCAAGGCACAGGAAAGTGATTCCCTCTGATTCTTAGACTCCAACTAAGGGGTTCCCCTGGCAATTCCAGAATCCTAAGTTGCTATGTGCGTATGGTGGCCAAAAGAAGAATCTACTTTCATCTTTGTGCTCTGTACCCCAACTATGAAACTCTATTGCTGCAGGACTTTCTGACTAGTTTAATGTTATCTAATGTTTTATTGATTATTGACAGCAAAAAAGAGTTTGATGTTATCACAATCAAAATCTTACTAGTGTTGAAATAGCACAGGGGTTGCTAGTTCTCACGATTCAAGCTCACATACCTTCATTAAAACCACCAAGTTGTGTTTCAGCTGGCGCCCATTCTCCGTGTCAAGGACTCGGTGGTCCAAAAGCAGTGATGTTGTTTGCAGGCCTCTATCTGGTAGCTTTTGGAGTTGGCGGGATAAAAGGCTCACTACCTCCACACGGGGCTGAGCAATTCGATGAGACTACCCCAGAAGGCAGGAAGCAGAGATCAGCCTTTTTCAACTATTACATTTTCTGCCTCGCTTGTGGGGCTTTGATGGCTGTCACGTTTGTGGTTTGGATTGAAGATAACATAGGCTGGCAGTGGGGCTTTGGGATATCGGCTGCAACAATTCTGATCTCCATCCCAGTCTTCCTCCTCGGTTCTTCTACCTATCGGGTAAAAACACCCACAGGAAGCCCCATCACAACCATGTTCAAGGTAATAATACATCTTTACAACAGTAAAAGTTACGGGCTACATGCCTCACATTGAGAATGACAAACCATTTTTTTCCTGGCGTCCAATAGGTGCTGGCAGCATCGATCATTAACACTTGCAAATCTAGGAAACCATCAAATGCTGTAGTGAGGATGGCAACAAGCCCATCTCATAGCGAGCCAGAGGATGTAGAAGCCAAAGGAAAGGAGCCAAGTCAGACCCTGACGGTACATCTTGGATTCCTAAACAGAGCAGCGATAAAAAATCCCAGCTACCCAATGCTCGAATGCACCGTAAGTCAAGTGGAAAGTGTCAAGACGGTGATAAAGATTCTCCCCATCTTCATGTCGACTATAATTTTGAACAGCTGCCTCGCGCAACTCTCAACCTTTTCAGTCCAACAAGCAGCCACGATGAATACCAAGCTAGGCTCCCTGACAGTCCCGCCGGCTTCCCTCCCCATCTTCCCAGTCCTCTTCATAATGATACTAGTGCCAGTCTACAACCACCTAGTCATACCATTTGCGAGGAAAATCAATAAAACCGAACTGGGCATCACTCATCTCCAGCGCATTGGGACAGGGTTAGTTCTGTCCATTGCGGCAATGGCAGTGGCAGCTTTGATTGAAGTCAAGAGAAAAAAAGTAGCCGCAGAATCTGGGAAAATAGATTCTGCCGGGCCACTACCGATCACGTTCTTGTGGATAGCACTGCAATACTTGTTCCTTGGATCGGCCGATCTTTTCACGCTGGCAGGCATGATGGAGTTCTTCTTCACAGAAACCCCGCGAAGCATGCGGTCCTTGGCCACGGCGCTCTCCTGGGCATCATTGGCCATGGGCTACTACCTCAGCTCGGCACTCATCTCCATAGTCAATAACATCACCCACATGTTTTCTCGGACACCTTGGATGTCCGGCAGCAACTTGAATCACTACCACCTGGAGGGGTTTTACTGGCTACTGTGCGTACTAAGCGGAATCAATTTCTTGCATTACCTCTTCTGGGCTACTCGCTACAGCTACAGATCGACTTAAGATACTAAACGGGAAATAAGTGCCGGCATCCGACTAGTACCATGGAGATATCCGCGCTGAGCAATTTTTACTTCCTCGAAAGCGTCATGTCTAGCTTTCCCGGAGAGAAAAAGTCTCGGCTCTCCTCGCAGGGTCGACTAAATCTATAGCTCAGTACCAGGAATTGTGAGCTGTCGCCATTCGTCTCTTGGGGATGTTCCACCTCATTCCTTGTGTATATTTGCTAGACTAATAAATGCAGTTGCATGAGATCTCCTGTTGTCTTCACATATTCCCCGATTTCATCGCTAGTAGGAAATTCGAAACCCGTCACTCAAATTGGTTCTAATGCTCATTGACGAACTGAAACACAATAACTAGCTATAAAGAAAAGTTACACGTTCTCAGCAATCCAAACGCTCGATACCCATGACGAAATTCTCCATTAATCCGATCGATAGAGCTCAAATCCATGCGAGAGACTGCACACAAACATGATCGGCGTTGCAGTCACATTATACACTTCTCATCGCCGGAAACAAAAACCGCATGCACGCACCCTCCCGCAATACAGGTTAAGATTCTTCTCAAAAGTACATATTTGTCTCTCGCCTCAGGCCTTTTGACTTCGGTTCTTGATGGGTCATTGCGCTCTTAAGATTAGCTCAAACATGTTCTACAGGTAGTGAAGGTGGCGGTAGTTTCCGACTTCGGGTGCTACACTCCAAATCAAACGTACGGATTTAATAAGAATTATCCATAAGACAGCATAAATCGGGGATGTAGCTCAGATGGTAGAGCGCTCGCTTAGCATGCGAGAGGTACGGGGATCGATACCCCGCATCTCCATCCAACTTTTTTAAGCTTTGGTTTCCTCGACTTTCACTTCGTCTTCTTCGTGCCAATTCGTTGCATCTTCGATCTTTTCAGCTTCACTGACATCTCAGTGATCTTTTGTTTCTCTCTTATGTTTCTCTCATCTTTTGTTTCAGGCGAAGTTGTCGGAGATTCTACAGTTTCACGCAGCGAAAGGGTGAAGAGATGCGCGTTCGAATCCTGCGCCAGTTCAAAGCGCACACCCTCTTGCTGCAGCTTGACCAGATTTTTTGTGGGTCGCAGTTGAATGGAGAACAGCAAGATTTGTTCAATGGCGTAAACTCGAGGGCGGTTTGATTCGGGCTTTCTTGCTCAATCAACTTACTAGCTCTGGGCATGCAATGCAATGATCGAGACAGATGGGAAAACCTTTTAGATTTATCATCATTGTACAACGCTGGCTAACGCTAAGGGAATGAATTTCAATCGGCTTCTTGCAATCCGCCGATCACGACGGACCCCACGATCAGCCCCGCCGCCCCCACCACGAGCCCCCCCGCGACCACCGCCTGCACCGCCACGAGCCCCGCCGAGTCGTCCGGGATCAGCACCACCGCGGCGAGGGCCGCCACCAGGATGGGCAGCGCGGCGGATGCCAGCGCCGATGGCGACACCGCGGCGGCCCGCTCGAACAGGCTGAGCAGCCCCAGCTCCTCCGCCTTGGAGAACACCCCGAGCCTCTCGATGGAGGAGAGGGTGAGCCCCAGCCCCTCCGCCTTGGAGAGCAGGCCCGCCTTCTCCACGTTGCTCAGGACCTTGCGCTTCTCCAGCTTCTTGAACACGTCCACCTCCACCTCCTCGCTCCCTTCGAAGAAGATCCCCGCCCCGTACCACTCCTTCTTCCAGCTCTCGTCGTACTTGTTCACCTGCACGCCGCCCGTGAAGCATCAATGGCATCGGCTCGCTCTCACGGGGTCACCGGCCTCAAACGGAGAGCAGCGCAGGGCACGAGAGGAGTAGTTTTACCTTCTTCGGAGCCATGGCGACGACGGTCAGGGCCTTCCTGGCGGGGGTCGAGGAGAGGGAGCCGCGGCGGACGAGGCCGGAGAGGTAAGCGGCCGGCGACGGAGTAGCGACCGCCATTGGTGGTGGTGGTTCAGCGGATCACCTGCGAATTCTAGAGAGAGAGAGAGAGAGCGAGGGCGAGCTTGTGCTTGGTTGGTGGCGATGGGCTGGGGTGGGAGTGTGCCAGCGAATCGGATGGTGGTGCGTTGCGCCACGTCGGACGATGGTTCGGGGGAAGCCGCGCAGCCAGAAATTCTCCGTCTCCCTTCCCCCCGTAATCTCGTTCGCGCGCCTTCCGACGCTCCCATTGGTCCCGGATTTATCCACCCGGCCTCCTTTTAAAAAAAATATAAAAATTGAAATTGAAAAAAGGAATCATCACAAAAAATATATATATATTTTAAAAAAATAGTTAAATTGCATTTTTATTTGGTTATTATGCTTGGAAAAAAATGGTGAAGAGGCTATTGAGTATTCTTGTGCCTGGGAAAATGGGGATCGGAAATTCGATCTCCTTATTTTGGGCGTGGGTGTTTTCTCTGACCTAAAACGGTTTTCGGTTGACCGGCCGATCTCAAATTAACCAATCACTTAAAAATCTGAAATACTAATTGGCCGAAATGTTTTTCAAAGAAACGAATGCCTCCTTTATATTTGAGACGTATCCTGAATAATCTATACGTGTGCCTCCAAAATATAAACGGAATGAAATGTCGGCCTCTGAGCTTCTCTCAAGACAAGAAATATTTTGCAAGTTTTGCGTCAACAATTAATGAACAAAAAAATGGGACAAGGGATGCTAGAAAGTGAGACCACAAATGGCAATATTATTAGAACATTCTGTTAATGAGTATTTCAATTATAGAGGGAGTAGAAAAAGCGATGGCTATTTTTTTTTGTTCACACAGATATGAGCCATTAATAGTGCGGGCATTGAAAATTCAATAATTTGTATTTGGCTTTTTCATATAAAAAAAATTTAAAGATTAATGTACGGAGAAGAAGTGATGCGAGGCAACACTTTTGCGCAATCGATATATTCACAAATGTGCAATAAGATAGCATAATCAATTGAAAAATCGATCTAACTTTGGACTTGCGAAGCGGAAATTGAAAGGGCGAGACGAACCAAAATATCCTCGCCCATAATGGAAATTCCTGATGTAGCTTCGAAAATACGGAGTTCGTCGCTATGACATTTCATCCAGATCTTTTATATCACTCGACTAATTTGGATCGAAACGATCTACCCTTCCCGTCGCAATCGGCTAACAGGCTGCTTAGGGTTATTAACGGGGGATTAGATAGCTGGTCTTGGACTGAGCTCCAATGCGTATTCAAGACTTTATGCCACTATACATTACACTCGGATTGAACATTTAGGGGGGTCACTTTTTTATTATGAACATGAACTGGCCCGCGGTCATGTCACAATAATAAATAGGATTAATATCACGAAAAATCCCAAACTGGTACAACTGTGATAAATTTACCCTAAACTATTTTTTTGACTACAAAAAATCCTAAACTGGTACACCCGTGATAATTTTACCCCGAACTATTTTTTTGACCATCAAAAACCCCACACTGGTATACTTGTGACAATTTTACCCCCGAACCAATTTTATGGCCACCAAAAACCCCAAACTTGTACACCTGTGACAAATTTACCCTCCGTTAGTTTCCGTTAAATTTTACTATCAAATTGCTAAGTTTGATGACACGTGGTAATTAACATGTGTACCGATTTTGGGTTTTACCCCTCTGTTTGTCACAAGTTTACCAATTTGTGATTTCTTGTGATATTAATATAATTTAACGGATACTAGTAGAGGGTAAATTTATCACAAATATACCAGTTTGGGGTTTTTAGTGGTTAAAAAATTAGTTCGGGGGTAAAATTGTCACAGGTGTACCAGTGTGGGATTTTTGGTGGTCAAAGAAATAGTTCGGGGTAAAATTGTTACAAGTGTACCAGTTTGGGATTTTTTGTGGTTAAAAAAATAGTTCGGGGTAAATTTGTCATAGGTGTACCAGTTTTGGGTTTTTTGTGGTAAAAAAAATAGTTCGGGGTAAAATTATCGCAGGTGTACCAGTTTAGAGTTTTTCGTGATATTAACCCTGATAAATAATGACAGTTGACCTTTACCAAAAAAAAAATAATAATGACAGTTGACCTTTCTTTTATCTTTCATATTTTTTTTTGGTTACAAAGAGTTACGACGGAAAATAATTAATTCTTCGGACTCGACCCGATCGCAAAGAAAAAACTCTAAATTATGAATCTTTTATGACTTAATCCAAACTCTCGGTCCAATTAAGAATAGGCAATCGACACCCAAACAAGGAACTCGCTATTATCAACTTCCCCGTGACCGGACTTCAAGAGATCACGCCAAGCATGGGCTGAAGCTGAAGCCTTGCGGTCACTTGCATCAGTTGGCCCGCGTTCATGTTACAATCATAAATAATGATATTTGACATTCCTTTCATCTTTTATTTTTTTTGGCTCCGAAGAATTAGTACAAAATTTTTTTAACTCTTTCAACTAGGCCCAATCGTACGTCATCAAAAAGAAAAATAAAATACTAAATTATAAACATTCTATTGCTTAATCCAAACATTCATGCTTTGATTAAGAATGGGCCATCAGCGCCAAGCGCCAAGACGAGGAACTCGCAATTAATTACTTCCCCATGACTTCAAGAGATTGCACCAGACATGGTCGAACATTCAAGGGGTCACAATTTGATTGTAAACATCAGTTGGCCGGCGTTCATGTCACAATCACAAATAATGATACTTGACATTTCTTTCGTCTCTTAGTTTTTTTTTGGGCCACGAAGAATTACAACGGAAAAAATTTAACTCTTATGACTCAACCCAATCTGTTCGAAAGAAAGATAAAACTAAAGCAAAAACGTTTTATCGCTTAATCCAAACTTTCGTATTTCAATGAACAATAAGCTATCAGCGCCAAACGAGGAACTCACCATTAATTGTCCTCGGGCTGGTCTCGGACTTTTTCTTTAGATATTTTTGCGCTTTCCCCTTTTTTCTTCTACCTTTCTGTTCGACCTATAAGAAAGGAATATAAATTAATATTTTGCCAGGTTATATCCCAGCAAAGATGTTACCTCCACTTTCAAGACTTCAATGGCGTTTTAGATCGAGGAATAATTTACTTCGGTGTCCAGGACGTGAATGATAACTATTTTATTTTTTTATTTTTCTTCTATTCTCGAAAACGTGTTTGAAAAAGAAATCCATATGGCAACGCAATTTCATTTTTTTTATTTCTAGGACAAATTTTTAGTTTAGAAATAGGTTTGAAACATAAATGAGAAGTAAAATTTTCTACTTTATTATTTTTGGAACAAAAAGAGAAATAAAAAAAATCTTCTCATCACCTGCCTTCGCCTCCCGCCGGTTGTTGCACACGGCTACCACTCGCCAGTCACTGCTGGAAAGATATTTTCATCTTTCCAAAGAAATTAAAAACTATTCTTTAACTTGAAGTTTTTGCATCTTTCCAAAGATTTTTTTTCTAAATACCGAACCAATCGGAGCTGATATCGTATTTGAGACATTATGACACTAAGTTACACTCATAGTGGATCCGAGGGGTGACTTTCTGATTAAAATTCATCTATTGGCTTGTGTTCATCTCACAACTGTTGATAGTGATATTTGACCTTTATTGTCTTTGCTGTTTTCCTACTGGGAACACAATATTTGACTCGATCTCCCGAGAAATAATTACTTCTCACAACTCGACCTAATTGTAGGGCCAAAAGAAGAAAAAACCCTATATTAACAATGTCTTCTCACTTAATCCAAACTCCTGGTCCAATTACGAATAAGCCATCGGCACCAAAATGAGAAACTCGCAATTTATTTAGTTTGGGCATAAACCGAACTTGAAACCATGAGTGTGAAAAAAGAACCGAGCCAAAACTCGAATTAGGCCTAGCCAAATTCGAGAGTCTTAATCCGAGTCCTACTCAAACTAGCAATACAACCCACCTTTAGGCTTGGCTTACTAGACCGCTTAAATTATCTAATTTGTCTGTTTTCATAACATATCTCTCTCTATCAATCCATCTCGGGTCCATTGGGCAACTTGAGGAATGGAACCTCTTGGTACAATGTCATGGAATTTCCGCCAATTATTTTGAGGATTGTATGGATGAGTTGCGTCGTCATGCTGGCCTCAGGCCCTTTTTTGTAATTTAATTTCCCTTTTTCCTCTAGTCTTATGTTTGACCAATAAAAATGGGGTATAATTAAAAAAAAATTCCCAGGAAATAACTAAGTAAAGACCTTATAATAATAATAATAATAATAATAATAATAAAAAATTGGCTAACGTATGATTGCAGCCTCCGCGTCCAAGACTTCGACGGCATTAGATGGAGGAATGATTCGCTTCGGATTCTATATATATCAGATTGTATTGCTAAAATTAAAATTAAAAACGAAAATATCCAGGCCCGATTATTTTCTTTCCCTATTTTGCGACCTCTAATTTTCAAAATTTGTACATTTTATATCTTCCATACCTTTAACTACCGTTGGTTGGTTTCAAGATGTGAACTCATTTGTTTAAGTCTTTTGGGGCGAGAAAGGCTAAAGACCACTAAACACTATTCCCCTCCGATCGAAAGGCACAAGGGTCCTGCTCTCTGGTGAGCAGGCAGAGGTCCGGGGGGCCACCCCAATGGGGTCGCAGGGGCAACGCTACCAAGCCGCCAAAAGGCTTTTATAATTTGATCCCATATTTTATTAGTAGTATGAGTTTTGACCCATGAATAGTTACTGAATATATATAAGCCCCGTTTGGTTTCGATTTGGGAAGGGACTTTCGACCTCAAAGCCCCTTCTCAAAATGCTAAATCGTTTGATTCAACTTTTCAAATCCGAAAAGCCGAAAGCTAGCATTTGGAATGTTGAAGCCTATTTTTCCCTTTCCAAATTGCCCTCACTCAAATTTCAATATTTCGATTTTGCCCATGTTACTGTTCATCTTCCTCACTGCGAGGGTGGCCAGCAAGGGTGGATCTAGCTGGCGAAGGGCCGACGAGGGGTTGGCAAGGTCACTCGACCCAGGCAACGGTCGCCTGGTGTCAGGCGATTGCCCAGGCGCCATTGCCTGGGTCGCGCGAACCCAAGCGACGGCCGCCTGGGTCGCGCGACCCAAGCGACAGCGCCTGGGTGGTCGCTTGACCCCAGGCAGCCGTTGCCTGGGTCGGGCAACCTCGCCAACCCTTCGCTGGCCAGATCCGCCCTCGCCGGCCACTCTCGCCGGCCAACCTTGCCGATGAAGAAGATGAACAGTATATGGGCAAAACCGGATTATTAAAAAATAAAAGTTGCCAAAGCCTTTTGCAAAAAAAAATTTACCAAACACTACTTAGGTCAAAGTAGCTTTACAAATTTTTTTTTACCAAACACCGCTTGCATTTTTCCAAGTGACTTTCACCAAAAGGTATTTGCATTCCCCCAAATAACATTTGAAAAACCGAACCAAACCGGCCCATAGGGCCCGTTTGGTTCAGCTTTGGGAAGGAGCTTTCGGCCTCGAAAACCCTTTCCCAAAATGCTGAACCAAACGGTTCAACATTCGGCCTAGAATTGGCCAAATGCTAGTGTTTGGAATGCCAAACCAAATTTTTTTGTTCCCAAACTACCCTTACTTATTTTGACTTATTCCGATTTTGCCCCTCTTGTTGCTGTTCATCTTCTTCATGAGGCGACCGCCGAGTGAGGCTGACGAGGTTGTACGACCCAAGCGATGGGCGCCTGAGGCTGCGCAACCTCGCCGAGGGTTGCCTGGCCTCGGGCGACGGCCAATGGCGGCAAATCTGGCTCGCCGGGGGTCACCCAACCTTGGGCAATGACAGCCGGCGCCATATCTAGCTCGCTGGCAGCCGTAGGCCTTCGTCGGCTTCAGCAAAAGGTAGGGTAGGTTTTTTTTTTCAAATAAAAAAATTTTCCAAAGCCCTTTTGCAAAATTTTTTTTACAAAACACTACTTGACTCCAAAGTAGCTTTACAAATGATTTTTAACTAAATGCCACTTGCATTTCCCCTAGAGACTTTAACCTAAAGGTATTTACATTCCCCTAAGTAACATTTGAAAAGTTAAACCAAACGGATCTATAGTCTATTTCTCTTGTAATCGAGAGATGTAACATAGAGAGGTCCGAAGTGCTAATCATGGCCAAGAAAAGGGGAAGGGGAAGAAAAAAAAGAAAGAAATATTAAAGAATTCAAAATATTATTAAAATATTATTAATAAAAAGAAATTTTACGCAGATCTTTTTTTTATTTCAAGAATAAAAATTTTGGACAGTTACCAAACGACTTCAAATGATTAAAAATTATTTTCGGGTGCGAAATAAAAAAATTATTTCTGAGCGGAATCAATTTGTAGGAATAAAATGATTGCCAAATGCATTCTAAGCTATCAGAGCCTAACGAGGAACTCGCCATTAATTGTCATTGGGCTAGTCTCGGACTTTTTCTTTAGTTATTTTTGCGCTCTCCCTTTTTACCTCTACCCTTATGTTTGACCTATAGGAAAGGAGTATAAATTAATATTTTGCCAGGTTATACCCAGCATAAACCGAACTTGAAACCAGGGTTGTGAAAAAAGAACCGAGCCAAAACTCGAACCAGACCGAGCCAAATTCGAGAGTCCTAAATCCGAGTCCTACTCAAACTAATAACACAACCCACCTTCGGGCTTGACTTATTCGACCGCTTAAATTATCTAATTTGTCTTTTTCATAACATATCTCTCTCTATCAATCCATAAATTTATCTCGGGTCCATTGGGCAACTTGAGATATGGAACCTCATGGTACAATGTCATGGAATTTCCGCCAATTATTTTGAGGATTGTCTGGATAAGCTGTGTCGTCATGTTGGCCTCAGGCCTTTTTTTTTTTAAATATTTAATTTCCTTTTTTCCTTTAGTCTTGTGTTTGACCAATAAAGATCGGATATAATAAAAAAAAATTCTCAGGAAATAACTAGGTAAAGACCTTATAATAATAATAATAATAATAATAAAATTGGCTAACAAATGATTGCAACCTCCGCGTCCAAGACTTCGACGGCATTAGATAGAGGAATGATTCCCTTTGGATTCTATATATATCAGATTGTATTGCTAAAAATTAAAATTAAGAACGAAAATATCCAGGCCCGATTATTTTCTTTCCCTTTTTTGTGACCTCTAATTTTCAAAATTTGTACATTTTGTATCTTCCATACCTTTTACTAACTTTGGTAGGCTTCAACATGTGAACTCGTTTGTTTAGGTCTTTTGAGGTGAGAAAGGCTCAAGGTCACTCATCACTATTCCCCTCTGATCGAAAGGCACGAGGTCCTGCTCTCCGGTGAGCAGGCGGAAGTCCGGGGGGCCACCCCAATGGGGTTGCAAGGGCAACGCTCCTAAGTCGCTAGAGGGTTTTTATAATTTGATCCTATATTTTATTAGTAGTTTGGGCTTTGGCCCATGAATAGTTACTAACTATATATAGTCTATTTCTCTTGTAATTGAGTGATGTAACATAGAGGTGTGTACTGTTAATTATAGCAAATCATCTACCGGATATAATTCTAGTTTAAGGATGAACCAGAATAAAAATCTCGTGTCTTGATTTCCTTTTCTCGCTTTTACTCTCTATTTTTTTTTATAATTGTGCTCCGAATTCTATCAAAGTTAATCTATCAGCTCAATTTCAAAATTTTAACTAATAAACAAAAATAAAAATTTACTTTTGAAACCAAGTTGAGGGGGTTTTTTTTCTTTCTCTTAGTGGTAGGGAGAAAGTACATCTTGGTCACTAATTTTGCATTGATTTTTTAACGTGTCCCCAAATTTGTAAATTCGTGTAATCAATTCCCCTGAACTAATAGATTTTTTTCAATCATAGTCCTCAGGTCTCAAATTTTGGTGAATTAGTCTCTGTCAATGACAATTAAAAATATAACTTTCAAAATAGCTTACTACACTAAGGACAATCAATTTGCATTGGACCTATACGAGAACAAGAGTTCAATATACAGCTACATGCAATTTTAAATGTTCTTTCTATTAAGAAATGGCTTATTTTAAGGCAGGACTCCTTTTTTTTTTTGGGTCAAATTACGGATAAGCGATCGGCGCCCACCAACCCATTAGTTTCAATGTGCCGATACTGGCGACAGGGAGACTGGATTGAAAATGTCGTACAAGTTCAAGGGCTCCAATTGTGTAAAATCACAAAATCAAGGACCACATTGAAAAGAACAACACTAGCCTAGGGACCAAAATGTGGACATTTTTCCTTTAATGAGCGACAGACAGAGCACGAAAGCCAACCGAATTTCATCTTCCTTGTTGAGGTTATACAGCCCAAAGGACAGGTCGCATCGCAATCCGACCAGGTCGTTTGGTTCTTCTTGTTTACTGCTCTGTCGTCTCCAGCTCGTCTCTGGTGAAACCAAGATGGAACCTTGAAAAATTGCTCCATCCCCAGGAAAAGAAAACAGGTGATTCTTGTCATCATCATTTTTGTTTTCAATTATATTGGTACCTTTCGAAAGCTGCGGCATCTTATTCTTGCCGATGTTGTCGTTTTCATTTTGGTCTCAAGTTGTGCTGTATTCCCACTACGTTGTCAGCGTCGAATCTTGATGTCGATTTACAGTGAGGACCTTGAACTTATCCATTCGCGTCTGTGATCCGTCTCGTCGCTGAGAACGAAGGGAAACAAACGAGCCCAGAAGGAAAACCCAGTGGGCACCTTGCCGTAAATTCTAGCCTTGTTGTGCTTCTGCATAGTCGCTGGCTGGTTTCTTGTTTCTTGTTGTCCGCAAAAAACAGTGTTGGGTTAATTTGGTGAATGGGTTCTTGTTTCTTGACGTGATTTTCGATGTTCGGAGGCGATTAGGAAAAAAGGAAGTCGTGATCCAAATCGATACGCGACGTTGCGAACTTTATCTACTCTATAAATTCAATTCGTCCTTTTTTATGCGTGTGAAGCTTTGTGAGCTTTTTCCCTTAATCTTCTGGTGCAGCTGGTATTTGGATATTCTCGTTCATTCAATTTAAAGAAATGAGAGTTTGGCCGGCCAGCGTTAGTTTACTGTCGATATATGATCTCTTTGGGGAATGAATCATGTCTTCCCAAAATTATAATAAGTCAACTCGTGGGTTGCGCATAAAAAGCTCTTCTTGTATTGACTTGCCATTCTTATCTTACTATAAACATTCTTTAGTGTACGCTCCAGCACCTATTGCATCGATAGTCTCTCTCTCCCTCCCATTTGATAAATAGGTATACATTATATACCATCCAATAGTTGTTCTTTGAGGACCGGGAAGATCAAATAATTTGATACTTGAGGGTGGGTTGGTCGTTCTCTTCAAGCCTTCTGTTTGTAGTTTGTGTTCTTCGTTCTTCCAAGTTTCATTCCTGTTTGAGTATCTTGCTGTAGAATTTGAATGCAATTTATGCTCGCTCTATTGTAGAACGACATAGACAAGGTATGGTACGAGTACTCACAGGGAATCACAGAAAATTGTTCTGGAAGTTGATGAGTAGATAAGAAAAAACTTCTCAGTCAAATTCACGATTGCCCGAGTTTATGCTGTAGAAGATACTGTTATTTTTTATAGATTTCCCTCTGCTTTTAAGGTTCTTGTGTCTCATATCGAGTTCTGAGAAGCATTATTTGTTTTCATTTTTTCATGACTCGATGATCTGAATTCTCCTCTTTTTTATGCGTAGTGTGGAGATAACATGGGCAATCTGTTTTGCTGCGTCCAAGTTGATCAATCCACCGTAGCTATCAAGGAGAGATTTGGCAAGTTCGATGACATACTTCAACCGGGATGCCATTGCCTTCCTTGGTTTCTTGGAAGCCAGCTAGCAGGGCATCTCTCACTTCGAGTGCAACAGCTGGATGTGCGATGTGAAACCAAGACAAAAGTATGTCTATCTGTTCACTCTGTGTGAGAATTTCACATACTTCACTAGTCTAGGAATCATGAATTGCACATTAGATCGAAAAGTGAAATCATCTTTTTCTGCATGTGATATTTGCAAATAAGCGATAAGTGCTGCTGCTAATTTAATATTATTGAAGCCCTGAGTAGTGAGTAAGGCTGAGTCTACGATCACGATTAAGAAAATACCAAAGTTTTTTTCGTTCTTATGATATTGCTATCAGCCTAATAGACTCCACTAGATTGCAGTATCATGGATTAGTGCCTGTTCTTTTGGAGATACTTTGAACTCGGTAGATTTTCATATAAAGCTTAAAGCTCCATGTTAGTTTTATCTTCACGGAATTGCCTAAAAAGTTTGTTTGGCTTCATGGACATTCCCACTGCAGGACAATGTCTTTGTCAACGTTGTTGCATCTGTGCAATATCGTGCTCTTGCAAATCAGGCAAGTGATGCCTTTTACAAACTTAGCAACACAAAGGGTCAAATTCAAGCCTATGTGTTTGACGGTATGTTCCAAACGTGACATTATTGATGCATGTATAATCACTATGATTTGTAATATCCCTTATTTTCCCTTTGGTTGATTTAGTGATAAGAGCTAGTGTTCCAAGGCTCAATTTGGATGATGTTTTTGAGCAGAAAAATGAAATAGCCAAAGCAGTTGAAGATGAACTTGAGAAGGTAATGTACAGATTGCAGGAGCACGGTTGTTTGTGATTTTGTGAAAAAGAGCCACGGACTTCACTTGGTTTAACTTCTATCCATTGACTTTTATAGGCTATGTCTACATATGGGTATGAGATTGTGCAAACGCTGATTGTTGATATCGAACCAGACGAGCATGTAAAGCGAGCTATGAATGAGATTAATGCTGGTAAGAATAACAAAAATTAGGAGATCTCACGCTTTTCTGCATATTTTGAACTCCTTGTCAAAAAATTGATGATGAAATCTTTGTTCGTCTTCGGGATGGGTGCTTTTCTGCTTTTGCATCTCCATTTTAAAGTATTTGGATCAACATCTACTAGATTTTAGAAGATGCACTAAATTGTTTTAAGAGGCCAAGATTCAGAAGATTTTATTGATGATTGATAATTGATCTCGTTCTTCTATCCAGCAACAAGTACTTTTCTTTCCACTAACGAAGCATATTTAAAGAACATGAGGCAGCTCTTAAAGTTAACATGGAATGAAATTGTGTAGAGGTGTGTATTTTTGCTGAATACGTATCCCAGCTTAACCAATGTCTTGTTCAAGCTTTTGATTCTTAAGCATCTAAATGTCATCCTATGATATTGTGTTTCTCAGCTGCAAGACTAAGGGTAGCAGCTAATGAGAAGGCTGAAGCAGAGAAGATTCTGCAAATCAAGAGAGCTGAAGGTGAGGCTGAGTCGAAGTATCTTGGCGGGCTTGGTATTGCCCGCCAGCGTCAGGCGATTGTGGATGGTTTGAGAGATAGCGTACTGGGCTTCTCAGAAAACGTGCCCGGGACCACTGCAAAGGATGTCATGGACATGGTTCTCGTCACCCAGTACTTTGACACCATGAAGGAAATCGGTGCTTCATCTAAATCATCTGCTGTGTTCATTCCCCACGGTCCTGGTTCCATTCGCGATGTTGCCTCTCAGATTCGTGAGGGCCTTCTTCAAGCGTCCTCCGTCAGCTAGTTGCACATTGGAGTCCACTTGAATTGAGGATGAACCCCGAAAAAGGAACCGGAGAAGCTTTCTGTGTAAATGTTTTCGCGTGCATTTGCTGATGATGTCTTCCGAATGTCCGTTTTGTTTAATCTGTTGGAGTGATGATACAAGCACTGTGTATATGAGTGTTGAAGGTGTTCCTAAACAAATAGTCTTCGTGCATCTGCACAGAGACTGTTGTAAGTTGCTTGTTTGAAAACTCATCTCGAATTTGCTATAATCAATGATAGTGTCTTAAGTGGTTACATTTTTGTGGCTTTTATTTCCTCAAATGACTGGAATTCTGGTGCATAAAGATGGTTGAGATTACATTCAATAAGTCCAGCACACTATCCTCATCTCTAGGATGCATGCACTTGCAGTGCCATGGAAACGACTCATCATCCTCACATAAAATAAGGAAAATTTGGGGAACAAAAGCATTTTCCTCTGGAGAGGAAGAAAAGAAAAAAGCATTTTAGGGACCCTGTTAACGAACTGGCAATATAAAAATTTCTCGCAATTTCGTTCTTTTGTCAAGAGTATTCATGCTTATCAGATCTAAAAAGATTCAGATTGCACTTGGCTATGGTAGTGATAGAATCTCATTTCCCAGTATATGACTTGATAATCTGATACAAGTCAATAAAGATCTCTGAGAATTGTATAATTTGCCTCAGCATAGGTAGCACTAGCAGAGAAGCAAGTAGATGAAGTATCTGGCTGTAGCAAGTTCCGAGCTGGAAGCAAGTGGGTGCTATTCTCATTCATTTCCCTACTCTATGGCCTCAGTGCAACACTCATTCCTATCTTCGGTATCCAGTTTAGGGAACGCCGGCCGAAGACCACCTCTCCGGCAATGCTCAAATCGAGCTTTTGCAAGAACTGTTGCTGAATAAGAGCACCCGCTTTACCTTTCGTGCTCACTCGAGCCTTCACTGATGTAGGAGTGAATACTCCCTGCTGCGTTCCCACAGCGATGCTCGTGTCACTGATCGAAAAGCTGCATTTCAGTTCGCCTGCGACCGCAGTTCGAGTCGGGGGATTCACCGTGTGGCAACATCATGAAGCTCTCAAAGAGTGTCTTCGCTTTGTCATTTCTGCACATCTGGCAACTTCGCTATTTAAATTACTAAAGTCCTGTTAAATGCTCTTGCAGATATGGTCCACTTGAGGACAAGTAATCCGCGCCCGAGGAACTTACGGGCAATTACTTTCTTATGACCTAACTTGAAGAAGCTGCGCCGAGCATGGTCCGAACCCGAAACCTTGCATTTTTTTTAATATGCTAAAGTTCGGGCTCTACTCTAGTTATACAATGTTTGGGAATTTCCGCCGCCTATTTTGGGGATTGTCTGAATCAGCTGTGTCGTCGTGCTGGCCTCAGAATTTTTTTTATTTATTTAAAATTGCCCTTTTACTCTAGTCTTATGTTTGACCAATGAGAAAGGGATATAAACAAATATCTCTCAAGAAATATCTAAGCAAAGACCTTAGGATAAATAAAAGATAAGTGTACTAGAAGTCTTTGAACTTGTAAAGAAAATACAATTGAGTTTTAAAACTTTCAAAAAGTCCAATCAAATTATAAAACCTGTCACAAAAATGTAATTGCGAGTGCATAATCAAGTCATAGATTTTGTCAAGTTGGTGCAATCAAGTTCTCCCATTAACCGTGTCCAATTTGACAAGTGGAAAATACCAATAAATTTTAGGACTTGATTATACAAAATTGACAAGTTTTAAGACTTGATTGTATGTTTTGAAAGTTTTAAAATTCAATTGCACTTTCATGATAAGTTTGAGTACTTTCGGTACACTAATTTAAAAAAATCAGTTGACATATGGCTGTAGCCTCCACGTTCAAGACTTCAACCACATCAAATAAAGGAATGATTCCCTTCGGCTTCTAAAGATGCTGCAATGGCTTCTTTTATATATTAAATTGTATTATTCTCTTGCTAAAAAATGTAAAATGAAAAATGACAATATGCAGGCACGATTCTTTGACCTCTAATTTCCAAAGTTTGTACACTTTACATCCTCCATAAATATTAATTTATGAAAGTGAAAGCTATACCCAAGGGTAAAGTATAAATATTTCGTATTTTTACTCGACCAAGATATGAAATTATTTATATTCAATATATTGCAATTAAAAGGTAAAGTATGAATGTCCAACCTGAGGGTAAAGAGAGATTGAATGAGAAAATGAAAGATGATTATTACGATATTCTTCTCTAGAATAGATAATTTTTTAGTACTCGTATACAATTGACATGCTATTCACGTTGACTATTGAACGAATTACAATCTTTTATTTTACAAATTTGGAAACCAAGTTGAGCTTTTTTTTTTCCTCATGAGTGGGAGAAAGTGTATATATGGTACCTAATTTTGCATTGATTTTCTAATGGGATCCTTAAATTTGTAATTATTATGCAATCGAGTCATTAAATCTGTAGAGTTTTTCCCATCAAATTATCAGGTCCCAGGTTTTGACAAATCGATGTTTATCGATGCCAAATAAGTAGTACAAAGTTAAAAAGAATTTCCTACCCTAAGGACAAATGATTGCAATTGGGCCTACACAAGAAACATAATTCTATATACAACCATGCAAATTTTATATATTTTTTTCAATCTCCCATAGAATGGCTTAATTGGAGATAGGACTCTTAGCTAGCAGTGATCAAACCATTAGCTTTCGACCAACATAAAAAAAAAACAATCATTAGCTCCAGCCTGTTGATATTGGTGACAGCGAGACTTGAATCAAGGGAGTTGATTTGGATCCTTAGTTGGTGGTTACACCGGTAACTTCACCAAATCTAAGGGTTGTTTCCAACCAATAGGGGCTGTTTATGTCTTTCCACTAATGTAGAGGGTTGTCATACTGCGTTCCTTATTTTAACATGACGGTATCCGCACGCCCTATCCCCTCAAATCACCCTTATCTTTGTCTTCTTCGAGAAAGGAATATCCTCTTTGTGTTTTACGTCCAAGAGATGCCGAGACCCACACGAAATCTCAGGCGAAGCAATTTTACCTCTTGCTTAGGAGGATTGAAAATATTCAATAAGTTAAAAGATTTGATTATGTAAATTACAAAATCGAGGACTAAATTGATAAAAAAAAATAATACAAGTTTAGGGAATAATATGTAGACATTTTCCCTTATGACAGCCAGAACGCGCAAGTGCATGAATTCCAAATTCAAGAACAAAAACAGCTCTTCTTCTTGTTCGCTGTATAAATTTCCAGCGGATTAAAGATGAAAACTTGAAAACTACTTCATCACCAGGAATTTGAAAACGGGTAATGGTTCTTATCATCATTACTTTCTTTCTGGAATCTTGGTTCTTTCGGGAACCAGGCACCATCTCATTCTTGCCGATGTTTTTTTTCGAAGTTTTCTTTTTGTTTTGTGCTGGATTCCCACTACGTTGTCAGCGTCGAATCTTGACGTCGACACAATGCGGGCCTCGAATTTATCCAGTTGTCTGTCTCGTTGCTAAGAACGGCGAGAAACGAACCAGGTCTGAAGCAAAATCCAGTGGGGCAACTTGCGATGAAAATCCAACCTTGTCATTGTTCTGCACAGACTGTTTGGTTTCTTGTTTCTTGTTGTACTCAGAAAATCAGTACAGGGTCAATTTGCTTTGCGAGTTCTTGTTTCTTGACGTGATGTTCGATGTTCGAAGGTGACTAGGAAACAGAAAGTCGTGACCCAAATGGAGACGCGACGTTGCGAACTTCTTCTTCTCTATAAATTCATTTCGTCGTTTTTGATGCGTATGAAGCTGCGTGAGTTTTTTCCCTAAATCTTCTGGTGCAGCTGGTATTCGGATATTCTTGTTCATTCAATGTAAAGAAATGAGAGTTTGACCTGCCAGCGCTAGTTTGCTGTCGATATATGATCTCTTTAGGAAATGAATCACTTACTTCACAAAACTATAATAAGTCGAGTTGACTTCGTCAACTCGCGGGTTGCATATAAAATGCTCTTCTTGTATTGAGTTGTCATTCTTATTTGGTATATGCTCAGCCACCTATTGCATCGAAGGTCTCTCTCCTCTCCTCTCTCTCTCTCTCTCTCTCTCTCTCGTCACTCTCTCGCTTGTGCGCTCGTTTGCTAATTAGGTATACATTACATACCGTCCCATAGTTGTTCTTTGAGGAACAGGAAGATCAAATAGTTTGATACTTGAGGGTGGGTTGGCCGTTCTCTTCAGGCCTTTCTGTTTGTTATTTGTGTTCTTTACAATTCGCTACAGGATAGCGTCAATTCGTTCTTCCAAGTATCATTCCTGTTTGAGTATCTTGCTGCGGAATTTGAATACAATTTATGGTTGCTCTTAGACAAGGTAGGTACAAGTACTCATAGGGAATCACAGAAATTTGTTCTGGAGGTTGATGATACACAAGAAAAAACTTCTCAGTCAAATTCATGATTGCCCGATTTATGCTGTAGAAGATACTTTTTACTTTTTGCTAGAATCCCCTGCTTTAAGGTTCTTGTGTCACATATTGATTTCTGAGAAGCATTATTTGTTTTCATTATTTCTCTGCCAACAACTCGATGATCTGATATCTCCTCTTTTTGATGCATAGTGTGGAGATAACATGGGCAATCTGTTTTGCTGTGTCCAAGTTGATCAATCCACTGTAGCTATCAGGGAGAAATTTGGCAAGTTCGATGACGTACTTCAACCGGGATGCCATTGCCTTCCCTGGTTTCTTGGAAACCGGCTAGTGGGGCATCTCTCACTTCGAGTGCAGCAGTTGGATGTGCGATGTGAAACCAAGACAAAAGTATGTCCATCTGTTCACTTTCTGTGAGAATTTCACGTACTTCACTTGTCAAGAAGTCACGAATTGCAAATTAAATCGAATCACTGTCCTGAAAAATAATCATCTTTTTTCTGCATGTGATATTTACGAATAATCGATAAGTACTGCTGCTAATTTAATACTTGTTGAATCCCTGAGTAAGGCTGAGTCTACGACCACGATTATGAAAATAGCTTAATTGTAGTAGTTCTTATGAGATTGCTATCAGCCTTATAAACTCCACTAGATTGCAGTATCATGGATTAGTGCCTCTTCTTTTGGAGATACTTTGAACTCGGTGATTTTCATATAAAGCTTAAAAGCTCCATGTCAGTTTCATCTTCACGGAATTGCCTAAAAAGTTTGTTTGGCTTCGTGGACATTCCCACTGCAGGACAATGTCTTTGTCAACGTTGTTGCATCTGTGCAATATCGTGCTCTTGCAAATCAGGCAAGTGATGCCTTTTACAAACTCAGCAACACAAAGGGTCAAATTCAAGCCTATGTGTTTGACGGTATGTTCCAAACGTGACATTATTGATGCATGTATAATCACTATGATTTGTAATATCCCTTACTTTCCCTTTGATTGGTTTAGTGATAAGAGCAAGTGTTCCAAGACTCAATTTGGATGATGTTTTTGAGCAGAAAAATGAAATAGCCAAAGCAGTTGAAGATGAACTTGAGAAGGTAATGTACAGAATGCAGATGCATGGTTGTTTGTGAATTTGTGAAAATGAACCGTGGACGTCACTTGGTTTAACTTCTAGCCATTGACTTTTATAGGCTATGTCTACATACGGGTACGAGATTGTGCAGACGCTGATTGTTGATATTGAACCCGATGAGCATGTTAAGCGAGCTATGAATGAGATTAATGCTGGTAAGAATCACAACCATTAGGGGATCTCATACTTTTCTGCACATTTCGCAGTCCTTGTAAAAATTGATGATGGAATCTTTGTTCTTGTCTTCGGAAAGGGTGCTTTTCTGCTTTTGCATCTATTTCTTCAAGCATTTGGATCAATATCTACTAGATTTTAGAAGATGCACTAAATTGTTTCAAGAGGCCAAGATTGAGAAGATTTTATTGATAATTGATAATTGATCTCGTTCTTATAACCGGCAGCAAGTACTTGTCTTTCCAATAATGAAACATATTTAAAGCACATAAGGCGGCTTTTCCAGATAATATAGAATGAAACTGTGTAGAAGCTTGTATTTTTGCTGAATTTGTATCCCAGCTTAACCATGTGCAACGTCTTGTTCAAACTTTTAATACTCTTAAGTATCTAAATGTCGCCATATGATATTGTGTTTCTCAGCTGCAAGACTAAGGGTAGCAGCTAATGAGAAGGCTGAAGCAGAGAAGATTCTGCAAATCAAGAGAGCTGAAGGTGAGGCTGAGTCGAAGTATCTTGCTGGGCTTGGTATTGCCCGCCAGCGTCAGGCGATTGTGGATGGTTTGAGAGATAGCGTACTGGGCTTCTCAGAAAACGTGCCCGGGACCACTGCAAAGGATGTCATGGACATGGTTCTCATCACCCAGTACTTCGACACCATGAGGGAAATCGGTGCTGCATCTAAATCCTCTGCTGTGTTTATTCCCCATGGTCCTGGTGCCGTTCGCGACGTTGCCTCTCAGATTCGCGAGGGACTTCTTCAAGCTTCCTCTGTCAGCTAGTTGGACATCGGAGTCTACTTGAAATGAGGATGAAGCTCGAAAAGGGAAGGGGAGAAGCTTTCTTTGGCTTTCTATGTAAATGTTTTCATGTGTATTTGCTGATGGTCTTCTGAATGTCCATTTTGTTTGACCTTGTGGAGTGATGATTTAAGCACTGTGTATATCAATCTTAAAGGTGTTCCTAAAACATAGTCTTCGTGCTTCTGCACAGAGATACTGTTGTAAGCTGCTTGTTTGAAAATTCATCTCGGATTTGCTATAATCAAGGAGACTTTGTCTAAAAGTGGTTACAGTTTTGCAGCTTTTATTTCCTCGTGAGACTGGAATTCTGGTGCATAAAGACAGGTTGAAATTTATCATTCAATTAATCCAGTATGCTACCATCATCTCTAGGAAACGACTTATCATCCGCACATAAAAAGAAAAGGAAAAGGAGGAAAAAAAAAACAATTTCCTAATGAGAGGAAGCATCTTAGGGACTCGGTTAATGAATTGGCAAAAAAGGTTTTCTATCAGTTTCGTTGTTCTGTCAGGTGTATTCATGTTTATCAGATCTAAAAAGATGCAGATTGCACTTGGCTACAGTAGTGATAGAATCTCATTTCCCAGTATATAACTTGTTAATCTGATACTAGTTCATAAAACTCTCTGAGGATTGCATGATTTGCCTCGCCATAAGTACTAGCACTAGCAGGGAAGCAAGTTGATTGAAGTATTTAACGATAAAAGCCAGTTCTGAGCTGGAAGCAAGCGGGTGCTGTTCTCTTTCGTTTCCCTACTCTATGGCCCCAGTGCAAAAGTCAGTCCTATCTTCAGTATCCAGTTTAAGGAATTCCGGCAAAAGACCACATCTCCGGCAATGCTCAAACAGAGCTTTTGCAAGAACTGCTGCTGAATAAGAGCACCTGCTTTACCTTTTCAAGAAGTGAATATCCCCTGCCGCGTTCCCATGGCGATGCTCGTGTTGCTGATTGAAAAGCTGCGTTTCAGTTTGGCGGTGACTACTGTTCGAGTCGGGGGATTCACTGTGTGGTAACATGAAGCTCTCCAGAGTGTCCTAGCTTTGTCATTTCTGCATATTTGCTAACTTGGCTGTTTAGATAACTATATAAAGTCCTGACGAATGCTTTTGCAGATATGGTCCATTTTAAGGACGAGCAATCCGTGCCCGTACGGGGAACTTACGAACAATTACTTTCTTATGACCTAACTCGTAGAGGTTGCGCCGAGCATGGTCCGAACCCGAAACCTTCCATTTTGTTAATATCCTAAAGTCCGAGACCTACTCAAGTTATGCAATGTTAGGAAATTTCTGCAGATTATTTTGTGGATTGCCTGGATCAGCTGTGTTGTCATGCTGGCCTCAGGCCTTTTTTCTTTTTTAAATTTCCTTTTTTCTCTAATCTTATGTTTGACCAATAAGAAAGGGATATAAATGAATATTTTTCGAGAAATATCTAAGCAAAGACCTTATAATAAACAAATTAATAAATGGCTGACTTATGGTTGTTACCTCCACGTTCGAGACTTCAACGGCGTTAGATAGAGGAATGATTCCCTTCGGGTTCTAAAGAAACGTGCAATGGCTTCTTTTATTTATTTAGTTGTATTATTCTCTCCATAAATATTAATTTATGAAAGTGAAAGCAATGCCCGAGGGTAAAGTGTAAATATTTCATATTGTTTTCTCGACTAAGATATGAAATTATTTATATTCAATATATTGCAATTAGAAGGTAGAGTATCAATGTTCAATCTAGCATAAAGTGAGCTCGAATGAGAACATGAAAGATGATTATCACGATATTTTTCTCTAAAATATGCCAATTTTCTTTTTAGTATTCATATAGAATTGACATGCCATTTGTTAGAAAGTTCAACCTAAAAGTTTAAATTAATAGGTGAAGGGACATGAATATAAAGAGCAACTCGTTAATAAGAGATGTGCCATGTGGGACAATATTTCAACACACCTCTCACACACAAGTCGGACTACATGCGGTACGTGAAAGTTGACTAATGAAGGGTGGACGCTGGCTCTTATACTATGTTAAAAACAATGATAAGAAAGACAGATTTGAGGAATTTGTGTATATTTCGATATATCATAATGAAGAATACATCAACCTATCTGTATGAGATGACTGTATCAACCAAGATATGCATAATTAATTAAAGGTAGATATAGGCGCAATCTTGAAAGATATAGAAAATCAGCGTAATTATCAAATATCTCTATCATAGGAAATTATTCTAGTGAAGTCTCTAATTATCTCTAACACTATTGTCGTCGAACTAATGAACGGATTACAATCTTTTATTTTACCAACTTGGAAACCAAGTCGATTTTTTTGTCTCGCAAGTGAAAGAACGTACATATTCCTTCCCTAATTTTGCATTGATATTCTAGTGTGATCCTTAAATTTGTAATTCGTGCAATGAAGTCTTTATACTTATAGAGTTTTTCCAATCAATTTACCAGATCTCATATTTTGACAAATTGATGTGCGTCGATGCCAAATAAAGAGTACAGAGTTAAAAAGAAATCGCTACACTAAGGATAATCAATTTTTGTCGGACCTATACGAGAAAAAGTAATTTGATATACAACCATGCAAATTTCTAAATATTTTTTTTTCGCTCTCCCATAGAATGTCCTAATTTAACGTAGGACTCCTAACTGGCACTGATCAAACCATTAGTTTCAATTTGCTGAAGCTGGTGACGGAGAGACTTGATTGAAAATATTTCATATGTCCAAGACTTTGATTGTATAAATTACAGAATCGAGGATCATATTGAAAAGATTAACACAAATTTGAAGGACTAAAAATGAGAAAATTTTTCCTTATGGGCGACAGAACACTAAAGTGCATGGATTTCATCTTCCTCGTCGAGCTTATAAAGAACAAGAAACAGCTCAAGTGAAAGGTCGGCTGGTCCCGGTCGCGATCCGACCAAGTCGTTTGGTTTCTTCTCGTTTTCTGACGTATCATTTCCAGGTCACTTCTGGTGATATCGAGATGAAACCTTGAGAACTACTCCATCCCCAGGAATAGAAAACAGGCAGTTCTTGCTATCATCGTCATCGTCATTTTTTTACTAAATATTTTGGTACGTTTCGAAAAGCGGCAGCATCTTATCCTTGGCGATGTTGTCCTTTTCATTTTCTTTCGATATGTGCTGTATTCCCACTGCGTTGTTGGTGTCGAACCTCGATGAACGAGGAGAAACAATGGAGAGCATTGTCCTGGCTTGACAACCGGTACTAAAAGCTTAAGAATAATAATTTTGATCAGATTTGAGGAATATTTGTATAATTCGATACATCATAATGAAGAGTGTATTGGCCTATTTATAAATTTTATAAGATGACTATGTAACATGTATCAATCAAGATATGTACAATCAAAACGAGATGCACGTGCAATCTTGAGATATACAAGCTTTTGGATTGGACAGTATCAAAGCCAGCGCTATCTCTTTCTCGAATGTGCATCCACCCCTATGCCATCTCCTAGGCGCTGGTTGGTTTCTTGTTTCTTGTTGTCCTCAGTTGCGAACTTTTTCTTCTCTATAAATTCAATTCTTGTCATTCTTATCTTACTATAAACATTCTTTAGGGTATGCTCCAGCACCTATTGCATCCATAGTCTCTCTCTCGTTTGATAAATAGGTATACACTATATACCATCCTCTAGAAAAGGAAGATCAAGAAATTTGATACTTGAGGGTGTGTTGGTGGTTCTCTTAGGCCTTTCTGTTTGTTGTTTGTGTTCTTTACAAGTCGCTACGAGATAGCATCAATTCGTTGGTTCCAAGTTTCATTCCTGTTTGGGTATCTTGCTGTAGAATTTGAATTCAATTTAGGCTTGCTCTAGTGTAGATCGACATAGACCAGGTTGGTACAAGTGCTCATAGGGAATCACAGAAATTTGTTCTGGAAGTTGATGAGTAGATAAGAAAAAACTTCTTAGTCAAATTCACGATTGCTCGAGTTTATGGTGTAGAAGATACTGCTGCTTTTGATAGAATTCCCCTGCTTTTAAGGTTCTTTGTGTCACATATTGATTTTTGAGAAGCATTATTTGTTTTCATTTTTTCTCTGCCGACAACTCAATGATCTCAACTCTCCTCTTTTTGACGCATAGCGTGGAGATAACATGGACAATCTGTTTTGCTGCGTCCAAGTTGATCAATCCACCGTAGCTATCAAGGAGAGATTTGGCAAGTACGATGACATACTTCAACCGGGATGCCATTGCCTTCCCTGGATTATTGGAAGCCGGCTAGTGGGGCATCTCTCACTTCGAGTGCAGCAGTTGGACGTGCGATGTGAAACCAAGACAAAAGTATGTCTATTTGTTCACTCTGCGCGAGAGTTTGACATCACCTGTCTAGAAATCATGAATTGCACATTAGACCGAATCACTGTCTAGCTTAGAAGTGAAATCATCCTTTTCTGCATGCGATATTTGCAAATAATCAATAAGCACTGCTCCTAATTTAATACTTGTTGAATCCCTGAGTAAGGCTGAGTCTACGACCACGATTATGAAAATAGCTTAATTGTAGTAGTTCTTATGAGATTGCTATCAGCCTAATAAACTCCACTAGATTGCAGTATCATGGATTAGTGCCTCTTCTTTTGGAGATACTTTGAACTCGGTGATTTTCATATAAAGCTTAAAAGCTCCGTGTCAGTTTCATCTTCACGAAGTAAGCTAAAAAGTCTGTTTGGCTTCGTGGACATTCCCACTGCAGGACAATGTCTTTGTTAATGTTGTTGCATCTGTGCAATATCGTGCTCTTGCAAATCAGGCAATCGATGCCTTTTACAAACTTAGTAACACGGAGGGTCAAATTAAGCCTATGTGTTTGACGGTACGTTCCAAATGTGACATTGTTGATGCATGTATAATCACTATGATTTATAATATTCCTTACTTTTCCTTTGATTGACTAGTGATAAGAGCAAGTGTTCCAAGACTCAATTTGGATGATGTTTTTGAGCAGAAAAATGAAATTGCCAAAGCAGTTGAAGATGAACTTGAGAAGGTAATTGACAGATGCAGAAGCATGGTTGTTTGTGATTTTGTGAAAATGGACCATGGGCTTCACTTGGTTTAACTTCTAGCCATTGACTTTTATAGGCTATGTCTACATATGGGTATGAGATTGTGCAAACGCTGATTGTTGACATTGAACCGGATGTGCATGTAAAGCGAGCTATGAATGAGATTAATGCTGGTAAGAATCGCAAACATAAGGAGATCTCATGCTTTTCTGCACATTTTGTAGTCCTCACAAAAAATTGATGATGGAATCTTGTTTGTCTTCGGGAAGGGTGCTTTTCTGCTTTTGCATCTCTTTCTTCAAGCATTTGGATCAACATCTACTAGATTTTAGAAGATGCACTAAATTGTTTGAAGAGGCCAAGATTCAGAAGATTTTATTAATCATTGATAATTGATCTCGTTCTTCTATACAGCAGCTAGTACTTGTCTTTCCAGTAATGAAGCATATTTAAAGCACTTAAGGCAGCTCTTCCAGTTTACATAAAATGAAACTGTGTAGACGTTTGTATTTTCACTGAATTTGTATCCCAGCTTAGCCGTATGCAACGTCTTGTACAAATTTTGAATATTCTCAAGTATCTGAATGCCGTCGTATGATATTTTGCTTCTCAGCTGCAAGACTAAGGGTAGCAGCTAATGAGAAGGCTGAAGCAGGGAAGATTCTGCAAATCAAGAAAGCTGAAGGTGAGGCTGAGTCAAAGTACCTTGCTGGGCTTGGTATTGCCCGCCAGCGTCAGGCAATTGTGGATGGTTTGAGAGATTGCGTACTGGGCTTCTCAGAAAATGTGCCTGGGACCAGTGCCAAGGATGTCATGGATATGGTTCTCTTCACCCAGTACTTCGACACCATGAAGGAAATCGGTGCTGCATCTAAATCCTCTGCTGTGTTTATTCCCCATGGTCCGGGTGCCGTTCGCGATGTTGCCTCTCAGATTCGTGAGGGACTTCTTCAAGCTTCCTCCGTCAGCTAGTTGCCATCAGAGTCTACTAGAAATGAAGACGATGCTTGAAATAGGAAGGGGAGAAGCATGCTTTGGCTTTCTATGTAAATATTTTCATGTGCATTTGCTGATGATATCTTCTGAATGTCCGTTTTGTTTGACCTTGTGGAGTGATGATTCAAGCACTGTTTATATGAATGTTGAAGGTGTTCCTAAAACATAGTCTTCGTGCTTCTGCACAGAGATACTGTTGTAAGTTGCTTGTTTGAACATTCATCTCGGATTTGCTATAATTAGGGATAGTGTGTCTAAAAATGGTTACAGTTTTGCAGTTTTTATTTCCTCATTTGACTGGTATTCTGGTGCATAAAGACGGTTGAAATTTGTCATTCAATTAATCCAGCACGCTACCATCATCTCTAGGATGCATGCGTGCCATCCAAACAACTCTTGATCCGCAGATAACAAGAAAAGGGAGAAAAGCGAAAAGAACTTTTTCCTCTAGAGAGGAAGCATCTTAGGGACCCAGTTAATAAATTGGCTTAAAAAAATTCTCACAGTTTCGGTCTTTTGTCAGGTGTACTCATGCTTATCATATCTAAAGAGATTCAGATTGCACTTGGCTATGGTAGTGATAGAATCTCATTTCCCAGTATATAACTTGTCAATCTGATACAAATTCATAAAGATCTCTGAGGATTGCTTGATTTGCCTCGCCATAGGTAGCACTAGCAGGGAAGCAAGTAGATGTAAGTATTTGACTATAGCCAGTTCTGAGCTGGAAGCAAGCGGGTGCTGTTCTCTTTCGTTTCCCTACTCTATGGCCTCAGTGCAACAGTCAGTCCTATCTTCGGTATCCAGCTTAAGGAATTTCGGCTAATGTCCACCTCTCCGGCAATGCTCAAACGGAGCTTTTGCAAGAACTGTTGCTGAATAAGAGCACTCACTTTACCTTTCGTGCTTACTCGAGCCTTCACTAATGTAGAAGTGAATATTGCCTGCTGTGTTCCCATGGTGATGCTCGTGTCACTGATCGAAAAGCTGTGTTTCAGTTCAGCTGCGACAGCAGTTTGAGTCAGGGGATTCACCATGTGGTAACATGAAGCTCTCAGTGTGTCTAGCTTGTCATTTCTGCATATTTGGCAACTTCGCTATTTAGATAACTAATAATTTAGCTTATAGAAATCGTGACTATTTTCCTTTTCCAGAAAATTTTAATTAAGATTGCTCACAGGTTCAAGGAAGCTACAAGGGCAGGGAATCTGAGGCTTAGACCGGCATCAATTCTGTTAAATGCTCTTGCTGATATGTCGAACACTATATCAGTGCCAAGAGAAACAAGAGTGCTTCCTACCACCCCGGAAAAGCTTATCAACGGGTCATATCCTCTGAAAGCATTTGCTATTACACCGGTGCCTGCTGTAATTGCAGCATAGTCATGTAAGTATTGCAGTTCCACCTGTCACCGCATATACAATGCAAGAGTGAACCAACCGTGCTGAGATGAGGGTGGAAACCTAATGGGATACTTCAATTCTTGCAAATTCTAGGCATTGATATCGAAAGTAGTGAGAGCGGAAAAGATCAAACTTGGTGAGAAACTGACTGAAAGCTCTTACTTTGCCAGTGTAAGGAACAATGAGTTTGAAAGCCGTTCCTAAACCGGGCATGATTTCTTCAACTGTTACAATCAGGATGGAAATAGTAATTTATAAGCTGGTAGACAATTTAGATCTGGACTATGTTCGAAAACAAATGTTATACATTTGTTAATTGAGATTCTTGAGGGATGAACGAAGATGCTTGCGACAATAAAGTGAAATATGTCGAGGAAATGTCAAGAGATGAGTGAAGATACACATGCTTCAATAGCTTTATGACATATGGAAAGTTTTTGTTTTTCAATTGTTGTAAAGTTTCACTAACTTCCATTAATTAGATCATCAAGATGACATTGCAGTATCATCCAACTGAGTCATATAAACTGGTTTACTATATCATTCTCAGTGTGTTTGAAAAAAGAGCTGCTCCCTTTCTGAAAATGGAACATGCCTAGTTACAGAACATCTCACTCCGTGAAAACATCAGTGAAAATTAGATTCATAGAAGGAGGGAATTACTTCGACAGGAGAGATCACAACTCAAGTCACAGTTCAGGTCGATAAATTGTTGGTGAAAATGAGCTGGAGGGTGTTGGCCATAACCCTTGTAAAGAAGATCTGACAACATTGCCAAAAAAAGAGAACACGTAATGAAAAGATACGCGCCTAGACATGTAAAGGATGTTCTTATAATTAGCAAAACACTATAAAAAAATTTGAAGAAGGGGAGATGATAGCATATGAACCTCTGGCCTCTCTGCCAATGTTGATGTATAAACCCGGGCAATTGCTCATTGTAACAGAGTGGGATATAAGGTGCTATAGTTGATGTTAGTTGACAGATGGCATGAATGCTTGGCCAGATATATGTATTGGCCCCAAGGGAGAAGGGGCCAACAAGGAAGTTTCCTTCTGTACTTTATGATCTGTTCCGGACAATATGAAGCTTCCAAGAACTCTTTTTTCACTTTAGTTTGCTTAAACTTCTTGAGGAAATTAACCTTACCAAAAAAAAAAACTTCTTGAGGAAATTAGGCCAGACTATGGTACTTGTGCGATGTTGGAATTCGCAAACTTCTTCAATGGAACTGGGGCATGGAGATGTTGAGGAATTTGGCTGATCAGTGACAAAGAGTTCGGCAGCACTGAAAAGCGGTACGTCACGGCGCATTGTTTTTTACCCTGCCTCTGTTGATACAATAATGATAAACGTGTGCAAATTATTATATAAGTGCGATCACATGACAAACAGTTACAATTTAGGAATTAAAATCAACGTCGTGACTATTTATTATGTTGTGGCAATGCTACTCTTTGAGACATGTACGCCACATAATTAACGATACCATTCATAGGTGCATCATCTAAGTTTTTATGGCCCAAGATTTCTATCCCTAATTATACAGGTATTTTGTCCTTCCTCTCAATCAAGTTCTGTACATCTTATGCGTCAGCGTCTCCATCTGACCTTGACATGAGCCTTAAGAGGTGGCGGGCGGCGCAGCTTCCCCGCCGGAAACCTTGGCCTTCTGCTCGGCTTCCTGAATCGACTTCAGAATCTCTTCACGCTTCGCCACCAGAGCCTGCATCTTGGCGTCAACCTTCTCGAGCTTCTGCCTCAGCTTTTGTGGGTCTTTCTTGTCTTCGGGGTTCTTTTCCTTCTTGCACTCCTTGTCCTTCTTTTTCTTGTCCTTGGATTTATCCTCCTTTTTCTCCTCTTTTGCATGTTCAGCATCCTTGTGCTTGTCCTCCTTCAGGTGCTTGTCCTTCTTCTCACTCTTTTCTTGTACCGTTTCACCCATGTCGCTCTCCAAATATATGTTATGCGATGTAGGGGATTGTTGCTAACCTAGTAGAAGCAAAAGCATGAAAATTGATGAGAGTGAAAGGGCCCAGCAACCAGAGACGCGCATCAGATGAAGGTTCAGTCAGGTTTTTCCTCATTTTAGTTGAATTTGTTGCAGGGTCGATGCATCATATATCAGAGAACTAGGCATAACCTCTAAATGATTCTGTTATCATTACAGTAGATATAAAAAGAAAGGCAAGGTTTTTCACCCAGAGAGAGAGAGAGAGAGAGAGAGAGATTAACCAACCTTAAGTCTGGATGGCTTTGGATCTTCTTTGGGGATGTGAAAGTTGAAATTTCTCTTTAAACTCCGAATTATTTATAGAGATCAAGGAGTTAACTTTTGCTGTTCCAAGCCCAAGATTCAAGCTAAAAAAATGGAGCAAAAAGAGGGGCATGAATTAGAGGGCGAGGCCAGGGATGAAGCTGCTTTCTCGAGAAATGTGATGCTCCACCAGTACAGGGATAAAAAGTAGCACTCCCTGTACAATTTTTAGAATGCGTTGTGTTTGACTGGCTCAGGACATCAGCATCAAGGGATGCCACAAATTCATGTTTCTTTTTAAGGCCAGGAAACATCCTATGAATCCTCCTGAACACTGGCAAGGCGCACCACGGCGCAGCAACGAATGCGAGAACTTAAACTAGGGCAGCAATGTCAAAAAAATTTCCAACACATAAATCAAAAGCCGGCCATAAAATATTATATGTTACGAGACTTGAAACTGAAATTATGCCCAACTATCAAACAACTACGAGGAGGGCGACGGTGGCCCTCGCCGAGCCTCCAGCATTGCCTTAACCTCGAGGCGCGTATCTCTCTCTCTCTCTCCCGCGCACGCGTGTGGATACACATTAAACAAAAACAACCATGGCCAAGCACAGTGGGAAAGGGGATAAGCTGCAGCACTACTACATGGCCTCAATAGTCTCGGATGAACCCAGTGAAATGTGAAAATGGGAACTGGAGAAGGCGATCTCTTTTCCATTCGACAATGTCAGAAACCATACCAATGGTGGGTTACACCTTATCATGACAGCAAAACCGCACTGGCTTTTTTCAAAATGTCTGTCCCTTCATTCTGATGAAAAATTTATAAAAGAGAAAGAAACACTCAATTCAATATGTTTTGTTTTTTTTTTTCCCAACAACGCCCCTATTTTCACTGCCTCTCTCCCCCTCCTTTCTCTTATTTCCAAGCCCTTTGAATAGGTTAGTCAATCAATTGGTACACAGCCCACAAAAAAGAACATCATTCAACTCCCCGCCCTTTTCCTCTCTTACAGCGTTAATCTAGGACAACTTTTTCAACGTGAAAACAGTGCCCCTTTGTCTCCTCCCTCCCCATAAATCTTGGCCCCTCCTCCCCTTCCAAAAAAAATACCATAGAACTAATTTCTACCGAAGTGTCTTTTTCCTTTTTTTTTTTTCCAAGACTCTAAATCTACATTAGCCGATCTGAGAGACTCGGGAGTCTCCGGAAAAAGTTGAGGCTCGCCGGCGGCATCGGGTCCCTGAACATCGGGTGGCGGAGGTAGTAGAAACCTAGGGCCACCGCCACCATTTTCGGCGGCACCGTGTACAATGTCAGCGTGATGGCGAGGCACACTCCTATGAACAGCTTCGTCGCTCTCGGGTCCCTCCAGCTCACCAAGGCTTGGACCCTCTCTCCTTGGGTCGCGAAATCGCCCAGGACCGTCTGGACCCGGGCCGCCAGCAGGCGTAACCGATCGTATCTGGCCCGGATGATGTCCGGCGGCTTCGAGCTGGGTATCGTGTCGAATTCCTCGTCCAATTCATCCGGGTCTACCGACTCGGCCTGCGAGAGCTTAGTGTCCATCCCGGCCGGTATCCTCGGCCTGAATCTATAGTACCACACTCCAATCAAGAACACGTATAGGAACCCAGTGGGCACGATCAAATCCGGATACCACACGAGCACCAGATACAGGACGTGGACTAGGACGGTCGTGACCGGGTTCCGCCACCTCCTGATGTCGTCCAACCATTTCGCCAGCCCAATCGCCCATGCCAGCACGGCCACGATCCTGAACCAGTTCGCCTTGCTCTTCCTGATGCTCCATGTATGCGAATCAGCATCCAACATGTACCTGACCACTTCCGGCCCGAGCGGTGGCTCCGACCTCGCGAGCCACAAAGCTACCATCTTGGTGGCGGCCCCTCGCAGCGCCTCCTGTTGGGCCACCCCGAGCGGGCGGAGATAGTGCATCCGCGGCAACAAGGGCTGACCATAGACCATGCAAGTATCCGGCAACAAAGACGGGCAAGCGAACCGGATCGCCAATTCGATCTCGCCCATTTTCCTCAACCCAGATCTTGTCAACACCAACAGCGGATACGAATTGGTATACACCTTGTTACTCTCCAATGTGGAAACACGAATACGGATCTTCCCAATGCGGCAATCCGGCTTGTCGTCGGACGGTTCAGCAAACATCCGCCAGTTATCGAAGACCCCGGCAGTGAGCACGGTGCACGGGTCATAAACCTGCCACGTGTACTGCTCGTTCCACCGCGGGTCGAAGCTGTCCGTGATGGTCCGGGTCCGAACCCACTTCTTGCCGTACTTGGCCACGCAGTACGCGTCCGTGGACCCTTTACCGGGGCCTTTCGACTTCATGGGCAAGAGACCGCGGGCGCCGAGGATGCCCAGCTCCAGAATTCCGACCGCCGGCTTCCACAGCTGCTTCGCCGTGGGCCGGAAGTCGCTGCACACGTGCGCGGCCTCATCAAGCACGTGATAACCGCCTTCCAAGCACAGCCTCAGATACAATCTGCCGCAGTAAGGCCCGCCTCCGCCGCCTCCGCAGCCGCCGCCCCCGGCCCTGCCGTCGAGCGCGAACCACTTGGCCGCCACGTGCCTCTCGTCTATTCGCTGCTCGATGGAGCTAACCGGAATCAGAATGTGCCCGAGGAGCATAGTCTCCTTGCTCGAACGGTCCTCCACCAGCAAAATGAGCGAGTCCTCCAGTGGCTCGCCGGCGACGAGTACGAGGTCCTCGTTCCAGTGGAACGACGGCGCGTGGTTGCTCATGGACCCTCGCCGCGTCCGCACGGACTGGAACCCCAGCTGCGCCTTGACCCTGACCTCCGGCGCCGTCAGCGGCGGCAGATTCGGAGCGATGTGGAGGTCCTGAGCTTCGATCACCGTTACCCGCAGGTACCACAACTTCGGAGACTGGTACACCTTGGAGCGCGTGTGGGCCACGTACGGCGCGTCGGAGCTCCACGCCTCGGGGAACGCGTCGTCGGCCTGGGTACCAATCCAGACGGAGAGCTGGACGTCGCCGAAGACGCGGCTCTTCTCCGCCGCGTCGCTGCCCTCGAGGCGGTACCACTGCGGGGCCAGCGGGCTGTCGGGCGGGTCGCGGACCGGCACGTCGGAGAGATCGAAGCAGACGCCGCCGAGGAAGCTCTCCGACGGGAAGTCCCAGACGGAGATCTCCAGCGTGGAGCTCGCCGACTCGGGCTTGTTGTGGCCGAGCGCGAAGACCTGGTGCCACTCCGGCGAGTCGGTCGGCTCGCCGGGACGGTGGACCGCCGGCTTCGAGCGGACGTAGTGGGTGGACGTGCGGACCTTCACGTAGGGGCTCTCGTTGTGGGCGAGGCCTCGCGCCTTGACGATCCTGATGAACAGGTACTGCATTGGCTCCACCAGATCGTATGGATGGATCCTCTCCGTCTCCGACGCGAATCTCTGGTGGTGCGACGATATCACCCTCGGCGAGAAGTCGCCGCTCGGGGGCCGCCGCAGGACCCTGACCCTCTCGCCGACCCTCGCGCCCTGCATCCTCCTCACCTCCGGCGTAGGGTACTGCATCGCCGCCTCCGCCACAGGGGGGCCGGCCGCCGCGTGGTGCGTCTGCGGCGCCGGCGGCATCGCCTCGGGCGGGGGCTCGTGGCGCGGGTGCACCGCCTGGGGCGGCGGCGGCGACTCCTCGATGACGACCACGGGAGGGGAGGGCGACCGGTCGCGGCGCCGCGGCGGGTGGCAGCACTCCACCGCGACGGCCCCCGGCGGCATTTCAAAGACCCTTCCCTCCTCCACCACCATCACCGGAGGGCAGCATTTCGACCCCGCCGGCGGCGGCGCGCCCTCGACGGGCTCCTCGGTGGGAGGAGGCGGCGGCTCCTCTTCCTGCGGCGGCGGCGGCGTGGGGGGTTGCTCCTCCACCAGCTCGTCGTAGTAGCAGATCCTCAGCCCAATCTCGCCGCGTATCCAGCTGAACACGCTCTTCTTCTCCAGCTGGAAGTACACCAGGCCCTCCTCCCCGCGCTTCGCGAACTGGGTGCCGTAGAGCTTGACCCGGCCGAGGAAGTGGTTCTTCCGGGCCCCGCCGCCGGCGGCGAACTTCTTGTCGTTGAACACCTCGACGTCGAGCTCCTCGTACTCCATGCTCTCCGGGTCGGAGACGAGGAACTCGAGGGCCTCGTGCCATGCCGGGTTGAGGTCGCGGCACCGGGTGGAGGTGCGCCTCTTCTGGTGGTCGAACTCCACGATGACGTAAGGGCTGGAGCTGCCCTGGCCGTCCTTGGGGAGGAGGTCCCGCGCGTCCACCACCTCGACGAGGAGC
Source organism: Syzygium jambos (assembly GCA_031216235.1). Taxonomy (NCBI): domain Eukaryota; kingdom Viridiplantae; phylum Streptophyta; class Magnoliopsida; order Myrtales; family Myrtaceae; genus Syzygium; species Syzygium jambos. Next base: position 2,212,312 of record CM062221.1, read on the forward strand.
TTCCGCACGGTCCTGGGCGGCGGCGGCGGTTGCTGCGGCGGCGGCGGCGTCGTCATGGTGCCATCGTCGTGGGGCTCCGATGGGTTGGGTCGAAGATGAAGAAGAAGAAGAAAGAAGAAGGAAGAAGAAGAAGAGAAGGGAGCGCTGATGGCGGAGGAGAAGGGTAGGGGGGTTTGGCTCTTTCTTTATGGGGGTAAAAGCTTTTTGGAAATCTTTCTCCTCGCGATCTTAATTTTCTTCGTGAATTTTGATTTATTTTTAAGGATTGATGCAACGAAAAATCCCAAACTGGTACACATGCGACAATTTTATCTCCGAATTATTTTTTTGACCACAGAAAATCTCAAACTGATATATCATTGATAAATTTATCCCGAACTATTTTTTTTACCATAAAAAATCCTAAACCGGTACACGTGTGACAATTTTACTCAGAATTAATTTTTTTATCACAAAAAATACTAAAGTGGTACACCTGTGACAATTTTTGCCATAACTAATTTTTTGACCACTAAAAACCCCAAACTGATATATGTATGAAAAATTTACCATCCGTTAGTATCCGTTAAATTGGATTAATATCACGAAAAACCACAAATTGATAAACTTGTGACAAATGGAGAGGTAAAATCCAAAACCGGTACCCCTGTCAATTAGCACATGTGATTAAACTTAGTAATTTGACAGTAAAATATAACGGAAACTAACGGTAAGTAAATTTCTCACAGGTGTACCTGTTTTGGATTTTTTTGTGGTCGAAAAATTAGTTCGGAGATAAAATTGTAACGGACGTACTAGTTTGAGAGTTTTCTGTGGTCAAAAAATTAGTTCTGGGTAAAATTATCACACGTCCACCAGTTTCTAGGTTTTTTGCGATTAAAAAAATAATTTTTAGTAAATTTATCACGGATATACCGGTTTTGATTTATTTTTTTTGGTTATTAACCCCTATTTTTATTAGTTTTTTTGTTATTTTAATTAATCGATTATTATTATTATTTTTTATTGGTTTTTTTGGGTGCGGTTGGGGAATGTTTGTGGGCTGGAGGGGGGGAGTGGAGTGAGCTCGAGAGATTCCAAACTGAAGGAAGAAGCTTGCTTGTTCGGCTACTTTCCTTTTGTTTATTCTCCTCCTCGTCTTACTTATTTACTTATTATAAATTAATTAATTAGTTAAGAGAATATTATTTTAACGAGGGATTAAATGTAAAAACGGAGGAGGGGGGGTTTAATAATATTCGATACCTTCCCCCCCTCCTCCCCCCTGCGGTTTCGGAAGAGTGTTCTGACCACCCGGGCCCGACACTCCAGGATCTGTCTTTGAGCTGTCCCCCCCACCCCCCCATGCCCTAACGTCAGATTTTCTGCTAATCCCATGTTGTTTTTTTTCTTGTCAATTCGGATGATTGTCCTGGACCGGATTGCATCTTAATACATTCGAAGAATGTTAGGACGTCCGATCCATAAACTTACCCGCGACAAAAATCGGGAGCAGGATTTTTTTCAGGACGTCCGGCCCAAAAGCTTTTTAAGTAAATGGATAGAGGGGACGCGTAGTTAGGAGCTGCATTTGAACCTCATGGACAGAGACTATACAGAGATACTCCAACAGTCCAACTTAAAATGATAGTTGGTAATCATTAATTATCATATGGATAGTCGTCGCGGGATTATGGATCGTGCAATGCGCGCGCGACGAGAGGGGGCAAATCCGAGCCCGACACCGCACCCGAGAGTTGTCTCGCGATTTTCAGGGCACGCGGGGTCATTTTCATTTCGCGCCGTGCGAACGGGAAGGCCGGCGGGATCGGAATCGATGCGCACGCGAACACAGGAACGCTCGTACCGTCGGATATACCGACCCGAGCACATAGGATCCGGTATACCGAGTGACGCGACGTGTACGTGGAACGAGTCGTTCTGAAAAGTGGGTCGAGTTTATTGGTCGATTTTTTGTTCTAGTATACATGGGCATTAAATAATACGACGGGGGAATACACGTACGGGATACGCGACATTACCCAGTCATACCGCAAATGAGCACAGGACGAGATGCTCGGGAGTCCTGGCACGGGCCAAAGGGCACATGATTCCACAGCGACTTATGATAGCTTGGCCACCCTCCTTTTCGTCAAAAGCTCCAACATCTTTCGAATTAAAGCTTCCTTGCTTCCACTTCAAAAGCATCCACCTTTATCTCTCTTGGGCCCTCTCGTTTTTTTGGCCGAGCACCTTATGCTCGGATGAGGGTTTTTACGGTTCCACGACTTAGCCGTTCAGTCGCTTACATTAACCGTCGGACCGAACCCGTTACGCCGTGAACCCTTCGCCCGACCCCCGACCCGAACGGTAAAAGCAACGGTGGGGACTCAGTGACGCCGATACGGGTCGCCCCGTAGGAATTTCCCACCCGAACCGGCTTCGGATGATCCTCGAAATCCTAAAAGTGTCCTGTGGCTTTTCCGCTAGCACGATACAAGACAGCATTTTCACCAGCCTTCCTTCCTTTGGGGGACATTACCACCGTTAAACCAGGACCGTTGGCCCACTTCTTCTTAACGATATTTGGAATATTCGAATGAAAGGATTGGCATCCCAAGAGAATCGAAGCAAAGGGAAGGATTTGAAAAGGTTGGGTTCTTCATTTCTGGAGGGAGCTTATCGCTAGGGGAAAGGAAGCTTCACTCGTGCCTGCGCCTACTTAGCCTCTCGGAAATGCAAGCTTTTACTGCTCCTATCCTCGCTTATCCACGGATGGATCGTGTACGTCTCTTTCTCTATCGCTCTCGCTCTATCTCGCATCGCGAATGGGACCATATTGATCTCGAAATCGAAGCTTTTGGGGGGCACAGATCCCCAGGAAGCGTCTCCTTCCCGCTTCGGAGACGCGTCACGGGGTCGGACGAGTCTCTTTTCCTTCAGCGGCCTTTGTGGAATCAGATCCCTTCTACATCAAAGTGGATTTTGGAACATATGCTTCCCGCCGCCCCCCGTCTCTCTCTTCTTCGGCCCTTTTTCCCACTCCTTTTTTAACCTCATATGCTTGGTGACCTGTGGATGAGAAGTCTTGCAAAAGGCCCGGGTTTGAGAATATTTGGCCACCAATGGTATGTTTCGGAAGGTCCAGAAATGGATAGCGTTCGTGCACTTGCACTCAGTTTGAAGCCTTCAGTCCACCTTATTCTAGATGCAAAAGAGCATTCCTTCTGGGAAAATCGATGGCATCGAGCTGATTGGGCAGGCACTCGCTCGACCATCTTTAGCATGTGTGCTCGACTTCGGTCTTTTTGGAACTGTCAGGATTACGAAAACCAGCAGCTTCAAGTTCAACGCGGCTGAATGAAAAAGTAAACCAACTAGGAAGGGAATTGAGAAAGTATAGTCTTTCCGAATAAAAGAGAGCAAGCATCTAGTCGGGTACGACGGGGTATGAGAATGCTTGGTTCACAAGCCCCATCCATGCTTGACATGACAATATTCACACTTCCACAGTGTAAAATTGCCTAGAAAGATGGGGGGAAATCTAGACTCGTGGAATACGGATTCAAATTGTTTTCTCAGATCCATGTTGAACTGACAAATGGAGTATGCAGGTCATCCGACTTTGAAGGTAGCAACAGACACCCCTACGATGCAACCTAACAATTAAATGAAGCTTCCAAACGCGTTGGCTAGGGACCGGTCCGGACGATGCCAAGGTGGTGAGGGGTTCTACTCTTGTGGTCGATGATTGACTTAACTCATTGCCTCCAGCTTTCATTATTAGGATAGAAGCTGACCTTCTATTCCGCACGCCCTGTGCCCCCAAGTTCTCCCCGTATCTTTTGTCTTCCCTGAAAAGAGGGAATACCCTCTAGAAGTTTTAAAATCCCAGTAATTCCGAGATCCAGACAAGAACCAAGACGAAGCCTTTTAAGGACTTTCTTAGGTCCAGAGGGGTTCTATCCTTGTAGTCGATGATTGACTAAACCCATTGCCTCCTGCATTCCATAGTTAGAATAGAAGCTGACCTTGTATTTTACCTGGGTAACAGATCATTGCCCTCCAATTCCGAATTCCAAGGCTGTAATACTATTTCTTCAATCATCTCCGAGAAATCAACCAAGAATGAAAAAATGATTCACATACATGAAGACGATGTCAGACAGTGCATGCCTGCACATTTATTTGATTCCAGTTTTCTGCACAAACGAAATGCTCGATACTAAATGAATAAATTTGGAATGCCGATTACGTCTCTTATTTGCGTGACCAAGAGGGACTATGCACCAGAAAGTGTGTGGTAGTACGGAGATCCAAGGAAGAACTAACATCAAATGGAACCTTCTTTGCTGAATCTGGAAGTCCGACTGGAAATGTGAATGAGAAGGATGCAATTTGAGCAGAGCTAGTGACATTAGCAACCAGACTCATGCACTTTGCAGGCGCTCTCATCTGCATAAAGACCGAAACAAGTAAAGCAATGTACTTACAAGTGCACATAAACAACATCGACAAAGAAAGCAAGAACCTCTCCGTAAATAGAAGTTGGAGATACAGGTTCAGAAGTACACTAGATTGGTGTCACTACTTCTGCTCTATGATTGGAAAAAAATGTTGGACGAATGCAGATATGGTCTGTAGGGGTGAGCGGTTCCAGGTTCCGGGTAGATTCCGCCTGGAACCTGGAACCTACCTGTCAGAACGTGGAACCTGGAACCTACCCTGTCACAGGTTTCAAGGTTGGTTCCAGGGTCCAATAGGTTCCTTTTTTTTTAATTTCATTTTTAGTTAAATAAAACGACAAATGAATGCAATAATACCGAATAAGAGAGAATACAAAACAAACAAAATTATCAACAGAGGAAACAGAATTGGCTGCTATTTGGCAAGGAATTTCATTAGATAAAAGAGAGGAAACATAACAAAAGTCACTAGACTTGTCACCAAGTTTCAGTCACTAGACTTGTTAGAGGACATCACAAAATGAAATGGATGCTGCTGCCGTGCACGAGGACATCACCAACTCCTCTAAATCCTACTTCTATGAATTTAAACATTTGAAACGAAGACATTCGTACTAAAAGAGCTAAGTTTTAGTCATTAGACATAATTGTTGTTCCCTGAGGAGCTCCATGCAACGTAGACTAGAGAGTGACATCCCAGAAGTGGAAGCATACGCATTACCTGCTATAGACTCCGACCGTAGTCCTATCTTGCTAACTCTCTCAGCGGAACTTGCAAAAAGAAAAAGAGAAATTAAGTTTGAAGCATACTGGCTTGAAGACAATGAATGTGGTCAGCTAACAAAAAAGATTTCTAATTGATATTGTATGAACTAACAAGCATTAAAACAAGGAAAAGAAGTGGCATGTTGCAATTCTTGAGAATTCTTGAGAAACAATAAGTCATTGCACAACTACGGACCATAGAAAAAATTCAAAAATGGGTTACTTTTGACCAACCTACGGCTATATATAACCAAGAAAAGAAAAATGCGTACACATTTTACCACACGGAATGAAAGGACTTCTCAAGTCATAAGCTTGACTACAAGTGCTTTTATTCTGAAGAGCAGAACAACGAAAGCATTTATCATGAACAACACACTTCAGAAAATTATGTAACCCAACACCATCTTCAGAAATCACAAACCAATGTGCATCTTGACAGTCCAGCAAACCGGATCCCTATGTTCTCCATAATCGGCCAATAATGAAATGAGGAGGCACACAGACATAGACTCAAATCGCGGGAGAATGAATGCGATATAGATGAATCGAAGACTAATGTTGCGATTCAAGTAATGAAATGGGCAACCAAGTGTTTTGGTTCAAAATTTTTTCCTTAAAAATAAACATAGCTTCATTCAGACATTATTACAAACATATGGTGGTCAGTTCGTACATATGGCACAGAGACAAGCTTGTGTGAGTCTAGTTCAAACATTTGATAGAGCATGTGATATGCACATGGTAAGGAGAAGGAATTTAACATTTTCCGAACTCGGACTCAGATCTAGACCCAAAGAAAATCATTCCGAGACAAACGAAAACTACCACGTCAACCGACCCAAACTCAGCACCCCTATGGATCCCAAGACAAGGAACTGAGCCACGACACCAAACACCCAATAAGAGCATCTTGATCACAGCAACTGGATTTCCCCCCAATTCAGCACCATGGCACCAAGGACCACCATGATTACCCCTAACTTAGCTTGCTCTCCCCAGAAGCTACTCAAAATGCTCCACACGAGCGAAGCTCGGAGCACTAACTAGCGCTTCCAGACACGCACCGGTTGACCCGTTTCGCTGCCAAACACGAGGCAAAAGACTAGAATCGATTGACCGAACCAAACCGAAAACGAACGATGACCAGCATCCGAGCTGAAATCGAGCTCGGCGCTTGACATCGCGGAAGGGAAAATCAAACAGTGCGCAGAAATCAAAGAGAACAACGCCAGAAGCGCACCTCGGGCTGATCCGGAGCGATTGCCCAGAGGAATCCGCCGGGAAATGCAGGGGTCCGCAGCTGCGAGACGGATGGCCGGCGAACGGCGAGGAAATCGTCGCTTCTCGCCGGAGATTTGTTCGATTGCGAGAGTGTAGAGAGAGAGTGGCGTGTGTGTGAGAGTGAGTGAGTCTGTGAATGGGTTTGGGGGGTGTGCGTGTGTGGCAAAACGAATGCTTTGGAATTTCAAAGGTGTGATTCAAGAGGAGAAGGGAGCATTTGGGAATTACTGAATTAGGGTTTCTTCCGGTTCCAGATTCTGATTCCCGATTCCGATCTGGTTCCGGTTCCAGGTTCTGGTTCCGGTTCCTATAGGAACCGGGAACCGGAACCGGAATAGCCGGTTCCTAAAAATGGGGAGCCGGGAACCGGACCCTCTGTCCACGGAACCTGGAACCGAACCGGGTCCACCGAGTCCGGTTCTCCGGTTCCCAGTTCTACCCTGGAACCGCGCTCACCCCTAATGGTCAGTCATCTTCTGGTTTAATGAAGTTATTTCAGTAGGTATATTTTGTTTAACATTGCCTCTGGAAAGATATCCTTTAAAAAAACTGAAGCATTATACTGGCAGTGCTTCCGTGAGTGGACAAAAAGTGGCAACAAGATGTCCTACTGTGGGGAGTAAAGATACCAAACAAAGACCCAAGCCGGGAGGATTGTTTTTCGAAAAGCTAGGTACAAGATCAATCACTTGAAGAGGCAACAAGATGGGGAGAAGTAGAAGAGCAAAAACTAAAGAACATGGACAACTGAGTATCAATAACCTCTGCATCTGAAATCTAGTGATCTTCAATACATCAGTTGTCACAGAGAGCATGAAACAAACCCTATTCATTATTCACTAAAAAAATGTTTAGGAAACAGACAGGAATACATGTGATGAAGTAACCAACATAGCAAGAACATCAATGCCCACATATACAAACAGACACGTGAATCATTCACAAGAGAAGGTACTTTTGTCCAAGTTGCTGAGTCTATGATAAACTCATGTTTTGAGCCAATGACAGTCATTGCCCCATCTCAGTTCAGCTGGGAGCATTTCAAGACCTCAAAATGCCTAGTTAGGAGGTTGCTAATGGTGGTTCTCAAAACACTTCGGACTGTAATATACACTTATTATGAATCAAGAACACTGCCAACTTGATTGCAATTTCATAGTTATAGTTGAAAAATATGATTCAAGAAGTAACTAAAAGAAATGGAGAACTTACGGTCACTGACCTTTAGTATGCTCATCCCTAAGTCATCAACTCTTGTCGTGAAGGCACCTCAAGTTTGAGCAATTTCATGAACTGTAAAAACAAATATGAAAATCCTGATATTCTTGGAATATTAATTTAGTGATGCTAGGAAATCACCTCTCAGAAAGTTCTCGTTCTTCTACCATGTCAAACTTTAAAAGTCATCAACAAAGTCATCTATACCAGGAGAGCATACGCATCGCATACCTGAGATATCTTGATTTCTAGTTCATCCCATTCGGAAGATGGATTGCTTCCTTCCACTATCCCAGTCCCAGCATAAATTAAAGCACCAAGGCCCTAAAACCCAGCATAAGCATTCGAAATTTTAGGTTAATTCCCCACAACTAATTAATGGGACAACGATGCACTGATTTTCACTAGATAAACCAAAACAAAGAAGCATTTGGATCCAGGGCAACAGAAGAATAGTTTCACTCTAAGAAAATGCATCTAATTAATTAAAGAGAAAATTTGAGGGGATCACCTTTCCAACCAAAGCTGACCTAATACCAACAGCAAACTCACTCTCTCCTCCTCCAAACCAGCCCACCGGTCCAGCATACATTCCTCGGTCAAATACCTCTGCAAGAAAAGCATCAGGGGAGTATAAAACATTAATATATAGATGTACCAATTAGCATTTAATAGTTTGGAAAGCAAGCACACAGGAAGGTTCTCCTAAAGTGGTTCAGAGGCACAAGTTAGCCAGGCAATATTCTCATTCGGGCTGCCAGACACCATACTACTAGAGCATTCTTTTAGTGTTAATCGGTTTAAAGAATGATCAAACATTCTGAGAGAAGTATCAGATAGTAGTGTAGCGCGTGCTTTAGATTTGTGAACCTAATTCAATCTTTCTATGGGAAAGTCCACGTTTCAATTTATGCAGAGTAAGAAGTCATGACTTCCGACAATCTCAGCAAAAAAACGGAGTTTACATCAAATTCACATCTTTGAAGATTTAAAGCTACCTCACAAATTAGAGGAACAAAAACAAATGGATATGCAACGCTTGGGTTTCAAATGAAGTTACCAGTTTCAGCAATTAACAGCCTTGCTTCTTCTGCTGGAAATCCACAAACTGCTGGACTCGGGTGGAGAGAAGAAAAAATGTCAAACTGGCAAAACGATAGTCAGCTAAATTTTGTAATAACCACAAAAAAATTGAAGAAAAGGTAAATTAAGCTCCGTCAGAACACTCATCGCCATAAGATGATAACAGATGTGTAAACATCAATCAGGAAAGTATGATTATGGAAGCGGCCAGACTCTCACCTCATCGCCTTCACTTCTCAATGTACCAGCCAGTACAGCATGTAGATGTTGAACTCTAGAAAGTTTTCGAATTGCTTTTCTTGGTTCTACAACCACTCCGCTACATACAGCCTACAAAAATAGCAGCAGAAGTGAATATAGTGTTTTTGCATAGAAACGAATATGTTATATATATGTCCTCAGAGAGAGTTTATCAGTCCAGTAGCAAAATCACCGTGCAGGCTACTTCCTGCGAGATCATAATCATGAAGACAAGGAGAAAACTAGCTTGCGCAGTCTCCAAACATGGACACTTTTATCAGTGTGTATATCATCAAAGGTCTGTTTTACTAAGGCAAAAGTACACTACAAGTGCCATAACTTGTGTACGGCGCTCACTTTAGTACCATAACTTTTTTTTGGATTACTTTAGTGCTAAAATTTTTGAAAAACGATCACTTAAGTGCTAAAATTTTTGAAAAACGATCACTTAAGTGCCAACTCCGGTGCCGTACACAATTTTTCGCCGGAAATCTGACGTGGCATTTTTTTTATTAATTTATGAAGCTGGCGTGGCTCGCCGGAGTCTCGCCGGAGATTGGTACTTAAGTGATCGTTTTTCAAAAAATTTAGCACTTAAATGATTGTTTTTAAAAAATTTTAGCACTTAAATGATCGTTTTTCAAAAATTTTAGCACTAAAGTGATCCAAAAAAAAGTTATGACACTTAAGTGATCGTTTTTCCTCCGACTTGGCACCAAAATGATCCGAAAAAAAGTTATGGCACCAAAATGAGCGCCGTACACAAGTTATAGCACTTATAGTGTCCTTTTGCCGTTTTACCAATTACATGGTCATGCTAGTATGGAACAAGGATCTGAGGAAACTGAGCTCCCTTCCTGGCTCATTCAAGCAAAACTTATACATAGTGAGCAAAAAGGAAACATGAATGTTCTTTTGCTCCTCGCTTTATAAACATCATGCCAACTTCATGCATCCACCCTCATTAATGTTGGCAATGATGGCTTGGGGTGATAACGCAAGATACTTTAAGGCCCATTGGTGTGTAAAGCTACTTTCTAGCTATGAGTAGAATTGACAAGTTATTGAGAAAAACTCACATCATTAACAAGTAACAGCTCGAAAGGAGAATACAAAAGACTTGCCTCTAATTTTCTTCTTATGCTCTCCCTCACTATAGTAAACTCAAGATGGTCCTTCGGACTGAAAATTATGAATAAGAGGAAAATTAGAGAGAAATTAGACAGAATGCTCATCTAAAAGTAGCATGCAGTGCTGAAAGGTCTACTCCTGTAGCGAAAATATAGACCTTGAAAGCAAGTCAAGTTCTATTTGGAGATCCGAAGCCACTGATTCACCTCTAGCACGTGTTCCAGCCAAAGCCTCACTGCTGATACTAAGCCAGCGTCTGTGAAATAGTTGCTCTGGCTATTCACAAAGTTTATCCAAGTCAAAAATAGAACGCCCATAAATCCCAAAGAGAGAAATTAAAATATGAAGATAATCGTAATTACCGTGTTTCCAATGAATGCTGGAGCATTAGGTGGCTGAAGACAAAACTGATAAGCATTTTCCCCTTCAATCTGAAAAATTGGTTTCCACATAAGCATCCTAACTAATGATTAAGCCATGATCTAAGTCCAATATGCGAAATAGTACCTGTAAACAAGCGAGCCATGCTATAGGATCTATGTCTTTAGCAGTAAGGAATCTGCTGCTTCGTGCTAGCACAACCTAAATTCAGAGAGATAAGTTGAAAAACCAATAAGATTCCAGCAAAAGGAGAATAAGATGCGTTTTCAGGGAGTAAAAATAGTGAATCAGAACAAAGATGATGGTTGACACGGAACAAGAGGAATGGTAGGCCCCATTGGTACAAGTAGAAGAAAGCAACAGAGTCTGGATAACCACTGGTCACAGCAATGTACACACGTATCATTCATTACCTTAATGAGGGCAGAGTCATCTCCATTAATCATTTGCAAAGCTCTCTTCACTGCAAGATCCCAGCAGTTCTTGCTGGGAACGTGATTATTACTTAAGATGAATGCTTTAGGCACTTGCTTTCTTAACTTCATTACAAGTGACGATACCTACAAAATTCAAAACCAATGCAGTCATCAGATGCATAGTCCTTGCACCTATAGTGTGTTACTTCATCATCAGACATGTTGAGAGATCAGTCGACCAGGAAGTATCATATGTCATATCATTAAGATGAAGATAGACCTGGTTTATCGTAGCTTCCAGCGAACTTATGGCCTTTTCCCAAGTCCAAGAAAGAGCATTGTCCCACGCAATAGTAGCTGCAAGCATAGAGCTCTCTTCGAGCTCATCAAACTCAACCTGCCATTAACTAGAAGGGTCTACAATTAGTACTCAGGAGAAGGCAAATCGACACCAACATCCAAAATCGATGGCTCCTAACGCACCCTTCAAAAGAATGGCACCCAGTTTACCTGAGGAACAATGAAGTAGAAAGAACCAAAAGCCTCCCACTCTGGCGACACGTTCGATCTCGCATCAAAGCGAATCGCCCCATAAGCACGGATTAAAGGGCAGCTCGTGGAGAGGAACCTACAAATTCAATGGAAAGGAACTCTCGATAATGGTCAATCGCGAATAACTCCTTCTAATTGGACTCATCTACTAATTCCCCGATCACTCTTGCTGAAGCTTCACCTAGCTGAACTTAATTCATGAGAAAAACAGGAAAAATCGAAGCACCCGGCCAAGTTGCTCATTCGAGTTCATCTGAATTGCGATATATGCAGCACAGAATGACTTTGTTCATGCGCTCTAGACTGCATCAATCAATCTATCGAGACATGCGTAAGACGGAACAACACGGAGACGAAACGGGAGCCGCAAACCGCGTTACCTTTTGATGGACAACCAATCTTCGTAGGAGAAGGGGCTAACGCGGCGGAAGAACACCGCTGATCCGACGCCGGCGACGCTGACCAGCCTGTGCCCCGTCCGGCGGCGGACATGCCCGTTGCCGTTGCCGTTTCCGCTGGCGGCCGAGGACGGCTCGAGGAGGCAATCGGAGCAGCTGCCGGCGGCGGAGTTCCGGCCGGAGAAGAAGCAGCGGGGGAGGAGCTGGCGCTGAGAGTGGAGCCAGTCGATCGCTTCGAGCTTCTCGTGGATCGGCACCTTCACCGAGAGAAATCGCAGAGTGAGAGCTGTGAAAAATCGCGCGGGAAGAAGTGTACGTCGTTGCTTATATTCAAGCGCACCGAAAGTCTTAAAATTATCACGATCGAGTAATTTAGCTTTAAAATTTTTAAAAAGTACAATAAAATTTTAAAATTCATTACGAAAGTACAATCGAGTGTTAAAATTTTAAAAAAATCAAATTCTAAAATTTATCAACAAAATGCAATCAATTTCAATTTTCAATAAATGTAATTAACAAAAGAACCTAATTAGACCAGTTGGATAAATTTTAAAAATTAATTATATTTTTTTAAAGTTTTAAAATTCAATTACATTTCGTGATAAATTTTAAGATTTAATTATACTTTTCAAAAGTTTTAAGGTTCAATTGCATTTTTACGGTAAGATTTATGATTTTTAATGTAATTATCCATTAATTTTTTTTCTCCAATGAATTCAAATCCCGGTAACCAATCCCAGTCGGCCACGTGCCTGAACCCCATTTGGCAAGATTTTATCAAGAATGTTATCCGTTGTCAAACTGCGGCAACGTTGCTTTTGCTCTAGTTACAGCGGACGAGACGACGACGGCGCAAGGGGAAAAAAGCGTTTTGACTTGCCTGAAGGCGGATAATGCCGGAGCGGAGACCCGGCGGGCTCGCCTTGAGGCCGGCGACGGCGGAGCTGAGGCGGTCCACGGCGAGGCCTGGTGTCGCCACGGCCGGGAAGGTGCGGGTCTCGGCGGTGCCGATGGGGGCCGTGGGGTCCCCTTCGCAGCCGTTCATGGACAATGAGCATGAACTCTGATGCCTCTGCAAACGAAAGGAAACACTGAACGTCAACTGAGTCACAAAGATTATAGAACTGGAGAACAAGAGAGAAGAAGTGGAAAGCGACGAGCATTGTGAAGTTCATACGTGAGTGGGGAAGTGGAATGAGAGTCTGGAGGCCACGGATGGACCGGAAGCAGAGGACTTGGCGGATGAGGAGGACGACGGCTCCGATGAGTCGATGAGACGTGCTAGGAAGCGCCCTCCTCCTCCCCCTCCAGCAGCAATCGCCATGAGGGAGGAGAGGAGAGACAGAGAGAAGGGTGTCTTCTTGTTTGCGCTCTGCTACTGGCTTGTGGTGATGCTATATATATTCGTGATATTCATGAGCCGCACAGAGGAAATGCCCCTCTCTCTCTCTCTCTCTCTCTCTCTCTCTCTGTGTAATATATATGTGAAAGTGGTTCTGCTTCTTTTTACCACTGTTGTTGCACGCCGGCACCTTCAGCGCCGTGGACAAACATGATGAAGTCGGCTGTCTTATGCTTGTGGCTCAATCCCGGCGATGAGGACCGTGAGGAGCAGGCGGGAGGATATTGCCCCATGCTCTGTACGAGCTCGGTGCAATTTACCATTGAACACATAACGCGATGGATGTAATTTCATGTGAAATCTTTGCGGTTCGCCTTTCCTAAGTTAGGTAATGTGAATTTCAGACATATTGCCTTGCCAATGAACTGATGGTTTGAAAGGAGTTGTTCAATCAAATCATAGACCTTGACAAACCTTCCCCGCCGCTCATCGGCTGGAGTCACAATTTCATCTGCAGTACACATCAGTAAGCTGTCTCTTAATCATAAAGAGCAAACTTCGTTCTTTTTCAAGCCATACAAAATTGACCCTTGAAAGAAGGTGTCACGCAGCATTCTTCCGATTTAATTACACAATTGAACAAAATTTCGACTTGTCTCGACGCCCAAAGGCGATTTCTTATCCACACTAGATGCTTTGGTTCGTGGACCGATGCCCTTTGGAGAGGATACGGTACGACAACGGAGAAAAGATGATTGATGTGAGACAACTTAGGAAGGCAAAAAGATTTGTTTCATCAATTTTTGTGGTCGATGATTGACTAAACTCATTGCCTCCTGCATTCCATAGTTAGAATAGAAGCTGACCTTGTGTTTTGCCTGGGTAACAGATCATTGCCCTCCAATTCCGGATTCCAAGGCTCTAATACTATTTCTTCAATCATCTCCGAGAAATCAACTAAGAATGAAAAAAATGAATTCGCATAGATGAAGACGATGTCAGACACTGCATGCCTGCACATTTATTTGATTCCAGTTTTCTGCACAAACGAAATGCTCGATACTAAATGAATAAATTTGGAATGCCGATTACGTCTCTTATTTGCGTGACCAAGAGGGACTATGCACCAGAAAGTGTGTGGTAGTATGGAGATCCAAGGAAGACCTAACATCAAATGGAACCTTCTTTGCTGAATCTGGAAGTCCGACTTGAAATGTGAATGAGAAGGATGCAATTTGAACAGAGCCAGTGACATTAGTAACCAGACTCATGCACTTTGCAGGCGCTCTCATCTGCATAAAGACCGAAACACGTACAGCAATGTACTTACAAGTGCACATAAACAAAGTCGACAAAGAAAGCAAGAACCTCTCCCTAAATAGAAGTTGGAGATACAGGTTCAGAAGTACACTAGATAGGTGTCACTACTTCTGCTCTATGATTGGAAAAAAATGTTGGACGAATGCAGATACCATGGTCAGTCATCTTCTGGTTTAATGAAGTTATTTCGGTAGGTTTATTCTGTTTTACATTGCCTCTGGAAAAATATCCTTTAAAAAGACTGAAGCATTATACTGGCAGTGCTTCCGAGAGTGGACAAAAAGTGGCAACAAGATGTCCTACTGTGGGGAGTAAAGATACCAAACAAAGACCCAAGCCAGGAGGATCGTTTTTCGAAAAAGCTAGGTACAAGATCAATCACTTGAAGAGGCAAAAAGATGGGGAGAAGTAGAAGAGCAAAAACTAAAGAACATGGACTACTTAGTATCAATAACCTCTGCATCTGAAATCTAGTGATCTTCAGTACATCAGTTGTCACAGAGAGCATGAGACAAACCCTATTCATTATTCACTAAAAAATGTTTAGGAAACAGACAGGAATACATGTGATGAAGTAACCAACATAGCAAGAACATCAATCCCCACATATACAAACAGACGTGGATCATTCACAAGAGAAGGTACTTTTTTCCAAGTTGCTGAGTCTATGATAAACTCATGTTTTGAGCCAATGACAGTCATTGCCCCATCTCAGTTCAGCTGGGAGCATTTCAAGACCTCAAAATGCCTAGTTAGGAGGCTGCTAATGGTGGTTCTCAAAACACTTCGGACTGTAATATACTCTTATTATGAATCAAGAACACTGCCAACTTGATTGCAATTTCATAGTTATAGTTGAAAATTATGATTCGAGAAGTAACTAAAAGAAATGGAGAACTTACGGTCACTGACCTTTAGTATGCTCATCCCTAAGTCATCAACTCTTGTCGTGAAGGCACCTCAAGTTTGAGCAATTTCGTGAACTGTATAAACAAATATGAAAATCCTGATATTCTTGGAATATTAATTTAGTGATGCTAGGAAATCACCTCTCAGAAAGTTCTCGTTCTTCTACCATGTCAAACTTTAAAAGTCATCAACAAAGTCATCTATACCAGGAGAGCATACGCATCGCATACCTGAGATATCTTGATTTCCAGTTCATCCCATTCGGAAGATGGATTGCTTCCTTCCACTATCCCGGTCCCAGCATAAATTAAAGCACCAAGGCCCTAAAACCCAGCATAAGCATTCGAAATTTTAGGTTAATTCCCCACAACTAATCAATGGGACAACGATGCACTTATTTTCACTAGATAAACCAAAACAAAGAAGCATTTGGATCCAGGGCAACAGAAGAATAGTTTCACTTTAAGAAAATGCATCTAGTTAATTAAAGAGAAAATTTGGGGGGATCACCTTTCCAACCAAAGCTGACCTAATACCAACAGCAAACTCACTCTCTCCCCCTCCAAACCAGCCCACAGGTCCAGCATACATTCCTCGGTCAAATACCTCTGCAAGAAAAGCATCAGGGGAGTATAAAACATTAATATAGATGTACCAATTAGCATTTAGTAGTTTGGAAAGCAAGCACACAGGAAGGTTCCCCTAAAGTGGTTCAGAGACAGAAGTTAGCCGGGCAATATTCTCATTCAGGCTGCCAGACACCAGACTACTTGAGCATTCTCTGAGGGGGCGTTTGGCAAGTTGCCAAATAGTGAAAATTTTTGTTCCCAGAATTAGTTTAGGAACAAAAATTCGTTTATTAAAATTTTTGTGCCATGGCACAAATTTGCAAAAAATTATTTCCAGAATTAGTCTTGGAATAGAATCAAGAAACAAAAAAAAGTAACTTCTTGATTCTGGAACAATTTTTCCATTTCTGATTCTTCTTGTTTTCCTCCTTCCTTTTTGGTTTGTTCTTTTTCTTCTTCCTGGTCTGCCGCCGGCCATTAGCGACCGGCCACCGGCCAGGGCCGACGAGGGCAGCTCGCAGCCGCGACGGCAAGGGCCGCGATGCCCTCTCCAGCCTGGCCTGTGGCCGGTTGCCGGCGCCGGCGACCAGCCAAGGAAGGGAAGGAAAAAAAGAAAAAAAAGAAAGAAATATCAAAAAATTTAAAATATTATTAATAAAAAGAAATTTTGTGTAGTTACCAAAGGCATTTCTGTTCTTTTTCTATTCTAAGAATAGAAATTTTGGGCAGTTACCAAACGCCTTCAAATGCTTAAAAATTATTCCCAGGCATAGAATAAAAAAAAATCATTTATGAGCAGAATTAGTTCCCGGGCATAGAGCCGTTGCCATGCGCACCTTTAGTGTTAATCATGTTAAAGAATGAGCAAACATTCTGAGAGAAGTATCATATAGTGTTGAAAACTAGAACCGGATTTTTTAGTTAGCAGCAAAAGTTCGGTTATTTTTCCAGATTTTTAGGATTTTGTTTGTTAGCATTTAGGAATTTGTTTCCTAAGTTTTAGGGTGCTGTTAATTTTTTTTTGTTTCAACCAGTAGATACTAACCAGATTTATGGCTAGTATATCTGGCTTTTGCTTTGGTAGTTAGCACAAAATAATTAGCTGGACGAGCTGCTATAAAAGGCCAGAGGCCTCATGTAATTAAGATGTCCTTATGGAGAATAAAAACTTAGAACAATTTCTCCTAAACTTCTACATGGTATCAGAGCTCGATCTGGACCATTCTTTTCTACCATATCTCTAAGTGTTTCCACCATGACAAAATACCCTAGAGCCACCATGGCAAGTGAGGTTGAGAGTGAAACCTCAAACCCTAAAGCTCAAAACTCTCCTTTGATTACCCAACCTATCAATGTATCCGAAGGGGGAACTCTTCTCATCACCGGTCATAAACTTACCGGTCACAACTTCAATCAATGGTCCCATTCTGTCATGATTTTCGTTTGCGGAAAAGGTAAAGAAGATTACCTAACTGGAGTTGTCGTACAACCTGAGGAGACGAGCCCAAACTATTGAACATGGAAGGTGGAAAATAACATGGTGATGTCCTAGCTGCTGAATTCAATTACGAATGAAACAGGGGAGAATTTCATCTACTACCAGACAACGAAGTAGAATTGGGATGCTATTCACGAAACTTATTCCAACAAAGATAACACCTCAGCCATCTTCGAGATCAAGGGCATTCTTCATGATCTAAGGCAAGGGGAATCTCCGGTCACTGATTATTTTAACCAACTCATGCGTCATTGGCAGCAACTTGACATGCTGGAAGATATGATGTGGAGTTGTCCTGAAGATAGCAAGTGGTACAAGCAGATTCAAGATCGAGAACGCATCTATAAATTTCTGTTAGGCTTGAATCAAGAGCTTGATGAGGTACGTGGACGAGTTCTAAGCATAAAGCCCCTACCTAACGTACGAGAAGTTTTTGCGGAGGTCAAGAGAGAAGAGACTCGGCGAAAGGTGATGCTTGGTTGTTCAAAAAACCAGACCAATCCAGAAAATTCTACCTTAATAGCCCAAGGATCTCAACCATCCTAAGGCACTCAGTCAAACAACAACAACCGGTGAAAGGGTGGTTGTCAGTGGTGTGATCATTGCAAACGGACAGGTCACACAAGACACATGCTGGAAACTTCATGGTCGGCTAGATGATTGGAAGCCATCAGCCTCACGTCCTACTCAAGACCGGGAGAGCAGAAGCAACATAGTCCAAATTGAAACAAACGCTTAGGTAGATTCGAGTCCCTTCAACAAAGAGCAGCTGGAGATGCTGAAAAAGTTGCTACAGGAATCAGTTCAGAAGGCAACTCGTCTAGAAGGGGTTAATACAGCAACGATAGCTCAACGAGGTAATTCTCTAAATGCCTTTAGTGCTAACCAGGAGAAAATCACCTCTTGGGTAGTAGACTCAGGAGCATCCGACCACATGACCGGAGATATCACAATGTTCAACAAGTACAATCCATGTCAAAATGGCACTAGCGTTCGAATTGCTGATGGTTCTTGCTCAAAGGTGGCTGGTGTTGGATCATTGGTTATTTCAAAAGATATAACACTGAATTCAGTATTATTTATTCCCAAACTCAGCTATAATCTTCTCTCCATCAGCAAGTTAACCAAAGATTTAGGCTGCATTACTAAATTTTTCCCACACTAATGTGAATTTCAGGTTTTGAACTCGGGGATGACGATTGGCAGCGCTGAGATGGATGCGGGCCTCTACCTTCTGCAAGTTAATGCCTTAGAATGGAAAAAAAAAAAGAAGATGTCATATGTAGCATCTCGTGCTAAGGAAGAAAGTGAAGTAAGATTGTGGCACTATAGGTTAGGTCATCTAAATTTCTCGTACTTAAAAAAGTTGCTACCTTCTTTGCTCAATAAAGATTCAATAAAATTTCAATGAGGTGTATCAATTATCCAAACATACTCGCAGTTCATACCCTTTGCAACCTTATAAGTCTTCTCATCCATTTCACATGATTCATAGCAATATTTGGGAACCTTCTCGTGTCAATAATATTACTGATTCTAGGTGGTTTGTTACCTTCATCGATGATCACACAAGACTCACTTGGCTTTTTCTGATGAAAGAAAAATCCGATATTAGCCGAATTTTTCAAACCTTCAACCAAATGATCCAAACCCAATTCAGCACAAAAATCCAAGTTTTCAAAACAGATAATGGGAGAGAATACTTTCACTCACAACTCAGATCATATCTAAATAGCCATGGTATCATACTTATTAGCTCTTGTGTAGAAAATCCACAACAAAATGGAGTGGCGGAGACAAAAAATAGGCATCTTTTGGAAGTTGTCCATTCTCGTATGATAGCCACCCATGTTCTTAAACATTTTTGGGGAGAAGCAGTGTTAACAGCCACATATCTCATCAATCGTATGCCTTCTCGTGTTCTAGATTTCCGAACACCATTTCAGAGGCTACTTCATACCTACCCACATATTCGTTTTACTCACGTCCTACTCAAAATATTCAGCTGCACAGCATTTGTTCGTATAAATCAGCAACATCGCAACAAGCTACATCCTAAGTCCCTCAAATGTGTGTTTCTAGGATACGCTCCAAATCAAAGTGGATATAAGTGTTATTGCCCACAAACAAAGCGTTTTCATACCACCATGGATGTTACCTTCTTTGAGCACCAGCCCTTTCACTTCAAAAATATCATTCAAGGGGAGAGTTGTGAGGAATATTATTTTTGGGACACTTCTCAGTCACTCGGGTCACAACAAACAAATTCTCCTTATCTTCCATGTCTACCCATTCCAACATCCGAGAATCATCCAACATATGAAAGTCTTTCGTGTCTACCCATTCAAGATGCTACACAAGACAAAAATAAAGAGGTAATTGTCTACTCTAGGAGGAAGACTCAAAATGAGTTGGAGGACCGTACTACATCAAGGCCGGCTCAACAGACAGATCCGAGTTCAAGACCCACAGTCAATGAAGGTAATGCTTCTGCAAACTCAGAAAATTCTGCTGTACTTTATGATCTTAATCAGCCTATTGCTCTTAGGAAGGGGAAAAGACAATGCACTCAACATCCCATTAACAACTTTGTGTCTTACGAAAAGTTGTCTCCGAAATACAAGGCATTTGTTTCAACGTTGAGCGACATTCAAATTCCCAAGAATATCCAGGAGGCACTTGCTCAATCTGAGTGGAAAAGAGCGATTCTTGAGAAAATTCATGCACTTGAGAAGAATAAGACTTGGGAATATACAAAATTGCTAGCTAGGAAGAAATTGGTGGGATGTAAGTGGGTTTTTACAGTTAAGCACAACGCCGATGGTAGTGTTGATCGTTTCAAGGCAAGACTGGTCGCTAAGGGATTCACACAATCATATGGAATAGACTACGAAGAAACCTTCGTTCCGGTGGCCAAACTAAACTCCATTCGAGTGTTGCTCTCTTTTGCAGCTAACTTGGACTCGCCCCTACAGCAATTAGACATAAAGAATGCCTTCTTAAATGGGGAATTGGAGGAAGAAGTCTTTATGGAGGTCCCACCTGAAATTGACACTAAAGAGAGCTTCAACAAGGTGTGCAAACTCAAGAAATCCCTATATGGCCTAAAGCAATCACCTCGTGCTTGGTTCGAGAGGTTAACAAGGGTTGTTAAGAAGCTGAATTTCACTCAATGTCAAACAAATCATACAATGTTTGTCAAGAAGTCAGTTGAAGGTAGAAGAGCAATAATGATCATATACGTTGATGATATAATCCTAGCTGGTGACAATCTGGAGGAGATTGGAAAACTGAAGAATATCTTGGCACAAGAATTTGAGGTTAAAGACCTAGGTCAACTCAAATACTTCCTAGGAATGGAGGTAGCTCGGTCACGGAAAGAGATTGCAATTTCCCAACGCAAGTATACTCTTGATCTTTTGAAGGAAACCGGTATGCTTGGGTGTAAACCAGCTAACACCATCATGGATTCTACCTATAAAACTGAGATGGAAGAAGGATCATTAACGGACAAAGGGAGGTATCAAAGATTAGTTGGCAAACTAATCTTTCTCTCGCATACTCGGCTAGACATTGGTTTCGTAGTATGGTTAGTAGATACATGAACCAACCAACAGAGAAGCACCTGCAGGCAGTTTTTCGAATCTTATAGTACCTGAAGAGAAGTCCTAGAAGAGGGCTTTACTTTAAGAAAACAGAGGAGAGAAACGTGGAGATTTTCACGGATGCAGATTGGGCTGAATCTCTCACGGACTGAAGGTCTACAACATGGTATTGTACCTTCGTGTGGGCAACATGGTTAATTGGAAAAGCAAGAAACAACCCGTTGTTGCTAGGAGCAGCGCTGAAGCGGAGTTTAGAGCAATGTGTCAAGGAATATGTGAAGGCATGTGGCTGAGAACAGTCTTAAATGAACTAGGATTCACTAATACCAATCCTATGTTATTATTATGTGACAACAAAGCTACTATTGAGATTGCCAAGAACCCGGTTCATCATGATAGAACAAAACATGTGGAGATCGATCAACATTTCATCAAAGAAAAACTCGATGAAGGAATATTGAAGCTCTTGTATGTTCCAACCAATCATCAAACAGCGGATATATTGACTAAGGTTTTATCCAGATATAGTTTCGAGACTATGAGGTGCAAGCTGGGTATGATAGACATTCATAACCCAGCTTGAGGGGGAGTGTTGAAAACCAGAACCGGATTTTTTTGTTAGCAGCAGAAGTTCGGTTATTTTTTCAGATTTTCAGGATTTTGTTTGTTAGCTTTTAGGAATTTGTTTCCTAAGTTTTAGGGTGCTGTTAATTTTTTTTGTTTCAACCAGCAGATACTAACCAGATTTATGGCTAGTATATCTGGCTTTTGCTTCGGTAGTTAGCACAAAATAATTAGCTGGACGAGCAGCTATAAAAGGCCAGAGGCCTCATGCAATTAAGATGTCCTTATGGAGAATAAAAACTTAGAACAATTTCTCCTAAATTTCTACAGATAGTAGTGTAGCGCGTGCTGTAGATATGTGAACCTAATTCAATCTTTCTATGGGAAAGTCCACGTTTCAATTTATGCAGAGTAAGAAGTCGTGACTTCCAACAATCTCAGCAAAAAACGGAGTTTACATCATATTCACATCTTTCAAGATTTAAAGCTACCTCACAAATTAGAGGAACGAAAACAAATGGATATGCAACGCTTGGGTTTCAAAATGAAGTTACCAGTTTGAGCAATTAAAAGCCTTGCTTCTTCTGTCGGAAATCCACAAACTGCTGGACTCGGGTGGAGAGAAGAAAAAATGTCAAACTGGCAAAACAATAGTCAGCTAAATTTTGTAATAACCACAAAAAAAATTGAAGAAAAGGTAAATTAAGCCCCATCAAAACACTCATCGCCATAAGATGATAACAGACGTGCAAAGATCAATCAGGAAATTATAATAATGGAAGGCAGCCAGACTCTCACCTCATCACCTTCACTTCTCAATGTACCAGCCAGTACAGCATGTAGATGTTGAACTCTAGAAAGTTTTCGAATTGCTTTTCTTGGTTCTACAACCACTCCACTACATACAGCCTACAAAAATAGCAGTAACAGTGAATATAATGTTTCTGTACACAAACAAATATGTTATATATATGTCCTCAGCGAGAGTTTATCACTAAAGCGGCAAAATCACAGTACAGGCTACTTCCTGCAAGATCATAATCATGAAGACAAGGAGAAAACTAGCTTGCGCACTCTCCAAACAAGGACCCTTTTATCAGTGTGTATATCGTCAAAGCCCTGTTTTACTGGTTACATGGTCATGCTAGTATGGAGCAAGGATCTGAGGAAACTGAGCTCCCTTCCTGGCTCATTGAAGGAAAACTTATAGATAGTGAGCAAGAAGGAAACATGTGTTCTTTTGCTCCTCGCTTCATAAACAGCATACCAACTCAATGCATCCACCCTCATCAATGTTGGCAATGATGGCTTGGGGTGATCAACGCAAGATACTTTAAAGCCCATTGCCGTGTAAAACTACTTTCTAACTATGAGTAGAATTGACAAGTTATTGAGAAAAACTCACATCATAAACAAGTAACAGCTCAAAAGGAAAATACAAAAGACTTGCCTCTAATTTTCTTCTTATGCTCTCCCGCACTATAGTAAACTCAAGATGGTCCTTCGGACTGTAAATTATGAATAAGAGGAAAATTAGAGAGAAATTAGACAGAATGCTCATCTAAAAGTAGCATGCAGTGCTGAAAGGTCTACTCCTGTAGCGAAAATATAGACCTTGAAAGCAAGTCAAGTTCTATTTGGAGATCCGAAGCCACTGATTCACCTCTAGCACGTGTTCCAGCCAAAGCCTCACTGCTGATACTAAGCCAGCGTCTGTGAAATAGTTGCTCTGGCTATTCACAAAGTTTATCCAAGTCAAAAATAGAACGCCCATAAATCCCAAAGAGAGAAATTAAAATATGAAGATAATCGTAATTACCGTGTTTCCAATGAATGCTGGAGCATTAGGTGGCTGAAGACAAAACTGATAAGCATTTTCCCCTTCAATCTGAAAAATTGGTTTCCACATAAGCATCCTAACTAATGATTAAGCCATGATCTAAGACCAATATGCGAAATAGTACCTGTAAACAAGCGAGCCCTGCTAGAGGATCTATGTCTGTAGCAGTAAGGAATCTGCTGCTTCGTGCTAGCACAATCTAAATTCAGAGAGATACATTGAAAAACCAATAAGATTCCTGTGAAAGGAGAATAAGACGCGTTTTCAGGGAGAAAAGATAGTGAATCAGAACAAAGATAATGATTGACACGGAACAAGAGAAATGGTAGGCCCCATTGGTACGAGTAGAAGAAAACAACAGTCTTGATAGCCACTGACCACAGCAATGTACACACGTATCATTCATTACCTTAATGAGGGCAGAGTCATCACCATTAATCATCTGCAAAGCTCTCTTCACTGCAAGATCCCAGCAGTTCTTGCTGGGAACGTGATTATTACTTAAGATGAATGCTTTAGGCACTTGCTTTCTTAACTTCATTACAAGTGACGATACCTACAAAATTCAATACCAATGCAATCATCAGATGCATAGTCCTTGCACCTATAGTGTGTTACTTCATCATCAGACATGTTGAGAGATCAGTCGACCAGGAAGTATCATATGTCATATCATTAAGATGAAGATAGACCTGGTTTATCGTAGCTTCCAGCGAACTTATGGCCTTTTCCCAAGTCCAAGAAAGATCATTGTCCCACGCAATAGTAGCTGCAAGCATAGAGCTCTCTTCGAGCTCATCAAACTCAACCTGCCATTAACTAGAAGGGTCTACAATTAGTACTCAGGAGAAGGCAAATCGACACCAACATCCAAAATCGATGGCTCCTAACGCGCCCTTCAAAAGAATGGCACCCAGTTTACCTGAGGAACAATGAAGTAGAAAGAACCAAAAGCCTCCCACTCTGGCGACACGTTCGATCTCGCATCAAAGCGAATCGCCCCATAAGCACGGATTAAAGGGCAGCTCGTGGAGAGGAACCTATAAATTCAATGGAAAGGAACTCTCGATAATGGTCAATCGCAAATAACTCCTTCTAATTGGACTCATCAACTAATTCCCCAATCACTCTTGCTGAAGCTTCACCTAGCTGAACTTAATTCATCAGAAAAACAGGAAAAATCGAAGCACCCTGCCTAGTTGCTCATTCGAGTTCATCTGAATTGCGATATATGCAGCACAGAATGACTTTGTTCATGAGCTCTAGACTGCATCAATCAATCTATCGAGACATGCGTAAGACGGAACAACACGGAGACGAAACGGGAGCCGCAAACCGCGTTACCTTTTGATGGACAACCAATCTTCGTAGGAGAAGGGGCTAACGCGGCGGAAGAACACCGCTGATCCGACGCCGGCGACGCTGACCAGCCTGTGCCCCGTCCGGCGGCGGACATGCCCGTTGCCGTTGCCGTTGCCGCTGGCGGCCGAGGACGGCTCGAGGAGGCAATCGGAGCAGCTGCCGCCGGCGGAGTTCCGGCCGGAGAAGAAGCAGCGGGGGAGGAGCTGGCGCTGAGAGTGGAGCCAGTCGATCGCTTCGATCTTCTCGTGGATCGGCACCTTCACCGAGAGAAATCGCAGAACGAGAGCCGTCAAAATCGCGCGGGAAGAAGTGGACAATGTTCTTTGTATTTAAGCTAAGGCTTAAAACTTGTTACAAAAACTTGTTACAAAGCGTTATATAGTTTTAAAACTTTCAAAATATACGACCACATTCTAAAACTTATTATGAAAGTGTAATCGATGTCTAAAATTTCAAAACATAATTAAGTTCTAAAATTTATCAGAAAAATACAATCAATTTCTAAAATTTCCAATAAATACAATTAACGAAAAGATTTGATTGAATTAATTAGACAAATTTTAGAACTTGATTGCATTTTTTAAAAATTTTAGGATTCAATTGCATTTCATGATAAATTTTAAAATTAAATTGTACTTTTTTAAAGTTTTTTGAACTAAATTGCATTTTCATGACAAGTTTTAAGATTTTTTATTTTTGATGTAATTCTCTTTATATTTTTTTCTCCAATGAATTCAAATTCCAATAACCAATCCCGGTCGGACCCGTGCCCGAACCCCATTTCGCCAGGATTTTATCAAACTGCGGCAACGTTAATTTTGCTTTAGTTCCAGCAGACGAGACAACGACAGCGCAAGGGGAAGAAAGCCTTTTGACTTGCCTGAAGGCGGATAATGCCGGAGCCGAGACCCGGCGGGCTCGCCTTGAGGCCGGCGACGGCGGAGCTGAGGCGGTCCACGGCGAGGTCCGGCGTCGCCACGGCCGGGAAGGTGCGGGTCTCGGCGGTGCCGATGGGGGCCGTGGGGTCCCCTTCGCACCCATTCATGGACAATGAGCATGAACTCCGATACCTCTGAAAAACGAAAGGAAACACCGAGCGTCAACTGGGTCACAAAGATTATAGATCTGGAGAACGAGAGAGAAGAAGTGGCAAGCGACGAGCATTGTGAAGTTCATACGTGAGTGGGGAAGTGGAATGAGAGCCTGGACGCCATGGATGGACCGGAAGCAGAGCACTTGGCGGATGAGGGGGACGACCGCTCCGATGAGTCGATGACACGTGCTAGGAAGCGCCCTCCTCCTCCCCCTCCGGCAGCAATCGCCATGTGGGTGGAGAGACAGAGAGACAGAGAGAAGGGTATCTTCTTGTTTGCGCTCTGCTACTGGCTTGTGCCATGTGGTGATGCTATATAAATATTCGTGGTATTCATGAACCGCACACAGGAAATGCCTCTCTCTCTCTCTCTGTGTAATATTATATGTGCAAGTGGTTCTGCTTCTTTTTACCACTGTTGTTGCACGCCGGCACCTTCAGCGCCATGGACGAACACGATGAAGTCGGCTGTCTTTATGCTCGGGGCTTGATCCCGGCGATGAAGGATCGCGGGGAGCTGGCGGGAGGATATTGCCCCGTGCTCTGTACGAGCTCGGTGCAATTTACCATCGAACGCATAATGCGATGGATGTAATTTCATGTGAAATCTTTGCAGTTCACCTTTCCTAAGTTACGTACTGCGAATTTCAGACATGTTGCCTTGCCAATGAATTGATGGATTGAAAGGAGTTGTTCAATCATATCATTGACCTTGACAAACCTTCCCCGCCGCTCATCAGCTGGAGTCACAATTTCATCCGCAGTACACATCAGTTAGCTGACTCTTAATCATAAAGGGCAAACTTTGTTCTCTTTCAAGCCATACAAAATTGATCCATGAAAGAAGGTGTCGCGCAGCATTCTTCTGATTTAATTACATGATTGAACAAAATCTCGACTTGTCTTGACGCCCAAAGGCGATTTCTTACCACACTAGATGCTTTGGTTCGTGTGCCGATGCCCATTGGAGATGATACGGTACAACAACAGAGAAAAGATGATCGATGTGAGACAACTTAGGAAGGCGAAAAGATTTATTTCATTAATTTTGAGCGAGGACTTCCCCTGTTACAGCTGAAAATTTCAGGGCAAGCCAAGTTACAGTGTTACTAATCTACAACAAAATGCCACTCTAACTTACAGCCTAGCAAAGAGGCAACATAACAATTCAGGGGCTTAAGCAGTTCCATTTGTTTCTCTATTCCTCCTCCAAATCAAGCCCACCAATCCGCTGCCGTCTCCTGTCAAATACTACTTTGAATGACTCGCGTTCTGCCCTAATTCGCTCCTGGAATGTGCTCCTTGGTCTCTTCAGTTCACCACCACTACGGCTCGCCATCAAATTGTCTTCATCAGGCAACGGGTTTGATTTCTGCGGTTGCAGGACCCATGCACAAAAAGATTCAAGAATCAGCGAACGAAAGAAAATGAAAGGATGAGAAATGCATTCGCCGTTACTTAGGATACACCAAGGGGAAAAAATCACATTTTAATGGATCTCGAGAAAAAAGTTAAAACAATCATTATGCAGCACACGTGCAGCCTCATGGCTATTCACTTGCATCTGAAGGCACTAAAAGGGAATAGTGATAGGCAAAACGAAATAATTTGTTTTCCTTTTATATAATTCGGATTGTTCGATATTCGAAAGGTAATCAAGGCCAATATACCCACCAAGTTGTATCCAACACCCGGTCCAATCACCAAAGACAAAACATTTGCCTTCTTTGCAGCACCAATCAAGAACCCAGTATTGCCAGCCTGAAGTTCATGACATCATATGGCAAAAAGTAAGATGTTAGAAGAGACAAGAAAATGTGGAAAAGGAAATAGGAAATCTAAATTTGCATTTTCAGTTATCCAAAAGGAGGTAAATACCCGAAATTTAGCAGTATTTCAGGAAAGCGATACTAATAGACTATCACAATTAGGGACAAAAACAGAGATGCAGTTGCCAAAGGAAAGTTCTTTTTTTGCCAGGGAACTTTTATATGCCAAATGTTTATCAACACTTAAGCGATATCTTCAAAAAACCTTTGCATTGATATATATCGTTTTGGCTCTAGGTCGAAAACCTTTCACCAATCAGCTGTGGACAAACTCCAAAACTCTACTAAGTAAATAAAAATCTAGAAGTACAAAAGGTTCCCCGGTGCATTAATAATTATTGACTATTAGATTGTACTTAGACTGTATGGCTTGGCTAGCTAAAAATCCCTCTTCCAACTGTACTTATTTAGAAAACAATCATATGAAAAGTTGAAAGACACCTTGTCTCCCCAGCGCACAGATTTTCCTTTCTTGCCATATGTTTGAACCAAGCCAGAAAAAGCAGATACACTGGTTCGCATTTCAACCTTCTCTTCATTTTCATGTTCCTCCAGGTTCTCTGACCACTTGCTCCTACCCAATTCTCTTACTTCTGTTATATGGTCTCCTCCTCCATCCCCTATCTCCCCGTTTTTGGAGAATTCTTCTGAAAATATCGGGATAATGAGGTAAGCTAAAAAACCATCAAAACTGGAAACTCAAAAAGAGAAGAAGGCATAATGCATGTCAGATAGTACATTAGCAGCAAAATGCAAGCACAAAAATATCTTCTGAGATAGTTAAATCAACCAAGCTACCCGCAGATCTGGAAACAAAATATCACAAGAAGACATGCTCCAAGTAATAAATTTATATAGAAAGCACCAAGACAACTACTGGACCTCACATTATGAATGAAAACAGGCAAACATTTTTACCAAGTAAAATAGCATCTTCATCAAAGAAACCACCAAAGGAAATAAAACTGGAGATGGCAACTCAGGTTATTTATTATTGAATGAATCATACTTTAGATAAAAACTTCAGAGCAAATTTGACTCTAGGACTGCAGGATCTTCTCTATGTCAGAGACCCTTGGACATTAAATCTGTTTTTCTATGTCGTAATAAAGCACTCCTAAATCCATGAGATTTCATTGGTCAAAAGCATAGACTGCATATAAAATTAGGATAATGGTAGAGCGCATTTAAGAAAATCTAGGCATCTATTTATGCAAAGAGCAGGTCACTGCATAGGTTCTGTCAGAAAAGGTTGGTATAAGAAACTTCTTCAAGTGCATAATGGACGCATCATTTCTAATTTTACTGAAATACCTTACCCACTTTGGTACGGACCAGGCCAACGTCATGAGATCAGAACATCTCAGAACAATTTCTACCACAGTGGTAGTATCATCAACACTATAAGGAGTTACGACTTCCAGATTATAGCAGGATTACCGCACCCAAAAACTAATTTTAGACGTGATAAATCAAACAACTCCAAATTGAACCTCACATTGGAACGCAATTTTCATGACAAGGACTCACATACATGCTCCCAAAAAGTCGAAAACCCTTAATACGACATTTAGCATGAACAGATAACCTTCACGTTGAAAACTAATTTTCATCACAACAAGGACTCAGAAGTATGCTCCCAAAAAATAGAAAACTCTGACATGATATTTAGTATGAAAGATGCATGCATATAAAATGTTTGTCAGATGATACAAATCGAATTGAGAAGGGCTTCCAAATCCGAAGCTCAGAATTTTAGACTAATATTTTCTGAATCAAAAAATTAAAGAACCATGAGAGTGAACTTGAAGTATACCATTTGGTGCATCACCATCAGGAGGAGGTCCCTTGGGATTCTCTAACTTTTTTCCTTCCACTGCGGGTAAACTCTCATCATAATCATCCTCCATATCCATGTCCACCTGGAACACAGGAAACAAAATGAGACTCCCAGTACTATCCCAATCTCCCAACTAACAAAATTGTAATGTAGACTTCATAATATTCTCCAAAGAGTCATCATAAAACAAATACAACATGATTGGTCATCTAGAAGAGTGGTGTTCTAAACTAAATTATAATGACGGAAGATCATTTACACATATAAATCACGGGAAGACACTGAAGGGCCTCTAAAGACAAATACTACCCACCCATACATTCAGCAAAAATTTAGAATGGTTGCATCTTCACAGGTGAAAGGCTTGCGATTGGCAAAAGTATCAATTCAAAACAACAGAAAGACTCGTGATTGGCAAACTTGAATGACAGACGGCTTCACATACTATGTGAAATACATATATCTTTCGCATTCATGTAGCATAGAGTGCTATTTGGTGGATCAATCATGTCAACGCACATTATATCGATCCCACTAAGGTGCAATCAAACACAACTGCATGTTATATTACCTCTTGAATCCCATTTTCCTTGAGATCATCTCCACGGAATAATGACTGCCATGCAATATAATGACACGAGTTAATTGTATTTCATGAACACAAACAGGTAATAAATAACCTTAATTCGCACAGCTCATAAAACTTGTGCATCACTCCAAAAATTAGGATCAAGGGAAAATTAAAGGCTCTCAAACCTTAACATCCAGTTGCCAATATAAGGCTGGAGCTTCTTCCCACTGTCCTGCCATCTTTTGTATGTCATCAAGGGTAAAACCATGGACATTCCTAGCAGCACAACCCTAAATTCAAGACAAGGCAAGTATATCATGCAAGAAGCCAGGCAGGAATAACCTGACCTATGTAAGCCATACACTCGACACGGAGGACTCTGACCGCCCTGCCTAAATCAAAGCTATATAATTGGGGTTTCTCTAGGAACCCTAAGCATGATATTCTGAATGGAACAAATTTAACGCAGAAATTCACCTCCGGGTCCTTGTATGCTGCTTCTAAAATGTAAACTTCATAGCCTGATGACTGCAAATAAAAAGGAAAAATAAATTAGAAAAACCAGAAGAGAACATGAACATCACATTGTGATGGAACTACCATCACTACCTATAATTATTACAGAAAATAAACAGGGCTCAGTTTTAGCATTAGCATTTCCCACTTCCCTAAAATCATGCTCTCTTCCACATTCTCCTCTCCCAGTCTATCAACTCACGCCTCTAAGATCATAAACTAAGAGCATTACTAGAGATGCTCATCGAGAATCAAAATTAGCCAAGGAAAAGTGGCAAAGAGTTGCAAACCCTCACGAATTGCACTAAATGTCAGCCATCACCTTTACCTTAGGAACGACTTAAGATCTGTCCCGACTGACTTTTACTTTTTGCTTAACCTAAACCTTGTAACTTACACACTTTTGACTTTAAATAAATCCGAAACTCCCGGAACTTGCGCAACCTTCAAATATTGATACATAAATTACCATATAATCTTTCAATAATTTTTTGCAATTAAAATCATAATTTTGGTGGGAAAGTAAAAAGGTCCTTTTTGCTTTTTTAAGTGTAAACAAACGGGCCCTTAAGTTCTCCATAAGAAGAGTATTAGTTGACAAGTCGGCCAAGATAGCCTAACTGATAAATTGAGCTGTAGTTTGCCTGAGACTAGGCCCATCAAACGGTCGGGTCGGTTTGGTTCAGTTCGGTTCCACCCAAATTGACCTATTTCCATTTAATACAAATCTAGTAACTCATACCTAACCCGAACCGATCCAAATTGCTCAAATGCTTCCATATTTAACCCAATCTAGGAAAACTAACACCTCAGGTGAGAACACGTAGTGAGCGAGCGCAATATTAAGTGAGGGCGAGAGAGTGTGAAGAGAAAGTCATAGAGGTGGGTTGGGTCTAAGTAAGTTGTACATATATTTAACACCCATATTATTTTGGGTTTTACCATTCTAAATCTGTTTATGACTCATTTACTGAATATAACTACTCCATAAAATAACCCAACCCATTAAATATGGGTTAAGAAATGGGTCTATGACACATTTTGACTTGTCTACCTAAGACACTGCATATCTACATTCATCATCAAAGAAACAAAGACCCAGAATGCTTGAGAGACCCCAACAAGTAAATATTCTCGACATCATTATCCCACAAGTATTTCAAATGTTGCTTTCAAAGAGTTCATTTGAATTTATGGCATGCTGCTCCAAAATAAGTATGTTGCCTAACATCTGCAAGAACCAATGGTCCTGAGTTAAGGCCTTAAAACCCCCGCCCCGCTTCCCCCCCACCCCACCCCCTACCATTCTTTTTCTTTCCCCCGCAATTGCTTATGAAAAAGTGAAGGTGAATCTTTACGTTCCACATCCACTATATTTGCCAACCCCAAAAGAAAATCTAAATACGGCTGTGAGAGAAGGAAAGAGGGAGCAAGGAAATTCAGTAAAAGTAGCAGCGGTTGGACAGGGAAAATACTGTTTCAAAACTCCAGCTTCCAATGTCAACTTAGTACATTAAAAAACCAGAATTGTTTGAGCAGGCCCTGTGAGGCTGGAATGTAGGGAATTAAAATCATTCTTATCAGAATCTCTCATTTTAGCAGGCCCTGTCAGGTGTCTGCTGTTTATTAGTGAAAATCAGGACAGGGAAATTATGAAGCTTTATGCTTTTAATCAGTACTTCGCGCACTTCAAAAGTCCAGCAGGAAAAGGAGGACAAGATTATCTGACGAAATATCAGTAGAGCTCCCTTAAACTAGTCCACCAAATACTTTTCCTTTTATTGACCTCAAAACAGTCCTATTAGGAATAGAGCTGCATTAGGACACCCAGCTCTAAGATGTAAGATGTAGACCACTATAGCACTCGTGACACTAGACTGAATCCCAAGAGAATAACTGTGGTTTAAGTGAACACGGCAACGAACACAAGGAAACATAATCCAGGCAAATCACAAGAAATGTCACATACACAAGGACCAGGAGCCCTAGAATATTCCAAGGAAACACGACATGTGAATGCAAATGCTCGCAAGGGTGGTGAGATAAGAGATTGAAGATATACCTTCCCAATTGCCCAAAATTGAGCAAAATCAGCAACCCGCAGATTGCGGTCATCCACTAAGACCAGGCACACATACCAGCAAGAAAAGGGTCAATTGCCGAACCATAAACTGCATTGGTGGTTAGTTAAAATGAAGGCAGTGCTTCGACACTGCATCCACTTAATGTACAATCAAACTGTCAATTACTGGTTGCAAGATGGTGAACTAGCAACTCTTTTTTGAGATGTATGAAACCAGAGCAACTTTAAAGGTCTTCAATTATTAACTAATTCTTAAGGTGCAACATCCTTAAGTGTAAAAGCATAATTCAGTTTTCTGCCAGCAATATCACAGACACAGTAGAATACACTCACATATTTCTCCATTGCTACTACAGGCATCAAACAATCTAATCAAAGAATAGGGCAAAGCCCCCATCATCTTTAGAGTTCATCTTAATAGAGCTTGAGATATAAATATTTGCCTCCAACGGCGCATAAAAAGAAAAAACGGAAGTAGATACTTAAAATGAAACAACTCCAAATTTCTATGGCTGCATAAACCAAAATAGAATATTCATACCAATTACAAAGGTGAAAGTTCCCTCCTCGACGGTCTTTTTATATGCTTTCAGCATGCTTGACCGGTAAGCCTAAAATTGAAACAAATAGAGATCAACTAACCTTTTTAATGACTTAAGATAGAATAATATGAAGCAAAACAGGAATATCCTACAAAAAGTTCTTGATTGCAGTACAAATATATAATTTACAGGTGAAATTCAAGCCAAATCCATTTCAACTAGTATTCCTCCATTCAATTTCATTTTCTACGTTTCACAATTTAAAGCATTATCAAGAAGTCAGGAACGAGGCCTGACTGAGATGCTAGAACAGCTTAAAATTGGTCTATTTCTAAAAGCTTTTTTTGTCTCCACTCTTTGTTCGTACGCCCACTTTTCTACACTCTCAGTTGCATACGACAAATTCTAAGACCGTCTTGCCTTCTTCCTAAAAAATTTCTGCGTCACCAGAAATAACAACCTCTTTGTCATACAGACTAGTGCTTTACCTCCTCCATTTCAGGTTCA
Source organism: Syzygium jambos (assembly GCA_031216235.1). Taxonomy (NCBI): domain Eukaryota; kingdom Viridiplantae; phylum Streptophyta; class Magnoliopsida; order Myrtales; family Myrtaceae; genus Syzygium; species Syzygium jambos. The sequence goes on from CM062221.1 coordinate 2,246,215, forward strand.
TAACAATACTCCATCACTTTTTTCACAGCAGCCTTCTTGCCCTTTATTGCAGCTGAAGACTTTGAAGCTCCATTTTCATCAATCTGGAAAGTAAATGAAGATTATGAAGTTCTTCACAAAAAGAAAACCATGCAATGCCATAAAAAAAAGGCCAAAACATAAAGTCAGGACAAATATAGCATCAGAAAATTATCGAAATTTTAAACCTTTTCAACTTCGGTCATGAAATAATCATCGATAGAATAAATTCGTGGAGCACTACCACCATTTCCAACCTCAAGGTCCCGTAGCATCTTGGCTAAGTAGCTCTTTCCACTTCCTGGCATAAATAAACACATTAACCATAAATGTGTCTTCCAATTGAAGGTACGTGCACAACAAATTGCCTCCTTCTGGTCACATTTTCATGTTGACAGCATCCAATCACGTACATGACACATAGCAATGATTTTTTTCCCTTCTTCGGCCAAAACACATGGCAGTAATTAATATCTACATATGCTGGATGAAAGTGATCAAGGCTAACAGATTTCTAAACCCAGCCTCTGCAGCATCTACCTCAACACTTTCCAGATACTTTAGTAAATTTCACAGGTCTGTCTCAATCCACTAATCAATGAGAACATAAATGACCACACAACCAACAATCTGACAAACAACAGTTAACAAATTTCCGTTAAATTTGACATCTGCGAGATATACATAAGTCTGACAACACGAGAAATCAATTCTCCGGTCTCTATCAGTAAAGCATCACATTCTTCACCCTTACTGAACTCACCAATTAAATATTTTCACAAATTTCACTACGTATGTGAAACTTAAAAACATGCAGTGACACCATTTATTTCCATCCAGCATAAAAGCTCCTAGAATATGACTACCCACAACACATACAGCAACAACATGGTTTCAAGTTCGACAAATCATAAGCAGGCATTGATAGCTGATTGTTAGTACCGATACACTCAAAAAGCGATCCACTTAATATAAAGGTAAAAAGAGCAGAATTAAGATCATCTATTTTACCTGGAAGCCCTCTGAGGATTATGACAAAATGATCAGGTCGACCCATTCTATGAGGTGGCTTAAAAATATGCAAAGCATCGACAATTTTTGGCTTCTGCAAAGGCACTTGCTGTGATGGAAGCTGTGGACCCTGCCCGGCATAATGCCTCAATGAGTTCCCTTGCATGGCCTTATATTCCTTCAAAAGTACCAAACAATAGATAAGGACACATGATCAGCACAAGACGGACTAACAAGGTTGAAAAACACATAAAGAGAGGACAAATAAAAACCATACCTCCGGGAGAAAGCCAGCAGATACAGTTGGAGTTTGTCCACCACGGTAGTAGTGCCGAAGGTGGTGATTTCCAGGTGCTGGAGGATACGGAGGAGACACTCCAGAAGAGCTCGAAGGCAAGGGAAACCGAGAACTAGATGGTGCCGATGGCAATGGCGAATGTGCCCTCTGTTCTGATGAAGCGTAACCCGTCGGATCAAAGGGCAGGGGTGGCGGTGGAGACGGAGGGAGAGGAGGGTGAGCGACGTTCGTGCCAGGCCCGGCAGGATGCGGCGGGTAACCTCCTCCGGCGCCTAAGCTTGGAGCACCATATGGAGCCATCCCAGGGAAATTATGATACCCAACTGGACCATGATTGGCATGAAATGGCTGGTTCCCCTCTCTTATCCCGGCATGTGTCAAGTTATTTTGACCCTGCCCTGATCGAATTGCCTGAGGTGGATGCGGTGGCTGATAGTTACGACCGTAATCGTCCCCCACAACGCCGCCGCCCTGGCCACGATACATTCTGTTCATGCCCGGAACTTCGGCCTGATACTCTTTCCCACTTCTCTGCAGATAGTATTGCTGTTCGCCGTCGGCTTCCCCGCGAACGAACCCGACATTCCCATTCCCATAGCCCTTCCGCATACTTTTCGCGGCCAATTCGCCTGTCCCATCCCTGCTACCATCGAAACCATACCCCGCGTTTGCTCCCGAAGGCGCCCCGTGATCCCGAATCAGCCTCAATCGACGCTCGTCGTCGAACGAAGCCCTAGGAAAAGCATCCTGATTCCCATTGGCGTAACCACCCAAACTCGGATCACTCAACTCCGCCACTCTCATCTTCTTGTAGCTCCTCTCGCCCTCGCCGACGAACCCGTTGGCGCCGCCGTAGCCATTCGGCCGCGGCCCGAGACCATCCTGCCGGAACCGATTCGGGTACTGCCCGAGATCGTCGCTGCCGCGATTCGGGTACCCGCGCCAGTGATTCCTCGGATCCCCGAACCCCTGAGCGTGATGCGGGGCAACGGGTCGGTACCCGTTGAGGTGGTGACGGTCGGGGAACCCGGGGAGGCTCGGATTGAAAGAGGGAGGCGGCGGCGGCGGCGGAGGGCAGAAGGGGAGATGCGGGGCGGAGCAGACGGGGCAGGCGTTGCCTGGAGCTGGCGCGGGACTCCATCCGTGGTGATCGCTATCCATCGTCGAGGAAGAGTGTGGGTATTTGCATAGACGACTTCTTCTTCTTCTAGAGAGAGAGAGAGATTAGGGTTTCTGAGAGAAGCGGCAGAGCAAAGAGAGAAGAAGACCGGCGGTTTCTGGTTCTGGCGAGGACGAGGAAAGAAAGATTCCAGCGCCGTTGGGTCTTGGTCCTGGGGGAACATAAGTCTCTGTGGAACCAGAGGCCAACAGATCTCGACCGTCGGATGACATTGTTTTCTCTTTCATGTTAGGAAAAAAATTGATACGAATAGTTCATAAATTTTGACCCATAAACTTTAATTCGTTCAATATAATCTCCAAATTTTACATTTAATTTATTTAACGTGATCCCCGAACTATATGAACCAAAAATTCAAGGATCAAGTCGAACAAATTAAAAATTTAAGGATCACATTGAACATTAAGCTAAACTTGAACAAATTAAAATTTTATGGATAATATGCCAAAATTCATGGACTGTTTGTGCCATTATCCTTTCACGATACTAACCAATCCATCGCAAACCCCAAGCTTGGTAACTTATGACAAATTTGCTGCAAACTAATTTTTTGACCACTAAAAACCCTAAATATATATACTTATAACAAATTTACTTTCCGTTAGTTTTCGTTAAATTTTACCGTAAAAATTGTTAAGTTGGATGGCACGTGACAATTAACGAGCATAACAGTTTGGAGTTTTACCTTCCATTTATCACAGATGTGTCAGTTTGTAGTTTTTCGTAGTATCAATCAAATTTAACGGAAAGAACGGAAGGGTAAATTTGTCATAAATGTGTCATTTTGGGTTTTGTACTAATTTGAAATTTTTCATATTATTAACATTTTTTTTAAGTGTCACAGAAAACCTCAAACTATGTTACTATACTATAAGTACACCAACCTCTTTCTGTATTGCTAAAAGCTCCAAATTTATACACGCATGACATATATTTTGCCTAAGGGTGCAATAGAATTTCGACATGAATATGACGTGGCGTTATTAATATTTTTTAAGAACAAGTGACACTGATGTGGCGCTACGCATCATAAAAAGATTAATGAATATAAAATCTAAAAAAGCCCAAAAGAAAAATCAAATGAGAGGAGGGAGAGATTGCAGATGGTCGGGATGCCACCGTCGTTTTGACGAGGGTTGACCATCGCTGGCTGTCCCAGCCAGCCCCCGTGGGCAAGCGAAGCTTGGCCCGGAGGGTGTCGAGCTTGATCGGCGTGGCTAAGCTTGAGCTTGGAGATTATCATGCACGCCAATATTTTCAACCCCCCACCACCTCTAATCACTCGAGACTCTCGTTAGCTCCCGAGCCGCCCTCCATGTTGTAGACCCTCACGCCAAACTTCGAGCTCGAGCGGCCACGGCGTTTGGGAGCTTTGAATCTAGATTTGACCTCGGAGCTCACAGCCATCATGGCCAGATCTGGTTTCGAAGCTCGCGGTCGTTAGATCATCATCTTCAAGAGACTCAGCTCTCCTAATGTACTTGTGCAAATCTGAAATCTCAATTTAGAGCAAGCAACGACCACCAAATTGATAGCTGAGCAAGTGTTGAGGAGCTCCACCAGAGGTTCAGGCGGCAATGGGTAGCGACATACGAGAGTTGGAGGAGCTTTGCCCAAGTGACCGTGAGTTTAAAAATGATGAACACTAAATAGTCTCGTTAGATAACCAGCCGTGACATGTAGGTATAGTTGGCGATGGACGAACTATCACTTCTGATTTTTTACGGCAGTTTTAGAAGAAATCATGACGGGGGATATATGTATTACACGGTTTACTTGGTAATATAAGAAAAAAATTTAGGGTATTTGTGTTAAACCGTGCATAACTAAGGTTTTTTTTTATGGTATTTTCCCTATTTTTATTAAAGGTCCTCACTACGGCAGCAATGGAACTCGGGTAGTAGATTGGAGAATTGGGCCGATTAAGCGTTTTAGAAAAACAGACCGGGCCGAAAACTGCCAAAGGATCTAATTATATAAACGATTGATATCTGTCAAAAGGCCAGCTCAATTCTGTCGGTCGATTTCTTTTCCTGATATGGATTGGAGGCAATCGTTTGACGTGATCGGGATCGGGTTAGCTCGAGCATGAGATGAGATGGAATCGAATTTGCTAACCAAGTCAACCCGTCAAAGGGAAAATTAGAACAACGCATTCTCTCGACTCCGATCAGGTCGGATTTTAAGAGCTAAGCATATTTGGCGCCTATCCAAACAAGTCATCACGCCCATTCGGCTTAAGCAAGCCCGCGGATTGATGGGCTCGCGATCTGCTCTATCGCGGGTCTACCCCGATCGGCATTCGGATTTGTCAATTTCACGTTTGTCTACTTCTGAGATTAGAGTACATGTATGGATTGAAGTTCAAACCACGACAGGCAGAATGCTTACCCAAACCTTAATCTTAGCAGAGGAGCACAAATTGGATTTCTGCCCAGTTCAATCATGAAAGAGCAGCCACAACCACAACCCCGTTAAGCGGATATTCGATCCGTACGCGATCGCACGCCCCTGATATAGCAGAATGCTTTCCCATTTCGCAGGGCGTCTCTCCAACTTTTACAGTTATCAGCAGATATTATCGAATGTCGCCTGTGGCATCGACTTAAACTACTTCCTATCCTGAGTAAAAGAGAAAATTGCAGGGGTCCGAAGGACATTCCTCAGCCGTACCAAGTATTCGAGGAGATGTTCTCGGTGCACGGTTCCTCGTGCACTTAATCTCCTTTCTTGCAGCGAAAATCAGGTAGATGGTGGGACTTCCCAGTGTTTTGGCAGCGGACCGATGTCGTATATGATCTCCCTGTGGCAAGACCACACGAGCTTTATCGCTTCCGGAGTACCGATGCCTGCACCCCTCGGGTCTCCGGCAGGCCCAAACCTGAAGCAAAACATATGATCAGTTATCTGTATCAGCGCGCAGAGTTTTTAAGTTGTTAACTGAATCGTGAAAAATGTTCTGTGGGTTCAATTTTCTGTCTACCAGTGATTTTGAGGAGCTCCGGTTGTTCTTGCCCTCAGTCCAGCATATGTAGTCCCGTTTACTGTTTTTCCAATAACTTCCTGCAAAACGGCTTTCGCAAATCAAAACTAGAGACGGGGGCATACAAGATCGGTGACCAAAGGGGGCAACAAAGGAGGGTTTTCAAGCATTATCAAAAATATTTTTTGAATCAATAAGAAGAAAACAAAAGCGTATGAAGTTGAGGAGTATAAGATTAGGGACAGAAACTTGCCTGAAGAAAGAGGGGATCGTTTGAAACCACAGCTGCCGTCAAATGTGCGTGCATCCGCTCAAGAGCATCGAGAATCTTCGGCAGTTGATCATCCTTATACTCGGTGACAACCTTCAACGAGTGATGAGCATTAAGAGGAAATAAAAATTGGACAACCAGTAGCACCGGCACATGTCTTTCTCATTCAAACTTATGCAACAACAGGAGTGGCTACGTATATTGTGTGTCACTTAATAAAGATATGCGGAAAACAATGATACCACTACGCATCCCAATCAACTAGGAATGTCTATATTTCGATCAATAAGTCAACCTAACAAAGCAGCACCCTTTTTCCCAAGATTTCTCCAAATAAATCCGACTAGAAATGTCGAATAGACAAGTGAACCAGACTATTACCGGCCCAAAGAGAAGCAGACTATTTCAGTCAAATTAATTCATACATAGAATTCTTTTGCTAAATACCTGGAATGGTCCGAATATTTCTCTCGTGACAAGCTTGAAGTTTTCTTCCTTCAAAATTTCATCAATCGGAACATAAACTGCTGTTGGCTTTAGGGCACCATAGATATGTGGTATAGAATGATTCTCTAAAGGTTCACCGCCAAAGAGCAGCTTTGAACCTGGTATGCGAAGCAAGTTACTCATGTGATCTAACATTTGTCCGGTCGTAAACTGCAACAAAGAAAGGAATTTAATCAACAAATGATATACTGATGAACATGAAGGAAGTTGTATAAATAAATATCAGAATAGCTGACATGTCAAAAACTTAGATCCAAACATCACAATTTGAGTGGATTCATCCATCTGATTTCGCTAATGCCAAGTTCCTAATTCCAAAATTCCAGTCTTATTTTATTGATTTAAACTACGCCAGAAACAAAGGCCGATAGGATGACCAATTAATTAGTGTCATTCCATAAGGAAAGCAGACACATACTCTTAATCAATGGAGAAAAGATCATTCTCCATAAAAGCACACCGATCATACTTACAGTGAGGACAGGGCCAATCGTTAAATCCTCTAACTTCCGTCTTTGGGCAAGAACTCTCATTTTTGATATAAGTGAAGATTTAGACCAGTTCTGCATAAAAGCCAAATGAAGCAAGAGTAATATGACAGCCTGGCCAAACTCCGAATTTCAATACCACTTTATCCACGCACAAAAATTTTCTCAACAAGATGCAAGTGTATCAAAAGCATGTCTGAAGTAAATGATGAGGGTTCTCGTTTCTATTCAGTGTGCTTGAGTATGTGCACCTCCAAGTGTACAATCGCCCCATTATATGAGAACAATTATCTGAAAAACTAACCTCATGCATAAAAAGTATTGACTGAGCAGAGCATTTCTGACCACTACATGCATATGCATCCTGATCACAAACCCATGCTACATAGTCCACCTTCCAAAAAGCAACAAAACAAAGTAAGCGGACTGTTTGTATAATAGAAGTTCCATCACTGAATATTTCAACAGCTTGCTCCAACCTCTTGAACATCAGGCCCCAGAACTTTCCAGTCAAACCCTGCGTCTTCCAACTTTATGCGACCCTTCAGATCAGTTGCCAACTTTTCAGCCACTCTCGAGCTACCAGTGAAAAGAGTCATGCGGGGATTTGCCTATAGAATCAACGCAAGGGAAAAAATCAACCATTTACATTTCTAAGAGCATGGAATTAAATTAAGTTATAAACCCTAATTCCGTCATCAGCCATTAAAGGATTTTGTATTCATGACAAGCCGATCAGTATAACCAACCCTCTTTGTCAGAATTCTATTAGCAATGCTGTCAGCTTTTTCCTTCTTATCTAGACCAAGAAATGAAGAGCACGGACAGAAATATCGATTTCCAGAAGTATTCATTTCCATATTAGCTTAACGGTTAAGTCCACTTTTGGTGCCTTCACCTCCATCATTACATCATGACTGAGATCAATGGAAAACATTCCCTCACACAACGAGATATGACCAAGAGAAAGCATCAGCATATTTTCCATCTGCATGCCGCAAAAAGTCATCTCTGGTCTCACACTAATTATATATGGATTCAGGCATAAAAAGCACTCTGAATCTGAGGCATGAAACACTTTTCTGAGAACTAATATCATACTAACCTCTAATAATAGCCTGTTCATTGCCTTTCCATCAGAATTTATGAAGTCAACATCTTCCACTGGTAGCCCACAGTGATGAAGCAATCGCATCATTTGCTCCATAACAATACTCACCTAACAAAATAAATCCCGTTGAACACATTTTAACAAAGCATCGCGTCAAAGAAGAAACAAAAGCAAAAACGGATATTGACTGGATTCATAATCGGGCCAGTCCCCCAATGCTCCCGCTACTTCCCTATCCCCTTGGCCCCACTCCTACACGGACAGACAGAGTTCGCTGGAACTTGTGTAGACCGTAATTCTAATATTATGTGATTTCCCCCAATTAGTAGTTTCAAATCAATGAATTCATCTCGTTGGATTGTTTGACCTTTTTACAGCAATATCCATTAACATGAGATCAACTTACCTTGCTGTCAACTTTAAGAACAGGTTTGTTGCCCATATAGAGTGCACCCATCAACTGCAGAACAGGGATCTCTAGCGGGAAGTTAAAGGGAGTGACAATGGCAACCTACAGGCACATTAAGAATTGCTTATAATGAATAGTCTCATTGTCAAAGTAAAGATACTACAATATTCTTGATGATCGAATAAATGTTTCATGTGCTGGAAGCGACACTTGAACTTCACCAACCAGACACCTCATAAGAACCTTTTCCTTCTTAAGAGCCACTGGAGCTCAGATATAAATTCAGCACTTTGAGAAAGAAAAGGACCATGCAAATGTCCATGAGCCGTGTATGTGCACATGCATGCACGTTTGTCTCTCAGATCTTGACTGTGCTAGATGCTTCTAATTGGGAAAATGAGCTGAGGAATTTTATCTATATTGAATGCATTACTCAAGTACTTGTGGCTAAATAATCATTTCCAGTTAACCATTCTTGATGATGCAATTCCTACTACTTACACCAAAAATTATCTCAAACCACACAATCCACTAGACAAGACTATTTTATTGAGAAAGATGAAATTACATGACAGAAGAAAAATTCCTTACAGGGCCATATGGCCAGCGGAAACCATGACTTTGCTGTCCAAGGTGATTTCCAGGTACCCCAAAGGACCTTGCTAGGAAACGAACCTGACGGGAGGAAAAAAAAAGGAAAGGACAAACTTAGATATAACTAGAAGAGAGTGTTTTTGAGTTCTAAAATGACTTCAGTGACATATACTACCTGTCTTCAGCTGCAGAGAAATCAGGAACTTATGTATGAGAAATCTAATATGACTCTCATCTAGTGTTCAAGATTTTGGCAGGTCAAACAGAAAAGGTTTACAAAGGTAACTAAAGAAGGGCAAAGATTAGATACTCCAGCAGAAATTAAGGCATTATAAGGTTTTGTTCTGCATTAAAAGTTATGCTGTACCTGCTATGTTAATGAGCAAAAGATTTGGTCAAATCCTACCTGATCCCCAGAAAAATTCTCCAGAAACTTCTGTGTAACGTGAACTTCACCAAAAGCCTGCTGGTAGCTCTTTGGCGCAACTCTTTGTATTAAACGGGTAAAGAAATCAGAGACCTGAAGTCATAAGTACAACTCTCACATTAAGATCACTCTACAGGAATTGATATATCAAAACTTGTTATAAATATATCAACAAAATGGAACCTTTGGCAGTGCGAGCATGTGAGCTGCTTTAGCTGATATATCTCCATACAAAAGATACCTATGCCAAACAAACAGTTACCAACCTTCTTAACACTCTACTCTCAGTTCCCAAATAAACAGTTAAAACAGGAAAGAACTTCAATAACATTTTCTGTTGATTTTCAGTGCAATGCCTCTCCAAAACCATCTGTTTTTTTTATGGAAAACCAAAAATTAGAATTGTAAACAGGACAAGCAGAGCGTACCTCTCCGGTGCTTTAAAGGGATTGTGTAAACCATGTTTCGGGCACTTGGATAAGCTCTCCACAAATGGCTGCACAACCAGCTCAATACGGTAAGAAGAATGCCATATGTATGGTATGAAAGCAACTTATTTATGTCTCCGTGGTTGGACTTGTATCCATGAGAGAGTGTGGGGACTGCGGATGACACTAAACTGGCAAAGTCATGTTTGAAAGTAAACAACAAGAATATGTGAAAGTCTGGTTCAAGTCAGAGTTTATACCAAAACAAGCAACAAGTGACACACTTTCACCTGATTTGCTTTGTCAAGATAGTTGATTTTCAGCAAGAAAAGGAAGTAATACAAAACCAGAACAATAAGATAGAAGTGTGGACCTGTATTTCTGTTTCATCCACCTCAGCAACTTTAATGAAAGGTTCTCCATTTAGAGGATCCAAAATCTCGTTCCAATTTTTCGATTTGGTCCAGTAACCCTGCACTAAAGGTAATGAAATTCTACATTAGACAGCAAGTGGTAAGCAATAAGCCAAACATTCAAAGAAAGGTCTGCTGAAAAAGATCCAATTAGTCAAGGGTAAAGGAAGATGTATTAGTTCATTGCTAAAGCATGGCCACACAAATCCAGAAAATGTCCCATGAGACTGAAGACAAATGGCAATTGCCTTATTTTATTGAGGCCATTTGCTTCATGCTTCATTCCTGAGGGAAAAGGCAAAACTCTTTTGACGGATATGTGAGTGACAATGAGACGAAGTCCAAGTATTACTACCTACCAAAATTTTCTACTTCAGCAGGTTGTGAGCCTGATATTTCCTCCGCATTTACTGTCGCGAAAGGTAAAGAATGGAGAGATCTGCTATGGAAAAGCAATAACATCCGCACATGAGAAACTCAGGAAATCAGCTTTAATCCAAAATCGAAAGTAATTTTGTGGAATTTCTGGGGGATGTGACGTTGCAGTACTTATAAATAGTGGATTGAACATAACATCGACAATCAAATGGCCTACTTGAAATCTTGGTTCCTAAGACAGGACTACATGCATTTAGGAACCAACACCGTGCCATGCAATGGAACAAGACAATTTACTTACACAGACATCAGAACAGAAATAGCATTGGAATATCTCGATGCAGAAACCCATAATTCATGATCCTTTATCCGCAAATCATGAATAAAGTGCTCTCGTAGAACAATGTTAATCAAGTTATCATTCATCATTCTTACTTCTTACACGAAACAGGAAGAAAACAAAGCCTTATCCCTTGGCAAGCAACCAAAAAAAACAAACGTGAGGTGGTGATGACTGATGATGGTCATGGAGATAAAATTTCAAGAAACAGAGATTACTACTAAAGCGAGAGAGACCCCACTCTCAATTACTGCAAGAACTCGTCAAACAAAGTCAAGAAACCGTAGACGAATCCAACCCCACATAGGGAATCGACCGATAGTCAAACATACGACCAACCCAAGAACCGAAAACCAACATAACAAGAACGAAACTTTCTTGCGGGAAAACAAGTGGGGTTCAAGGAAAAGATTGCCTCGATAGATGGAAGGAACTGAGCCAACTCAGCGCGCTCTTCGGGCCTCCGATCCTCGCTTGCCTCAAGAGTAAGCGCGAATTCATGGCTGCTACAGACAAAGAACGAGAGAAATCGAACCGGGCGCGCGCGAGAAGAAGGATTCCCTCCGATCAGGAGCTTCGCCTGAAATCCCAAGTACCACCTTCGCAAAACTGATGGCCCACGGGTCACTCACTCCCGTTACGTTTCTGGGTCACGTCCAGCATCTCTTTACACACATTTAAACGGAAGCACCTGCATCTGACTTCCTCGCGCATGTTCTTCCAGTGGGTTCGGCTAGAAAGTGGTAAGAGCGCCACTTCATTTTCCCAATAACGGCGTCACGGTCCTCATCCACAATCCTCGAAAGCAGCTTCCGTTTCTGAGATTTACAGTTTCATGCGGTGGGTTCCATCTGTCTTGCTTAGTCTCTCGGGCCTGCATGTGATTGTTTTGTGGGCTTGGAGTCTGGAGTAGACCTGTCACGTAGGTGTGTCGGGTCGAGTTTAGATCGGATTATAAATAGTCCGATCCAAATTGATTCATTAACTTGTTTATGACCCATTTATATACAATACAATTTTCTTGACTCATATCCGACCCAATCCGTACCACTAAAACAATTCTATATTTGACCCAATATAAAAAAAATCATTTTTTATGATTTAAAAAAAAATATATTGCTAATTAGTGGACGATTTTTATGATTTAAAAAATTATTTTTTATTCTTTTATTTTTTTATTTTTCTTTATTTTTTTTCACAAATCTTGAAATGGATCTGAGTTTTGGTTTTGAATTAAATATAAATGAGATCTTAATATATCGGTTAACACCCGTTTAATAATACATTATTTGATACAATATTTTTTAATTTTAATTGCCGATTATGCAATTCTAATACCAATAAAGAAGTGCACAAATATAAAATAATAAAGTCAATAATTATAATAATAAATTCATAAAACCAGGTTCTAGGTTCAAAAGTATATTTTCTGAACCAATTTATAATCCAATTTCTTTTTTATGAAAAGCCTGGCTCATGATCTCACTTCACGATTTTCTCCCCCTCTTCTCCGCTTATCGCTTCCACAAATCTAATTTACAATCACCTCTGCCGCTATCGCTGAATTCGGCCTGCCCTAAATCAGAACAAGTTCATGATTACACGTTATGAGTTCAACATAAGGGGTAAAGACTGAGTTCATACATGGAAATGTTAATCAAATTAATAATGTGTCACTTGGAATTTTAAACCCCAAAACCCAAGTCTCCACTATCCATCAAGAAATTGCAGCATCCAACTGCTCATCCTATAAGACTATACAAAAATCTCCAAACAAATAGCAACCTTACGATAACGGAATCATTCAGATATCAAATAAGTTTATCATAGCAACATCACAATTAGTATATTCATTATTCCTCGCATGTATCAGACAAACCAAAGAGAACGTGTTCCAACTATTTCACACACATACATAAATAGAGCAAGCGAATATAGAAAAACAGAGCAATTATACGATAATAAAATTGAAAAGCCGCATAAACAAATGCGTGCTTTCCCAAAACACATAAGATCAAAGAATAAACATGCCTACAAGCTTTTTACTTTATTATCATGTCGCGACTAATGAATAGTGATTAACACAGCAATTATAGTGATCTCGACAGACTGAATTTTTTTACGAGAAAAATGTATTCTGGCTATCCTAAATCACCCGCAATATGGCGAAGACTTGTGCTGCTATGTACTTTTGAAGTACAACACCCATCTACTGCAATTTGTATGGATGAAGGCAAAGCAAGGGTTTCTGATAAGCTCTATTCAATACAGGTCACCACCCTTTGGCCAAAGAACCTGCAATGAAAATCATCCAAATACTTCAGCCGGAAAAATGACCCGATTGAGAAGTGTGCCAAATCAAGCATGTCAAGCACATTAAAGAAGTTTTCATTTTCGTATTAGAATATTGTGATTCAATTCACTACAAAGCATAAGAAAGTATGAAACTTCCCCGGCACGAACCCAAACACCTCGAAAACAAAATTGTAAGCAAAATCAACAAAAAAGTAAGCAAATAGAGAAAACCCAATACTCTGAGACAAAAACGCTCGTCCCTTCAAACCACGCCGAGTATGAGAAGCTCGGCTCATACACGCTGATTGGCCTCCCTTCGAGATGAGACTCGATTCGTTGAGGCAAATGAGACGAAGACCCAGTACTCGATCGTATTCGGGGGAGTGAACTTCGTGAGCATATGCTGGTGGCGCTTGGGACAACGGGAGTCGAGGCGATGGTGGCGAAGTCGTAGGCTCAGATAGTCCTTAGGAATTTAGCGGCGATCGGAGAGATTTAGCCGCAAGAAACGGAGTTTAGGGTTTGCGAGGAGTGCAGGATAGGCGATATTGATTCGTCGGAGAACCTCGGCTATCGGCGCACCGAGGATCGGCGGGGCGAAGTCGACGATAGCGGCGGAGGTGGTTGCGAATTAGATTCGTGGAAGCGATAAGCGAAGAAGACGGAGAGAAGATCGTGAAGTGAGAGTGAGATCATGAGCTAAGCTTTTCATAATGGGTTGTTAAATTGTCGTAAATGGATTTAGAATGTACCCATTTAAGACCCATATATTTGAGCCTTCTTATGTTTAAAACCCATTAAGGCTGATCCAGTTAAAAAAAAAAGAATGGCTTATTAATGACTCATTTAAACAAATGTGGGTTCATAAATGGGTTTTGAACCCATTTGACAGGTCTACTCGACTGTGTTTTCAGTTCTCGTATGCCAGATGAAAGCTTGATCTCATTTTGAGGGAAAATTTCAAATAATAGTCCAAAATAGATGGGTTTTCTTCACTGGTTAATGAGCACATGTTTATTCCGGCGGCACGATCAAGGGTATAATTGTCCAAAGACATTTCTTGTTTTCATTTTTCTTTTTCTTTTTCTTTTTCTTTTTCTATCTTTTCACTGGTCATCTTTTTTGGTACTTTTCCTCATAAATTTATGTAAGAATTAAAGTTGATAATCTTAAACCAAAGTTGATAAACTTAAACAATTGTAAATGAAGCAAATAAAAGTCAGAAAGTCCTTAGAATCGCTAGCAACTCGCATACTATCGAATAGACGTGGAAAAAGAACTCAAATAGATGTTGTTAACCTAAAATTAGTTGGTCAAATAAAAAAAAAAGGTAGGTCACTCGAATTGATGTTCCTAATTTATGTAAGATGTTGGTAAAATTAGAATATTGTTAAGTTATAAGAACATGCGGTAATTCATAAATAACCAAAAAGACATTGGTAATTAATTTAAACAAGATTCGATTCATCGGAATGATATAACTGATCAGTCACACTTATTTTACCAACAATATTTAAAATTCACACACCTTTACAAAAATTTACCCATCACGAATATATTTTCGTTTAGGAAAAGTGTAAAAAAAGTCATAAACTTATTGCATTTGTGTCAATTTAGTCTTAAATCTTTTAATAGTGTCAATTTAGTCCTAAACTTTTTGACCTATCCTTCCATCTAATTTTGGCTGAATATCGTTGATATGAACGTAGGTTGGCCTACATGGCATAGCAACGTTGATGTAGACATTTTTAATAATATTTTAATTTTAATTTTTCTCCTTTTTTCGTTTCTTTTTTTCTCTCCTTTTCTCCTTTTGTTTCTTTTTTTCTCTCTTTTTTTATTTAATTTTTTCCTCCTATTTCCTAAGGTGGCTGACACGGCCATGGCCAACGAGGGTCGGCCTTGCTAGATCTAGTGAGGGCAGGTGAGGCTGACCCTCGCCGGGTGTGGCCAACCCTTGCCGGGCGTCGCTTGGGCCAGGGCGAGGCCAACCCTCACCCAAGTGATGCTTGGGCTTCGCCAGATCTGGCAAGGGCGGCCTCGCCAGCGCTTGTCCTTGCTCTAGCGAAGCCAGCCCTTGCTTGTGGCGATGAGGGCCAGCCCTCGCTTAGGCGAGGCCAGCCCTCGATGGCCATTGGAGGAAAGAGGAGGAAAAAATAAGATAAAAAAAAGAAAATTATTAAGATATTATTAAAAAGTATCCACGTCAAAGCTGATTGTGTCACGTAGGCCGACCAGCATCCACATCGGTAATATCTGGTCAAAATTAGCCGGAATGACTAAATTGACTTTACGTGAAAATGTTTATGACTAAATTGGCACTATTAAAAGGTTTAGGACTAGATTGATACAAATGCAATAGGTTTAGAACTTTTCCAAAAATTTTCTCTTTTCATTTCCTTGGGCATGAAACAACAGAATTCCGCCTACGACAAATTCAAAATGCCCGCGAAGGGCTTACGAGCAAGTCGTGCATAGCTATAAATATTTTCTTTACCAAAAAAAAATTCTATCAACAGCATGTAATAAGCATCCGAAGAATATGCCTTTTATAGCAATTAAATTAAACCTTCAAAGCAAACGGTTCTTCATAAGCTCGTCGAATCATGAACTTCATCTATTGCAACATGGTAAGTCAAACCGTACATATTCGTGCATTTTCTATAAAAAAATTATTATTATACTTAGAGTTTTAGTTGACCTTTGAGTTTTTTTTTTGGCCACTATTATATTTGTTGACTTTGGGCCAGGAGCGAAGCATGGAGGTGTTATTCTAAATGCAAACCAAGCTTATATGAAAGATCTTGTTGCGTTTAGAATAGATGATTAGACAAGCGAAAACTCTCGTTTATATGTACTTTTTGAATGCACATACATAGATTATATTCCATACCTCAATGATGCTCATCACGTTAATCAATTGTAGTTTGAAAAAACAATTTTGTTTAGTCGTGTGCGTGGTGGTAGAGATGGCAATTCATGGAACGACATTGATAACGAGACTCGAACATGACATGAGATTAGCAGGTTTTTGGTTAAATTAATGATGCTTGGGTCAATTTCGTGTTATGTTGCGAGACACAATTAAAAATCGTATCATGTTAATGTGGTACCCACCAGTGACCACCCTTCCTACTTGGGAAGGGAAATGTGGGGGGTTCGATTCCTCACCTTCTTAAGAGGGTTAGGGGTGGAGACGATTAGTTTTAAATGTGGGTTTTGATTCGCATGTTCTGCAAAAAAGTATAACAAAAGTCTGAAAGTAAGTTGAGAATTAGAGTAGGGACTAACAAAAAAAAAACATACATATTCGTGCATTTTCTTAAATTTTTTTTACTATAATACTTAGAGTTTTAGTTGACCTTTGAGCTTTTTTTTTGCTACTATGATATTTGTTGACTTGGGGCCAGGAGCAAAGCGTGGAGTTGTCATTCTAATGGTACAATAGGCCTATAAGAAAGATCTTGTTGATTAACAAGTGCTTGGAATATAGATGAATAGACAAGCGAAAACTCCCGTTTGTATATATCTTTGGAGAGCACATACATAGATTATGTTCAACACCTCAAAGATGCTCATTAATTAAATGAATGAAAATCTACTAGACATTCTTCTAGTTTTGGGCCGGAGAATCTACAAATCTCGATGAACCACTATTCTCGAAAAAAGATTATATAGTATATATATATATATATATATATATATATATATATATATAAACGGGAGTTTATATATATCTTTGGAAAGCACATACATAGATTATATTCAACACCCTAAATTTTTTTTTCTGTGATACCAAAAATCCCAAATTTGCACATGTGTTATATATTTATTCTCCGTCAAAGTTTTGTCAATGAGAATCGTTAAAAATCTGTCTATACAAATGCCAAAAAGCAAATAGTGTTCATATGGCGCCTGGGCTTAAGTTAAATAAAAATGACTTTGACTGAAAAATCATCTAACCAAAACCTTGAAGGAGGGTGAATGTATCACATATGTATAAGTTTGGGGTTTTTTATATCACAAGAAAAAAATTAGAATAAATGTGTCACAATGGACATAGTTTGGAATTTTTATGTTACAAAAACGTTTAAGATAAATATGTCATAGTGGGCATAGTTTGAAGATTTTTGTGTCTTTTTCCCTTTTTAATTCCAACTAGACCCGGTGCATGCAAGTTGCGCCCGCTAATTTACCTATAAATATTTAACTTGACAAATTATACGCGTAAATTTCCAATTTTGTTAGGATAATTTTAGAATTCGTAAAAGGGAGACCATATTCAAACTCACGTTTAAAGAATAGTATAGGAATATAGATAATACGAATTACTTGCATTTTGACATCAATTGCATAATCAACTAGTAAGCTCATTGATAAGGGCCAAATCGATAACAATAGAATTTGATGAGCCAAGGGCGGGTCCAAGGCAGTGCGGGCGGTGGTCGCCCCTCTCCCCGATTGCTATATGCTCCATGTGACATTTATTTGTCATATGGTACTATTCTTCGAAATTTAAAGCAAAATTTTTATATCAAACCCCTCCTCCTTAAGTTGGGATTTTGCAAAATTTCTTGACTCCCACCAAACTCAACTAAAGAGGCCTTAGGTAAGAGACTCGAATTATAAGTTAGGCAACTTAAAACTAGTCGGTAATTAAATTGGATAAAACTAGGTAGCCACTCAAATTAAGGTTGGTAAGTTGATACAAGAGTCGTTAAATTTAGCTTGTTGGTTAGTGATCGCAAACAAAACTTAGTATGTTATTAAACAATTGATAATTTACAAACAACCAAGTACACATTGGTAAGAAACTTAGATAAAACTTAGAACTTTAATCAGATGGATTTTTGTAGGTAACTCAAAATTAAGTTGATAATCTTAAACCAGAGTTGATAAACTTAAAATAATTGTAAATTAAGCAAATAAACGTTTGAAAGTCCTTAAAATCGCCAGCAACTCACATACAATTGAATAGATGTCGATAAATAACCCAAATAGGAGTTGATATCCTAAAATTAGTTGGCAAATTGATGTTGGTAAAATTAGAATATTGGTAAGTTATAAGAAAATGCGGTAATTCATAAATAACCAAAATGACATTGGTAATTAATTCAAATAAGAATCGGCACACCGAAATGATATAACTAATCCGTTGCACTTATTTTACCAACAATATTTAAAATTCACAATGCCCACGAAGGGCTTACAAGCAAGTCGTGCATAGCAATAAATATTTTTTTACCAAAAAAATAATTCTAGGAACAGCATATAAAAAGCATCTGAAGAATATGCCTTTTGTAGCAATTAAATTAAACCTTCAAGGGCAGACCGTTCTTCATAAGCTCGTCGAATTATGAACTTCATCTATTGCAACATGGTAAGTCAAACCGTACATATTCGTGCATTTTCTATAAAAAAATTTATTATTATACTTAGAGTTTTAGTCGACCTTTGAGATTTTTTTTCTTTTTTTGCTACTTTTATATTTGTTGACTTTGGGCCGACAGCGAAGTGTGGAGGTGTCATTCTAAAGGCAAACCAAACTTATATGAAAGATCTTCTTGTGTTTAAAATTGGTGATTAGACAAGCCAAAACTCCCGTTTATATATACTTTTTGAAAGCACATACACAGATTATGTTCCACACCTCAATGACGCTCATCGATTAAATAAATTGTAGTTCAAAAAAAACAATTTGGTCATCAGTTAAATAAATGGTAGAGATGGCAATTCATGGCACGACACTGATAACGAGACTCGAACATGACATGAGATTAGCTGATTTTGGTTAAACTAATGACGTTTGGGTTAATTTTGTGTTAACTTGCGAAACACGATTAAACATCGTGTTGTGTTAATGCAGTACCTGCCAGACATGGAATTGACCTGCACAACCCATTTAAATCAATGGAGTAGTATTGACACAATTGTTATGTGATCCGTTTAGAGATGATTAGCTAAAAGACTATTTTTTTCCATGATATTCGCTATTAAGGATACGTATGTTTCACTGAAAATTTCATAATAAATGAAAATATTTTCCAAGAAAATCATTTCAAGAAAAACTATTAGTTTTCATTTGTTTTGTGGTTTATAAAAAATGTTTATATTCTTTTCAGAAGGGAAAGTCGTTTCCCCCAATCTAAATTTATTGTTTTCCTTCAAAAAAATGGACCATTAAGATTTTAAATTGATTATATATAATTAGCAATGAACATGTTTTTTAATTTCATTTTGATAATATTTCGTTGACGCATTATTGCTGTAGATAGACTCTATGAAAAAATGAAGATGGGTTGATTTCGTGTCATAGCAATTCATGCAATCGTGTTGATCATCAATTTGTTATTTCCGTGTTACAAGGCTCATATTGTATCATGTCAACTCGTTAATTCGCAGGTCATATGTGTGTCGAGCAAGTCGACATGATTTACTAGTGGTGTCGAGTTCTACTTGGCCTATTTTGTAACATACCCTTATGTAGTTCGACACCGACACGAATACGATCCCCGAATGCCGATTGTCATCCCACAGGATGAAGGCGGACTAAGGGTGTGCAAGATGGACCGCCCAAATCGAGAATCGCTCTGACCAGATCGGACTGACCAGTTTGGTGTCGGTTCGATTCTCAGTTCCTAAAAGTGGAACCAATGTCCGGAGATGTTCGGTTCCCGAATCCAAAGGGAATTGAACCGGAACGACTACATATACTTTGTTTTATTTTTTTATTTATCCAAAAAATTAGTAAAATGTGAACTAAATCCTAAGTGAAATACGGTTTTTGGTTAGTCTTTTCAATTTGAGGATCATTACTGATGTTTGATCATTCATGGTTGTCAAATAATCCTCATCTCTTGATAATTGGTGGGTTTAGTTTATTGTTTTTGATCTACAATTTATGAATTTACTTTTTAATTTTTGTTTATTGTAGAAGATACATGAGCACATAATTATAGTCCTTTTACTTAGATCTTTTTCTAAAAAAGTAGTTGGTAACAAGAAGAGATGGCATCAAGTAATGGGAAAAAAAAGGTGACCAGTTCCATTAGATCGGACCGGACCGGTGGTCGGTCCAGTTCCCAGTTCTAGGATCAATTGGTCCATTCCCCAGTTCCCAATTTAAGAACTGGTCCTCTTGGTATGGTTCTTGGTTCCACTTTGAAATCGGATCAGATCGGGAACCGATCATCCGTAAGGCGGATGAGATGGCTCGTAAAAATTACTAGAATTATCATACTCACTTTCACGTTATCATGTTGACAGTATCAACATTTGCGGAGAGGAAGCTGATTCGAAACTCTTTATTTCCAATGTCAAATCTCCTAAATCAGAATTTGTTTTTCGGTCAAAATTAAATTACTATCCCGGGCAGCTTATACCTGAAATTCCGCAAATATTAAATAATGCATCATTATCTCGTAATTTTGACATTTCAATAAAATCTAAACAACGTATCTAGTGGCAAATTTTTGAGAAAGTTGACTTGCACGAAAATTATGTGGTTTGACCAAGGGCACGTCTTATTATATGATATATAAAATTAAACATTGACAAATTTACTTTGAATTAGTATTATTAGCAAATACCAAACTTGTGGAGTTGTTGTTTCAAGAATATAGATTGACCAGTTCGTTGAATTTGGTTGACCTTGCAAACTCCATTTTATTTTCGTATATAGTAAATCCACTTGCGTATCTTTTTTCGTTGACCGTTTCAGCTGAGGATAATGCCTCATGCATGCTTGCATGCAAACCCTCCACTGAGGAAAACAAAACACATTATAAAGAATATATATAATATTATACTTATTTATAATAAGTCAAGTTTCCCAATTAGAAAAGACTAGAATTGAATTTGCATCAATTGGGTCGACCCATTTTGGTATGCATGTGCTATTTAATTGGGTTGACCTCCTTTGTGCATAATGAACAATTAGTGGAAGCGATAACCTAAAGGTCTTCTCATGTCCCACTCATCAAAATTGTTAAGCCATATGCAATGCCGACCCAATTGGCTTAATAAATAATTAATCAAGGAATATCCCCTTTTAGCGGTCCATCAATTTACATACGCCAGACTGTGACTATCTATCTTACAAAGTTCTAATGTTGAACTGCGCCTTCGTTTAATAGTTTAAACTTTCAGAATGGTTAATAGCTGTCCCGCAAAATCTTACGTGGTATCGAACCAGGAGATACCGAATTCAAATCTTCTCTTCAATCTTAGACCGAAAAGTCTGGTCTACACGTGAGGGGAAGCCTTAGAATATCTAAATGTTAAAGACAACATAAGTTTATAGAAGAGTTTGGTAGTGGGCTCATCGAATTTTACGATCTATGGTGGAATCTACCATGCGTGGAGGTGAATTATAGAAAACTACATATAGGTGACACATGCGATAACAACAAGACATTGTATAAATGCACTCTTGGACTAATGCTACAGTTGACATTGTGGCGACATAAAATAATTTCAACTAGACTTATAGAAAAGCTTAATTAAATGATCTGATCAGGAAGTCATAAGGTTTAAAGAAAATTTTCGAGGTATTTATTAAGTTAATTCGCTCCTATCCAGCGCAACGGGATGGCAATGTGCAACTCTTCTAATTATATATTTTTAAGACCACTCTCCTAATTATATATTCTAAGACCTTATGATATTATTTCACTTCCTTGTATGACATGGCTTGGAAAACCCTAGATCATATCTGGCTGTCACCTTTTTAAAACAATTCACTAGGATCATGGACCGTCACATATGCAGGACATTTAAGAGAAGATTCGAACTATCCCATTTTGTTATTTGCTTATTGGTATTTGATTATATTTTCTGAAGATTATGCTTAAAAATAACCTGGTAATCGGTGGTCGAACGGTAAATAACCAGGACTTTAATTACACTTCACGTGGGAAGTTCAATTCTTACTTGACCTAATCTCGCAGATTAGGTCAACAAGAAGATAATTCCTCATGATTTACAGTTTTTCTGATCTCAAGATAGATGGTTTGCCTTTGATCAAATTGTGAATGGCTTATTCGATAAGGTATGCACACGCCAACCCACGATTGCCACATTAATAGCTACACAAGAAAAGAAAAATCCATCTTACACATGGCCTTCCTTTTGTTAAGACACAAAAGTTCTAATGTTAACTTTCGTAGGCCTCACACTTTAGTGTCACAACTTTTCAACCAATAAATTGAACGTTATAACTTTTAAAAAAACATTCACTTGAGTGACGTCAATGGTTCTTGTCGACAAATCCAACATGACATTAGAACTTATGTTGGGAACGTTTTTTTTTTAAGTTATAGCACTAAAATAGTCGATTGAAAAGTTATGGCACTCAACTGACGATTGAAAAGTTACAACATCAAAGTGAACGTCGTATGAGAGTTATGGCATCTGTAATGTCTTTATCTGGCTAGATGGACAATTTCGTGCTCTTTATACATATCTCAAATATCAATGGTCAAATGCAAAAATGCATTAGTTCATTTTTTTCCTCTTTTGCCGATAAAATGGACAGTTATGTTCTTCGCTCTTGCAGAAATGTCGCATGAAGATTGCGGGGTCAATTCTACTCTTCGCGTCTATATTCTTCTCTTCAACTTGTGAAGTAGCTTTCCTTCAACTTTTGACAATCCCTTCTCCATGCACGAACACTTCGTCCTAAAAAACACTCAATAATAATAATGAACAATTTCACGCCAGTCGAGAAATATATCGCCATCGGCCAAAATATCATCTTTGACAAGATAAGACAGCGTGACTTTCTATTATATGGTCAGAAGTTTATACATTTTGGCAAAGTTGACCTTCCATTAGATGAGATAGATGTGAATCCTTCAAATAAAAATGTTAAAAATTATAAAGTTTGTCAGACATCAACTGTCCCAAATCCCAAGATTAGTCGGCTGAAGTGAAGTCTTGCCGCTATTCTTGCATCTCCTAATAATTTATAGGCACATCCACATCGCGAACGTGGTCCTCTAGATTCAACTTAGGATTATAATTCACACGGACCGCGAAGTCGATAAAATCATAAACATCAAAATTCACGAATTCACAGTAATTCGCATTCGTTGCAATCGAGTTATAGGAAAGTTTATCGAACCACTCTAAGGAAAAATGTCGAATGAGAATCGTATACTTTGTCGTGAGATAACTTTGAAACCGAAACGCATATAAGGGAATATACTCTTAGCTACTAAAGAAAGAACCATATACTAAATTGTAGAACGAGATTAATAATATGCGTCGCATGATGCATGTCTCGCGCTAGATCAAAACTCGAGATTCGAAATAAAAATGAAGCTTACATTTGGATAGATAGGTTAACACCATATGGCAATGCTTAAAAAATTTCATGCGCAGCATAATTAAAGCCCAAGCTTTGTCCTAACAAAGCGGTTACGTCAAGTTTTCTTCTTCACACCCGTTTAGATTAATCAAAAGGGGCAACCGATCCAAAGACAAAAAAGCCAGAGCTCCGGCCACCGGCGGCCGTACGGCGGTGGAGAAAAACATTGACCGTGGACCAATTGCCATTTGACTTTTCTTCTCCTTGTTTTTTGAGTTTCTAAAAATGGTATGACCGAAGTTTCCACGAAGTTGGTAGCTAGAGTTAGATGGGGGTTCCGACCATAGCGGCTTAAAGTTCTCTATAGTCTTTTCTGTTTATTTTTCAAAGAACTGAATGAGTTTGGATCTAGTCTGACATCAAGTTCAAATGCGTTGAAATTGAATTCTTGAACTATTTCTATATAAAATCAAATCCGAGTTGCAATTTGGGCTGAGCTGGGTTGACTTGTATTTTTTATGGGGATGCAGAAAAGTACCGCAAGCTAAGAATAGTCAAATACCTCAGGCTTAAGGCCTATATAAAGAAATAGAGAGTCCCGTTCATGAGAGGATAGAGAAAAGAAGGGCCACAAGAAGAAGAAATAAAGATAAGTAGAGAGAGAGAGAGAGAGAGAGAGAGAGAGAGAGAGAGAGAGAGAGAGAGAGAGAGAGAGAGAGAGAGAGAGAGAGAGAGAGAAAAGAAGAAGAAGAAGAAGAAGAAGAGCCATGAAGGCTGAAGTGATAATGGTCATGGAAGAGCAAAGAGCCGAGCCTGACGGCCGCGGTGGACAGTGCTGCGGAATGAGCAGCGTTGTTAAGGTAAAAAGAGATCGTCCTCCTTTGATAATTCATTTCATTTTTGCTGCCGGAGGAATAGGATGCGATTTCGGGACCTGGCTTTCTTTAGTCTGTCGTCGCTTGAACAGCATGATGAGGAAGTGACGAGCAAACCATGCATTCGTGGTGGATGGCACATCGTCAAACCCATGCATTCATGCAATATGCTAAGGCACTTCTTGCGTTTTCACTTTTCAGGTAGAAGATGGAGAAAAGAACCAGCAGAGGAATGATAATTCAAAGCGATCTTCTCCTGAGCCAAAAAACATAAGCACCAGTAAGCAGGTAAATTGATCTATGACATGTTTGGCTCGATATGTTCTACGTGTTATCATGGATTCTAGGTTTACAGATTCACAGATCTTGGTAATGTTTAAGTTTACAAGGCATAAAATTCTTGATACTGAGGGACATATACTTAGGTTTTCCCTCATATATTATCCAAAATAAATCCTCGGAAAAACAACTTCTTCGCTTTCCTGTTCCAGCTACCGATTACCGATGGAAAAGCGCGGATGTAAGCTGATTTATGCTAAGGATGAATTTTGCGGTGAAAAAATTGGAGGAAAAAGAATACATCTTACTTCAAACAAAAGGTGCTGAGATTCAATAGTTCAAGAGGTCCAGGAGTTGACTTGTCTGTCCAAATATTAAACCTTGTCAAAGATCCTGAGTTCTGTCATTGTTGACCCTCTTTGTCCAGCTGTGAAAGAACGTGGACAATGACTTGTATGAGATCCAATTTATTTCCAATTCGGATATGCTAGTCTTACAATTAACACGCACATCTCAAAAACCACAATTCAGAGTTTTGTTGAACTACCTGTTCCCTTTCACTTTATAAGATGAATACTCTTAATTACTATAGCTTACATTTGGTTTTTATTTCGTATCTTTAGGAACACGATCCGCTTAAATCCGCCCGAGCCGAAATGGGTGAGGTGAGAGAAGAAAATCAAAGGCTGAAGACGTACTTGGACCGCATAATGAAAGAGTACAAGACCCTCCAAAGGCAGTTCTTCCACATCGTCAAGCGCGATCGGGAGCAAAAGAAACCTTCATATAATGAAGCAGCCGCTAATGGTAACGATGACAGGCAACAAACTGAAGAGTCTGAAGAGCTTGTTTCTCTCAGCCTGGGAAGAGCCACCTCAAGCCAGCACTCAGAGAAAGATGATGAGAAAAACAAGTCATCGATTTCATCACGCGAGGGGAAGTTGTTATTCTTAGAGAATATTAGCAAAGATCAGGACTTGGGTCTCTCATTGGACTGCAAATTATCCGATGCATCGAGAATGAGTCTGGTCGAAGCTTTGCTGAAGAATAATAATAACAACAAGAGTAGTCCTGCGACTAGCTTTGAAGATCATCTAAAGGAAGAAGCCGGACAGACTTGGCCACCTAGCAAAGTCCTCAAAACAATGAGATCAGATGGCGATGATGAGGTTTCCCAGCAAAACCCGCCCAAGAAAGTTAAGGTTTCGGTGCGGGCTCAATGCGACATGGCGACGGTTAGTAATTTGGAGCTTAATTATATTATTGTACATTCGTCGGGAGACATATTCTCTTCAGTTGTTCTTCGTTGATTATTTGATCAAGTTATTTGTATAGTTGAATGTTGCAAACTAAGCTAGAAAAGTTTATGGTATTTCTTCAACAGATAAACGACGGATGTCAATGGCGAAAGTATGGCCAAAAGATTGCAAAAGGAAACCCATGCCCTCGAGCGTACTATCGGTGTACGGTGGCGCCATCCTGCCCTGTTAGAAAACAGGTAGCTTAATTTACTCTCGCCATATTGACAAATCATAATTGTAAAGACTTGAAAATATTTGGATAATCCTAAGTCATTCATTCATCACGTTGTAAGAAATTATAGGATGAGCTTATAGCTCGCCCTTCTAATTGGAGATCTTCCTTTGTGGACAATCAGGTGCAAAGGTGTGCTGAGGACATGTCCATTTTGATAACCACATATGAAGGCGCGCATAACCACCCGCTTCCAATGTCGGCCACTGCTATGGCTTCCACCACCTCTGCGGCCGCTGCCATGCTGTTGTCCGGCTCCTCAAGCTCACAGCCAGGACAGAGTCATGGCACATCCGCCACTACTGGGGCCGACCTTCACGGGCTTAACTTTTATCTGTCCGATGCTTCGAAATTGAAGCAATTTTACCTGCCCAGCATGGCCATGTCATCTGGTCCTACCTGCCCAACAATCACTCTTGACCTCACTTCCTCGAACCTGTCATTGGCATCGTCGACTTCGTCGCATTTCAATCGATTCTCCTCCCATACTTACCCTTCGACAATGTCAAGAGACTCTTCCACAAGCTTAAGCTTTAGTTCGCCCGATCCATCTGATAATAATCTTCCCATGTCATGGGCTAACAATGGGCATCTTAACTACGCCACTCAGCTCCAAAACAAGAACCACACAGCTTATCAACCATACTTGCAAATCAAGAATAACCCTAGCCCTACTCAACAATCTCTACCAGACACCATTGCTGCCGCAACCAAGGCAATCACGGCAGACCCCAAGTTCCTATCCGCTTTGGCAGTCGCTCTCAAGTCGATCATTGGCAACAGTAGTAGTGGAGCTGCTGCGGCGACTATAGGGGATCATCACCAGGGGGTCGGAGACAACAACAGCTTCGGCCAAAAGTTGAGGTGGAGCACCGAACCCTTTTCAACGGTCTCTTCTCTCCTCCCCCAGGCGTTACAAGCAAACAGGTGTGCATCGAGTTCCTTGAACAAATCGAGCTCAACGAGCGCTTCTCAACCCGGAAGTTTTGTGATTGCACCTCCTTCGTTGCCGTTCTCTTTGTCGAAAAGTGCATCCACGTCCCTAAACGATAACAGGGATCGCACAAATTTATGAGCTAAGTAGATGATGGCATTTCATTAGTTGTGCATATTTCGGAGACTTTAGTTGTATCATGATGGAGAAAGTTGTGCAGCATGATAAAATATGTGGCTGTTCCGAGCAAACAGCTTTTGTTCACAAAGAAGAGCCGGAACAACGATTTGTTTCTTTACTTTGCAGACTTACATTGGTGATTTGCTATTGTTTGAGGTGGAAAATCGTTGGCCTATTGGTCCTTCAAATTAAGTTGCAGTGTTTTGTAGCTTCATTTCAAAAGGCAAGGGTCGTTTCTAATTTACTCAAATTGGTGTACCATCATGATGGTTCAACAAGCAAAGAGATATTGTACAAGGGGCCTTGCTAGTGTAACAATCCATGGGTCACTGGGAGAGTAACACTGCATTGTAAGCTGTGAGCCACAAATTCTTGAAAGAGTGGTACTCACAATAATTTATAATTATTTATTTTTTGTGTGGTTGAGAACGTGCTGTTATTCTCACAGTAAATTGAAGACTCTTACTCAATCATTTCTCTCATATAATAATACATGCAAAAATCTATTGATTGGTGCTCAAAAGATCGATTCTTTTTTCCATGATGAAATTTCAATAATTATTGTTATGTGTCTCAAATTGTTGACAAAAGGAATTTTTGGTGTCTTTTTTATACTAACTTCCAACTGGATATGTTAACGCAATCGGACTTGGATTCTCTTTTGCTGATCTCTCCATTTAAGGTATCGGGTTTCTATTGTAGACTCTCAACAACTGATATCATAGCCAATAGTTGATTGGTGATAAGAATTTGACCAATGTGATTTCCGCACAGCCTTCTTAGTTTTGGTCAAATGAATGAGTGAAGCTGGGCATTTTGGGGTAGCAACGTAACCCTGATGACAACCTTCGAAGAAAGAGATTCGGTATGAAGGTGGGAGTTGAAGATTCAAGTTAAGACATATTGGTATATAAAGATACTTGAATTAAGGGGAGTAAACCTAATACTTGGCTCACATACGAGGGGAAGATTGTTGAGAAATACGAATGAGTTGTAATCTAAGAAATCCTGTATTGGAGAATTGGCGTGGTGTGGAATAATTAATATATAATAATTTGCACATAACCAATTGACTAATAATTTTAAGTAAATGCAGGTTCGACTAGATATATTAACAGGTTTGGATTGGGCTCTATCTTGACGATCTCCTTAGATGAACGTATTAGGTTTCTGCTAAGCTCTCTCAACATGATTGGCAATTCTGTGTCGCATCCATGGTAGTTAAGGAATGGCGAACCCAAGTTGCTTGGCCCGCAACTGATAACACCATTAGCCCTTTTGCCTCAAGAATCAAGAGGTCTCAATTTCGATGTGCTATTAAAGGCCACTTGACCTGACGATGTGATCAGTAGGAAAAAACTAACCGATGTTCATTTGTTATTCAGTAAATTATTTTATTATTTAATTTTTTAAAAAAATCTGAAAAATGGAAAATGAAGCCCAGTTTTCGAATAGAACCGAAAATGGGGCACTTAAATTTTAGGTCGTCTACTCAATTCGTTATTGGAACCGAGAAAAACCCAATCAGTTTAGGGTTCTTCTCTTGAAACCGATCACTCATACTGTGATTAGAGCCATCAAAATAGATCATAGACCTATTTCTTCATCCATATGGATGGGTTGAGTTATCGTGTGAGGAAGTTATATTCAGTAAATGGGTCATAAATAGATTTAAAATAGTAAAAATCAAAATAATATGGGTATTAAATGGATTCACAGTTTGCTTACACTCAACCCACATCTACGACTCTCTCTTCACCCTTTCTCGCCCTCCCTCAATCTCGCGCTCGCTCGCTTCTCGCTCTCGGCCCAATTTAGGTATGGATTTTCCAAGATTAAGTCAAGCATGGAAAATTTTTAGCAATATGATTCGAGTTGATCATATATTCCATAAGAAAGTGTTAAAACGGGTTAAATGGGTTAATTTGGATCGATCGATTTTCGGCTCGACCTATCGGGGAACAGACACTTGCGAGGAAGATTTCGACCGTTAGCACCCATTCGGCCCACGGTGAGCTATGGGCCCGATTCCGGAAAGGCCCAAATGAATGGGGCGCGGCCCAGCCGACCAGCTGCCGCAAGGGACGAGGGAGAAGATCGGGTGCGACGCCGGCGCACGGCAACAGCGGGCGCCGCCTATCACATCAATTCTCTCTCTCTCTCCCCGCATAAACCAAAGCGAAGCTTCCTTCGATCTTTCTCCCGGGACCGAGCGTTCGCAGAAGAATCTCTTCCCCCCCTCTTTTCACCTCTCGTGGGGGACCGATTCTCTCCTCGCTCGGCGGCCTTCCCGATCGGTAGAGGAAACCCTAGCTCGCTCCTCTGTCCTGCTGGGGGTTGGACGGCTTCGCGAGGGGTTGTTCTTCATCGGCTCTCCCTTCCGGCAGGTTCGGCGCAGCCCCCATCGTGGCTTCAATTTCCGCTTTTTGTGCTGTGAAATTTGCGGGTCCAGTTGCGATTTCTAGCCACCCCTCGTGTGACCTTGACGATTCGGTTTGATGGATCGAGGGATCCTTGGGCGGCGAGTTCCGGCCGAAACCCTAGCTCGAGCTCTCCCTTTTTTAGCTGTCTGGTGTTGGCTTGTGCATGTGTCTGCTAGAAATATCTGTTCTTTGATGTCTAGACTTGTAATTTGCTTGGAGGGTGTTGCTGCTTCCTTTTAGAAGGTTTAAAATTTTGTGGAAATTTAGGGGATTCAAGGGTATTGGACTTTTGAGGTTGGGGTTTTGCTTTTCCCCTGCTGGTGTCTGCTGCTGAGTGGAACCTATTAGGTTGTATTCGTTGTTTCGCATTTGTCATCTCCTAATGCCCTAAGGGTGGAGTTGATGATGTCTTCTCAGTCGTCCAAACCTAATCCGTGATGAACCCACTGCAGAATTATGGAGTTCAGGGTTCAGCATGACATCTACTCGTTTAGGAATAGGGATGAATTGAATAGAGACTCTAGCTCCATGCAAACTTACCTTTCTTCGGGAATCGGTAGATGTTAGGATAGTAGTAGTGGTGTGACTGATGAATTGAAAACGGAACTTTTTGGCTCCCTCGGATCGCATCCAGCACATTTTATACATTGTAGCCTGCAACTGCTTTTTTTCGTTTCGTTTCATTGACTGCTGTTTGGGATTCGTGGGCAGTGACCACCATGTCAACTCCTGCGAGGAAGAGGCTGATGAGGGATTTTAAGAGGTTGCAACAGGACCCACCGGCAGGCATTAGTGGTGCGCCCCAAGATAACAACATTATGCTTTGGAATGCCGTGATATTCGGGTATGTTGAAGATAGCTCTCCGATTCTTCTATTATCTTTGCTTCCTTTCATTTGGTTCCCGTATCATCAGTACAGTTGGTTAAGCTGTTTGTTGTTTCTTCTTGGTTGTATTGCAGTCCTGATGATACTCCATGGGATGGAGGTAAGTCTTCCACTGATTGTTCTTTGCTTATGTAGACCTCCATTTGTGTTGAGATTGTGGTGCTCTTGTTTTTTTTTTTTTGTGAGATTATGTATTTGCAGAGATTGGGGCAATGATCTCTTGCACTAGTAATAAATTATCACTGTTATTATGGTTATTGCGGGCTTTTATATTCATGATCTTGTTGTGCTTATCCAAGTGGGACCATATCAAGAACCCTCTTTCAACTAAAGGGAGATGATTCACTGTCTTATTCTTTTTTGTCTTTTCATCCTGGTTGCTTCCATTGGTTATATTCGATGTCTACATGAGAATATCCCACTTTAGTTGTTTCTACATGAAAACATCTGCTCGAGTTTTTCAGGTACGTTCAAGTTGACTCTGCAGTTTACAGAGGATTATCCAAATAAACCTCCGACAGTGCGTTTTGTTTCTCGAATGTTTCATCCAAATAGTAAGTTGCTACATGAACAAGTTACAAGCTGCTTTCAGTTCACATTTACTCTCATCATGTATAATGATTCTCATGGACTTCTTTTATTCTTGAAAAATATATAGTTTATGCCGATGGAAGTATCTGTTTGGATATATTGCAAAACCAGTGGAGTCCGATATATGATGTTGCAGCAATACTCACATCTATACAGGTATTTTCGTATTTACTATCTGTACTAGAAAGCTAGTTGGATAATGGTGGATGAATCTGTTGGTTTTAAATTTGAACTCTGCATCTTGTGTTTCTATGTACATTGAAATGGCTTCATCCTTTAGGATTTGTCTGTTTCACCGAGAACTTCTTGTCGTTGAAAAACGTTTTTAAGGAAATTTAATTGCAGAGGAAGTAAACCATTTTCTAGCTTTTGTTTGTGCTGAAAACAAGTTTGAAAAGTTGGTTTTATGTTATCTGATAATAAGCGAATCCACTGAGGCAGCTTGTATTGTTAAAAACGAAATGTAATGACCTTCAAAATGAAATCAACATCTTCTCTGTTTATTCTGTATTCCATCAAAATAACATGAATTACAGAGATATTAGGAAAGAAATTATGAAATTACGAAATTATGTTTGTATAATATTATATATGATTGTGTTGTTTGAGAATGTAGAGGAACATGAGCATTAATTATACTCGGGAGATGGTAGAAAATATTTATGAAAACATAGATGAGAATTATCCAAAAAAAAAACAAATGAAAAAAATTGATGAGAGATAGGAAATAGACATAGAGAGACCTATTCTTCTCACTTGAAAATGAAGCAAGAAATTAGGGAAAATGATTTCCTTCTTGCTAGAAATCTAAGCTTCTTGTTTTCAGTCCATAGAAAACTCTTTCCGGTGATCGAGTAGTTTTTCGTTATCCAAACACTAGAACGTCCGAAAACAATTTCCTAGAGAATCTTCATCGAACAAACTGGCCCTTACCGTCTTTATTTCTTACTCCGTGCAAAGTGTGTGTGCTTATTGAGTTGTTTGTACTTTTGTATGTTCCTCTCTTTCATTTAACGTTCACTGTCGACCATATACATGTTTCTTGTAACCATTGAACATCTTATTTTTTAAGCCTTTATACTACCGTGACATATTGAATGCTTTTCACTTTTATCCATAGTTCAAAAAATGAAACTAAAGCATGAAACCGACCTGAAAATTTTAGAACTAGAGATGGAAAGCATGTTGCTTGAGAAACATTTCTGCATGATCATGTGTGATTATATAAAATTAAATTGATCTTTAGAAACCAGTTCTTATATTTTTCTGTTCGACACCGTTGACCATTAAAGTATCGTGGAGTTGACAGTGCTGAATAGGTAATGAATTCGGCAATGTTCTTGTTTCTTGCATAATTGATGCAAGATTAGCTTTTACAGATCAAACAGGATAATCAAGATATAATCATTAAGTTTGTGCAATCCAAAAGCCGGTTATTTCATTTGCTGGCTCCTTTTTGACGAGTAAAAGTCTCTTCTAACTCTTTTTGTCTTAATATAGTCTCTTCTTGACCATGAACTGAAGCTTTGTGCCTTGGTAATCCTGTTTCTGGAAATTAAGCCGTTTTTCACTGAGCTGTGTTGTATGCCGGCATGTGGTGGGTACATGAATACTTGCCTGAAGCTTTTCAATTTGGCGATTTTTTTCTCTTCAATTAAAATTTGGGTTTGCTATCTGCTTGATATTTTTGAAGTCCTTTTAGACATCAAGATCAAGTACTGGTAGGTGGACTGGCAGAGCGTGCTCTCATCATAATGTTACCTTCTTTTAGAGACTTGATTGGCTTTTACATTGGGAAGGAGAATTTCTTTTAGTTGATTGCTGTGTTGAATGATGGAATTTACATCTGTATCTTTGCACCAGTAGCCAACAGTAGGTTTAAACTGAACATGAATCGATGTCTTTTGTGTAATGCTTTGTTAAAGGGTGACTGCTGTCAAGTCTGCTTATTATTTTGGCTCATAGTTAGCTTGGAAATCACCCATATTTCCCTGCCTTGACCTCCTACTAATGCTACTGCTTCATCTGTATTTACTCAGTCATGCTCAAGCAATCTGCCTTTTTGGTAATCTCATTGTTCTTTGTCGCAGTCTTTGCTGTGCGATCCCAATCCAAACTCTCCTGCAAACTCAGAAGCCGCTCGAATGTTCAGTGAGAACAAGCGTGAATACAACCGGAGAGTAAGGGAGGTTGTGGAGCAGAGCTGGACTGCTGATTAAGTCCCATCCGGGGGACCAGTAGAGTAGGTCAAGTTTGGGGTTTTCATTTGCCGATTGTAATCTACAATCCAAACAAGGGGTGTCTATCTTGTATCCTGTAGTAAAACGCAACGCTTGAATGCTTGTTATGTTATTGTTTGAAATCCATTTATGGTGTTATCGTGTAAAAGGTAGAGTTGAACTGTCAACAAACAATTGGTGTAAAAGTCAATGTAATATCGGCTTGTTTGATTGCAGATGTAGTTCAAAGCAACATTTAACGAAAGGCTTAAGTTCAAAGTAATATTTGGTAAACTGCTTAGATTAAGTAAAGGGTGCTTCTCTGGTTGAAGCATCAGTAAGCCTCCTTCTCAGGCTTGGAGCTTCAAACTTCCAAGCAGTGGCCACTCTGTTGGCCTGAGTTCAGTGTTCACTTTAGGTGAGTGAGCTTGTAGACTGAAAGTCTGCTTAGCTATGTATTAGATAAGCTTACATCTGAACTGAACTTGATACGTCCGGAATAATACGAGCTCTACTTGTCGGATGAACAGAAGAGATTTTGGAGCAATGTTATGCTCCCGTACTCGGAACAAGGTTTGGAAACTATGTTGACCGGCGGTGGTTATGGCATGGTTAGGGGGAGGGGGGGGGGGGGGGCGAGAGTTTGCACTAAGAAAGGAGCAATACTAGCGCAATTGAAGATTAATTGCCTTCTGCGAGTTGAGTTTCACTCTCTGAAGGACTTGGGAGTTAGCAGAATTCGTACCAACTAGTTCTCTAATCCTAGCAGGGACATCCAGGTTGTTGCTTCTCCACCACCTCTGTGGCCTGCTTCCGTGCTGTTGTCCAGTTCCTCAAGCTCACGGCCAGGGCCGTGTCATGGCTCGTCCGCCACCAGCTCAGCCAGTCTTCACAGACTTGACTTCCAATCCGCTTTCGCGGACGCTCTCGAGTCGATCGTGGGAAATTGTCATTGAGGATTCGGAGACAGCAACTTTGGCCAGAATTTAAGGTCAAGCACCGAACTCTCTACGGCGGCCAGGCGAGCTTTGAATTTCAAGCGCCTAGTATTCGCTAACATTTTTATTGTTTGCAAACTTGCATATGCATTTCTTAACAAAACCTCTAATTTACCAAATTCTTTTGGACAATACAAACCTTAAAATGGAGTGACTTGCCATTTATTAGAGTTGGTAGATCACTCAAATAAAGATTGATAAATTCAAACGAGAGTGAGTAAATTTGAGAGTGAGTAAATTTGAGGCATTGGTAAAAAATACAAACTGAAATTAGTAAAAAATAAGAAAAGCTAATAAATTGCAAACTATAAATAAGAATTGGTAATATCGTAAAGATGTCATTAAGTTATCAATAAGTTACCAAGAAATCAATTAACCGGTAACTAAATTAGGTATTTTTTTGTAGTTGGCATTTAGAATGAAGAAATGAATTGTCACGCACTTTGGTTCTAGAAGATGGTTTTTGGTTGGTCACAGAGTGTCGAAAATGTAAGAACAAGCTAATTTGGTTGAATTAAACATTACATGTTATCTATCAGTCAATTCTTTGAGAAATAGGTAACGCAATTTTGCTGGGAAAAGTACCAAAAAAATCCTAAATCTATTACATTGATATCAAATTCAGTTCTAAACCTTTCAATTGGACGAATTTAGTCATAAATATTTTCATATTGATACCAATTTAGTCCATCTAGCCAATTTAGGTCGAAAATCAATGACATGGACGCCGATCATCCTACATGGCACGTCCGAAGCTAACATAGACATTTTAAATATATATTTTTAAAAAAATCTCCCTTTTTTCTTTTTTCCTTTTTTTTCTTTCTTTTTTTTTCTTTCTCTTTCTTCTTTGGCCGGTGGCCGGTGAACGGCAACAAGCGAGGGGCAGCGAAGGTGACCCTCGCCTAGGCCATGAGGGTCCAGCTCTTGCTAGAGCTAGCGAGGCCCTCGCTGGCCCTTGCCTGTGGCCGGCCATGGCTGAGTACCAGCCACAAGCTTTTTAAGAAAAAAAAGGAAAAAAAGAAAAAAGAGAATTTTTAAAAGAATTATTTAAAAATCAAAATATTATTAAAATTTCCACGTCAGCATTGCCCTGCCGTGCCATGTAGGACAGCTGGTGGCCTCGTCAGTGATTTCAGGCCTAAATTGGCCGAATGAACTGAATTGGTACCAATGTGAAAATGTTTAGGACTAAATTGGTTCAATTGAAAAGTTTATATATAAATTAATACAAATGCAATAAGTTTATGACTATTGTTGTACTTTTCCCCAATGTTGCCCATCACTTGTTAATCTATAAATGTAATCATAAACATTTTCTTGTACTTTTATATGTCCGTATTTTAATTATATAATATGTCCTTTATTAACTCATCATAATTTAGATATATAACTATAAATTTAAAAGAAAAAAAATTCATTGACAGGTATGTTAGGTAGCCTACGATATCACAGATTTGTTCACTCATTTTTATTTGTTACTCCATTTCATCTCGAGTAATATAAGACATAACTTTCACATGAATTGGGCAATACACTTCTCATGAATA
Organism: Syzygium jambos; assembly: GCA_031216235.1. NCBI lineage: Eukaryota > Viridiplantae > Streptophyta > Magnoliopsida > Myrtales > Myrtaceae > Syzygium > Syzygium jambos. The sequence goes on from CM062221.1 coordinate 2,282,143, forward strand.
ATCTTCAACTTTGCAATGACATGATTTTTTATCTAGAAAATATGCATGAAAATGTTAGTTTTCGTCATAATATCCATCCAAGGTGAAAAATATGATCTTTTTTGGCCAAAAAAGAAAAGATAAGGTTTAGATATATCAAGTGATGCAAGAGTTCTAGTTGTTGGATTGGAAACAAAATCGTTATATATCCCCAGAGTATAATGCCATCACCTCTTGTGGCGTATATACTCACATTGGTCAATATTGTAGTTTGATGATGAATTTGGACGGATAAAGGAATACAGAGTGAGATTTGCCAAAGACAAATTTACCCTCTGTTTAAGGTCAAAAAATTAGTTTTAGATAAATTTGTCACAAGTGTACAAGTTTAGAGTTTTTCGTTGTATTACCCCTTTAAAAAATATTTAAAAAAATGAAAAGATACCGAAAGGGCGTTAGAGTAATCACATTTAATCAAGTCTTTGAATCCATAATCTCTTGTTCGTAGGAGTAAAATAATTCTCTTGATATTTGACTTGGGTTTCTAATCGACTTACCTAAAACCTGATTAGTAGTGACTCCAAGATAAAATCGATTTGCATGCTAAGAACTTAAATTGCGAATTGATAAAATTGATTTTCCTCTCTCCTCCCTAAGGTTTACTCCTTCCCCTCTCATCTTCACACAACTTTCTTCTTCAACCTCCATGAAGGGGAAGGGTTTGAGCTCGAACTCTCCCTCCCCTTCATTTTTTCCTTTTTCTTTGGCTGATTTGGTTCTTTGTTTCCTTTTTCTTGCTTTTCTCTTTTCATCTAGTCTACATTTGGGGATTTTTGCATGTATGATTTCGGGGTTTCGCTTCTCTCGGGTTTCGTTGGTGTAGAAGTCCAATTTCAAATGAGATCGGAGGAGTTTTATGAAGATTTTGCTCTCATAGATGTCAGATATGTTCTCGTTTAACCTTGTTACTATGATCGGTAATGGTGTTGAGGACACCAAATCTAGGCTCGCACCACCAAAAGGCAAAGCCGTAAAAAAAGATGAAAATCTCGATGTGTGCTCGCTATTGAAGATGGATTCGGTGATCGGTCATCGATTTTGATTTGAAGAAGCCACAGATCTGCTCTTTAAGCGGGTGATCCCTAACTTGGTTATAATGATTTATCGTTGGCTCAGCTAAAGCGCCTTTGCAGATCTGACATCCCGATTTGCTGTCTCTAATGGCAAGAAAAATAGGAAAATAGGATGGACGGACTTCAGATCCTTCATTTCCTCTCTCCACTTTGGAGAGGATTTAGCACATGAAATGGATCCTCTATCCAATGGGTCCCATTAGAGAGTTGGGGACATTCAATATGGACAACAATTAGAGAGCTGACAACATTCAAAATGGACCTCCAGAGTCAAAACAACAATTAGAGAGTTGGGAACTTTCAAAACGGACCTCCAGACTCCAGAGTCAAAACGCGTTTTGACTCTGGAGGTCCGTCTTGAAAGTTCCCAAGAGAGAGGATCCATTTCACGTGCTAAAACATTAGAGACTCTCTCTCTAATGTGTCCATCGCTGGGCCCACCAAAACGGTTTGTCGCCATCGCTGCACTCCACGTAATTTCTCGGCAGAATCTCGCTGCGTCCGTACTTTGTAACATCTTCCCTCTAACACCAAGTCCTACGCATTCCGGGGACACAATTGCTACAGGCCCATAATTTCGCCCCTTGTAAATTGCAGTCTTCTCGCACGAGACCTCGCGCAAAACCAAAAGAAAAGCACTCGACACAAATAGTCCCCAGCGGCAGACCTCCACGCCATTCCACCTGCTGCGAATAACAATCCGGCACCGGCGACGGCGGTGCCGCCGCCGCCGCTGCGTTACAAGTACGAGCTGGTCGTTGGCCACTGTATCGTATTTGCCATACCCACTTTTCTCGTTGAAGGAGAAATTCTTAGTTCATACTATCAACGTAAAACATAGGGACTCGACGATGAATAGAATGTTGGTCGTGATAAAACGACACCCAAGATCTCCATAACTAGAATCTAGAACACATTAATCGAGTAAAAAAGATTTGCACACCTGATTTGGAATCCATCGTTTTTTATGCGGAATAGTGACGATCCTCAACGCAAGTTTTCTCTTCTATTACCCTCTGTATCATTGGTTCAATGAGACCGCCTCTCACATATAACATTTGCTCCTTATGTGAGATAATGTTTGTTAGGGTACAGATAGCATTTGCTCTTTATGTGAGATAATGTGTATCAGGGTTAGAGGAGGGACTTGAGCTCTATTTATAGAGTTTTAAGTCAAGCCCTCTCATCACGGGCTGGGCCTTACTCGGCCCGCACTAACTAGTTCCTATTAGACTATTTAAGAAATTTTATATCTTACTTTATTAGACCAATACTATAAAATGGTAAATTATAATATCAATTAATATAGCTCACATCAGAAAAACTCTTACATAGAAAATTCCTTATTGTTGTCGTAAGATGATAGGGGGATATATTAAGTAATCAACTGCATTATCATAATACTCAAAGACAATGATACAAAGCTTTCAACGAAATACTCAAAGAAATTTTAGAATTCTCACTAGTTACTCATTTGTAACATTAAAGCTCATTAAAACTAATTTTTTTCTTGTTGACCAAAACTCATTGTGTTGAATGAGGCAAACACAAATCCTAGTTGGAAGCAAAATGAATGGAAAGCACAAGAAAAGTAACATCTTGCAGGGAAAATGATCAATCCCTTGCAATTTAGAGTCATATATGTTGCTGTTAGAGGCAATATGGATTACGGATTTTGCCGTCCATTGATATGTCTCAATTTATCGAACTAAATTAATCATGTCTTATAGTCGGCATTTAGAATGAATAAATGAATTGTCATTCTCTTTGGTACTAGAAGTTGGTTTTTGGTTGGTCATGCAGTGTCAAAAAAATAACGACAAACTAATTTGATCAAATTAAACATTACATGTTATTTACCTCTAGATCCTTTGAGAAAGGGAAATTGCCACAAATGGTCCCTAAACTTTGGTCTAATGTGCAATATCATTCTGAACTTTTAATTTGTTTAATATAATCCCTGAACTACTGGTAAATATTCAATATAGTCCGAAGACTATATAAAAATGTTCAATGCTGTTCTTCCATGGATTCAATTTAACAAAATTTGCTGATGTGACTTCCAATCGAATAATTTTAAATGATGGACGAAAAAAATGTCGCGCGTGGATTATCCAAATAAGATATTCATCCTAAATTAAGATATAATATTTCACGTCATAAAATAACGATGGACATGTTAACGCTCTATTTTTTTTTTTTCATTTTCTAAAATAGATGGCTAAAAATATAGACTTGTTGGCTCATCATTTTTTATGCTCCAACTATGTATATAACAATCCAAGTAATCAAATAACGTCTAATTTATTGTTTGAGTAAATGGAAAGACTACATTAAAAATTTACTAATAGTTCCGGAACCACAATAAACAAATTAAAAGTTTAAGGATGACATTGTGCATTGGACTAAAGTTTAGGGATCATTTGTGTTACTTTGCCTTCAAGAAATTGGTAACTCAATTTTATTCATCCTATTTTAGTCTATAATTGTAATCATAAATATTTTCTTATTAATTCTAAATATCCATATGATTATATAATATGTCTTTTATTAAAACATTAAAATTCAGATATATAATCGATAAATTTAAAAGAAAAAATTTCTTTACGGGTATTTTGGGTAGCCTACGATATCACAATTTGTTCACTCATTTTTATTTGTCACTGTATTTTACCTTGAGTAATATAAGAAATAACTTTCACATGAATTGGGCAATATATTTCTCATGAATAATCTTCAACTTTGCAATAACATGATTTTTTATCTAGAAAGTTTGCATGAAAATATTAGTTTTCATCATAATATCCATCTAAGGTGAAAAATATTATTTTTTTCCCAAAAAAAGAAAATCATAAGGCATAGATATCTCAATTAATGCAAGAGTTCTAGTTGTTGGATTGGAAACAAAAGCATTATGTATCCCTAGGGTATAATGCCATCACCTCGTCTAGCGCCTCGTGTCAGTCAATATTGTAGCTTGATGATTCATTTGGATGGACAAAGTAACACGTTGAAATAATGATGCGGAAAAACCTATGCGTTTCTTGACGAAAAGAATTTGATATGGAAACTATAGACTAATTAGATCTATTTTAGTAATTTAATTAAGTGTTGAAAATTAATCTATTCAATGTTTAATAAGATTAAGATATAATTACTTTAACCGAAATCTGTGACAAGTTGACGATTACCGATGTTGACATTTTTAAATTAGTCAAGCATTTGTACGTGTGTTTACGCTTTTCAAAAGCCAAAGGACTCATTGATTTTTTCATTTTCATGTCGGAATTTTAAAATAATTTTCAAACTTTGAAAATCAATGAATGAATTGTTTCTGGCGTTAGTATTTAGATGTTTTTAATAGTTTAAGTATTTCGAAATGATCGAGAATCTAAAAGAACAAAAAATAAATGCAAGTGATTATAAAAACATTAGCAGTCTAGCATGCCAAAACCCAAAATGGACCTATTGCGAAGAATCAACTAAAATATGCGGTAAGACATTCATTGGAAGTACAAGATGAGTTATGATTCGATGACAAGAAAATAAAAATGAAAGGATGTTAACAAAAAATTTGTACAAATGCAGTGAATTCCAATGATGATACATGGGATATTTCTGAATTAATTCACTCGATGTATTATTTGTTGTGGTCCATCCCTTACTGAGCCACTCTGTTTTGTCATTTGTTGTACATGTAAGCATTTTTTAGGAGTTCGGTTAAATTTCGGTTTCGCATATATAATCTAGGAATGCTTTTCCCCAGTCTGGTGAGTAATTTGGTTAATTCCTACTATTTTCGCCATCTAAAAATCTGCCGAGAGTCACTCCTTGTCTGAGCCCGTTGCGATCACTCTTTGCCCTTGTCGGACCAGGTCACCATAAGCTCACCAACTTCCGCATAGTTGTTCCTTGAAACCACACACCTACTATGGTGTTCCTGGATTAAGTTACTCAAAATATTATCCGCTTTGGCCCATCTTTTACCGATCCACACGGTTTTATCTTTTGGCGAACAAGTAAGTATTTTCCCAAAAGGACACCTATCCTGGTTATACTCTCACATGAGCACTCTTAACATTGGAAGTCTAGTGCTAATCATTATCCAAAGGCGCCTCTTCCAGTCAACTGCAATTTTACATATATAATTCAGAAACTCTCTCTTCCACTTCAGTGTGCAATTTGGTTCAATCATGCCTCCCCTTCATCATCCTAAAAACTTGCCGGGAGCCGCTTTTTACTTAGGCACCTCACCCTCGCAATAAAATCTCCCATCCTCACCGAATCGGGTCATTTTCCTCTATTTAAACACTATGACCGTTCCACCGAAGGATGAGGCCCTGGTGCCACTAAAGCATAGCTAGTTTAATTCATAAGTCTTCCGCCCTTGAGCCGCCGCTTGAGGAATGTTTTTGCTTTTGTCGCTTTGCTCGACTTCGGCAACCGCAGAGAATTCTTAATTTAATTCTTGAAAGGTTAGCTCCAGCTCCGTATCCTTTGACGGAAACTCTGTTCCTGTTCTTTGAGGGAGCTTTGTAGACTTTAAGCAGGCGAGGGAGGCTAAGGACCGACAAAGAGAATCACTAATTTAATTCTAGAAAGTGACTTCCCCTTGAGCAGCTTCTTGCCACGTGTGTTGCTTCGATCGAACGTGTTTCGTAAGGCTGCCAAATTTCTTGGATTTCTCAGGATGGAGTCGATGGACGGGAAGTAATTCGGTAGGAAGAAGTTGATTTGTTGGAGATCGCTAGAGTATTTCAAAAGGAAAAAAAAAACATAAGGAATACATATCTCAATGAATTTAAGAGTTTTAGGTGCTTGATCGGGAGAAGGATCTAGTAATTAAGCCTAAAGTATAATACCATTACCTCGTGTGATGTATATTTTCACATCAATCAAAATTGTCGTTGATAAAGTAGCTTACTTGGATGATCAAAGTTAAGTAGTGAAATGATGATGCGGGAAAACCCTTTTTTTTTTCCTGAGATTTTAGTAATGTCAAGAATGGTTTTACTTCACTTTTCCAAGTACTTATACATTGCAAAAAAAAAATATCACTTTAATAAATAATGGAAATTTGGGTAAGAATAAATCTTATTAAAAACTTGTCAGGAGACCTCATCATTCTTTTATTCTCTAGACCGTTCTTTTCATGTTTTACAACTTTAAGTTTGAATACAATAAGATTAAAATGTATGAGTTTTGAAAATAAATTAAGAATGATGAGAAGATTCTCAAAACAGTACATTAATTTATTGACAATTCATGGTCACCTCACTATTCAAATTCAGTTTATTATCTTTGATAATATCGTTTTTTTAGGTTGGGTGAAAAGCACCGTGGGTTCCAACAGTTCATTTCAATAATGAGTATGGAAATTTATGGAACTTCTTTTGTTAAAAAAAAATAAAGGGTATATTTGTTTCACGCGAGAAATAAATAATTTTGAAAATATTTTTCTAAAAATAATAGCTTGTATTGCTTAACAAAATGAATGAACGAAAAATATTTTCATTGTCTATGAAAATATTTAAGCATAAATTATTATCAATAAAGAAAATATTTTTTATTAACTAATTATTTAAGGTGATACAAGTGATTATTTTTGGAAAAACTATTTTTCAAATCATTCGTTTTCCTCGAAACAGAGGGAGCCTAATATTTAAAAATGTTTTGGTGTTTACTTCTTCTTTTTTCTAGTAAAACAAGAATACTTGATCAAATAGGATTGTATTGCACAACTGCCCGGGAGGATTCTTTGACATCGACTCCAAACAAATTTTGCTTAGAGCTCCGACCATGCGGCAGCACATGACTTGTTACCAAGATAAATTTGTGATATAAGTATATACCTTAGAAAAAGTAGAAGAATAATTCGGAAATATCGCTTGTGAGAACATGTGACTAAAGCTTCGGCGAGAATTTAATAGGAGTCAACGCCAAATGCATATTAACGTATGGTTTTGGATTATATTTTTTATTAGTCTTCTTTATTTTTGTTCTTGCATGTATAGATGATATATAATTGATTTTCCTTCCATAACTAGTCGAATGTAGTCACTCAGTAAAATAAACGCGAGAAATTTTTGGTTGGAATCAATGCCAAGGGAACATCGGCACCAATTTCACCAAATTAGGGGTGTAATTTGCAAAAAATTCATAACATCCAAAATGTGCCTTGCCACAATCCAAAAAACTTTAAGGGTTAATACCACGAAAAACCGCAAACTGATACACATGTGACAAATTTACCCCTAACTAATTTTTTTATTACCAAAAATCCCAAACTGGTATACTTGTGACAGATTTATCCAAACTAATTTTTTGACCATAAAAAACTCTAAATTGGTACATTTGTGACAAATTTACCTTTCGTTAGTTTCATTTAAATTGGATTAATACCATGAAAAATCATAAACTGGCAACCCCAAACAAGTATACCATTCAATTGCCACAGATGACTAATAAAGAGTAAATTTATCACAGATGTACCAATTTAAAATTTTTTATGATCAAAAAATTAATTTGAAGTTGTAAGTATTTCAGTTTAGAATTTTTCGTGGTATTAATCCAAACTTCAAAGGGGCGAGGTGTAAGTCAAGTCTCCTAATGTTGTTTCATTCGTGTTTCCATCGCTCCATTAAGGATTTGAAGTCCGCCCGTTTAGAGAGAGGAGATAACGTTGGAGAGAACATTAGACGAGAAAACGTTGGAGAGAACATTAGAGAGTCGGAAACATTAGACGGGTCCCATTTAGAGAGACTTGAGAGAGAGAGGATCAATAGGAAATGGATGCCTGTGTCGGAAACATTAGACGGGTCCCATTTAGAGAGTCTTGAGAGCGAGAGGATCAACAGGAAATGGATGCTATACGGGTCCCATTTAGAGAGACTTGAGAGCGAGAGGATCAACAGGAATAGAGGATCAACAGGAATAGCATCCATTTCCTGTTGATCCTCTATTCCTGTTGATCCTCTATTCCTGTTGATCCTCTCGCTCTCAAGTCTCTCTAAATGGGACCCGTCTAATGTTTCCGACACAGGCATCCATTTCCTATTGATCCTCTCTCTAAAGTTTCTCTGAATGGGACCCGTTCGAGAGAGATTACGGACTTTTCTCCTCTCTAATGTTTCCATTCCATCACGGGGTTATCGAAATCGCTTCCCTCCACGTAATTTCTCGGCAGAATCTCGCTGCGTCCATTCGAGTCCATTACCTCTTAACACCGACTCCCACGCACCCCCGGGACACAATTACTACAGGTCCACGATTTTGGCCCCTTTATAAATTGCTGACTTCTCTCACGAGACCTCACAGCAAAACCAGAAAAAGCACTCGGACACACGACAGTCCCATATGGCAAACCTCCACGCCATTCCACCCACCGCGAGTCATAATCCGGCATCACCATCGCTGGTGCCGCCGCCGCCGCCCCACAGGTACAAGCAGACCATCGGCCACTGTATCGGGTTTGCCATACCCGCTATTCTCGGCCTCGCCATGGTCACCTTCCTGGCCATACCGGCCCTAATGCCCCCGGAGTTCTGGCTTGACCCGGGCTCTTCCCTTTCGTCCCTCAACATCTCCACCACCCACGTCACTGCCCGATGGAACATTGATCTCTCCGTCAAGAACCCCAGTAAGCTCATCTCCGTCAAGTACACTCACATGAAGCTCCTCTTGAGTTTCAATGGCCAACTCGCTCTCTCTCGTCCCTCCCTCGTTCCCACCTTCACTCAAGGCCCCGGCAACGTGACCGCAGTCCGAGCTGAGGCCCTGTCAAAGATTGTGATCATCAATGACTTGGGAGTGAAGGGCCTGGTGAGCTCGTTGAAGGGCAGGGAGGTGACCATCGATGTGGTGGCGAAAGCCAAGCGGAGGCTCCACTTGGGTCTGTGGTGGGTGCCCGTGTTTGACGTTTACCTCTCCTGCATGGATGTGACCTTCACGGCTCCCACCAACAGCGAGGGTCGCGGAGATTGGATGATCCTCGGAGGCACCCTGAGCTGCACGCCTGACATCATCACTCTACTCTGGTAAGAAAAAATTTCAAGTTCCAGCTTAGTTTTGCATTACTATCATCGTGGCAATTGTTGATGAACAAAATGAAAGAAAAGAGAAGCTGTCGATGCTTACTATCATCACCTTCATGGAGCCGTCACCACCTGGTTGCGCTCGTGATGACTGGTCGAGATGGTGTTACTTCCCTTAGTACTGGTCAAGAACAACGTGGCCCCTGCAATCCGGGCTGCAAGCCCGGCATGGCTGGAGGAACTGTCAGTTCCCACAGTTAATTATCGATCTAGGGGCTTGTTGTGTCAATGTTTTCTTCCTTTGCCCTTACTACATCTGAAAAAGTACAAATGAGTTGGTTCATTCATATTGAAACAAGAAAAGGACATATGTAACTTATTAACAATTTGATCTTTCCCTCTGCCAAAAACTTGTCTAACGAACTAGTAGATATTTTCCTTGGACATCACAGAGGATCAAGGCTTCGTACGGGGGTTCGACAAGTAGATGCAAATATTTATCTTTCGATTGGAAACAAGGAGACAAGCAGATGCAATGTGGTGTGCCTTAGTGATATGTCTTTGTATCTTCCTCTTTTAGTTTATGCTCTTTTGTACCCATCTGGTGGCGGATTGTTTCTGTTGGAAGCTGATAAGGGTATCGCTTCAGCGAGTGTGATCATATACGTACATGATAATAGTATGATACATGTAGATCTTGCTTGGAGCTTGCTCAGCTGTGATCTTTTTGATATAAATTTTGATTTCTTGAATCGGCTTGAGATCGATGGTCGTGTCCATTGTGTGGCTATGCGTTGATGAACAGTAGTAGCTGGTTTCTCGACGAAAGCTAGGGTTTTGATATCACTTGAGGTGATCTTATGGTGGTGGGAATCTTCTTTCTGGTATTTGAAAGTGACAGCTCTAACAAAATAAAATAAAATAATAATAATAATAAGGAGAAGAAGAAGAAGAAGAAAATGGACCCCCAGTGTTATAAAAACGACTAATTTATTTAGGAAAACTATCAACTTCACCCGAATCATGGGCCTGTCTTTGTGATATGGGCCGATTCCGTGGAGGCCCAAATGAATGTGCGGCCCAGATTCAACTCGCGGGACGAGAGAATGATCGCCTGCGACGCCGGCACACAGTAACCAATCACATCACTCTCTCTCTCTCTCTCTCTCTCTCGTCGGGCCGATTCTCTCCGCTCGGCAGCTTCCAATCGCCAGGCCTATAAGGAAACCCTAGCTCCTCCCTTTGTTCTGCTGCTGCGTTCCGACCGGCCTCGAGGTCTGTCGTTCGGTCTCCTTCACCAGGTTCGACGCGGTGCCGCAGCTTCAATTTCGGCATTCGGTGCGGAACTCGTGAATTGATTGCTGTTTCTAGGTTTTCTTCGTGCATCCGGTCTGTTTCTTGCATGATCATGTGTGATTATATCAAATTAAATTTGATCTTAGAAACCGGGTCTTGTATATCTCTGTTCGACGCCGTTGGCCATTAAAGTGTTGTGTGGAGTTGACAGTGCTGAACAGGTAATGAATTCGGCAATGTGCTTGCTTCTTGCGTGATTGAAGCAAGTTTAGCTTTTACTGATCAAACGGGATAATCAAGATTAAAATCATTCAAGTTTGTGCGATCCAAAAGCCAGTTATTTCATTTGCTGGCTCCTCTTTGACGAGTAAAAGTTTCTGCTAGCTCTCCCTGTCTCTTAACATAGTCTCTTCTTGAGCATGAACTGAAGCTTTGTGGCTTGGTGATTCTTAATTTGGAAATTAAGCCCCATTTCGATGAGCTGTGTCGTGCGCCGACGTGTGGCGGGTACATGAATACTTGCCTAAAGCTTCGCAATTCGACCATTTTTTTTTTCTCTTCAATTAAAATATGGGTATGCTATTTAGTTGATATTTTCGAAGTCCTTGTAGACATTGTGACCAAGTACTAGTGGGTGGACCGGCAGAGGGTGTGCTCTCTATCATTAGTTACCTTCTTTTAGAGACTTAATTGGCTTTTACATCGGGAAGGAAAATTTCCTTTAGTCGATTGCTGTGGTGAATGGTGGAATTTACGTCTGTATCTTTGCACCAGTAGCCAACAGTAGGTCTAAACTGAACATGAACTGATGTCGTTTGTGGAATACTTTGTTAAAGGGTGACTGCTGTCAAGTCTATGCTTATTATTTTGGCTTGTAGTTGGCTTAGAAATCACCCAAATTTCCCTGCCTCGATTTCCTACTAATGCTACTGCTTCATCTGTATTTACTCGGTCATGCTCAATCAATCTGCCTTGTTGGTAATCTCATTGTTCTTTATTGCAGTCTTTGCTGTGTGATCCCAATCCAAACTCTGCTGCAAACTCAGAAGCTGCTTGAATGTTCAGTGAGAACAAGCGTGAATACAACCGGAGAGTAAGGGAGGTTGTGGAGCAGAGCTGGACTGCTGATTAAGTCCCACCTGGGGGACCAGTAGAGTAGGTTAAGTTTGGGGGTTTCATTTGCTGATTGTAATCCACAATCCAAACAAGGTGTGTGTAACTTGTATCATGCAGTAAAACGCCACGCTCGAATGCTTGTTATGTTATTGTTTGAAAATCATTTATGGTGTTATCGTCGTCTTCCCAAGCTCGGGCGGACTTTGAACTTTGTAAAAGGTAAGTTGAACTGTCAACAAACAATTGGTGTAAAAGTCAATGTAATATCGGCTTGTTTGATCGCTGGTGCAGTTCAAAGCAACATTTAGCGAAAGGCTTCAGCTCAAAGTAGTATTTGGCGATACTGCTTAAGGTTAAGTAAAGGGTGCTTCTCTGGTTGAAGCATCAGTAAGCCTCCTTCTCAGGCTTCGAGCTTCAAACTTCCAGGCAGTAGCCACTAGCCACTGTGTTGGTCTGAGTTCAGTGTTCACTTTAGGCGAGTGAGCTAGTAGACTGAAAGTCTGCTTAGCTATGCAGACAATAAGCTCTCATCTGAACTGATCTTGATACATCAGGAATATGTATTCGCCTAATACGAGCTTTGCTTATCGGAAGAATAGAAGAGATTTTGGAGCAATTTTATGCTCCTGTACTCAGAACAAGGTCCGGAAACCATGTCGACCGGCAGTGGTTACGGAATGGTTTAGGAGGGTGGTGAGAGTTTTCACTAAGAAACAAGCAATACTATCACGATTGAAGTTTAATTGGCTTCTGCGAGTTTTGAGTTTCGCTCTCCGAAGGACTTAGGAGTTAGCAGAATTCGTACCAACTGGTTCTCTATTCTTAGCGGGGTCTTTGGTTTTTGACTTGTTGGCTTATTGTGCTACTGGGGAAATTGGAGCGGATTCTTCGTTAACCCGTCACTGAAGTAGTATGGACATCATCATCCAGATGCTTTTAGTTTCCTCTTCTGGCTCCTGAGACCAGATTTGGGACACCTGCATCAGATCTGGATAGCCGGTCCTGTAGTTCATTTTGGACATTCAGGTGCAAAGATGTGGCGAGGACATGTCCAGTTTGATAACCACGCATGTGATGGCACACAACCACCTCCGCGGCCGCTTACATGCTGTTGTCCGGCTCTTCAAGCTCACAGCCCTTGCCATGTCGTGGCTCATCCGCCACCAGCTCGGCCTGTCTTCACAGACTTGACTTCCAATCCGCTTTCGGGGATGCTCTCAAGTCAATCGCGGGAAATCATCGTCAAGGTGTTTGTTAAAATGCACGTGTGAGTTGTGTTAAAAAAGTACCACATCTAATAATTTGTGTAGTGTAGAGCACTTAACATATCCCAGTTGACCCATAACTCATTGGCGTAAGCTTTCGAGTAAAAGTGAGTTCACCTTGATATGTTAACGGGCTCGGACTTGGGCTCCTTCTCTCCAGGCGAAAGTATCACGCCAGGCAAGCTTTGTGTTTTTTTCTTTTTTTGGTCGGACGTGCCAAGTATTTGCTAACATTTTTATTGTTTGCAAACTTGTATACGCATTTCTTAACAAAGCCTCTAATTTACCAAATTCTTTTAGAAAATACTAACCTTAATATGGAGAAACTTGCCATTAATTAAAGCTGGTAATCACTCGACAATAAATAGATAGTTCATGATTGTTGTTGTTATATGATAAGGGGATATTCTATATGTAATCAACTACATCATCATAATACTGAAAGAAAACAATACAAAACTTCCAATAAAATATTTAATAGGAAGATTTACAAAAAAAAATATTAGAATTTTCACTAATTGCTAATTTGCTACATTAAAGCTCATCAGAACTATTTTTTTAAACCAAAACTGATGGTATTGATATGCGTGTCATGTGTGTGAATCCTTTGCAATTTAGAGTCATGTGTGTGACTCTTGGAGGCAATCTGGATTAAACGGATTTTGCAGTCCATTGATCTGTCTCAATTTATTGAACTAAATTAATTATGTTTTGTAGTTGGCATTTAGAATGAAGAAATGAATTGTCATGCTCTTAATTTGGCTCTAGAAGATGGTTTTTGGTTGGTCACACAGTGTCGAAAAAGTAAGGACAAACTAGTTTGATCGAATTAAACATTACATGTTATCTATCGTCGATCCTTTGAGAAATAGGTAACAAAATTTTGGCCATCATCTGTTAATCTATAAATGTAATCATAAACATTTTCCTATACTTCTAAATATCCATATGTTAATCGTATAATGTCTTTTATTAACACATCATATATATATATATATATAAGTGATAAATTAAAAGAAAAAAAATTCCTTAACGGGTAATTTAGGTGGCCTACGATATCACAATTTATTCACTCATTTTTAACTTTCACTATATTTTACCAAGAAATAACTTTTGCATGAATAATCTTCAACTTTGCAATAAAATGATTAAATACCTAGAAAGTTTGCATGAAAATGTTAATTTTCATAATAATACCCATCTAAGGTGAAAAATATGTTTTTTTTTGCCAAAAAAAAGAAAAACATTAGGTATAGATATATATCTCAATTAATGCAAGAGTACAGGTTGTTGGATTGGAAACATAAACATCATATATCCCTAGAGTATAATGCCATCATCTCGTGTGACGTATATACTCACACCAGTCGATATTGTAGCTTGATAATTAATTTGGACAAACCAAGTTACGCAGTGAAATAATGATGTGGGAAAACCTATGGACCTTCTGAGTGGACAAAGGAATAACAGAGGGAGATGGAGCTCTGGCTTTTGTAGATCTTGCCAAGTAAGTTTAGTTTTTTTGCTATCAACTGAGCATACCATTGCCACCGCCGTCGCCACCACAACCACAGACCAGTGTGTTTCTTGACGAAAATAATTTGATATGGAAACTATAGACTAATTAGATATATTTTAGTAATTTAATTAAGTGTTTTTTTTGGTAAGGTTAATTTAATTAAGTGTTTTTTTTTTGATAACCAATTTAATTAAGCGTTGAGTATTGATATATTCAATGTTTAATAAGATTTAAGTACTTTTGGTGAACTTCACCAATTAAGATTTTACGGGAGAAAAAATATTAATTTGAGCAAACATTTCTGTTCAATATTGACTTTATTGCTTAGTTCAAGTAATGAAAATGAGGTCGGTCAGTCGGTTGATTCGACATCAACTTCATATGAGACACACTAAAAATATAATTTGTACGTGTGTTTACGCTTTTTAAAACCTAAAAGATTCATTGTTCTTTCATTTTCATGCCAGAATTTAAAATATTTTTCAAACTTTGAAAATCAATGAAAGAATTATTTCTCGTTGATATTTAGATATTTTTAAAAGTTCAAGTATTTCGGAATGATCAAGAATCTAAAAGAACAAAAAATAAATGTAAGTCATTATAAACACATTAGCAGTCTAGCATGCCAAAACCCAAAATGGATCTATTGCGAAGCATCAACTAAAATACGTAGTAAGACATTCATTAGAACTACAAAATGAATAACGATTCGATGACATAATAATAATAATAACAACAACAATAAAGGTTAATATCACGAAAAATCTCAAACTGATACATATGTGATAAATTTACCTCAAACTAATTTTTTAATCATCAAAAATCTCAAACTGGTATATCTATAATAAATTTACCCTCCATTAGTTTCCGTTAAATTTTACTGTCAAATTGCTGAGTTAGATGACACGTGATAGTTGACAGGTGTACTAGTTTGGGTTTTACTCCTCTGTTTGTCACATGTTTATCAATTTGTGATTTTTTGTGGTATTAATTCAATTTAATGAAGGGTAAAATTGTCATAGGTCTACCAATTTGAAGTTTGTGGTAATCAAAAAATTAATTCAGGGTAAATTTATCGCAGATATATCAATTTGCGGTTTTTCGTGGTATTAATCCTAATAATAATAATAATAACAATAAATGAATGTTAACAAAAATATCTGTACAAATGCAGTGAATTGATAAACGCAACCTTCTTGAATTAATTCCATTGATATATTATCTGCTTTGGCTCATCTTTTACTGGGCTTCACGGTTTTGTCATTTGGCGTACAGATAAGTATTTCTTAGGAGTTCAGTTAAATTTAGTTTCATGTATATAATTTAAGGATGATGTTCCCCATTTTGGTGCGTAATTTGGTTAATTCCAGCCCTTTTCACCATTCTAGAAATGTGTTGAGATACGCTCTTTGTCCAGGCCCCTTGCTCGAGTGATCACTTCTCGCCCTTGTTGAACTGTGTCATTACAAGCCCACAAGCTTTCACATGGTTAGTCCATGAACCACACACCTATTATGACATTCTTGGATTAACTCACTCGAGATGATATCTGCTTTGGCTCGTCTCTTACCAAGCTTCATAGTTTTTTTTTTGGCATACAAGTACTTTCCTAAAAGATCACTCACCCTAGTAGTATTCTCACATAAGCACTCTTAACACCGGAGCTCCAATGCTAAACATTATTGTTATGTTAAAAGGCACATCTTTCAGTCAACTCCAGTTCCACATATACAATTCGAAAACTCTCTCTCCTAGTTTGGTGTGCAATTCAGTTCATTCCCGCCTCCTTCATCGTCCTAAAAGCCCATTGGGAGCCATTTCTTATCCGAGCCCCTTGCTCTCGTAATCACTCTCTGCCCTCATTGGATCGGATCATTACCATAAATGAAGTTTTCCTAAACTTAATCACTATCACTGTTCCACTGAAGGGTGAGGCTCTGGTGCCACTTAAGGATCCAAAGTTTAAGTCACAAGTCTCCCCCCCAGTTTAAGTCACCCCCCCCCCCCTCGATTTTAGCAAAAAAAAGAGTCTTTCCCCCTTGAGCCGCCGCTTGGCGATTGGCGTTGCTTCGGTCGCCGTGCTTGACTTTAGCAACCGCAAAGAATTCTTAGTTTAAATCTTTAAGCTTAGCTTGAGCTCCGCATGCTTCTGACCGGAGTACTGTTCATGGACGGAGCTTCGTACCGTTTTATCGTGTGAGGGAGGCTTAGGGCCACCAAAGAGAATCACTAGTTTAATTCTTGAAAGTGACTCCCCCTGGGCCTGGAGCTGCTGATTGCCACGTAATGTTTGCTTGGTCGAACGCGTTTTGTACGAAATTGCTGCCAAATTTCTTGGGATTTCTCAGGATCGAGGGGAAGTAATTCGGTAGGAAGAAGTTGATTTTGTTGAAGATCGCTAGAGTATTTCAAAAGTAAAAAAAAATAAATAAAGAACACATATCTCAATCAATTCGAGAGTTCTAGGTGCATGATTGGAAAAGGAAATAGTAATTAACCTAGAGTATAATACCATCATCTCGTGTGACGTATATTCTCACATCTATCAAAATTGTAGTTGATGAATTAACTTGGATGGACAAAGTTAAGTAGTGAAACGATGATGCGGGAAAACGTTCTTTTTTTTCCTCGTTAGGTCTTAGTAATGTCAGGAATGGTTTTACTTCACTTTTCCGAGTACTTATAGATTGCAAAAAAAAAATTATCAATTTAATAAATAATGGAAATTTGGGCAAGAATAAATCTCGTTCAAAATTTGTTCAGAGACCCCGTCATTCTTTTATTCTCTAGACCGTTCTTTTCATGTTTTTTACATAAAGTAATTTTAAGTTTGGCGATAATAACATTAAAATGTATGAGTTTTGAAAATAAATTAAGAATGACGAGAAAATTCATAATTTATTGACTATTCATGATCATCTCATTATTCAAATTCAATCTACTATTTTTTATAATATCAAATTTTTAGGTTGGATGAAAAGCACCGATGGGTTTCGAAGGGGCCTCTGCGGTCTGTCCGTTTGATATACAGAGACGGCAAGTTCCACAAATATGTTCCTTATTTTTATATGCCGGTGTCAACATGCCTACATCCGGAGCTCCCCCTGTATTTTTGTCTTCCTTAAGGAGATGAAATGCCCTATAAGAGTTTTACATTTGGGTGATCCCAACATCCGAATGTGGACCGAGATGAAGCCGTTTAAGGACTTGCTTAGGTCCGAACTTCATTTAAATAACATTATGGAACTTCTTTTGTTAAGAAAACTTAACGGTACATTTGTTCCATGGAAAATAAATAATTAATAAAATATTTTCCTAAAAATAAATCGCTTGTATCATTTAGTAAAATGACTAAACAAAAAATATTTTAATTGTTTACAAACATATTTAGACATAAATTATTATCTATAATGAAAATATTTTTCATTAACTAATTATTTTAAACGATATAAGCGATTATTTTTAGAAAAACCTTTTCTAAATCATTCGTTGTCTATTAAACAAACAGAGCCTAAGATTTGAAAATCTTTTGGTGTCTCCTTCTCCTTCATTTTTTTCGGTAAAACAAGAATACTTGATCAAATAGAATGGTATTATGCAACTATCCAAGAGGATTCTTTGGCATTGACTCCAAAAAAATTTTGTTCGGAGCTCCGACCACGCGGTAGCGCATGACTTATTACAAAGGGCAAATTTGTGATATAAGTATATACCTATGAAAAAGTAGACGAATGATTCAGGAATATTGCATGTAAGAACATGTGACTAAGTTCTGACAAGAATTTAACCAGAGTCAACGCCAAATTTTTGGTTGGAATCAATGCTAGGGGCACATTGGCACCAATTTCACCACAATAGGGCGTGATTTGTAGAAATTTTATAGGAAAAATGAAATAAATGATCCTTGAACTTTGGTCCAATTTAATATCGAATATTTTCATATAGTTCATAGATAAAATTGAACAAGAATCAAAAGTCCACGGACAACATTTAATAAATTCAAAAAGTTCATGGACCATATTACATATTGAATTAAATTTCAGGAACTATTTGTATGATTATTTTAATTTTATAACATCTAAATGTGCCTTGTCACGATCCCAAAACTTTTATGGGGGGAAGTAAAGTATGAGTCTCTAATAATAGACGTGTTATATTGTAATTTCTTAGCTTTGCCCCTTTCAATATCAATAAAAAAATGTGTCTCCCAATGGGGGGAGGGGGGACACCAATGTTTCGTTCGTGTCCCCGTCGCTGGGTGAGCTAAAGCGCCCCGGCAAACGTGACATCCCGATTTACTGTTTCTAATGGCCTTCAAATCCTTAATTTCCCACTCTCTCTCTCTCTAGCGTTTCCTCTCTCGAATGGGCGGGACCCATTAGGTCCTCTCTCTCGCTCTCTCTCTCTGTAATGTTTCGCATCCATCCTCTCTCACTAATGTCGACTCACGTTCGAGAGAGAGAGAGAGAGAGGAAATGCGTTCCATTCCAGTATCTCTCATTCCACTCTCTCTCTAAAGTTGACTCCCGCGTCGTAATGTTTTGCTTCCATCCTCTCTCTAGTGGGACCCTACCGGTAGAGAGAGTCACAGAGCGAGAGAGAAGCTCTCTAATGTCGTCGACTCACGTTAGAGAGAGAGGAAATGGGTCCCATTCCTCCGTCTCTCTCTCTAACGGGGAGTCAACAGAATCTCTCTCTGATCTGATGTTAGAAGAGAGAGAGAGAGGGAACTGGGTTCCTTTCCTGGCTTTCTAACGTGAGAGAGAGAGAGGACTCACGTTGACGGAGAGAGAGGATGGACGCGAAACATTAGAGAGAGAGAGAGAGAGAGAGGGTTCGAAAGGAAACAGGTAGGAAATTAAGGATTTGAACTCCGTCCTATATTTTTTGGCAGCAAGGGAAACGGAAGCATGCAGAGCCTCCTGCATAAGTCGATAAGACCACCTTTTCGACACCCCGCCCTTTAATTTGCTCTGTAGTCGCAAAACTTCACGCATACTTACAGAAAAAGAAAAGCACTCCACACAAGAATTCCAAATGACAACCCTCCCAGCAAAATCTAGCTAAAATTAGTCAGAATAACTGAATTGACATAAAAACAAAAAGCTTAAGACTCAATTGACACCAAAAAACGGTTTAGGATTCAATTGACACTAATGCAAAATATTTAAGACTTTTTTGACACTTTTTCTCAAGAAAAGGACATATGTAACTTATTTACAATTTGATCTTTCCCTTTGCCAAATACACATCTTACAAACTAATAGATATTTTTCTTTGACATCGCAGAGTATTGAGGCGTCGTACAGGAGCTCGACAAGTAGATGCAATATCCATCTTTCGATTGGAAACAAGTAGAAAAGTAGATGCAATACGACATTAGAGAGCTTCTCTCTCGCTCTCCGACTCTCTCTACCAGTAGGGTCCCACTAGAGAGAGGATGGAAGCAAAACATTACGACGCGGGAGTCAACTTTAGAGAGAGAGTGGAATGAGAGACACTGGAATGGAACCCATTTCCTCTCTCTCTCTCTCTCACGTGAGTCGACATTAGTGAGAGAGAGGATGGACGCGAAACATTAGAGAGAGAGAGAGAGGGTTCGAAAGGAAACAGGTAGGAAATTAAGGATTTGAACTCCGTCCTATATTTTTTGGCAGCAAGGGAAACGGAAGGGAAACGGAAGCATGCAGAGCCTCCTGCATAAGTCGATAAGGCCACCTTTTCGACACCCCCCGCCCTTTAATTTGCTCTGTAGTCGCAAAACTTCACGCATACTTACAGAAAAAGAAAAGCACTCCACACAAGAATTCCAAATGACAACCCTCCAAGCCATTCCACCCGCTGCGAATAACAATCCGGCCTCACCTTCACCGGTGCCGCCGCCGTCCCACAGGTACAAGCCGATCATTGGCCACTGTATCGTATTTGCCATACCCGCTGTTCTCGGCCTCGCCATGGTCATCTTCCTGGCAATACCCGCTTTAATGCCACCGGAGTTCAGGCTCGATCCGGGCTCTTCACTTTCGTCCTTCAATATCTCCACCCCCTATGTCACCGCCCGATGGAACATCTCTCTCTCCGTCAAGAATCCCAGTAAGCTCATCCCCGTCAAGTACACCCACATGAAGCTCCTCTTGAGTTTCGGAGGTGAACTCAATCTCTCTCGTCCCTCCTGCATTCCGGCGTTCACTCAGGGCCCCCGCAACATGACAACAGTCCGAGCCGAGGCCCTGTCGACGCTGCCGATAGTCAATGACTTGGGCATTAGGGGCCTGGTGCGCTCATTGAAGGACGGGGTGGTGACCATCGACGTGGTTGCAAAAGCCAACCGGAGGCTGCGCTTGGGACCGTGGTGGGTGCCTGTGTTGGACGTGTACTTCTCATGCACGGGCGTCACTTTCACGGCTCCGAACAATAGCGAGGTTCGCGGTGAATGGATGATCCTCGGTGGGAACCTAGACTGCGAGCCCGACGTCTTCACTCTCCTCTGGTAAGAAAAATTATGGAAAAATTACACATCAAGACCCAAACTTATCTAAGGAATGCAATTAAGTCCTAATCTTTTTATTTGATTCAATTAAGTCCTAATTTTTTTTATCAAAAGATACAATCAAATCCTAAAATTGTTCACTTTATGAATTGCAATTTCTTGATAAAAGTTTAGGACTTATATTAGTTGGTAAAGGTTTAGGACTCATTTGCTGTTTTGGTAAAGGTTTAAGACTCGGTTGAGCAATTGAATAGTTCAGGACTTAATTACATTATTTAGGCTTTGTGGTGCAGGAACAATTGAATAGTTCAGGACTTAATTACATTATTTAGGCTTTTTGGTGCAATTTTCCTGGAAAGTTACAAAACAATTGAATAGTTTAGGACTTAATTACATTATTTAGCCTTTGTGGTGCAATTTTCCTGGAAAATTACAAGATACTGCTTAGTTTTGATGAAGAATGACATGGATTTGCTGTGGTGCTGCTGCTAATGTATAAATTTGGTTCGTTCTTTGGGAACATGTTCTGCTTGCTCGTTCTTGAAGTAGTCTAAGATATAACCTATGATACTATGTATCAAGTTATTGTCTATCTAGCAAGTTGATCTTTCCCTCTGCCATACACATGTCTCGTGAAAATAATATATATTTTCCTTTGACATTGCAGAGTATGGAGGGGTCATATGGGAGATCGACAAGCAGATGCAATATGGCGTGGCTTTATGATATAATTTTTCTTTGTTTCTCCTCTAGTTTGTGCTCTTGTCACCTCAGTGAGCCAGATAATACGTACATGATACATGTAGCTCTTGCTTAAAAGCTTGCTCAGTTGTGATCTTCTGATTTACTTTTGACTTTTTGATTTGGCCGAGATCAACAGCTGTGATCTTTTGATATTTCTCGTAATTCATCTAGCAAATATGAAGTTAGATATGTTATATGTATGTAGCTTCTAAATCCAATTTGTACAAGCACGGCTAGTGGAATTGATATCTTACATGGTTGATTCACTTTTATTATGATTATGAATATTAATTTTAAGTATAAGGGGATAGACAAACGTTGAAAAGCACATAGGATTAGAGAGAACAAGAATTCTCACTGTTTCTTTTAGATCCAATGGACCCAATTCATTTCAAGTAGGATCTTTCATTCAAATTATTTTTCCACCAAAACCGTATTAGAACATATATTATAGTTTACGTCATGCCACATCCTTCTTCAGTTCCTCTATTATTGCAAGGACTAAGCTTTTTAATATCTGGTTATAGGAAAATTATGGACCGTGCCCGTATCATATGGGTCCAATGCATGTCATTCTTGGGTCGTGTGGACTCCAAGTGCTATGCTAACTGAACCGGGCGCATGCAATAACTTCTTATGGTTATAATCAAAGCCGTGTGATTTTTTTTGGGTAAATAAAAGTAAACAGAAAACAAATTAACATCTAAAATCTACTATTCCTACTTTATCGCCTAACCAAGCATGAATCAACTCTCTTGGAGGCTAAGAGCCTGTGAGTAGAACATAGTGTTCAAGCGCTTCTTTATACCAAGATTGGCAAGCCAATCGGCTACTTTTTAGAGAAGAAGTAAAGTAAAATAAGTCTCCCAATGTTTCGTTCGTGTCCCCGTCGCTGGGTCAGCTAAAGCGCCTCTGCAAAAGTGACATCCCGATTTACGGTTTCTAATGGCAAGAAATATAGGACGGACTTCAAATCCTTAATTTCCCACTCTCTCTCTGTCTCTCGCTCTCTAGTGTTTCCTCTCTCGAATGGGCGGGACCATTAGGTCCTCTCTCTCTAATGTTTCGCATCCATCTCCTCTCACTCTAATGTCGACTCACGCTAGAGAGAGAGAGAGAGAGAGAGGAAATGGGTTCCATTCCACTCTCTCTCTCTCTCTAAAGTTGACTCCCGCGTTGTAATGTTTGGGATCCATCCTCTCTCTAGTGGGACCCTACTGGTAGAGAGAGTCAGAGAGAGAGAGAGAAGCTCTCTAATGTCGTCGACTCACGTTAGAGAGAGAGAGAGAGAGAGGAATGGAACCACAGAGAGAGGAAATGGGTTCCATTCCTCTCTCTCTCTCTCTCTAGTGTTGATTCCTGCGTTCTAATGTCTTGGGTCCATCGCCTCTCTAATGGGACCCTAATGTTAGAGAGAGAGAGAGAGAGAGAGAGCTAGAGCTCTCTCTCTCTCTAACGTGAGTCAACAGTCAACATAATCTCTCTCTCTCTCTCTCTGAGAGACTCTGTTGAGACTCTGTTGGAAGCTGATAAGAGTTATCGCTTTAGCGAGTCACTCATATACGTACATGATAATAGCATGATACATGTAACTCTTGATAGGAGCTTGCTTAGCTGTGATCCTTTTGTTATAAATTTCGACTCCTTAAATTGGCCCAGATTGACGGCCGTGTCATTTCGCTATGCGTTGATGAACACTAGTTGCTGGTTTCTCGATAAAGTTAGGGTTTCAATATTGCTGGAGGTGAACTTAGATCTTATGGCGGTGGGAGCTGGTGCAGAGACCCTACCTACTACATAGCAAATCTTCTTTCTGGTGTTCGAAAGTGGCAGCTCTCACAAAATCTAATAATAATAATAATAATACCTAATAAGGGTTGATACAACGAAAAATCTTAAACTGGTACATTTGTGATATTTACCGCAAACTAATTTTTTTATCATGAAAAACCCCAAACTTGTACACTTGTGACAAATTTATCTCAAATTAATTTTTTTATCACAAAAAATTTCGAACTGATACATTTGTGATAAATTTGCCCTCTGTTAGTTTTTATTAAATTGAATTAATTTCACAAAAAATCATAAATTAGTACGTCTGTGAGAAACGGAAGGTAAAATATAAAATTAGTACATTTGTCAATTGTTGCATGTCATTTAACAAAGCAATTTGACAGTAAAATTTAACGGAAATAAACTAAGGGTAAATTTATCACAGGTGTACCAATTTGAATTTTTTGTGATCAAAAAATTAGTTTGAGGTAAATTATCACAGGCGTACTAATTTGGGGTTTTTCGCGATATTAACCTAATGATAAATGAGAAGAAGATTGACAACTTCACGCGAACCATGGGCCTGTCGCTGTGATATGGGCCGATTCCGTGGAGGCCCAAATGAATGTGCGGCCCAGATTCGGCTCTCGGGGCGAGAAGAAGATGATTTCCTGCGACGCCGGCACACAGTAACCCAATCACATCACACTCTTCTCTCTCTCTCTCTCCGCATAAACCAAGCGAAGCTGGTCCCCTTCTCTCTCTCTCTCTCTCGCCGTGTCGATTCTCTCCGATCGCGGGGCCATACAGGAAGCCCTAGCTCTTCCCTTTGTGCCGCTGCTGCTGCTGGGCTCCGACCGGCCTAGAGGTCTGTCGGTCGCGCTCCTTCGCCAGGTTCGACGCGGTTCCGCAGCTTCAATTTCGGCTTTCGGTGCGCAATTCGTGAATTGATTGCCGTTTCTAGGTTTAACTCGTGCATCCGGTTCGTTCCCGGATGACCTTGAGGGTTCGGTTTTGTGGATCGAGGATGCTTGGGCTCGTTCGGGCCGGAACCCTAGCTTGGATTCCGTTTTTGCTGTCTGGGTTTTGATTTGTGCGCGTGGCTATTGGAATTTCGCTTTTGAAGTTTTGAACTTTTATTTTTGCTTGGAGGATGTTGCTACTTGCTTTTGTAAGGTTTAAAAAGTTCGGGAGAATTGAGGTGGATTTAGCGCTTGTCAATCGAATTGTTTTCATTATCGACTTTTGAGGATGAAATTTAGCTTTTTCCAGCTAGCGAGTGGAACCTATTTGTTTGAATTCCATGTTTCGCTTCGGAAATGTTGTGAATTTTTGTTTTTGCTTCATTGGGTTGCTCTTTGGAATCTGTGGGCAGTGACCGCCATGTCAACTCCTTCGAGGAAGAGGCTGATGAGGGATTTCAAGAGGTTGCAACAGGACCCGCCGGCAGGCATTAGTGGGGCGCCCCAAGATAATAACATTATGCTTTGGAATGCCGTGATATTCGGGTATGTTGATTAGTGGTCTTAGATTCTTCTAATATGTTTGCTTCCTTTCATTTGGTTCCCGTATCGTCAGTATGGTTGGATAACCTGTTTGTTTTTTCTTGCTGTGGTTGTATTGCAGTCCTGACGATACTCCATGGGATGGAGGTAAGCCTTCCATTGATTGTTCATCGCTTACGTGGACCTTCATTCATATTGAGAATGCGGTGCTGTTATTTTCGTTGCAAGATTATATATTTGTAGAGATTATGGTTGTGGTTTACTTGCTCTAGTAACAATACATCTTACTATTATATAAAGGAGGGCTTTAAAGACATGGCATGTTGACAGTTGTCAATCTATGAGGTGGTTTGGCGAAATAGTGTTATCTTAGTTTCCTTATGTTGCGGGATAAGGTTGATGTAGGTTGCACAATTCTTGACAATTAGAGGGCGCATTTATTTACACTTCAGCAGAAGCAAAACTTAAATTATGTTATGATTTTGTGAAAACTTAAAGTATTACACAAATTAAATATAATTACAACAAACTATACGCAAATGTACATAGTGTGGTGAAAGTTTCAAGTGTATGGGTTAAAGAAAGTCAGAAGTGCGTTTGCCATAAGATTTATTGTAATAAAAACGTAAAAAGTAATTTTGAGGAAATTCGTTTGTTTGCTTGACCATTTCCGGTTAATGAGGTCTTGATGTCCTTTGCATCCTTTAAGTATAGAGCCAATTGTTTTACAAATTGTAGTTTTTATTCGTTTTTATATCTTTTTTGGCTAGTTGAGGGTTCTTTTCAGGAGTAGAATTTAGCTAATTTTTTTTTTCACTAAAGAAGCGTCGTGTTTTTAATTTCTCACGTACTTTAACGAGAAATTTTTGATCGAGAGATTCTCATAAAAAATGTCATTAAATGGTGGTTGTATTGAAGGTGCAATACATGAAAGATCATTAAAAGAAAGTACCTAAATGTTGTACGCCAAAGAAAATATTACATTTGAACTAAATGTGAAAGATAGTAAGGGATTGCTAATGAGTTTATGAGTTTATGACTCATTTAGGGAAATTTTTTTTTTGCAAATTATAATCGCTTTTCTTAACAGTATTGTTTGAGTACAAATTGTTAAACAGTTAGGATGAGATAAACATAGTAATGTGAAAAAAAGTGTCCCGCACAGTGCGTCAACTAGTTATTTCCCTATTACGGGCATTGGGTGCCTTATGACCATGGTTGTGTCGCATTTCTACATGTGGGACCACATGATGAACCCTATTTGAACTAAAAGGAAGATGATCGGCTGTGTCATTCTCGTTATATTTTCTTTCTGGCTGCTTCTGTTGGTTTTACTCCCTACATTCTTGGTAATATTCTGCACCTGTTGATTCTACATTTAAATATTTGCAAGAGTTTTACAGGTACGTTCAAGTTGACTCTTCAGTTTTCAGAGGATTATCCAAATAAACCTCCGACGGTGCGCTTTGTTTCTCGAATGTTTCACCCAAATAGTAAGTTGCAGGAAAATCAAGTTACAAGCCGCCTTGAGTGAGCATCTATTCTCATGATGTAAAATGATTCTGATGGGCTTGTTTCATTATTGAAATTTTTATAGTTTATGCCGATGGAAGTATCTGTTTGGACATATTGCAAAACCAGTGGAGTCCTATCTATGATGTTGCAGCAATACTCACATCGATCCAGGTACTATAAATTTTCCCATTTTTAGTAGCATGCTTTCTATAAGAAAGCAACCGGAACATGTACTGGATGGATATCTTGGTTTTGAATTTGAACTTGGCATCGTGTGTTTTCTATATCCATGAAATCTGTTATTACTCTATGGTAGACATAGCTTTATTTAGTGGCGTCATTTATTGTCTTCGTCTCATTCACCGTACAATGCATCGATATTCATTGAGTTGTTCTTGGCTTTGATATGCGCCTCTTTGTTTTTGGTTAACTTCCATTGCCGACAGTATACATGTTTCGATGAGACCCTTAGCATATTTCGCACTCTTCAACTTTTAATGATGCATGGCAACGGGAAATCAATCTGAAAATCTGGTACTAGAGTTGTGGAATGTATGTTGCCTGTAGGAGGTAAAGATTTCTGGATGATCACATGCAATTGATTAAATTCTAGAAGCTTACACGTCTAATATTTGTTTGCCTGACACTTTGGCCATAAATTTTAGTGATATTGACAGTGCTTAATAGGTCATGATTTTGGCCATTGAAGTTTAGAGCAAGATTGGTTTTGACTGATCAATCAGGATAATCATGATAAAAGTAATGAGTTTTTGCAATCCAAAAAACAGTTATGGTACTTCATTTTCGAGCTTTTTACGTTGTCTGTCAGCTTTGTTATTAGAAATCTGAAAATGCAGTTATTTGAAATGCTATGACGGTAAAGGGGATAAGGCCAAACTGTATCTAGTCCTGCAGTGAACCAACTACCGAAGCTCTGCCTGTGCTTTCATTACTAGAGAGTGGTATTTCGCGATGAGTAATAATTTCTGTAGAGATATAGTCTGCTGCCTCTCTTCATCTTTTAATTTGGACTCTTCTTGACCACGACCTGGAGTTCTGTGGCTTGGTAATTATTTTCTGGCAATTAAGTCTTTTTGCCCTCACTTGTGTTGTATGCCGATATGTGATGGGCGCACGATACTTGCTTAAGCTTAGCAATTTGCCCGTTTTTTCAGTCTAAACTTGATTTGGCTTACATTTTTCAAGTCCTAGGAGATATGGGGACATAAGTACTAGTGGGTGGACTAAGCAGAGGGCTCACTCCATCAGATGTTACATACTTTTAGGCACTTGAGAATTGGCCTCTTCAGTGGGAGGAGAATTGATTTCCTTAAGTTGATTATTCTGATGAATGATGAAACTTACATCTGTTTCTTGGCATTATTGGCCAAAAGTAGGTCCAAGCTGGCCGTGTCTTTGTTGAAATACTTTGCTAAAGGGTAATCATTGTCAAGATTCTTCTTAAGGTTCTGGCTCATGAAAGGCTTAGAAATCCCCAATATATTTCTGCTTTGACCTCCGACTAATGCTACAGCTTCATCTATAATTTACTCGGTTATCCTCAAGCAATGCCCCTCTTTGGTAATATCATTGTTCTTTGTTGCAGTCTTTACTGTGTGATCCCAATCCGAACTCTCCTGCAAACTCGGAAGCTGCTCGAATGTTCAGTGAGAACAAGCGCGAATACAACCGGAGAGTAAGGGAGATAGTGGAGCAGAGCTGGACTGCCGATTAAATTCGATCCGGGGGCAGCAGTAGAGTAGGTCAAGTTTGGGGGTTTTCATTCGCCGATTGTAATCCACAATCGAAACAAGGGGTGTGTAACTTGTATCCTGTAGTAAAATGCCTCACTTCAATGCTTTGTTTTGTCATTGTTTGAAAAATCATTTATTGTGGTGCTATTGTCTTTCCAAGCTTGGCCAGAATTTTAACTCTGTAAAAGGTAGAGTTGAACTATCAGCAGTGTATTGGTGAAGGTAATGTAATATATGGGTTTATTTGATTGCAGATGTAGTTTAAAGTAACATTTAGGCTCCTTTTTTTGACAAAAAATATGAAATTTCTGAAAAATGTTTTTAGGAAGAAATTTTTTCGGTGTTTGGCTTAAATCTAAAAACAAACTGAAAAATATTTCCGACCTTTGGTATGGAAAATTTGATTTAATTTTTTTAAATAGATATATATTATTCGGGTACTAGTAATTTGCATACGGGCAATCGGGAAATCAGGTACGGGCACTAGAGTCTCAAGTTTGGCCTTGATGGACGTTGACTTGGGCCTTGGGGATTGGGGCACGGCCTTGATGGACGTTGACTTGAGCCTTGGGGATTGGGGCACAGGCACTTGAGTCTTTGGCCCGCCCTCAATAAACTCGAGCGCGGGCACCAGGGTCCCAGGCCTGGCCTTGATGGACATGGGCATGGCCTTTGTGGATCGAGGTCCGGTTGTTGGGGATTCGAGCTCGTGTATCAGGATCTTGCATTAGGTGGGACTTGTGCTCAAGTGTCGGGGCATCAGGGCTTTGGGCTTGACCTTGATGGACCCGGGAGTGAGTGCTAGGGGCCTAGGTATGGGCACCGGGGTCTCGAGTTCAGCTTCGTTGGATCTGGGCATCGGCACCTGGGATTCGGGCATCAGCACCAGAGTCATGGGCCCAACCTCGATGGCCCTAGCTCGAGTGTTGGAGACTGGATCCTAGACAATGGGGACTTGGGAATCGGGTTTTTGTGTCCAAGCATAGAATTTCGAATCAAACACTAATACTTAGTCATTTTCGAATTTTTAAAGAGAAAATCATTCACATAAGTTTAAGATAGGTTTTTCATTAATTAAGAAAATATTTTTCGTAAATTTAATTTCCTAAGCGAGCCAAACATAGAAAAATGAAAAAAACAAATTGTTTTCCACGGTGCCTTAACAAAACAAAAGGTACTGTTCAATGCAATATTTGGCAATTTACTCAGGTTAAGGACGGTTCTCTGGTTGAACTACCGGTCAGCCTCTTTTCAGGCTAGGAACTTCCAAGTTCCAAGTAGTAACCACAGTGGTTTGCAAAAGCTGCAGATCTTGGGACCGAGTGTAGTATAGAGGTGATTGATTTCTGGTTCGGTCCAATCCCACCTAGGAACCGGGAATCGGACCGGGATGACCGGTTCTTAGTTTCTGGGAACCGAGGACTGGACCGACTCAGTCTAGTCCGATGGAATGGGTGATTATAACATTCTTCCAGATTGAAGGGTTTTCATTTTATAAAAGTTTGGTCCAATATATTACGAAAAATTACGTCAATAATCTAAAAAAGTTTACTCACAACACATCCCTCATTCCTTTAGTTTATTAGTAATGGCATTCGTAATTATTGCTACTCTATCAAGCATACATTGTGTTGAGAACCATAAAAATAAAACAAAGACGAGAAATCATTTTAATCTTCTGCTCTGAACTGAAAAGGAAGACGTATTTTCAAGAAGTATCTTGTAGCAATCACTTGAGTCCGTAAAAACTCGAACCGCTGCTCAGTAACTTCCTTTGATGTTAATTTTCAAAGATCTACTTCATGTCATGAAATTATTGCCTTTTCTACGCAACCTGGAATAGCTCTTGTTGACTAACATCTGGTGCGAGCCTGCTTAGTTAAGTGAACAAAATATTCACGAGTGAAAGCTACTGCAACTATCTAGAACCGGCCAATCCGATCTGATTTGAGCAGCTCTCGATTTGGGCAATTCCCATTGCACACCCCTAGTGCAGTAGGCGAGCGAGCTTGTTGACATCGGCCGATCCGATTCGATCTAGTGAGAGCATGCTTAGCTAAGGGCATGTTTGAGTGAAAAAAAAATTCGCAAATCAATTTTCTGAACTTTTACATATTCAATTTGCCAAAAAAGATCTGTCAGCAAAAAATCATTTGTAATAAAAAAAAGATATGCATACTCAAAGTTAGGAAAATGAATTTTTCAATGGAAAATATTTTCTTGAGACCACGCAACCGCCTTTAGGAACAACACTATATTTTTTATTACATTGAAAATAGAAAAATAAAAGAATTCCAAGATGTTCCTCTCATCTTGCCATTTCAATGAATCTAAAACCACATCTCAAACAAGGCCTCAGGCCAGCAATCGTTAACCACACTGCGACAAGAGCGGTCCGAATGTTTGAATACACTTAGATATCACCTATAGGAATTGCATATAAAATCAGCAAAAGGAAAGATGATTTCAGTTTTCAAACCACACTGACACTCGTTGTAGAAACTTCTATCTATACAAACAAAGAGTTCCTCGTTGCGGGATGATTGGACATGAAGTGAAGCATCTTCTGTGCGATGTATTGCTTAAACATCCTCAGACAGACCCTCCTCTTTCACCGGAGCTGTGTCCTAAAACAGAAGAATGGTTCTAGTCATTAGAAAATGATAGATCAAAAGTAAACAAAGAAACAAAGACCACCTCGAATCCCATAGATTCAACAAACATACAGAAAATTTCATCAAGTAAAAAAGGGGAAGCGATTTAACAGAAGCCTAGTTCATCATCAGACCAGAATGGTACTATGATATTTTTTTGGAACAATCTAAGCATTAGCAATGCCTGTCAAATACTCGAGAAAGATCATTATGCATAAGATCAGATGGAGCAAGACCGATGGCAAACATTAACAGAAGTTTACCATGTTTTCTTTGTTCTCAACATTGTCCTCTGCAGGTAAACCCTTATTTTGACCTGTAAAGAAGGCAAGCTGACTTAAATTTTTTTCATGTATGAAAAAACTTCAAAGCAATGGCGAGTCTTAAGATTTCTCACCTTCTTCAGCAGCCGATTTTCTTCCTGGCTTCTTCACCTTCTCTTTGTTGAGCTCTTGTTTAACAGACTTCTGGGGCTTCTTCTGCAGGTTTCGAGTTTCTCTATCTCTGAAAGTCTTGGAGTTAGCAGAATTCTTGCTGACAGGTTCTCTAATCCTAGTGGCAGCTTTGATCTTAGAGTCCTTAGCTGAATCTGCTACTGGGGAAGTTTGAGCAGATTCATCATTCAAAGACTTAGGTTTAAGCTTCCTAGGCCCCGTCACTGAAACAGAGCTATTGACATCATCATCAGATATCCTAGTTTCCTCTTCTGGCTCCTGAGAACAGGTTTGAGACACCTGCATCTGCTCTATACTCTCCGTAATATTGTAAGTTTCAAATAACTCCTTCAGAGATTCTCCAAATTCAGCCAGATTGTGACGTTGTGCATAAGATTTGAGCTCTTCCCGCATTTTCTGAACGGGCTGCAAATTTGTGAATCAACAAACAAGGTCAACTTTGTCAAAATTATCTAAATGTGCCCTCTGATTGTCCATCCAGAAAAATAAAACTTTGAAGACATCAAGCGCATGGCAAGGGTCAAATTGCCTGAAATGAACCTCAGTTACAGGATTCATTTAAAGACACCTTGGCAGAAATTATTGGTCCTAATCAAAATAATATCTGAAAGTCCTTATATGACCAAATAACGCAAGATAGCATACCTCACATCCAGCCTCAGAAGCGAGTTTGAAAAAGCCCAGAGAAATAGAGTGCTTGTTATCAGATTCCGAGAGATTGATCTGCGATAGCCAATATGATGTTGAAGCGAGGAGATTGTACTTCTTCCGCACGGATGGTCGGGAGACACTAGAGAGCGGCGTTTCGTTCTTTGCTTGACCATTCGCGGGTCTCCTCACCCTTGCCTCGGAGATCGGAGTCACATTGCCACCCGATTTAGGAGCTGGATTCACACCAGACTTAGCAGGGATGGAGAGCCTTCTGGGTGGCTTCGCAGATTTCTCCTTCCCAGAGAGATCGAGAATGCCCATGCTTTTACTCACCGAGGGTGAGGGTCTAGTCCTAAGCACAGTGCAGTCGCAGCATCATCACTAAGCAATTTACATAGATGGTGGAGCGGCAGTTTCAATTCAGCTACAAGTAAGCATATTATATGGTTCTGTTTTGCTTATCATGGTTGTCGCCCATTAAAATGTCTTAATCAGCATTAAATGAACCGATCAAGATTCCTAGCAAACGCAAGAGAGTTGATGATCGAGTATCAAGGTAATTTTACGAACCGACTCGTTCAATGCTTAACAGGCACATTTGTAACTTAAACGCCCAGAAAATCATGCGAACGCTGTCTGAAGAAAGACTGGTCCTCAGGCACCATTTTATGTAACATCTCAAGCAATACACTCTCCCACCCTTTCAATCTATTCAATCTAACATGCCACTCAAAATCCTCCCCCCATCGTATCGACGAGCGCCAGAGCAATTCCAGAACGCGCCACAGCATACCAGCCCCCGCACGGCATACGTATCCAGCACTCCGTTCGCAAACGAAGTAACTCGAAGATCAAACGATCCTGCTCAAACTGACGCAAATCGTACATCCTACAGAAAACCTAACCGAAACAAGCAAAAAGCAAACGATAGCTCGATCTCCACGCGCGACGAACGCACTCAGACTCGGTCCGATTCTGGAAAATCAATCACGCAACACACACCACGTACACACAGAGACAGCCGAACTACCGTCAATGCCCCGAACAGAAAAAAGGAGAGGAGATCGATGGGAAAGCTGACCTCCTAGACGAGGAAGAACTCGCCGCCTCCTGCTTCTCCTCCTTCGGCTTCGCCGCCGATCGCAGCCCGTAGCGAAGCAGCTTCGGCTTCCCTGAGGAAGAAGAAGAAGAAGAAGAAGAAGCAACAAACTCGCCGCCGTCACCAACCGACGCAAAGGAAAAAAAGAAAACACGCAAAAAAGGACCGCCGAGACACGGCCTCACCGCCGTCGCAAGAACACGAGATAGATTGAGATAGAGAGAGAGAGAGAGATCACCGGAACCGGCGGACTGTTCCTTGGCGGCAGCCTCTTCCATGTCCGGCTCCTTCACTCTTCTCGCCGGCGAGCCTCCGAACGGATCTTGTCTTTCGCTCCGACGGGGGGAACTGAGGAATGATCGCGTCTCGCGTCGCTTTGTGCTTGCTTGAAGGTTTCAACGAGCGGTTTCTTATACAGCTCGGCGCTCCGGAACTACCAAAAGAAGGAAGTAAAAAAGAAAAAAAAAAAAAAGAGTCTATTAAATCAAAAAAAAATTTCAAAATTAAATTTAATAGAAATAGTGAGAGAGAGGAAAAACGCTTTTTCCTATTTTTAGGCGGGAAAGTTTTCGCCCCTCCTGTCAAAACCGCTCCTGATGCCCCGTGGTGTGAACACGCCCGCTCTTGCCCCCCTCCCGCGGCCAATCCGATGCCGACACGTGCGGATTGGGACGGGGTGGGGGCGTGTCCCCCAAACGGCGTTACGGGGAGGATTAGGCGGAAGTGATCCGTTGGGACTGGCGGAGCTTCAAATGGGGCCCCGAGTGCCGTTTCGATGGAGGGCCCGGAAAGAGAGAGAAAAAGCTCGCCGAAGTTTCGAAATTCAAATTTCGAAACGCACGGCCGTTGGATCACCCCTTTTCGCTCTTGGTGGGCCAGCCGGACGGCCGTTGGATTGGAACTTGGGCTTGGACTTTTTAGTTAGCATGCGGTTTTTTTTCGGGGGCCCGTTTGAGGGCGCCGGCGGGTTGTGCTAGGCCCGTTTTGGCCCGTGATGTCTCTCCACGTGTCGGAGGGCGGACGGATCGCTAGGGAGGGGGCGAAGGGCGCGGGGGGAATCAGTGCCCCCGTGGGGGCATCATCCCGAACGAGATCCACACCAACGCCGAGAGCACAGGGCGAGGTGCGCTACGGGGCAAGAGGCGCGCCCGGGTGGGGCGAGTATCAGCCCTGCCCTGGCCCGTCCTGCGAATCCGCTCTGTCTGCATAGTTTTCATTGCATATAAATAAGAACAAATATAGATGGAAAAATGACTTTTAGTCGATGAAAGATATTTTCGCTATCGATAACAATTTGAGTCCATACAATTTCATGGTCGATGAAAATATTTTTTATTCATTCATTCATTCATTTTTGTAAACGATGCGTGCTCATTTTTGGGAAAATATTTTTCGAACCATTCATTTCTAGCGAAACAAACGAAGCCTAAGAACAATCTCTTCTCCTTATGAATCTTGTTTTTACAAGAGATTCGAGTTTGAAAGTTTTCTAGGTAAGCAACGTGGGACAATTTTTTTTCATGTATTTCGTCTTCAAACTGTTTCGCATCCACAACTTTGGGCCTAATTCCCTAAAAAAATCCTAAATTTTAGGTGTAATCCTAATTTTGCCTCAAAATTTCTTTTTTATCTAAGAGAAAATCTCAAACTTTAGGTTCCGTTGCAAATCTGCCCTGGGTATCTTTTTTGTCTTAAAAAAAAAAACTCAGAACTTTAGGTCTAGTCTCAAATTTGCCATGAATTTTGCTTTGTCTAAAAAATTTCGCGGTAGATTTTGTAATAAACCTAAAGTTTGAAGTTTTTTTTTAAGGTTAGTGACACAAATAGTCCATGAACTTTGGTCCAATGTGCAATTTGGTCC
Organism: Syzygium jambos; assembly: GCA_031216235.1. Classification (NCBI taxonomy): domain Eukaryota; kingdom Viridiplantae; phylum Streptophyta; class Magnoliopsida; order Myrtales; family Myrtaceae; genus Syzygium; species Syzygium jambos. The sequence goes on from CM062221.1 coordinate 2,316,985, forward strand.
ATGAACTGTTAATTTGTTCAACGCGGCCCTCAATTTTACCCTAATGTTCAATGTGGTCCCTAAACTTTCAATTTGTTCAATGTGATCTCCGGACTTTTGATACATGTTCAATTTAGTTCCTGAACTATATGAAAATGCTCAATATAGTCTACGAACTTGAATTGATGGAAGGACTACACGCAATTTATAGGTCTTCACACGCAGATTTACGTACCGTTATTTTCATAAATTTTAATCTTTGAATAAAATTTTATACTACAACAGAGAAAATAAAAATACAATTACCTAGAGACAATTTGCGTAATCTAATTATTCGGGCGAAACATATATTTTCGATGTCCACGGTCATTCGACACGATAATAATGACAAAGTTTCTGTTTGTACACACGCTTTAAAGCCCCGACTGACGTTCGCTGCGCTCGAGCCCAGATCGAATCCGCTGCGATCGCCACACACGTCTAGCCACGGTTGAGCGCCAGTCGGAGAGTCCGCGGCCTAAGCCATCGTACGGTGAAGCTTTGCCGGGCTTACCCTGGGCGCGAGGCCATCTTAGGACTGCTTCCTTATTTAGGATACTGTTTTCAAAATTTTCAGTAGCTTTCTTGCTCCCCCAGCTTCGCACAGAGAGAGAGAGAGAGAGAGAGAGAAGCGAATGCGGGGGTTGACGTTGCAGCTATGGATCGCGGGCTACCCTGATTTGCAAGCTCAGCCACGGGACCATTCTCTCTATCTCTCTATCTCTCTGCGTGTGCCCGCGATTGTATAAAGACGTCCTTTGTAATTAATGGGGCGGATGGTAGATAGGGTTATTGTTTTGTGGGGTTGCGTTCCGGCTTCCGGGTTGGATTCCCCTTTTCAATTTGATTGATTTGGTCGACGCCGGTGCGTGGCTAACCTGGGTTTGCCGGGTTGTGCTCTGCGGAGCTCCATTTGGTGTATCCTTGCCTTATTTTAGGGGTCGCTTGTCTGCTTCTGGTTTCTAAATCGCACTAAAGATAGTAAATTTGTTTTGTACGTGCGGTGAGCTCTTCGGTAGATGAGTGATAGTATTTATAGCGGTAGTACCGTGACTGCTTTTGAGCAGTTCTCAAGCGTTATATCCATGTTCTTCCATGTCTGTGGATTTCGTACCTATATTCTCACGACGCCACTATCCTACTCTCGGACGGATGCTCCTCCAAAAACGCATGCCGGTTGTTCCACGACCTCAATTGCCTTGTTCCCCAATGACTTCGAACCGGTAACCATATTTTGAGGCTCCACATGTATTCAGTCTTCTTCTAGCACCTTGGCAACTTACCGATCATATCAATACTCTTGCCGATCGTTATTAATCACTCGTCGCCATATATCGACAACTGATCGAGGGTGAACATCGACGTGTACTAACATCGATGTCGATCTTAATAATTGTCGACAATGCGTCACGTGCAAGGTAATATCCATGCATTAGCCCCATGCTCATCCACGCCGACGACTCGGTCATTTTTCGGTGTACACAGATTCGATAGATCGGATATGGCATTGAGTATTGACATTGAGTCCGAATTCGTATTAGGTTTCTAGATTCACGCGGTGTGGATGCTTTCGACGGGAGTCTTGCTTAAAGCAACTCGGTGAAAAGCGGCCTCCCTTTTTGTTCCTTGCGTGTTTTCCCACTGCTAATTTCCTTCATTCACACACGCATGAATGTCCGTGTTGAAAGTGGCCCCAAGTCCACCGTTTCGGTCATCTGAAGGGAGGGAGCGGCAAGGACTTGGAATTCGGAGAGCGGACGACCGCGTCCGAAAACTTTTATAGGAATTCCCCTCTTAAATTTGCCTTGGAAAATCTGGGGTCGGGTCGCGTAACATGTCGGTTCGCTAAAATTCGTCATCTTATCATAAAGGATCTACGATATTGAACGCGAAAGAATGCGATAGAAATCGAGACTGCAGCGTTATAAATGTACTTTTATCCGGAGTCAAATTACTGGCAGATTTGATCGCTAATTTTCATGAAAATGTGCACGAGGCCTTTGAGCGAAAAATTTAGGTTTCTAACAATAATTCTTCTTAAATATTAGCAAGTTAACGTTTCTTTTTAAATCACTCGGGCGAAATTTTAACTTTTTTTTATTCGAATAACCATATTTTAACGTTCAATGATAGCTTTCCACCTCATTTGGTACGCTGCTTTTTTAAAATCTTTATATAATTAGTACTATTTCGGGCTCCATGGTTTCTAGGCTGCACTTGCACATCACTTTCCTTACGGCCGAGAGCTGGAATGGACTCAAAAGCGAACGCGTTTTCTCGAGTAAGACCGTCGCCCACTCCTTTTGACCACAAACAGATGGAAGACCATTACCCTGCAGGCTCCTCTGGATCCATGCTCAATGTGCAAGGGCCGCTTGAGATTCTCCTTCCATGGTGCGTTCTCCTGCTCGGATGATCCAGAAGTTCTCCTCCTTTTTTTTTCGATGAGCATCATCTAATTTGCCTTTGTTAATTTCCTCTGTGCAGATCTAGTGCGTCTCTCTCTACTTGCGCTGTTGTTCGTGGTGGAAATAAGGAGAGAGATCTCTGTACTTTGGGCATGCACAACTCAGGTGGTTTGGCTCCGTTAGGAGGAGGATTCAAGGATTTTGTATCGGTATCAAGTCTATCTGGTCAGCTAACTATTAACATAACTTGGGAATCGTTTGCGTTTCCACATGCATCTTTTTTTTTTTATCGATCTTGTCTGTTTTTAACTGTTCTATGCTTTTGCTTGGCATTTGTCTCTGTTTTTCTTGTCATGTCCTCTATGTAGGTAATAACGAAAAGAATGCCTAGGGAGGTGGATCGATTTCGTGAGTATGTGGAGGCTGTGGAGAACAAGTGGAGGTGCCGGTTTTGCGGCAACAAGTATGGCGGAAGTGCTACAAGGATCCGGGCGCACCTCGCTGGAATTCCGGGCTATGGTATCAAAGAATGTGAGAAAGTTGATCATCGTGTGAGAGCAGAAGCCTTGCAGAAAATTAAAGGTAAAGGCCGTGTGTTGGATATAAGCCAGGCAGGCACATCGGGGGAAGGAACGGAAAGAACAGCTTTTGGCCCTAGTCAAATTGTATTTATAGGTGACGATGCGTCGAATCCCAATGACACGCAGAACTCGAATCAACCCGGGTGCGCGCCACAGCAACCATCTTGCCATTGGCCGACTGGAACCGGCACTGCTTCAGCATGCCCTCAGCATCAAGTGTCTTTGCCTCCTGGTGATATGCCTCCCGATCTATCGAACCATGGGTTTGATGCAGCACGTGGAAATGAAATTGCTTCATCTCTCCAGCAACTTCCGATGAACTTGCCGGCTCTTGATCCACGTGAGCTACCAGCGCCTCTTGGGCAACTAACTCATCTTGAATCAGGGAGGGAACAACAAAATTCAGGAGGGCTATCATCGTTCCGAAATGATCAGGTCCTTGGCGAAAGCAGTATGTCAAATTGGCTGCAGGAGTTCATTGGAGGTGATGTTTTACCCACTCCTCTACTCAGTAACATAACTACGACCAGCATTCCCCAATATTCAAATGACCAATATCTAATAAGCTTTGACGAACAATTTGCAGATCGAATCACTCCAGATTCACCCCTATATTCAACAGAGTGGTCAAATCTTCACCACTCTGTGCCAGAGAATCTTCTTGAATCTCGTGACGAGGAAATACAAGCGAATGAACTGCATAATCCAACCGGGAGATCATCATTACAAATTTATTCATCCCTTGATGTGGGCAGTGCAAATCGTTTGCCGGATTGTGGTCAACCGTGTGCAGTGGAAGTGGTTCCTTTACGCAGCAACACAAGTCCGACCGACAGTGTCCAGCATCCTGGTCAGCTTCCCCCAAGGTGTGACAAGGAAGATGGGGACGATACCCGTTCGCAAACTCCAATGGACATAGATCCCTCAACTGCATCACAGCTAGTTCCAGAGGCGTCAACAAATACAATAGGCCCATCATCATCACACGGTATGTCTGGATTAATCTACATTGCTACTATGGTTCCGTTAGATCCTTAAATATTCCCAGATTATTTTATCAAAATCTAACATATGATGTGTTTTTAAACTAGATATGAATGGGGTTTTCCAATCAGGAACACATGCTGAGCATCATTGCATATTCCAGATGTCCAATATCACTTCCTTTTTATTGCACCGTTTCTTTCATCAAAATATTTAACTTTTGCGGATGTTAATTTTCGCTATAGATATTTTGTCTGATCAAGTTCGCTCTAATGGACATGGATCCATGTTTGCCATCATCATCACAAGCTCCAAATAATGCTCTTCCACCTCCTCAGATTCTAACATGCGGAACAGGCCTGATAAGCCCATCGTCATTATTAGGTCTATGGTTTTTTACAAAAATCAATCCTTGTATATCACCATGTTACATTATTATGGGATAGCAAGAATGCTATCATGAGACTCTAACTGATGGAATTTTTAAATTGCGGAATTAGATATGAACGAGGGTGCACCAATGACGAGTCATCCAAACACAGGCAACAACTTTGAAGAGAATAGAGCTTTGAAAAGAAAACTAGAACTACTCTATAGCAAAGAAGCTAGCATAAGGGCTGAGTTAGAATTTGCTGCATCTCTATCCCTAAAGAAGCTGAGAATGGAAGTTGCGAATTGGTTGGCGATTGTGGAGAAGCTTAGAAATGATTGTACTGAAGCAGCAAGTGAGGATTGTTTGCTACCGTATCAACAGGTGGATATACTGATGAGTGAAGCAGAAGACCTTAGCAGACAAGGCAAAGGACTATTTGAAGCGAGAGAGACCAAAGTCAAGAAATTGTTAGAAGAAACGATGGTGGGAGAGGAATTTCAGAGAAATACTACAAAGATTTTGGAGTACCTAGTAGGCAATCATACATCCCCACTAGGCATTTACGGAATGGGGGGTGTTGGTAAAACAACTATTATGGTGCACATACATAATAGACTTCTCGAAAAAGCAAATTATGGCACCGTGTTATGGATTACTGTGTCACAAGATTTCAACACACAAAGGTTGCAGGATGCCATTGGGAAGGAACTAGGTTTGAACATGCTACAAGAAATGGATGTGAGGAAACGAGCAGCAATGTTGTGCGATTGTTTAACGAAAAGAGGCAAATTTACTATAATCCTTGATGATGTGTGGGAACGATTTGATCTTAAAGAGGTAGGAATCCCGGTAAGAGCAAATGGAATTAAGTTGGTCTTAACCACTCGATCCTTTAAGGTATGCCGCCAGATGGATTGTGAACAAATGATAAAAATTGAACCTTTGTCTCATATAGAAGCCGAGAGTTTTTTTTTGGAGGAGCTTGGATCTGAAGTGGCCCTTAATTTGGAAACTAAAGCAGTTGTGAAGTCCATTGTTAAAGAATGTGCAGGCTTGCCGCTTGCAATCATCACGATGGCAAGAAGCATGCAAGGAGTAACTGATGTGTTTGAATGGAAGGATTCCTTGGAGAAATTGAGAGAATCAGATATGGGGCAAACAGATATGGAAAAGGTCTTAATGAAACTAGAAGTCAGTTACAATCGCCTTGGTAATCATGAAATTCAACAGTGTTTCTTATCTTGTGCACTATATCCGGAAGATCAACGTATTCATAAGTTCGAGTTAATAGAATTCTTTATTGACCAAGGATTGATTGGTCGACTAAATACGAGGGAGAAACAATATGATAGAGGCCTCACCATACTGAACAAATTGGAAAATGTTTGCCTATTGGAAAATCATGGGAGCAAAATGAAGATGCACGATTTGATTAGAGACATGGCATTGCACGTCATGAGCGCGACTTCGATTGTAAAAGCGAGAAAGGGGTTGCGGAGCATACCACCTGAGGAATATTGGACGGATGCTTTGGAGAAAGTTTCTCTGATGGAGAATTATATTAGAGAATTTCCCTTGAAATTGTCACCAAATTGTCCTAAATTATCAACATTTCTATTAAATGAAAACTTCTCGATTGATGTGGTCATCCCTGATTCTTTCTTCAAACAATTACGAGGGCTAAAGGTTCTAAACCTGAGTGGATGTACCCTAAGACAACTTCCAGATTCCATTTCAAACTTGGTAAACTTGAGAGCACTATTGCTTAGAAATTGTGTGAGATTGTGCCTTATTCCTTATTTAGGGAAGCTCGTATCTTTGAGAAAGTTGGACATTTTTAATTGTGCTAAGCTTGAAGAGCTTGAGGGTCTAGAAATGTTGGTGAACTTGAGATACCTTGACCTATCTTATACACATATAAGGAGATTACCCAAAGGAACATTGAGGGCTTTGCTAAACTTGCAATATCTTAAAGTTGAGGCACTATATGGAGAAGACATTATAAAATTGCGGGCATTGGAGACTCTTGCATGCTCCTTAGAAGATGTGGATGATTTCAACAAGTTTGTGCGGGTGGTTAGTAAGCAAAGGAATAACCCACGCTATTACAAGCTCAAGGTGCGTCAAGAAGCATCGGAGATTTATGTGCAAGTAAGTGGTGATGCTCGATTTGGGAATTGTGAGAGGAGTGTTGACATTCAGACGTGGAGTCATGCTATCGTAAGCATGGGAGGGGAAAGCAGTGGCATTCGTATTTTGATTCCCCAAGATGTGCAGACATTGTCAGCGAGCAATTGCGACGGTACTACCAATTTGTCTGGCATGGGTCCGCTTAAAAACCTTGAGGTATTAACTATACTACTATGGAAAAACTTGCGGGTGCTCTGGGGAGGGCAAGATGATGAAATAATCGACATCCGTGACTGCCCTGCCCCAACCCCTACCCCTCCCCTCTTCCCAAGCCTTAGGAATTTGGAAATATATCAATGTCCGAAATTGAAGTATCTCCTTGGGCATGGGCCTAAATTCTACCTTCCGCATCTACGGAAGATTGAAATAAGTAACTGTGAGGAAATGGTGGGGATAACATCATCACCACCGCATCCGCCCCCAGCCTTCCCTAGTCTAGAAGTGATTTCTGTTTTGGGGTGTGATAAAATGAAGAGAGTGGTGGAATATGAGTGGCTGCCCCACTTCCCTAATCTGAAAGACATCGGAGTATGCCGTTGTGAGAACATGGAGGAGATAATCGGAGGTCCTCCCCAATATATGCCAATTGAAGAGATTTCTCTTGAATCTCTTAGGGTAGCAGGTTGCGATAACATGAGAAAGCTATTTCCACATGAGTGGATGCTCCATCTTCGAAATCTTCAAACTATTGATGTCAATCACTGCAAAGGAATGGTTGAGATGATTAGTGGAGCGGGACAAGTCCAAGAAGGAAGCATAACGACTCTTGTCAACAACACCCCTTTATCCTTCCGGTCTTCAATTTCTCTCCCAAAGCTAAAGTACTTGCAGCTAGGCAATCTACCCCAGCTGAGGAGCATATGTGAAGTCTCAATATCTTGCGATTCCATGGAAAACTTGGTGGTGTATGGATGCCCAGAACTAAATAGGATTCCTTTGCAACTGCAATTACGTGATATCGAGGACCTTCCATATATTGAGGTGGAAGGTGAGGACAAGTGGAAGACCCTGATATGGGATCATCCTGATGCTCAGGCTATTCTTCAATCTCATCTCCTTTTCCGTGGCAACACCTGTGTTCTAGAAGGACGGTGCAATTTAGGTGAGTAATCGATATAATTTCCTTCATTCCTTAAAAATCGTTACGGAGATTTAGCTTTCTTTTTACAGTCACGCAGCTGTAGAGACTAGGATCAGAACTTGAGTCATGCAGCTCTAACACTGGCTTTTGCAGAATTGTCCGCAATTGGAAGTGAATCCCCCGATGCTGCTTTCGAAGAAGTCTAGTGAAAGGCCTTTAGCTGCTATTTTAATTACTCAAGCATGCTTTCTTGCAAACTCAAGTTGCCATATGAATTACTTTCTTCATATGCTGTACTTCATTGCCAAAGGGGACGCTATAGTGCGTGGTATTTTGAATGTCGTCGCACATTTTATTTTTAGTAGATGGAATAAAGTCACATCTAGGACTGTCAAGATGATCCGCGACCCGTGTTTTAATCCAAATTTATGGAAGTGGACCAAATATGGGTCAACTTCAAATTAAGATATGGGTTATGAGTTTTAAATTAAAAAGGCCTGCAATAAATGGATTTAAATGGGTTTTAAAATGAACCATTTAACCCGTTTGGGACTCGTTCGTCTCTTCTCTGTCGCTCTTCGCTCCCTCTTCTCTCTTCGTCGAACCGAGCCCCGGACACCTTCTGTTCGGGCTCAGCCTCTCGTTCAACTTGGCAGTCTTGGCGTTCTTGGAGCAGATCACGCCCTTTAGCACCTGGATGAGGGACGCCGTCTCTCGGACGAGCTTGTGCTTGAGAAGCTCGGTCTTGAGGCGCGGCTCGCGCTGGCGGAGGAGCTCAGACATGTTTGGCGGGCGGCGCTAGACCTGGGCGAAGGAGTACGGGAAGTAGGCGCTGAAGGAGCGGCCGAATGCCGCCTTCTCGGAGGAGATCTTGGTCAGCTCGGCGACGGTGGCTTCGGCGAATTTAGTCATAGTAGAAAATTGAAGGATTGAAGTTTGCTTTGCCCTCACACGCATCGTGAGCTCACAGCTCCAATCTATGATTCAGTAGATCGGATATGGCATTTCGTGTTATACAGATATGGTTTTCAAAGATTCATGTGTATTGACGTTGAGTCTGAGTTCGTATTAGGTTTCTTGATTCCCTGTCTGTGACTCCATGAGCAAGCTTCTCGTTGTTTCTCTTCTACTTGTTAATGATGTGTGTTTGTAATTCATGCCAAGCGCATGAGCTTTGTTCAAACTTGCATTGCTACAGTTTATTGATATGTAAAAACATCTGGGATCGTCATGTTATTGAGAACAAATTGAAATCAAACTGTTGATATTTGAGACTCGCTTGCATTGGTTGTCAGATTCATGATTTTTGTTCAACTGAGCCCTCTCAGATAAATATGTGAAACTTATAAGTGTGATAGGTTGAGAGAGAGTTCAGTGCCTATAATGTGTTTGATGAAATTCCTAAGTTAGCAGCGTGCTTGGTTATTGATTGTTTGTTCATAGCATGTGTGCTTGGTTGTTGTTGATGATTGATATGTATTCATAATCCACGTGGTATCACTGCTTTATTTTAGTTTGGATTATTTCTTATTCAACCATGAGATTTCCATTAGGGGTGAGCAACTTGGACCGTCCAAATCGGGATCGGACCGGACCGGACCGAACCGACGAGTTTGGTCCAGTTCTCGGGACTATCGGTCCGGTTCCCGGTTCCTAAAAGCGGAACCGGTTTATGGGCGGTTCGGTTCCCGGTTCCAAGGGGGAACCGGACCGAACCGACTATTTAATATATATTTTTGTTATTTTTTTCTTTAAAAAAAATTAATAAAATGTGAACTAAACTCTAAGTGAACTTCATTATCATAAATTCATTGATAAAAATTAGTAAAATGTGAATTAAACCCTAAGTAAACTTCATTGATATAAATTTATTGAAAAAAATTAGTAAAATGTGAATCAAACCGTATGTGTTTGATAAAAAAAAATCCTAAACTCTAAGTAACCGGTTCCCGGTCTTAAAACCAACCGGTCCGGTTGGCGGTTCTCAAAATTGGGAACTGGTTCTCTCGGTCCGGTTCCCGGTTCCACCTTGGAACCGGACCGGACCGGGAACCGCTCACCCCTAATTTCCATAGATCAAGCTTGCTTTGTTTTTTCTTAAGCCATTTTTCTGGGTTTGGAAGGTGGGTTCTGAGTAGATGGCTGGTATAGGAAGACAATATTGCTTCGACTCTGTCTTGGGTTAATTTGACTACGCAGTTCAGAGAAGATGACTAGAGCTGGAAGATGAAATTTGTTTCAACTTTGTCGTAATTGCCCGCCAAGTGTTCGTGAAAATTTCTCAAAGGAATGTTACTTGAGAGTTTGGAAGTTTCAGCATATGGTTCAAGTCAGTTGTAAATCAGAATGTTCATAAAGCCTCCCTATTTCAGCATCTAGAATATATTTGATACTTCGCACTGTTCAAGATGCTGGTTAGTTTGGGTCCAAATACTTGCTCGTCTTATGCATGCAGCCATATTCACATGGAGAGCAATCTATGGTGCGGTTTTGTTTATCAATAAGTTTACGACCCAAAACCCGTCTATATTTAACCAAAAACCAGAGCTCGAAGTCGTTTCATGATTTATATATGGCCCGGGCCAAATTTTCACCACCCCTTTCATGCTCCTATTCATAACCCGATACTTGAACTCTCTCACTAACTCGACGAGTCAATTCATGAAGTCGCTTATTCTTCAAAGGTAATAATTTAAGGAGAGAAAATGCTAAAAAAAATGAATCCCGAGTTTGCTCAGGTATCAATCGGATAATAGTCAAGGTTGAGTATGAGTCAAGAAATGTGCATTGCAATTAAATGAATCAATTTGGGTTGGATCATTTATGACCCAATCCCAATCCTGCCCTATTCACTCGTTTGACGGGCCTACAAATACACCGCGGGGCAAGAGGCAAGGTGGAGCTAGCATTAGCCCTGCCCTGTTCTATGAATCCACCCCGAACGTGTAGTTTTCATTGTATATAAATAAAAACAAATATAGATATGAAAAGGACTTGTAAGAACAATCTCTTCTTCTCACTAGCCGTGTTTTCATAGGAGATGCAAGTTTGAAAGTTTCCTAGGTAAGCAACGCGGGACAATCGTTTCCCATGTATTCCGTCTTCAAATTGTTTCGCATCCACAGTTTGTGATATTTAGAGCTTGTTTGACTCAATAAAATCAGTTCACGAGTTTATTCCTTTTCAAAACCTGCCCATGAAGCCATTTCTTAGTATTACTCTATCTTTTTACATAATAATAATAATAATAATAATAATAATAATAATGAAAAGTGCCAAATATAATGCTAAACGAATGCCAAATATAATGCGGTGCTCCATGAGAATTCGTTGTCCCAAGAAGAGAGAACTACCTTACCTCCCACCTCGGCCCTCACAGGGAAGGGGGCATGTTTTTCGCCTCGCCACTTGCCCATCCCCATGAATTACGTGATTTGAGAGTATAGTTATCATAATGCATTTCGTGCACGTGTGAAGTGACCGTTACCTTTTTAGTTTTTGACTCTTTTGTTTTGCAAATTTTGCCGTTTGCGTAATGACTTTTTCGAAATGTTAGGCATTTGAAATTCTCTCAATTTATAGGTCTTCATGTGCAGATTCACATATAATTTTTTTCATGAATTTTTGAACTTCGAATAATATTTTATACTCCAACGGAGAAAATAAAAATACAATTACTTTGGTAATCCAATTATTCGGGTCAAACATATATATATTCGATAACCACGTTCATCCAACGTGACAATAATGACAAATTTTCTATTTGCATAATTTCAAAAGATCTCGTGGTACTACAACGGGCAATAACAGGCACAGACGGTGGACTCTTAAAAGTAATCCATCATTTTTCCATCGTACACATCCAATCTTCAAAGCAAATCCCATGATCCACTAATCACGATCCACGTGGAAATACAAAGCAAAAAATATTATTGTTAAACAAATTCTTAAAAAATAAAAAATAAAAGAGAAGAAGAGGAAATGGAGAGGAGAGGCCGATGGATGACTATAATGACCCGACCCGATCTGAGCCGCCACCCGGTCGAGGAAGTTGACGCCGGTCGTCATCACCAGATTCAACACCCACGCGCTCATCGTCGCTGCGAATCTCTGTCCTAACCGAACCCCTCGGCACGCGGCGAGGGGCAGACATGTAAACTCGCACGATGCCGTCGGACCGAAGAAGCCGAACACTTTGCACCGAAGTAACTGCACCCATAGGCGTCCCAAACAAAAAGCACACACTTTAAGAGGCACGACCGGGTGGGGCTAGTATCAGCCCTGCCTTGGCCCATCCTGTGAATGCGCTCTGTTTGTGTAGTTTTCATTGTATATAAATAAAAACAAATATAGATGGAAAAAGGACTTTTAGTCAATGAAAGATATTTTTGCTATCGACAACAATTTGCGTCTAAATAATTTCATGGACGATGAAAATATTTTTTACTCATTCATTAATTCATTTTTGTAAGCGATGCAAGCTCACTTTTAAGAAAATATTTTGTAAATTATTCATTTTTAAGAACGATCTCTTCTTCTTACGAATCTTGTTTTTACAAGAGATTCAAGTTTGAAAGTTTTCTAGGTAAGCAACGTGGGACAATTGTTTTCCATGTATTTCGTCTTCAAACTGTTTCACATCCACAATTTTGGGCCTAATTCAAACTTTCTTTTTTATCTAAGAGAAAATCTCAAACTTTAGGTTCTGTTGCAAATATGCCCTGGGCATTTTTTTTGTCTTAGAAAAAAAAACTCAGAACTTTAGGTCTAGTCTCAAATTTGCCATGAATTTTGCTTTGTCTAAAAAATTTCATGGTAGATTTTGGAATAAACCTAAAGTTTGAGGTTTTTTTTTAGGGATAGTGACACAAATAATCCCTGAACTTTGGTCCAATGTACAATTTGGTCCATGAACTTTTAATTTGTTTAATGTAGCCCTCAACTTTACCTTAATGTTCAATGTGGTCCTTGAGCTTTTAATTTGTTTAATGTGATCCCTGGACTTTTGATACATGTTCAATTTAGTTCATGAACTATATGAAAATGTTCAATATAGTCCATGAACTTGAATTGATGGAAGGACTACACGCAATTTATAGGTATTCATGCACATATTTACATATCGTTATTTTCATAAATTTTAATCTTTGAATAAAATTTTATATTACAACGGAGAAAATAAAAATACAATTTACCTAGGCACGATTTGCGTAATCCAATTATTCGGGTGAAACATATATTTTCGATGTCCACGTTCATTCAACACGATAATAATGACAAAGTTTCTATTTGTACACGCTTTAAAGCTCCGGCCGTCGTTCGCTGCACTCGAGCCCAGATCGAATCCATTGCGATCGCCACGCGTGCAGCCACAGTTGGGCACCAGTCGAAGAGTCTGCGGCCTAAGCCGTCGTCCGGTGCAGCTCGCCAGGCTTACTGTGAGCGCGAGGCCATCTTAGGACTGCTTCCTTATTTATGATATTTTTTTCAAAAATTTCAGTAGCTTTCTTGCGCCACCAGCTCCACCAGCTGCAGCATCAACCCCCTTTTCGCTTCTATCTCTCTTCCTCTCCGCGTGTGCCCGCGATCGTATAAGACGTTCTTGGTGTCAAAAATGGTGGTTGTGGTGTCTTTTCTTGACTTTGGTTGTGGCTTTGCATCAGGAATGCTAGGAGGTGCTGGTGCGTTCGGGGGTAGCGCGCCGGGCAGGTAATTGCAAATCTGGCCGAGTCTTTAGCTATATTGGCGACTTTTGTTTCGCGGTTTCGAGCTGGAAGCTTTGTTTTTGTGGGGTTGTGTTTCGGCTTCTAGGTTGGGTTCGCCTTTTCAATTTGATTGATTTGGTCGACACTGGTGCGTGGTTAACCTGGATTTGCCGGGCTGTGCTCTGCTGAGCTCCATCTGGTGTATCCTTGCCTTACTTAGGGGTCACTTGTCTGCTTCTGGTTTCTAAATCGCACTAAAGATAATAAATTTGTTTTGTACGTGCGGTGAGCTCTTCGGTAGATGAGCGATAGTATTTATAGTGGTAGTGCCATAACTGCCTTTGAGCAGTTCCTATATTCATGTTCTTCCGTCTCTATGGATTCCGTGCCCATATTCTCACGACGCCACTATTCTATTCTCGGACGGATGCTCCTCCAAAAAACGAATGCCAGTTGTTCCACGACCTCAGTTGCCTTGTTCCCCAACGACTTCGAAACGGTAACCATATTTCGAGGCTCCACATGTATTCGGTCTTCTTCTAGCACCTTGACAACTTACCGATCTTATCAATACTCTTGCCGATTGTTGTTAATCGACAACCGATCGAGGGTGAACATCGACGTGTACTAATATTGATGTCGATCTTAATAATTGTCGACAATGCGTCACGTGCACGGTAATATCCATGCATTAGCCCAATGCTCATCCATGCCGACGACTCGGTCATTTCTCGGCGTACACGGATTTGATAGATCGGATATGAAATCTCGTGTTGTACATATATGATTTTCAGAGATTTGTGTATATTGACATTGAGTCCGAATTCGTATTAGGTTTCTAGATTCACACGGTGTGGATGCTTTCGACGGGAGTCTTGCTTAAAGCAACTCGGTGAAAAGTGGCCTCCCTTTCTGTTCCTTGTGTGTTTTCACACTACTAATTTCCTTCATTCACACACGCATGAATGTCCGTGTCGAAAGTGGCCCCAAGTCGATTGTTTCGGTCATCCGAAAGGAGGGAGCGGCAAGGACTTGGAATTCGGAGAGCGGACGACCGCTTCCGAAAACTTTTATAGGAATTCCCCGCTTAAATTCGCCTTGGAAAATTCAGGGTCGGGTCGCGTAACATGTCGGTTCGCTAGAATTCGTCATCTTATCATAAAGGATCTATGATATTGAATGCAAAAGAATGCGATAGAGATCGAGAATGTAGCGTTATAAATGTACTTTTATTCGGAGTCAAATTACTGGCGGATTTGATTACTAATTTTCATGAAAATGTGCATGAGGCCTTTGAGCGAAAAATTTAGGTTTCTAACAATAATTTTTCTATTAAATATTAGCAAGTTAATGTTTCTTTTTAAATCACCCGGGCGAAATTTTAACTTTTTTTTATTCGAATAACCATATTTTCACGTTCAATAATAGCTTTCCACCTCATTTGGTACGCTGCTTTTTTAAAATCTTTATATAATTAGTACCATTTCGGGCTCCATGGTTTCTAGGCTGCACTTGCACATCACTTTCCTTACGGCCGAGAGCTGGAATGGACTCAAAAGCGAACGCGTTTTCTCGAGTAAGACCGTCGCCCACTCCTTTTGACCACAAACAGATGGAAGACCATTACCCTGCAGGCTCCTCTGGATCCATGCTCAATGTGCAAGGGCCGCTTGAGATTCTCCTTCCATGGTGCGTTCTCCTGCTCGGATAATCCAGAAGTTCTCCTTTTTTCGATAAGTATCATCTAATTTGCCTTTGTTAATTTCCTCTGTGCAGATCCCGTGCGTCTCTCTCTACTTGTGCTGTTGTTCGTGGTGGAAATAAGGAGAGAGATCTCTGTACTCTGGGCATACACAACTCTGGTGGTTTGGCTCTGTTAGGAGGAGGATTCAAGGATTTTGCATCGGTATCAAGTCGGTATCAAGTCTATCTGGTCAGCTAACTGTTAACATCACTTGGGAATCCTTTGTGTTTCTGTATGCATCTTTTTTTTTTTAACCGATCTTGTCTGTTTTTAACCGTTCTATGCTTTTGCTTGGCCTTGTCTCTGTTTTTCATGTCATGTCCTCTCGGTAGGTAATAGCAAAAAGAATGCCTAGAGAGTCGGATCCCTTTCGTCAGTATGTGGAAGCTGTGGAGAACAGCAAGTGGAGGTGCAGGTTTTGCGGCAACAAATATGGCGGAGGTGCTACAAGGATCCGGGCGCACCTCGCTGGAAAGCCGCGCTATGGTATCAAGGACTGTGAGAAAGTTGATGATCGTGTGAAAGAAGATGCCCGGCAGACATTTAATGGTGAAGGCAGCATGTTGGCTGTAAGCACGGGAGGCACATCGGGGGAAGGAACGGAAAGAACAGCTTTTGGCCCTAGTCAAATTGTATTCCAAGGTGACGACGCGTCGAATCCCAATGACACGCAGAACTCGAATCAACCCGGGAGCGCACCACAGCAACCATCTTGCTATTGGCTGACCGGAACCGGCACTGCTTCAGCATATCCTCAGTATCAAGTGTCTTTGCCTCCTGGTGATATGCCTCTGGATAATCTAGATACCACCCAGCAACCCGATCTATCGAACCGTGGGTTTGATGCAGCAAGTGGAAATGAAATGGCTTCATCTCTCCAGGAAATTCCGATGTACTCGCCGGCTTTATCGTCTCGTGATCCACGTGAGCTACCAGCGCCTCTTGAGCAACTAACTCATCTTGAATCAGGGAGGGAACAACAAAATTCAGGAGGGCTATCATCGTTCCCAAATGATCAGGTCCTTGGCAACAGCAGTATGTCAAATTGGCTGCAGGAGTTCACTGGAGGTGATGTTTTACCCACTCCTCTACTCAGTAACATAACTAAGACCAGCATTCCCCAATATTCAAATGAACAATATCTAATAAGCTTTGACGAACAATTTGCAGATGGAATCACTTCAGATTCACCGGTATGTTCAACAGACTTGTCAAATCTTCTTCACTCTCTGCCAGAGAATCTTCTCGAATCTCGTGATGTAATTGTAAACACTTTCGAGGAAATACAAATCAATGAACTGCATAGTCCAACCGTGGGATCATCCCTACAAATTGATTCACCTCTTGATGTGGACGGTGCAAATCATTTGCAGGATTGTGGTCAACCGTGTGCAGCGGAAGTGATTCCTGTACGCAGCAACACAAGTCCGACCGACACTGTCCAGCATCCTGGTCAGCTTCCCCCAAGGTGTGACAAGGAAGATGGGGATGATACCCATCGGTCTCCTTCGCGAACCCCAATGGACATAGATCCCTCCACTGCATCACAGCATACAAGTGACTCTCACATTTTCGAGGCAACAATCGTTGATTCGCTAGTTCCAGAAGCGTCAACAAATACAATAGGCCCATCATCATCGCACGGTGTGTCTGGATTATTCTACATTGCTACTATGGTTCCGTTAGATCCATAAATATACCCAGATTATTTTATCGAAATCTAACGTATGATGTGTTTTTAAGCAAGATATCAACGGGGGTTCTCCAATCTCCGTATGTCCAATATCACTTCCTTTTTATTGCACCGTTTCTTTCTATCAAAATATTTAGCTTTTGCCGATGTTGATTTTCACCGTAGATATTTTGTTTTACCTGGACCCATGGCTTGATTTGGAAGTCCCAATTGTTGATTGATCTTACAATTGAATATTTTATTGCAAGCAGCTTTGGTGCCCCCTCAATGTCAAAGTGTTCCACATCAATCCATTAATCTCAAGACAGTACATCAGAATCCAACCGTGCCATCATTACGGAAAAACCATTTAGTCACATGTCAAGCTGTAATGGACATGGATCCATGTATGCCATCATCATCACAAGCTCCAAATAATGCTCCTTCACCACCTCAGATTCTACCTTGTGGCTCATCATCATTAGCAGGTCTATGGTTCATACAAAAATTAATGCTTGTGTATCACAATGTTACATTATTATGGGGTAGCAAGGATGCTATCATGAGGCTCTAACTAATGAAATTTTTAAATTGCAGGCTTAGATAGGAATGAGGGTGCGCCAATGACGAGTCATCCAAACCCAGGCAACAACTTTGAAGAGAATATAGCTTTGAAAAGAAAACTAGAACTACTCTATAGAAAAGAAGCTAGCATAAGGGATGAGTTAGAATTTGCCGCATCTCTATCCCTAAAGAAGCCGAGAATGGAAGTTGCGAATTGGTTTCTGAACGTGGATAAGCTTAGAAATGATTGTATTGAAGCAGCAAGTGAGGATTGTTTGCCACTACATCAACAAGTGGATATACTAATGCGTGAAGCAGAAGACCGGAAAAGACAAGGCAAAGGACTATTTGAGGTAAGAGAGACCAAAGTCATTAAATTGTTAGAAGAAAAGATGGTGGGAGAGGCATTTCAGAAAAATACTACAAAGATTTTGGAGTACCTAGTGGGGAATCAAATATCCCAATTAGGCATTTATGGAATGGGGGGTGTTGGTAAAACGACTATTATGGTGCATGTACATAATAGACTCCTCGAAAAAGCAAACTATGGCCACGTGATATGGATTACCGTGTCACAAGATTTCAACATACAAAGCTTGCAAGACACCCTTGGGACGGAACTAGGTTTGGGCATACTACAAGAAAAGGATGTGAGGAAACGAGCAGCAATGTTGTGCGATTGTTTAACGAAAAGAGGCAAATCTACAATAATCCTCGATGATGTGTGGGAACGCTTTGATCTTAAAGAGGTGGGAATCCCAGTAAGAGCAGATGGCATTAAGTTGGTCTTAACCACTCGATCCTTTGAGGTATGCCGCCAGATGCGTTGTCAAGAAATGATAAAAATTGAACCTCTATCCCATATATAAGCCGAGAGATTATTTTTGGAGGAGCTTGGATCTGAAGTGGCCCTTAATTTGGAAACTAAATCAGTTGTGAAGTCCATTGTTGAAGAATGTGCAGGCTTGCCACTTGCGATCATCACGATGGCAAGAAGCATGCAAGGAGTGACCAATGTGTTTGAATGGAAGGATTGCTTGGAGAAATTGAGAGAATCAGATTTGGGGCAAACAGATATGGAAAAGGAGGTCTTAATGAAACTAGAATTCAGTTACAATCGCCTTAGTAATCATGAAGTTCAACAGTGTTTCTTATCTTGTGCACTTTATCCAGAAGATACAAATATTGATAAGTTCGAGTTAATAGAACTCTTCATCGACCAAGGATTGATTGGTCGATTGAACACGAGGGAGAAACAATATGATAGAGGCCTCACCATACTGAACAAACTAGAAAATGTTTGCCTATTGGAAGATCATGGGAGAAAGATGAAGATGCACGATTTGATTAGAGACATGGCATTGTACGTCATGAGTGTGACTTCACTTGTAAAAGCAGGAAAGGGGTTGAAGAGGATACCATCTGAGGAATATTGGACAGATGCTTTGGAGAAAGTTTCTCTGATGAAGAATAAAATTGGACAATTTCCCTTGAACATATCACCGAATGGTCCTAAACTATCAATTTTTCTATTGAATGCAAACGTCTGGTGGGGTCATATGGTCATCCCTGATTCTTTCTTCAAACAATTACGGGCGCTAAAGGTTCTAAAACTGAGTCAATGTTCCCACCTAAGAGAACTTCCAGATTCCATTTCGGACTTGGTAAACTTGAGAGCACTATTGCTTAGAGAATGTGTGAAATTGCGCCGTATTCCTTATTTAGGGAAGCTCAAATCTTTGAGAAAGTTGGACATTTTTTGCTGTTATTCGGTTGAAGCGCTCGAGGGTCTGGAAATGTTGGTGAACTTGAGATACCTTGACCTATTTCATACAGGCATAAAGAGATTACCCAAAGGAACATTGGGGACTTTGTTAAACTTGCAATATCTTAAAGTCGAGGTAGTAAATGGAGAAGACATTACAGAATTGGGGGCATTGGAGACACTTGTGTGCCACTTTGAAGATGCGGATGGTTTCAACAAGTTTGCGAGGGCGGCTAGTAAGCGGAGGAACAACCCTCGCTATTACTACCTCGACGTCATTGAAGAAGCAACGGAGATTTATGTGAGAGCAAGTGGTGATGCTCGATTTGGGAAATATGAGAGGAGTGTTTACATTCAGACGTGGAGTCATGCTATTGTGAGCGCGGGAGGGGAATGCAGCGGCATTTGTATTTTGATTCCCCAAGATGTGCAGAACTTGACATGGACAAAAGGCGTCGGTACAACAAAATTGTCCGACATGGGTCCGCTTGAAAACCTTGAGGTGTTAACTATGGTACTATTGAAAAACTTGCGGGTCCTCTGTGGAGGGCAAGATGAAGAAATAATCGACATCCATGACTCCCTTGCCCCAGCCCCAACCCCTACCCCTCCCCTCTTCCCAAGCCTTAGGGATTTGGAAATACGTCAATGTCCGAAACTGAAGTATCTCTTTGGGCATGGGCCTAAATTCTACCTTCCACATCTACGAAAGATTAAAATAAGTGACTGTGAGGAAATGGTCGGGATAATGGTTGCAGTTACATCACCACCACCGCATCCGCCTCCAGCCTTCCCTAGTCTAGAAGTGATTTCTATTCGGTGGTGTGGTAAAATGAAGAGAGTGGTGGAATCTGAGTGGCTGCCCGACATCCCTAATCTAAGAGGAATTACGGTATTCCGTTGTGAGAATATGGAGGAGATAATAGGAGGTCCTCCCCCATACATGCCAGTTGAAGAGATTTCTCTCGAATCTCTGGTGCTAGAAGATTGTGATAACATGAGAAAGTTGTTTCCGCATGAGTGGATGCTCCATCTTCGAAATCTTCAAACTATCCAAGTCTTTTCCTGCCATGGAATGGTGGAGATGATTAGCGGAGCGGGACAAGGCCAAGAAGGAAGTATAACGACTCTCGTAAACAACGCCCCTTCATCCTTCCAGTCCTCAATTTCGCTCCCAAAGCTGAAGCGCTTGCGGCTTCGCGATCTACCCCAGCTGAAGAGCATATGTGAAGTCCCGATAACTTGCGATTCCATGAAAAGTTTGGAGGTGTCCAAATGCCCAGAATTGGATATGATTCCTTTGCAATTGCAATTACGTGATATTGAGGACCTTCCATATATTAGGGTGGACGGTGAGGAAAAGTGGAAGACGCTGATATGGGATAATCCCGATGCTCAGGCTATTCTTCAATCTCGTCTCCTTTTCCGTGGCAGTTACTGTGTTCTAGAAAGCTGACGCAATTCACGTGAGTAATCGATATAATTTACTTCATTCCTTAAAAATCGTTATGAAGATGTAGCTCTTCTTTTTATAGTCGTGCATCTATAGAGACTAGGATTAGAACTAACACTGGATTTTGCAGAATTAACCACGAGTGGAAGTGAATCCTCCGATGCTGCCTTCGAAGAGGTCTGCTGAAAGGCCTTCAGCTGCTATTTTAATTACCGAAGCATGCTTTCCCGCAAGCTCGAGTTGCCATATGAATTACTTTCTTCGTACGCCGTACTTCGTTGCCAATATGAATTACTTTCTTAATGCCCTGTCTGTGACTCCATGAGCAAGCTTGACGCTGTTTCTGTTCCACTTGTTAATGATGTGTGTGTTTGTAATTCATGCCAAGCGCATGCGCGTTGTTCAAACTTGCATTGCTGCAGTTTATTGATATATAAAAACATCTGGGATCGTCCTGTTATTGAGAACAAATTGAAATCAAACTGTTGATATTTTAGAATCGCTTGCATTGGTCGTCAGGTTCGTGATTTATCTTCAACTAAGCCCTCTCAGATAAATCTGTGAAACTTGTAAGTGTGATAGGTCAGGATAGAGTTCAGCGCCTATAATGCGTTTGATGAAATTCCTAAGTTAGCAGCATGCTTGGCTATTGATTGTTTGTTCATAGCATGTGTGCTTGGTTGTTGTTGATGATTGATATGTATTCATAATCCACGTGGTATCGCTGCTTTGTTTTAGTTTGGATTATTTCTTATTCAACCATGAGATTTCCATAGATCAAACTTGCCTTGGTTTTTTCTTATGCCATTTTTCTGGGTTTGGAAGGTGGGTTCTGAGTAGATGGCTGTTATAGGAAGACAATATTGCTTCGACTCTGTCTTGGGTTAATTTGACTACGCAGTTCAGAGAAGATGACTAGAGCTGGAAGATGAAATTTGTTTCAACTTTGTTGTAATTGCCCGCCAAGTGTTCGTGAAAATTTCTCAAAGGAATGTTACTTGAGAGTTTGAAAGTTTCAGCGTATAGTTAAAGTCAGTTGTAAATCAGAATGTTCATAAAGCCTCCCTATTTCAGCGTCTAGAATATATTTGATACTTCGCACTGTTCAAGATGCTGGTTAGTTTGGGTCCAAATACTTGCTCGTCTTATGCATGCAACCATATTCACAGGGAGAGCAATCTATGGTGCGGTTTTGTTTATCAATAAGTTTACGACCCAAAACCCATCTATATTTAACCCAAAACCAGAGCTCGAACTCGTTTCATGATTTATATATGGCCCGGGCCAAATTTTCACCACCCCTTTCATGCTCCTGTTCATAACCCGATACTCGAACTCTCTCACTAACTCGACGAGTCAATTCATGAAGTTGTTTATTCTTCAAAGGTAATAATTTAAGGAGAGAAAATGCTAAAAAAAATGAATCCCGAGTTTGCTCAGGTATCAATCGGATATTAGCCAAGGTTGATTATGAGTCAAGAAATGTGCATTGCAATTAAATGAATCAATTTGGGTCGTACCATTTATGACCCAATCCCAATCCTACCCTACTCACTCGTTTGACGGGCCTACGGATACATTGCGGGGCAAGAGGCAAGGTGGAGCTAGCATTAGCCCTGCCCTGTCCCATGAATCCACCCCGAACGTGTAGTTTTCATTGTATATAAATAAAAACAAATATAGATATGAAAAGGACTTTTAAGAACAATCTCTTCTTCTCACTAGCCTTGTTTTCATAGGAGATGCAAGTTTGAAAGTTTTCTAGGTAAGCAACGCGGGACAATCGTTTCCCATGTATTCCGTCTTCAAATTGTTTCGAATCCACAGTTTGTGATATTTAGAGCTTGTTTGACTCAATAAAATCAGTTCACGAGTTTATTCCTTTTCAAAACCTGCCCATGAAGCCATTTCTTAGTATTACTCTATCTTTTTACATACTAATAATAATAATAATAATAATAATAATAATAATAATGAAAAGTGCCAAATATAATGCTAAACGAATGCCAAATATAATGCGGTGCTCCATGAGAATTCGTTGTCCCGAGAAGAGGGAACTACCTTACCTCCCACCTCAGCCCTCATAGGGAAGGGGGCATGTTTTTCGCCTCGCCACTGGCCCATCCCCATGAATTACGTGATTTGAGAGTATAGTTATCATAATGCATTTCGTGCACGTGTGAAGTGACCGTTACCTTTTTAGTTTTTGACTCTTTTTGTTTTGCAAATTTTGCCGTTTACGTAATGACTTTTTCGAAATGTTAGGCGTTTTAAATTCTCTCAATTTATAGGTCTTCATGTGCAGATTCACATATAATTTTTTTCATGAATTTTTGAACTTCGAATAATATTTTATACTCCAACGGAGAAAATAAAAATACAATTACTTTGGTAATCCAATTATTCGGGTCAAACATATATATATATATATATTCGATAACCACGTTCATCCAACGTGACAATAATGACAAATTTTCTATTTGCATAATTTCAAAAGATCTCGTGGTGCTACAACGGACAATAACATGCACAGACGGTGGACTCTTAAAAGTAATCCATCATTTTTCCATCGTACACATCCAATCTTCAAAGGCAAATCCCATGATCCACTAATCACGATCCACGTGGAAATACAAAGCAAAAAATATTATTGTTAAACAAATTCTTAAAAAATAAAAAATAAAAGAGAAGAAGAGGAAATGGAGAGGAGAGGCCGATGGATGACCATAATGACCTGACCTGATATGAGCCGCCACCCGGTCGAGGAAGTTGACGCCGGTCGTCATCACCAGATTCAACACCCACGCGCTCCTCGTCGCTGCGA
Organism: Syzygium jambos; assembly: GCA_031216235.1. NCBI lineage: Eukaryota > Viridiplantae > Streptophyta > Magnoliopsida > Myrtales > Myrtaceae > Syzygium > Syzygium jambos. Next base: position 2,340,347 of record CM062221.1, read on the forward strand.
ATCTCTGTCCTAACCGAACCCCTCGGCACGCAGCGAGGGGCAGACATGTAAACTCGCACGATGCCGTCGGACCGAAGAAGCCGAACACTTTGCACCGAAGTAACTGCACCCATAGGCGTCCCAAACAAAAAGCACACACTTTAAGAGGCACGACCGGGTGGGGCTAGTATCAGCCCTGCCTTGGCCCATCCTGTGAATGCGCTCTGTTTGTGTAGTTTTCATTGTATATAAATAAAAACAAATATAGATGGAAAAAGGACTTTTAGTCAATGAAAGATATTTTTGCTATCGACAACAATTTGCGTCTAAATAATTTCATGGACAATGAAAATATTTTTTACTCATTCATTAATTCATTTTTGTAAGCGATGCAAGCTCACTTTTAAGAAAATATTTTGTAAATTATTCATTTTTAGCGAAACAAACAGAGCCTAAGAACGATCTCTTCTTCTTACGAATCTTGTTTTTACAAGAGATTCAAGTTTGAAAGTTTTCTAGGTAAGCAACGTGGGACAATTGTTTTCCATGTATTTCGTCTTCAAACTGTTTCACATCCACAATTTTGGGCCTAATTCAAACTTTCTTTTTTATCTAAGAGAAAATCTCAAACTTTAGGTTCTGTTGCAAATATGCCCTGGGCATTTTTTTTGTCTTAGAAAAAAAAAACTTAGAACTTTAGGTCTAGTCTCAAATTTGCCATGAATTTTGCTTTGTCTAAAAAATTTCATGGTAGATTTTGGAATAAACCTAAAGTTTGAGGTTTTTTTTTTTAGGGATAGTGACACAAATAATCCCTGAATTTTGGTCCAATGTACAATTTGGTCCATGAACTTTTAATTTGTTTAATGTAGCCCTCAACTTACTTTAATGTTCAATGTGGTCCTTGAGCTTTTAATTTGTTTAATGTGATCCCTGGACTTTTGATACATGTTCAATTTAGTTCATGAACTATATGAAAATGTTCAATATAGTCCATGAACTTGGATTGATGGAAGGACTACACGCAATTTATAGGTATTCACGCGCATATTTACATATCGTTATTTTCATAAATTTTAATCTTTGAATAAAATTTTATATTACAACGGAGAGTATAAAAATACAATTTACCTAGGCACGATTTGCGTAATCCAATTATTCGGGTGAAACATATATTTTCGATGTCCATGATTCATTCAACACAATAATAATGACAAAGTATCTATTTGTACACGCTTTAAAGCTCCGGCTGTCGTTCGCTGCACTCGAGCCCAGATCGAATCCATTGCAATTGCCACGCGTGCAGCCACAGTTGGGCACCAGCCGGAGAGTCTGCGGCCTCAGCCGTCGTGCGGTGAAGCTCGCCGGGCTTACCGTGAGCGCGAGGCCATCTTAGGACTGCTTCCTTATTTATGATATTTTCTTCAAAAATTTCAGTAGCTTTCCTGCTCCACCAGCTCCACCAGCTGCAGCATCAACCCCCATTTCGCTTCTATCTCTCTTCCTCTCTGCGTGTGCCGGCAATTGTATAAGACGTTCCTGGTGTCAAAAATGGTGGTTGTGGCGTCTTTTCTTGACTTGGTTGTGGCTTTGCATCAGGAATGCTGGGTGGTGCTGGTGCGTTCGGGGGTAGCGCGCTGGGCAGGTAATTGCAGATCTGGCTTAGTCTTGAGCTACATTGGTGATTTTTGTTTCGCGGTTTCGAGCTGGAAGCTTTGTTTTTGTGGGGTTGTGTTTCGGCTTCTGGGTTGGATTCGCTTTTTCAATTTGATTGATTTGGTCGACACTGGTGCGTGGTTAACCTGGATTTGCCGGGTTGTGCTCTACTGAGCTCCATTTGGTGTATCCTTGCCTTATTTAGGGGTCACTTGTCTGCTTCTGGTTTCTAAATCGCACCAAAGATAGTAAATTTGTTTTGTACGTGCGGTGAGCTCTTCGGTAGATGAGTGATAGTATTTATAGTGGTAGTGCCATAACTGCTTTTGAGCAGTTCTCAAGCGTTATATCCATGTTCTTCCATCTTTGTGGATTCCGTGCCCATATTCCCATGACGCCACTATCCTATTCTCGGACGGTTGCTCCTCCAAAAACGCATGCCAGTTGTTCCACGACCTCAATTGCCTTGTGTCCCCAGTGACTTTGAACTGGTAACCATATTTCGAGGCTCCACATGTATTCAGTCTTCTTCTAGCACCTTGACAACTTACCGATCTTATCAATACTCATGTCCATCTTTGTTAATCACTCGTCGCCGTATATCAGCAACCGATCGAGGGTGAACATCGACGTGTGCTAATATCGATGTCAATCTTAATAATTGTAGACAATGCATCACGTGGACGGTAATATCCATGCATTAGCCCAATGCTCATCCATGCCGACGACTCGGTCATTTCTCGGTGTACACGGATTCGATAGATCGGATATGACATCTCGTATTGTACATATATGATTTTCAGAGATTTGTGTGTATTGACATTGAGTCCGAATTCATATTAGGTTTCTAGATTCACACGGTGTGGATGCTTTCGACGGGAGTCTTGCTTAAAGCAACTCGGTGAAAAGTGGCCTCCCTTTCTGTTCCTTGTGTGTTTTCACACTACTAATTTCCTTCATTCACACACGCATGAATGTCCGTGTCGAAAGTGGCCCCAAGTCGATTGTTTCGGTCATCCGGAAGGAGGGAGCGGCAAGGACTTGGAATTCGGAGAGCGGACGACCGCTTCCGAAAACTTTTATAGGAATTCCCCGCTTAAATTCGCCTTGGAAAATTCAGGGTCGGGTCGCGTAACATGTCGGTTCGCTAGAATTCGTCATCTTATCATAAAGGATCTATGATATTGAATGCAAAAGAATGCGATAGAGATCGAGAATGTAGCGTTATAAATGTACTTTTATTCGGAGTCAAATTACTGGCGGATTTGATTACTAATTTTCATGAAAATGTGCATGAGGCCTTTGAGCGAAAAATTTAGGCTTCTAACAATAATTCTTCTTAAATACTAGCAAGTTAACGTTTCTTTTTAAATCACCGGGGCGAAATTTTAACTTTATTTTATTCAAATAACCATATTTTAACGTTCAATAATAGCTTTCCACCTCATTTGGTACGCTGCTTTTTTAAAATCTTTATATAATTTGTACTATTTCGGGCTCCATGGTTTCTTGGCTGCACTTGCACATCACTTTCCTTACGGCCGAGAGCTGGAATGGGACTCAAAAGCGAACGCGTTGTCTCGAGTAAGACCGTCGCCCACTCCTTTCGACCCCAAAGAGATGGAAGACCATTACCCTGAACTCTTGATGCTCCTGTGGATCCATGCTCAATGTGTAAGGGCTGCTTGAGATTCTCCTTCCATGGTGCGTTCTCCTGCTTGGATAATCCAGAAGTTCTCCTCCTTTTTTTTTCGATGAGTATCATCTAATTTGCCTTTGTTGATTTCCTCTGTGTAGATCCCGTGCGTCTCTCTCTACTTGTGCTTTTGCTCCTGGTGGAAATAAGGAGAGAGATCTCTGTACTTTGGGCATACACAACTCTGGTGGTTTGGCTCCGTTAGGAGGAGGATTCAAGGATTTTGCATCGGTATCAAGTCTATCTGGTCAGCTAACTGTTAACATGACTTGGGAATGCTTTGTGTTTCTGTATGCATCTTTTCTTTCCTTTTTTTTTTTTATCGATCTTATCTGTTTTTAACCGTTCTATGCTTTTGCTTGGCCTTGTCTCTGTTTTTCATGTCATGTCCTCTCGGTAGGTAATAGCAAAAAGAATGCCTAGAGAGTCGGATCCCTTTCGTCAGTATGTGGAAGCTGTGGAGAACAGCAAGTGGAGGTGCAGGTTTTGCGGCAACAAATATGGCGGAGGTGCTACAAGGATCCGGGCGCACCTCGCTGGAATGCCGCGCTATGGTATCAAGGACTGTGAGAAAGTTGATGATCGTGTGAAAGAAGATGCCCGGCAGACATTTAATGGTGAAGGCAGCATGTTGGCTGTAAGCACGGGAGGCACATCGGGGGAAGGAACGGAAAGAACAGCTTTTGGCCCTAGTCAAATTGTATTCCAAGGTGACGACGCGTCGAATCCCAATGACACGCAGAACTCGAATCAACCCGGGAGCGCACCACAGCAACCATCTTGCTATTGGCTGACCGGAACCGGCACTGCTTCAGCATATCCTCAGTATCAAGTGTCTTTGCCTCCTGGTGATATGCCTCTGGATAATCTAGATACCACCCAGCAACCCGATCTATCGAACCGTGGGTTTGATGCAGCAAGTGGAAATGAAATAGCTTCATCTCTCCAGGAAATTCCGATGTACTCGCCGGCTTTATCGTCTCGTGATCCACGTGAGCTACCAGCGCCTCTTGAGCAACTAACTCATCTTGAATCAGGGAGGGAACAACAAAATTCAGGAGGGCTATCTGTTAGATGTATGCCCTAAAGTTGTCATGTAATAGTTACATGTTAGGGATTTAAGTTGTATTTTCAAATTTATTATTTATTTAATGGCAATGACGTATTCATTCATTTATCCAATTATTTAAATATATGAATGATTCCATAAGATCAGTTGTGACTGGACCTATTCTTGAGACGTTAAGAATATGTGTGACAGGTTCACAGTTAGACTGAATCTTTAAATTGTTCTCGGTCGATGGATCATTGAGTGGATATCAATAATCCTGTTGAGACCGGTGTGTTCTTAGCTTCATCATTAAGTATTGGATATTTAAGGGAATGACGAGTCACGAGTCATTGGGTATTATGATACCCGAGCTAGAACACAGGTGTTTGTATCAGACAAGTTCACTGAACGTGACACGCATATATCGATTAGCAACATGGAAGCTTTTAGCGTGGCCAATGTCTAATCGTTCATGCTCTGGTCTTGTGTAAATAATCCTTAGACCTGAGGCACAGTGTTGACTTGTGTGTTGGATGGCTATGGTTCACATGTGCACATATTGCTGGTTCGTTGATCCGTCTCTGTACTTGATGGCCATAGTTCGTTCACATACGAAGTTATACGTGTGCGCAAAATGGAATCTGTCTCCTTGTTATACGCAAGGTACTATAATGATGTCCTATGCAATCTAATCTTGACATTGCATTAAAATCCTCGGCCGGGGTTGTAACCGAGAATGAACTGTTCATGTCTCATATAAAGTGCATATCAATTAGATTTGTGCATATGATCGAATTGGTGACTTGACAAATATTCCATGGTTTTTGTTCGATCGGGACATAGTAAGGCAGAGGGATTGAATTACACCGTAACCAAAGCTGACAGGTTCATTATGTTCTTAAAACATTCACACTGTTTGGGTAGCCATGACATATTGCTAGATGTCAATCATGGCTTGTAGGACCTAGAGGTTGATCGGGACAATCAATTCTCTTGAGAGTACTAACGTGTTAGTGCAAGTCCTACTACTAGATTAGTGATGAACCTAGGGATGTCACACACCATAACCAATTTAGAATGACGTTGTACGGAGGATGCAATATTGCAAATATGTTTGCAATTATAGCAATTGATTAGTGAGATTGTAATTAAATTAAATGTGATTTAATTTCATTTTATTTTCAGTCATGAGCGTGCGTGCATATGATGCACATACAAATCTAAAGTGGACACATATTAATGTGCCAAATGATCTTGCACTCTTAATTTTATAAAATTATATTAATTAAAAGTGCACACGGTCAACAAATGTTGACCGTGTGCAGTACACGATCAGCTCCTTGCTGATCGTGTCTTTTACTTTAAAAAAAAAAAAGATGATGATGGTGGTGCATGCACACGGTCAGCAGTTGACCGTGTGCATCACCCACGGTCAGCAATTGTTGCTGACCGTGGGCTTCGTCCACGACCAGCAACCGTTGCTGGTCGTGTGCTATATACACACACGATCAGCGACGGTTGCTGATCGTGAAGAGAGTCCCTTGCGATCAGCAACTGTTGCTGATCGCACAAAAATAAAACATAATGATCAGCAACAGTTGCTGAGTAAGAACAAGAGAAAAACAGAAAAGAAAGAGTGCAAGATGCGTTCGTGAGAGTTAAGAAAATACGTTTTCTCTCTTCCGAAGTCGCGACTGAAATATCAAGAGTGCGGGGAATTGTTGCCACAAGATTGCTAGCACAATTCTATTGGTGATTATCCGCAAGTTCTTCCTTCCGTTCGTCGTGCGATTGGTGGTGTGTCTGAACTAGAGGTCCGACGCTTGTGGGGCTTGAACTGAAGAACATCCGAACCGAAATCGTTTTGGGCACGCTACGAAAGGTAATTCGTTTAACCCCCTATGATCTTTCCGATTTTTGATTGAAACGCACGAACAACGCCTTTGGAGATACATGTATGGTTATATCTTTCCGCTGCGTTTATATTTAATTTAACTATGCATGTTCCATAGAAAACCAACACTATCATCGTTCCCAAATGATCAGGTCCTTGGCAACAGCAGTATGTCAAATTGGCTGTAGGAGTTCACTGGAGGTGATGTTTTACCCACTCCTCTACTCAGTAACATAACTACGACCAGCATTCCCCAATATTCAAATGAACAATATCTAATAAGCTTTGACGAACAATTTGCAGATGGAATCACTTCAGATTCACCGGTATGTTCAACAGACTTGTCAAATCTTCTTCACTCTCTGCCAGAGAATCTTCTCGAATCTCGTGATGCAATTGTAAACACTTTCGAGGAAATACAAATCAATGAACTGCATAGTCCAACCGTGGGATCATCGCTAAAAATTGATTCATCTCTTGATGTGGACGGTGCAAATCATTTGCAGGATTGTGGTCAACCGTGTGCAGCGGAAGTGATTCCTGTACGCAGCAACACAAGTCCGACCGACACTGTCCAGCATCCTGGTCAGCTTCCCCCAAGGTGTGACAATGAAGATGGGGATGACACTCGTCGGTTGCCTTGGCGAACTCCAATGGACATAGATCCCTCCACTGCATCACAGCATGCAAGTGACTCACATTTTCGAGGCAACAATCGTTGATTCGCTAGTTCCAGAAGCGTCAACAAATACAATAGGCCCATCATCATCCCACGGTGTGTCTGGATTATTCTACATTGCTACTATGGTTCCGTTAGATCCATAAATATACCCAGATTATTTTATCGAAATCTAACGTATGATGTGTTTTTAAGCAAGATATCAACGGGGGTTCTCCAATCTCCGTATATCCAATATCACTTCCTTTTTATTGCACCGTTTCTTCCTATCAAAATATTTAGCTTTTGCCGATGTTGATTTTCACTGTAGATATTTTGTTTTACCTGGACCCATGGCTTGATTTGGAAGTCCCAATTGTTGATTGATCTTACAATTGAATATTTTATTGCAAGCAGCTTCGGTGCCCCCTCAATTTCAAAGTGTTCCACATCAATCCATTAATCTCAAGACAGTACATCAGAATCCAACCGTGCCATCATTACGGAAAAACCATTTAGTCACATGTCAAGCTGTAATGGACATGGATCCATGTATGCCATCATCATCACAAGCTCCAAATAATGCTCCTTCACCACCTCAGATTCTACCTTGTGGCCCATCATCATTAGCAGGTCTATGGTTCATTACAAAAATTAATGCTTGTGTATCACAATGTTACATTATTATGGGGTAGCAAGGATGCTATCACGAGGCTCTAACTAATGAAATTTTTAAATTGCAGGCTTAGATAGGAATGAGGGTGCGCCAATGACGAGTCATCCAAACCCAGGCAACAACTTTGAAGAGAATATAGCTTTGAAAAGAAAACTAGAACTACTCTATAGAAAAGAAGCTAGCATAAGGGATGAGTTAGAATTTGCCGCATCTCTATCCCTAAAGAAGCCGAGAATGGAAGTTGCGAATTGGTTGGTTAACGTGGATAAGCTTAGAAATGATTGTATTGAAGCAGCAAGTGAGGATTGTTTGCCACTACATCAACAAGTGGATATACTAATGCGTGAAGCAGAAGACCGGAAAAGACAAGGCAAAGGACTAATTGAGGTAAGAGAGACCAAAGTCATTAAATTGTTAGAAGAAAAGATGGTGGGAGAGGCATTTCAGAAAAATGCTACAAAGATTTTTGAGTACCTAGTGGGGAATCAAATATCCCAATTAGGCATTTATGGAATGGGGGGTGTTGGTAAAACGACTATTATGGTGCATGTACATAATAGACTCCTCGAAAAAGAAAACTATGGCCACATGATATGGATTACGGTGTCACAAGATTTCAACATACAAAGCCTGCAGGACACCCTTGGGACGGGACTAGGTTTGGACATACTAAAAGAAAAGGATGTGAGGAAACGAGCAGCAATGTTGTGCGATTGTTTAACAAAAAGAGGCAAATCTACAATAATCCTCGATGATGTGTGGGAACGCTTTGATCTTAAAGAGGTGGGAATCCCAATAAGAGAAGATGGCATTAAGTTGGTCTTAACCACTCGATCCTTGGAGGTATGCCGCCAGATGCGTTGTCAAGAAATGATAAAAATTGAACCTCTTTCTCATATAGAAGCCGAGAGTTTATTTTTGGAGGAGCTTGGATCTGAAGTGGCCCTTAATTTGGAAACTAAAGCGGTTGTGAAGTCCATTGTTGAAGAATGTGCAGGCTTGCCGCTTGCGATCATCACGATGGCAAGAAGCATGCAAGGAGTGACCGATGTGTTTGAATGGAAGGATTGCTTGGAGAAATTGAGAGAATCACATATGGGGCAAACGGATATGGAAAAGGAGGTCTTAATGAAACTAGAATTCAGTTACAATCGCCTTAGTAATCATGAAGTTCAACAATGTTTTTTATCTTGTGCACTTTATCCAGAAGATACAAATATTGATAAGTTCGAGTTAATAGAACTCTTCATCGACCAAGGATTGATTGGTCGATTGAACACGAGGGAGAAACAATATGATAGAGGCCTCACCATACTGAACAAACTGGAAAATGTTTGCCTATTGGAAGATCATGGGAGTAAGATGAAGATGCACGATTTGATTAGAGACATGGCATTCTACGTCATGAGTGCGACTTCACTTGTAAAAGCAGGAAAGGGGTTGGGGAGGATACCATCTGAGGAATATTGGACGGATGCTTTGGAGAAAGTTTCTCTGATGAAGAATAAAATTGGACAATTTCCCTTGAACATATCACCGAATGGTCCTAAACTATCAATTTTTCTATTGAATGCAAACTTCTCATGGGGTGATATGGTCATCCCTGATTCTTTCTTCAAACAATTATGGAGGCTAAAGGTTCTAAACCTGAGTCAATGTTCCCACCTAAGAGAACTTCCAGATTCCATTTCGGACTTGGTAAACTTGAGAGCACTATTGCTTAGGGAATGTGAGCAATTGCGCCATATTCCTTATTTAGGGAAGCTCAAATCTTTGAGAAAGTTGGACATTTTTGGCTGTTATATGGTTGAAGTGCTCAAGGGTCTGGAAATGCTGGTGAACTTGAGATATTTTGACCTATGTGGTACACGCATAAAGAGATTACCCAAAGGAACATTGGGGGCTTTGTTAAATTTGCAATATCTTAAAGTCAAGGTAGTAAATGAAGAAATTACAGAATTGGGGGCATTGGAGACACTTGAGTGCTACTTTAAAGATGTGGATGGTTTCAACAAGTTTGCGAGGGCGACTAGTAAGCAGAGGAATAACCCTCGCTATTACTACCTCAACGTCAGTCAAGAAGCAACGGAGATTTATGTGAAAGCAAGTGGTGATGCTCGATTTGGGAATCATGAGAGGAGTGTTTACATTGAGACGTGGAGTCATGCTATTGTGAGCGCGGGAGGGGAATGCAGCGGCATTTGTATTTTAATTCCCCAAGATGTGCAGAACTTGACATGGACAAAAGGCATCGGTACAACAAAATTGTCCGACATGGGTCCGCTTGAAAACCTTGAGGTGTTAACTATTGCACTATTGAAAAACTTGCGGGTGCTCTGTGGAGGGCAAGATGAAGAAATAATCGACATCCATGACTCCCTTGCCCCAGCCCCAACCCCTACCCCTTCCCTCTTCCCAAGCCTTAGGGATTTGGAAATACGTCAATGTCCGAAACTGAAGTATCTCTTTGGGCATGGGCCTAAATTCTACCTTCCACATCTACGAAAGATTGAAATAAGTGACTGTGAGGAAATGGTCGGGATAATGGTTGCAGTTACATCACCACCACCGCATCCGCCTCCAGCCTTCCCTAGTCTAGAAGTGATTTCTATTGGTGGGTGTGGTAAAATGAAGAGAGTGGTGGAATCTGAGTGGCTGCCCGACATCCCTAATCTAAGAGAAATTGTGATACTCTGTTGTGAGAATATGGAGGAGATAATCGGAGGTCCTCCCCCATACATGCTAGTTGAAGAGATTTCTCTTGAATCTCTGGAGCTAAAAGGTTGTGATAACATGAGAAAGTTGTTTCCGCATGAGTGGATGCTCCATCTTCGAAATCTTCAAACTATCCATGTCTGTTCCTGCCATGGAATGGTGGAGATGATTAGCGGAGCGGGACATGGCCAAGAAGGAAGTATAACGACTCCTGTAAACAACGCCCCTTCATCCTTCCAGTCTTCAATTTCACTCCCAAAGCTGAAGCACTTGCTGCTTCACAATCTACCCCAGCTGAAGAGCATATGTGAAGTCCCAATAACTTGTGACTCCATGGAAATATTGGGGGTGTCCAAATGCCCAGAATTGAACATGATTCCTTTGCAATTGCAATTACGTGATATTGAGGACCTTCCGTATATTGAGGTGGAAGGTGAGGAAAAGTGGAAGACGTTGATATGGGATCATCCCGATGCTCAGGCTATTCTTCAATCTCGTCTCCTTTTCGATGGCAGTTACTGTGTTCTAGGAAGCTGACGCAATTCACGTGAGTAATCGATAAAATTTACTTCATTCCTTAAAAATCGTTATGAAGATGTAGCTCTTCTTTTTATAGTCATGCAGCTATAGAGACTAGGATTAGAACTAACACTGGATTTTGCAGAATAAACCACGAGGGGAAGTGAATCCTCCGATGCTGCCTTCGACGAAGTCTGCTGCTGAAAGGCCTTCAGCTGCTATTTTAATTACCGAAGCATGCTTTCCCGCAAGCTTGAGTTGCCATATGAATTACTTTCTTCGTACGCCGTACTTCGTTGCCAATATGAATTACTTTCTTAATGCCCTGTCTGTGATTCCATAAGCAAGCTTGACGCTGTTTCTCTTCCACTTGTTAATGATGTGTGTGTTTGTAATTCATGCCAAGCGCATGCGCGTTGTTCAAACTTGCATTGCTGCAGTTTATTGATATATAAAAACATCTGGGATGGTCCTGTTATTGGGAACAAATTGAAATCAAACTGTTGATATTTTAGAATCGCTTGCATTGGTCGTCAGGTTCGTGATTTATCTTTAACTCAGCCCTCTCAGATAAATCTGTGAAACCTATAAGTGTGATAGGTCAGGAGAGAGTTCAGCGCCTATAATGCGTTTGATGAAATTCCTAAGTTAGCAGCGTGCTTGGCTATTGATTGTTTGTTCATAGCATGTGTGCTTGGTTGTTGTTGATGGTTGATATGTATTCATAATCCACTTGGTATCGCTGCTTTGTTTTAGTTTGGATTATTTCTTATTCAACCATGAGATTTCCATAGATCAAACTTGCCTTGGTTTTGTCTTATGCCATTTTTCTGGGTTTGGAAGGTGGGTTCTGAGTAGATGGCTGGTATAGGAAGACAATATTGCTTCGACTCTATCTTGGGTTAATTTGACTACGCAGTTCAGAGAAGATGACTAGAGCTGGAAGATGAAATTTGTTTCAACTTTGTTGTAATTGCCCGCCAAGTGTTCGTGAAAATTTCTCAAAGGAATGTTACTTGAGAGTTTGAAAGTTTCAGCGTATAGTTAAAGTCAGTTGTAAATCAGAATGTTCATAAAGCCTCCCTATTTCAGCGTCTAGAATATATTTGATACTTCGCACTGTTCAAGATGCTGGTTAGTTTGGGTCCAAATACTTGCTCGTCTTATGCATGCAACCATATTCACAGGGAGAGCAATCTATGGTGCGGTTTTGTTTATCAATAAGTTTACGACCCAAAACCCATCTATATTTAACCCAAAACCAGAGCTCGAACTCGTTTCATGATTTATATATGGCCCAGGCCAAATTTTCACCACCCCTTTCATGCTCCTGTTCATAACCCGATACTCGAACTCTCTCACTAACTCGACGAGTCAATTCATGAAGTTGTTTATTCTTCAAAGGTAATAATTTAAGGAGAGAAAATGCTAAAAAAAATGAATCCCGAGTTTGCTCAGGTATCAATCGGATATTAGTCAAGGTTGAGTATGAGTCAAGAAATGTGCATTGCAATTAAATGAATCAATTTGGGTTTGACCATTTATGATCCAATCCCAATCCTACCCTATTCACTCGTTTGACGGGCCTACGGATACACTGCGGGGCAAGAGGCAAGGTGGAGCTAGCATTAGCCCTGCCCTGTCCCATGAATCCACCCCGAACGTGTAGTTTTCATTGTATATAAATAAAAACAAATATAGATATGAAAAGGACTTTTAAGAACAATCTCTTCTTCTCACTAGCCTTGTTTTCATAGGAGATGCAAGTTTGAAAGTTTTCTAGGTAAGCAACGCGGGACAATCGTTTCCCATGTATTCCGTCTTCAAATTGTTTCGCATCCACAGTTTGTGATATTTAGAGCTTGTTTGACTCAATAAAATCAGTTCACGAGTTTATTCCTTTTCAAAACCTGCCCATGAAGCCATTTCTTAGTATTACTCTATCTTTTTACATACTAATAATAATAATAATAATAATAATAATAATAATAATGAAAAGTGCCAAATATAATGCTAAACGAATGCCAAATATAATGCGGTGCTCCATGAGAATTCGTTGTCCCGAGAAGAGGGAACTACCTTACCTCCCACCTCAGCCCTCATAGGGAAGGGGGCATGTTTTTCGCCTCGCCACTGGCCCATCCCCATGAATTACGTGATTTGAGAGTATAGTTATCATAATGTATTTCGTGCACGTGTGAAGTGACCGTTACCTTTTTAGTTTTTGACTCTTTTTGTTTTGCAAATTTTGTCGTTTACGTAATGACTTTTTCGAAATGTTAGGCATTTGAAATTCTCTCAATTTATAGGTCTTCATGTGCAGATTCACATATAATTTTTTCATGAATTTTTGAACTTTGAATAATATTTTATACTCCAACGGAGAAAATAAAAATACAATTACTTTGGTAATCCAATTATTCGGGTCAAACATATATATATATATATATATATATATTCGATAACCACGTTCATCCAACGTGACAATAATGACAAATTTTCTATTTGCATAATTTCAAAGGATCTGGTGATACTACAACGGGCAATAACATGCACAGACAGTGGACTCTTAAAAGTAATCCATCATTTTTCCATCGTGCACGTCTATAATCTTCATAACCAAATCCCATGATCCCCTAATCACAATCCACGTGGAAATACAAAGCAGAAAAATATTATTGTTAAACAAAATTTTAAAAAAAATAAAGAAAAGAAGAAAAGGAAATGGAGAGGAGAGGCCGACAGATGTACCATAATGACCCGACCCGATCTGACCCGGCACCCGGCCGAGGCAGTTGACGCCGGTCATCATCACCACCCACGCGCTCCTCGTCGCTGCGAATCTCCGTCCTGACCGAACTCCTCGGCCCACTTGCGGCGACCATCGCCTCCGCGACACGCTCTCCCACTTGCGCCCCCCCCGGCGATCCTCGTCGCGCGTGCCATCCACGCCCTCCGAGCACGAGTCGGGCGGGAGTGAGTCCACCCTGCGGCGAAGGGGCAGACACGTAAATTCGCGCGGTGCCGTCGGACCGAAGAAGCCCAACACTTTGCGCCGAAGTAACTGCACTTTGGTGTCCGAAACAAATGGGGTGTTTGGTTCAGCTTTGGGAAGGGGCTTTGGGCCTCGAAAGCCCCTTCCCAAAATGCTAGACTGTTTGGTTGAGCATTTGGCCTAGCATTGGCCAAATGCTAGCATTCCAAATGCCGAAAGCCCAAGGCTGGTCTAGACCAGCCTTGGGCTTTCAGCATTCCACGAATGCTACTGTTCCTATTTTTTTTTTTTTTTTTAGTTGTCTTCTTCGGGCAGAGACTGCCGCCGGCGAGGGAGAACGGCCGGCGAGCCAGATCCGCCGCCGCCGGCGGTCGCCCGAGGCCAGGCGACCCTCGGCGGGGGTCGCACGACCGCCTGGGTCGCGCGACGGCCGCCTGGGTCGCGCGACCCCCGCCGAGGGTCGCCTGGCCTTGGGCGACCGCCGACGGCGGCGGATCTGGCTCGCCGGGGGTCGCCTGACCTCGGGCTCCGGCGGCCGGCTCCGGCGATGGGTAAGTTTTGTTTTTTTTTTTATAAATAAGATAATTCTCAAAGTCCATTTGTAAAAAAAATTCACCAAACACTATATTTTGGCCAAAGTAGCTTTACAAAATATTTTTACCAAACACCACTGCCTTTCCCCAATGGGCTTTCACCCAAAGGTATTTGCATTTCCCCAAATGCATTCCCCCAAAGCCGAACCAAACAGGCCCAAAAAGCACACACTTTATAGCACCGGGCTGTCGTTCCCCTGCGCTCGAGCCCAGATCGAATCCACCGCAACCGCCACGCGTCGAGCCCCGGTTGGCCTGTCCCGGCCGTGGGGCCCGCGGCAGGAGTTATCGCGCCCTGAACAGTGAACGCTCGCAGGAGCCCACCGGGCTTACCGTGAGCGCGAGGCCACCGTAGGACCGCTCCTTTATTTATTGATATTCTTTTCAAAAAATTTCAGTAGTAACTCCACCAGCTTCACTGAGACATAGAGAGAGAGAGAGAAGCGAAAGTGGGGGCTGATGCTGCAGCTAGATCGCGGGCTTCCTTGATTTGCAAGCTCAGCCAGTAATGGTACCACTCAGTCTCTCCCCTTCTTTCTCTCTGCGTGCCCGCGGTTGTATAAAACGTTCTTGGTGTCAAAAATGGTGGTTGTGGCGTCTTTCTTGATTTTGGTTGTGGCTTTGTATCAGGAATGCTAGGTGTTGCTGGTGGTGCGTTCTGGGGTAGCGCGACGGGCAGGTAAGTGCAGATCTGGCTTGGTTTTCAGCTGCATTGGCCATTTTCGTTTCCGGGTTTCGAGCGGGAAGTGTGTGGTTTTCCAGGTTTGTGTTTCGGCTTCCGAGTTAGATTCGCAGTTTCGTTCGACTGATTTGGTCGTCCCCCGGAGCGTGGTTTGACTTGGTTTTTGCTGGGTTGCGCGCTGCCGAGCTCCGTTTGGTGCGTCCTTACCTTTTTTTAGGGGTCACCTGTGTGTTTCTTGTTTCTAAGTCACTTCAATGTTGGCTGAGAGATCACCAGGACAGGCTGCATTTGTTGGTTGGTCTGGGGTGATTAAATTTAAAATGAGAAACTGTGCTTGTGAGAGGTGGACCTGTTTTAAGTCCAGCGGCTTTAGACCCATTAATAGAATAGGGGCAAAGAAGGTGGCGGCCCTGCAAAAGAATCAACAGTCCTCGAAGGGCATGGCGAAGAGATTAGGTCGCCATTATTCGGATCCATTTTGAAAGTGGAAGGGAGTGCAGAACGAATTGATGTAGGTCATGGTAATGGGTGGAGATCTAGTATGTTCCCATTTTTAACTGTTGTATTGTCGAGTGTCTTACAATATGTGGCCGCTCAGTCAAATCGACAGAGCATAATGAGCAAAGCCTCGAGTCAGGATTTGGGATTTGTTTTAAGGTCAAGCGGGAGTCGGGATTGTAGTGCTGACAGTCCTAGTAGGTCCCTGTTTCGCACGCTAGTTTAAATATCTCGACCATTATTCTTCGTGATGAGTAATTTGGTTTGTTCTGGGCCTCTATAATGCCCCAGGCTGAACTTTCACAACACCATTCACACCCCTGTTCATAACCCGATACTCGAACTCTCTCACTAACTTGACGAACCAGTTCATGGAGCCGCTCATTCTTCAAAGGTAATAATTTAAGGAGAGAAAATGCTAAAAAAAAATGAATCCCTAGTTTGGTTAGGTATAGTTCGGATATTAGTCAGGGTTGGGTACGGGTCAAAAAATGTGCATTGCAATTAGACGAGTCAATTTGGATTGGACCATTTATGACTCAATCCCAATTTGGCCCAACTTACTTGTTTGACGGGCCTACTTGTCCATTGCGGGGCAAGAGGTAGGGTGGGGGTGGGGCGAGCATTATTCCTGCCCTGTCCCGTGAATCTGCCTTGTTTTTTTTTTTTTTTTGATAACCCAAGGAACCCCCGCACGGCCGACAGCCGGGGAGTAAATCCTGGGGGTGACACGTGCTAGCCACCACACACGTGCAATCGGTTAAGTCACCCTGCGGCGCCCGGGATTCGAACACTCAACCTTTTGCGAGAGGAAGAGTGCGCGCTCCAGCAACGCCACTCAGGCGGGTGGTTGCCTTGTTGGTGTAGTTTTTATTGTAAATAGATAAAAACAAATATATGTATGAAAATGACTTAGAAGAACACTCTTCTTCTCACGAGCCTTGTTTTTACCGGAGATGCAAGTTTGAAAGTTTTCTAGGCAAGCAACGCGGGACAATTGTTTCCCATGTATTCCATCTTCAAATTGTTTCGCATCCACAATTTTGTGATATTTAGAGCTTGTTTGACTCTATAAAATCAGTTCACGAATTTATTCTTTTTCAAAACCTACCCATGAAGCCATTTCTTACTATTATTGTATCGTATTTTTACATAATTACTGTAATAACAATAATGAAAAATGTCAAATATAATAAAAAATAATAATAATAGACGAATGCCACTTGTAGTGCGGTGCTCCATGAGGATTCATCGTCCCAAGAAGAGAAAACTGCCTCAGCCCCCATCTAGGCCCTCATAGGGAAGGGGGCATGTTTTTTGCCCCGGCCGCGTGCCCATCCCTGGGAATTACGTGATTTGGGAGTATTGCTATAATAATGCATTTGGCGCACTTCAAATTTTTGACCTCTTTTTTTTTTTTTTGCAAATCTTGTGGTTTATGCATTGGCTTTTTACGAATGTTAAGCATTTGAAACTCTCGCAATTTATATGTCTTCACGCGCAGATTCACATATCGTTTTTTTCTTAAATTTTAGTCTTTGAATAAAATTTTATACTACGACAGAGAAAATAAAAATACAATTACTTAGACATGATTTGCGTAATCCAATTATTCGGGTCAAACATATATTTTCGATTTCCACGTTCATTCAACATGATAATAATGACAAAGTTTCTATTTGCAAACACTTTAAAGCCCCGGCTGTCATTCACTGGGCTCGAGCCCAGATCGAATCCATTGCCATTGCCATGCGTGCAGCCACGGTTGGGCGCTAGTCGGAGAGTCCGCGGCCTCAGCCGTCTTGCGGTGAAGCTCGCCAGGCTTACCGTGAGCGCGAGGCCATCTTAGGACTGCTTCCTTAATTATGATATTGTTTTCAAAATTTTCAGTGGCTTTCTTGCTCCACCAGCTTCGCTGAGACAGAGAGAGAGAAGCAAAAGAGGGGGTCGATGCTGCAGCTAGATCGCAGCCTGCCTTGATTTGCAAGCTCAGTCATTCACGGTGCACACTCTTTCTCTTTCTCTCTGAGTGCCCGTGATTGTGTAAAACGTTCTCGCATCAGAATGCGGTTGGCCAGCCGGACGGCCGTTGGATTGGAACTTGGGCTTGGACTTTTTGGTTAGCTTGCGGTTTTTTTTCGGGGGCCCGTTTGAGGGCGCCAGCGGGTTGTGCTAGGCCCGTTTTGGCCAGCGATGTCTCTCCACGTGCCGGCGGCCGGACGGATCGCTAGGGGAGGGGCAAAGGGCGCGGGGGAATCAGTGCCCCCGTGGGGGCATCGTCCCGAACGAGATCCACACCAACGCCGAGCACAGGGCAAGGTGCGCTACGGGGCAAGAGGCGCGGCCGGGTGGGGTGAGTATCAGCCGTGCCCTGGCCTGTCCTATGAATCCGCTCTGTTTTGCGTAGTTTTCATTGTATATAAATAAAAACAAATATAGATGGAAAAATGACTTTTAGTCGATGAAAGATATTTTCGTTATCGATAACAATTTGTGTCTAAACAATTTCATGGACGATAAAAATATTTTTTTATCATTCATTCATTTTCGTAAACGATGCAAGCTCATTTTTAGGAAAATATTTTTTGAACTATTCATTTTTAGCGAAACAAATAGAGCCTAAGAACAATCTCTTCTCCTTACGAATCTTGTTTTTACAAGAGATTCAAGTTTGAAAGTTTTCTAGGTAAGCAACGTGGGACAATTGTTTTCCATGTATTTCGTCTTCAAACTGTTTCACATCCACAACTTTGGGCCTAATTCCCTAAAAAAATCCTAAATTTTAGGTGCAATCCTAATTTAGCCTCAAAATTTCTTTTTTATCTGAGAGAAAATCTCAAACTTTAGGTTCCGTTGCAAATCTGCACTGGGTATCTTTTTTGTCTTAGAAAAAAAAACTCAGAACTTTAGGTCTAGTCTCAAATTTGCCATGAATTTTGCTTTGTCTAAAAAATTTCACGGTAGATTTTGAAATAAACCTAAAGTTTGAAGTTTTTTTTTAGGGATAGTGGCACAAATAGTTCCTGAACTTTGGTCCAATGTGCAATTTGATCCATGAACTTTTAATTTGTTCAACGCGGCCCTCAACTTTACCCTAATGTTCAATGTGGTCCCCAAGCTTTCAATTTGTTCAATGTGATCCCCGGACTTTTGATACATGTTCAATTTAGTCCCTGAACTATATGAAAATGTTCAATATAGTCCATGAACTTGAATTGATGGAAGGACTACACGCAATTTATAGGTCTTCACACGCAGATTTACGTACCGTTATTTTCATAAATTTTAATCTTTGAATAAAATTTTATGCTACAACAGAGAAAATAAAAATACAATTACCTAGAGACAATTTGCGTAATCTAATTATTCGGGTGAAACATATATTTTCGATGTCCACGGTCATTCGACACGATAATAATGACAAAGTTTCCGTTTGTACACGCTTTAAAGCCCCGACTGACGTTCGCTGCGCTCGAGCCCAGATCGAATCCGCTGCGATCGCCACACGTCTAGCCACGGTTGGGCGCCTGTCGGAGAGTCCGCGGCCTAAGCCATCATGCGGTGAAGCTTGCCGGGCTTACCGTGGGCGCGAGGCCATCTCAGGACTGCTTCCTTATTTAGGATATTGTTTTCGAAATTTTCAGTAGCTTTCTTGCTCCCCCATCTGCGCACAGAGAGAGAGAGAGAGAGAGAGAGAGAGAGAGAGAGAGAGAGAGAGAGAGAGAGAGAGAGAGAGGGAAGCGAATGCGGGGGTTGACGTTGCAGCTACGGATCGCAGGCTACCCTGATTTGCAAGCTCAGCCACGGTACCATTCTCTCTATCTCTCTTTCTCTCTGCGTGTGCCCGCGATTGTATAAAGACGTTCTTTGTAATTAATGGGGCGGATGGTAGATAGGGTTATTGTTTTGTGGGGTTGCGTTTCGGCTTCCGGGTTGGATTCGCTTTTTCAATTTGATTGATTTGGTCGACACTGGTGCGTGGATAACCTGGATTTGCCGGGTTGTGCTCTGCTAAGCTCCATTTGGTATATCCTTGCCTTACTTAGATAATTGTCGATCTTGATGTGTGCTAATATCGATGTCGATCTTGATAATTGTCGACAATGCGTCACGTGCACGGTAATATCCATGCATTAGCCCCATGCTCATCCATGCCGACGACTCGGTCATTTCTCAGCGTACACGGATTCGATAGATAGATCGGATATGGCATCTCGTGTTAAACAGATATGATTTTCAGAGATTTGTGTATATCAACATTGAGTCCGAATTCGTATTAGGTTTCTAGATTCACACGGTATGGATGCTTTCGACGGGAGTCTTGCTTAAAGCAACTCGGTGAAAACTGGCCTCCCTTTCTGTTCCTTGCGTGTTTTCACACTGCTAATTTCCTTCATTCACACACGCATGAATGTCCGTGTTGAAAGTGGCCCCAAGTCCACCGTTTCGGTCATCCGGAAGGAGGGAGCGGTAAGGACTTGGAATTCGGAGAGCGGACGATCGCGTCCGAAAACTTTTATAGGAATTCCCCGCTTAAATTCGCCTTGGAAAATTCAGGGTCGGGTCGCGTAACATGTCGGTTCGCTAGAATTCGTCATCTTATCATAAAGGATCTATCATATTGAATGCAAAAGAATGCAATAGAAATCGAGAATGCAGCGTTATAAATGTACTTTTATCCGGAGTCAAATTACTGACAGATTTGATTGCTAATTTTCATGAAAATGTGCATGAGGCCTTTGAGCAAAAAATTTAAGTTTCAACAATAATTCTTCTTAAATACTAGCAAGTTAACGTTTCTTTTTAAATCACTCGGGCGAAATTTTAACTTTTTTTTATTCGAATAACCATATTTTAACGCTCAATAATAGCTTTCCACCTCATTTGGTACACTGCTTTTTTAAAAATCTTTATATAATTTGTACCATTTCGGGCTCCAAAGTTTCTAGGCTGCACTTGCACATCACTTTCCTGATGGCCGAGAGCTGGAATGGACTCAAAAGCGAACGCGTTTTCTCGAGTAAGACCGTCGCCCACTCCTTTTGACCACAAACAGATGGAAGACCATTACCCTGCAGGCTCCTCTGGATCCATGCTCAATTTGCAAGGGCCGCTTGAGATTCTCCTTCCATGGTGCGTTCTCCTGCTCGGATAATCCAGACGTTCTCCTCCTTTTTTTTTCGATGAGCATCATCTAATTTTGCCTTCGTTAATTTCCTCTGTGTAGATCTAGTGCGTCTCTCTCTACTTGCGCTGTTGTTCGTGGGGGGAATAAGGGGAGAGATCTCTGTACTTTGGGCATACACAACTCAGGTGGTTTGGCTCTGTTAGGAGGAGGATTCAAGGATTCTGCATCGGTATCAAGTCTATCTGGTCAGCTAACTGTTAACATGACTTGGGAATCCTTTGTGTTTCTGTATGCATCTTTTTTTTTTTTAACCGATCTTGTCTGTTTTTAACCGTTCTATGCTTTTGCTTGGCCTTGTCTCTGTTTTTCATGTCATGTCCTCTCGGTAGGTAATAGCAAAAAGAATGCCTAGAGAGCCGGATCCATTTCGTCAGTATGTGGAAGCTGTGGAGAACAAGAAGTGGAGGTGCGGGTTTTGCGGCAACAGGTATGGCGGAGGTGCTACAAGGATCCGGGCGCACCTTGCCGGAATTCCGTGCCGTGGTATCAAAGACTGTGAGAAAGTTGATCCTCGTGTGAAAGAAGAAGCCCGGCAGACATTTAATGGTAAAAGCAGCATGTTGGCTATAAGCACGGGAGGCACATCGGGTGAAGGAACGGAAAGAACAGCTTTTGGCCCTAGTCAAATTGTATTCCAAGGTGACGATGCGTCGAATCCCAATGACACGCAGAACTCGAATCAACCCGGGTGCGCGCCACAGCAACCATCTTGCTATGGGCTGACCGGAACCGGCACTGCTTCAGCATATCCTCAGTATCAAGTGTCTTTGCCTCCTGGTGATATGCCTCTGGATAATCTAGATACCACCCAGCAATCCGATCTATCGAACCGTGGGTTTGATGCAGCAAGTGGAAATGAAATGGCTTCATCTCTCCAGGAAATTCCGATGTACTCGCCGGCTTTATCGTCTCTTGATCCAAGTGAGCTACCAGCGCCTCTTGAGCAACCAACTCATCTTGAATCAGGGAGGGAACAACAAAATTCAGGAGGGCTATCATCGTTCCCAAATGATCAGGTCCTTGGCAACAGCAGTACGTCAAATTGGCTGCAGGAGTTCATTGGAGGTGATGTTTTACCCACTCCTCTACTTAGTAACATAACTACGACCAGCATTCCCCAATATTCAAATGAACAATATCAAATAAGCTTTGACGAACAATTTGCAGATGGAATCACTCCAGATTCACGGCTATGTTCAACAGACTTGTCAAATCTTCACCACTCTCCGCCAGAGAATCTTCTTGAATCTCGTGATGCAATTGTAAACACTTTCGAGGAAATACAAATCAATGAACTGCATAGTCCAACCGTGGGATCATCGCTACAAATTGATTCATCTCTTGATGTGGACGGTGCAAATCATTTGCAGGATTGTGGTCAACCGTGTGCAACGGAAGTGGTTCCTGTACGCAGCAACACAAGTCCGACCGACACTGTCCAGCATCCTGGTCAGCTTCCCCCAAGGTGTGACAAGGAAGATGGGAATGATACCCATCGGTCTCCTTTGCGAACTCCAATGGACATAGATCCCTCCACTGCATCACAGCATACAAGTGACTCTCACATTTTTTAGGCAACAATCGTTGATTCGCTAGTTCCAGAAGCGTCAACAAATACAATAGGCCCATCATCATCGCACGGTGTGTCTGGATTATTCTACATTGCTACTATGGTTCCGTTAGATCCATAAATATACCCAGATTATTTTATCGAAATCTAACATATGATGTGTTTTTAAGCAAGATATCAACGGGGGTTCTCCAATCTCCGTATGTCCAATATCACTTCCTTTTTATTGCACCGTTTCTTTCATCAAAATATTCAACTTTTGCCAATGTTGATTTTTACTGTAGATATTTTGTTTTACCTGGACCCATGGCTTGATTTGGAAGTCCCAATTGTTGATTGATCTTACAATTGAATATTTTATTGCAAGCAGCTTCGGTGCCCCCTCAATGTCAAAGTGTTCCACATCAATCCATTAATCTCAAGACAGTACATCAGAATCCAACCGTACCATCATTATGGAAAAACCATTTAGTCACATGTCAAGCTCTAATGGACATGGATCCATGTGTGCCATCATCATCACGAGCTCCGAATACTGCTCCTTCACCACCTCAGATTCTACCTTGTGGCCCATCATCATTACCAGGTCTATGGTTCTTTACAAAAATTAATGCTTGTGCATCACAATGTTACATTATTATGGGGTAGCATGGATGCTATCAGGAGGCTCTAACTAATGAAATTTTTAAATTGCAGGCTTAGATAGGAATGAGGGTGCGCCAATGACAAGTCATCCAAACCCAGGCAACAACATTGAAGAGAATACAGCTTTGAAAAGAAAACTAGAAGTACTCTATAGAAAAGAAGCTAGCATAAGGGATGAGTTAGAATTTGCCGCATCTCTATCCCTAAAGAAGCCGAGAATGGAAGTTGCGAATTGGTTGGTGAACGTGGATAAGCTTAGAAATGATTGTATTGAAGCAGCAAGTGAGGATTGTTTGCCACTACATCAACAAGTGGATATACTAATGCGTGAAGAAGAAGACCGGAAAAGACAAGGCAAAGGACTATTTGAGGTGAGAGAGACCAAAGTCATTAAATTGTTAGAAGAAAAGATGGTGGGAGAGGCATTTCAGAGAAATACTACAAAGATTTTGGAGTACCTAGTGGGGAATCAAATATCCCAATTAGGCATTTATGGAATGGGGGGTGTTGGTAAAACGACTATTATGGTGCATGTACATAATAGACTCCTCGAAAAAGCAAACTATGGCCACGTGATATGGATTACCGTGTCACAAGATTTCAACATACAAAGCCTGCAGGACACCCTTGGGACGGGACTAGGTTTGGACATACTAAAAGAAAAGGATGTGAGGAAACGAGCAGCAATGTTGTGCGATTGTTTAACAAAAAGAGGCAAATCTACAATAATCCTCGATGATGTGTGGGAACGCTTTGATCTTAAAGAGGTGGGAATCCCAATAAGAGCAGATGGCATTAAGTTGGTCTTAACCACTCGATCCTTGGAGGTATGCCGCCAGATGCGTTGTCAAGAAATGATAAAAATTGAACCTCTTTCTCATATAGAAGCCGAGAGTTTATTTTTGGAGGAGCTTGGATCTGAAGTGGCCCTTAATTTGGAAACTAAAGCGGTTGTGAAGTCCATTGTTGAAGAATGTGCAGGCTTGCCGCTTGCGATCATCACGATGGCAAGAAGCATGCAAGGAGTGACCGATGTGTTTGAATGGAAGGATTGCTTGGAGAAATTGAGAGAATCACATATGGGGCAAACGGATATGGAAAAGGAGGTCTTAATGAAACTAGAATTCAGTTACAATCGCCTTAGTAATCATGAAGTTCAACAATGTTTTTTATCTTGTGCACTTTATCCAGAAGATACAAATATTGATAAGTTCGAGTTAATAGAACTCTTCATCGACCAAGGATTGATTGGTCGATTGAACACGAGGGAGAAACAATATGATAGAGGCCTCACCATACTGAACAAACTGGAAAATGTTTGCCTATTGGAAGATCATGGGAGTAAGATGAAGATGCACGATTTGATTAGAGACATGGCATTGTACGTCATGAGTGCGACTTCGCTTGTAAAAGCAGGAAAGGGGTTGAGGAGGATACCATCTGAGGAATATTGGACGGATGCTTTGGAGAAAGTTTCTCTGATGAAGAATGAAATTGAAGAATTTCCCTTGAACATATCACCGAATTATCCTAAACTATCAACTTTCCTATTGAATGCAAGCTTGTCGTGTGTGGTCATCCCTGATTCTTTCTTCAAACAATTATGGGGGCTGAAGGTTCTAAACTTGAGTGAATGTTGTGACCTAAGAGAACTTCCAAATTCCATTTCGGACTTGGTAAACTTGAGAGCATTATTGCTTAGCGGATGTCTGAAATTGCGCCGTATTCCTTATTTAGGGAAGCTCAGATCTTTGACAAAGTTGGACATTTCTTTTTGTGTGAGTGTTGAAGCGCTCGAGGGTCTGGATATGTTGGTGAACTTGAGATACCTTGACCTATCTCAGACAGGCATAGAGAGACTACCCGAAGGAACATTGGGGGCTTTGCGAAACTTGCAATATCTTAAAGTTCGGGCAGTAAAAGGAGAAGACATTACAAACTTGTGGAAATTGTGGAAATTGGAGACACTTGAATGCTCCGTTGAAGATGTGGATGATTTCAACGAGTTTGTGAGGGTGATTAGGAATAATCCTTGCTATTACAATCTCACCTTCTTTCCAGTAGCATCGGTCATTTATGTGGAAGTAAGTCGTGATACTCGATTTGGGAATTCTAACAGGATTGCTCACATCGGCGCGTGGAGTCATGCTATTGTGAGCGCGGGAGGGGAAAGCAGTGACATTTGTATTTTGATTCCCCAAGATGTGCAGAGTCTGAAAGTGAGCAATTGCAACGGTACAACAAATTTATCTGACATGGGTCCGCTTGAAAACCTTGCGACGCTAGTAATAGAACAATGGAAAAACTTGCGTGTTCTCTATGGAGGACAAGATGAAGAAATAATCGACATCCATGATTCCCCCGCCCCAACCCCTGCCTCTCTCCTCTTCCCAAGCCTAAGGGTTTTGGAAATATCTGGATGTCCGAAACTGAAGTACCTCTTTGGGCATGGGCCTAAATTCATCCTTCCGCATCTACGAAAGATTGCAATAAAAGATTGTGAGGAAATGGTGGGCATAACGGTGGCAGTTACATCACCACCACTACATCCGTCCCCAGCCTTCCCTGGTCTAGAAAAGATTTTTGTTTCGAGGTGTGATAAAATGAAGAGAGTGGTGGAATCTGAGTGGCTGCCCCACCTCCCTAATCTGAAACACATCACGGTATTCTGTTGTGAGAACATGGAGGAGATAATCGGAGGTCCTCCCCCATACATGCCAGTTGTAGAGATTTCTCTTGAATCTCTTGACGTAGAAGAGTGCGATAACGTGAGAAAGCTGTTTCCGCATGAGTGGATGCTCCATCTTCGAAATCTTCAAAATATCCAAGTCCGTGGCTGCAAAGGAATGGTGGAGATGATTAGCGGAGCGGGACAAGGCCAAGAAGAAAGCATAATGACTCCTATAAACAACGCGCCTTCATCCTTCCAGTCTTCAATTTCTCTCCCAAAGCTGAAGCTCTTGCGGCTACGCGGTCTACCCCAGTTGAAGAGCATATGTGAAGTCCCAATAACTTGCGATTCCATGGAAAATTTGGTGGTGTCCAAATGCCCAGAACTGAACAGGATTCCTTTGCAACTGCGATTACGTAATATTGAGGACCTTCCGTATATTAAGGTGGAAGGTGAGGAAAAGTGGAAGACGCTGATATGGGATCATCCCGATGCTCAGGCTAATCTTCAATCTCTTCTGCGTTTCCGTGGCAATACCTGTGTTCTAAATGGTGGTGCAATTCACGTGAGTTATCAATATAATTTCCTTCATTACTTAAAAATCGTTACGAAGATGCAGCAGCTCTTCTTTTTATAGTCATGCAGCTATAGAGACTAGGATTAGAACTGGAGTCATGCAGCTCTAACACTGGCTTTTGCAGGATTGATCGCCAAGTGGAAGTGAATCCTCCGATGATGCTTTCGAAGAAGAATGATGAAAGGCCTTCAGCTGCTATTTTAATTACTCAAGCGTGCTTTCCTGCAAACTCAAGTCGCCACATGAATTACTTTCGTATGCGGTACTTCATTGCCAAAGGGGACGTGATAGTGTGTATTTTGAATGCCGTGGCATATTTTATTTTTGGTAATTGGAATAAAGTTATATTTAGGGCTGTCGAGATGATCCACAGACCCATATTTTAACTCAAATTTATGGAGGCGGGTCAATTTAAAATTAAGATATGGGTTATGATGGCGGATTTGAAATTAAAAAGCCTACAATAAATAAATTTAAATAGGTTTTAAAACGAACCGTTTAACCCACTTAGGACTCATGCGTCTCTCCTCTCTCTCTCTCTCTCTCCCTCTTCGCTCTCTCTTGTCTCTTCCTCGAACCGAGCCGTGGACACCTCTCGTTCTACACTTCGAGCTCTTCGATTCGCTTCACCGACTTGGCAATCTCGGCGTTCTTGGAGCAGATCACGCCGCCCCAACCCAGCACCGGGACGAGGGGCGCCGTCTCTCGGACGAGCTTGTGCTCGAGGAGCTCGGTCTTGAGGGGCAACTCGTGCCGGCGGAGGTCCTTCACGAGGCGGAGGAGATCGGAGATGTCCGACGGGCGGGGCTGGACCTGGGCGAAGGGTGTGGGAAGTAGGCCCTGAAGGAGCAGCCGAATGCCGCCTTCTTGGAGGAGATCTTGCGCAGCTCGGCGACGGCGGCTTCGGTGAATTTAGTCATAGTAGGAAATTGAAGGATCGAAGTTTGCTTTGCCCTCACACAGCATCGCGAGCTCATAACTCCCCGATCCATAATTCAATAGATCAGATATGCCATTTTGTGTTATGCAGATTTTGGTGTTCAGAGATTCATGGGTATTGACGTCGAGTCTGAGTTCGTATTAGGTTTCTTAATTCCCTGCCTGTGTGACTCCATGAGCAAGCTTCACATTGTTTCTCTTTCATTTGCTACCGATGTGTATGTTTGTAATTCGGGCCAAGCGCATGAGCTTTGTTCAAACTTGCATTGTTACGGTTTATTGATATGGAAAAAAAACAGCTGGAATCGTCCTGTTGTTGAGAACAAATTGATATCAAACTGTTGATATTTCAGAATCGCTTGCATTGGTCGTGCGATTCGTTGTTTATGTTCAATTAAGCCCTCTCAGATAAATCTGTGAAACTCGGAAGTGTGATAGGTCGAGAGAGAGTTCAGCGCCTATAATGTGTATGATGAAATTCCTAACTCAGCTGAGTGCTTGGCTATTGATTGTTTATTCATAGCATAGTATCGCTGCTTTATTTTAGTTTGGATTATTTCTTATTCGACCATGAGACTTCCATCGACGGTGCTTGCTTTATTTTATATAAGCCAGTTTTCTGGGCGTGGAAGGTGGGTTCTGAGAAGATGGCCGGTATAGGAAGAAAAAATTGCTTCGACTCTGTCTTGGGTTAATTTGACTATGCAGTTCAGAGAAGATGACTAGAGCTGGAAGATGAAATTTGTTTCAACTTTGTCGTAATTGCCCGCTAAGCGTTCGTGAAAATGTCTGAAAGGAATTTGACTTGAGAGTTTGAAAATTTCAGCATATATAGTTCAAGTTAGTTGTGTAAATCGGACTGCTCATAAAACCTCCCTGTTTTAGCATCTAGAATCTATTTGATCCTTCACACTGTCCAAGATACTGGTTAGTTTGGGTCCAAATACTTAGCTCTTCTTATGCATGCAACCATATTCACATGGAGAGCAATCTATGGTGCGGTTTTGTTGATCAGTAAGTTTACGGCCCAAAACCTGTCTATATTTAACCGAAAACCAAAGCCCGAACCTGTTTCGTGATTTATATGTGGCCCGGGCCGAACTTTCACCACCCCCTTCAAGCCGCTGTTCATAACCCGATACTCCTCTCGCTAACTCGACGAGCCACTTCATGGAGCCGCTCATTCTTTAAAGGTAATAATTTAAGGAGAGAAAATGCTAAAAAAAAATGAATATCGAGTTTGGTTAGGTATGGATCGGATATTAGTCGGGGTTGGGTATGGGTCAAGAAATGTGCATTGTAATTAGATTGGTCAATTTGGATTGGACCATTTATGACTCAATACTCGTTTGACGGGCCTACGGGTACACTGCAGGGCAAGAGGTAGGGTGGGGCTAGCATTAGCCGTGCCCTGTCCCATGAATCTGCCCTGTTTTTTTTTTTTTTTTTGGTCGAATGCCTTGTTGGCGTAGTTTTCATTGTATATAAATAAAAACAAACATAGATATGAAAAGGACTTAATAAGAACAATCTCTTCTTCTTATGAGCCTTGTTTTTACAGGAGATGCAAGTTTGAAAGTTCTCTAGGTAAGCAACGCGGAACAATTGTTTCCCATGTATTCCATCTTCAAATTGTTTCACATTCGCAATTTGTGATATTTAGAGCTTGTTTGACTCAATAGAATCAGTTCATGAGTTTATTCTTTTACAAAACCTGCCCATGATGCCATTTCTTAGTATTACTCTATCTTTTTACATAATAATAATAATAATAATAATAATAATAATAATGAAAAATGCCAAATATAATGCTAAACGGATGCCAAATATAATGCAGTGTTCCACGAGGGTTCGTTGTCCCGAGAAGAGAAAACTATCTCAGCCCCCACCTCGGCCCTCACGGGGAAGGGGGCATGTTTTTTGCCCCGCCACATGCCCATCCCTATGATTTACGTGATTTGAGAGTATAGCTATCATAATGCATTTCGCGCACATGTCAAGTGACTGTTACTTTTTTATTTTTTGACTCTTTTTTTGCAAATCTCGCAATTTACACAATGACTTTTTAAAAATGCTAGGCATTTGAAACTCTCTCAATTCATAGGCCTTCATGCGCAAATTCACATATAATTTTTTTCATGAATTTTTAAACTTGGAACAACAATATTTTATACTCCAACTGAGAAAATAAAAATACAATTACTTGGAATCCAATTATATATATATATATATATATATGTTTGATGACCACCTTCATCCAATGCGACAATGATGACAAATCTTCCTTTTGCATAATTTCAACAGATCGCCACGCATGCAGCCACGGTTGGTGGCCACCCAGAGAGTCCCGCGGCCTAAGCCGTCGTCCGGGTCGTGCGGTGAAGCTGGCCAGGCTTACCGTGAGCGCGAGGCCATCTTGGGACTCCTTCCTTATTTATGATAATTTTTTTCAAAAATTTCAGTAGCTTTCTTGCTCCACCAGCTCCACCAGCTGCAGCATCAACCCCCTTTTCGCTTCTATCTCCCTTCCTCTCTGCGTGTGCCCGCGATTGCATAAGACGTTCTTGGCGTCAAAAATGGTGGTTGTGGCGTCTTTTCTTGGCTTTGGTTGTGGCTTTGCATCAGGAATGCTAGGTGGTGCTGGTGCGTTCGGGGGTAGCGCGCCGGGCAGGTAATTGCAAATCTGGCCGAGTCTTTAGCTACATTGGCGACTTTCGTTTCGCGGTTTCGAGCTGGAAGCTTTGTTTTAGTGGGGTTGTGTTTTGGCTTCCGGGTTGGATTCGCTTTTTCAATTTGATTGATTTGGTCGACACTGGTGCGTGGCTAACCTGGATTTGCCGGGTTGTGCTATGCTGAGCTCCATTTGGTGTATCCTTGCCTTGTTTAGGGGTCGCTTGTCTGCTTCTGATTTCTAAATCGCACTATAGATAGTAAATTTGTTTTGTACGTGCGGTGAGCTCTTCGGTAGATGAGTGATAGTATTTATAGCGGTAGTGCCATGACTGCTTTTGAGCAGTTCTCAAGCGTTATATCCATGTTCTTCCATGTCTGTGGATTCCGTACCTATATTCTCACGACGCCACTATCCTACTCTCGGACAGATGCTCCTCCAAAAACGCATGCCAGTTGTTCCACGACCTCAATTGCCTTGTTCCCCAATGACTTCGAACCGGTAACCATATTTCGAGGCTCCAAATGTATTCAGTCTTCTTCTAGCACCTTGACAACTTACCGATCATATCAATACTCTTGCCGATTGTTGTTAATCACTCGTCGCCATATATCGACAACCGATCGAGGGTGAACATCGACGTGTACTAATATCGATGTCGATCTTGATAATTGTCGACAATGCGTCACGTGCACGGTAATATCCATGCATTAGCCCCTTGCTCATCCATGCTAACGACTCGGTCATTTTTCGGTGTACACGGATTCGATAGATCGGATATGACATCTCGTGTTGTGCATATATGATTTTCAGAGATTTGTGTATATTGACATTGAGTCCGAATTCGTATTAGGTTTCTAGATTCACGCGGTGTGGATGCTTTCGACGGGAGCCTCGCTTAAAGCAACTCGGTGAAAAGTGGCTTCCCTTTTTGTTCCTTGCGTGTTTTCCCACTGCTAATTTCCTTCATTCACACACGCATGAATGTCCGTGTCGAAAGTGGCCCCAAGTCTACCGTTTCGGTCATCCGGAAGGAAGGAGCTGAAAGGACTTGGAATTCGGAGAGCGGACGACCGCGTCCGAAAACTTCTATAGGAATTCCCCGCTTAAATTCGCCTTGGAAAATTCAGGGTCGGGTCGCGTAACATGTCAGTTCAGTAGAATTCGTCATCTTATCATAAAGGATCTACGATATTGAACGCGAAAGAATGCGATAGAGATCGAGAATGCAGCGTTATAAATGTACTTTTATCCGGAGTCAAATTACTGGCAGATTTGATCGCTAATTTTCGTGAAAATGTGCACGAGGCCTTTGAACGAAAAATTTAGGTTTCTAACAATAATTTTTCTATTAAATATTAGCAAGTTAACGTTTCTTTTTAAATCACTCGGGCGAAATTTTAACTTTTTTTTATTCGAATAACCATATTTTAACGTTCAATAATAGCTTTCCACCTCATTTGGTACGCTGCTTTTTTAAAATCTTTATATAATTTGTACCATTTCGGGCTCCATAGTTTCTTGGCTGCACTTGCACATCACTTTCCTTACGGCCGAGAGCTGGAATGGACTCAAAAGCGAACGCGTTTTCTCGAGTAAGACCGTCGCCCACTCCTTTTGACCCCAAAGAGATGGAAGACCATTACCCTGCAGGCTCCTCTGGATCCATGCTCAATGTGCAAGGGCCGCTTGAGATTCTCCTTCCATGGTGCGTTCTCCTGCTCGGATAATCCAGAAGTTCTCCTCCTTTTTTCGATAAGTATCATCTAATTTGCCTTTGTTAATTTCCTCTGTGTAGATCCCGTGCGTCTCTCTCTACTTGTGCTGTTGTTCGTGGTGGAAATAAGGAGAGAGATCTCTGTACTCTGGGCATACACAACTCTGGTGGTTTGGCTCCGTTAGGAGGAGGATTCAAGGATTTTGCATCGGTATCGAGTCTATCTGGTCAGCTAACTGTTAACATCACTTGGGAATGCTTTGTGTTTCTGTATGCATCTTTTCTTTACTTTTTTTTTTATCGATCTTATCTGTTTTTAACCGTTCTATGCTTTTGCTTGGCCTTGTCTCTGTTTTTCATGTCATGTCCTCTCGGTAGGTAATAGCAAAAAGAATGCCTAGAGAGTCGGATCCCTTTCGTCAGTATGTGGAAGCTGTGGAGAACAGCAAGTGGAGGTGCAGGTTTTGCGGCAACAAATATGGCGGAGGTGCTACAAGGATCCGGGCGCACCTCGCTGGAAAGCCGCGCTATGGTATCAAGGACTGTGAGAAAGTTGATGATCGTGTGAAAGAAGAAGCCCGGCAGACATTTAATGGTGAAGGCAGCATGTTGGCTGTAAGCACGGGAGGCACATCGGGGGAAGGAACGGAAAGAACAGCTTTTGGCCCTGGTCAAATTGTATTCCAAGGTGACGACGCGTCGAATCCCAATGACACGCAGAACTCGAATCAACCTGGGTGCGCGCCACAGCAACCATCTTGCAATTGGCCGACCCGACCCGTCACTGCTTCAGCATGCCCTCAGTATCAAGTGTCTTTGCCTCCTGGTTATATGCCTCTGGATAATCTAGATACCACCCAGCAACCCGGTCTATCGAACCATGGGTTTGATGCAGCACGTAGAAATGAAATTGCTTCATCTCTCCAGCAACATCCGATGTACTCGCCGGCTTTATCTTCTCTTGATCCACGTGAGCTACCGGCCCTTCTTGAGCAACTAACTAATCTTGAATCAGGGAGGGAACAACAAAATTCAAGAGGGCTATCATCGTTCCCAAATGATCAGGTCCTTGGCGACAGCAGTATGTCAAATTGGCCGCAGAAGCTCATTGGAGGTGATGTTTTACCCACTCCTCTACTCAGTAACATAACTCCGACCAGCATTCCCCAATATTCAAATGAACAATATCTATTAAGCTTTGACGAACAATCTGCAGATGGAATCACTCCAGATTCACCGCAATATTCAACAGGCATGTCATATCTTCTCCACTCTCCGTCAGAGAATCTTCCTGAATCTCGTGATGTAATTGTAAACACTTCCGAGGAAATACAAACGAACGAACTGCATAGTCCAACCGTGGGATCATCGTTACAAATTGATTCATCCCTTGATGTGGACGGTGCAAATCGTTTGCAGGATTGTGGTCAATCGTGTGCAGTGGAAGTGGTTCCTGCACGCAGCAACACAAGTCCGACCGACACTGTCCAGCATCCTGGTCAGCTTCCCCCAAGGTGTGACAAGGAAGATGGGAATGATACCCATCGGTCTCCTTCGCGAACTCCGATGGACATAGATCCCTCAACTGCATCACAGCTAGTTCCAGAGGCGTCAACAAAAACAATAGGCCCATCATCATCACACGGTTTGTCTGGATTAATCTACATTGCTACTATGGTTCCGTTAGATCCTTAAATATCCCCAGATTATTTTATCGAAATCTATCATATGATGTGTTTTAAAACAAGATATCAACAGGGTTCTCCAATTAGGAACATGCTGAGCATCATTGCATATTCCAGATTACCAATATCACTTCCTTTTTAGTGCATCGTTTCTTTCATCATAATATTTAATTTTTGGGGATGTTGATTTTCGATGTAGATATTTTGTGTGATCAAGTTCTAGATATTATTTTGCCTGTACCCATGGCTTGATTTGAAATTCCAATTGTTGGTTGATCTTATACTTGTATATTACAAGCAGCTTCAGTGCCCCCTCAGCGTCAAAGTGTTCCGCATCAATCCATTAATCCCAAGACAGTGCATCAGAATCCAACCGTGCCATCATCATCATGGAAAAACCATTTAGTCACGTATCACCCACAAGCTCTAATGGACATGGATCTATGTATGCCATCATCATCACAAGCTCCAAATAATGTTCCTCCATCCCCTTATATTCTACCTTGTGGCCCATCATCATTACCAGGTCTATGGTTATTTACAAAAATTAATTCTTGCGTATCACCATGTTACATTATTATGGGGTAGCAAGAATGCTATAATGAGACTCTAACTGATGGAATTTTGAAATTGCAGAATTAGATATAAATGAGGGTGTGCCAATCACTAGTCATCCAAACACAGGTAACAACTTTGAAGAGAATAGAGCTTTGAAAAGAAAACTAGAACTACTCTATAGCAAAGAAGCTAGCATAAGGGATGAGTTAGAATTTGCTGCATGTCTATCCCTAAAGAAGCCGAGAACGGAAGTTGCGAAATGGTTAGCGATGGTGGAGAAGCTTAGAATTGATTTTACTGAAGCAGCGAGTGAGGATCGTTTGCCACCACATCAACAGGTGGATATATTGATGCGTGAAGCAGAAGACCTTAGGAGACAAGGCAAAGGACTATTTCAGGCGAGAGAGACCAAAGTCACCAAATTGTTAGAAGGAGAGATGGCGGGAGAGGCATTTAAGAGAAATGCTACAAAGATTTTGGAGTACCTAGTAGGAAATCAAATATCCCGACTAGGCATTTATGGAATGGGAGGCGTTGGTAAAACGACTATTATGGTGCACATACATAATAGGCTCCTCGAAGAAGCAAACTATGGTCGTGTGTTATGGATCACTGTGTCACAAAATTTCAACACACAAAGGTTGCAAGATGCCATTGGGAAGGAACTAGGTTTGGACATACTGCAGGAAAAGGATGTGAGAAAACGAGCAGCAATGTTGTGCGATTGTTTAACGAAAAGAGGCAAATCTACAATAATCCTCGACGATGTGTGGAAACCCTTTGATCTTAAAGAGGTGGGAATCCCAGTCGGAGCAGATGGAATTAAGTTGGTCTTAACCACTCGATCCTCTCAGGTATGCCGCCAGATGCAATGTCAAGAAATGATAAAAATTGAACCTCTATCTCATATAGAAGCGGAGAGCTTATTTTTGGAGGAGCTTGGATTCGAAGTAGCCCTTACTTTGGAAACTAAAGCGGTTGTAAAGTTCATTGTTGAGGAATGTGCAGGCTTACCGCTTGCGGTTATCACGATGGCAAGAAGCATGCGAGGAGTGACCGATGTGTTTGAATGGAAGGATTCCTTGGAGAGATTGAGAGAATCAGATATGGGGCAAACGGATATGGAAAAGGTCTTAATGAAACTAGAAATCAGTTACAATAGCCTTAATAATCCTGAAGTTCAACAATGTTTTTTATCTTGTGCACTTTATCCGGAAGATGAACAAATTGATAAGTTCGAGTTGATAGAATTCTTTATTGACCAAGAATTGATTGATCGATTGAATACGCGGGAGAAACAATACGATAGAGGCCTCACCATGCTGAACAAACTGGAAAATGTTTGCCTATTGGAAGATCATGGGAATACGATGAAGATGCACGATTTGATTAGAGACATGGCATTGCATGTCATGAGTGCGACTTCGCTTGTAAAAGCAGGAAAGGGGTTGAGGAGGATACAATCCGAGGAATATTGGACGGATGCATTGGAGAAAGTTTCTCTGATGGAGAATGCAATTGGAGAATTTCCCTTGAATATGTCACCGAATTGTCCTAAACTATCAACTTTTCTATTGAATACAATCTTGTGGAATGATGTGATCATCCCTGATTCTTTCTTCAAACACTTACAAGGGCTAAAGGTTCTAAACTTGAGTGGTTGTGGGCTAAGAAAACTTCCAAATTCCATTTCAGACTTGGTAAACTTGAGAGCACTATTGCTTAGAGGATGTGCGAAATTGCGCCATATTCCTTATTTAGGGAAGCTCAGATCTTTGAGAAAGTTGGACATTTTGGGTTGTTATTCGGTTGAAGCGCTTGAGGGTCTGGAAATGCTAGTGAACTTGAGATATCTTGACCTATGTGGTACACGCATAAAGAGATTACCCAAAGGAACATTGGGGGCTTTGTTAAATTTGCAATATCTTAAAGTCGAGGCAGTAAATGGAGAAGACATTACAGAATTGTGGGCATTGGAGATGCTTGTGTGCCACTTTGAAGGTGTGGATGGTTTCAACAAGTTTGCGAGGGCGGCTAGTAAGCAGAGGAATAACCCTCGCTATTACAACCTCAGCGTCAGTCAAGAAGCAACGGAGATTAATAGGGAAGTAAGTGGTGATGCTCGATTTGGGAATCGTGAGAGGAGTGTTTACATTGAGACATTGAGTCATGCCATTGTGAGCGCGGGAGGGGAATGCAGCGGCATTTGTATTTTGATTCCCCAAGATGTGCAGACATTGATAGCGATCGAATACGATGGTACAACAAAATTGTCTGACATGGGTCCGCTTGAAAACCTTGAGAAGCTAACTATGAAAAACTGGAAAAACTTGCGGGTGCTCTGTGGAGGGCAAGATGAAGAAATAATCGACATCCATGACTCCCTTGCCCCACCCCCAACCCCTACCCCTCCCCTCTTCCCCCCTCCCCTCTTCCCAAGCCTTAGGGATTTGGAAATAGATCAGTGTCCGAAACTGAAGTATCTCTTTGGGCATGGGCCTAAATTCTACCTTCCACATCTACGAAAGATTAAAATAAGTAACTGTAAGGAAATGGTCGAGATAACGGTTGCAGTTACATCACCACCACTGCATCCGCCCCCAGCCTTCCCTAGTCTAGAAGTGATTTCTGTGTCCAACTGTGATAAAATGAAGAGAGTGGTGGAATCTGAGTGGCTGCCCGACATCCCTAATCTAAGAGAAATTAAGGTACTCCGTTGTGAGAATATGGAGGAGATAATCGGAGGTCCTCCCCCATGCATGCCAGTTGAAGAGATTTCTCTTGAATCTCTGGAGCTAAAAGGTTGTGATAACATGAGAAAGTTGTTTCCGCATGAGTGGATGCTCCATCTTCGAAATCTTCAAACTATCCAAGTCTTTTCCTGCCATGGAATGGTGGAGATGATTAGCGGAGCGGGACAAGGCCAAGAAGGAAGTATAACGACTCCTGTAAACAACGCCCCTTCATCCTTCCAGTCTTCAATTTCACTCCCAAAGCTGAAGCGCTTGCGGCTTCGCAATCTACCCCAGCTGAAGAGCATATGTGAAGTCCCAATAACTTGTGACTCCATGGAAATATTGGTGGTGTCCAAATGCCCAGAATTGAACATGATTCCTTTGCAATTGCAATTACGTGATATTGAGGACCTTCCGTATATTAGGGTGGAAGGTGAGGAAAAGTGGAAGACGCTGATATGGGATCATCCCGATGCTCAGGCTATTCTTCAATCTCATCTCCTTTTCCGTGGCAGTACCTGTGGTCTAGGAAGCCGACGCAAATTTAGGTGAGTAATCGATATAATTTCCTTCATTCCTTAAAAATCGTTACGAAGATGTAGCTTTCTTTTTATAGTCACGCAGATGTAGAGACTATGATCAGAACTAGGGTCATGCAGCTCTGACACTGGCTTTTGCAGAATCGTTCGCAAGCGGAAGTGAATCCTCCGATGCTGCTTTCGAAGAAGTCTAGTGAAAGGCCTTCAGCTACTGTTTTAATTACTCAAGCATGCTTTCCTGCAAACTCAAGTCGCCATGTGAATCAATTTCTTCGTATGCCATACTTCGTTGCCAAAGGGGACATTGTAGTGCGTAGTATTTTGAATGTCGTCGCATATTTTATTTTTAGTAAATGGAATAAAGTTACATCCAGGACTGTCAAGATGATCCGCGACCCGTGTTTTAATCCAAATTTATGGAAGTGGATCTTGATTTTAAGAGCATCCTTCGATTAACGAGTGGGCCCAATTACCAATCCGAGGCAGCAAGGTTGTCAGTGTAGAAACGAATCACGGTCAGGCACACCTATTACGTGGGACGGTCGTTGTGGCCCCCCACACATTTTCCACGTGCCCACACGAAACCAAGTGTGCCCAATGGAAATTATAAAGTATGGTCTCTTTGGTAGGTTCCTTGCCTTTCCTTACCTTTTTTTTCCTATTTTTGCTTTTATTATTATTATTATTATTATTGTCCTTTTTTTTGGCGTTCCATTACGTTTTTTTCCTCTATATTTGGCAGATGGGGTCATCGGTTTCTCTTTATTTTTTTGCCTTGTTGGTAAGGGGGGGTCCTCCTTGTAATGTTGAAGACAACATTAGATTAAAGGACGGCCTAATATAAAAAGTCTTTTGAGTAGGGGTTTTGTCTTGGTCTACATCTTCAATCTTACGTTGTGATTACATTAACAGAATGCAACTGTTCGTCGCGAAGCTTTTATCGGGTACTGCGGACAAGACTTTCTAATGATATCTCCGCTCTAATCTCCTCGGCGATGGAATATTCGGTAGGATAAATTATCATATAAAGAACAAAGACCTCACTTCTATACGCCTGACGCGTGGGGTGGGGTCTTCGTGAGGATGAGGACAGCAACCCCTTTTTACTTGCGATGTGCGCCTTTCGTTCTCATCCGAACCGCATCGGAAAACTACCGAGGACCACCTTTTTCTCCGTCGTGACCGAACGACGCGTGATAGGGATGCTGAGTAAACGGTTTTGTCTTCGTTTACGTGCTAGGCAACACGAATTAGATCATTGTTGGAGGTTCAGATGAGTCGATCATTGTCCCCACACGTTCGAACACGCATCGCTCTATAGAACAAAGTTGATCAGCAATGAATGTTGCGTGAGGAAAGTAAAAGAACACTTGGTTAAAAGAACTCTAAAGCTTGACAAGGACACGGCATAACTCATGTATGCTTGGTGGAAAGGAACCGCTATCGTCCATTGATCAATCAGTAGAATAGCTAGAGGGTTTCCACTAAGCCACAGGTCAATGGCCACAAAGCAAAGCCCCAGGCACTCCCTTCCTAATGGAAAACTTATTCCACTAGAGTAACCCAATCTGTTTTTCAGACTGCTTCCTTTTGGCAAGCCAAACCAGCTGAAAGGATGAACCACACAGCGGCGTGTGATCGAGCCAACTCGCAAGCAAGGGGTCACTGAGAAAAGCAAAGAACATGCTCGGCTAAATGACCCTAGACAATGGGCTTGGAACAAATTTGTGCAAAGGGGACGCTATAGTGCGTGGTATTTTGAATGTCGTCGCACATTTTATTTTTAGTAAGTGGAATAAAGTCACATCTAGGACTGTCAAGATGATCCGCGACCCGTGTTTTAATCCAAATTTATGGAAGTGGATCATAAATGGGTCAACTTAAAATTAAGATATGGGTTATGAGTTTTAAATTAAGAAGGCCTACAATAAATGGATTTAAATGGGTTTTAAAATGAACCATTTAACCCGTTTGGGACTCGTTCGTCTCTTCTCTGTCGCTCTTTGCTCCCTCGTCTCTTCGTCGAACCGAGCCCCGGACACCTTTTGTTCGCGCTCAGCCTCTCGTTCAACTTGGCAGTCTTGGCGTTCTTGGAGCAGATCACGCCCTTTAGCACCGGGATGAGGGACGCCGTCTCTCGGACGAGCTTGTGCTTGAGAAGCTCGGTCTTGAGGCGCGGCCCGCGCTGGCGGTGGTCCTTCGCGCTGGCGGAGGAGCTCGGAGACGTATGGCAGGCGGGGCTAGACTTGGGCAAAGGAGTGCGGGAAGTAGGCGCTGAAGGAGCAGCCAAATGCCACCTTCCCGGAGATCTTGGTCAGCTCGACAACGGTGGCTTCGGCGAATATAGTCATAGTAGGAAATTGAAGGATCGAAGTTTGCTTTGCCCTCACACACATCGCGAGCTCACAACTCCAATCTATGATTCGGTAGGTCGGATATGGCATTTTGTGTTATACAGATATGGTTTTCAAAGAGTCATGTGTATTGACGTTGAGTCTGAGTTCGTATTAGGTTTCTTCATTCCCTGTCTGTGACTCCATGAGCAAGCTTCACGTTGTTTCTCTTCCACTTGTTAATGATGTGTGTGTTTGTAATTCATGCCAAGCGCATGCGCGTTGTTCAAACTTGCATTGCTACAGTTTATTGATATATAAAAACATCTGGGATCGTCCTGTTATTGAGAACAAATTGAAATCAAACTGTTGATATTTTAGAATCGCTTGCATTGGTCGTCAGATTCATGATTTTTGGTCAACCGAGCCCTCTCAGATAAATATGTGAAACTTATAAGTGTGATAGGTTGAGAGAGAGTTCAGACGTGTTTGATGAAATTCCTAAGTTAGCAGCGTGCTTGGTTATTGACTGTTTGTTCATAGCATGTGTGCTTGGTTGTTGTTGATGATTGATATGTATTCATAATCCACGTGGTATCACTGCTTTATTTTAGTTTGGATTATTTCTTATTCAACCATGAGATTTCCATTAGGGGTGAGCAACTTGGACCGCTCAAACCGCCCAAACCGGGATCGGACCGGACCGGACCGAACCGACGAGTTTGGTCCGGTTCTCGGGACTATCAGTCCGGTTCCCGGTTCCTAAAAGCGGAACCGGTTTATGGGCGGTTCGGTTCCCGGTTCCAAGGGGGAACCGGACCGGACCGACTATTTAATATATATTTTTGTTATTTTTTTCTTTAAAAAAATTAATAAAATGTGAACTAAACTCTAAGTGAACTTCATTATCATAAATTCATTGATAAAAATTAGTAAAATGTGAATCAAACCGTAAGTGTTTGATAAAAAAAAAAATCCTAAACTCTAAGTAACCGGTTCCCGGTCTTAAAACCAACCGGTCCGGTCCGCGGTTCTCAAAATTGGGAACCGGTTCTCTCGGTCCGGTTCCCGGTTCCACCTTGGAGCCGGACTGGACCGGGAACCGCTCACCCCTAATTTCCATAGATCAAGCTTGCTTTGTTTTTTCTTAAGCCATTTTTCTGGGTTTGGAAGGTGGGTTCTGAGTAGATGGCTGGTATAGGAAGACAATATCGCTTCGACTCTGTCTTGGGTTAATTTGACTACGCAGTTCAGAGAAGATGACTAGAGCTGGAAGATGAAATTTGTTTCAACTTTGTTGTAATTGCCCGCCAAGTGTTCGTGAAAATTTCTCAAAGGAATGTTACTTGAGAGTTTGAAAGTTTCAGCATATGGTTCAAGTCAGTTGTAAATCAGAATGTTCATAAAGCCTCCCTATTTCAGCATCTAGAATATATTTGATACTTCGCACTGCTCAAGATGCTGGTTAGTTTGGGTCCAAATACTTGCTCGTCTTATGCATGCAGCCATATTCACATGGAGAGCAATCTATGGTGCGGTTTTGTTTATCAATAAGTTTACGACCCAAAACCCGTCTATATTTAACCAAAAACCAGAGCTCGAAGTCGTTTCATGATTTATATATGGCCCGGGCCAAATTTTCACCACCCCTTTCATGCTCCTGTTCATAACCCGATACTTGAACTCTCTCACTAACTCGACGAGTCAATTCATGAAGTCGCTTATTCTTCAAAGGTAATAATTTAAGGAGAGAAAATGCTAAAAAAAATGAATCCCGAGTTTGCTCAGGTATCAATCGGATAATAGTCAAGGTTGAGTATGAGTCAAGAAATGTGCATTGCAATTAAATGAATCAATTTGGGTTGGATCATTTATGACCCAATCCCAATCCTGCCCTATTCACTCGTTTGACGGGCCTACAAATACACTGCGGGGCAAGAGGCAAGGTGGAGCTAGCATTAGCCCTGCCCTGTTCCATGAATCCACCCCGAACGTGTAGTTTTCATTGTATATAAATAAAAACAAATATAGATATGAAAAGGACTTGTAAGAACAATCTCTTCTTCTCACTAGCCTTGTTTTCATAGGAGATGCAAGTTTGAAAGTTTGCTAGGTAAGCAACGCGGGACAATCGTTTCCCATGTATTCCGTCTTCAAATTGTTTCGCATCCACAGTTTGTGATATTTAGAGCTTGTTTGACTCAATAAAATCAGTTCACGAGTTTATTCCTTTTCAAAACCTGCCCATGAAGCCATTTCTTAGTATTACTCTATCTTTTTACATAATAATAATAATAATAATAATAATAATAATAATGAAAAGTGCCAAATATAATGCTAAACGAATGCCAAATATAATGCGGTGCTCCATGAGAATTCGTTGTCCCAAGAAGAGAGAACTACCTTACCTCCCACCTCAGCCCTCATAGGGAAGGGGGCATGTTTTTCGCCTCGCCACTTGCCCATCCCCATGAATTACGTGATTTGAGAGTATAGTTATCATAATGCATTTCGTGCACGTGTGAAGTGACCGTTACCTTTTTAGTTTTTGACTCTTTTGTTTTGCAAATTTTGCCGTTTACGTAATGACTGTTTCGAAATGTTAGGCATTTGAAATTCTCTCAATTTGTAGGTCTTCACGTGCAGATTCACATATAATTTTTTTCATGAATTTTTGAACTTTGAATAATATTTTATACTCCAACAGAGAAAATAAAAATACAATTACTTTGGTAATCCAATTATTCGGGTCAAACATATATATATATATATATATATATTCGATAACCACGTTCATCCAACGTGACAATAATGACAAATTTTCTATTTGCATAATTTCAAAAGATCTCGTGGTGCTACAACGGACAATAACATGCACAGACACAGACGGTGGACTCTTAAAAGTAATCCATCATTTTTCCATCGTACACATCCAATCTTCAAAGGCAAATCCCATGATCCACTAATCACGATCCACGTGGAAATACAAAGCAAAAAATATTATTGTTAAACAAATTCTTAAAAAATAAAAAATAAAAGAGAAGAAGAGGAAATGGAGAGGAGAGGCCGATGGATGACCATAATGACCCGACCCGATCTGAGCAGCCACCCGGTCGAGGAAGTTGACGCCGGTCGTCATCACCAAATTCAACACCCACGCGCTCCTCGTCGCTGCGAATCTCTGTCCTAACCAAACCCCTCGGCACGCGGCGAGGGGCAGACATGTAAACTCGCACGATGCCGTCGGACCGAAGAAGCCGAACACTTTGCACCGAAGTAACTTCACCCATAGGCGTCCCAAACAAAAAGCACACACTTTAAGAGGCACGACCGGGTGGGGCTAGTATCAGCCCTGCCTTGGCCCATCCTGTGAATCCGCTCTGTTTGTGTAGTTTTCATTGTATATAAATAAAAACAAATATAGATGGAAAAAGGACTTTTAGTCAATGAAAGATATTTTTGCTATCGACAACAATTTGCGTCTAAATAATTTCATGGACGATGAAAATATTTTTTACTCATTCATTAATTCATTTTTGTAAGCGATGCAAGCTCACTTTTAAGAAAATATTTTGTAAATTATTCATTTTTAGCGAAATAAACAGAGCCTAAGAACGATCTCTTCTTCTTACGAATCTTGTTTTTACAAGAGATTCAAGTTTGAAAGTTTTCTAGGTAAGCAACGTGGGACAATTGTTTTCCATGTATTTCGTCTTCAAACTGTTTCACATCCACAATTTTGGGCCTAATTCAAACTTTCTTTTTTATCTAAGAGAAAATCTCAAACTTTAGGTTCTGTTGCAAATATGCCCTGGGCATTTTTTTTGTCTTAGAAAAAAAAACTCAGAACTTTAGGTCTAGTCTCAAATTTGCCATGAATTTTACTTTGTCTAAAAAATTTCATGGTAGATTTTGGAATAAACCTAAAGTTTGAGGTTTTTTTTTAGGGATAGTGACACAAATAATCCCTGAACTTTGGTCCAATGTACAATTTGGTCCATGAACTTTTAATTTGTTTAATGTAGCCCTCAACTTACCTTAATGTTCAATGTGGTCCTTGAGCTTTTAATTTGTTTAATGTGATCCCTAGACTTTTGATACATGTTCAATTTAGTTCATGAACTATATGAAAATGTTCAATATAGTCCATGAACTTGAATTGATGGAAGGACTACACGCAATTTATAGGTATTCACGCACATATTTACATATCGTTATTTTCATAAATTTTAATCTTTGAATAAAATTTTATATTACAACGGAGAATATAAAAATACAATTTACCTAGGCACGATTTGCTTAATCCAATTATTCGGGTGAAACATATATTTTCGATGTCCACGATTCATTCAACACGATAATAATGACAAAGTATCTATTTGTACACGCTTTAAAGCTCCGGCTGTCGTTCGCTGCACTCGAGCCCAGATCGAATCCATTGCGATCGCCACGCGTGCAGCCACAGTTGGGCACCAGCCGGAGAGTCTGCGGCCTAAGCCGTCGTGCAGTGAAGCTCGCCAGGCTTACCGTGAGCGCGAGGCCATCTTAGGACTGCTTCCTTATTTATGATATTTTCTTCAAAAATTTCAGTGGCTTTCCTGCTCCACCAGCTCCACCAGCTGCAGCATCAACCCCCATTTCGCTTCTATCTCTCTTCCTCTCTGCGTGTGCCGGCGATTGTATAAGACGTTCCTGGTGTCAAAAATGGTGGTTGTGGCGTCTTTTCTTGACTTTGGTTGTGGCTTTGCATCAGGAATGCTAGGTGGTGCTGGTGCGGTCGGGGGTAGCGCGCCGGGCGGGTAATTGCAGATCTGGCCGAGTCTTTAGCTATGTTGGCGATTTTCGTTTCGCGGTTTCGAGCTGGAAGCTTTGTTTTTGTGGGGTTGTGTTTCGGCTTCCGGGTTGGATTCGCTTTTTCAATTTGATTGATTTGGTCGACACTGGTGCGTGGTTAACCTGGATTTGCCGGGTTGTGCTCTGCTGAGCTCCATTTGGTGTATC
The DNA here is from genome assembly GCA_031216235.1 of Syzygium jambos. NCBI lineage: Eukaryota > Viridiplantae > Streptophyta > Magnoliopsida > Myrtales > Myrtaceae > Syzygium > Syzygium jambos. Next base: position 2,384,788 of record CM062221.1, read on the forward strand.
CTTGCCTTATTAGGGGTCACTTGTCTGCTTCTGGTTTCTAAATCGCACTAAAGATAGTAAATTTGTTTTGTACGTGCGGTGAGCTCTTCGGTAGATGAGTGATAGCATTTATAGTGGTAGTGCCACGACTGCTTTTGAGCAGTTCTCAAGCGTTATATCCATGTTCTTCCGTGTCTGTGGATTCCGTGCCCATATTCTCATGACCACTATCCTACTCTCGGGCGGATGCTCCTCCAAAAACGCATGCCTGTTGTTCCACGACCTCAGTTGCCTTGTTCCCCAACGACTTCGAACCGGTAACCATATTTCGAGGCTCCACATGTATTCCGTCTTCTTCTAGCACCTTGACAACTTACCGATCTTATCAATACTCTTGCCGATCGTTGTTAATCACTCATCGTCGTATATCGGCAACCGATCGAGGGTGAACATCGACGTGTGCTAATATCGATGTTGATCTTGATAATTGTCGACAATGCATCACGTTCACGGTAATATCCATGCATTAGCCCCATGCTCATCCATGTCGACGACTCGGTCATTTCTCGGTGTACACGGATTCGATAGATCGGATATGGCATCTCGTGTTGTACAGATATGATTTTCAGAGATTTGTGTATATTGACATTGAGTCCGAATTCGTATTAGGTTTCTAGATTCACACGGTGTGGATGCTTTCGACGGGAGTCTTGCTTAAAGCAACTCGGTGAAAAGTGGCCTCCCTTTCTGTTCCTTGCGTGTTTTCACACTACTAATTTCCTTCATTCACACACACATGAATGTCCGTGTCGAAAGTGGCCCCAAGTCCACCGTTTCGGTCATCCGGAAGGAGGGAGCGGCAAGGACTTGGAATTTGGAGAGCGGACGACTGCGTCTGAAAACTTTTATAGGAATTCCCCGCTTAAATTCGCCTTGGAAAATTCAGGGTCGGGTCGTGTAACATGTCGGTTCGCTAGAATTCGTCATCTTATCATAAGGATCTATGATATTGAATGCAAAAGAATGCAATAGAGATCGAGAATGCAGCGCTATAAATGTACTTTTATCCGGAGTCAAATTACTTATAGATTTGATTGCTAATTTTCGTGAAAATGTGCATGAGGCCTTTGAGCAAAAAATTTAGGTTTCAACAACAATTCTTCTTAAATATTAGCAAGTTGACGTTTCTTTTTAAATCACTCGGGCGAAATTTTAACTTTTTTTTATTCGAATAACCATATTTTAACGTTCAATAATAGCTTTCCACCTCATTTGGTACGCTGCTTTTTTAAAATCTTTATATAATTTGTACCATTTCGGGCTCCATAGTTTCTTGGCTGCACTTGCACATCACTTTCCTTACGGCCGAGAGCTGGAATGGACTCAAAAGCGAACGCGTTTTCTCGAGTAAGACCGTCGCCCACTCCTTTTGACCCCAAAGAGATGGAAGACCATTACCCTGCAGGCTCCTCTGGATCCATGCTCAATGTGCAAGGGCCGCTTGAGATTCTCCTTCCATGGTGCGTTCTCCTGCTCGGATAATCCAGAAGTTCTCCTCCTTTTTTCGATAAGTATCATCTAATTTGCCTTTGTTAATTTCCTCTGTGTAGATCCCGTGCGTCTCTCTCTACTTGTGCTGTTGTTCGTGGTGGAAATAAGGAGAGAGATCTCTGTACTCTGGGCATACACAACTCTGGTGGTTTGGCTCCGTTAGGAGGAGGATTCAAGGATTTTGCATCGGTATCGAGTCTATCTGGTCAGCTAACTGTTAACATCACTTGGGAATGCTTTGTGTTTCTGTATGCATCTTTTCTTTACTTTTTTTTTTATCGATCTTATCTGTTTTTAACCGTTCTATGCTTTTGCTTGGCCTTGTCTCTGTTTTTCATGTCATGTCCTCTCGGTAGGTAATAGCAAAAAGAATGCCTAGAGAGTCGGATCCCTTTCGTCAGTATGTGGAAGCTGTGGAGAACAGCAAGTGGAGGTGCAGGTTTTGCGGCAACAAATATGGCGGAGGTGCTACAAGGATCCGGGCGCACCTCGCTGGAAAGCCGCGCTATGGTATCAAGGACTGTGAGAAAGTTGATGATCGTGTGAAAGAAGATGCCCGGCAGACATTTAATGGTGAAGGCAGCATGTTGGCTGTAAGCACGGGAGGCACATCGGGGGAAGGAACGGAAAGAACAGCTTTTGGCCCTAGTCAAATTGTATTCCAAGGTGACGACGCGTCGAATCCCAATGACACGCAGAACTCGAATCAACCCGGGAGCGCACCACAGCAACCATCTTGCTATTGGCTGACCGGAACCGGCACTGCTTCAGCATATCCTCAGTATCAAGTGTCTTTGCCTCCTGGTGATATGCCTCTGGATAATCTAGATACCACCCAGCAACCCGATCAATCGAACCGTGGGTTTGATGCAGCACGTGGAAATGAAATTGCTTCATCTCTCCAGCGACTTCCGATGTACTCGCCGGCTTCATCGTCTCTTGATCCACGTGAACTACCAGCCCTTCTTGAGCAACTAACTCATCTTGAATCAGGGAGGGAACAACAAAATTTAGGAGGGCTATCATCGTTCCCAAATGATCAGGTCCTTGGCAACAGCAGTATGTCATATTGGCAGCCGGAGTTCACTGGAGGTGATGTTTTTACCCACTCCTCTACTCAGTAATATAACTACGACCAGCATTCCCCAATATTCAAATGAACAATATCTAATAAGCTTTGACGAACAATTTGCAGATGGAATCACTCCAGATTCACCGCTATGTTCAACAGACTTGTCGAATCTTCTTCACTCTCTGCCAGAGAATCTTCTCGAATCTCGTGATGTAATTGTAAACACTTTCGAGGAAATACAAATCAATGAACTGCATAGTCCAACCGTGGGATCATCGCTACAAATTGATTCATCTCTTGATGTGGACGGTGCAAATCATTTGCAGGATTGTGGTCAACCGTGTGCAGCGGAAGTGGTTCCTGTACGCAGCAACACAAGTCCGACCGACACTGTCCAGCATCCTGGTCAGCTTCCCCCAAGGTGTGACAATGAAGATGGGGATGATACTCGTCGGTTGCCTCGGCGAACCCCAATGGACATAGATCCCTCCACTGCATCACAGCATACAAGTGACTCTCACATTTTCGAGGCAACAATCGTTGATTCGCTAGTTCCAGAAGCGTCAACAAATACAATAGGCCCATCATCATCGCACGGTGTGTCTGGATTATTCTACATTGCTACTATGGTTCCGTTAGATCCATAAATATACCCAGATTATTTTATCGAAATCTTACATATGATGTGTTTTTAAGCAAGATATCAATGGGGGTTCTCCAATCTCCGTATGTCCAATATCACTTCCTTTTTATTGCACCGTTTCTTTCGATCAAAATATTTAGCTTTTGCCGATGTTGATTTTCACTGTAGATATTTTATTTTACGTGGACCCATGGCTTGATTTGGAAGTCCCAATTGTTGATTGATCTTACAATTGAATATTTTATTGCAAGCAGCTTCGGTGCCCCCTCAATGTCAAAGTGTTTCACATCAATCCATTAATCTCAAGACAGTACATCAGAATCCAACCGTGCCATCATTACGGAAAAACCATTTAGTCACATGTCAAGCTCTAATTGACATGGATCCATGTATGCCATCATCATCACAAGCTCCAAATAATGCTCCTTCGCCACCTCAGATTCTACCTTGTGGCCCATCATCATTACCAGGTCTATGGTTCATTACAAAAATTAATGCTTGTGTATCACAATGTTACATTATTATGGGGGAGCAAGGATGCTATCACGAGGCTCTAACTAATGAAATTTTTAAATTGCAGGCTTAGATAGGAATGAGGGTGCGCCAATGACGAGTCATCCAAACTCTAGCAGCAACTTTGAAGAGAATATAGCTTTGAAAAGAAAACTAGAACTACTCTATAGAAAAGAAGCTAGCATAAGGGATGAGTTAGAATTTGCCGCATCTCTATCCCTAAAGAAGCCGAGAATGGAAGTTGCGAATTGGTTGGTGAACGTGGATAAGCTTAGAAATGATTGTACTGAAGCAGCAAGTGAGGATTGTTTGCCACTACATCAACAAGTGGATATACTAATGCGTGAAGCAGAAGACCGGAAAAGACAAGGCAAAGGACTATTTGAGGTAAGAGAGATCAAAGTCGTTAACTTGTTAGAAGGAAAGATGGTGGGAGAGGCATTTCGGAGAAATACTACAAAGATTTTGGAGTACCTAGTGGGGAATCAAATATCCCAATTAGGCATTTATGGAATGGGGGGAGTTGGTAAAACGACTATTATGGTGCATGTACATAATAGACTCCTCGAAAAAGCAAACTATGGCCACGTGATATGGATTACCGTGTCACAAGATTTCAACATACAAAGCTTGCAGGACACCCTTGGGATGGAACTAGGTTTGGGCATACTACAAGAAAAGGATGTGAGGAAACGAGCAGCAATGTTGTGCGATTGTTTAACGAAAAGAGGCAAATCTACAATAATCCTCGATGATGTGTGGGAACGCTTTGATCTTCAAGAGGTGGGAATCCCAGTAAGAGCAAATGGCATTAAGTTGGTCTTAACCACTCGATCCTTTGAGGTATGCCGCCAGATGCGTTGTCAAGAAATGATAAAAATTGAACCTCTATCCCATATAGAAGCCGAGAGATTATTTTTGGAGGAGCTTGGATCTGAAGTGGCCCTTAATTTGGAAACTAAATCGGTTGTGAAGTCCATTGTTGAAGAATGTGCAGGCTTGCCACTTGCGATCATCACGATGGCAAGAAGCATGCAAGGAGTGACCGATGTGTTTGAATGGAAGGATTGCTTGGAGAAATTGAGAGAATCGGATTTGGGGCAAACGGATATGGAAAAGGAGGTCTTAATGAAACTAGAATTCAGTTACAATCGCCTTAGTAATCATGAAGTTCAACAGTGTTTCTTATCTTGTGCACTTTATCCAGAAGATACAAATATTGATAAGTTCGAGTTAATAGAACTCTTCATCGACCAAGGATTGATTGGTCGATTGAACACGAGGGAGAAACAATATGATAGAGGCCTCACCATACTGAACAAACTGGAAAATGTTTGCCTATTGGAAGATCATGGGAGTGAGATAAAGATGCACGATTTGATTAGAGACATGGCATTGTACGTCATGAGTGCGACTTCGCTCGTAAAAGCAAGAAAGGGGTTGAAGAGAATACCATCTGAGGAATATTGGACAGATGCTTTGGAGAAAGTTTCTCTGATGATGAATGAAATTGAACAATTTCCCTCGAACATATCACCGAATTGTCCTAAACTATCAATTTTTCTATTGAATGCAAACGTCTGGTGGGGTGATGTGGTCATCCCTGATTCTTTCTTCAAACAATTACGGGCGCTAAAGGTTCTAAACCTGAGTCAATGTTCCCACCTAAGAGAACTTCCAGATTCCATTTCAGACTTGGTAAACTTGAGAGCACTATTGCTTAGAGAATGTGAGCAATTGCGCCATATTCCTTATTTAGGGAAGCTCAAATTTTTGAGAAAGTTGGACATTTTTGGCTGTTATATGGTTGAAGCGCTCGAGGGTCTGGAAATGTTGGTGAACTTGAGATACCTTGACCTATTTCGTACACGCATAAAGAGATTACCCAAAGGAACATTGGGGGCTTTGTTAAACTTGCAATATCTTAAAGTCGAGGCAGTAAATGGAGAAGACATTACAGAATTGGGGGCATTGGAGACACTTGAGTGCAACTTTGAAGATGTGGATGGTTTCAACAAGTTTGCGAGGGCGATTAGTAAGCAGAGGAATAACCCTCGCTATTACAAGCTCAAAATCAGTCGAGAAGCAACGGAGATTTATGTGAAAGCAAGTGGTGATGTTCGATTTGGGAATCGTGCGAGGCGTGTTTACATTGAGACGTGGAGTCATGCTATTGTGAGCGCGGGAGGGGAATGCAGCGGCATTTGTATTTTGATTCCCCAAGATGTACAGAAATTGACATGGACAGAAGGCGTCGGTACAACAAAATTGTCCGACATGGGTCCGCTTGAAAACCTTGAGGTGTTAACTATTGCACTATTGAAAAACTTGCGGGTGCTCTGTGGAGGGCAAGATGAAGAAATAATCGACATCCATGGCTCCCTTGCCCCAGCCCCAACCCTTGCCCCTCCCCTCTTCCCAAGCCTTAGGGATTTGAAAATACGTAAATGTCCGAAACTGAAGTATCTCTTTGGGCATGGGCCTAAATTCTGCCTTCCACATCTACGAAAGATTAAAATAAGTCACTGTGAGGAATTGGTCGGGATAACGGTTGCAGTTACATCACCACCACCGCATCCGCCTCCAGCCTTCCCTAGTCTAAAAGTGATTTCTATTCGGCGGTGTGGTAAAATGAAGAGAGTGGTGGAATCTGAGTGGCTGCCCGACATCCCTAATCTAAGAGGAATTACGGTATTCCGTTGTGAGAATATGGAGGAGATAATCGGAGGTCCTCCCCCATACATGCCAGTTGAAGAGATTTCTCTCGAATCTCTGGTGCTAGAAGATTGTGATAACATGAGAAAGTTGTTTCCGCATGAGTGGATGCTCCATCTTCGAAATCTTGAAACTATCCGAGTCTTTTCCTGCCATGGAATGGTGGAGATGATTAGCGGAGCGGGACAAGGCCAACAAGGAAGTATAACGACTCCTGAAAACAACGCCCCATCATCCTTCCAGTCCTCAATTTCACTCCCAAAGCTGAAGCGCTTGCGGCTTCGCGATCTACCCCAGCTGAAGAGCATATGTGAAGTCCCGATAACTTGCGACTCCATGGAAAGTTTGGAGGTGTCCAAATGCCCAGAATTGAACACGATTCCTTTGCAATTGCAATTACGTGATATTGAGGACCTTCCGTATATTAGGGTGGAAGGTGAGGAAAAGTGGAAGACGCTGATATGGGATCATCCCGATGCTCAGGCTATTCTTCAATCTCGTCTCCTTTTCCGTGGCAGTTACTGTGTTCTAGAAAGCTGACGCAATTCACGTGAGTAATCGATATAATTTCCTTCATTCCTTAAAAATCGTTATGAAGATGTAGCTCTTCTTTTTATAGTCATGCAGCTATAGAGACTAGGATTAGAACTAACACTGTATTTTGCAGAATTAACCACGAGCGGAAGTGAATCCTCCGATGCTGCCTTCGAAGAAGTCTGCTGAAAGGCCTTCAGCTGCTATTTTAATTACCGAAGCATGCTTTCCCGCAAGCTCGAGTTGCCATATGAATTACTTTCTTCGTATGCCGTACTTCGTTGCCAATATGAATTACTTTCTTAATGCCCTGTCTGTGACTCCATGAGCAAGCTTGACGCTGTTTCTCTTCCACTTGTTAATGATGTGTGTGTTTGTAATTCATGCCAAGCGCATGCGCGTTGTTCAAACTTGCATTGCTGCAGTTTATTGATATACAAAAACATCTGGGATGGTCCTGTTATTGAGAACAAATTGAAATCAGACTGTTGATATTTTAGAATCGCTTGCATTGGTCATCAGGTTCGTGATTTTTGTTCAACTAAGCCGTCTCAGATAAATATGTGAAACCTGTAAGTGTGATAGGTTGAGAGACAGTTCGGCGCCTATAATACGTTTGATGAAATTCCTAAGTTAGTAGCGTGCTTGGCTATTGATTGTTTGTTCATAGCATGTGTGCTTGGTTGTTGTTGATGATTGATATGTATTCATAATCCACGTGGTATCGCTGCTTTGTTTTAGTTTGGATTATTTCTTATTCAACCATGAGATTTCCATAGATGAAGCTTGCTTTGGTTTTTTTTTAAGCCATTTTTCTGGGTTTGGAAGGTGGGTTCTGAGTAGATGGCTGGTATAGGAAGACAATATCGCTTCGACTCTGTCTTGGGTTAATTTGACTACGCAGTTCAGAGAAGATGACTAGAGCTGGAAGATGAAATTTGTTTCAACTTTGTCGTAATTGCCCGCCAAGTGTTCGTGAAAATTTCTCAAAGGAATGTTACTTGAGAGTTTGAAAGTTTCGGCATATAGTTCAAGTCAGTTGTAAATCAGAATGTTCATAAAGCCTCCCTATTTCAGCATCTAGAATATATTTGATACTTCGCACTGTTCAAGATGCTGGTTAGTTTGGGTCCAAATACTTGCTCGTCTTATGCATGCGGCCATATTCACAGGGAGAGCAATCTATGGTGCGGTTTTGTTTATCAATAAGTTTACGACCCAAAACCCGTCTATATTTAACCCAAAACTAGAGCTCGAACTCGTTTCATGATTTATATATGGCCCGGGCCAAATTTTCACCACCCCTTTCATGCTCCTGTTCATAACCCGATAATCGAACTCTCTCACTGACTCGACGAGTCAATTCATGAAGTCGCTTATTCTTCAAAGGTAATAATTTAAGGAGAGAAAATGCTAAAAAAAGTGAATCCCGAGTTTGCTCAGGTATCAATTGGATATTAGTCAAGGTTGAGTATGAGTCAAGAAATGTGCATTGCAATTAAATGAATCAATTTAGGTCGGACCATTTATGACTCAATCCCAATCCTGCCCTACTCACTCGTTTGATGGGCCTACGGATACACTGCGGGGCAAGAGGCAAGGTGGAGCTAGCATTAGCCCTGCCTTGTCCCATGAATCCACCCCGAACATGTAGTTTTCATTGTATATAAATAAAAACAAATATAGATATATAGGTAAGCAACGCGGGACAATCGTTTCCCATGTATTCCGTCTTCAAATTGTTTCGTATCCACAGTTTGTGATATTTAGAGCTTGTTTGACTCAATAAAATCAGTTCACGAGTTTATTCCTTTTCAAAACCTGCCCATGAAGCCATTTCTTAGTATTACTCTATCTTTTTACATAATAATAATAATAATAATAATAATAATAATAATGAAAAGTGCCAAATATAATGCTAAACGAATGCCAAATATAATGCGGTGCTCCCTGAGAATTCGTTGTCCCGAGAAGAGAGAACTACCTTACCTCCCACCTCAGCCCTCATAGGGAAGGGGGCATGTTTTTCGCCTCGCCACTTGCCCATCCCCATGAATTACGTGATTTGAGAGTATAGTTATCATAATGCATTTCGTGCACGTGTGAAGTGACCATTACCTTTTTAGTTTTTGACTCTTTTTGTTTTGCAAATTTTGCCGTTTGCGTAATGACTTTTTCGAAATGTTAGGCATTTGAAATTCTCTCAATTTATAGGTCTTCATGTGCAGATTCACATATAATTTTTTTCATGAATTTTTGAACTTTGAATAATATTTTATACTCCAACGGAGAAAATAAAAATACAATTACTTTGGTAATCTAATTATTCGGGTCAAACATATATATATATATATATATATATATATATATATTCGATAACCACGTTCATCCAACGTGACAATAATGACAAATTTTCTATTTGCATAATTTCAAAAGATCTCGTGATACTACAACGGGCAATAACATGCACAGACAATGGACTCTTAAAAGTAATCCATCATTTTTCCATCGTGCACGTCTATAATCTTCAAAACCAAATCCCATGATCCCCTAATCACAATCCACGTGGAAATACAAAGCAAAAAAATATTATTGTTAAACAAAATTTTAAAAAAAATAAAGAAAAGAAGAAAAGGAAATGGAGAGGAGAGGCCGACGGATGACCATAATGACCCGACCCGATCTGACCTGGCACCCGGCCGAGGCAGTTGACGCCGGTCATCATCACCACCCACGCGCTCCTCGTCGCTGCGAATCTCCGTCCTGACCGAACTCCTCGGCCCACTTGCAGCGACCATCGCCTCCGCGACACGCTCTCGCACTTGCGCCCCCCCCGGCGATCCTCGTCGCGCGTGCCATCCACGCCCTCCGAGCACGAGTCGGGCGGGAGTGAGTCCACCCTGCGGCGAAGGGGCAGACACGTAAATTCGCGCGGTGCCGTCGGACCGAAGAAGCCCAACACTTTGCGCCGAAGTAACTGCACTTCGGTGTCCGAAACAAAAAGCACACACTTTATAGCACCGGGCTGTCGTTCCCCTGCGCTCGAGCCCAGATCGAATCCGCCGCAACCGCCACGCGTCGAGTCCCGGTTGGCCTGTCCCGGACGTGGGGCCCGCGGCCGGAGCCATCGCGCCCTGAAGGCTCGCGGGAGCCCACCGGGCTTACCGTGAGCGCGAGGCCACCTTAGGACCGCTCCTTTATTTATTGATATTCTTTTCAAAAAATTTCAGTAGTAACTCCACCAGCTTCACTGAGACATAGAGAGAGAGAGAGAGAAGCGAAAGTGGGGGCTGATGCTGCAGCTAGATCGCGGGCTTCCTTGATTTGCAAGCTCAGCCAGTAATGGTACCACTCAGTCTCTCCCCTTCTTTCTCTCTGCGTGCCCGCGGTTGTATAAAACGTTCTTGGTGTCAAAAATGGTGGTTGTGGCGTCTTTCTTGATTTTGGTTGTGGCTTTGTATCAGGAATGCTAGGTGTTGCTGGTGGTGCGTTCTGGGGTAGCGCGACGGACAGGTAAGTGCAGATCTGGCTTGGTTTTCAGCTGCATTGGCCATTTTCGTTTCCGGGTTTCGAGCGGGAAGTGTGCGGTTTTCCAGGTTTGTGTTTCGGCTTCCGAGTTAGATTCGCAGTTTCGTTCGACTGATTTGGTCGTCCCCCGGAGCGTGGTTTGACTTGGGTTTTGCTGGGTTGCGCTCTGCCGAGCTCCGTTTGGTGCGTCCTTGCCTTTTTTTAGGGGTCACCTGTGTGTTTCTTGTTTCTAAGTCACTTCAATGTTGGCCGAGAGATCACCAGGACAGGCTGCATTTGTTGGTTGGTCTGGGGTGATTAAATTTAAAATGAGAAACTGTGCTTGTGAGAGGTGGACCTGTTTTAAGTTCAGCGGCTTTAGACCCATTAATAGAATAGGGGCAAAGAAGGTGGCGGCCCTGCAAAAGAATCAACAGTCCTCGAAGGGCATGGCGAAGAGATTAGGTTGCCATTATTTGGATCCATTTTGAAAGTGGAAGGGAGTGCAGAACGAATTGATGTAGGTCATGGTGATGGGTGGAGATCTAGTATGTTCCCATTTTTAACTGTTGTATTGTCGAGTGTCTTACAATATGTGGCCGCTCAGTCAAATTGACAAAGCATAATGAGCAAAGCTTCGAGTCAGGATTTGGGATTTGTTTTAAGGTCAAGCGGGAGTCGGGATTCTAGTGCTGACAGTCCTAGTAGGTCCCTGTTTTGCACGCTAGTTTAAATTTCTCGACCATTATTCTTCTTGATGAGTAATTTGGTTTGTTCTGGTCGTCTTGTTCAGTGATGAGCAGAAACTTCAACTTTTCCAGCTGGGGCTTTTCCTTTACGAAAACTGGCATGTATCACAAATATTTCCGCACGCCTGAGCTGTTTTACTTCGAATTGTGCAGGAGCTGAGGTTCGGGTTATTGCTGCATCGGTTCCTGCCTTCCTGCCATGGGTAGAGCTAAATCACCTGGAAGATGGATCAAGACATTTTTATTTGGGAAAAAAACATCAAAACACAATGTTAAAGGAAGAGAGGTATTCTTTTTTGCTACAACAAATCCTGTAACTTCTTAGTTAAACTATTGAAAATCCTATTTCCTTGTGTTCCAACTTTCTTGTGTGTTTTAAATAAAAGAATGATAGTTATACACCAGTTCCTGCCACAAACTTGTGTTCTTTTCATCTGACTGAAGTAACTTGGTTATTTCTTCTCTTTTGAACTTATATGCCACTACCATACTGTGCAGAAAATGACAAATGACACAGCGGTCCTGGTTGGTGCTAGGGCACCTGAAGCTGATTATCATGTGGCTTCTCAGCCTAATACTGAAAGTGATGATTGGAATAGCAGGAAACAAGAATCAGAGAGAAAGAATGAGGAAATTCTACTCCAAGATCGAGGGATTGAGACCGACGAGGACATGGACATGGCTCAACTAAGTATAACTCAGGATGCACCTCAAAATCCAGAAATAATCAGGCAAGAGATAGCAGCAACAAAGACGCAAGCTGCTTTCAGGGGTTATTTGGTATCTATTCTGACATTTGTCTTCTCTACTCATCCGGTCATCCCTACTGTCTGTAGACATTCGTTGCAGTTGAAGAATGGATAACTATCTGAATATGAAACGTAGTCTGGATTCCATATAGTTTATTTATTCAATAAAACTTCATTTATTTTTAATAGTCACTGCTTATTTAGATAAGGTTTGTTTATGGATTTTGTTTTGCTGTCATGATGAAGGCTCGCCGTGCATTCCGAGCTCTCAAGGGCATCATTCGGTTGCAAGCACTTATCCGTGGGCATTTGGTTCGGAGACAGGCAGTTGCTACTTTGTGCTGTATGCTGGGAATAGTTAAATTGCAGGCACTTGTTCGAGGGAGAAATGTCAGGCAATCCAGCATTGGGCTTGAAGTACACAGGTTACTGATATCTCAGGTACTTCAGGGTGAAGCAATGCTCGTAACGGATGATAGAATAGCTCCTTTTCCTTCATTTGGATATGTCTTTTACTCGTGACAAAAATGGCATCCTATCGGACTATACTGTTTCTGGGGCTTTATGCCTCACATGCCTTGGAGTGGTTGGCTTTAATAACCAGTATAGACAAAAGAGAAGTTAACATAGTGTTTATCAGTAAAATTGAGGTGTCATGACAGTCAGATTAAAATCTTTGTTATCCTGTGAACTGCTTGGATCATTCACTCGAAGATATATCTGCCTATTTCTGACTTCGCATTGCCGAATGACAATATGCCAACAGTCTTGTATGGCTATACATAATTATAGCAAACAGTGATGTCTGCAACTTGCTTCTTTGGGTGTCTGCTACTTGTTTACTGACATGTGACTTCTCAGGTTAGTTGGAGGTACTTTAAGTTGTCTTTTCTTTGAACAGTCATGTGTGACACAAGTGCCTGCTTGGAAGGATTTAACTGTATGTGCGTGAGAGAGAGAGAGAGAGAGAGAGAGAGAGAGAGGAGGAAGGAGGCCGGGGGGGGGGGGGGGGGAGATATATGCTTAGTACATTACTTTTGAATCTCCTCTGCTGCCTTTTTATTTTTCTCCTCCGTTCATGATGATAGATGACTGACTTACATCCTCATAAATTATCTGACAGGGCATGTCTGGGGATTCTGCCAAAGTTGATTTAAGTACTCCGCTTGCCAATTTTTCTGCAAATGCTTTCATTCGAAAGGTAATACAGCATCATGTATAGCATTGAATTAAAAGTTTGCTTTTTTTCTAGTACTCTTGTGATTTCGTTCCCATATGCTCTTCATTTGAGCAACCACTGCATGATGTTGTAGCTTGTTGCTTCATCACCAACTGTCATGCCTCTGCACCTCAATTATGATTCTGCGGAACCAAATTCAATTCCGAGTTGGTTAGCATGCTGGTCAGCGTCTGTTTTCTGGAAACCAGTTCCCCAACCGAAAAGAATCTCCAAATCTCAGAAAAAGCAGGGTTTCTCTCAAATTTCAGAAACTGAAACTCGTAGGACGAAGCGTGGTGTCCAGAAAACTCCTGCTTCCAATGTTGACACAGCGCACGCAACCACAGAGATGCCTAAACGCAATGTACGGAAGGTGTCTGGCCATTCTACGGATCCTTCGCAGGATAGTCCACAAAATGAGATCCAAAAGGTCAAACGGAGTTTGAGAAAGGTCCACAATCCTGTTTTAGAGAATGCTGTAATCCAGTCTGAAATTGGAAGTGTAAAGCCCAAGGACAGTTCGGAAAGGCCATCCATCACTAGAGGAGATGATGTTTTTGAGCAGAACAACAAAACTTCTGATGAGAAAATGGAGAGTGAGACAATCTTGACCTCATCAAATTTGCCTGATGCAGAAAAGATTCAGGAACAATTGGAAATAGATGACAGAGCTGATATTCCTTTTGATGGTCAAGCAGTATTTGACTCAAATGCTTCAATGGAGAACGATGTAGATGATGACAGCGGTCCTGTAACGAATGGGCATCAGGAACCCAAAAACCAAGAAGTCGCCATCCAGAGGGATGATCCAGTGAGCAATGAGCAACGTAGATCAGGCCGTAAGTCTTCCACACCCTCAAAGCAAGAATATAAGGAGAATGGCTCACGTAGCAGTCCAGTGCTTCCAAGTTATATGGCAGCAACTCAATCTGCAAAGGCCAAACTGAAAGCGCAAGGTTCTCCGATGTTTGGGCAGGACGGTGCAGAGAAGAGTAATCTGTCAAGACGTCACTCTCTACCTTCCCCAGCTAACGGTAAAATCAATTCTCAGTCACCGAGAACCCAGAAACCTAATCAGGGAAGTGGCAAAGGTGGAAATAAAAGCGACAGATCATCAAGAGATGCGAATGGTATGAAACTATGAATTACTATTTATTTCTTTGACAACTCGAGTAGTTTGTTTGTCATTCTGTTTTGTTGGAATGCTGGATTTGATTGAAGGATAGATGGAGTAATTTAAAGAATGCTTGCTCTCAACTCTCTTTTGGAACTACATATTTTCTCTGTGTAAGGCAATCCTATCAGTGAAGTTGGCTGTGTACTTTCCAAATCTTTTACCTAAGTGAAATCACATTATGCTAGTGAAGATGGCAAGGTAGAAGTGGTCCCAAATGCATGTCACCCTTACAGACTTAAATTTTCGTGATATTTGCTTGGTTTGATAAGAAGGATTTCTAGAGAAACTAATCTTGCAATCTTCTCTTATTGTCCTTTACTGATCTATGTGAAATCAGCCTGTCGAAAGCCAGGTGAATAGTAATGATCCTAGGGAACTCCCCCCCACCCCCTAAACACTTATCTGAATGCATGGATCATTAAACTCCGAAACTAGAAATCTTTTCTTTTTGGTTCCTTAGCTACTTATCTGGGATAGTAATTATTGTTTAATTTCACAGGAAAGGCTGAGTGGAGAAGGTGACTTTCAGAAACACTGCGGTTCAAATCTAACTTGAGCAGCAACATTGTGTGCAGATTTCGGTTCGTATTCTCTGGTGTAAGAAGTATTAGTTCTGAAGCTTGATTCACGGCGTCTGGTTTCCTGGTTCTCTAGACTTTTGAGTTGGATTTGTTAGTGCAGGTAACATCATGGTTTTTGGAGTCTCACCATGTTAAATGTCTCAAATTAGTGTTGAACTCATTATTGTTCTGTACTATGGTGCTATACATTGCATATTTGTATAGTTGTGCATCTGTTTAGCAACCTCTGTTGGTCTGCTGATGTTAGGCATCGCGAACATTTTCGTCTGTAACGTGTGGCACGGCTTGATGATTAATTCAACTGATGTTTCTATTGTGCTTGGTTTATTCCAAATTAGACTCTCTTTTCGCCTGTTAAACATTCTTTGCTTGCAAAATCTCGTGAGAAGTCCGGACTTCCATCCTTGTAACAGGCAATGTCAATAGGACATCATTGGGGGCATATGACTCCGAGCGGGGCATTAAGTTGGGTCGGGAGGCTCTTGTAGCAGGGATCGCCGCTCCGTTACCTTTGTCAGATGATGTAGAAAATTTTTTTTAGTAACTTTTCATGCTTAGAAACCTTATTGGATTAATATTGTTGTTCAATGATTCTATATCTATCTTCATCGTTAGTGTTGAGCTATAATATTTAAATATTAAATCATGTATTTATCTAATAATTTTTAATGTTCTATTTGTTTTGCAAAAAATCAATGCTTCAAAAAGCATTTTCTTAAAAAAGTATCGTTTGTATCGCTTACAAATATGAATTGGCAAAAATTATTTTCATCGTCCTCGAAAATATTTAGACATAAATTGTTGTCGATAATGAAAAATTTTTCATTGACAAATTATCTTAAGCGCTCATGTTTAGAAAAGTATTTTTTCAAATTTTTCATTTTTCGTGAGACAAACAGAGCTTAATGCACGAGATCCACGACAATAACGACGAGTTTCTCCCAATTTTCATTTTTCTTTTATGCGTGCTCGCTCCTTTTTGTGTTTAATTTTTCTGACTTTGGAGTATCTTTTAGATTTACATTTACATATGAAATTTACTCATTCGCAAACATTTGCCTTTTCAAAATTAGGGCACCTTTCATGCTACATAAGCCTACGTGTATAAATTCTATGTGTGTATATTCAAACGCATGGAGTTCAGGACAATCCTCGGAAAGTATAATTTTCAGTCGAAAAGGTCCGATCTACTCGAAGAGAGACAGTTGTCTAAACCGTATCTTCTGAGATTTCTGTTCTTTTTTAAGCAAATCCGGTCAAACAATTGGAAATTGCACTAAGATCAAACCCTATCCTCTTGAGATTTTCAAGTTTCTCGTCCAATGAAATTCTTGAATTTTCCAAATTGGTGTGTTTCGACTTTGAATTTTCGGTAAGCATGGAAGAAAAATCAAAAGGATTTTGTGCCGAGTGTTCATGGGTTATCGGCTAATTAAGGCCGTAATCCGAACATTGAAGATGCAACATGAGATGGGATCGAATCATCAATGAGTAATAATTGCCCTGAAGCCATCCATGTCCACGAACAATGAACGCGCAAAATTCCAACTTCTCGATAGATCAGTCCTAACCCATTCGAAAGATACGGGTTTCAAGCCAATTTTTGCTCACCAAATTCCGTTCTGCTTTCCTAATCTAGACCCGATCCAAGAGATCGTGCCGAGCGGCGGGGGGGGTGGGGTGGGGAGGGAATCGAACTCGAGCCGCCCGCCTTTTTCGACATTGCCGGACCCACCTCCGTGTGCTCATCTCTCTCTATTCATTCCTCATCTCATTGCACGTGCTCTTCGGAAAAAAAAAATTTAAAAACGACTCGTCATACGTTTGACAATGTCGTTGCGAACCCCAATTCTTGAACTTCCGAGGTCCTAGGAGTATCACGTGTCTCGACAGGAAAGAAAGCCCATCATCCTTAGGAGAAAAAAAGCACGAACAAGGACTCCAATGATTTGCATTCCGGAAAATGCTTTTTGGCCACCATCCAAATCACGATTTTTCAATGCCTCTTGCCAAAGTAAAAACACGTGACCGGCCAGTAGCTATCGCAAGAATCCTGCCGCGCACTTAATCGTCGTCGTCGTCGTGCGCGCTTCGATTAGATTACCATATAAAGTTTGCTTATTTATCCTTATCCAGAGCACGAATGTTTACCTCAACCGAATCCCATCTCTTATCTCTTTACTCACCCCCGCCACTATTTATTCATTCCTACCTCTCAAACGAATTTTCTATGTCATCGCTCTGATTTTTTGCCTTTCTTCGGTCTCCAAAGATGGGGAACGTTGGCTTCCTGTCTTGCCTTCTTCTGGTGGCATTCCTGCTTGCTGGTGGTGCGTGTGCACATGACCATCAGGGCATTGGTGTGTATGAGCTCAGGAGCGGGTACTTCACCGTGCAGTTCACGAACTATGGCGCAACTATGCTCTCTCTTGTTCTCCCTGATAAAAACGGTACCTTTTTCCGCACCTGTCTTCCTCTTTCTAGTTTGATCATGTTCAGGTTCATCGTTCTTGCTTAAATAATGCCGTGTGTTTAACGGGCATTGATACGCCATTGCCATTGTCTCTTGTAATTGCTTTCGCATGGCCTTACGAGGTCCGGGCCGTGTGCCTTGTTTCGAATGTTGCCGGTTGTTTTTGGTGTGCTGCAGACAATTTTTTCTCACCTTCTCTTTCTCAGGTAAATGGGATGATGTCGTTCTTGGGTTCGATTCGCTCGAGAGCTACAAGGTATGGCCTTGCCCATCTTCTTTTGCATCACTGACTTCTCTGGCATCAGTGACTTGATAAGATCAATTATGTGAATTGACCAAAGTCAGTGTATACTAAATGGCACGGAATTTTCAACAACTCAATTACCGTGCATTCGTGTTGAACCTTCGCAGTAAAGAAAGCTGGCGGATCGATAGAAAATACTATTTTAAAGGGTCCACGAGAACGTGGGGATGTCTCCTTGAAATGTTCATTTTCGTTTTGCATCTGTCCATGAAATATCTTGCGCTTATTTGTTGAATCTGCTGCAGAATGATACTACCTACTTTGGAGCCGTAGTCGGACGTGTTGCCAACAGGATTGGAGGGGCTCGGTTCACTCTGAATGGGACTGTCTACAAATTGGTGGCCAATGATGGCAATAACACTCTTCATGGTAGCTCATATCTTTCCCTCACCTACTGTACTCTCATGTCCGTGATTTGTCTCTTAATTTAGTTTGGTGTAAACTGTTGTTTGGGCTTGAAACTTTTTCACAATTGAATATCAGGTGGCAGCAAAGGGTTCTCCGATGTTATCTGGAGTGTGCATAGTTATGACACAGAGAGTCATGTTACATTCACTTATGACAGCTATAATGGTGAACAAGGTAAAATCCTTTTCTTAATTTTTCTATGATGTTCTAGACGTTTTGTATGTTCTCCAACCACTTAACTTGAATCCTAGTCTGCTTTTCAACCAAATCATTACTTTTGTTTTGCTTTTATCCGATTTGAGGTGCTGATATACATATTGTTTATGTGACTGGCGATGAATGATCTGAACTCCAATCCATAATTTCTGCTAAGTTTGGTTCTTAGTACAATATCCTTGAAAAGGCTATGCCTAAAGAGATCAAATGAGACGTGGTTGGACTTTTTTTGCTCCGCAGGCTTTCCCGGTGATCTGTCTGTATACGTCACCTATATGCTCATTGGGAACAACAAGTTAGGAGTCAAACTGGAGGCCAAGGCACTCGACAAGTCGACTCCGGTGAATCTCGCCCTTCACACCTATTGGAACCTCGCAGGCCAAAACAGCGGCAACATCCTCTCTCACGATATCCAGCTTTTCGGGTCGAAAGTCACTCCAGTTGACGATACACTTATACCCACGGGTGAAATCCGTGACATCCGAGGATCGCCATACGACTTCCTAGAGCCTCGCACGATTGGGAGCCGGATCAATGAGCTTCCCTATGGGTATGACATTAACTACGTGCTAGATGACACCGGAACCAAGCACTTGAAGAAGGTCGCTGTGGTGCAAGATAACCTCTCAGGGAGGAAGTTGGAACTGTGGAGCAATCAACCCGGAGTGCAGTTTTACACAAGCAATCAGCTTGATCACGTGGTAGGGAAAGGTGGATTTGTCTACATGAAATACGCCGGTCTTTGCTTGGAGACTCAGGGGTTCCCGGATGCAGTGAATCACCCAAATTTCCCCTCGCAGATAGTGAATCCTGGACAGCATTATGAGAATGTCATGGTCTATAGGTTCACAGCGTATTAAAATCCAGCTTGGTTAGAAGTTTTTTGAGACATTCTCAAGACCAGCAACTTTTTCCATTATTTCCTTGTCGATGTTATTGACCTATCGCGAGCCATATATTTATGTTCATTTCTGGCTGAGAGCGATGGTTATATGCATTCAGGAAGAATATTTGCTATGCACTGATCTGGTCCAATTTATGAAATTTCAGAAAACTGGTATTGATAACTTATCAATCTTTTGACATCAGCATGGAAGCTTTTGTTGAATTAGATCCACCTGTCTATATTAGATAGTCTATCCAATTGCCAATCTTTTAACATCACCAGGCCATGATGGAACTGGCCAACCAATTTATTGGTCTGATAATAGTAGAAAGAGACTAGACAGATAGCTAACTACCTAAATGATTGAGAAGAGAAATAGGTTACTAGATATCTCATCACATAGCAGAACATACTTCATATCGAGTCTTCGTTTTGGTATGCGACTTGCCAGAAACATGGATGTTCAAAGTCTCTTTATCATACGGAAAAAAAGGGAACCTTTCAAGGGTTCTGTGTTGTTGTCAGGATCTCGGGACTTCAAAAATCTCCTTATCGTATTCATCAGAGGGAACTATTGTTCTAGCAAATTAAGAAGACCAAGAACCGCGAGAAAAGGCTTATAAAGCATTTCAATTTGCCCATACGGACCAGAATACAATGAAAAACTTGTGTGTAGGAATACCTTAGCCAATCAAAAAAGAAATAATGCTAAACTTTATTTGTCTGTTGAACAGCTACTAAAGATGAAGGCCAACAACCTCATGATTGAGATTGATCTTAGAGATTACTGCAAGAAAAGAAACCTAACAGGAACTTGAAAAGGACTATACGTGCAGATATTGCTCCCGAATTCAAATCAATGTCAAACAATTGATTAAAGCCACTACTCCTTGTCAAGAAAGGCTGCGAATGACATAGGCATTGGAAACCGACACAATGGACAGAGATTGCTCCTCTGCAGCCAATTCACAATGCACTCTTCGTGATAGTTGTGCAAACAGGGCATCTGAACGGCTTCTGACCCGACCATAACGCGGTCCAAACAAATCACGCATTTTTCCTCCGACC
This sequence comes from Syzygium jambos, assembly GCA_031216235.1. Taxonomy (NCBI): domain Eukaryota; kingdom Viridiplantae; phylum Streptophyta; class Magnoliopsida; order Myrtales; family Myrtaceae; genus Syzygium; species Syzygium jambos. The sequence continues at coordinate 2,405,132 of CM062221.1, forward strand.
CTCCAACTTTGACTTTCTCTAAAGCCTGGATCGATGACCAGCTCGCAGCCCCCAATACGCCCGCACTAGCGCTCATCGGTTCGGCCTGTGCCTCAGAAACAGGCAATGTCTCTCCAGTGACTTCTTGAACTACCCTTATGGACACTACCATTGGAAGAGTCCTCAAGTCCTTGTTTACTGACGCATTGGCGATCGACCGAGCTGCTTCGTGGATTTTCCTGATCATGAGCGGCTGAACATGGTATGGCACGTCCACCTGGGAGAGCATGCTGGAGATGGTCGACCAGGATGTGGCGTCTCGTATCAGATGGTCACGGCTGTGCCTGAAGGGCTTGTAAGTGGTGGGGCTTATATGTGGATTATTGCTGCTATCAGCATCATCACTCCCCATCCTTACATACACGAAATTTGCATAGATTTCAATCAAGAACTCATCGCGTTGCAAAAGGGTCTCCTCGGGCACAGAAACTTGAGGCTGCCATGCCTCACAGAGATGTGGAAACATTGTTGTGCTTGCCATCTTTCTTGAGAGAGAGAGAGAGAGAGAGAGAGAGTGTTGGAAAAAGATTTGAAATACTACTGTATTCACTTGTTCTTCTTCTTCTTCTAAAGATTACAAGATGCACACCTATATATAGGATTAACACATGACTCTACGCTTACTCTAGTCATAGACACGTCTAGATTCATAACATTAAATGCTATCTTAAAAGACATGACAACTTAAACATTAAGCAACAATAAATAACCATTAATGTACTTAATAACAACTTTCTAGATTCCAAGTATTTAGATGAACTTGGATTACGACGAGTCTCCTTGAGATCTGAAAAATCCTTTGCGATTTCCAACAGAGAGAATTGTTTTTTAGGCACTTGTGGATAGTGAACGGTATATATTGGATCTTGGGTGCATTACTTTGGTCGAAATTAATCAACCAATCAGACAGGTAAGTAGTGACTTTGAAGTGAAGCAGGAGAACGTAGTAATTCCAGTTAGGGATGTTGGTGTTGGTGTTGGAGTTGGTGTTGGTGTTGGATTCGGAAAGACCGTCGCTTTCAGACCGAGTTTTAATCTGTTTCTTTTGTTTCTGCCAACAATTTAATAAAAGTGGGGTATAACATGGAATAGAATCACGCAATTTGATAGGGTCGATTGTAATATGTCGTTAAATTAAAGAATCTTCTTGTTTTTTTTTCTGGTAGGCGTTGACTTGCACTTATCTGTTCATAATTGAGTTGGTTGACTGATATTTCACCAATTTTAATGGCATTAAAAAAAGGAAAGGTTTCTTACTGCCTTTCAGAGTTCTTGAATGGGCATGGTCGTGTCGGATGCGGTTCAAGAAATATACGTGAAAAGCAAGAAATAAGGTAATTCATGCGAAATAAGGCGAAAAAGAAACAAGAAACTCAGGATGAGCATTGACCCCCCTCTCCACAATGTTTGACCCTTCTTTTCTTTCGCATTTGCCCTTTTTGCTGCTGGTTGGTGTTAGAATTACAGAGGGCCAAGAAAGAACATAAGGCACTGATGGAGGGAGGGAACCATATGATCTTGAAGAATGGACTTGTTGTATCGAATGAGTGAGATTCTGAGTAAATTCATTTGCCAGTTGCATCTGTAAACACAAAAGAAAAGGAACTAATTCTGCTGTAACTACAAACAACATCCATGTTCCGAATTGCAATGCCGAAACCGATGTTCTTTACACAGCCAAATTTTCTGGCTTTTTTTTTTTTTTTCCATCTTTTAAGCGATTATCAAGCTTTCAATCTTGTCAGGAATCAGGATCCATGCACACTTTCGTCTACTTCGAGAAAACTGCTACCAGGAACCTCCTTAGTAACTCCTCTTTGCTTCATCTCCTCTCTTACTTCTTTCACGACGTCCCACTCAGCCACCGAAGCGCGCAGATTCGACATTAGCACATATTCCTCGCTACTTTGAGGCCCCGATTCATGTACATGATGCAGAACTTGACTCACTAGTTCGGAGCGTGCTTGGCTTTGACAAGCCAGGAGGAGCATACGCCACAGAATCATATCTGGTTCAACTGGCATATTCGCCACAAAGTCAAATGCATCTTCAACTAGCCCAGCTCTACACAATAGATCCACCATGCAGCCGCAGTGCTCCATCCATGGCTTGATATTATATTCCTTTATCATTAGATCGAAACATTTTCTTGCATATTCTACCAAACCAGCATGGCTACAAGCGAATAGTACACAGAGGAAGACAACCCCGTCAGGTTTTAAGCCTTGCCTCTGCATTTGAACGAACCTCATCAAAGCAGCCATGCCGTACCCGTGCATTGCTAGAGCCTGAATCATGGTGGTCCAAGTTATTAGTGTTCTCTCCTTCATCCCATCGAACATTTGACAGGCCTTCAGGATGTTACCACATTTTGCATGCATTCCCATAAGTGCATTAGCCAGAGCGGTCCTCTCCCTTTTAGGTCCGCATTTCTCAACTATTAGAGCAATCCATTCACCGAGTTCAAAGCTTCCCAACTCCGAGCACACCGAAATAACACTCAACAGAGTAACCTCATCCGGTCTTACATTGGCAGACTCCATTTGTCTATAAACAGACAATGCTTCATTAAAATAACCGTTGCATGCATAGCCATCGATCATTGTCGTCCACGAAACAACATTCCTCGTAGCCATCGAATGGAAAATCCTGCAAGCATTCGATAAAGAGCCGCATTTGGAGTACATCCCTATCAGGGCATTCTGAACAAAGACATCCAGATCGACATCGTTTTTTAGCAAATAACCATGGACAGATTTCCCTTCTCTCGAGGCCTTCAGCGCTGAACAAGCAGAGAGAATGCTCACTGCACTCACTTCATTCACGCTAACATTGTCACAGACCATAGCGCGAGCAACTTCAAGCGCTTCCTTAGGGTAGTTCCGTCCAATATACGAGGCAATAAGAGAGTTCCAAGCAACTACGTCTCTAAGAGGCATTTCGTCGAACACTTTTTGCATGCTCTGGATTTCATCGAACACCACATACAAATTAAGGAGGGCCGTCTGCACGATGATCTCCGACGTAAAACCCAGCTTAAAAATCTGGGCATGCATCAGTTTCCCTCCATCAATCGCGGGAATCAACCCACAAGCCTTGATCGCAAACAAAACAGTGTAAGAGTCCACCGCCACGTTCAATCCCCTCAACTGGGTATACACCAAGATGGCATTTTTAGGATCGTTCCTCTCCAGGTAGCCCCTAATGACAGCGTTCCACGTGAAAGAGTCGAGACCCTCGATTCCGCGAGCGACGGAATGAGCAGCGGAAGCCGCGGACGGAGACGGGCTCGCGGACAAAGCCGCGACGAGCTTGCCCGCCATGGCGGGGCTGAGGATGAGCCCCGTGGTGATCAGGTGCGCGTGGATTTGGCCGAGGCGGGGCCGGTGCCTGCATGATCGCAGGCGGGAGGCGATTTCTTGAAACGGGTCGAGGCGCTTGACGGCGCTCGGATTCAGCGGCCTGGAGAAGCGCGGGCATGGCAGCTTCGGTGGCATCAGGATTCAGGCGACCTGCCATGTCGGCCCCTCGTTTCTTTGGCTTCGACATCTTTATTGGGCCGTTCTGCTTCGACTTCTGGAAGACGACGGTACGGACCGAGTTCGGATTGAGCCATGATGCGCTCGGCCGGTCAGGTCCAAAGAGCAGATGACTGGAAAGATATGATAAAATGTCAAAGTTGAGGAATCACATATTGCAAATTGGACCGACTTTTATGGTATGTTTGTGTCGTTTTTCCAAAATTAAATAAACTGAAGAACTGTTTGTTTTTTCTCTCACGAAATTTAAAATGTCAATTGAATTTCAAGAAATTGTTATATGTGAATTGCGTACTAATATCGAGTGTCGTTGAAATTTTGGGAGCTTTGATTTAAAAATAAAAGGGTGAAAACATGTGAGTTGCAAAAGTTAAAATAAACAAAAACAAGAGGTAAAATCAATCTAGATAGGAATCTGTCTTGTCCCGAGTTCAGGAACGAGTGAATTTTCCAAGGAAATTGTCTTGAGACCGCTAAAGCACGCATAAATCGTCGCCTCGAGCAAACGAAGCTGCGCGGGCCGGGCTTCCTCGAGATCATCCTCAGACCCAGCTCGGCGTTCGCCCATCCGAGCAAGTCCGGCATAGACCAACACGCGACGCTAGCGTCTCATCCGAGACGAGAATCGCCGACCCGGCACGTCATATGTCGCGCGACATCTGATATTTTGCTAAGATTTTGAATGGGGCAGCAAGATGTGCGATTCTATGATGAAACCTACGAGGCCGCTATTCAAAAGCAAGCAAATTTTGTCAAACCGGCAGTAGGACTCGGTTCGGGCCAACAATCAAGCGAGCCCGAGCCCATGAAGAAACGGATCCTAATGGCTGGTTGCGATTGTCAATTGAGGAAGAATTGATGATGCTTTTGGGCTTCTCAAGCGGCCCATTCATCTTCTTCCTCATTATTCTTTGCATTCAATCCACGCGAATTAGATGGCCAAGAACAAGAAAAATTTCAATGTGAATTCGTGATGAGGGTTAAGGTACGATTTGGGGGGATTTTGGATTTGTTTAAACCGAAAAAAAATGATTTCCGCGATGATGTTTATAATTATAATGGCAACGAAGCGCTTGATCTTGAACATTCTTTTTCTACCCACTAGGGGTAAAGCCCGGTTTGCTTGTGGCTAACGACAGGATGCGGTTCACACAGCGTAAAAAACGCATGCTAATTTACCGACGCCAATTTGAAGTTTCTTGAATAATCAATGTGACATAGGTTTTGAAATCAAATTGCATTTCCCAACGAAAAACGTAATAAAGAAAACGACGAGTTAAAGAATTTAGGGAATGGAATACCCAATTAAACAAGAATTGCTCTTCAACAACATGAAGTTTTCATCTCCCGGTGTAACTATTTGTTGGGCAATGGATTCGACGAGCTTGATAGTAGAAACCATGCCGATAACACGGTGGAGATGAAAAAGGAAAGCGATTGAACCAATAAGCGAATGGGTCATCTTCAAATTTCACTTGCTACAACAAATTACCTTAGCCATGCATTTTGATCACAATGAAATCACACGTTGGCTTACAGATTCAATCATTCATTGAAAAATGCAAACAATAATGAGCAAAAGATCATTGGTGTGTCCGATTCCAGCATTCTTGGTCCTAAATAATGTGGTCTGAGACAATAATAGATGGTGCAAACCTACGACTGCCTTTTGTACTTTTAATAGCTAGACCACATTGTCTGATCCTAAAGTGCAATACCCAAAAAATGCCGGGTCGAAAATCTTAGGCTCCGTTTATTTTATGAAAATTGAATGATTTGAAAAATTTTTTTCTTAAAAATAATCGTTTATATGTCGTTTTGAAAAATGAATAAACAAAAAATATGATTACCGTCCATATAAATATTTTTCTTTTGTTAAATATTTCAAACAAGATCCGTTTGTTTCACGAAAAATAAACGATTTGGAAAATATTTTCCTGAAAATGATTATTTATATATCGCTTTAATAAATGAATGACCGAAAAATATTTAATGCAAATATTTTTTATTGGATAATTATTTTAAGCGATATTTTTGGGGAAATTTTTTTTAAATCATTCATTCTTCATGAAACTAATAGAGTTGTAATACAAAAAATTTTGAAAAATAATAAAAATTTCTCTCGCATGCCATTGACTATGACTAGTTCCCGCATAGGCTAAATTCACTTCTGCTGCAGCCAATTGCGCTTCACTAAACTGCAAAATTCCCACCACTAGGGTTTTGACAAAGATTCTGCGAGTGCAATCAAAATGCTAAAAAAATTAAAAATAAATATTTATTAGTTTATTTATTTTTTGTTTAATTAAAGGAAAAATGATACAAACAATCCCTGATCTTTGATAGAATGTACAATTTGGTCATAAACTTTTAATTTGTTTAATGTAATTCATAAACTTTAGCCTAATGTTCAATTTGGTCTTTAAACTTTTAATTTGTTCAATGTGGTCCTTGAACTTTTAGTATGTGTTCAATTTAGTTCCTGAACTATTTGAAAATGTTCAATGTAATCGTTCCACTAATTCAAGTATAGGGAATACATTGAATATTTTCATATAGTTCAAGGACTAAATTGAATATGTACTAAAAATTTAGGGACTACATTGAATAGATTAAAAGTTCAGGGATCAAATTGAATATTAAGCTAAAGTTCATGGATTATATTGAATAAATTAAAAATTTAGGAATTAAATTACATATTGAATCAAAATTTAGGAGTCATTTTTTTTAATTAAATAAATGCGATGCTTTTCCTACGTGCTGCTTTTCGTCCATTTGCCTTTTGCTCATCTGATTTATTTGGAGGGGGGGCCTCAGTGGCTGCCTAGATGATTAAATAATTAAGAGGGACTGTAGAATATTCTTGTCCATGAATCTTTAAAAAAAAAAAGGGAGGAAATTTTTATTATTCTTTTTTATTTAACCAATTCCACATAAGGACAACTATTCTTCTAGTGGCTTAAAATTATTAATGAATGATGCCCCTATAGTTCATTGACAGTGATAGCAAGCAGCCCAAGACTGTCTTACCATTATCATTATCATAATTATAATACTAATAAAAATATGATTATTATTATTATTGGATATATTCTTATTCTTATTCTTGTTGTTTTGTTCTGAAAACCATCATCAGCTTATAAAGAATAGAAACCAAATGCATTTTAGAGAGACATCTTCATGATTTAATTATCATTAGACCTGCCCCCATGATTTTTCTTCTTGAGGTGTAAACTTTTCTTTCACCAATTCAAATAAAACCCTTTTGTGGGAATTAGCTCAGTGATTGTAATGGATCAATAAAATCATAGATTAATACCACGAAGAACCCTAAATTGATATATCTGTGATAAATTTACCTCGAATTAATTTTTTGACCATCCAAAACCCCAAATTGGTATATTTGTGATAAATTTACCCCAAACTAATTTTTTGACAATAAAAAATCTCAAATCGATACACTTGTGACAAATTTATCATCCATTAAATTGGATTAATATAATGAAAAATCACAAAGTGATAAATATGTGACAAACAGAGGGGTAAAACCTCAAACTGGTACATCTATCAACTGTCACTTGTCATTTAATTCAATAATTTGACGGCAAAATTTAGTGGAAACTAACATAAGGTAAATTTATCACAGGTGTACCAGTTTGGGGTTTTTGGTGGTCAAAAAATTAGTTTTTAGTAAATTTATCACAGATGTATCAGTTTGGGATTTTTCGTGGTATTAGCCCTAAAATCAATATGGTCCCCTTTTGGCACTTCTTATTCCTATTTTCACATTTTTATATCTGAGTGCCAACCCTGTTCATGCAAAAATCGCGATCTTTATCTGGAGAATTTTTAAAGTGCAATGTAATGGCTTTTCAATCTTTATAAACTTTCCACGTCTCCTTTAAGTGAAATTAGTGTGCTTGTGGATATCCTAAATCATTGCCCCAAAGCTGGATTCCAGCGGGTTGGGTGTCAACTTGAGAAAGCTCCTTGCAAAAAGCATTGCTCTTAAAAAGTTTATAGTTGAATTTTTTTGGGACATCCAACACTAATGAAAGGGAATAAGATGATGTGAAAAATGACCTAAGCATGAGATGACAAAAAGGCAATAAAATCAATAAAATCTCCAGAACTTAAATTATTCGATTCTGTTATTATGTACATTTTGGGATATAATATTAAATAATGAATAATTAACAATAAAGTTGCATGTTATTCTGCTGGCAGGAGCATTATCGATCGTCTGAGAAAATACTCTGTTGCCATCGAATAGAGTTCACAAAATCTAAATTTTTTTTCTTTTTTTGCCCCTTAGCATCAGATGCAATATTAGACATTCGAAAAAAAAAAGTGATTCTTTGTGCATAGGGATTTGATAGTGAATGTGATCTAGGGTTTGGTTGTGTGTTGTGTCTAGGGGACCTCTTATAATGCAAGAATCAGAATAATTTAGATTTTAATTATTAGAGGAAATTTCCTTAAAATGGGTTTTCTACGGATTTTAAATAAGTTAACATCTTCGACCAAAATATATATATATATATATATATATATATATATATCAAGTTAACATCACCTTGGGTAATTTCAAATTTTTGAGCTTTTTCGAATGGTGACCGAGCAATTCCGTCCGAAATTTTGAATTATATTTATTCATATTATTTTATTTAACAGGCGACTAAATTCAACTCGACTCACAACTATATAAGCAAGCAAGGGAGCTAAATAGCGATCGAGAAAAAAAATTGAATTTTTATAATTTATTATCCTTTTATATCAGTACCCTCTTTCACAGTTTTTTTAATTTATTAGCTTTTTATTTTATATTTCTTACATTTTTAAAGCATTAAAAAGCTTTGAAAAGAGCATGATAAAAAGGCAGTCACTATCAATTCAAATGAGACCGCTGTTTAGAGTAACACTGCACGTTGAGCCCGAAAGTCAATCGGCTTGTTTGGGGTTAAGTTCATTTTACGTCTATATTTTCCCCCTTTTTAAATCTTTTTTGCCCCTTTTTTTTGGTTGAATTAATTGTATTTGCATGAATGTGCAAATATTCCCTTTTTAAAAAAAATATATAAATGTTGCTAACCTTGCTCATTAATTTCAGCTATAAACTTATTACTACATTAGCAACTACAAGTTTTGTGAAAGGATCCTACTATTACCTATAAGCTCAGTTTTAGGGATTTAGTTCAACGTTCAAATTTTCACCCACATACCAAAAGTAGAATGAGATGTGAAGAAGATTAGAGCGAATTAATGCTCGACGTGATCGTATCGCTCGACTAATGATTGGCGTATCTTTCTTTGATTTACGAAATGACAATCAATTTACATAAACGTCGCACTTTCCTCACAATCGGTGGCTCGATACTGTCGGATCTCTGGTCATTGATAGTTTTGATTTCGGTTTCGGTTAGCGCGTGAAAGATTGCTCAGCAAAAGGCGCGTAGCGTGACTGTCGGATACAATTTCACAGAGACCGATTAGTTAGCGCATGAAGATTGCTAGGCAAAAAAGTCGCGTAGCGCAATTATAGATATAATCATCATTGATACGTTGTTTTCAACGTTTAGAAGATCCGTAGGGACAGATTGCTTAGCAGAAGCAGTGGATCTACTAATTATTGATTGCATATTTCTATTTTCAGATATGAGAAATCACTTTTTAAAGAGGTGTGGCATAACCATTGGGCTTTGAAACTGTTTGTAGCTATGTGGTGTTGAACCCATGATAATTTTGTAGGCTCCGTTTGTTTAACAAAGAATGAATATGAAGAAGATGCCTTTGTGTGCTAGCTTACAAGCAAAGACTATTTTCCCTAGATAGACTATACCTCGAGTTTGATTTGTGGAGCTAATTTTGTTGCTAATTTTTTTTTATCTGTCCTACTCTAACTTTCAAACTTTTGCTTTGTAAAGTCGAAATTTACATTTAAAACTAAACGTCCCTACCCCTAATTTCCTAAGAAAGTACGAAATCGAACTCTCCACCTAAGAAGGGTGGTCACTGGGACAAACCTCAGGTGAATTGCTAAATCTTATTAGCTATCCATATTTTAACTTATTTCGAATCAAAAAGAGTAACTCGTACTAATTAAAAATTTTAAGGAGAGCAACGGAACACATCACCCCGATATTTGATCTAGCATCTGGATTTCTTTATTTATAGATCAAGCATCAAGAAATTCCCAAATTAAATTCGATGCAATGCTTTAAATTGAACACCGAAGCGATTGGTAAAGGAGTTGTCCGTCTATCACGAGTTCGATTTATGTCGTGAGAATACTATGAATGGCTCGTGCCGTGTGATCTACCTACTTACGGCATATCTTGTGTGGAGCGACCTTATGACTATGGCCATGGTCGAACCTTCGGGTTGGGGGTGTTGCGGAATAATTGTGACTCAAACCGAACACTCCGTAACACAAATTCACTTTACAAAAACAACGAAACGGTCATGACTCAAATCGAACATTCCGCCTCACCACTTTACTTTTAAAAGAGAATGGGTCAAAATATCATGAACCTACCATTTTTTTTTTAGGCCACTTATGTGCCTGCCCAATTAACCGGACCCTAATATTGAATATTTACTAATTTGACTCCCGTTTATTTTCCCTAAATTGAAACTTGTGCTTAGTGAGGACGATTTCTTCCCTATTATCTACCACCTAAAGAAAACACCAAGGCTCCGTCTGTTTCGTAAAAAATGAATGATTTGAAAAGCATTCTCCTAAAATTGATCGCTTGTACCGCTTACAAAAATGAGTGAACGTTCGACTAAAAATAAAAAATAAAAAGAAGGGATAAGTGCATTCAAAGTCTTAAAACTTATTACGAAAGTGCAATTGAATCCCAAAACTTTCATAATGTGCAATTAAGTCCTAAAACTTGTTAGGAAAGTGTAATTAAGTCCTAAAACTTTCAAAAAGAGCAAACAAGTCCTAAAACTTGTCATGAGAGTGCAAACAAGTCTTAAAACTTGTCAAATTGATTCAATCAAGTCCTTCCATTGATTGTATTTTTTTAAAGTTTTAAGACTTGATTGCACATTTGTGATAAGTTTTAGGACTTGATTACACATTCGTGATAAGTTTTAGGACTTAATTGCACTTTTTGAAAGTTTTAGGACTTGATTGCACTTTCATAACAAGTTTTAAGACTTGATAGCATTTTTTGAAAGTTTTAGGATTCGATTGCACTTTCCTGACAAGTTTTAGGACTTATAGTGCACTTATCCTTTAAATGAATTTCGCGAATGAAAAATATTTTGGTTGTCCACGAAAATGTTTAGACATAAATCGTTGTTGATAATGAAAACATTTTCCACAGATCAATTATTTCGAGCGATACAAATAATTATTTTTAGAAAAAATATATATTTTACAAATCATTCATTTTCCGGAAACAAAAGGAGCCCGATTACACCGATTTGTGTTTTTTTTTTTTGAGAAAAAGAAAACCAATAGAAGAAAAAAGAAACTTCCCACCCTACAAGAACATGAAAATCGTGAACCCACACGTTCAAACGAAAATTTTCCACCGCTTCATGAAAATCGTCTTAAAACTTATTACGAAAGTGCAATTAAGTCTTAAAACTTTCATAATGTGCAATTAAGTCCTAAAACTTGTTAGGAAAGTGCAATTAAATTCTAAAACTTTCACTAAGTGCAAACAAATCCTAAAACTTGTCACGAGAGTGCAAACAAGTCCTAAAATTTATCAAATTGATTCAATCAAGTCCTTCCATTGATTGTACATTTTTAAAGTTTTAAGACTTGATTGTACCTTTGTGATAAGTTTTAGGACTTGATTGCACATTCATGATAAGTTTATGGACTTAATTGCACTTTTTGAAAGTTTTAGGATTTGATTGTACTTCCGTGACAAGTTTTAGGACTTGATAGCATAATTTGAAAGTTTTAGGACTTATAGTGCACTTATCCTTAAAAAGAATTTCGCGAACGAAAAATATTTTGGTCATCCACGAAAATATTTAGACATAAATCGTTGTTGATAATGAAAACATTTTCCACAGATCAATTATTTCGAGAAATACAAATGATTATTTTTTTAAAATATATATTTTACAAACCGTTCATTTTTTCGGAAACAAAAAGAGCCTGATTACACCGATTTGCGTTTTTTTTTAGAAAAAGAAAAACAATAGAAGAAAAAAGAAACTTCCCACCCTACAAGAACATGAAAATCGTGAACCCACACGTTCAAACGAAAATTTTCCACCGCTTCACGATTTCCCGGTTCTCTCTTTGCTATTAAATGACAATTCGGATTTCCCGCATGCAAAGAGTGAAGAAAAAAAGAGGGAAAGAAAATGCCAAAAAAACCGAAAAATTCACCAAAAAGCAAGAGTCCCCGCACGAAGTGCGTGGGGGCTTGGGCGCAACATGTGCACGAACGGCCGTCACCGGTTTCGATTCCCCCCTTCGCGGCTCCCTTGTCCCGCCACAATCTTGTCTATTTTGGTATACCCGTGACACATAAATCCCAAATTTGTAATCGTGCCATATCAAGATAAATTAATTTTGTATCACAAAAAATTTCAAATTAGTATATTCGTGACATATTTACAGCCAAATTAATTTTCGCACCACAAAAAGTTCTCAAACTTGTACACCCCTGACATTCATCTTAAATTAATTTTCATGTCATAAGAAATTCCAAACTAATGCACTCGTAACAGATCTATCACAATCTTAAGGTAAGGTTGTGGCAAAATTAGCGATTTTAGCAGATTTTCGAAACATGAAAAAGCTATTAGGGTAAAAGTAGTTTTTTTCAATCTCGGTTCATTTTCTTTTTATCCGGCCCATTTATGCTGAATTTCTATGGTCCGATCCATGTCCCACGTCAATCAAACAAGTTGTTAACCACGAGTTTTCTCACGGGCGGATTTGTCAAGAGCGTAATAATTTTAGGATTTTTGGGGCACACATGATAATTATTTCATTTTTTATTTTTCTGTTCCCGGGAACATGGAACAGAAATCTGTTTTAATAACACAATTTCATTTTTTCTATTTCTGGAATAAATTTTGATTTCAGAAATAGGTTTGAAACAGAAATGAGAAGTAAAATTTTTTTACTTTTTTTATTTTTGGAACAAAAATGTGAAATAAAAACTCTTCTCATTGTTTGCCCTTGCTACTTGCCGGCTGCCTCCCGCCACCGTCTTCGCTCGACGCCTGCCACCTGCCGTCCTCCTCTGTCGCCCGATGTAGGGGTGTACAAAGGAACCGGAAACTGCCTAGACCATCGGGAGCCGGCAGTTCTCATGGAGATCGGTTTGATTCCCGGTTTTAGGCGTGGAACCGTCTACCCACCCACCAATCTGGACCAAACTGGTAATATATATATATATATATAATTTTTTAGAAGAATTTCCAATAAAAAAAGAAGGAAACATTTTTATAATTTATTATCCTTATATATCAGTACCTTCTTTCACAATTTGTTAAATTTATTAGCTTTTTATTTTATATTTCTTACATTTTTAAAGCATTAAAAAGCTTTGAAATGAGCATGATAAAGAAGCAGTCACTATCAATTCAAATGAGACCGCTGTTTAGAGTAACACTGCACGTTGAGCGCGAAAGTCAATCGGCTTGTTCGTGGTCAAGTTCATTTTACATTTTTACGTCTATATTTTTCCCTTTTTTAATCTTTTTTGCCCATTTTTTTTGGTTGAATTAATTGTATTTGCATGAATGTGCAAATATTCCCTTTTTAAAAAAATATATAAATGTTGCTAACCTTGCTCATTAATTTCAGCAATAAACTCACTACATCAGCAACTACAAGTTTTGTGAAAGGATCCTACTATTACTATTAAGCTCAGTTTTAGGGATTTAGTTCAACGTTCAAATTTTCACCCACATACCAAAAGTAGAATGAGATGTGAAGAAGGTTAGAGCGAATTAATGCTCGATGTGATCGTATCGCTCAACTGTTGATTGGCGTATCTTTTTTTGATTTACGAAATGACAATCAATTTACATAACCGCCGCACTTTCCTCACAATCGGTGGCTCAATACTGTCAGATCTCTGGTCGTTCATAGTTTCGATTTCAGTTAGCGCGTGAAAGATCACTCAGCAAAAGGCGCGTAGTGTGACTGTCGGATATAGTTTCACAGAGACCAATTAGTTAGCGCGTGAAAGATTTCTAGGCAAAAAAGTCGCGTAGCGCAATTTTAGATATAGTCATCATTGATACGTTGTTTTCAACGTTTAGAAGATCCATATGGACAAATTCCTTAGCAGAAACACTGGATCTACTAATTATTGATTGCATATTTCTACTTTCAGACATGAGAAATCACTTTTTAAAAAGAGGTGTGGCATAACCATTGGGCTTTGAAACTGTTTGTAGCTATGTGGTGTTAGACCCATGATAATTTCGTAGGCTCCGTTTATTTCACGACGAATGAATAAAAAGAAGATGCCTTTGTGTGCTAGCTTACAAGCAAAGACTATTTTCCCTAGATAGACTATACCTCGAGTTTGATTTGTGGAGCTAATTTTGTTGCTAATTTTTTTTTGTATCTGTCCTACTATAACTCTCAAGCTTTTCCTCTACGGAGTCGAAACTCACATTTGAAACTAAAGGTCCCTACCCCTAATTTCCTAAGAAAGTGCGAAATCGAACTCTCCACCTAGGAAGGGTAGTCACTGAGACAAACGTCAGTGATTTGCTAAATCTTATTAGCTACCCATATTTTAACTTATTTCGAACCAAAAAGAGTAACTCATACTAATTAAAAATTTTAAGGAGAGCGACCGAACACGTCACCCCGATATGTGATCTAGCACCTGGATTTCTTTCCTTATAGATCAAGCATCAAGAAATTCCCAAATTAAATTTGATACAATGCTTTAAATTCAACACCGAAGCGATTGGTAAAGGAGTTGTTCGTCTATCACGAGTTCGATTTATGTCGTGAGAATACTATGAACGGCTCGTGCCGTGTGATCTGCCTACTTATGGCATATCTTGCGTGGAGCGACCTTATGACTACGGCCATGCTTGGCCCTTCGGGTTGGGGGCGTTGCAGAATAATTGTGACTCAAACCGAATACTCCATAACACAAATTCACTTTACGAAAACAACTAAACGGTCATGACTCAAATCGAACGTTCCGCCGCACCACTTTACTTTCAAAAGAGAATGGGGCAAAATATCACGAACCTACCATTTTTTTTCGAGGCCACTTGCGTTCCTGCCCAATTAACTAGACCCTAATATTGAATATTTGCCAATTCGACTCCGGTTTTGTTTCCCTAAATTGGAACTTGTGCTTAGTGAGGACGATTTCTTCCCTATTATTTGCCAACTAGTGAAAACACCAAAGCTCCGTTTGTTTCGTAGAAAATGAATAATTTGAAAAACATTATCCTAAAATCGATCGCTTGTACCGCTTACAAAAATGAGTGAATGTCCGACCAAAATAATAAATAAAAAGAATTTCGTGAACGAAAAATATGTTGGTCGTCGATGAAAATGTTTAGACATAAATCATTGTTGATATTGAAAACATTTTCCACAGATCAATTATTTCGAGCGATACAAATAATCATTTTTAGAAAGAAAAATATTTTTCAAATCATTCACTTTTTCGGAAACAAATGGAGCCCAATTACACCAATTTGTGTGTTTTTTTTTTTCGAGAAAAAGAAAACCGACAAAAGGAAAAAGAAACTTCCCACCCTAAAAGAACATGAAAATCGTGAACCCGCACGTTCAAACGAAATTTTCCACCGCTTCACGATTTTCCGGTTCTCTCTTTGCTATTAAATGACAATTCGGATTTCCTGCATACAAAAAGTGAAGAAAAAAGAGGGAAAGAAAATGCCAAAAAAACCGAAAAATTCACCAAAAAGCAACACCCCCCCTGGGCGCAGCGCGTGGGTGGCTTGGGCGCAGCCCGTTCCCCCCTTCGCGGCTCCCTTGTCCCGCCATAATCTCGTCTATTTTGGTACACCCGTGACACATAAATTCCAAATTTATAATCGTGCCATATCAAGATGAATTAATTTTGTATCACAAAAAATTTCAAATTGGTATATACGTAAAATATTTACCGCCAAATTAATTTTCGCACCACAAAAGATCTCAAACTTGTACAGCCTTGACATTCATCTTAAATTAATTTTCATGTCATAAGAAATTCAAAACTAATGCACCCGTTACAGATCTATCACAATCTTAAGGTAAGGTTGTGGCAAAATTAGCAATTTTAGCATATTTTCGAAACATGAAGAAGCTATATTAGCGCAAAAGTATTTTTTTTCAATCTCGGTTCATTTTCTTTTTATTCGGCCCATTTATGCCGAATTTCTACAGTCCGACCTATGTCCCACGCCGATCAAACAAGTTGTTAACCACGGGTATTCTCATGTCTGCAATTTAAAAAGCCAACGGAGGGTGGATTTATCAAGAGCATAATAATTTTAGGATTTTTGGGGCACACATGATAATTATTTCGTTTATCTATTTTTCTATTCCTGAGAACATGTTTGGAACAGAAATCCATTTGATAACGCAATTTTATTTTTTCTATTTCTGGAACAAATTTTGATTTCAGAAATAGGTTTGAAATAGAAATGAGAAATAAATTTTTTTACTTTTCTATTTTTGGAACAAAAGTATGAAATAAAAACTCTTTCCATCGTTTGCCCTTGCTACTTGCCGGCCGCCTCTTGCCGCCGTCTTCGCTCGACACCTGCCACCTGCCGTCCTTCGCTACCGCTCGATGTAAGGGTGTGCAAAGGAACCGGAAACCGCCTGGACCATCGGGAGCCGACAGTTCCCATGGAGACCGGTTCGATTCCCGGTTTTAGGCATGGAACCACCTACCCACCCACCCGCCCACCTGGACCGAATTGGTAATATATATAATTTTTTAGAAGAATTTTCAATAAAAAAAGAAGGAAACATTTTTATAATTTATTATCCTTTTATATCAGTATCTTCTTTCACAATTTTTTTTAATTTATTAGCTTTTTATTTTATATTTCTTACATTTTTAAAGCATTAAAAAGCTTTGAAAAGAGCATGATAAAAAAGCAGTCACTATCAATTCAAATGAGACCGCTGTTTAGAGTAACACTGCACGTTGAGCCCGAAAGTCAATCGGCTTGTTCGTGGTCAAGTTCATTTTACATTTTTACGTCTATATTTTTCCCCTTTTTTAATCTTTTTTTCCCATTTTTTTTGGTTGAATTAATTGTATTTGCATGAATGTGCAAATATTCCCTTTTTAAAAAATATATATAAATGTTGCTAACCTTGCTCATTAATTTCAGCTATAAACTCACTACATTAGCAACTACAAGTTTTGTGAAAGGATCCTACTATTACCTATAAGCTCAGTTTTAGGGATTTAGTTCAACGTTCAAATTTTCACCCACATACCAAAAAGTAGAATGAGATGTGAAGAAGATTAGAGCGAATTAATGCTCGACCTGATCATATCGCTCGACTGATAATTGGCGTATCTTTCTTTGATTTACGAAATGACAATCAATTTACATAACCGTCGCACTTTCCTCACAATCGGTGGCTCGATACTGTCGGATCTCTGGTCATTGATAGTTTCGGTTTCAGTTAGCGCGTGAAAGGTTGCTCAGCAAAAGGCGCGTAGCATGACTGTCGGATACAGTTTCACAAAGACCGATTAGTTAGCGCATGAAAGATTGCTAGGCAAAAAAGTCGCGTAGAGCAATTTTAGATATAGTCATCATTGATATGGTGTTTTCAACGTTTAGAAGATCCATAGGGACAAATTGCTTAGCAGAAGCAGTGGATCTACTAATTATTGATTGCATATTTCTATTTTCAGACACGAGAAATCACTTTTTAAAAAGAGGTGTGGCATAACCATTGGGCTTTGAAATTGTTTGTAGCTATGTGGTGTTGAACCCATGATAATTTTGTAGGCTCCGTTTGTTTCACGAAGAATGAATAAAAAGAAGATGCCTTTGTGTGCTAGCTTACAAGCAAAGACTATTTTCCCTAGATAGACTATACCTCGAGTTTGATTTGTGGAGGTAATTTTGCTGCTAAATTTATTTTTTTTTTATCTATCCTACTCTAACTCTCAAATTTTTGCTCTGCGGAGTCAAAACTCACATTTGAAACTAAAGGTCCCTACCCCTAATTTCTTAAGAAAGTGCAGAATCGAACTCTTCACCTAGAAATGGTGGTCATTGAGACAAATCTCAGTGATTTGCTAAATCTTATTAGCTACCCATATTTTAACTTATTTTGAACCAAAAAGAGTAACTCGCGCGCACTAATTAAAAATTTTAAGGAGAGCAACGGAACACGTCACCCCGATATTTGATCTAGCATATGGATTTCTTTTCTTATAGATCAAGCATCAAGAAATTCCCAAATTAAATTCGACACAACGCTTTAAATTCAACACCGAAGCGATTGGTAAAGGAGTTGTTCGTCTTTCACGAGTTCGATTTATGTTATGAGAATACTATGAAAGGCCGTGTGATCTGCCTACTTATGGCATATCTTGTGCGGAGCGACCTTATGACTACGGCCATGCTCGGCCCTTCGGGTTGGGGGCGATGCGGAATAATTGTGACTCAAACCGAACACTCCGTAATACAAATTCACTTCACAAAAATAACTATATAGTCATGACTCAGATCGAACATTCCACCGCACCACTTTGCTTTCAAAAGAGAATGGGGCAAAATATCACGAACCTACCATTTTTTTTCGAGGCCACTTACGTGCCTGCCCAATTAATCGGACCCTAGTATTGAATATTTACCAATTCGACTCCGGTCTTGTTTGCCTAAATTGGAACTTGTGCTTAGTGAGGACGATTTCTTCCCTATTATCTGCCAACTAGTGAAAACACCAAAGCTCTATCTGTTTCGTAGAAAATGAATAATTTGAAAAATATTCTCCTAAAATCGATCGCTTGTACCGCTTACAAAAATGAGTGAACATCCGACCAAAAATAAAAAATAAAAAGAATTTCGTGAACGAAAAATATGTTGGTCATCAATGAAAATGTTTAGACATAAATCATTGTCGATAATAAAAACATTTTCCACATATCAATTATTTCGAGCAATACAAATGATCATTTTTTGAAAGAAAAATATTTTCCAAATCATTCATATTTCCGGAAACAAAAAGAGCCCGATTACACATTCAAACCGAATTTTTCCACCGCTTCACGATTTTCCGGTTCTCTCTTTGCTATTAAATGACAATTCGGATTTCCTGCGTACAAAAAGTGAAGAAAAAAGAGAGAAAGAAAATGCCAAAAAAACCGAAAAATTCACCAAAAAGCAACACCCCCCTGGGCGCAGCGCGTGGGTGGCTTGGGCGCAACACGTGCACGAACGGCTGTTGCCAGTTTTGTTTCCCCCCTTCGCGGCTCCCTTGTCCCACCATAATCTTGTCTATTTTGGTATACCCGTGACACAAATTCCAAATTTGTAATCGTGCCATATCAAGATAAATTAATTTTGTATCACAGAAAATCTCAAATTGGTATATCCGTGACACATTTACCGCTGAATTAACTTTCGCACCACAAAAAGATCTCAAACTTGTACACCCCTGACATTCATCTTAAATTAATTTTCGTGTCATAAGAAATTCCAAACCAATGCATCTGTGACAGATCTATCACAATCTTAAGGTGAGGTTGTGGCAAAATTAGCGATTTTAGCAGATTTTCGAAACATGAAGAAGCTACTAGGGCAAAAGTGGTTTTTTTCAATCTCGGTTCATTTTCTTTTTATCCGGCCCATTTATGCCGAATTTCTACAGTCCTATCTATGTCCCACGCTGATCAAACAAGTTGTTAACCACGGGTTTTCTCACGTCTGCAATTTAAAAAGCTAACGAAGGGCGGATTTATCAAGAGCGTCATAATTTTAGGATTTTTGGGGGCACACATGATAATTATTTCGTTTATCTATTTTTCTGTTCCCGGGAATATGTTTGGAACAGAAATCCGTTTAATAACACAATTTCATTTTTTCTATTTCTGGAACAAATTTTGATTTCAAAAATAGGTTTGAACAGAAATGAGAAGTAAAATTTTTTACTTTTTTATTTTTGGAACAAAAATGTGAAATAAAAACTCTTCTCATCATTTGCCGTTGCTACTTGCTGGCCGCCTCCCGCCGCCGTCTTCGCTTGATGCTCGCCACCTGCCGTCCTCTGTTGCCGCCCGATGTAGGGGTGTGCAAAGGAACCGGAAACCGCCTGGACCATCGGGAATCGACAGTTCTCATGGAGACCGGTTCGATTCCCCGTTTTAGGCGTGGAACCGCCTACCCACTCACCCACCCACATGGACCGAACCGGTAATATATAATTTTTTAGAAGAATTTCCAATAAAAAAGGAAGGAAACATTTTTATAATTTATTATCCTTTTATATCAGTGCCTTCTTTCACAAATTTTTTAATTTATTAGCTTTTTATTTTATATTTCTTACATTTTTTAAAAATTAAAAGCTTTGAAAATAGCATGATAAAAAAGCAATAGGGAAAATTTCAATTAAGGACCCCAAGTGGGGTCAAATTTTCAAAAAAAGGTGAAAAGTGAACATTGTGTCAAATAAGGGCATGAAATGCCCAATCAGTCTCAAATAAGGACTCGAAGTGCCCAAAAAGTCTCAAATAAGGACCTCGGTCGCTGGCCGGCCAAAATGTTACTGTTCCGGCACCAGAACAGTAACTTTTTAAATTTTTTTATTATTTTATTTCTATTTATTTTTCTTTTCCTTTTCCTTTTCTTTTTTTTTTCTTCTCTTCCCCCACCGGCCATAGCCGGCGTCGGCCTCAGGCGAGGCCGCCCTCGCCGAGGCTGGGCGAGGTCGGCCTCGCCAGCCGCTGGCGAGGCTCGACCTCGCCGGCGTTGGGCGAGACCGGCCTTGTCGTTGCAGGCGAGGGCGGCCTCGCCTGGGCTGGGCGAGGTCGAGCCTCGCCAGCGGCCGGCGGGGCCAAGCCCTCGCCAAATCTGGCGAGGCTCGACCTCACCCAGTAACTACGAGGTCGAGCCTGGCCAATTCTGGCAAGGGCTCGACCTCGCCGGCGTTGGGCGAGGCCGGCGAGGCTGACCTCGCCCAGCCCAGGCGAGGGCGGCCCTCGCTCGACGCCGGCAAGGGCCGCCCTCGCCTAAGACCGGCGCCCTCTGCCGGCCTCGATTATGGCCGGCGGAGGAAGAGAAGAAAAAAAAAACGAAAAGGAAAAGAAAAAAAAACAGAAAAGGAAAAACAAAAAGAAAATAATAAAAAAATTAAAAAGTTACTGTTCCGGTGCTGGAACAGTAACATTTTGGCCGGCTGGTCGGCGACCGAAGTCCTTATTTGAGACTTTTTGAGCACTTCAGATCCTTATTTGAGATTGATTGGGCACTTCAGGCCTTTATTTGACACAATATTCACTTTGGACCCTTTTTTGAGAATTTGACCCCACTCGGGGTCTTTAATTGAAATTTTGCCAAAGCAGTCACTACCAATTCAAATGCGACCGCCGTTTAGAGTAACACCGCACGTTGAGCCCGAAAGTCAATCGGCTTGTTTGTGGTTAAGTTCATTTTACGTCTATATTTTTCCCCTTTTTTAATCTTTTTTGCCCTTTTTTTTGGTTGAATTAATTGTATTTGCATGAATGTGCAAATATTCCCTTTTTAAAAAAAATATATAAATGTTGCTAACCTTGCTCATTAATTTCAGCTATAAACTTACTACATTAGCAACTGCAAGTTTTGTGAAAGGATCCTACTATTACCTAAAAGCTTAGTTCTAGGGATTTAGTTCAACGTTCATATTTTCACCCACATACCAAAAGTAGAATGAGATGTGAAGAAGATTAGAGCGAATTAATGCTCGACGTGATCGTATCACTCGACTGATGATTGGCATATCTTTCTTTGATTTATGAAATGACAATCAATTTACATAACCGTCATGCTTTCCTCACAATCGATGGCTTGATACTGTTGGATCTCTAGTCGTTGATAGTTTCGATTTCGGTTAGCGCGTGAAAGATTGCTCAGCAGAAGGCGCGTAGCGTGACTATCAAAGATAGTTTCATAGAGACCGATTAGTTAGCGCGTGAAAGATTGCTAGGCAAAAAAGTCGCGTAGCGCAATTTTAGATATAGTCATCATTGATACGTTGTTTTCAACGTTTAGAAGATCCATAGGGACAAATTGCTTAGCAAAAGCAGTGTATCTACTAATTATTGATTGCATATTTCTATTTTCAGACACGAGAAATCACTTTTTAAAAAGAGGTGTGGCATAACCATTGGGCTTTGAAACTGTTTGTAGCTATGTGCTGTTGAACCCGTAGGCTTCGTTTGTTTTGCGAAAAATGAATAAAAAGAAAATGCCTTTGTGTTCTAGTTTTCGAGCAAAGGCTACTTTCCCTAGATAGACTATACCTCAAGTTTGATTTGTGGAGCTAATTTTGTTGCTAAATTTTATTTTATTTTTTTGTCAGTTATACTCTAACTCTTAGACTTTTGCATATAAACTAATTTTGAATATAAACGTCCCCACTCTTAATCTCCTGAGAAGGTGGAGAATCTAACTCCTCATCTCTCTCTTCCCAAGTAGGAAGGCTGGTCACTGAGGCAAACCTCGGTGGTTTACTAAATTTTATTAGTTAACCCTATTTTAACTTATTTCGAACCAAAAAGAGTAACTCGCACTAATTAAAAATTTTAAGGAGAGCAACGGAACATGTCACCCCAATATTCGATTTAGCATGTGGAATTTTTTCCTTATAGATCAAGCATCAAGAGATTCCCAAATTAAATTCGATACAATGCTTTAAATTAAACACCGAAGCGATTGGTAAAAGAGTTGTTCATCTATCACGAGTTCGATTTATGTCGTGAGAATACTATAAACGGCTCGTGCCGTTGTGATCTTCCTACTTATGGCATATCTTGTGCGGA
This sequence comes from Syzygium jambos, assembly GCA_031216235.1. Taxonomy (NCBI): domain Eukaryota; kingdom Viridiplantae; phylum Streptophyta; class Magnoliopsida; order Myrtales; family Myrtaceae; genus Syzygium; species Syzygium jambos. The sequence goes on from CM062221.1 coordinate 2,427,690, forward strand.
GCGACCTTATGACTACGGCCATGCTCGGCCCTTCGGGTTGGGGGCGTTTCGGAATAATTGTGACTCAAACCGAACACTCCGTAATACAAATTCACTTCACAAAAACAATTAAATAGTCGTGACTCAAATTGAACATTCCACCGCACCACTTTACTTTCAAAAGAGAATGGGGCAAAATATCACGAACCTACCATTTTTTTTCGAGGCCACTTGCGTTCCTGCCCAATTAACTAGATCCTAATATTGAATATTTGCCAATTCGACTCTGGTTTTGTTTCCCTAAATTGGAACTTGTGCTTAGTGAGGACGATTTCTTCCCTATTATCTGCCAACTAGTGAAAACACCAAGGCTCCGTCTGTTATGTAGAAAATGAATAATTTGGAAAACATTCTCCTAAAATCGATCGCTTGTACCGCTTATAAAAATGGGTGAACATTTGATCAAAAATAAAAAATAAAAAGAATTTCGTGAACGAAAAATATGTTGATCGTCGATGAAAATGTTTAGACATAAATCATTGTCGATAATGAAAACATTTTCCACAGATCAATTATTATTATTTTTTTTTATAACCCAGGAACCCCCGCATGGCCGACAGCCGGGGAGTAAACCCTGGGGGCGACACGTGCTAGCCACCACACACGTGCCACCGGTTAAGTCACCCTGCGGCGCCCGGGATTCGAACACTCAACCTTTTGCGAGAGGAAGAGTGCGCGCTCCAGCAGCGCCACCCAGGCGAGTGGTCCACAGATCAATTATTTCGAGCAATACAAATGATCATTTTTTGAAAGAAAAATATTTTCCAAATCATTCATTTTTCCGGAAACAAAAAGAGCCCGATTACACCAATTTGTATTTTTTTTTCGAGAAAAAGAAAACCAACAAAAGAAAAAAGGAACTTCCCACCCTAAAAGAACATGAAAATCGTGAACCCACGCGTTCAAACGAAATTTTTGCACCGCTTCACGATTTTCCGGTTCTCTCTTGGCTATTAAATGACAGTTCGGATTTCCCGCATGCAAAAAGTGAAGAACAAAGAGAGAAAGAAAATGCCAAAAAAACCGAAAAATTCACCAAAAAGCAAGAGTCCCCGCACGAAATGCGTGGGGGGCTTGGGAGCAACACGTGCACGAACGGCCGCTACCGGTTTCGATTCCCCCCTTCGCGGCTCCGTTGCCCCGCCATAATCTCCTCTATTTTGGCACACCCGTGACACAAAAATCCCAAATTTGTAATCGTGCCATATTAAGATAAATTAATTTTGTATCACAAAAAATCTCAAATTGATATATCCGTGACACACTCATCACCGAATTAACTTTCGCACCACAAAAAGATCTCAAACTTGTACACCCCTGACATTTATCTTAAATTAATTTTCGTGTCATAAGAAATTCCAAACTAATGCACCCATGACAGATCTATCACAATCTTAAGGTAAGGTCACGGCAAAATTAGGGACTAGCAATTTTTTGAAACATGAAGAAGCTATTAGGGCAAAAGTAGTTTTTTTCAATCTCGGTTCATTTTCTTCTTATTCGGCCCATATATGCCAAATTTCGATAGTCCGATCTATGTTCCATGCCAATCAAACAAGTTGTTGACCACGAGTTTTCTCACGTCTGCAATTTAAAAGCTAACGAAGGGTGGATTTATTAAGAGCGTAATAATTTTAGGATTTTTGGGGCACACATGATAACCATTTCGTTCTTTATTTTTCTGTTCCCGGGAATATGTTTGGAACAGAAATTTATTTGATAACACAATTTCATTTTTCTATTTCTAGAACAAATTTTGATTTCAGAAATAGGTTTGAAACAAATATGAATTTACTTTTCTATTTCTGGAACAAAAATGAGAAATAAAAACTCTTCTTATCGTTTGCCCTTGCTACTTGCCGGCTGCCTCCCGCCACCATCTTCGCTCGATGCCCGCCACTTGCCATCCTCCGCTCCCGCTCGACATAGGGGTGTGCAAAGGAACCAAGAACCACCTGAATCGTCGAGAACTAGCGTTTCTCATGGAGACCGATCTGGTTCTTGGTTTTAGGCGTGGAACCACCCACTCACCCACTTGCCTATTAGGACCGAACCGGTAATATATATAATTTTTAAGAAGAATTTCCAATAAAAAAAGAAGAAAACATTTTAAGAAAAAATAAAAACCCTAAAATCCATAATTTAAAGCTCAACGCTCATTAACTAATTACTCGTTTTGTCTTACTATTTCTTATCATGGTCTCGACTCTTAAGCTTATTGTCTATCGACTCACGATCTCAATTCTCAACTTTCATCAATTCATGATTGCGTCTCCGGCCATTCAACACCTCCCTCTCTCACCCTCAATCACCTCCGTTTGAGTGAAGCTTGGTGGGACCGATTCCATAGACCCACTCTGGAACTGGACCGGACCGCCGGTCCGATTTTCAAGTGGATCCATGAAATCAACGGGAGGTTCCTGGTTTCAATTTTTCGAAATCGGTTCTTAATAGGCGGTTTCCCAATTCCATGGTGGGAATCCCCTACCCGGATCATGCTTACCCCTAGCTCGATGTCCAAGACTCCCTTTTTTAAAATTTGCTATCACAAATGTGAAAATACCAACTGCTGATTTTCAATAGATATTGAGGATTAAGTCTCAGATCCAGTAGACTGTATCTAGATTGGTCGACCGTCTAAAAGAGAGAAATTTTATATCGTTATCGAACACATATTTTAGCTCAGAAACTCGTCTAAGGAATATAAACATAAAAATCTATTTCTGTTCAGAAATTGATTTCTGAAAGAGAATGGTTATCATTTGCGCTCCTGATGACATGAAAATTAGTTATGGATAAAAGCAATCTTCTTGTATCAATCTGGGATTTTTTTCAGTAACACGAATACCAGTTTCAGAGGGCAAATACAAGTAAACTTTTTTTCCGTCATATTCGCCCGTAGGAAAATTTACGCAGCTAGTGCCCCACGGCGAGCTCGGCGGGTAGGGGAAAATGGGGGGGCCACGTGGCGCGTGGGGGCCCCGTCACGCCGCTCGCTTTCTGTTAAGGAACGGGACGGGGGTTGTCGAGACCCACGCGCAGCTCCAGGCGCACGCCACGCCACGCGCGCGCGCGCGTCCCCCCACTCTCGCCCACGCGCGGGCCGCGAGTATAAAACGGGCATCGCTGCCTGGGGGGGGACCACCCATACCCAAAGAAAAAAAATATTATTACGCGAGATAGCGAGGAGAGAGAGAATCTACAGAGATAGAGATAGAGAGAGAAAGCGCGCTTTCTAGAGAGAGAAGAAGCGACTGTGGGCTTTGTTGCTGCTGCCGCTGCGGCTCCGTCTGTGATTCTTCGCACAGAAAGCTAGAGAGAGAGAGAGAGAGAGAGAGAGAGAGAGAAGGGAGGATTTTGACAGCACCATCGACGACCCAAATTCCGGGACACGACCAAAAAAACAAAACTAACGGAGCAGGGAAAAGTTTAAGGAAAAAACCCAAAAGGGAAAAATTTAAGTAAAATCCCCCCCCGGCCTTTTCCTACGTGTAAGCTCTCTCTCTCTCTCTCTCTCTCTCTCTCCTCTGCTTCTGCCTGCCTCTGCCTCTGCCTCTGCCTGTCTCTGTCTCTGTCTCTCTCTACATGCATTGTGCGCACGCACGCACGGAATCGTTCTCCGAGAGATTTTTCCTCTCTCTCTCTCTCTCTCTCCCCCTCGCCGGCCGTTGCGGGTGGCGTTCTTCTCCGCGGTTCCGATGGTTTCGGGAGTGCCCGCCAACGTTCCTTCTTCTCCTCTTCTCGTCGGCTCAGGTGGGTGAGGGAGGGAGGGAGGAATATTGGGTTCGTGGCGTGCTTTTTGGCTTTCTCTTCGTTACGGCGTCGAACCCCGTGGCTTGCTTGGTGTGTCTCGTTTTGAGCGGCGTGAATGCGTTTCTCGGTCGAATTCTGTTTGTTTGTGAGGTTCCTGCATGTTCCTCTCGTTTCAGTTCTTTTTGTTCGACTCCCTCTTCTTTCGGCGGATAAAGATCCGATTTTTTCTCATTCCCACGTAATTGTGATCCGTTCCGAGAGTTAAAATGAACGAGACGTTAAATTTCGGGATACGGGAACTTTCAGGATTTTGATTCTGTTCTTGCACTAGCATTTGCATGAATGTTTAGGAGAGACGATAAGCAAAGAAGAGTGTTTCGAAGATCCGTTCTTAATTTGTTATCGCGTGTTTATGGCTTGTTCCTGCCTGGGATATCTCATGTCTCTGCTTCTGAAAATTGCGTGAGTGGGGTTTGCTCGAATCTCACCGGAGATCGCTTATTAGGCCGAGCAGATTGTTTTGTACTTGGTTCCATTATGAATGCGGACTAGCTTTTCGTGACTGATTCGAAATGTGTTGTGTTTTTTGATGAGCAAGAAGGAAAGCTCTTTGGACTTGGAAAGTAGAAAAAGTCTGGCAACATGCTGGAAGATCTATCTTACCTTGTTGTGCGAGACTTGCCTAGCTCGTGCCAGGAAGAGAGGGGATGGATTTATAATACTTTTCGTGTGCTTGAGCTTTCGAAACAATTGGATGATGCAGATGAATTCTCACTTACAAAGTTTTCCAGGCCACTGGACACACATTACAGGTGGGATACAATGCAGGGTGCTAGCGATCTATCTCTTTCTAAAGCTGTTCGAGTTGGTGACAAGCATCAAGCCGGCGAGAAAGAGGACTCGAGTTCCCTCATCCGTCAGATTGGCCGTGATAACTCCATCAATTGCCTCCTCCGCTGCTTGAGGTCTGATTATGGCTCCCTCGCAGCTGTGAACCGGAGCTTTCGTTCTCTGATCAGGAGTGGGGAGCTCTACCGGCTGAGAAGGCAAATGGGGATCGTCGAACACTGGGTGTACTTCTCCTGCAATCTCCTAGAGTGGGAGGCATTTGATCCCATTCGTAGCCGTTGGTTGCGCTTGCCCAGGATGAGTACAAACGAGTGTTTCGTTTTTTCTGATAAGGAGTCGCTGGCTGTCAGTACTGAACTCCTTGTCTTCGGAAAGGAGATAATGTCCCATATCATATACAAGTACAGCATCCTGACGAACACATGGACATCGGGCATGGAGATGAACGTGCCTAGGTGCTTGTTCGGGTCAGCCAGCCTCGGAGAAATTGCAATCTTAGCTGGTGGTTGTGATCCACGAGGCAATGTTCTGAGCTCCGCCGAGCTATATAACTCGGACACTGGAAGGTGGGAGATGCTGCCAGACATGAATAAAGCCAGAAAGATGTGCTCTGGGGTATTCATGGATGGGAAGTTTTACGTGATCGGCGGGACTGGAACAGGGAACATAAAGTCTCTCACCTGCGGAGAAGTGTACGATATGGAGACCAGGACATGGAGGGAGATACCTAATATGTTCCCAGCCCGGAATGGCGGGACTGGGGTGACTGAGGCTCCTTCTGCGGCTGAGGCTCCTCCCCTGGTTGCAGTGGTGAACAACGAGCTCTACGCAGCTGATCATGCAGCAAAGGAGGTCAGGAAATATGACAAGGTGAGGAACTCATGGTCTACGGTGGGAAGCTTGCCGGAGCGTGCCATGTCAATGAATGGTTGGGGCATTGCTTTTCGGGGATGTGGTGAGAGGATAGTTGTTCTCGGAGGACCCAGGGCTTTAGGGGGTGGAATTATTGAACTCAACTCCTGGGTTCCCAGTGAAGGGCCACCACAGTGGAAGCTGCTTGCCAGAAAACCATCAGGTACTTTTGTGTACAACTGTGCTGTGATGGGATGCTGAGGCTCTGGTGCAGCTTCTTGTGGCGCCGCTTGAGCTCGATGGAAGGGACGGCTTTTATAGAGAAGGGTGTCGGCTGGATGGTAATCTCTGCTCTTAAGTAATCTAGATTGCAAATAAATTAATAGGAGGGTCTGGAGAGTTCTTTTTCTTCCGCTATATATTTAGTTTTGTCGCATTGCGTCTTTTTTGTCGTATTTACCTTCTAAAGCTTTCCTAAGGGAGTGCCATGTAGAGAGGTACAGGTGAATAACAGAAGCACCAAATCGTGTAAAAATGTCTGCTCTTCACAGAAAATTGAGGCATCACCGCAAACTGTTCAAATCTTTGCCAATATCGTGTGTTGAATGTTCTTGACTTTACAACCAGATGAATTGGTTGAACGAATTCATAATCGACATATCCCAAAAGATGTTATGAACCAAATGCAAAGCACAAGATGCATGATATTAAACGAATGGGTGAACCAAGAGGAAGTTGTATATCCTCTGAAAGATGGGTCTGGGAAAGGCGCAGCCTAACATGAAATGATGAACTGATCTTTGTCAACATAAAGATGCATCTTTTCTGAGCTGCCTAATGAGCAGAAACGTGTGGCATGTCAAGTGCCTTTGTGAGTTAGAAGGCAAACCTTCAATCCCTTGTACATTATATCATGTTATGCACAAAAAGAAATTGAAATCCTTGTGTTCTTGTTATTCATGACCTTGAAGTGCTAGCCATGAAATTGTAGATCCCGGATGGACAAATGGAGGCAGCACTTTATGCACTTAAATGTCAAACCTATGGAGGCAACACATTATCTGTGGCAAGTCACCACAAAAAATTTGAAAAAGCAAAACAATGTGCTGTAGAAGTTGAGTTCTGGGCTAGCATAAAAGCGACGATTGAATTTCTGATGGGTTGCTATTAGATCATCTTTGAAAGACTGGCTGATAGACATTATGGTTCTCAGGGTAAGAATCAAAGAGCCTAAAGATTTGATTAGACTAATGCAGTAAATTTTCAAGAATTTCTAATTCAAATCTACATGCTTTTGCATATAAATGGTATTTTGGAATCCTAATGCCTAGTAAATTTATCTTTAGGAAATTGCCATGAATGTTATTGATTTATATATCCTTATAAGTATCTTTATCGCAATAGGTGCGACGGTCCTTCCACAATTACAGTTGTAATCATGCCTATCTGCTTTGTGTGTAATTACTTTTTCAATCGAAACATGTTTTAGTTTTGGCTACTTCTGCTTCGATCAGTGTTTAGACAGTCTCAGAGATTTGGCCAATTATGTTTCTTTAATCACTACATCTTTATTAGATCCATGGCCAGCCATTTGACAATAAGCTCAGTCTGTGTTCATGATCATGCAGTTAAGCCCTTAGGAAAAGAAATGAAATGCAGTTAAGACCACAGTTGGTTATTTGACTATGCAACCAGTGTCTTGGAAGTCTCAGAGCTTGGTGCAACCATGTGCCCTCTTTTTTAAATCCTTGGTGGTCCAGTTGACAATTCACTCAATCTATTGTATGGTGCAAAATCGCGTTTGTTTGATTATTTATGGCAGGTTGCCGCTGTGGATCTGTATTTTCAGTTTAGATACCAGCTTCCCTCTTCTAAGGTTTGAACATACTATCACTAGGTGACATTATTACATCATGGAGAAAGCTAAATTAGTATTATATGTTTGTCAAGACTGGCTGATCTTTGATATTTGTTGAGGAAGATCAATTAGGATGGTTGTTTGAGAAAACAATTTGTTTTCCTTTCATTTCTTCGTTTTAGTACATCAATGAGCACAGCCTGTTCTAAGATCATTGTTATTGTGACACTCTTGTTTCATAATTCAATTTCAGGAAACTCTGTTATGAATTAATGATAATTTATTTAAAGCGATCAGAGTTAATTAACTTGCCACCAGTTAATATTAGGAAAAATAGGATACTGTACCTTTCTTCTAAGCACTTGTGCAATTTTTTTTTATGACAGAAAAGCTGAGGTATTGATGAAGACAGCAAGGTGACAGTAGGATCACTTGGATGCAATGGCGAGTGAGCCTGTTTTCGAAGAGTTCATGATGGAAGATACATCTATCTAGCATTTTGGGTATAAGGGATTGAGAACTAACTCTGTTTAAGCTGCCTTTTTGTTATGTAGAATACAGGAGGTAATTCAATTCATTTTTTAAGTGACTGATTTTTTGTGTGCTGATAATCAGCCATACCTTGCAATGTAATTTTTAGAGCACTGTGCACTATGGCTGTAATGCTGGATGCACCCAAGAACATAATAGGCCAATTGTAAATTCTCCTTTAGTGTTCTAAAGCATTGTTTAACAGAAACTCCAAGGTGCAGTTAGTTTTTTTATCTCAATATTGATTAAGGTTGTAAGTTAGTCTGGTCGAACGGTTTCTAGTCAATGATGTCTCATTTCCATGCATGGAAGACACCGGGAAGACATTTAGGCTCATGACATAGCTGTACTTTGCCTCTCTGTGTACAATCGGATCTCTTTCAATGCAAATGCTTTAAATGGGTAACCTGCTTAAATGCAAGCAAATTACGGGCAAGAAGACACCAGCTATATCTTTATGAAATGGTGTCTGGTCAATGATGTCTCATTTCCATGCATTGAAGACACTAGGAAGACATTCAGGCTCATGTTAGAGCTGTTCTTTTGCTCTCTCTGTGAACAATCGGATCTCTTTCAATGCAGAGCTTTAAATCGGTACCCGCTTAAACACGAGCAAATTACGGGCAAGAAAGACACTGGCTATATCTTTATGAAAGAGTTTCTAGTCAATGATGTCTCATTTCCATGCATGGAAGACACCAGGAAGACATTCAGGCTCAAGTTATAGCTGTACTTTGGCTCTTTCTGTGTACAATTGGATCTCTTTCAATGCAGAGCTTTAAATGGGTAACCCGCTTAAATGCGAGGGAAATACGGGCGAGAAAGACACTGGCTATATCTTTATGAAAGAGTTTCTAGTCAATGATGTCTCATTTCCATGCATGGAAGACACCAGGAAGACATCCAGGCTCATGGTATAGCTGTACTTTGGCTCTTTCTGTGTACAGTTGGATCTCTTTCGATGCAGAGCTTTAAATGGGTAACCCGCTTAAACACGAGGGATATACGGGTGAGAAAGACACTGGCTATATCTTTATGAAACAGTTTCTAGTCAATGATGTCTCATTTTCATGCATGGAAGACACCAGGAAGACATTCGGGCTCATGCTATAGCTGTACTTTCGCTCTCTCTGTGTACAATCGGATCTCTTTCGATGCAGAGCTTTCAAGGGGTAACCTGCTTAAATGTGAGGAAAAAACGGGCAAGAAAGACACCGGCCATATCTTTATGAAACGGTTTCTAGTCAATGACGTCTGATATTCATGCATGGAAGACACCAGGAAGACATTCAGGTTCATTGTATAGCTGTACTTTGGCTCTCTCTGTGTACAATCGGATCTCTTTCTATGCAGATGCTTTAAATGGGTAACCTGCTTAAACGCGAGGGAAGTAGGGGCGAGAAACATGGGAAAAGGCGTATTGATAGCTATCTGTTGGTAAAGCTTGTTTTCTTCTTAATTATGCTTTCTCAAACATAATGGTTGCAGATAAGTCTTTGTTTGGAGGTTTCTTTGTGGAATTGAAACGGTTACATGGTGATTAATCTCTCTTTCCTTGCATGAATTGACACCAGTAGATCATTCACTCACATAGCTGTACTTTGGCTCACTTTCTGGTTCACACCTGGTGCCTCTTTTTCGTGCAAATGCTTACAAATTGGTAACAACCCCTCAAAATGCGAGGGGAGTTACAGTTTGAGAACAGAGCAAACTGGGCTATTGACAGCTATCTGTTGGAGAAAGCTTGTTCTTTACTGAGTTATTGCTTTCTTGCTAGGGATGCTCGCGAGCGAATTTTACGTGAAGTTTATTTTTGAAAACCCCTCAGAATGAAACGGTTCGAAAAGTGTTGTCGTTTTGCTTTGCATGAATTGACACTAGTAAAACATTCAGGCACACGTAGCTGTAGCGTGTCAATCTCTGTGTCGTGCTCTTTTGGACCTCTTTTAATGCGGAAGTTCAAGAACTGGTAACTTCTTAAACGCAGGGAACTTATATTGAGGACCAAAAGTTGAAGAGAGAGAGAGAGAGAGAGAGAGAGAGCCATCGTTACAGTTCTCACGTAGTCAGCGCATTATGCATTAACCCACCATATCTGTTACTTTTTGCCTTTCCCGGGGATTAGCATGTCTTTCCAGCCTACTGATTAATTAAGGATGAAAAAAATTCCTTCTGTGAAATATTAGGGATTTTATTGAAGGGCTTATTGGTTTTTATTAGCACTACAGCAATAAAGTTGTTAATTTAGTTTAAATCAAAGCTACTATCCAAGTTATGCATAGCGGCTAATTCAATTTTGGTCTCTCCATCGTTACATTCGGGTCGAGCTCATGCCCGTGTCTTGTGATGGAGTCATGTCCAAGGTTACCATCCCCCGCGACCATGTTTAGCATCATTTCCTTACAAAAGAATACTCTCTTTGGAGGGCATAATTGATATTCTTACATGACACAAACCAGGAATCTACGTTCCCTCTTTTAAAACATATAAATGGCAGACATTAACTGCAGAGTTTATCTGACTCCTTTAGTTTTATGTTTGGCTGCTAATCTCAGAGGGTATTAAACATATTGACCGAGTGAATGCACTTTATGTTTGCTTCAACATCAACATGTGTTATCACTCCATTACTTCAGAGTTCATATAACTCACCAACCGGGACTCAAATGAACGCACTGGTTTCTGCTGCAGCGTCTATCTACATTGTCTTATTAACCCAAGTTTCTTAGTTGTTACCTAGAATGAAACGGGAAATTGTGGAAAATGCCACTTCTTTTTGGTTTGTACTGCACATTGGTCCCCTCCACAATAAAAAGAAAATAGCTATGATTTAGATTTTTCTTGTTCTCTCTGCACATCATAATCCAAGAAAAGTACAGTTGGGGAATGTGGAAACATGGGAAAAAAGAGTGAGCTGGGCCAACTTCTTTTGTTGCTGCTGCAAGTACTGTCACATGAGGGGGGAAACATGCAATGCAATTCGGACAATTTCTGTCACATGGGTTCTTCTCCTGTACCATGCTGTGATTCAGGACTAAAAAGTCAAAATTGATACCATGAGTTGTGGCTGAGAAAGATCAAATGGATTTATTTCCTTCTGAGTCATTGAAATTTTACACTTTATTCAGTGAAAATATGGGGCCTTTGTTCTGAGTTGGGCTACACCACTGCTTTGATTAACTCGGCCCAGTTGGGCCAGACGTTTTGCTATTGCCCATCGGGCTGAACTCGTTGCATTTTGATGTTAAAAGGTGGGCCCCACCATGAAGGGCTTGACCCGACTCGGCTCAACTAGGTCCATCTATCTTGATTTTTTTTGTATATTTATTTTACTGAATTTCTTTTTTTTTTTGTTTTATGCAACGGGCAGGCTTGGACACACGACCTTTGAAGCCCAATCTTGGGGCTAGGCCCAAACCTGACAAGAGTCCATACAACGCCTATCGAGATGGTTATCATCCACTCTTCGTTGCGATAGGCATCGTGTCAATTAGAATTTTTCGAAGTGACTTTGCGAAGACCGGAGGTTTTCAAGGCACAATAGGCCGAGGAGATAGCCAAGATGACCAAGCAAGCCGTGAAACTTCTAAGGGTCTAAGAGTTTCAACGGCAAAAACTGTCCAAAAAGTCTTAAATTTATTGTACTTTTTCCAATTCAATCCTAAATTTTTTAATTATGCTAATTAAGTCATAAAGCTTTTTACGTTTTGAAAATTAAGTCCATCCGAGCAATTTTGATTGGAAATCATTGACGTGGATGTTCGATGTCCTACGTGTTATGGCTGACATTGACTTGGATAATTTTTAATAATGTTTGAATGTTTTTCGAATTTTTTAATTTTCTTTTCTCATATTTACTTTTTATTTTTTTTTCCTTTTCTCTTCTTTTCTTTTTTCCTCTGCTAGCCTCATGCGAGGGAAAGCGACATGCTTATGTGTTGTTTGATCCCGGTGCAACACATTCTTTTATTTCTACTGAATTCGCAAAAAAACTTGATGTGTTGCCTGAGCCTCTTGAATTTGAATTGCGTGTTTATACTCCTACCTTTCTTAATTGTTGATCATGTGTTCAACAGATGTGTGCTCCAAATTGATAATGTTGAAAAGCCTGGATATTTAATGAAGTTAAATATACGGGATTTTCATTAACTATCCAGGATTTCGATGTTAGTCTGGGAATGGATCGATTATCAACATATTGTACTACTATCGATTGCTATTCCAATAAAGATGTCTTCCGACTTCCAAATCAACTAGAATTTTCTTTTTTGGGAAGTTGTAAATGCACTTTTCCAAGATTGATTTTATCTTAAGCGAAAAAACTTTTGAGGAAGGTTGTTGTGGGTATTTAGCTTGTGTAATAGACACAATTAAGGATGTTGTAAAGCTTAAAAATGTTCCGATTGTCAAAGAATTTTTAGATGTGTTTGCCAAGGATTAACTTGATTTGCCTACTGAGAGGGAGATTGAGATGTTTAGTACAACACCTATTTTTAAGGCACCATATCAAATGATACCTTTTGAATTGAAATAATTGAAAACATGGCCGCAAGAGCTTTTGGATAAGGGTTTCGTTAAACGCAGTGTTTCGCCTTGGGGAGTTCCTCATATTGATGATCTATTGGATCAACTTTAGGGAGCTAAGGTATTTTTTAAAATTGACCTTCTTTTTGGGTGCCATCAATTGAAGATAAAAGCATACGATGTGCCTAAAGCTGCTTTTAGAACAAGGTACAGTCACTTTGCAATAGGAAAAACCCAGAGGCGATAAATCTCGGGTACATTATGTAATTTGCACGTTTTTAGAGTTAAGTCTCAGTATCTCTAGCTTTCCTCTTTGTAGGTTGGTGGCTGGCTTTCATTGAAATTAACCCATTTCTTTGGCCTCACCCCAGATCGTCGCGTGAAACAGCAATGAAACAAAGGCCAAGAACAGAGACTGTGTATTTGCCAAGGGATCTCACGGACGGTAAAGTGCTTCTACTGCTCGCATGCTGCAAGCACGCGTACCACAAAGCTTGTGTTGGCCCATGTTTTTTGGAGATATGACGATGCCCGATATGTAGCGCAAGGTCCAGGTGGACAAATCAGCAGTCGCCCAGGTCTACAAACCAGCACCGCGGGTCGATGAACCAGTGCCACAGGTTCTGCAGGTTCTTCTCACAGTTTCAGTGAGAGCTGGGGCGTATTGGGGATGAATTTCATGACCAAATATAGCCAGCAATTTCAGTCACCGTCTAGTGTTGGTTACTTTGAATCAGTGTGCTTGTTTTTTTTTTTTTTTTTTGATAACCCAGGAACCCCCGCACGGCCGACAGCCGGAGGAGTAAACCTGGGGCGACGCTAGCGTAGGACCCACCACCACGGCGCCACACTTAAGAATCCCTAACGCCTACGCTGGGGTTTGAACTCTGGTCTCTTCGTGGGGGGACCAGAGCGCAAGCCAACGCAGCCGCTGAGGGCGGTGGTGAATCAGTGTGCTTGTTTTTTTTTTTTTTTTGGTAAAGATCAGTGTGCTTGTTGGTTTGGCTTTAAAACCAAATTCGTGTGACACCAATAAAAATCTAATCCAGAGAGAGAGAGAGAGCCAATCATGCCTGGCCGAGAGAGAGAGAGAGCCAATCATGCCCGGCCAAAGATCAAGTTCATAAAAAGGTATGTTAAAGATGCAATCACTTGACAAGGCAGAGAATCAATAACAGAGTAAACTGCATCCCGTGTCCCTAGCCAGGCCTCATCCGGTTGCTTGAAGAAGGCACAAACAATAAAGGATGCCGCTTTGGGAGTGAGTGACAACAAAAGAAATCGATCCATGCCATCTGGTTCGGACAGCCACGTCGTGCCGAGTGGCAGCACTAGGAAAGTATGTTTTGCATCTAGGGGAAAACTCAAGGTAAGCATCGTTTCACAACGCTCTTCACCTACCACAAATAACTTTCAACACGGTTACGTGGTCGCCTTTGGAGGCTACACAGAGAAAGAATGGACCAAAAAGCATTCTCAAAGATTTCATTTCAGTCGCTCCTTCGCCACAAATCATGCAATTAGGACAGTGACAAACCAGCAGCAAAACAAGAAAACTAAAAGCTGCTTCCAAGCAAGAGTCAGTTTGTCAGTTTTCAGGCACTCCAATGCTATACTGCTCTTTCACAGGCCTTCTACAGAGCATCTAGCACGGTCTTATGTGAATCGAATCAAGTTTTGCATACTACGAAAGTTACGGATTGAGCACCATAAACTTCACAAAGGCAAACTTACAAATAAATAAATCATTCCCATTGACAAGTGATCGTGCTCATATAGATGGAAATCTCCCACAACTCACAACGCACATAACAATTGCAGACCAAATCAACACACACTGAGTTTCTAATACTGTCACCAGCACACCAGTATCCACAACATCAATCTGTGATTACTGTATCAATGTATCCCCTCGAACTCGATTTTGCGACCAACGAAAGATTAATGCATACCCATCTCGAACTTGTCGAGGATGGCACTCATCTGAGCACAAATCGCCAAGCTGTTGCTCATGAACTCCCTCGACCTGCTCAACCGATCCCTGACCTCATCAAGAACCGTTGACCCCATCTCCTCCAACCCGTCCAAGCACGTTTCTTGATCCGTCATGGCCGCGCTCACCCACGTCTGTATGTTGCTGATCTTCAACTCCGTCAGCGCCTTCTCCCCCGGCCCCGCGTCCATGGCCGCCACCGAGTCGCCGAGCCGGCTCGCCGCGTCGTCCAGCTGGCCCCCGCAGTCCCCTAGAGCGCCCTTCGAGCGCGCGTCGTTCGAGCTCTTGACCAGGTTCCTCACGAACAGAGAAGCATCCGACACCTCGTTGACGCACACCCGCAGGGAGAGCTCGAAGATGGCTTCTGGGTCGGGTTTGACGGAGCTGTTGAGGGAGGATATGCTCGTGAAGCACGAGTCTTGATGCTCAGTCACGCTGCAGACTGCTCGGATCGACTGGGCCGAGCTGGATCTGAGCGACCGCGACTCCGATTCCTCGGTGTGCGACTCCCTGATCAGAGCTCCGACGAGAAGGCCGAGGCCTATGGTCAGCAGAACGATCGACGAGACGGTGACAGCGAGTATCAGAGGTCTCTTGCTGGCTCTGTGACGTGGAGATTGAGCTTCGGGGCTGCTGAGCTTGCCATAGCCCTTCAAGACGTTGATGGATTCCATGCTCGAGTTGCTAGGTTCTTTCCTCTGTGCTTGTACGGAAGTCGAAGGAGAAGATGGAGATGGATGTTGAAGAAGGCCTTTGAACAAGCGTTTTGACATCTTTCGAGCTGACTCGGAACTCCGAAACATCAGACGAAAACCCACGATTCTAAATAGTTTGTGGTTGTCCAAATGACCGAGTCAAGGGCCTGCCTACCTACGACCCAAGCACAAATCAACGGCAAAGAGCTTGCCCTTCCAACGTTTTAAATTGAATCAGAACTCCAAATTCTTCCTGTAATTCACATTTAGACCGACCAGGCATTCAAAATTTCCAAATCATTCAGAGTAATTTGTTCAAGGTCAGTGTGTGGTTTTAGAAATTCCATTCCTATTATACCTTACGATCAAGATTGGACCTTCAGCCGCATTTAAAAACTTTTAGGAACACCCTGAATTATCAATTCAACTATGGCAACTGCAAAACTTTTAGTCATGATCAGTGGCTGAGAATAGTCACCTTGAAACCAAATCATACAAATAACCTGACCATGTTCAAAAGGTTGAAATAAGTCATTATGCAAGCGAGTCCCTACCCAAGTAGAACGGCGAGAAGTTCCAAAGTTAAATTATACTGCAACATCAACGCTGAAAAAGAATAAAAATTGGCCCACGAAATGGCAGCTAGCATTGGATAACAAGAACCGGTCCAACCATCTAATCCTCGTCCTCTTCATCTCCATCGCCACCAGCAGCCTTCTTAGCAGCAGCCTTTGTGTTCCTTCGCTTCACCCTTCCTGGTCGCCCTCCTCCGAATGGACTTGTAAGCGAGAAGTCGATGTGCTTTTGTGAATCCACCCTCACCATGAAAGATGGGATGTTCACGACTTGCCTACCAACCCTGCCAAGTTAGAAGCAAAGATCAAATCAGTACATCAACCATGATCTAAGACAGCAATGTTATTCTGTAGCATGAGGGGAACACGCAAGCAGCTAGCTTTTGATTCAGATTTTTGCAGGATCCTGAGATATGCAAGGAAGCTGTTGCTTTGATTGATCAGCACATGTGGTACTGAATGTTCAAACTGCTACTCTCAGTCTCACCATCCTCCTGACTACAGAAACTTAATGAAATTCCACACATCATGTTGCATGATATTACCAAGAATTTTGAATGACAAAGGAATGAAACAGAAGCATCATAACCCAGACTCACAGCCTTTAAACCTCTAAGAAAGACTAATCCATTTTCCAATATCCATTAAGGAAAGTTCTCCACTGCCCATTGCCTAATCTAATCTTTCCAAGAAGATATTTATATGGCCCATCTAAAATTCAACTCAGATCAACAAGATGCTCCAATGGTTACTTAACAACCCATCAGTGAAAACTACCGTATCATATGAGACCTCTAAGAAATAAACATCCTGAGAAGATATTCCATACTATACATAGCATCAATATACAAAACAGGCCTTGCACATGCATCTGCATCTGTGATACACCGAGGGTCCATTTGAACTTTAAATATCTAACCTGATATGTCTCTGCCTGATGAGCACTCTGGCATGGTGGATTGATTTGGCCATTCCAGACTTGAAGACGAGTGTCTGCAGGCGACGCTCAAGGAAGTTCTCCACAGTCAAGGCCAAGACATAATCAAGCTTGTTCTGACTTTCGTCCAGTAAACCATAGCGATTCATCCTCCGGAGAAGAGCCTCACCCTCAAAGATTCGACGAGGGTTCTTCTCATCAAGGGTCAAAAGCATCCTTGCATTGTTGCGGATGCGGCTCAGAGCATACTGAACTCTCCAGAGTTCTCTCTTGCATCTAAGGCCATATTCTCCCACCAGCTTCAGCTCAGCATCCAATCGCTCCTTCTCATAAGGTCGACGAGGTTTCTTAAATGTCTTCCCATCTGAAGTTAAAGCAAATGAAGATGTAAAGAGTTTCCCAGAAATCACTCACTCATTCTCAACCACAGAGATGCTGCATATCTAGGTGACTGATGACATATCTATGAAGGAGATATGTAAAGTGCCAATTTCCATCATTTCCATCCTAGTCTCTGGAAAAAAAGTTCTTTACAATGGAGTACAACCTATGTGCTCCTTCAGCTAAGTAGTATAGTAAGCACATGCTTGATCCAACCCATCATCTGAAGCTGCTAATACTGAACTCGGGACTCAATTTGGTGTTGCAAATGTGAGCTAATTCAAGTATTTTCTTTTTAGCAGAATCTTGCGGTTGCTCTAATGAGCAGATGTCGCTAAACGAAAACACTAACTGGATCCAACTGCGAAAAGATCGGAGACCCAACAAACAGAGCTTCTACAATAGTTCACAATAGTTTTCAATTCAACCTCATGAAAAACAACGCTTAGTCACCAGACACCCTTCTCCGCTTGCTACATTTTTCATCTAAAACGGTGAATGAAAATGCGAAATGAAAACACTTTAAACCACCCACCACCCCCAAAAGAACAGAAACCAAAACAAAAGATCTCCTTGTTTGATCTACTCCAAACCAAACAAATCGAGGGACACACACAACCCATCATAGACCCGAAACACTACCACCTTCAGAATTGCACCAGATCACATCTCCAATGTCCCAAGAACAAAAAGGTATGAATTCAAGAACATGCGCACACCTATCAGAGGGACACAAGCTCATGACCAAAAACACACACACAGAAAGAGAGAGAGAGAGAGAGAGAGAGACGTTACAGTTGCGATAGAAGGAGACGTGCACCATGGCTCTTCTCCGGCGAAGCTAAGCTCTGCGGCTGCCCCGACCGGATGGTGGCGGCGGAAAATCAAGTCTTCGCCCGAGAAAGATGCAATTTTTAGCCGCTTGGGGGTTCTCAGCTCGCCTTATAAGGGGTAGGAGAACCCTCAAAAACCCTAATGCTGCATCTCCGCGAAGAAGAACAGCATGCGAAAGGTCCGAAGTTCATCAATGGTCGCTCCGAAGGGCCCAATCGATAGGCCCATATGCAACCCTATTTTGGGCCTCAGGCCCATGTTTAATTTCATTCGTTCTTTGAGTCGAGTCCAGCTTTTTATCGTGCGAATTTCTAAAAAAAACACTAACTTCACGTCGAATGACAATTCCAGCACGAACTTTTTTTGTCTTAATAAAAAGCATCAAATTTTACTCGAGTTTCAAATCTAGCCCCTATGATGTAAAATTTTGAAATTGTACGAGCCAAATTTGGAATTTAAGTAAAAGTTAGTAATTTTTTATAAGACAAAAAAAAGTTCGGATCAGAATTATCATTCAAGATAAAGTTGGTGCTTTTTTTTTTGAATTAGGTCGCTTTTTATTAGCACCGCTAAACATGATAAACATCATGAAGTGCAAGGATATGTTACTCTCCTTTTTAAACATTGGGATATTTCATTGCTTTAGATAGGCCAATTTCGTTGCAGATTGGATCATTAGAGCCCGCAGGAGAAACTATGTATCTCCAAACTGGGTTTTATCCCCTCCCCGACTCTTTGGGATCTGTTATGTACCAAAGCCCCTCTCTCGTGTCCTATAACTTTTGATTAGTTTGATGAAGTATTTCATCTTCTGGCCCCCCAAAAGAAAAAAAAACATGATAAATAAACAAAAGATTCGAAAACTAATTAAATGAATTTCATACATAAAGTTCGCGAGAACTACAGATTGATACAACGAGGTAACCCGACCCAATCGCCTTACCAAATTTCATCAATCCGATCTGATTTGGTTTTGATTTGATGTGCAGCCATTGCATGTGGGCTAAAGAAGTTACGATCACACGTTGGATCGATCGATCAATCCATCCATCTTGGAAGTTAGGCACAGAGCGTATTCACAAGCGTCCAATCAAACCAACAAACAGTGTCGATCTTCCCGAAAATGACACGGCCGATAGCGCCTGCCGCCTGTCAAATTTCTTCAATCTCCGTTTCCTATATCAGGCCCGAGCTGATGATGATCCCCGTTAGGAATCAAGAATCCAAGAATGATTCGAACCCGTGTTCGGTTTCTCTCTCCTTCTTGAAAGGGGAAGCTTCCCGCGCTCGTTTTTGCATTGATTCTCTCCAAACCTATTTCAATTCTCAGCCAGTTCCAGAATCTTCCGTACGTTAGAGGGAAAACCAAAGGATCCCTTTTGCTCAGGAGCGGTGTCTTGTTCAGTTGTGTCCTCTCTCTCTCTCTCTCTCTCTCTCTCTCACCTTTTCGGTTTCGCGTCTCTTCGTCTCGCCCGTTCGTCTTTCTCTTCATTTTCTTCCTTTTCGTCGTTGTTATCGACACCCAGAATCAAGAACTCGAGGACCCATCATCGAGTTTTCGTCCGTTGCGTGCTCTACGAGTTTATACGGGTCTCTGAGATCGTTGCGGGTCGAAAATCTTTGAAATCTTGTCGTAGCAACTACTGGTTCGGAAATAGGCAGAGGAGGAGTCTTCTTTTGGGTTGCTTCTGTGAAGACCGAATAGGATGGCGAGTACTATTGGGATGATGGACAGTGCTTACTTTGTGGGAAGGAACGAGATTCTGACTTGGATCAACAGTAGGCTACAGCTCAATCTTTCTCGCATTGAAGAGGTATAACTTTGATTTCTCTCCATCTAGATGTTGATACAACTCGTGGATTGTTTGCATTTGAGTCATTTTGGTTCCGGTGGAGTATATTTTTGTCCGCCCATTTTCACAAATTGATGGTGAGAGTTCATCCTTCAATAATCTATGGATATATGCGTCAGTATCGAAACCCTCTGTTTTGTAGCTGAAAAGAATGAATTAGATAAGGCTTAATAAGGCTTCTGTTGAAGTGTTGGATCAAACCCTCTTTTAAAATTTTTCTCTCTGCTAGCAAGGTGTAAGATGAAACATAGTCAATAGTTCATAAATTTTTTGTCTTAAGCCTGGTTAGTTTTTTTCTACGTTCGGAAAAAGTTAAGAGTATGTTACCAGCACGAGTCTATATTTATGCACTGTATGCATCAAATTATGGCTACAGTCATCTAATCGAGCAATCAAGAGCAATCTGGGAAACGGTTCAAAGAAAATTCTAGACAATTCAGCGATTGCTAGCTGAGATCACCATATGTCTGTATGACAAGTTTACATACTTGTGGTGTCTCTGCTAAATTCGAAGATTTTCTGTAGTAATGGCTTTTTTTGGCCATTGAAATTGGATACTGCAATGGTTCATTGATAATGAGACATAGGAATGTTTAGAACTGCAAATCCATTGAGATTTTTATTGAGAAGTGTCAATGTTGGTCGAGGTAGGAATATGGTTAGATAATTACGATGAAAGCATCTAATTATTCTGTTGTGCATCGATTTCTATGGGCAAGTCTTAGAGTCTTCGACATACTCTAAGTAAAAATAATTTTACTTATATGCTTACTTCTGAGTGCAATTTCAGGGAAGTCATGTCAATCAAATCTGATGCAAAGATTGTGTTAATAAAAAGCGAGTGCATCAAACTATACCTTATTGCACTTTCTGCGGTGATTCTTAGAATAAAACCAAAATAATTCATTCTATTGATGACCTACTTAAAAATTGACTTCGGTTATATATTTTGTAAGAAATTCCAATTACTAGTTTGAATTTCCTTTGCAACAGAACATTAGTCATTGTGTCTTTGTCCGAAGCATATCTGCGATTGTTCAGTTTGATGAATCGGTGCATTCTGTTAATTCTGTTCAAACTTAGCTGGTTGAAATGCTTTTGATGCAACATATCTTGACAGGCTGCATCTGGTGCAGTCCAATGCCAATTGATGGACATGACCTATCCAGGAGTAGTTCCCATGCACAAGGTGACGGCAAAACGCAACCAAATATAATTGCGTTTCCTCTTTAGGTTATATTATGTTTCATAGAATAGCTCTCCCCATACTGACTTGATTGTACTGTTTCGCAGGTGAATTTTGATGCAAAGACAGAATATGATATGATTCAAAATTACAAGATTCTGCAGGAATCATTTAACAAGTTGAAGATTGACAAGGTAATACGTGATATTGCATTGGATCGCGGATTCTTTTAAAGTTAAAGTTTTGGTACGGTTGTACAATGCAGCGAGGACATAATTCTGATCCATTTGGGAAAGGTAACTCAGATGTTGGTTCATTTGTGTGCTTCTGATTGGTAACCACCTCTTGACCTGCTGTGTAAATGGTGGCTGCATCAAACATTTGGCTCTAAAGAATTTTTTTGTCAACGATTTGCCTTACATATGATAAGTGCGTGTGTGTGCAGCTTGTGACGAAAATTTTTTCTAGCGTAGTTGAGTTATTTTGGCTCATTTCCTGTCAGACAACTTCAAAGCTAGAAGACCCAGGGTTAGCAAAAACTGCGAGTTGCTAAGAACCTTTAGTTCATAGACAACTGTATCAATTTGAAGTTCATTCTGTAAAAGTCAGTTGCATTTCAGTACGTGTAAATGGTGAACTAACTAGTCTTCCAATTGTCCCAGTGGCATTGTTACTGTTTGAGCACTTTGTTTGAAGCCCTAACTGGATTAATGTCTGTTTTGGTATGTGAAATAAGCTTTTCAACTTGTAGCCACATGCTTGCAGAAATTGATAAAAGGCACCATCCATAATATAGCTAGCTCACTGTGCTTGAGCATCATACGTAAAGGAGGAGCCACCAATTCAGATCTGTTGTTCTAATCTATGGCGTTCTTGGCAGCATATTGAAGTCAACAGGCTTGTCAAAGGCCGACCCCTGGACAATTTGGAGTTTCTACAGTGGTTGAAGCGCTACTGTGATGCTGTCAATGGTGGTATTATGAACGAGTATGCAACTTCCTGTTTAACTATGGTTGCATGCATGATTCCTTCCAAATAGCATTTTCTTTGCTTATATTTTTGGGTGGTATTTCTTGATAAGAATCCCTTCTTGTCTCACTTCGGCAGAAACTACAATCCTGTGGAAAGACGCACTAAGGGTGGCAGGGAAAGATTCTCTAAGAGTTTGCAGAAGAATTCAAAATCACTGCAAGCAAACAACGTTTGTAACATAAGCTCTACAGGTACAGTTGGTGTAACTAAAGTTTCTGGTAAGCTTCGCAGAATTTCGGCTGCTGTTATAACTTTTTCTCTCTCTCCCCCTAACTTGACAATTATATAGTGATGAGTTGGTTATAATTTTGTAGGGCCTCGTCAAGGGAGGATGAATGAAACAGTAGGTGCTACTCATTCTTCTGGGGAATATCAGGCTTTGTTGAAGGAGGTAACCGAATTAGAATTGAGGAAGTTACTTTTCTTGTCTAAGATTTCATATTTTGTTTTTGAAATGTTTGCATCAAAGCATTTCTGCTTTCTCCTTGTACCAATGCTGGATGTATATAAAAATGAGTTACTAATCAAGAGGTTCGGTATGAGGTTACCACATTTAGTTGTTTCCTTACTTCGGAAAGTTTGAGTGAACAATCATTATCACCACAATCACATTAGATGTAGTCTAATTATGCTGATACATGCTGGTGCATTAAGTAAGAGAGAGAGACGCATGCACACTTTTATACGTGCATGCTTCACATTGGTGGAGTCTGTTCAAGGGTTTTGTCGATGATTGACTTACATTCCATATTTTTCTTATGTTTCAAAGGATTTTCAGGGATATATCGTTGTTTCTTTCCGCTCGTCTGGGCAGATTGCCATTCTTAGATCGTCAGTCTACTATTCAGATAATCATCTTGAGTACATTTTTTTACATTTCACAGGTTACAGATCTCAAGCTATCTGTGGATTTTTCGGAAAAAGAACGGGATTTTTACTTTGCAAAACTGCGAGATATAGAGATACTTTGTCAGACTCCTGAACTAGAGGATATCCCTGTAAGAGATTCAAGAACTCGTTCATTTATTGAAATCTTCTTCTCCATTTCATCCTTTGTCGTTGTACTTTTATGGTTGACGATGCATCTTGTCGTTCTTTTCTTTAATTGAAGTCGTTCTATATGAATTTCGATACAGATGTCAATAGCTGTGAAGAAGATACTCTACGCTGCCGATGCAAAGGAATCAGCTCTCGAAGAAGCTCAGGAATACATGCGGAGATCCAATCATGACGGAACTGAGTGATATCTTTCGTTATAGAACTGGGATATCCTCTACCTTGTTGGAACATGCAGTTTAATCTCGACAATGTACTTTCAGACACTGCATGTGCTGTGAGAATAAACTGCAAATTGATGATGAACATCCCAGTTAACAGCTTATCCATACTAGTTACGCCATAACAGGACTTGCAGTGACTCACGACTAAGTATAACAATCTTTGCACATTCTATTCAGGAGTTTGGGCAGACCGTTTGCCTACATTTTCCGCAAACGACTCCCCCTGGATTGGTTTAATGGCATTACAAATATAGTTTGTTCAACGATGTCAAAGATACCCTGGAGAATGGATCATGGATAAAGCCACAATGATAATAGCAGAACGAAGCTGGATTGCGAATAGTTACAAAGTATATCTAGTATATTAGGAATACAAAGATTTTGGCTAAAAGAAGAAAGGGATTCAAAGAAACATTCCCCATTCAAATGAAGTCCCAGTCACATTCAACAGTCCTATGATGCCTATCAGGCTATCACGGCTTCAGCTTCCAAGAAAAACTTACAAGAAGTTGAGATCATGTCTTGCATGCTCAAAAGTTTAAACACGATCTCATCCATATTCATTTGATAGAGAAGTCAGATGCCGGGACACACAAGGCAAGAGGAATCGGTTGACATGAACAAGAGGTGAAAATAAAGCAACACAACTCCAACCTCGAGTACTGCATAGTTTATCTGAAGAATTTACACTATTACATGCCCAAAATACACGGAAGCAAAAGAAACGTAGCAGCAACTGCAACGGTAGAACTACTGCACATGACAGAAGGGTGCATATACATTATCACCAGAAAGCAGAAAGCCAGTGAAATCTGGTACTGCAACACAACAGCTCACGGCATTGTACATCTCTGTTAGTAGGCATCACCAACTCTAGAATTCAAAGTATAACATTATGAATAATGATAGTCCTCATCAAATACTGTGTAACTGCCGCTAGTCCCAGACTTATGAGCCTGCATGGACAGAAAGAAGAAATTAAGCGGCTTCACAGCTATCCTGAGACTTTCTTTTTCCAAAATCAGATAATGAAACACAAATTTTGAAAAAATTTGGTGCTCCGGTGGCAGTCAACCAGAGACATAGGAGAGATTGCATCAAGAACTGTTTTTTAGTCCTCAGAATCTAGGTAAGGTCTTACCCTATGGATGAGACTTTCAAACTGTTCAGTTCCATGCTCTTCAATATACTTCTCCGCTGCGGTCAAAATGTCATCTGGCGGCTTATTAAAGAGATCCTTCTTTCTTGGGACATACCAGATGTTAATAGTCTGAGGGTTGACAAGCACGGGCCTCACAAAATGTTCATATACATATGCAGCACCGCTGAAGTATGGTATGACCAACCAGCAGGTCAAAATCAACTTTGCATATGGCCATATAGGGATCCTGCCAAAGACTTGAGACTCTGTAAAGAAGCGAATAGCATAAAAGCTATGCAAAAAAATGTCCTATACATTTAACATGTGTCTTCTGCTTTATAGGAAATCCTCCATGGAACTGCAAGTCCGCAATACAATCAGGAAAGGCCGAGGGAATAGCACAGATTACATTCTATTATTTAACATGACATAAATAAACACAGTCCTGATTTCGAGAGTAACAGCCCCTGATAATATAAGGAGAATAATGCTTGCTGTTGGTGATCACTTTTTTATTCCACGACCTTAGCAGAAACTTTAATGCAAGAACACCAGCCACACACTATCATTCTCAATCGTCATCTTTTTTACAAATGTCACTAAGCTAATCAAGTAAGAGGCTCATGATACCCATATTAAGACTTGCAGCTACCAGCCGAGCACATCCAAAGGTACAATAGTCCTATATCTAAAGCATTTAATGACTGTATGACCTAGAAGACTCTGACAAAAGCTTCTACCGCCAGGGGATAACCATGAACCAGGTCACATCCGCATTGCAGTTGGTATTTACCACATCCCATTCCCAGCTGTTTGTGCATCCAACTCATTCCAGAAAGCTAAATGGCTAACTGGCTTTGGAAGTATATTGGAGGCTATAAGAATAGGTCAACACTTGCAACATAATACTCAAAAAACCATCTCGACATTCTTTCTAAACGGCGATTTATGCGACTGACGATTGCAAACTGCAATACCTACTTCATGGATAGCAAAAGGCATCCACGGCGAAATGCAATTTACCATTCGAGGAGTTTGTTAAAGGTGAGCTCAAAGAGAGTAACGAGGGAATACAGAACCCAATAGGTAAGCCACTGCTGATCATCTATAGGAGATTTAGTCTCGATTGCCCTGATGGAAGCATACCTGTAAGCCAAATGATCATTAATCAGATACAAAACCAACTAGGAACTAACCCAGAATATCAAAGCAAATGCAAAACGAAGCTAAAATTTCAGATAATGTGATCAGAAACCAGACTTACAGAGGATACACAAGACTGATAAACGGCCTGAAACAAACACAATCGATCCCGAATTAGTACATCCCATCAACTAAAACGCATAGAAACTTCAACTTCAACAGGTTCCAAGTACGCCCCTTTAGCTCTACAAACCAATTATCAACTTCAAGAGATCCCAAGTAAAGCCCTCTAGCTCTGTACCCCAAATTTCCATCTCCAGCTCACATGATAACAACAACGGTAAACCCCATCGTTCCTTTTTTTTTTTCCTCAAGAATTCCGGTTTCTCCAGGGAAAAAAAAAACCGAAAAAGAAATAGTGGGCAGAGCGAATAAAGGGAAAAGAAGGCATACCCAGCAAGAACATCAAAGTTTTTCAGCACCACCTTGAGAAAGGTTCCGACCCCCGATCCCATTATTCTCCCTCTCTCGAATGCGCGCCTTCCTCGGTCCTCCTCCTCCTTTCTCTTCTAATTATTAGCCCTTTGCGTCTCGCGGGAGGGCAGGTGGTATTATAGGGTTTCAGGTAAAAGATAAGTCAGTGAGAGAGAGACGGGGGGAGAAACAAGCGCTTTAAAAAAAGCGAAAAAAGCGGAAGAAAACAAGAACGTGGAAGCTTGACAGAGGCAGGAGATCCCAGGAATTCGTTCTGGTAGAGTGCTTCGGGGTTCCGTGGAGCTCATTCGTTCCACCAATCGTGACGCGCCACGCAGGATAGTCAGTTTGACTCTGACTTTGCCGGCTTCAGACAGTGGGTTTGGTTGCTGGACTACGGGTGCATCCCAAACCATCGGATCTTCTGAGGTGGGTTCGGTGCACCAAATGTGAAGAAAGAATCCTAGGAAAAAGGCCCTGCTCCCTGTCAAAACCACGAAAGTGCCACTTCTCGTGTGCTCTAAGTTTTTATCGTATTACGTCGAGACGATGTCATAAACAATATAATATACGTGGTTCATAAATTTTTAATTTGTTCAATATGATTTTTAGATTTTAACATAATATGCATCCCTGATCTCATAAATCTATTCGATATTTTCATTTCCTTAATTCAAGTTCAGGGACAGTATTAAATTTAGATATTAGATTGGACATATTTCAAAAATTCATGGATTATATTAAAAAAATTTAAAGTCCAGTAAAAACGCTGCGTATTGAAATAAAGTTGAACCAATTTTCAAGACTGCGGGAGTCATTTCCTCTCTTACATGTGGTCTCTGTCTTCTTCCGGGCATACGTACGTGATTTCTGTCGGCAGAGCACAGGCACGGATTCAATAATTTACCGTGATCGATGAATTTTTGAGAATTTACACTTTCTTCTCCAAGCTTGTATACTCCTTTCGTCTGATTTGCTCAACTTTATGATTTGCCTTCTTGAACTGAATCGAGTTGAAATTACTTTCTTCTCTTACAGGTGGTCAGTTTTCTACCGAGAAAACTGATTATGGGTTATCAAAACCCACACGTCCCCCAAATCATGACAAGAGAGGAGAGAGAAAAACGACCCAAAAGTTTGGAGAGATTTACCCTTATCCATCATCCATGTACAGACTGCCGATCCAAGATGCTAAAGGGAGAAAGCTAAAGGAGCAAATTCAAGAATACAATGGTACAGATTCTCAAAGAGTCTAAAAACTGAGTTTTTACACGCCATTATCAGGGACATTTTCCCTATTGCTGCTACAGTTATTGCCACCGCAAAGTGGGAGCTCGTTCCTCCCAGCGGTTTGGTCGCCGAGGAGCTGCAACGGCCACGAATCTGCGGGCGTGGGGTATCTCGGGTGCGGTTTACTCACGTGCGGGGCATGCACGGGATACGACGAGAGATCGGGTTGAAGGGGGACGATGATCACGGCATGCGTTTGCTGTAATGGGGGTTCTGCTGTAGCCAGCCCTGTAGCATCTCCGGGATAATTTGCCGTCACTGCAGGTTGGGTACATTCAGGAGGAGGTGCATTCAGATCAGGCTTAGACTCGGCTACCCGGGCTCTTAGCTCGCTCTGCAATTTCTCTATTTGGGCTTCTAAGGCAGAATTCTCCTCTTTCAGCTCATTTTTCTCGACAGTCACCTGAATCAGCATTTCACAGAGTTATCACCCCTGAAACTTTAGACAAACTGATGCAAATGAAACATCAAGAAATTTTCAGTTTGTTTATCACATAGAAGAGTGACATGGTCAAAAGCCAGGAACTTTCCAAA
The DNA here is from genome assembly GCA_031216235.1 of Syzygium jambos. NCBI lineage: Eukaryota > Viridiplantae > Streptophyta > Magnoliopsida > Myrtales > Myrtaceae > Syzygium > Syzygium jambos. The sequence goes on from CM062221.1 coordinate 2,455,444, forward strand.
GCAAAGTCTCCCCTTCATCTTGGTGTTAAAAGAATACATTGACATGAAAACTACCAGGTACAAATTTTTTTTATAGTGGAAATAAGTTTCAGGTGTTGGGCAAAGGACATGAGACTGGGAGTGGTTGACAAAAAACTTTAGGAGCATACATTTTGGGAACAGTGGACATGCCCGAACATCAGCATAAAAAGACATCCAATAGAAGTGAGAACTTACATAGCGAGACTCAGACAAGAGAGCAACGTTCTCCTTTTTAAGCCCGTCAATCTGGCCATATATTTCTTTCAACAGGCGAGCAGCTTCGCATAGTATAGAGGCCTTGCCATTGTTCTGCTGATTCAATTCTGCGCAAGATACTTACCACAATGAGGTGAAATCCAAATGGAGTGATTTGATGTACTCATCAGAACAGTAGTGTCTGAGCAGATAAACTGAACAGGAGAGACCATCTTGCTATAACGTGAAGCAGATGATTTCCTTCCACTAAACAAGATGATAATTACCAAGTGCGCTTGCCAAATCTTGGAAAAGCTCATTCAAATGCTCACGCTTTTGTTTCTCCCGCTCAGCTTTGTGAATTCTTTTGGGTACTTTACCCTGATTCTTTTTGCAAGGAGACGACCTGCAAAAGCAAAATAAAATTTATAAGACCACAAAGCATAGAATCAAAATGATTCAAAACAGCGGTGTCCATTCCACGCCAAGAAAATGAATAGCCTGAGAATTTATCAAATTGAAAACTGGATAACCGTCTTCTTTTAATAGATCTATACAGAAAAAAGTCTGAAGCCCTAAGGAACAATCAGGAAAACAAGCACTTTGTCTTTTTCGCTGCGCGCCCCTTTCCCCCCAAGTCCTGACCCCACCTCCCCACTCCAAAATGGGAATTGTGGCAAGTAAAACATGCACTAGACAGAGCAGAAAGTTGACTCTGCGGGTACCATGCTAGAGATGGAGACAACAAAACAAACAGCCCGTACATGACGATAATGCTGATCTTCCATCTAGGATTACCAATTTCAACTAAAAATACATGAGCCAGTTAGATTTAATATCCATAAAAGTAACATTAAAGCCAACTCCAGACGGAATATAGAAAGCCAAGAACTGTACCTCTTCTACACTTCACCATAAAAAATTCAAAATCGAGTGATAGTTACTAGTTTAGATTCAGGTATAACCAAACTTCTCGAACATCCATTCCCGTAGGCATATCTATAATAATACGAGCAATTAATAGATGAAGCCTGTACAAACCAGATCTCAACTGACACTTACTACCAGTTGATTATGATGATGCACCAATTCAGCTAACAGAAACCTAAGGCGCCATTAAACTTATGCACTATGTGGATCGAATGATATTTTGAACCGTTCAGCTTATGGTCCTTATGTCTGACACGAGCAAAACGACCTTGTCAATCTCATCAACTATGCAGGCTCCTGTTGTAGTTCGGAGCTAATAAGCTAAAGTATAGGAACCATCATGCAAATTGACAATTGTTCTCAGTCAGATCACTTCTTTCCTGATCTGGTCATCATGTTGAGCGAAAGTGTCATCTGCACAACTCACGGTTCATTCGCGTGATTACGTGCATTCCACATGCCAATCACGCCAGGCATGGACTACACGAACTAAGAGATAGACAGCAGTCCCAACAACCGCGATCAATTAAAACAGCCAAACAGGAACTAACCTTCCTGCTGATAGGGATGCCTCCACTGCCCCGTTGGTATTGTCGCCGGACGAAGCCGTCGCCTCCGAAACCATGGTCGTCGCGGCGCAAACGCAAATCACTGAAGAAACTAAACGAGGCCCATCAAACTTCTATTTCATTTGCCCAAAAGCACGCAGGCAATAGCCAATTCTACTCTACAAAATTCGACCTTCTTCTACAACCAAACACACAACTACCCAGGTCCTATAGCACAGAACCCACATATCCATTCACAAAACCCACAGAAAAAAAAGAAAGGATCTTTCCGCCAGAACAGAATCGGGGTACCATCAAATTAAAGCCCCAGATGAACAGAAAACAAAGATCAAGACAAGCAAGGCACGAAAATGAAGACCCGCATAAACCAGAGCAAGAAACAAAGGAGCACAACAAGCAAAGCAGAGATCCAAATCAAACCCCAAACTAAACTGCGATGGAGAGAAACAGCGCGGTTGATCTACCTGGGGAAAAGGGGCAGATTGCCAGGGAAAACAATCAATCGACGAATCGGGACAATTCCCGAAGGAAAAGGCGAAAAGATTTTCAAGAACTCTTAGGGTTAGAGAGAGAGAGGGAGAGAGACAGAGAGAGAGAGAAGGCATATGATTGAAGGAAGGAGTAGGTAAGAGAGAGATAGAGACAGAGAGAGAGAGACAGAGGGGCACGGACACAGGAAGGAGCGTGGCGGCCACCTGCCGATGCGAAGCTTAGAATCATGTCCTCCCCCTCTCTCCACGTGCCCTCCCCCCTCTTCCCCACTTTTAGAACTTCCTCCTCCTCTTTGCATTCGGCCCCCGGATTTCACACCCCCTCCCCCATTGGATTGATTCTTGCCAAACCAAAGGCGGCTTCGAACGAGTCAAAAAAAAAAATTTTCAAAAAAAGTGATGATTTTTGCCCTTTTCGGAAAGTGGGCCGTCGAGAAAAAATTGGTCCATGAGATGAAATCGAAATAAAAATTCGAGCTTTTCTTGGGATTTACTTTGGGACAATTTCCGAAAATCAAGAAAAGGAAAAGACGGGGGAGAAGAAGACGAGGGGGGAGGAGGAAGGCGTGTGGTGTTCACGAGGCTGGGTGAGGAGGAAGGCGTGTGGTCTTTTCATTTTTTTTGTTTCTTTTTTTTAGTTAGTATCACGAAAAACCTTAAATTTATACACTCGGAATAAATTTACCCAAACTAAACTCCAAACTGGTATATTTTTGACAAATTTACCCTCCGTAAGTTTCTGTTAAATTTTAATATTGAATTGCTGAGTTGAATGACACGCGACAGTTGACGAGTGTACCAGTTTGAGATTTTACTCTCGATTTATCACATGTGTACTGATTTGTGATTTTTCGTGATATTAATCCAATTTAACTGAAACTAACGGAGGGTCCATTTGTCATAAATATACCAGTTTGAAATTTATACGGTCGCAAATGTATCAGCTTGAAGTTTTTCACAGTATTATCCCTTTTTTAAAAACGACATTTTTTTTTCCTTTTCGGAAAATGGGTCACGGAGAAAATCGATCCGCGAGATGAAATCGAAATAAAAAAATTTGAGCTTTTTTATTTTTTTTGGCCGAAAATTTTATAGCTTCTCGTGCTTACGGACTATCGGGACAATTTCCGAAAATCAAGAACAGGAAAGGGAGGGAGGGAGGGAGGGAGGCGTGTGGCGTTCACGAGCTGGAAGGATGGAGTGACCGAGGAAAGAGGATGATGTCGAGCACCGGACCTTGTCCGGCCCCATCGAAGCGTGTGCCCTCCACGCTCGCCATGAGCCCCCTTCAGATGGTCTTCTCCATTTATCTTTTCCTTTTCTTCCTTTTTTCTTTTTATTTTCAGAAATTTGGAATTGCGAAAAGAAATAATTATACGTGAACCGTGCCTCGGGGCTCCGCGGACCAACCCTACTAGGAGCCGGCCCACATCGTATGCGCCTTGCTTCACGTCCCGGCGGCCGGGCAACCGAAGGCCCCCCCCCCCAACCCTTGCTTCCTCTGCATCTTCATAATGCCCTCCGGTTGCTTTGCGTTTAAGGGATGCCGAGCCTCGTACGAGGCCTCAGATGAAGTAGTTTAACGTCTTACTTAAGACGAAACCTTTACCTCGATTTTAAGTTCTTATGGATATACGATGTTTTTTTTTTTTCCGTCGCTGAGAAATTTCGTGGGTCGTTAAAAAGATAGCCATACCAAAACAAATCAAAGAAAATCAAATCATTAAATAGAATTATATCGAAGCGGCTTAAGACCGATGCTATTACTCGTCCAAGATTTCGGTGATTGTTCTATTCTCGTACATATTTAGGGAGCACCAAATGAATAAACAATTTCCGACCTTGAACATATATATATATATATATATATATATATATATATATAGATATACATGAGTTCATGACATGATATGTGACATTCAGAACATTTGATCATCGAATCGGATAGATATCATATTAGTCAATTCCTTGTGCGAAAGGAGTGTCCCGTCAGGGCATCGTGCTTCACTGGTTCTCTTGTTTTAGATTTTTCAACTTCTTGGTTTTCCTTAGATTGCCACTTTTTAGATGGGAAAAGTCAAGAAATTAGTGTGCTATTACTTGCAATTGTGATTATTGAGAATATATTGTATTTGTTATGCAGTAATAATTCGCATGTGAATAATGCTCCCCCTATATGAGTTTGTATTTAATATTTCTAGGAAATGACAAATGTTCTGCGGTCTAAAATTTTAGGATGAGCTGGTTCAGTGTTAGATTCTAAACCGACCCTGTAGTTCCCAGCTCCTTTTCGGAACTGAGAACCATACCGGCAAGGCTTGGAACCACCTTGGAACCGAAACGCTTAGATCCAAGCTGGTTCTTGGTTCAACCTGAGAATTGGGATTTTTTTTTTTTGCGAACACAAGGATTAAAGAACAGTGCAAACTAGTCTGGTAAAAAAAAGAAAAATGAAATCAAACAAAAGGCAAATGCAATGGAGTGCCCATCTGGCCATCATGGACAATCAGCAGAAAGTAAAGTATGGCTATGGTTTTTACCTGCTACTTCTTTTATACTTTCAATCTCGGAGATAGATAAAATTTTTGTGACGAAAGAGATACAAGGCCCTAATTTTAGGTTTGTAGGGTTTGAACTTTTACAAAATTCGGGACATTTTCTAACTGTGTAAAATCTTTTGCTACATACAAACATAAGCAAACTTCTTGATGTTGATCAAGTGGTGCAGCGCATGCACTTAGTTTAAAGAGATCATGGGTTTAATTTTTCAAGCGTGCGTTGAATTAGTTCTTTAAAGTAAACCGGCTTATAGCCTGTTCAAGGTCTAGAGTCGGGATCCTAACTGGTCAAGACCAGTTACCAGTTTCTGGAGTCGGGAACCGGTCTTGAACCAATCGAGTAAGGTCAGTTCGGGCCGACTTCCGGGTTGAACTAGTCCAGTTGTTCATCCCTAGACTCTGCAAAGTCGAGAGAACATGAGGTCCAACTATTCTTACATATGATGAGTTCGCAACTCACGTTCACAATATATGGTATTGGCTTGAGTGGCTGGTGATGAGATCTTAGGGACGAGATCCAAATTTGAAAAAGAAAATATAAAAGACAATGAGTATGAGATAACCGTCATCCTGAGATTCTACAGTGACGTATTTATCCTCATTGAGGTATATCGGGTGGATTTATGAATCCGTCCCCATCAATTGGTGACGATGATGTCTTGTCAGTCGATATAGTCTTAGCTAGAGATGAGTAGGCTAGATACTCACCTATACATATTAGTGAGCTATGCGATAATCGCGTATCGTGAAATAATATGTCATTTACTTTCATTAGAATAAAAAAAAAAATTATAACACGTGACGAGTTATTGTTAGTTACATATCATGGTAGAAAGCAAAGGCATATCTACTCATGTTCGTTTTGTATATTCAGATATTTTATACTCGTCTTGAACTCATGTTGTTATATTTGATATTGGGTAAGTGATAATACGATCTCCTACGTTAGACCTTAAACCTGGAGATGCCATTCACTGGACTCCGCCTCACCCTATTATTTACAAATCTGTAGTGATGGAGCCACCGCTCGCGACTTTGGATACTGCTATCTATAGAGTATTTATATCAACATGTCCCCGTACCTCGTTTTGCGATGGAGCATGTTGCAGCTCTTCGGTTTGGTTTGACACCGAGTTACCTCAATATACCCCTTATCACTTTGTTACTTGGTATATGCTTGTATTAACGGCCAGTTGGTGGGAACTCTCAAAGTGTTTGATGGTCCACCAGGTTTTGATTACGAAGGTGATGCACTGGTGCCAATGGTTATAGACCTTTGAGTAGAGCGATAGCTTGGATATTGTACGAACAAGTTTTTGATCAAATAATAGTATGCACATAATGGTGCTAGGTTGACCCTCACTATGTTAGATTCTCATGACGTCACGTCTCAAACTAGGGCTGGCAAAATGGGTCTCAATTTAGGAGGCCCAACACTATATGGGTAACTCGTTTTTTTTTTTTATAAATGGGCTTAAGTGGGTTGAGAAGAAAATGAAAGCCTAAAAAACATATCATGATGGGTTTGCTTATGATCCATATTTGACCCATTTAGCCCAGCAAAATAGGCTTCTCTTGTCTCCCTCGTTCGTCTCTCCCGATCGTCCCACCCCCCCGCCCGTCTCCTCAATCCAATCCCTCGTCAAAACCGTATTTATCGCCGCAAAACCGTAACGCCACCCTTTCTACCGTGCCCACATTCGCCCCGATCGTCTGCATGATCAACCTTGTCCTCCCCATCGAGGAACCTGAGACAAAGGTCTTCACTTCTGGAGCCAAGGGCAGCGGCGCTGTGGTCGACCCACGCTCTACATTATCGAACCACCAGAAGATGGCGGCCGATCCGTCGCTTAGCACTCTGACAACAACCGAAGCAGTGGTTGAGCCAGAAAAATGTCAAACTCCCTCGGCGACCTCATCCCCTTCACCAACAAGCTCTACTCTGGTGACCTCCATGGCCGCCTCGGTGTCACCTTTGGTTTCTGTGTCCTCATCCGGCACCTCCTTGAAAAGGACGACGACCGCTACGAGGCCATCTGCAGCTTATACTTCGGCGACTACGGGCACGTCTCCGTCCAAGGCCCCTACCTCACCTACTAAGACACCTTCCTCGTCGTGCCAGCAGCTCTGGCAACTTCGAGGGCATCTCTGGCACCATGCATCTGCAGCGGATCGTTTTCCCGTTCAAGCTCTTCGAGGGTGGCTTTGGCATCTTTGATTTTTTTGGTTCTTTGTTTTTTTTTTACATTTTTGTTTATTTACTTACATCTTCATTTTGTTATTTTAATCTTTTAATTTGATATAAAATTTTATCTAATTAACACATTAAGATGAAGAGCTTAAAGTGGGTTAAATGGATGGGTATATATTAGTGAGGATTAAGTCTGAATGTGTTTTAGTATTATGGGTTAGGTATAAATCGGGTCGAGATTACTTCAGATATGAGTCATCAAAATTGCATTGTATAAAAATTGGTTAATATGGGTTAAATGAGCCAATCTGAGTCAGATTATTTTTTACCCAATCCAAACCCGATACAACCATTTGACAACCCTACTCAAAATGTCCGTCTTGGAATCCAACGTAGTTAGAATTAATCTAGCATCTCGGCATACATACTTACATATGGTCAAAAGCCTGCCTTTACGATACCAAAGCGACCGGTCTCCTCAATCTTTAGGCACCAATACGTCACTTCCATCATTAAAGCCTGGTGTACAATCGAACGTTCTGATAGGTCCCACCAACTCCCCAATTGTACAAGCATACCGAGCAACGAAGCGCAACCCGATGTTAACCCCCATGGAAGAGCTGCACCTAGCACCTTCTTCACAGGTTGAACGGGGCGAGAATTGTCTCTATTTGCACGAGTGGAGATAGGATCTGTCCCTCAGATGACCTGAACATATGTTGAGCAGCATCATCATACCATCAGTAGGGTTCTTCAGTAACCCATTAATAGTTTTCAAAGATTTTGAGAAATAGTTAGCCACCAAATGCGATTAGTCGTGCGGGAGACAGAGAGGAGAGACCTCGAAACATTGAAACTTCGAAGTTACCTACCAGCAACCAAGAAGCACATGAGCTGAAGTCGAAACCACCCTAGCCAAGATTCAAAGGGCATCCAATATCTGCAACTTCGATCTGTTTAAGCAAAAATCAGCACCGAGTCCAAGCAGAATCTATGTCGAGAATTAAATCCCGTGAACCGTAGATTACCTCGTCTTCGGAGGCTGGAAATGCTAAAATGATACAAACGGGAGTTCTGAAACCGGTGTGCTAACAAAGATGCGTCCTCAGAGGCTGGAACATGCCAAGATGATGCAAGCAGGAGTTCTGAAACCAGATTATAGGCTTCCTAGAACGAAGGAGAAACTGGAGCGACACGCATTTCCAAACTGCAGCTGCAAGGGAAGCGATTGAATGCCAAACAAAAGCTTGCCTCCATCATAACATGGTCCAAACAATGGCCACGCAGCATCCCTGCCATCAGCGATGCATAGAGATACAGTTCGAGCGTCACTTCCATGTAGAATTGAAAGCTCTAGGAAGAAGGAAAACGAGGGGAATGAATCTCTCTTCTCCTACCCTAAGGTGAGAGCAAGGTGATTGGGTAAAAAAAACATGCGAACGATAGGATTAATTACTGCCTGGGGGGAAAATTATAGCTAAGTGACATCTTGTATAGATTTGCTTACATCAGGAAGAGAAAAATATATAAGTCGAGAAACCCCACCTGATGAACGACCGGAAGACTGATTTGGAGCGGGACTCTGTGAAGAATTGTGCGAAGCCGTGCGAAAAAGAAAGTGAAACGGGACAAAGCAGACAACCCAGATGAGTGCGGCTTTCACTCTTGAACGGTTCAACCGAGCCCCGATCCTAGGCATCGCCATTTTCTTTGACGATGGCAACGACGACGGAGATGATCATGATGCCCTCGAGCTGCTACTTGCGGTGTCCATCCGCGAAATGGGAGTGCACAGTTGCTTGATCTGGCTGTTCGGAAGAAGAAGAAGAAGAAGGAAGAGAACGAAGGAACAGTCAGATTTTCCTGTAAAACATTGTTTTGACAGTAGATACCAGACATTAATCTTTAAGTTACTTCTGTCGATGGCATGGCTAAAGTCTATGCACACATTAAATTATAAGTACCTTGCATATTCATCACCGGAATTGAAAATTTCAGTTTGGATGTCATAATTGATGGCGGGTCATTTATATCCGAATACTCTGTCCGGTTTTCCAAAAAAAAAAAAAAACTCTCGCGGGTCGAGACAATTACTAACAATACCAGCTCTATTTGCTAATCATCGATATTTAAAGCGATTAGGGTCATCATGAATTGCAACAGTGTAAAGTCACAAAGAATTCTCGATAGCAATATGCTCGAGTCAAAAGGAGATTCACGTGGTTACCCCGGAGGCGGAAAAAGAGAATTCCTCCTTCCTCTCTTTCGCACGTGTCGGCGCACGAGGTCCCGAGTCCGGACGAGGGGTTAGCCTCCCCCCACTAATCGAGTCGAATCAAGGACAAAGATCTCTCCAAAGTCGATGGGAAAATCCACACCATCATGACAATTAAAGGAGAGACACTCAAGAAAGGATTTGATGAGGGGCCCCATGATCCACATCAAAAGGACTGGGGATTGAACCAGAAACTTCTGGTCCCGATTGAAGAAGGCCATCTTGATCTAATGGCCTCAGCGCCATCAAATTTCCTATCACTTATTATTTTCTTTGTTAAATTTTAAAATTCGGTTTAGACCATCATCATGAGTACAAAGGAGAAAGAAAATGCCGTCTTGGGTCCTCGGCAAAAAGGCCATCTTGGAGGGGTAAGGTGGGGGGGAGCCCACGGGGGTGGGCCTGGGGTCGTACCCGTGTTGGGATTCGCCGTCCAACCACGTGATGCTCGTGTACTCCCGGGGTATTTCCGCGGCCGCGGCATCGCGCGACACGCGGCGCGAAAAGCATTTTCGTGCGCCTGTTACGCCGGGGGGCGATCGCGCCGGCCGTTCCCAGCCCGTCCCGTCGCTCACGTGGCGCGCGCGTCCCGACCCGACCGGAATTTTTCCCCGCTCGAGTTCCCGAATTGTCGCTTCCTTTGTATCGGCCGGGCTTTCCATCGAACACGTGGCGTGCGGGAAAGCAAATCTCTCGTGCTTATGCGCACAGGAATGCGACGGGGATTGATAAGGCCGCACGGCGCGACTTCACGTGGGATCCATTAAAAAATCGTGGGGTTTGCCAGCTGGAGGATGCGTTTCGATAGCGATCGATGTCGAGTACGTAGTTATCTACAATCAATCGAAAGACGTGTCTCAATTTTGAGAGCACGATGGAGATGGATTCCGCACCAGCAATTGGATTGTCCGGCCCGTGCAATTCATCGATCGATGACGGCTCTCAAACGCTCAAACGCTTTCGAAAGAATCGCAACAGCCACGAGATCTCTCGGGTCCAAAAAAACGAAGTTCGGCTCTTTCAGAATCTCTCGCGGAGATCTTTGAACAAATTGAAAGATGGATTTCGCCCGACGCACGGAAATCACACCGGGCGCCGTCCGACGGCAACATCGAAAAAGGAAAAAATCGGGGACCCGGGGCAGCACGGGCCTTCGAATTACTCTCGATATTCATGCGACCAGTTGTAGCGCAACGCTGAATCGTTCGTTTCAAAGGGTCCTCGGCATTGCTCGATGGCGACTTCCTATCGTGATGAAAGGAACCGACCGGGGCTTGTCTCGTGCGACAACTAACGTTGGAAGGAATCCGCATTAAATTCGCATGGAGAAAGTCAAAAGAAGAAGGAGAGGAGGAAAGGGAAAGGACAGACGCGGCTGCAAAATTTCATGCGCTCGTGGGAGATTCCGCAGCGCATGATGCGCAGAGGGCGTAGTCTCTCGATCGATAGCAGTCTCGTCGTAATTGAAAGATTGTCACCAAGGATCGAGAAATGTTGTGGGCCAATTGATTTCGTCGCCGAGGATCGAGAAAACTCGACACGTTTTGCATGTTGTTTCGTCCCGAGTTGGATTGAGTTCGCAGTTTTCCTTTGTAAACTTTGAGCTAGCACTCGGGACATTGTCTGTGCGAGTGCGAATAGAAACCGTTCTTTTTTTTTTTTTACTCCATTTATGGATAGAAATAGAAAATTTATTTTCTTGGATGAATTTCTGAGCAAAAGTAGCGGTTGATGACGACACAAAATTTATGTTCCCAGAATAAAAATCTGTTTGATAGGTTATTTTTAAATTTCTATTCCTAGTGGCTGGCGGGAGGCCTTAGGGGGGGGGGGGGGCGGCGGATGGCCAACGAGGGGTGGCCCAGAGGCGACGGAGGCAAGTGGTGACCAACGACGGTAAAGGTGATGGTGACTAACGAGGGCAAGCGACAAAAGACTTGTTATTTTTGTTTCTGTTCGAGAAATAGACTAGTAAAAAGAAATCTATTTCTCATTTCTTTTCAAATCTATTTTTGAGATAAAAATTTATCTCGGAAATAAAAAAAGAATGAAATTGCGTTATCAAATGAATTTTTATTCCAAACCTATTCCCGAGAACAGAAATATAGAAAAACAAAGAAACAGAATGACTATCATTCGAGTCCTTAATTGCTCGATTCACAAAAACACCGCGCATCGTGCCAATAACTTGACCGTTTCTTTTTCGATTGTCTGTTTCATGGAAAAATTTTGTCGAGCAGCACAACCGCGTGTCGCTTAGATATGGATGCGGGTGTAATATCTTGTGAGACACTACCAATCGTTATAAAAACTTAAACTGTTAAATGATGGTTTTGATTTTTTTTTTTGGTAAGGAATGATGGTTTTGATTTGACCTTCAAATAGTCTAACATTCCCCTTTCTGCTCAAGAAGGCCGGACTTTGGTCAATACTAAGCGCAACAGTATACGAAATAGTGGACGCAAATAAGATACATGGAAATATTTGAATTTGAGACCTTTTACTCGGGTTCCTTGTAAAAATACATGGAAAATCACTATCAATAATTTAAAAAACTCGAATTATTAGATGAAGACGTATTTTAATATTTAAGTATTTTGATAGCCAGGATGAGCGATCTAATAAGCACGTAACGAGCGGTCGGCATTGTGGGAATTGAGGAGTGAGCGAACCACTGGAGAGGCCATAAGGTCGAGCTTGTTCATACGCCCCCAACGTCATCCTTTTTACGGTTGGGAGCAACTCGGATTAAGATGATTTTGTTGGTACGATAACTTTCATGGATCATCAATGATTCTGAACGTCGTTTCCGTTTCCCTCGCACATGATCGTGACTCGTGTGGAATCCACCGCGTACACAATGCAATGATTGCGCTCCATATTTACGAGCGTTGCAGCGTCGTAGCCTTTCGTTCTTCTTGGCTTTTTTTTTTTTTTAATTATTTGCGGGGTCACATCGACGAGTGTCCTGCACGCACTTGCCGATCGGGGGTTTGGTCTATAGAGCCAATTGAATTCGCAGGAAAAATTTGGTTTCGCAAAACTCCGACGACAATCGATGAAATGAAAACGCAAAAGTTCCCCGTTTCGAAAGGCTTCCCGACGACGTGTAACGTTCCCATTCGCGTCCCCCCACGCACGCCAAAACAATCATAGCCTCCTCCTCCCCCTCCCCCTCAAAGATCAATGTTGATTTTTTTTAAATGTAATTTAATAAACCACCAAAGCTTTTAAAAAAAAAAAAAAAGAAACACTCGACGCCTTTTAGTTAATTGAATTCACAAAAGTGTTCTCCTTGGGATCTGCCAAATCGGCCTTTTTCTTTTTCCCACATTTCATTTCCAACTAATATAAAAAAAAAAAACTTCCCCCCCCCCCCAGTCATGTCCGCGATTCCACCAATCGCCACTTGCCACGTGGCATCTCGATTTCGATACTTAATTTCATTAATTCATTGGAGCACGAACGAGGGGTAAAAGAAGGAAAAAACTCGGGTACATTCAACTCCAGATTCCGCACTCTCTCTCTCTCTCTCTGAGCCGAGACCTAATCATTCATTGATCCCATCAAGACCCTGGGCCCCGCCGAACGAACGGTCTAGATTTTAATGTCCCGGTGGGCCGCCCCACTCCCGGGTAGGGCCACTGAAACCCACCACTGATCTCCAAGTGGCCACCAGGGAAAAAAAAAAGGGGGAAATTATTGCATCGGCTCGTTTTACGGTCGTTACTCGACACGACCGACATGGTCCGTCACTGTGCGATAGCTCGCATTCTCTCGCGACCCCTATTCGATTCTGGCGGGGCTATCATCGCATGATCGAATTCGTATGCATCTCGGGGGCGAACAATTTTCGCAAATTTTTTCGACGCGGTATCTCCCCTTATTTTATAAATCGACCAAAAACTGAACTGAGAGAAAAAAGCAGGGATGATGATTCACCTGTTTGTCAGTGACAATTGTACATTGGTTAGGGCAATGACCGGCAGCTGGGCCTCCACTGCCTGACCAACACCTGGAACTGCTCTTCCTGTGGGCCCCCACCTACCTCCTCCTCTCTCCTCAGCTCTCTGATCACCATCATCACCATCATCGTCTTTGCATTCACCATCCCATCGGGTCATGGTAGGAATCATCATGTCACATTGATCCATCCACAAAAAAACTTAGCCTGAAGGGCAGTCACATTGATTCACAAAGAATCCCTCCCTCCCTCCCTCCATCCTACACAATTGAAGTGACACTGTTCCATCTCTTCCCCAAAAGTACTCAAAAAGGCCCTTGAGGTCCTTCCATTCCCAGCAAAATCAGAGAGAGAGAGGGAGAGAGAGTTGCTTGCTGGTTAGGTGGGAGTCTTGCCGAGCAAATGCATACATTTGAATGTAGGTGATTTTGACCCCTTTGATCCAAAAGGCAAAGCATATATGTAGATTATACAAGCATGTTTTGGTGGGGGTGAGGGGGGCAATTTGCACAAAAAAAATTAGAATGGGTACCCAAAAGAGAGGGCAAAAAAAAAAGAAGAAGACCCAGATCAGAATTTAGCCCTAATCCAAAAAGGGCATCCTCCATAATCCACCCTGTTAAAAGTGTCCTCTCGCAAGCCTTGATAATAATCAATCCATATTTTAATCACACAGGAAAAAAATTGGGGGATGATAATAATAATAATAATAGTAATATCAGTGATTTTTTTTTCGAAAGAAAAAGGGGGTGAAAAAAAAAGGGGGAAGCTCATCCATTTAAGGACAACCAAAACCTCACGTGTGTACAACACATCAATCAAACTAGCCCACCAAATTAATCGCCGCCGGGATCTGGGAACGGTGGCTGCCGGTCGTCGCCGCCGCTCCCGCCGCCGTGGTGCGAGTGCGAACCGCTCGCCTGGGATTCCGACACGCCGGAGCTCGTCACGGGCCGGTACGGGCTCAGCCCGCCGAGCATGTTGAATTGGCCCTCGCCGCCGCCGCCTGGCCCGGCGGCAGCCGAGCCCAAATGCTGACCTGGCAATAGGGCGACGGGCGCGGGGAAGTTCATGAAATGCAGGCCGCTAGACATGGTGCCCCGGTACAAGGCGGCGCTGTTGCTGACGGAGGCCGGGAACGTCCATACCGGATCGCCGCTCATGACCTGGTTGCTCGGGTTCGTCACCATCCAGAAGTTTGCCGGGAGATTCCCGTGGCTCGCCGGCAGGGCTCCGGAGCTCGACTGCAACAGGTAGCTGCCGACATGCGACTGAGGCTGAGGCTGAGACTGAGAATTGGTCGACAAATCAAGCTGATCGGACCTTCGCTTCTTGCTCATGCCCTCGTGATCGGTGCTCTCTGATAGGTCCAAATTCGAAGCCTCCCGGAGCTCCTGCTTGGCCTGAAACAGCATCGAGCTCAAATTGCTCGAGGAGCTCTGGAAATTGAGCAGCGTAGGCGTCGATTCAGGCGACAGCCCGATCCCGGGGAACAAGGCGGTGTTGCCCCGGCGCTGCGGCGGGAGGGAGAAGTTGGGGCTGAAGTAAGTCGATCGGAGCTGCGACGGAACAGACATGCTGGAGCCGGAGCTGCGGAGCGAGATGTTGAGGGACGTGAAGTTGGCCGGGATGGTGCCCGTCCCGGTGGCGGCGATCACGGCGGGCTCCGCCTGCTGGAGGAGCCACTCGATGGTCTCCCCGTCGGACTTGTGGCCGAGCTCGCGGGTGAGCTGGAAGACCCTGGCGGCGCAGAGGGCCGGCATGCGGATGCGCCGCCCCCGGCCGTCCACCTTCGTGTGCCGGTCCTTCGTTGAGGTCCGCTTCGGCGGCGGCTTCTTGGCCCCCGCCGCCCCCGCCCCCTCCACCAGCGGCTGCTGCTGCTGATTTTCCGCGGACACGATCTGGAGGCTGTTGGAGGCGGAGGACGATCGGTTGTTAGGGTTCGGGGGCGCCGCGTCGTCGGAGGACATGGCGAGGGAGGGATAGCTGGACGTCGAGCACGGCTGCTCGTCCTCCTTCTTCTCGAGCAGCTGGAAGGGGAAGTTGGGTCGTCGGTGGTGTTGGTGGTGGTGGAGGAAGTGGTCGTGATGGTGGTGGTCGTGATCACCTCCTTCCATTATCACATGTAAAACGAAGCTCTCCCTTCTCTTCTCTCCCTCTAACCCACCTTCTCTCTTCTTCTCGTTCTTCCCTCCACACCTCCGCCTCCTCCTCCGCCTCCGCCGCCGCCGCCTCCGCCTCCGCCTTCCTCCTTGAGAGTGAGTGAGTTGCAGTAAGCTTGCAAGAGAGAGAGTGTATGGAATTGCTTTGCTTTCACCAGGAGACTGAGCTAGAGAGAGAGAGAGAGAGGATAAGGAAGGAAGGAGAGAGAGAGAGAGAGAGAGAGGGGCAAAGCTAAAAAGGGCTTTGAGGGAACAAAAAGATAATGAGTGGGAATTATATGGGTGAGCTTTAAAAAGCTGTTTTTTTTTTAAATTGCTCCCCCATTGGAAAAAATTAAATTTTTTCCTTTTGCTTTCTTGCTGTACATTCTTGAGTTTTTTTAATTCTCTCTCTCTCTATATCTCTTGATCAAAAATAAAATCCAGTTCACCACTCTTGTCACAACTGCCAACTAGGTCAGTTTTAGGCTTTTGAAGTATAGTCTACCATTTCTGACGCCCCCCCCCCCCCCCAAAAAAATGTATAGTCTACACGCAAAAGTATAGTCTAGATAAAAAAAAGGTATGATCTAGATACTGGCCAGAAAGAAAAAAAAAAGTGTAGTCTACGATTGCCAGACATTAGGCGGACTGAATTAGATAAAGATCGATCGACAAAATGTCGATGTGCAATTGTCGCGTAATCTTTAGATTTTCGTGGAGGTTGTGATTAGAGCGGATGTATGATATTGTTTTCGATGTTCCGTTGTAATTAAAGTGATGTATGCTGATGTAACAAGTTTTGTTCGTCACGATAATGTCGATTCAATGAGATTTTTCGTTGATTAGATGTCGTGCGTTTACTTGATTTTATCGTGTCAAGTGGAAAGGGTTTCAACATGTGATTATTCCGTAACTTACGGCGGAATTATTTGTAAAACATATCAAGTCATTTTTGCAATCATCTGCTTAGATGTAGCAAGATCCGTCAATTTCAATATCGTACGTTTGGCAAGATATGCTCTAATCAAGAGGTCTATTTTTATAAGCACATGGAACATGTTCGAGTGTGTATGCGATGGTCTTAGGCTTTCACTTGAAGAATTAGTGTGGTGTAAAGTAATTAATATATTTAGTTTTTTTTTGTCTTAACTGTATTATAATTGACTCATAACTCATCAGTTTAAGTTATTGAGTGAATACATATCCAATTTGATATATTAATGGACTCGACCTTGGCTCCCTCTTATAGTCTCATTCGAAATACCAATTCGGTGTTGAGCAATTAACACTCATTATATTAAGTTATAAAGTGAATATATGTCCAATTAGATATGCCAATTGACTCGATCTTTGGTTTCCTCATAGTGATCTCCTCATATGAAGCCATCGAATATTTACCCTGCATCTCAACCCGAGCGCATCGGGTATTTGCTCGTCCTTCCCGATTGAGTTTCATGTTGCCATACATTTCCTAACATGAGTAGAGGATGTTTGGTATTGATTTTCATTGTTCAACGTTATTGTAATCTTCCTTCCTTCCTTCCTCTTTTTTTTTTTCTTTTTGGGTATGTGAAGGAAGGAGGGACGGAAGTGAGAAGTTACTATCTTTTTTTTTTTTATTATTTTTATTTTATAATTTGTGGTTGGACAGGGCCATTGGTTCAGACTCCACGTGAGGTGCTCTCTTTTTTCTATCATTCAATCCATAAAGACAATGGGCATTGGAATTGGGGTGGGGCCCAGTCCCAAGTCAAAAAGATGAATTTTGAGAGAGAGAGAGAAAGAGAGGGGGAGGGGAGGGGGCTTATAAAGGAAAGATTATGAGGTGGGTCCCCTTCCCCATTCAAGTAATCATTCCCTGGTGCATTTGGCCCTTTGCCTTTTGCTCTGCATCAAAGCTTTGTTTTTGTGGGGATCAGAAAACAGAACAAAAGAAAACTAAAGAGAGAGAGAGAGAGAGAGAGAGAGAGAGAGAGAGAGAGAGAGAGAGAGAGGAAAGAACAAACACAAGCACACACATCTTTGGGATACCCTTAAGCATTGGTAGTAGCTATCTCTCAACATTCATGTTGCCTTTTCCTTGGGATCCTTTGGCTGGATTTGATTGTTTGGCCTCCCTATTTTTTTCACCCTATGTGATCAGGTGAAGGGGTGGTGCTGGGACTGCTGTCCTAGAGCATTTTTATTTGGGGGGATGGGCGTGGAGGGCACGGATTCTTTGCATCCCGCACTCCTCGATTTTAGTACGGGGAATTTGCCCCCCGTCGAAATGGATGTCAGACACGGTTCGCCGGATGACGGGAAGAGAAATCGGGAGGGGATTGATATCAACCCTGCTCGGCTCGACTAGTATGTTTTTCGAAATATATATTGATTACAAGTATTTGACAATAACCTATTTACTTGACTATCTTCTTTTTGGAGACGTAGACTATATCGCTCATCATAGCGACATTACTTCATTTAAGATTCAGTAAAAGACGTAGATTGTACCGGTCATCACAGTGACATTACTTCATTTAAAGTTCGATTGGAAATGAAAACAAATGTCTTATTGTATGCAAATGATATACATGGCATAAGGGTGCTTAGATTTTTGGTAGACATAAAAGAGCAATGTAAATTATAATTTCTCATATCAAAATAGGGATAAAATCTAAAAACTTGCCTGAAAATTAGCGAAGGTGTATTTAGAGCCTACGAGGGTGGTTCCCCTGAGGCATTGTTGCCCCATGGGAATATGGGATTGGGGCAAAACTCTCTTGCCCCGCACGAGGCACGGGGCCCTGACTAGGTGGAGCTTTGCTTGACGGGGTAGGGACGGGGAGCACAATCCCCAACATCGTCTAGTGTCATTTCTAATTATATGCACATCTTGAGTAGCCCACCTCTTTAGATGAGTTAAAGACAAAGATAATTTACTCTTGAACACAGGAACATTCAAACGATGCTAGCATTACTAATTATCAACAAGAAAAAGAGAAGATTATGAGGCGATATTATATTTATGACCATGAATTGGGGAAAAAGAACTAAGCAAAGTTTAAAGAACTTAATCATACCAAAGGATGCCTTTTTGCCATTATTTTTGACGCATTCTCAGGATGGTGGTTCGAAGGGACCATGTTTGAGGCAGATGCTTATCTGGGTCCTGTCGAAATCAAACATATAGGAGTCTATAAATGACGATCTCCCGCAATTTGAAGTATTCTTTTCGAATGATGCTTTAGAGGAGGGAATATGCACTTATGATGTCACACTAGCAAGGCGACAGATTACATGCCAGGCCAAGTTAAATAACCTTTCATTAGCCAGTACTTTGGTTGATTAGTGTTCCTTTTTCGTGACTGTGATTTTCATGAATATGCATGGGGCCCTCCTGTGCTTTTTCTCTGTAAGATTCATATCGATCATGATTTTGGTGGCGTTAATACAATTTTATATCTACGTCGAGAACCATCTAACCCCGACGTTTAAACCTCATGTTCAAGCGTGTCTGGCTTGACTCTTAACGAATCGTTATGTCCCGTTTTGAATTTCTGCCGAAATTTAGCTATGATGGGAAATAATCGAAATGAATTCGAGCATGTTCACTAGAAAATTTGAATGGCATTATTTATGTTTAATTTTTCAAATATTAAAGGAAATATACAACTAAATATTGATGGAACATACCCATGAGAACACTAAATTACGCTTTGAAAAGATTGGAGTGGTGAAGTGGGACATGATGGTATTGGTGCCCAAGGTAATTCACACTTGAGGCATTGAAAACGACAGTCAAATTGGGGAGTCAATAACTTCATGCTAATCACTTTCACCCCCCACCTTTTCCAATCTTTGGCTCCATCGATAAGTAAAAACACATGCCGTTTTCAACATAATGAAAAGCGAGTTTATCCGATAGGTAACTTTTCTGTAAAGGGTATATATTTTTTTAGCCTTTTCTTTTTTGTTGTTGCTTCTCCGCCATTATTTTTGGGCTGTCACATTAGGGTTTGCACATGCACATTGTTTCTCGATGTCGTTGTCAGTGTCGCGCGATCGTGGAGGCGAGAGGCTCTGTCTTTGCTCCACTTTTGCCCTAATTGAGCATGAAGGGAACGTCACATTGCATGGTGAGTATAACTACATAGTCCAATTTTGCTGCTCTGTTTACTGCCCATATAGTCTGAACTCTCCACTTTTACCCTCTCCAAATGGAACAATTACCGCCGAAAAATGGGTTTTTAGTTTTAAGCACCTCGGATCCGAGCTCTCCAGACGACCTCAAGAGAAACCTGCGAAATAGTAAGAAAGAGGAATCAGCAGACGAGACGTCGACGGATCTTGAATTACCGCTGTTTCGATAATTCTTACTGTTTGAGTGTATTGCAGTTACGGGATATTGTGTTTTTTCTCATCAATAAATTTTCAAACACGCGGCAAGACCTAGTGGGGGACTGTGTGTGGATGCTGTCTGATAAGTGACAAGTTAAGAGAGGAGCGATGAGTGTTTGGTCTGAGGAAAACTGCCCCAATTCATGACGCGAATGTGGACCAGTTTGGCCGAGGATTGTGGACCAGAAGTTAGTCAATGCTGCCTTTTCTGAGACCACAAGCTCAGCTCCCTTGTGCCATTCTGACATCGACGTCTTACCTTCTCTCTTTTCTCTTGTACAGTCCTTCGTTTTCCCATTTAGATATATCTGTATATACATATGATACATGCATATATGAAATCCTGGAAGTCCAAACCTTAGGGTATAAGTGGATTTTTGTTCTTGAAATTTAAAATGGACTTTGAAAGGGTTGTTGAAACCCTAAGATCTTTATTCTATGGCTGATCCCCTGAGATCATGGTCGGGTGAATTGTTTATTATTGATTCAATTAGCTGACAAATGGAGGTTGCTAAAGTATATAGGTTTATAAAGTAAGGGTTCCTGTCAATTTCTTTGTTGACCTTGGTCTTTAGGTCTTCTCTTTTGTCAGCTTATTTCTTTAATTTCTTGGTTCTTTTGGGTGAACAGAGGGTACTATAAGCTCCATTAATGGCTGGATTGCCGGAAAGAGCTGTATGTTGGGTGAGTGTATTCCAGCTGAGAGAGAGAGAGAGAGAGAGAGAGAGAGAGAGAGAGAGAGAGAGAGAGAGAGAGAGAGAGATGGATGGATGGACTGGTACCAACACACAAGATTTATAAATTGATGACTTTTGCATTATTGAATCATCCGAGAGCATAGTGAATTGCCCTAAAAAACAAAAGGAGGGAATTTGTGGTTCAGCTTGTGTTGCCAGCGAGATAGACCAAGTCCTCTCCTTGTTTCTCAGCAATCTGAGTTGTGAACTCTTCATCATTTTCTCTCATGTCAAATCTCACTTTAATTTTCATCCAACCATCTTCATCTTTGTTCCGATTTCTGTCACCGAGTCGTAAGTTTGACAGCAATACAATTGATGGTACATTACTTTTGCTTGGTTTAAAGATGACATATGGCGCCTCATATTAATGTCTATGCAGTTGTTCAAGATTCAAGACCCTTCATTTAGGCAAGAACGTGTAATTAATTTCACGAGATCAACTCCAAAAACCCAATTAACTGAGGTTATATTAGGACCCAACTCATTCATTCTGGCATGTTCTGGCTAGGACCCAGTCATAGATCAATTAAAGTAGACTTTGTGAGCCTTAAATATGGGCAAACGCTTGACCTTAACCCCATTTTGACTAATCCCTAAGCTGAATGGTGCTTTGGAGTTGAAAAAATGGTTCACTTGTCTTTAATTGAAAGACGAATATCTCCACAATAATTAAGTAATTCCAATATAAACATATTCATTTTCATTATGATTATGGTGTTTCTTCGACTGATCTCGAGTCAATTTGTGCTCGTCAAGCCCAAAGACCAAGTGACCCGACACAGAGAGCTCATTATCATTAATTTCTTTAAATTTAGGTGTCGTTCCCTTGATAATTGCTGTACGTACCCAAGACTTGTCGATGAGCCGGGCTATTTGAGAAAAGTGAAAGACCCAAAATGAAAATATTCTCTTTGTAGTTTCTTAAGGAGTAAAATATACAAAATTCGCAAACCAAATGAACCAAAAGAAAAATTATTATGTGATGGAATTGGCCATGGTTGGTGCGCACCATAAATACTCAAAAAACTATATTTAGGCCCCTACTTTACCAATATGCCAGCTTCATGAGATACTGTTGCTGATTGGATCAAACGTCACGTTGAGGGAAATATTTAGACAGTCGGAATCTTTCATGCCTCCAAATGTAGCTAGGGCTGACGTCACAAAGAACAAAAAACAGCCTCAAGAATGAACATTAGCTAGAATAGCCAGCCTCATGCGTCACATCAACTTCAATTGAGCTTGGTTTTTTGCATGGCCCTATTGGGAAATATCCCTTTCATCCAACTCTCATGACCATTTAGATATCCTCATTGGGATTATGCTTCTATTTCAAGTGTTTTGAACATGATTTTTGGGCTTCTCTTGCTCGATTGGTCCCTACCTCCTATGGATATTTGGTTCCTTCGAAGGAATGTGAAGGCCCAATAGCTTTAAGAGAGAGAGACTTTTCAGTGTAATCCAATGTTTTCCATCCATCAAGATCAATTAGCAGGTCCAAAGTATTACCGTGTTTTTGGTAGATGAATTCATATTACTCGACACATGAAAATAGTTGCCTTTAGGTATGAAAACGTCGGGTTTCGAGAACATTTGAAAGTTTTAGCATGTAATATGAGATTTTCCATACATCAAGATCATAGAGTATTGCTGTTTTATTGAGAGATGAATTCATATTACTTGACGCGTGATAAGAATTATATCCAGATATGAAAAAAGTCTCGTTTCGAGAACATACGAAAGTTTTCGCAAGTATGGCCATGTGCTAATTTTCCCGCTCGAACGAACACCATTTAATGTTTGCAACTTGTGGGAGCTCTCTTTCACTCTCGACATTATATAAGAATCGCTTTTAAAAGAAAAACAATTTTGGATATTGTTATGGCCATTTATCGTACCATGTTTGACATCCGGATAATGTTGGTGATAACTTTTTCACCATTGCTATGACATGCTAGATGTACTAGTCATGTTCATGGCATTGGCTTGTTAAGAATCACTTCATGGATTTATGTTAAAAGAAATAGGATATTCGCAACATATTTTATACATATATTAATAAATAAACTCCACCATGCATTTCCTATTTTAACCTATGCAACTTTATCAATTAAAATAATAACGTTTTCACACCGAGAAAGAGGCACGAAACATAAGCCCCGGACATCCACGTAGGAGAACAGTAATGGTCATCTTCAATGATTCTTGTTTTGTGTTTTATTTTCTTGGGGGTCCACTTCTGCAAGTTGCAAACTCCCACATAGGACATCAAATATCTTATCCAAACAACATTGGGGACAGCCAATGAGGACACACCACGTAATCATGGTCCCTGGAAGCTCCCCCAAGTCTCTCGGGGGATGGCTTCTTTACTCTATGAACGGTGTGCCAAACCCTTCATACATGCTCCTCGATTCAGTGATTAGCCGTTGATTATTTTGCTTAACAAATCAATTTTTTTTATGAATATGTGCTTAACCTTGTTAGTACTTCGTCGATCCTCCATATTTTCTGGATTTAGCTTTGTTTTGTAGTATTTTGGGTCGTTCTCTGTTTAGATTTGTTTTGTCTTGAAGTTTACAAACTTTTTCTGTATCCTAATGAGCAATGAGTATAACTTTCTTTCAACCGAAAAAATAAAAAAACTCTTCAACAAGAAATTCTCATAAAAATCTCTCTTTGCCTTTTTTCTAAATAAAATCTTTGGCGATACTTTATCGTCGGCCTGAATTTACACGGGACTACGCTAGTTGATTGGCAGAGCTTGTAACTTCAGATGAAGATCTGATTTTCTGTTCTTACTTGACGAGGACAATCGTTTAGGCCAATGTAAAATAGGACGAGAGCCGTCACGCCTTTGATCATCATGCAAACTAAGTGGGCATGATTCTTGCTCTCGAGAAGGCAATGAGATTGGCATGTTTCCTCAAGAGGGGTCATGCAGATGAAACGACTTCCTTTACATTTGTTAAACCAAGAATTAAAAACAAATGCTTATTTTAAATCCTTTTATAACTCCAAATCCAATGTCAAATGTGAGAAAAGTGGAAGTGTTGATCGCACTCTTCCAATGTCATATGAACCCTTCATTCTGATCATCTCCATCTTCTTGGCCATCAAGCTTTGCCAATGGAGGAAGCCCACGCTCCCGCCGGGTCCTTATCCTTTCCCACTCATAGGCAACTTGCACCAGATCAAACCGAACGTGGCCACGGCTCGCTGCTTTGCCAAGTGGTCACGGCTTTACGGCCCTGTCATGTCGGTTTGGCTCGGCTCCAAGCTGAGCATCGTCGTTTCTAGTCCTGAGTTGGCCAAGGAAGTCCTCAAAGATCATGACCAGGTATTGGCCAACAGGCACAGGATGGAGTCTACAGTCAAGATCACTAAAGATGGCAAGGGGCTTGTATGGGCCGATTATGGGCCACACTACGTGAAGCTCAGAAAAATCTGCGTTCTCGAGCTGTTCTCTGCAAGGAGAATTGAAGCTCTGAGGCCCATTAGAGAAGATGAAGTCAGGAACATGGTGGAGTCCATTTTCCGGGATTGCACCAGGAATGAAGGTCAGGGGAGGAGCTTGGTCGTTAGGAAGTACTTGAGCTCGGTCGCGTTTAATTGCATCTCGCGGCTTGTGTTCGGGAAGAAATTCGTGACGATGGCGGGTGAGGTGACCGAGCAAGGGTCAGAGTTCAAGGAAATAGTCGCTGAAGGGAACTGGCGAGGTGCGTCGCTTTCCCTGTTTGTCTCGGAGCATGTCCGGTGGATCGGTTGGGTTTTTCGGCCAGATCAAGAGGAGTTGCGGAGGCATGTTGCTCGGAGGGATCGGCTTGTGCGAGCGATCATCGGAGAGCGCAGGCTGAAAGCCGAACAAGGCCGTGCTGCTGAGCAACACTTTGTGGACGCCTTGCTTGGTATGCAAGAAAGCTATGACCTCAGTGAGGAAACCGTGATTGAGTTACTTTGGGACATGATCACTGCAGGCATGGACACGATTGCTATCTCGGTCGAATGGACGATGGCCGAGCTAATCAAGAATCCGCGAACGCAACGCAAGGTCCAAGAAGAACTGGACTGGGTTGTCGGGCTGGGTCTTCGGATGACCGAATCCGACCTCTTGAACCTCCCTTATTTACAATGTGTAGTCAAGGAGGCACTCAGATTGCACCCTCCAACCCCATTGATGCTTCCTCACAAGGCCAGCGCCAACACCAAGATTGGTCACCATGACATTCCAAAGGGCACTATTGTATCCATAAATCTGTGGGCCATGGGCCGTGACCCAGATCTTTGGCAAGACCCGCTAAAGTTCCGACCGGACCGGTTCCGCGAAGACAACATCGATGTAAAGGGTCAAGATTTCAGGCTTTTGCCGTTCGGGTCGGGGAGACGGGTCTGTCCTGCAGCCCAGCTCAGCTTAAACTTGGTTGCATCAATGTTGTGCCAGCTACTACATCACTTCTCCTGGGCCGGCGGGGAGGAGATTGACATGACGGAAAGCCCAGGATTGGTATGTTACATGCAGAAACCTCTTCAGGCAATACCAACCATGAGGCTACCAGCAAATTTGTATGACAAAAGTTGTTAGCTAGTCAATTGCATAATTTACTTGGTGAAAACCATATCGAATCTATCCGAGTACTTTTGCGCTATAGAATATTTAACAGGCAATGTAAGTTCTACTTGCATAGTTAATGAGAGAAACATATGGTGGGTGAAAAAGTTAAAGTTGATAAAGGATAGTCATCACCTCCAAACTCTGTTATACTAGCGTATACGAATTTCTACGAGTACTGCATATCAGTTCTCTTGTCAAGATTAGAGTTCTGTCGAATGTCTGAATAAAGAAATGATGCAAAAGAAAGACCACATAAGATTGATGAAAATGACATGAACTTGTTGCATTAAAGTTTCAGGATGATAACATCCGGTTTCATACTTTCAGTTAACGTTAACAAACTTTGGTCTCATTGACCAATTCTGACGGGTCCTTAAATTCTTACTATCATCAATACCTTCTGTATAATTATGTTCTTGCTGCTGGAATATACAGCTGAGCCCTCTGTATTCTTCCTTTTATAGGATCCTGGTCACCATCCTTCGTTTTCATGTTATAGCTGTTTTTTGGTGCCAACGCAAAGGCTCTGAGTGTTTTCTTTCATATAAGAGCAGGAAGATTGCATATTCACTGAACTCGGTGAACATTATTTTCCCCTGATGCGGGTTGAAATTGGAGAAATCCATTGCAGAAATGTAATTTGAAGCCCAAAATTACACCATCTAGGAATAGACTCGGTGCCGCTTATAGTTCATCAACAAGGGACACTTTTTCGGCAATTCGGAATTGCTCTTATTGGGCAGGGATCGAATAGTGCTTTATGCTGATCACATCCTCTGGCCTAGAAGGAGGGTGGGTCTTGTTTCTCGACCTCAACTGCAAATACTCCTTGAACAGGAACCCTTTGTACTTCGGCGCCTCTTTAATTTCCTTAGTGAACTGCGGCAATGGCTCGACCCACTTGTCTCCGCCTATGTTGTAAAAGAATGCATACGAGTGCCGATCTCTTGCCTGCCTCACCACCCTATGACTCGCACTCTTGAACCTGTCGTTGCTCAGTACCTACACAAAAAATTATAATTTTTTTGTGCTCATTGCCTGTACATATGCAAGGAATAATAATCAATACTTGTGTGTTTCATTAGTCATTACTTGAATAACATCTCCGACGTTGACGATGAGCGTGCCTTCTAGCGGAGTCACTGGTATCCAGTTCCCGTCCTTCCGGACCTCTAGTCCTCCGACTTCATCCTGGAACACAAATGTGATGCAGTTCACGTCTTTGTGTTCGGTGACCCCAGTGTTTTCTGTCTCGGTAGCGGGGAAGTAGCGGAATGCCGACATGAGGTCCCACTTCCTGTCATTGTTATACTCTGTCAGCAAATTCGGCGGGAGCCCTAAGCACTCATTGATTGTGTTCTCAATGATCCTCCCTGCGTTCACAAAGTGTGAGAACATCTCATCCAGGACCTCCCTGCAAGACAATGTGAAGAAAAATTAAATAGTTAAAGCTCACAGCTTATGATTCCCCTATAAGTATCATTGTTTAGCTATTAGACCATGCCACTACCGAATACGATTCATACTTGTCGCGACATCCCCATGGTAAAATAGGTGTCGACAATACTGTATCGAATCATTCAAAACTGGAAAGTTCAGAAGCAATGAGAACATGGAAACCGCTTCAGTTCTATCGAACTCCTCTTAGGGGGACACCACGTTATGATAAACTATGAAGTTAATTACTTTGTGGTACCTGAAACCGGGTGGGTTGATGGGGTATACATTGAAGCTGGACCCAGGAGGAAACATCATGAAGAACTCGTTCTTGTCAGCCGACCTTTCCGGTTGCAGGCTGTAGCCGGCGGGGATCGGCATGCCGGGCACTGGACTGGACTTCAATTTTTCCTCATTCGGATACTTGAAAAATGTCTTGGAAAGAGCCAGGGCTCTCTTCATCAGCTCAACGGGAACACCATGGTTCACCACTTGGAAGAAGCCGTACTCGGAGCACGCATGGCCTATTGATTTGATGGCCTTCCTTTTGCCTTCTTCATCTCCTTGTGCAAAGAAAGGAGAGAGATCCACCGTAGGAATTCCTGAACTCATTGTTAAGGATATATGCTTTTTGTGCCACTCCCTGATCTCTCCTCGGTTCTGACTATATATATAGAGTCCGCAATAAAGATGCTTCAGTAAGTTTGGTTGTTTTGACCCCCTTTCAACTAAAACTAAGAGGCTCAGCCAAAAAGAAGAAAGTGACTAAGAAAATGACAGCATCTACGAGGAGCTAATATAGCTTTTCAAGGTCGATTAACTGCATTAAACTAGCGCATACATCGATTGTAAAATAAGTCAAGGATCGACCAAACATGGTTAAACTATAAATAAATTGGAATATGTTCATTGAAGTCTTAAAACTTATCATGAAAGTGCAATTTAGTTATAAAACTTGCAAAAATCAAGTCCTAAAATTTGTCAAGTTGGTTTAATCGAATTCTAAAGTTAACACTGTCTAATTTATTAACGAAAAATGCTGACGTGACGTTGATGTAGCTTATTTTAATATTTTCTCTCTTTTACGTGGCGATGGCGTGGCTAAATAATGAAACATAACACTAAAACAACACCGTTTTGGCCCAAATTTAATTTGTAATGCTAATTTTATTACAATTAAATATAAAAAATAAGATAAATAGTTAAAGAAAAAAACCCACGACTAGCGGTCGTAGCCAAGCCTTCACCGGTGGTTGCCGCCACAACCGCCGAGAAGGGCCGGCGGAGGTCGCGTGGGCCTTCTTGAAGCTCGACAACCCTTGCCGACCCCGGGTGAGGCCCTAATATGCGGGAGGGCGCAATCGTTGCCCCAAATCTAACCGAGGGTTGTCGAGCTTCGGGAAAGCCCAGGCGACGTCTGCCAGTCCTTCCCGGTGGCTGTGGCAGTAGCCACCAGCGAGGGCTTGGCCGTAGTCGTTGGTTGTGATGGTTTGTTTTTATTTTTTTAGCTTTTTTTATCTAATGTAATTTATATTATTTAATTTTTTTTTCTAATGTGGCACTTGTTGAACGCCACATCATTTCCATGTGTCTCAAGATAAGTAATAAAATAAGACATGCCAGCATTTTCCGTTAGCTTGGTTAGACAGAGTCAATTGAAGGATTTGATCAAACCCACTTGATAAGTTATAGGACTTAATTGTACTTTTTGAAAATTTTAGGACTCAATTTTATCTTCGTGATAAGTTTTAGGATTTCTAGTGCATATATCTCAAATAAATATGGCTTGATTAGATGTTAAAGAACAAAACATGGGTGTCATACTTATAATTTCTTTCATTTTACGGTATGGCCTAACAGAGCTTGGGAAGTCATCTGCAAGTATGTTCTCATCTACAAGGACTTCACATAGCTGACATAACGTGTCAGCCGAAGCATATTTACTCGTGCTTCGTAGGCCTGCACGAAAGATGCTCAATTGGCTTCGTCTAACCTTTTCCTTTGTCTTGTTTGAATTTCATGAGGAAGACAGCCGTGACTTTTGTTTCGCAATTGTTAATGAAATAAAAAATACTATGTCGTGAAGACGCCAATGGTACCCACCAGACGATCAATTGCTTGACTAGCATTGCTATTAATCAAAGCGAAATGATTATATCTGCCTTCATGACAATTTCTAAGGTATTACAATTGTATGTAGAGTCTGGGATCGGTTTCGAGTTCACCTGGTTTAACATCATTTCATCTTAGAACATTTAGAAGTATACTCTATCCTATTCCTTAGGGCGAGCAAAAGGAATTGTCAAGGCTAGTCCCAACCGGCCAATTCTAGGTGGTTTGCGGGGGCACTGGTCTGGTTCCCAATTCCACACAATTGGAATCGGTGAATTTCGGTTCAGTTTCTGATTTTAGATGTAGAACCACCTATCTAGATCATCCAAACCGAACGGATTTTTTATTTATTACAAATGTGAAAAATCCTCAAAATCTTCACAAACCTCACTCTTTCATGCCTCTTTCTCAAATTTGAAACAAAACTTTCGCGCCTGATGCTCATGCTCACGCTCATGCCTCTCTTGCTCGACTCAGTTGCTCGCTTTCTCTCGTTCGACTCAATCACTCTCAGTCTTGCTTGACTCTTAGATGCCACTCTCTTGCTTAAGTCACTTGATTTGTCCCTCTTGTTCGATGCCTCCCTCTCATGGTCTCATCTCGAGTCTCAACTCTTGCCTCCCTCTTTTGCTCTGTTTTTAGTCGATTGTGATTGCAATTGCATCTCATCGAGGAATATATCCGATACTTTATTTTTTTTTGCCGTTTTTCGTATGCCATTGTAAACTCTGGATGCATTTGATCATATCGACTATGGAGAACTCGGGCAACATTGGAATGTGCTATATTGATCATTTCGTGTCTCTTTAGTTTATACATTTCCTTTCTCACCGAAAGAGCCGAATTGATGTCCCTTTTTATTAATGATCCTTCTCATTGCCTTTCCAAGAGAGTATCTGCCGGTTGCTATTCTTGCAAGTTCTCTTATTCTTTTCAGGCATGTGTCTTCTCATTATCAATCCTGCAATGAATTTGGATTATGAACTATATGCTTTAAAAATAAAACACATGCCATTGATTCCATTTACCCACCCGAGAACCGGACCCGACCCCACCGATCTGGTGTTAGCACTAGATGTTCCGATTCTCGGTTCTAGAAACTGGGAATTGGACCGCTTAGGAACTGATCATCTTTACTATTCTTACGGTCCTACTGATTGTCAGTTTGCCTAACTCTTCAACAGATCGATGCTGTGAATTTAATTTACTCTCAATCACATCTCTACTTTTGAATATACTAAAATAAATATAGTCGTGCAAAAATGATTAAATGGTTCCTGAATAAAAAAATTAATGAGCAAATCATACTGCATAGTTTAACATAGGAGGGTTTGGCATCGCGTGGCCAAGTCCGAAAGAATATTGGAGTTGTTGAGCGCACCGAGTCTAATAAAGATCAGGAAAATATGTACAGTTTTGTCTTTTGGAAGATAGTATGGTGGAATCTTCATCCGTTTATTCTTTCTAGTATTTCTAAATGTGATAACATTAGGTCATTTTGTGAACTATATCGTTTTTTGAGATAAGTACATTGAAAGTCTCAAAACTAACAAAAAATATAATCAAGACCTAAAACTTATCAAATTGGTACAATTGAGTCTTTACGTTAATTTCGTCCAACTTGGCGAACAGAAAATGCTAATTTGGTCTTTTTGTAAATTTCTCTCTCTCCTATGTGGTGATGACGTGGCCACAATGACGTCAATATGATTTTCAATACAAATTTTATTTGAATTAAATAAAAACATAAGGCTAATTTAAAGATGGGCTAATATCATGAAAAACCTTAAACTTGTATGCTTATGAAAAATTTACCTTAAATTAATTTTTTTACCACGAAAAATCCCATACTGGTATATTTGTGATAAATTTATCCAAAACTAATTTTTTGACCACTAAAAACTCCAAATTGATTCACTTGTAACAAATTTACCCTCAGTTAAATTAGATTAATACTATGAAAAATTACAAACTGGTAAATCTATGACAAACAGAGATGTAAAATCCTAAACTGATACACCTGTCAACTACCACGTGTCATCCAACTCAACGGAAGGTAAATTTATTACAAGTGTACCGGTTTGAGATTTTTAGTGATAAAAAAATTACTTTTGGAATAAATTTGTCACATGTGTATCAGTTTAAAGTTTTTTGTGGTATTAACTCTTTAGAGAGAGAGAGAGAGAGAGAGAAATGCCCCCATCGCCGCCACCTGGTTTCTCAAATTTTTTTTTAAAATTTAGCTTATTTTTAATTTAATTTAAATAATATTTGTTTTAAAAATTAGATATAGACCAAGATGATATCGTTTTAGCCATATGTTTTATGTTTTAGCTATATCATTGCCACGTAGGAGAGAGAGAATATTTAAAAAAAGCCATGTTAGCACTTTTTGTTATTCAAGGTAGATGGAGTTAACATAAAAACTCGATTGCACCAATTTGATAAATTTTAGGGTTTGATTGCACATTTTGTAAGTTTTAGGATTCAATTGCACTTTCGTGATAAGATTTAGGACTTTTAGTGCACTTGTCCCTTTTTTTTATATGATTGCTAGTTTTAGAGTCATAATAGTATAAAGTAAGTGTAATTTTCAATGCTAGTGAAGCTTTCAAGGCATATCCTGGCCAAGGTCGACTTCGGTCTAAGTCCTAAAATTTACAAAAAAGTATAATTAAGTCCCAAAACTTATCAAATTGGTGCAATCGAGTCTTTTTATTAACTCTGTCCAATTTGACTAACGGAAAATGCTAATGTGGCTTTTTTTTTATAAATATTTTCTCTTTTTTACGTGGCGATGACGTGGTTAAAACGACGTCTTTTTAGTCCAAATCTGATTTTTAATATAAGTTTATTTAAATTAAATGAACAAACAAACTAACTTAAGAGAGAGAGAGAGAGAGAGAGAGAGAGAGAGAGAGAGAGAGGCGAGAACCCATCATAGCTGGGAAGGGCCAGTGATGGTAAGGGATGGCCGGCAAGAGTCGTTGATGTCACACTCCTAACTCAACAAGAACAAGGGCATGACATGGCTGTCCTTTTACCAAAAGATGTAGCTTAAACATAACCAAAACTTATTTCGATATCAAAATATATACATCTATATATATGTATGATAAAAATGTTGTCTGATTACAATATCAGAATTCACTATAAACTATCAAAAGGCTATATACATATCCATCAACAAGCTAACTCAAGCTCCACAGTTATATACACCTCGTACCAAAAAGTCTATACTATAAAAAAGTCCTCCCTAATAACGAAACGCTCACACCCTATTTGCGGCTCGCCGAAAAACTTAAAAAACAAGTAAGATGAGAGGAATGAGCTATTGCGGCTTCATGAGCAATACATTTTTTCTAAGTAAATCAAGCATCCACTATACACAGTTACAAAATCAAACCATAATTCATTTAATCCAACTCCAGCATATAATAAACGTCAAGGTCAAAATACGTTATATACTACTTTAACATAACATTTTCACAACAGAAATACTCATTTCAATCAATAATATCAAAGCAAAAACTAATGGTCCGGTCCATTGATCAATCTCATCGAAAACACAAGTCAATTGTCCATTCAATTGGCCAATCTCATGCTCAGAAATCTTAACCATTATCACGGATAACACCCCGTGACAATGCGATCAAATTTCCCCCTTAACTAAGTCTCCACCTATATTGTCGGTGCTTCTGCCTACAAGGATATCCTAGACTAGTATGTGCATACCCACACTTCAATGGGTTCACAGAGACGCTAAGTATAAATACTTACTCACAAAAATATATAACCATTTATAAACCATATTCAAAGTCAATCACTTCTCTTGACTCTTTTCCAAAAGATTTCACAAACCTATTTATATTCAATAAGCTCAAACCAAAATCAAAAGTAACTTTTCATTTCAAATAGACCAAATAGCAGTAAATGCTCAATCCATTTTTAGGCAACCAAAATGCCATTTCTTGTCTCATAACATATCTATGATATATCATTTTCGAAGTATAAGTTTACGAACTCAAAGAAGAAATAATACCATCTACCTGGAAAAGCTGAAAAACCAATCTATAGTGGTTAGTGGTTAACTCGAGTCGATGCACCTGAATACTTAACAATTAATAAAAAAATGGTATTAAAAACTGAATAAACGAATATTCTAGCGAGTGACTCGATAATACCACACTTATTTGTTAATAAAATGACAACTATGTGTCAATGGCAAGCTTGCCCATAGAGAGTGTTACCCGTTAAGTGCAACTTGCACTACAAACTTGTTCAAGCCAGAACTTCCACCAACGAATTTCGATTAAAGCAAACTTACAATCCATAGAAAACCTTTTTGATATACTACAAAACCCCCAATTTGGCCGACCTAAAACCTAGCCGGAAATCAAAAAAACTTAGCCCCTAAGTTATTGTTCGCAATCTGTCCAGCACAAGTGGAAAACTTCAAAATTTCGCTTTGGGTAAATCGCTAGCTCAAATCGAGATCCATAAGATTTTATAGCTTCACAGCATGCTAAAATTTCATTTCTATATATATATACGCAACCCAACAACCCCCAATCGGAAGCAGCAACACAAAATTGACATAATTTCGAATTTCAAGTCCTAACTTTGACGATTCTTCAATTAGACGAATAAAAGGTTCGAACACTTATCTGATGTTACAAAACGGCGTGAAATTGGCTTCGGATGTGAGCGCACCAAGAATTTTCCGAATTTTATTTCCCTTTTCCTTCTCATGGTCGTGCACTCTCTCTCTCTCTCTCTCTCTCTCTATCTTTCTTGTTTTCTCTACTCAACTCTCTTTATTTGCGGAAGATAAAAGGAAAATAGGTTGAGGCCTAAGCCTTATGAGCATGGGCTTAGGCTCTTTATATTACAGCCGGTGACCCTCGTTGATCGTAAGTGAGGATTAGCAATAGGGGTGAGCATGGTCTGGGTGAGCGGTTCCTACCCTGGAATCGTGGATCGCCTATTAAGAATCGGTTCCAAAAAATTGGAATTGAGAATCGCCAGTCTATTCCATGGACCCACCCGGGAACCGGACTGTGGGTTCATGGAACCAATCTCACCAAGTTTTCCTGTACAAATCAAAAAATAGACTAGTCTAATTCTTGCCCGTTAGTGGGTTGTGTTCATCACACGCTATTTTGACTTACCTTAATGTATCTTTAGTGTATACAGAACATCCCTATTTTGGCATTTGATTTTACTGGTCTGATGCATAAGTCATGCACTTCCATTTAAAATGGTATGATGCAAAACTGTCCTCTACAACTTTTCAAGCTTCTACATAACTTGCTCAAGCCTCAAGAGTCAAGAGGCTCTTATTTGAGCTAACAAATTGAATGAGCCTAAAATCCTCAGAAACAATGATAACAACATTTGCAACAAAGTTCAATTACACATTACAACAAGATTCGTCACAAAATTCACAACTTTACAAGCTTCACATGAAATACATCCGTAGCCTATATTATATATCACATGTGGAAGTTTGCCATAAGTTCACAATAGTCAACAAGCAAACAAAACAACAATTCTTCTATTCTCAAGAATACAAAGAGCAAGCAACTTCTCAAGCTTTAAGAGCTCTTTAACTTCAAGTTCCAACATCCCGAAAACAAAACAGTAATGAGTATAGATGAAACGAGTCTAAAATAAAAGTGTTTAATATTTATAGACATTTTGCATTGAAGAACATGAACTTACGCAAGAATAATAGCAGAAAATAACTTCTCAAGCTTTGAGTGCTCTAAAACTCTAAGTTCCAACCTCCTGAAAATAGAACAACAATAAGTATAGATAAGATGATCATACAACATTAGTTATAAATTAGAACTAGAAATTGAAATCAAACAATTATTGAAAAATCTCACCATATATATTCCTTTCACTTCAACTTGTAAACTCTATGTACCATTAATCTCCACATTAACATGATCCATATCTAACAAAAAGAAGATATTAAATAAAGCATTCACTCATTAGATATACAAAATAATTACAAGATGAAAAGATATGGCCTTACCCAACTCAAACTTTTTCTCATTCTTAATGCACTCTTCAATATTAATCGGCTCGATAACCGCTTTCAACCAATCTTGAGTACAAATCAAAGCTTCCATGATTCTAGGAGTCAAAGAACTTCGAAAGCTATGAAGCACATGACCAGATATACTAAAGATAGACTTTGAAGCAATGGTAGTTATAGGAATAGACCAAATATCTCGAGCCATCAGAGATAGAATTTTAAACTTTTGGTCGGCCATGCTCCACCACATCAAAATGTCAAGATCGAGAACCTCTTCAAGTTTAACTTTAAGATACTGATAGAGCTTAGATAAGTTGCCCTTGGACTTCTTTTTCTTCTCGTTAAGAAAGGCTTCATATGAAGGCTCTCATATGTAGAAATCCAAACCGCAATCTTCCCCTTCATTTCCCTCTTCGCAATAAGAAGGATCACAATCACTATTGGTACTAGTAGAACTTAAAAGTTTACCATCCAAATTCTTGTCACAAGAACCAAGAGAAGATTTCTCATAAAATTTAAACAAACGTTCTAGAGTGAATTTCACCTTATCAAATATCTCATCAACTATCGCACTATCATCATAAATGAGTCTACAACAATACCTCACATAATTCATTTTTTTTCTAGGATCCAAGGCTAGCGTAATCAACACCATCATATTCACTTTCTCAAAACTCCCATAGTATTTGTCAAACTTATCTTTCATTTTCACACCCATAACTCTCACCCTAGGATTTAAAGCCTTCGCCGCTTCTTTTCAGATAATTGAATAAAGAAGCTATTCCCTCAAAATAATCATTTGAAGTGATATACAAAGTCCCGGACATCTTGTTGGTGTCATCATAAAACTTCTTCAAAAATTTGCAAAGAATAATGGCATTTCCCCAATCAACACTATTTGGAGTATCGGAGCTAAGCTCAGTTGAGAAAGAAACATTTTCTTCATCCATCCTTTCAAAAGCTTTTCTTAGCTTTATGGCGGTGTCTAACATTATGTAAGTGGAGTTCCACCTAGTGGAGACATCAATACAAACTGAACCCTTATAAGTGATTCTTGTTTTCTCAATACAATCTTGAAATGTTTTAGCTCTCATGAGAGAACTTCTCACATATCTAACTACGTTACGAATACATGTAATAGAATTGCGTACCTCAGCTAAGCCATCTCTCACAATCAAGTTTAATAGATGAGTTGTGCACCTCATATGTAAAACTTCACCATCTAATATTAATAACTTATCACTTGCAAACTTTTCTTTCAAATAACCAATGACAACATCATTCGAACTAGCATTATCCACGGTGATTATTTGACACTTTTTTCTCTATTCCCCACTTGTAGATACATTTTTCAACCATTTTCGTAATATCCCTACCCTTGTGACTAAGTATCACCGCAAAATTGATGATTCTTTTGTTCAATTTTCAGTTTTCATCAATAAAATGTGCGGTGAGATATAAATAGTTCAAATTCTAAAGGAAATTCCATGTATCAGTCGTGAGTGCGATTCTAGAATTAAGCTTACGAAAGGAAGCCTTCAAACTTTTGTTTTTTTCACAAAAATACAACTTCATGCAATCTCTAGCCACCATAAATCGCGACACATGCTTGAAGAGAGGCTGTAATTGATTTGTACAATCACAAAATCCAACACGCTCAACCATCGAAAATGGTTGTTCATCAATTATAATCATTCGAACAAGCATTTGCCTATATTTCTCTTGATCAAACTTCCATGTCGTTAAAATACTAGCACTTCTAGTACTAGTATTTCCCATTGTCATTTAATTCCCATCTACTCTATGTGATGCAAACAATTTTTGCTTTTTATCTATATTACGACGATACTTAGGGCACTTTCTCAAATGCTTTAACATATTTGAAATACCATTATCAACATGGTACAAATACCTAGTCCCACAATAATAGCAAAACATTTCAAGTTTCCCGTTTGCGTTAGTTTTGCCTTTACGAAAATGAAGCCAAGCTCTAATTTTCGCTTACTAGGCTAAGGACAAGAACCGGATACCTTATCTGTATTGGATGCCTCTTTGAAGTCATCTTCCCCTCCTCCATGTTCTAGTGATTTTGATTCCTTTATTAGTGTTATCGCATCATAGGATTTCTCTACTTCCATTGACATGTTAATAGATCACCTACTCAAACAACATGTCATCAATGGATAAAATTTAAGGTCATCCAAGATTCAAAACTAAAGCAAATTGACTTTGTGTACATGCTATATTGAAAAGTAGGGCTTCAACCCATGCAGACTGTTAAGTAGGGGCTTCAACCCATGTATCTTAAACATTATTACAACTTACTTCATAAATCACAAGACTTTTTTCTAATTCAGACGTGGGATTGTTCTGTTTGCTTTCATTTTTTGAGTTTTGGGCTACTCTTAAGGACTAATGACTGAGAAAGCAAAGTACAACAAATATCATACAAAAACAGAGGAAAAAAAGGTTGAACTTTGCTTGGATAAAAAGGGAAATATAAGTCAATTTCGGTTGGCAAAAAAAGAAGAATAGTAACAACAAAATTCAAGCCAAACTTTAGATATCAGACAAAAGGCTTTAAGAATTTTCAATACTCCCAATAGACCAAGCCAATCACATATGAAAATAATCTGTGGAGCAACATCAGATCAACATAACAAAAAGAAAAGAACATAACTTTCCATATAATTCCTACACTATGATTAGTTCTATTAACCACATCATCCATAAATCAAGTGGGTACTCATCAATTATTGGAAAAAATGACCAAGGTATCCCAACTACACAAGAGCTTCAGACATGAGCCAACCTCAGACATGAGATAACAAAGTGACCCCGTGTATTCAAATTAGCATTGTGATTCTCAAAAGAAAAGAAAAAAAAATTGATCTTGCGGTTCGATCGATCACGATTCACAGAGCCATTCTCCAACTAAACTAAGCCCTCTAATCAAAACTTTTCTCTAGACCGACCAAACAATCAAACAACATAGAGGTTAAGGATTTACGGTTTTATTTTTCTAGAGTTTTTGAGCTAGATTGACTAAACAAACAAATCTACAACTTACAGATTTAGTGATTTAGTGAGTAGATTAAAAATTAGGGATTTGAACTTACTTAACGGCGATCGAGAGCGAGAGCCAGAGGTGTGGCCATCGGGAGTTGATAGCTAAGGCCGGAGAGATGGAGACGAGGCTAGAGAGATGGAGACGGAGTTGAGGCCGTGAGTTGAGGCTGGAGAGTCTAAGAGAAGAGTGAGCGTGAGGTTCTCACTTCTTAGCTTAGCGCGATACTTGAGTTGTTGAGCGTCCAGAGATGAGAGAGTAGAGAGTTATGTTAGTTTAGGGATTTAGTTTTTCTTTTTTTAAAAATTTTTTTGGTCAGATTTTTTTAATTAAAAATTTTAAAAATAAAATATATTATTATTATATTACCAGTTCGGTCCTGGTGGGCGGGTGGGCAGTTTCACACCGGGAATTGGGAATCGGATCGGTACCCACCGGTTCCAAAAAATTGGAACTGGGAACTAGACCGGTTCCCTTGGGAACAATCGGTTCCGGTCCGGTTTTGGGCAGTCCCGAACAGTACGGGCGAGTCTTAATTCTTTTGCACACCTCTAGTTGGAAGCCCTTGCTAGCTATCCCCTACCATCGCCAACCCTTCTTGGTGATGGTGGGGCAATGCCTTATTGGTTTCTCAACTTTTTTATTATTATTTAAATTTAGCTTTTTTTTAATTTATTGAAAATCATATTTAGACCAAATTGATATCATTTTCACTTTATGTTTTAGTCACATCATCACCACAGAGGAGAGAGAAAATATTAAAAAGCCATATTGGCATTTTCCGTTATCCAAGTTGGATGGAGGTTATGGAATGACTTGATTGTTCTAATTTGACAAGTTTTAATACTTAATTGCACTTTTTGTAAGTTTTAGGATTTAATTTCACTTTCAAAACAAGATTTAGGACTTCCAATGCACTTGTGCCTTTTTTTTAGGGTTAATGCTACGAAAAACCTAAAACCGGTACACATGTGATAAATTTTACCCCGAATTAATTTTTTTATTGCGAAACACTCAAAATTGGTACACTTGTGACAAATTTACCTTATGTTAGTTTCTGTTAAATTTTACTTTTAAATTGCTAAGTTGGATGACATGTGACAGTTGACGGATATACCAGTTTTGGGTTTTACTCATCCGTTTTTCACAGGTTTACCAATTTGTGATTTTTCGTAGTATTAATTCAATTTAACAGAGGGTAAATTTGTCACAAGTGTACCGGTTTGGGATTTTTGTTAGTAAAAAAATTAGTTTAGGATAAATTTATCATAGGTGTACCAGTTTGGAGTTTTTAGTGGTCAAAAAATTAGTTTAGGTAAATTTATCACAGGTGTACCAGTTTGGAGTTTTTTATGGTCAAAAAATTAGTTTAGGTAAATTTATTACAAGTATACCAATTTGGAGTTTTTCATCGTATTAATCATTTTTTTTATATGGCTACTAGTTTCGGAGTTATAACAGTATAAACAAAGTGCAATATTCAATGCTGGTTAAGCTTTCAAGACATATCTGGGTCAAGGTGGACTTCGGCCTAAGTCCGTCTTTTCATTTTGTGTTGTTGTGGAATCGCACCTGTTGGAGATTTTTAAATTCATAAGATTTTACACTACTTGACAATTGCAATGATATCGATCGAAACTAAGTTTCATACTAAGAGGAACAGATGAGCAAAAGGGATGAGCAGAATACATGGAAAATGAAGTGCCAAACGCTAACTCGCTTTCGAATTCTTAAAGAAATCATACCTCTAATGCTTATAAGAAGGTCAGCACATCTTTTTTTTTTTTGGTTGAAGAGCTAAATTCAGTTGCATTATCCTCACAATGTTTATGTGGGTGGGGACATTTCATCAAATTTCCTTATCTTGTTACTCAAATTGAGAAGATAGAATCCTGAAACATATCCCAACTTCTAAAGATACATTCACCGGGCACAATGGATAAGTTCTGTACTTTCTATCACGCTTCGTATCTCAGATTATGGATCGGAGACGTTGGTCGTGGATACCCAAGGTGATCGTTTCTCCATTGGAGGATTATTTCTGAGGTAAACTTTAGAAATGGAACTGTAATATTAGGAAATGACATTAAAGGACTAACAAAGGGAAGCAAATGAGCACCTCGATGACAACCCTTAACTAGTTCACACATTTTTACATAATTCGAACCATCAGACAATAACAAGTGCTTATTCTTGACTTCAGGGAACGCAAGTACTAGTTGCTTAAGACATTACGATTGCACATGTTCTTGATAGGGACATTTTCATTCATGCTAAGTATCAATGGCATAATAAATAATGCCGATCTCATCTTCCGGTCTAGCAGGCGGATCAAGCTTGTTCATCATCCTCATCTTCTGGTACTCCCTGACCTGGAATCTTTTGTGCTTAGGCGGCTCTCCGATCTCTGCAGTGAACTGTGGCAGCGGCTCTGCCCATTTGTCCCAATGCAAGTTGTAGAAGAAGCCGAACGAGTACCGGCTTATTCCCTTCGATCTCACCACTCTGTGAGTGGCACTTTTGAACTTTTTGTTGGTCAACACCTTTTAGCCAACGTCGCCATGCAAAACAAAGACATAGCATTTGTTGAGTGACATGATGAAAAGATGG
Source organism: Syzygium jambos (assembly GCA_031216235.1). Taxonomy (NCBI): domain Eukaryota; kingdom Viridiplantae; phylum Streptophyta; class Magnoliopsida; order Myrtales; family Myrtaceae; genus Syzygium; species Syzygium jambos. The sequence continues at coordinate 2,495,786 of CM062221.1, forward strand.
AACAGAGAACAAAAGATGCAGCGCAAGAGTCAAATAATAGACGATCCATATGTTGATCGCATGCCGAAATAGGGGGAGAAGAGTTGGAATGTTTATCACTTACCTGAATGAAATCAGCCACGTTGACCACAATTTGGCCTTCCGCGGGAACAACGGGAATCCACTCCCCATCCTTGTGAACTTCGAGGCCTCCGACTTCATCCTGGAACACGAAGGTGATGCAGTTCCCATCTTCATGCTCTGTGATTCCGTTTGCCTCACTCTCAGTCGCAGGGAAATAGCGGAACGCGGCCATGAAATCCCACTCTCGTTCATTATTATACTCTTTAAGGAAATTCGGAGGGAGCCCCAAGCAGTCATTTATGATGCTTTCCAAAAGAGAACCAATTCCAACGAAGCGTGTATAGAGATCTTCGATCACACTTCTGTCAAAGTGTAAAAGAGCATTTTTTTAGGAATCATTGGCATTTGACTTACAATTAGACCAAACCCACCTATCGGTGGCCGCGTTGGTTTGCGCTCAGTTTCTTTCACGAGAGGTCCTGGGTTCAAACTCGCCCATCGGTGATTTAAATGGAGGGTCGTGGCGGTGGGATGCTGCGCTAGCCCCCCTTGAGGACTAGTCGGGCATCACCGTTGGTTTGAGCACTAGCTCGCCGGCCTCGCGGACACCTTGGTTATCAAAAAAAAAAAAAAAGACTTACGATTAGACCAAAATGAAAGGTAAAAGAACAAGGGCAGGCCCACAATGAACTGAGCATTACCTGAGTTCAGGTAGATTTTCAGGGTACTTATTTAAGCTTGACCCCGGTTGGAACACCAGGAAGTACTCATTCTTGTCCACCGAGTGATCGGGTTGTATGTTGTAGCCAATAGGAAGCTCGCAATCGCAACCGCCTGTGGGACTCAACTTGAGCTTCTCTTCAGGTGGGTATTGAAAGAACGTCTTGGAGAGTTGGAGGGCTTTACTCATAAGATCAGTGGGGATGCCATGGTTCATTATATTGAAGAAGCCATGCTCAGAGCAAGCCTGGGTTATGGTCTCTATTGCCTCCTTTTTTCGACGCTCATCACCTTCCTCGCTGAAGAAAGGAGAGAGATCGACTGTCTGGATGCTTGAGGAGACCATTTCAAGTTCTTGTTTCTCCCTCTCAGTCCTTGCTTCTTGTGGTTGCTTGTGTGGTTGTCCCAAATCAACATTGCTTTATATAGAAGTTCACATACTCACATATTGACAAGCTATTGGCTGTCCTCAACTTTAAAGCGTCGTACTTCATTTTAATTAACCTACGATTATCGCTGGACTTAAGATAAGTAATTTAGATCAAGTCGCAAGAATAAATTTCGCAACATGAATGAGTAGGGAAGCACATCCGATTTTGTCTATTCAGACATTTATTTTAAAGGGTGATGGAGTACTCTGGTGCAAAACTACGAATGTCATGAATAGAAAATGTCTTTCAGCAAGTTTCTCCTAAGGTAACATCTAGGGTGTGTTGGACAATTAGCTGGCAAGAGAGATCAAGGTATTGCATCTGTTCAAACCATGATGTATATTGAACTTATTAAAGAACAGTAAGGACTAATCCACCCACAGTTTTGTCTTTAGGAAGATAGTGGGGTAGAATCCTTATCCGTTTATTCCTCCTACTGATATTTCTAAATGTAATACAGTTAGATTTTCCTGGTGATGTATATACTTGTTTTATACGATTCCATTAGATTTGGAGTCCATAAAGTATAAACTAAGGATGCGTTTGTTTCGCGAAAAATGAATGATTTGAAAAAAATTTTCCTAAAAAAGATTACTTTTATCACTTATAAAGATGATTCGACGAAAAATATTTGGGTTAATACCACGAAAAACCCTAAACTGGTACACAAGTAACCAATTTACCAAAAATTAATTTTTTGATCACAAAAACTCAAAATTGGTATACTTATGACAAATTTACTTTCCGTTAAATTAAATTAATATCAAGAAAAACTATAAATTGATACACCTATGACAAACGGAGGTAAAACCCCCAATTGGTACACCCGTCAACTGCCATATGTTATCTAACTCAGAAATTTGAAGGTAAAATTTAACGGAAATTAACAGAGGGTAAAATTATTACAGGTGTACCGGTTTGGAGTTTTTGGTAGTAAAAAAATTAGATTTGGATAAATTTATTATATGTGTACCAGTTTGGAGTTTTTTGTAATGTTAACCCAAAATATTTTTGTCATTCATGAAAATGTTTAGACATAAATTATTATCGATAACAAAAATATTTTTTATTGACTAATTATTTTAGAGATATAAGCGATTAGTTTTAGAAAGACGTTTTTTAAGTCATTTATTTTCCACGAAATAAAGGGAGCCTAACTGGAGATTTCAATGATGGTTAGGCTCTCAAGGCATATCTGGGATGAGATTAACTTCAGCCTAAGTCCATCTTTCACTACAAAAAAAACGGATTTTTGCCACGAAAATTTTCCAATGAAAAATTTTCGTCGCAAATTTGCGACAAATTTTCCAATGAATCGCAAAATTCGTTGGAAATTTCCAACGAAAATTTTTTCGTTGGAAAATTCGTTGGAAATTTTCAACGAAAATGTTTTCGTTGGAAAATTCGTTGGAAATTTCCAACGAAAAATTTTCGTCGCAAAATTCGTTGGTAATTTCCAACGAAAAATTTTTCGTTGGAAATTTCCAACGAATTTTCCAACGATTTAAAAAAAATTGATTTAATTCGGCATTTTTTATATTCGTTGGAAAATTCGTTGGAAATTTCCAAAGAAATTTCCAACGAATTTCAATTTTTCGACAATTTTTTCATAGTGTACAATTTTCGTCGCAAAATTCGTTGGTAATTTCCAACGAAAAATTTTTCGTTGGAAATTTCCAACGAATTTTCCAACGATTTAAAAAAAATTGATTTAATTCGGCATTTTTTATATTCGTTGGAAATTTCCAAAGAAATTTCCAACGAATTTCAATTTTTCGACAATTTTTTCATAGTGTACAATTTTCGTCGGAAAATTCGTTGGAAATTTCCAACGAAAAATTTTTCGTTGGAAATTTCCAACGAATTTTCCAACGATTTAAAAAAATTGATTTAATTTGGCATTTTTTATATTCGTTGGAAAATTCGTTGGAAATTTTCAACGAATTTAAATTTTTCGGTAATTTTTTCATAGTGTACAATTTTCGTCGCAAAATTCGTTGGTAATTTCCAACGAAAAATTTTTCGTTGGAAATTTCCAACGAAATTTCCAACGAATTTCAAATTTTCGGCAATTTTTTCATAGTGTACAATTTTCGTTGGAAAATTCGTTGGAAATTTCCAACGAATTTCAATTTTTCGACAATTTTTTCATAGTGTACAATTTTCGTTGGAAAATTGGTTGGAAATTTCCAACGAAAAATTTTTCGTTGGAAATTTCCAACGAATTTTCCAACGATTTAAAAAATTGATTTAATTCGGCATTTTTTATATTCGTTGGAAAATTCGTTGGAAATTTCCAACGAAATTTTCAACGAATTTCAATTTTTCGGCAATTTTTTCATAGTGTACAATTTTCGTTGGAAAATTCGTTGGAAATTTCCAACCAATTTTCCAACGAAAATTATACACACTAAAATAATTGCCGGAAATTCAAATTCGTTGGAAAATTCGTTGGAAATTTCCAACGAAATTTCAACGAATTTCAATTTTTCGGTAATTTTTTCATAGTGTACAATTTTCGTTGGCAAATTCGTTGGAAATTTCCAACGAAAACATTTTCATTGGAAATTTCCAACGAATTTTCCAACGAATTTCAATTTTCCGGCAATTATTTTAGTGTGTACAATTTTTCAACGAATTTTGCAACGAAAAACCCTACTACATTTTCGCGCTCGTTCAATTTTAAAATTCATTCTCTCTCTCTCTCTCTCTCTCTCTCTCTCTCTCTCTCTCTCTCTCTCTCTCTCTCTCTCCTTCTCCCTCTGTCTCCCCCTCCGCCTCCTCTGTCTCCCCCGCTGCCCCCTTCTCCTTCGCCGCCCCCTTCTCCTTCTCCTTCGCCGCCCCCTTCTCCTTCTCCTTCGCCCGCTGCCCCCTCTGTCTCCCCCGCTGCCCCCTGCTCCTTCGCCCTCTGTCTCCCCCTCCGCCTCCTCCCCCGCTGCGCCCCCTCCTCCTCCGGCTCTGGCTCCGGCGCCATGGACACCAAGACTCCGCCGCCCCCCTCCTCCTCCGCGACGTCAGCTCCCTCCCCAAAGGCGCCGCCGCCGCCATCCAGGGCCGCCCCCGACGCCCCCAACGCCCCCGACGCCCCCGAGGCCACCATGGGCCGCCCCCGACGCCACCAAGCCTCGTCGCCGGCGAGGGTCGAGCTTGCCCAGATCTGGGCGAGCTCGAGCTCGTCGCCGGCGCGGGCCGAGCTCGGCCCTCGCCGGCGGCGAGGGCCATTTTTCGAAATAAAATTTCCGAAAAAAAAAATTCAAAAAAAAATTCGAAAAAAAAATTTCGTTGGAAAAAAATTTCCACGATTTTTCGAACAAAAAAAATTTTGTAATTTTTCCAACGAAAAATTTTTCGTTGGAAAAAAAATTTCCACAATTTTTCGAACAAAAAAATTTTTTTTGTAATTTTTCCAACGAAAAAATTTTCATTGGAAAAAAAATTTCCACGATTTTTTGACCAAAAATTTTTTTTTTGTAATTTTTCCAAATAAAAATTTTTCGTTGGAAAAAAAATTTCCACGATTTTTCGACCAAAAATTTTTTTTTTGTAATTTTTCCAACGAATTTAGCCACGAGTTTTCCAACGAATTTTTCAACGAAATAAAATTCGTCGCAAATTTCCAACGAAAATTGAAATTTTTCGTTGGAAAAATTTCCAACGACCTATTACCAACGAATTTTTTTTCGTTGGAAAATTCGTTGGAAATTCGTTTTCCAACGAATTTTTCCAAATTTTTCGTTGGAAATTTTGTTGGAAAAAAGCAGTTTTTTTGTAGTGTTTTCTGTTGAAGTATTTGCTTAGACTCCTCTAGGATTAATGTTCACAGCTCACTTATTGAGAACTTGACAGAGAAAGAGTTCTTGAACTTCGCCGATCTTCACAGCTCACTTTGATCCGTTAACCTTTAAAGGTATCTGTTAGAAGCTTTCTCAGTCAAATAGTTGTTAATCTGACCATTAGAGGTACTTTCCCAATGTGTAACTCTCTGCTTGTGCAGTCTGTTTGACATCTCTCCCCTTTCAAAATAATGGAGAAAACCGTTTTGATATCTCCGGGTTGCTGGATGTGGATTCCAGCATTTTAAGACAGTAGTGAGACACTAATTTGAGTCCAATTCAAATCGATAAAGATTTGTGTCTTCCCACCAGGATGTAGAGGCTTGTATGTCCACTAGCCATATCATATCGTCTCTAGCATGAGCTGTGCTTCTATAATACGGTCCATGGTAACTTCTCGCCAGACCAACTGTGATGGCAATTTTCACTCAAAACAAATGTCAATCATGAGATTTTTTTATTGAGATATTCACCAAACACCGAAACAGATTGGGGGCCCACCAATCAACCGTCGGTTCTGATACCATTTGTTGGAAATGCCAATCAACCATCGGTTCTGATACCATTTATTGGAAATGCGCAGCAAACCAACTGTTCATAGTCACTTCTCGCTAGACGAACTATAATGGCAATTTTCACTCGAAACAAATGTCAATCATGAGATTTCCTTGTTGAGATATTCACCAAATATCGAAACAGATTGGGGGCCCACCAATCAATCATCGGCTCTGATACCATTTGTTGGAAATGCGTAGCAGAAACCTGATACCTTCACCTGGGAAGATTGCCAAGAGGAAGCTCAAGTCCGAGCCCGTCAACATATCCAGTTGGATCCACTTTCACTCAAAAGCTTAAATTAATGGGTTATGGGCCAATTAGGATACATCAACTTCTCAGCACCACATCAATTATCCGATGTGGGACTTTTCTAACACAACTCACAAGTGTATCTCAACAGTCCTTCCAGACTCCTCACGAGTTATTGCTAAATGGTCCGTTTCCTTCTACAAATGTGTACTTCCAAGCAAATTGACGTCTCATGTTCTTTAAATTGTTTACCCTTTGTTGGTCCATTTAAGTGTTAACAGACCGTCCCTTTGCTGCTTGTTTATTTCCTGCAAAAGTTCTTCCAAACTTATACACGTTTCCAATCCTATAGCTTGTTCTCCTTCTATAGAATCAAAGCCTCTCCACGCATTAGACGTCATGTTAGTAGCCTTTAATTATTTTTTCATTTTCAAAATATTATAGGAAATTTTAGGGTTGTTCTACACAATTAATTACACACATTAGTAGCTTTTGATTATTTTGTGATCTTCAAAACATCATAAGAAATTTTCTTGACAAAAGCATGGTAAAATTATAAATTTGGCTTGACTAGATGTTAATGCACATAAATTACGGGTGTCACATCTATGATTTATTTCGTGCTACGGTATCGGCATGGCCAGAAAGAACTTGGGAAGTCATCTGCAAGTATGTCCTCAATTTAAAAGATTTCGATCATAGCTGACATAATTTGTCGGCTGAAGCATATTTGCTCATGCTTCATAGGGCTACATCAAAGATACCCATTCGGCTTCTTCTATCCTTTTCCTTTGTTTAGTTTGGATTTCATGAGGAAGATGCCCGTGACTTCTGTTTGGCAATTGTTTATAAAATAAAATCCTCTGTAGTTTAGACGACAAAGTACCCATCAGATGATCCACTGCTAAACCAGTAATGCTATTAATCAAAGTGAAATGATTATATTTGCCTTCGCGACAATATCTAAAGTATTACAATTGCATAGAGTCTGGAACCAGTTCCGAATTCACCCGGCTCGACAGCATTTCATCTGCGAAACATCTACAAGTTTAATGGGTCTAACTGGCTGTTAGTTTGCCTGACTCTTCACCAGATCAACGATATGAATTTGATCTGGTCTCAATCATATCTTACTGCTGAATAGACTGAAACAAATACATTGGGGCAAAAATGATTAAAGAGTTCCTGAAGTAAAAAAAAAAAAATTGAGGATCGAATCATATTATATAGCTTTGCGTAGGATGAGTTGGCATCATTTGGCCAATTCTTTATCAAAATTTTTTAACACGGTTCGTCTATAAGAGGATCGTGCCGCCATTTTCCAATATGACAAAAGTTTTCCTTCATCTAAGCTCGGGAAGAATTTTAGACTGTCATTGTGATTATAATTTAAAATTTTTCGAGGGCAAGGAGTCTAATAAACAACAAGGACTAATATATCTGCAGTTTTGTCTTTTGGAAGTGAGTATGGTGGAATCTTCATCCGTTTATTCTTCGTGCTAATCTTTCTGAATGTGAATTAGGCTCTTCTGGTGGATTATATTTCTTTTTATATGACTCCATTAGATTTATTGTCAATAATGGTATAAACGAACTGTAGTTTTCCATGCTGGTTTGGTGCTATTCATTCCTACTTATGTAGGTGCAAGAGCACAAGAGGGTCGTTTTCCTAGCAGGCACAAACATCATCATATAACTCGAAAGAGCACTCCATAAGTCTTTGTCAACGGTTGCTGTCATCTTTTCCCTGCTGTTTCACACTTAAGTACATCCTGCATCCACAATGCGTGTGGCTATTAGAAGGCGAATGTCAAAAACATCCTGCAATACTCATCGACAATACATGAATATTGTACCCTCCAAAAGAAAATACTAGATTCTTGTTCCAACAAAAATCACTGCAGGCCTTCGGGGGCATGATTATTGATCTAGAGAAGGCGATGAGGATAGCATGTTTTCTCAAGAGGATTCATGCTGATAATATTCATCAAAAAAGTAAAAACAAAAAAAAACTTATTTTTACATATTTTTATAATTCCAAATCCAATGTCAAATGTGAGAAAGCAGTGGAATTGTTGATCGCCCTCTCCCTTTTCCGAATGGATTCATATGAACCCTTCATTCTATAAAGGTTTATCTTCATTCTGCGGTATATTTTCTCAAGAGGAGTCATGCTGATAATATTTAACAAGCCATCCTTTTACTGCTTGTTTATCTTCTACAAAGGTTTTCCCCAACTTATAAATATTTCCCATCCAATAGCTTGTTCTCCTCCTATAGAGCCAAAGCCTTTCCAGTTTCCATGCGTTAGACGTCATATTGTTGACACCACCTGCATATAACCCGTGTATATAGAAATTGTTCCTCACATTCAAATACACACATTAGTAGCTTTTTATTATTATTTTGTCATCTTCAAAACATTATAAGAAATTTTTTCGACAAAAGCATGGTAAAATTATAAATTTGGCTTGACTAGATGTTAATGCACATGTAATGTGGTTGTCACTATGATTTATTTCATGCTGCGGTATCAGCATTGCCAGAAAGAACTTGGGAAGTCATCTCTGCAAGTATGTCCTCTTCTTAACAGATCTCAAACATAGCTGGCATAATGTGTCGGCTAAAGCATATTTGCTCATGCTTCATAGAGCTACATCAAAGATACCCATTTGGCTTCTATCATCCTTTTCCTTTGTTTGGTTTGGATTTCATGAGGAGATGCCTGCAACCTCTATTTGGCAATTGTTTATGAAATGAAATTTCCATGTAGTTTAGACGACAAAGTACCCACCAGATGATCCACTGCTTGACCAGTAATGCTATTAATCACAGCAAAATGATTTTATCTGCCTTCACAGCAGTATCATCTGGAACCAGTTCTGAATTCATCTGGTTCAACAGCATTTCATCTCTGAAACTTCTACAAGTTTAATCAGTCCTATTCATACAGTTTTACTGACTGATAGTTTGCCTGACTCTTCACCAGACCGGCAATATGAATTTGATCTGGTCTCAATCACATCTTAGTGCTGAATAGACTGAAAAAAAATACAATCATGCAAAAATGATTAAATAGTTCCTGAATAAAAAGAAATTGAGGAGCAAATCATAGTACATATTTTTACATAGGATGAGTTGGCATCATTTGGCCAATTCTTTATCAAAATTTCTAACTTGGTTCATCATCCACAGTAGGATTATGCGGCCAAATTCCAATATGACAGAAGGTTTCCTTCATCTAAGCTCTGGAATAATTGTGGATTGTCATTCATAATTATAATTTAAAATTTTCGAGTGCAAGTAGTCTAATAAACAACTCGAAGGACTAATATATCTGCAATTTTCTCTTTTGGAAGAGAGTATTGTGAAATCTTCATCTGTTTATTCCTCATGCTAATCTTCTGAATGTATATTAGGTTCTTCTGGTGGAATATTCTTTTTATATGACTCCATTAGTTTTGGAGTCAATAACAGTATAAACTTACCGTAGTTTCCAATATTGCTTAGGTGCTATGTACTCCTACTTATGGAGGTGCAAGAGCACAAGCGTGTCGTTCTCCTACCAGGCACAAACAATATCATGTAACTCGAAAGAGCTCTACATAAGACTTTGTCAATGGTTGCTGTCATCATTTCCCTGCTGTATCATACATACACACATTCACGATGCTAGTGGATATCAGAAGGCAAATAGCAAAAACATCTGTAAAACTAATCGATAATACATGAATATTGTACCCTCCAAAAGAAAATACGAGACTTGTTTTCCAACAAGAAGTCACTGCGGGCCTACGTGGGCATGATGCTTGCTCTAGAGGAGGCGATGAGGATCATCGGCATGTTTTCTCAAGAGGAGTCATGCAGATAAAACAAATTCCTTCACATTTATTCATCAAAAAATAATAATAAAACTTATATTACATTCTTTTATGATTCCTAATCCAATGTCAACTGTGAGAAAAGTGGAATTGTTGATCGCCATCATCCTTTTCAGAATGGATTCATATGAACGTTTCAGTCCAACGATCGTCATCTTCTTGGCCATCAAGCTTTGCAAACGGAGGAAGCCCAAGCTCCCACGAGGTCCTTACCCTTTGCCATTCAGAGGCAATTTACACCAAATCAAACCGAACACGGCTGCGGCTTAGTGCTTCACCGAGTGGTCGCAACTTTTATGGCCCTGTCATGTCGGTTTGGCTCGGTTCCAACCTAAGCATTGTTATGTGTCTAGTCCTGAATTGGCCAAGGAAGTCCTCAAAGGTCACCAGGTACCGGCCAACAGGCACAGGATGGAGTCTACAGTCAAGATCACTCGAGATGGCATGGAGCTTGTACGGGCCGATTATGGGCCACACTTTGTGAAGCTCAGAAAAATCTGTGTCCTTGAGCTGTTCACTGCAAGAAGAATCGAAGCTTTAAGGCCCATTAGAGAAGATTCAAGTTAGGATCATGGTGGAGTCAACTTTCCAAGAATGCACTAATATTGAAGATCACGGGAGGAGGTTGGTCGTTAGGGAGTACTTGAGCGCGGTTGCATTTAAGTGCATCTCGCGGCTCCTGTTTGGGAAGAGATTCATGACGACGGGGGGCAAGGTGGCCGAGCAAGGGTCGGAATTCAAGGAAATAGTTGCAGAAGGGAACTAGTGAGGGGCGTCGCTTTCCCTGTTTGTCTAGGAGCATGTCCTTTGGCTCAGTTGTGTTTCTTGGCCGAATCCAGAGGAGGAGACATAGGCACTCAGATTGCACCCTCCAACTCCATTGATGCTTCCGCACAAGGCCAGTGCCAATACCAGATTGGTCACCACGACAGTCCAAAAAGCACCATTTTATTCATATGGGTGCAAATACAGTCGTGCATAACTGATTAAATGGTTCCTGAATAGAAAAAAAAAATTGAGGAGCAACTGATTGCGCATTGTTTAACATAGGATGAGTTGGTATCGTGTGGCAAATTCTTCATTGAAATTTTTAACACAATCCATCCTCTGTCGGTAGGAGGATCATGAGGCCATTATCCAATATGACGAACGAATTTGGGACTTTCATTCATGGTTACAATTTAAATTTTTTGAGTGCAAGGAGTCTAATAAACAACAGGAAGGACTAATATTCAACAGTTTTGTCTTTTGGAAGAAGTATGGTGGAATCTCCATCCATTTATTACTCGCGCTAATCTTTCTGAAGGCTGATTAGGTTCTTCCAGTGGAGCATATTTCTTTTTATATGACACCATTAGATTTGTAGTCGATAACAGTATAAAGGAACTTCAGTTTTCAATGCTGGTTAGGCTTCAAGACATATCTGGTGCGAGGTTGAGTTCGGCCTGACTCCGTCTTTTCATTTTGTGTTGCTGTTGAATCGTGCTAGTATTTGTATTTTGGGATGTAAAAATATGTGGATTTTCTTGGCAATTGCAACAGCAATGGGACAAGGTATAGGAATTTTTATTGAATAGCTGGGGTAATATAAGAGGTAACGCGTATGGAACTTTGGTGTTGCTAGTTGGTTTCTTGTGTACATGAGAATTGAGCACTACAAGCCTATTTACAGGCCTCGTTAACCTACATGCTTCACAAATTATCTCTGCATGTTCAGAGATATTTTGTAGATAATTGTAGTTTACAGAATAATCTAGGAGATCCAGAGCATGGGTTAATAATTTAACGAATCATACCCTTTGGAGAATTGTAATTTTGTAGGATTTTACATCACTTGATAATTGCAATTACATCAGTAGAAGCTTTTCTAAGTCTTCATACTGCAAGGAACAGATGAGCAAAGGGAATTAGCAGAGTGCGTTGAAGTGCCAAGGCTAACTTCCTTTTGAATTCTTAAATAAATCATACCTCTGATGCTTCTAAGAAGGCCACCACATCTTGTTTTGGTTGAAGAGCTAAATTCTTGAGCATTATCCTCACAATGTTTATGTGGGTGTCGACATGTCTCCAAATTTCCTTTATCTTGTTACTCAAAGTCAGAAGATAGTATACTAAAACATATCCCAATTTCTAAAGATGCATAGTACCTACTCTTTACTTGTTAATCGCCATTCACTGGCCACAATGGATGAGCTCTGTACTTCTTTCGCACCGCATATCTTGGATTATGGATTGGAGATGTTGATTGTGGATACACAAGGTGAAGATAAAAATCGTTTCTTTATTGGATGATTTCTGAGTTAAACTTGAGAGATGAAACAGTAAGAACTGGAAATGACAGGGGAGGACTAACAAAGTGGAGCAAAAGCGCATCTTGATCACAACCTTTATTTAGTTTAGACCACTTGCAAATCTTGAACGATAGTACGCAAGAACTACTTGATTAAAATTATCCTTGCTGCTAAGTATCAATGGCATAATGAGTAATATGGATAACATCTTCCGGTCTAGAAGGCGGATGAGTCTTGTTCCTCATCCTCAGCTGCTGGTAGTCCTTGTAGAGGAACCCTCTGTACTTGGGTGACTCCCCGATCTCTGTAGTGAACTGTGGCAGCGGCTCCACCCATTTCTCCCCATGCAAATTATAGAAGAAGGCGAATGAGTAACGGCTTCTTCCTTCCGATCTCACGACTCTGTGAGTGGCACTCTTGAACCTTTTGTTGCTCAACACCTTTTCCACGAGGTAGCATCGACATGCAACACAAAGATATAGCATCTATTGAATGATATGATGAAACGATGGAGCAAAGAACAAAAGATGCAGCACAAGATCTAGTAATAGATGAGCAGTACGTTGATCGCATGCCGAAACAGGGGAAAAGAGTCGGAATCTTTTCGCTAACCTGAATGACATCAGCCAAGTTGACCACAATTTTGCCTTCCGCAGGAACAACGGGAATCCACTCCCCGTCTTTGCGAACTTCGAGGCCTCCAACTTCATCCTGGAACACAAAGGTGATGCAGTTCCCGTCTTCATGCTCCGTAATCCCGTTCGTCTCTCTTTCTGTTGCAGGGAAATAGCGTAACGCCGCCATGAAATCCCAGCTCCGGTCATGATTATACTCTTTTAGGAAATTCGGAGGGAGCCCCAAGCAGTCATTTATGACGCTTTCCAAAAGAGAACCAACTCTAACCAAGTGTGAGAAGACTCCTTCAATCACACTCCTGTCAAAGCGTAAAAGGACATCTCTTTTAGGAATTATCAGCATTTGACATACGATTCGAGCAAATGAAAGGGAAAAAGAACAAGGGCAGGCTCACAGTGATCTGAGCATTACCTGAGTTCAGGTGGATTTTCTGGGTAGACATTGAAGCTTGACTCAGGTGGGAACACCAGCAAGTACTCATTCTTGTCCGGCGAGTGATCGGGTTGCTTGTTGTAGCCTGCAGGAAGCGGACCGCCTGATCCAGGACTCGACTTGAGCTTCTCTTCATGTGGGTATTGAAAGAATGTCTTGGAGAGTTGGAGGGCTTTATTCATCAGATCAGTAGGCATGCCATGGTTCATTATTTGGAAGAAGCCATACTCAGAGCAAGCCTTAGCTATGGTCTCTATTGCCTCCTTCTTCCCATGCTCATCACCTTCTAAGTTGAAGAAAGGAGAGAGATCGACTGTGGGGATGCTTGAGTAGCCCATTTCAAGTTCGTCTCTCAGTCTCTGCTTCTTCTTGCTTGAGTGCTTGTCCCAACCACCGTTTTATAGAAGTCTACACATATTTGCATTTTGACTCGTTAATGGCTGTCCTCAAGTTTTGAAATGTCACACTTGATTTAAATTAACCCAGTATTATCGCATCTTGATCGATATATTAATAGAAACAAATGGATATCTCCAGAAAAGATTTTCAGTTCAAATGTGAACTTCACGAAAACTAAATGTCAACAAATTTCTTCTGATGTCACAACTAGGATGCGTAGCACAATAGCAGCCAAGAGGTCAAGGTCTTGCATCAGTCCAAACCATCATACGCATATTTAACTCACTGATTACCTCAAAAGAGACAAAGTAATTAGCATCTAATACGTCTTGAATACATAATCTTGCATTGGGGGTCAACAACTGTCGCGACCTAAAAAAAAATCGGTTGTACGATCTTAGGCTAATGGATTACTAGATCGATTAAATTAACTAACCTAGCTCGAGTTCTCCCAAACTCTACCAAATCGCAACTTAAGTCCAATTGTGAGCATGCAAATATTTTCAATGGGAGTCGCCACTAATCGGTAGGTTGATTAGAAACCTAAATAAAATAGCGGGAGTACTATTTTATTTCTGCGAACCAGAAATTATGAATTCGGGGACTTGGTTAAGCTAGATTCCCTAACGCCCTCTCGGTACCAATTTCAGGAAAAATACCCAATTTGACAATTTTGATAAATCTTGACTTAGAGTTCAAAGGTGCAGAAATTTTTTATTTTCACTTATTTAAATGAAAGCTAACCTATATGTAATGACGTGCAAAAATTGACATGCGATTAATGCAACCTAACATGCAAACTATATGTCATGCGACGATGTGACCTATTTCTAATGACGGGCATATTATTATTATTTTTTTATTTTTTTAATGAAATTCGGAATTAAAAATGCTAATTATCTAAACATGCAATTTTAAACTAAATAAATTAACCTATTCTAGAGTAATATTTTTGGTATTTTTTTTTATCGAAATTCGAAATTAAAATCAAGTAAAAAAAAACCGCTAAATCTTTCGAATTAAGTTTCAATCTGAAGCCTGACAAATCGATCCTAAAATTCGAAATACCCGCTATGGAAATAATTCTATCTAAAACCTGATAGATAGATTTATTTCCACGTGTGCGGTTGTGGATTAGGAAATTTTCCTAACCGATCACATCTTAAAAAGATTTTGCTATCTTGAAAATCTCGGATATATTCAGAAAATTTTGAGATTTTCAAATTCTATCAAAATTCGGTTTTCACAAAGGACTCAACTGCAAATCGAATTTTAACCCGAGAAGACCTCATATGAAATTTTTAGCAAATTGATCCTCTAAAAATTGCTATTAGGCCCTCAAAATTTCCTGTCAACATAATTAGACTCCCAAGGAACAACTTTGTAGTTTTGAGTTTTCATATAGGAGGAATCTAACTTTATCAAATTCGGAGAAACATCTTTTGGATTCCAAAGGGACGAAAATCAGATCTGTGTTCAGATCTGATTAGACAATAAAAATTCATTTTGAAAATCCAAATGAATTCCGATTTTGATGAAATTAGTATCACTGGAATTATATCGATCTCAGTGTGAACTTTTGTGAAGAAACCTTTTTTATATTTTGAACACATGAATTTATAAAAATCGAAGAACATATGAAGGTCAGTCTGAAACTAGTCTGTCACCAGATCAATGCATAAATGGCGTTGCAAATCGTTCAATCCTAACATGCTTGGAATTTTATGAAAATTTTATGATGAACAGATTAAGATGTGTTCTACGACTTTCATGAAGAAAGTTTTTTCAAACAACGATCATAGAAAATCAGAAAAATCATAGAACAGCACAACGTCCATCAGGAAATCATCAGAACAGACTTGAACATCACATTCAAGATTCTGATCCTAACTTCCGAAAGAGTTTTGACCTAGCAAACTAAGTCTGATTGAGGCATTCAATATATCAAATCGAAGCTTGAGACGTGATTTACGACTCTCTAGTTTATCACTTCGCAAAATTTCGACATTAACGAGCTGAAATTAGCATCTCAAACATGCATGTTTCTCTGTACACGAATTTACAGAATAACGTTCAAGTGTACTTACCTTGTTCAGTAGCGTTGCTGCGCTCAAACGAGCTATTTTGGCCACCGATAAACTCCGGAATGGCGCCAAATATAGCTCCTGATATCTGATTTGACAAATTTGAACGTCGGGCTCCGTAGGAGTATTGCTGAACGGCAACAAGAAGAACCTGTACTGGATCAACGAAACACTGGCGATCTCGTGTGCTGTAGGAACGTCGCCTGATTGATGAAACGGTGGAACCGATATGGTGTGGGCC
The DNA here is from genome assembly GCA_031216235.1 of Syzygium jambos. Classification (NCBI taxonomy): domain Eukaryota; kingdom Viridiplantae; phylum Streptophyta; class Magnoliopsida; order Myrtales; family Myrtaceae; genus Syzygium; species Syzygium jambos. The sequence continues at coordinate 2,511,604 of CM062221.1, forward strand.
GCGAGGGGTAGCAAGTGGAGCAACAGACCAGCGACTTCGTTGGCAAAGACGTCAACAAAGTTAGATGCGGGGCTGCTGCTTCGTGATTCAGCAAGGCTCGTCACGGCGAGGGCAACAGGCGGGGACTTGAAGCAGCAACGACGGGCGGCAGCAGGGTCGTTGTCGCGGAGGGTGAAACTCGACGGGATGTGCTCGCTCTCTTCGCTCACCGATGACTCTCTTTCTGGCCGTGTATCAAATTGTGTGCCCCCCTCAAAATTTTGATCTCTCTCCCCGAACGTGTGTTCTCTCCTCTCTGCTTCTTTTTTGACCCCCTTTTTCTTTTGTGGCTGTGCGTGTGTATCCCCCTCCCTCCAAAGACATAAACATATATTTATAGTGTAAACCTAGGTCAATTAGCCGGGTTTTCTAGTCCTAATGGGCTTAGGTTTACGCTTTAATTTAATTCTAAGTGGGCTGAATTAATTTGGGCTTTTCTTTAATTAAGCATAATGGGCTAATTTAAGCTCAAATTAAGACAACCAAGCCCTTTTGCGTGTGATTTTCGGCCCATGCTTTCCGAGTGAGCCGAGTCTCGTTCGATGCCCGAGCTCGATTTACATGATAAATTTTAAGCTCACTTACCACCACCGATCCGATGCGAAATGCAGTTAATCTATATGAACCTAAACTTTATGCTATGCGATTCGTAATATTTTTGTTCAGGGATTAAAATTTAATCCATAATTTTCTATGCAATTAACCACTAAATGATGCGCCGAAATTTAGGTGTCAACAACAACTTCGCGCTAGAAGCCGACAGACTCTGCACAATGCCAAGTTGAAATGTGGAACAATATGCCAGAAGTAGCCGACAAAATCAATTGGACTGTGCTTTGCTTGACCGTGTTGGATTCATCCTGATAACAAGAAAATCCCACGATGGCAGCGAGAGAAATTTTGGCGTAGTCCCATTAGCTGTTTCCTTTCAATCATCCTCATCTTTCACCATTCTGATCATCATCATGCAGTTATGGGCTCATTTTCTTCTGTCCACGACAATCAAGAAACAAGCATCGATCATGAGTAACAACACAAAGTGGGTCGATGAAAGTGAAGTTCATTCTGAGTTGCGACTTGACCACAGCAGTTCAATTCTCGCCTGACCCTCAGGGCAAAATATGTCGTACGAACCGCTAAGTAAAACAGATGAGGAGAAAAGGCAACAAATTCTTGAGGTATCCGCAAGTAAGCTAGCTGTTTTGTACTCCTACTTATGTATGTACAGGAGCACAAGAGCGTCGTTTTGCTGCCAGGCATAAACATTATCATCTAACTCCAAAAAGCACTCCACAAGTAATTGTCAATGGTTGCCATCGTGTTTTACTTGCTGTTTCACAAATACATACATCCACACTGCGTGCAGACATCAGAAGGCAAATGTCAAAACGTCTAGTACTTTTTGACAGTATATGAATATTGTACCCTTCAAAAGAAAATGCTAGACTTGTATCCAACAACAAATCATCCATGCATCAGAATTTTTTCAGAGAGTGAGATATTGAACCAAATATTCTGAACATATAATGTTTGGCTGTCAGAACATCTTTACATTCATCTCAGATTTTCTCGCTCCTCACTAGTATAGTAAAATATAGTTGCCGTCATAACATCATCAACCACGATGATAGTTCAGGGAGTTAAATAGTGCTAGCCTATCAAACAAGAAAAGGTCGGAAAACCAAAGAGTCGAAAGAGAACCACAAAGTCTCAACTAACAATACCAGCAGACTCTTGTGCATAACAGATATTGAGGCACGATAGAGTGCCCTAACATAAAAGAGAATGCATGTATCATTCTCCTTCCCTATCAAATTCAGCATAATCTTTAGATCCCTCTATACACATCTGGACACTAGTATTCAAGAAGTTCAGGCCCTGAGAAGAGTTCACTGGCCATCTTCCTCATCGCTGTCTTCTTCTTCATCATTGTCGTCATCATCTTCCTCATCATCTTCTGAGCCATCATCATCTTTTCCCTGTGAGCAATGAGAAGTCAGGATGTACGAGAAACTATATGACGAAGTCCAAAATTACCAGACTAGTTGCACTGTTTGAATCTCCCAGTTTGGTCAATTCTAAACTCGAAAAATCCAACTTTGTTTGCATGGCAGGACCGAAGAGAACAAAATGATAAAAAAACCTCACTATTTGTTACCATATAATATCACTCATCAACAAAGAAAAGAATACGGAACAAACATAATGCACTTATCCTGTAAAATAACCTGTATGCTCCTCAAAAAGATTAACCAGAGCAAGTGTGCCAGGAGCAATTTTGCATTTGCATAGACAGATGAAATAAGAAACGTATCTGAAACAAGTCTACTACATTAACAAGCTTTTAGAGACCATGAGTGAATTCTGCAGCGGCAGATCATAACGGTATCAGGGGCCACAAAGGATCGCCCTAGAAGGAAAGTCCTGATTTTCTGGGCAGGCAAAAAATTTCTCTCTGGGAAATGTTTCTGGAAATGTTCCGGTGGAGATCACCTTAAATTTCGAAGTATAAAGCAAGAAAAAGCTTCATTATGACTTCTTAAACACAGGCAATTCGAGGAAAATTTCAAATTACAAAACTCTCTTCATCAATCTGACAGTTTAGTAGAGTTTTCTTCTAAATAAATGCTCTTGTATGTAATTTTCGAGTTATAAAGAGCAATCAGGTGAAAGTATGCACGCATGAGCCTTGACATTTGATAATTGACACCCAATTCGACATAACAAAAACAGCCTTAGATTGCGCACAAGATAATAACAGAAAACAGCCACAGAGCTCTAAAAACAAGATGGAGTAAAAAAAACTAATGCAACAAATTGATGTCATTAAAATGCAATAAGCGCCCAAACCATCAAGATTAGTATTAACTGTCCGACAGATCCTAAGGATCAGTTATTTGCTTGTGAAGGTAATGCACAAGAGAGATATAGACAGGGCAATGCAACAATTCCAACATTCAAGAAGCCGCGAAGGACAAAGAAGAGCAGAATATGACAAGATCAAAGGATGATTCAGTCGACACCCAACGATTTCTAATCCATCTAATTGCAGACATTGGAAATCACAATGGCAAAGCGTGAACTGCCATAAAAGCAATTTAAGACCTAAAAACAAAGTAAAAACTAAGGAAGCAAGGGAATTTTGCTTGAGTCCCAACATGTGTACATGTCTTGCTCTCCTAGCAGAGACCAACTGTACAAGTCACACATTTGATGTTAGAGGGAAAACCATTTACCTCTTCATCATCTTCATCAGCCTCCTGAGCCAAGATGATCATCAACACATCAGTATAATTATGAAACCTTCACAGCACAACTAATAAGAGGTAGCAAAAAGTTTAAGGGGTTACATTGTTGAAATAAGTAAGAGGATTCGCCCATAAATCCTCCTTAATAATGTCCGCAATCTGCAGTAGTCGAGAATGTATTAATTTCAGCAGCATCAACTCTCATCAGCAAATTAAGGAAAAAAACCAACCTCATCATGGATTTCATCGATAACATCTTTATGCTGAGCATCACTGAACCAATGGAAGAAGCTGATCCCATAATAAATAAGTGGGTGGTGAGTCACAATGCATGAATAGAAAGTCCAACAAATATAGAAACAGCCTATACAGATTCTGAGTTAATTAGTCATTTTGGATGAACCTACTTTAGATATAAGGTATTGGAAAAAGAAGAAAAGACAGTGATAAACAATTTTTAAGTGTCACATCAGAACAGTTTGAGAAATCCCACATCCTCAGCCTGTTTGAAGCAAAAGAACTATTACAAGAAAATGCACTGGAAGATGATTTGAACTTAGTGCTTCTTGATATCAATTCAGAACAGTGCCTTCATTTGGTGAAGGATTTTGGATCACAAAATTTCAAAATGCAAGCTGCTGAAGGACATGGACTAGAATTAACCCACAAAGATGGGCGCGAAACCAATAAGGTGCCTTTGTGATGGATTAACCTATAGTTTGAATGATGAATCCTTTAAAAGTCAATGTGAAACTGTAGCCTTTGATAAAAACTAAAAATAGATCCCAAAAAAAAAACAAAAGAAAGCAAAGAAAAATTGACGTTCTATAAATGCACAATACTGTCTTATGAAAAAACGGCCATAATCTTGCAGGAAAATACTTTTGACCATTAAATCAGATCTAAAGGGAGATCAATTTTACTGTGTTATGGAGCCACTAGGTTGAGAAAGATACTGACCTTTCATCTGACAAAGGTCTTTTGTTCCCTTTCTTCTCACGGGCAACTCCATTTGGCAACCCCTTCACATTAACAAAGAGGTGGCCATATACCATTAAGATAGTACGCTCAGCAATAAACCTAGACCTACAAAAACATATAACCTTACCATGCCCTCTTTCCACTTAATTGACGTGGCAGCTATTTTAGTTCCTTCATCAAGGAAAGTGTAAGTCTTTGTAAGCTTTGAATCTTCAAAGAAAGGATTTGGCCGGAAGTTCTAAACAAAAGTGAAGCAATAAGTACAGAATCCGCAAATTCATTATCTAAACAAAAAAGTTACACTGCATTACATCAGTATAGATGAATGTATCTGCATGAGGAAAAGGGTAACGAAGTTTAAATATCTCTTACAAGCCAATAAAGGTGAAGAAAAGAAACAAACTCACAAAGGTGATGGAATATCCTGATTTAACATCCTTCGAATCCTCCACATCCAGGGAGTCGAGGTACTTAAATATCTATCAGAGAAAAAGAAAACATCACTCAAACTATGCAAAGCAGATTAAATTATCAAGCAAATAGCAAGTAGAAGTTATTGAATATAAACATCATGGTTGAATGGGTGGTCAACTTTGCTAGCACTTGAAAGAGTTAGTGAGGTCGACCACGAAAACAGAAATGAGCTCACTGATAGTTTTCTCCAGCTGATGTAAGAATAGAAGACAAACCTTTTGATCCTCATCCGTCAAAAGTTCACCAAGCATAGGATGACTAAGGAACTGTACAAATGAACAAAAAGCTCGATTAGAAGAACAAACACTATTGAATTGTAGCAGCCAAAGTCAGTCCATTCAAAGACTAAAGAGAAGAGAGTCAAATTACTGACAGCAGTTAGCCAGAAATCAGGGATCGACTGGATGATCTCATTGCGCTTATCATATACTGGCTTGCGTATCTCGTTATACTTCTGGTCTATCTCCAAAACTTTGTCACTGGCCTCCTCATTGATCTATCAACACACAACGCAAAACCAGACAGATTAATTAACATGATAATACGCGATACACCATCACAGTTTACCTAACAAATTCCAGCGCTGCAATGACAATGTAGATGCACAGAAGGGTCACTACAATGTCCTTCATTACAAATGACTGCATTATGGCAATTACAATCTGCAGTCAAAGTTTGTAAAAGCTGGATTTTCCTCATTACCATTGCAGCGAGCTTCTATCAAGAGGGCAGAAAAATGCTAAATTGCTTCCATGATTTTCAAGAAACCTAAAGAGCCAGCCACTCCTGACCCCAATCAAGGATACAAAATCAAACTAAGATAGGGAAACCAAAAGAAAAACAACCCTTTACACCGAGACATCATCCAAAAAGAAAAGAAAAGGAAAGGAATTCAGGAACTCAACCCACCAACCGGGCCAAAAGAACTGGGGTAATTCCCAAACTTCATCCTGACTGTCAGCAATCCACACGCAGTCAAAACGGGGAAAACAAAAGAGAAAAATGCGCGGGGAGCTTTACATGCTAGGTGGTGAAATGGGTACCCAACAAAAGGCATGAACATGTACCTTTTCAAGCTCATCCTGGATTTCTTGGAGCTTCTCAATGGAGAGAACGAGCTCCCCATCGATTTGCTCCGAATTCTCGTCGTCCCCTTTCACCCTCTTTCCCTTGTCCCCGACCATGGCTCGCGGCTCACCCCTCCCTCCCTCTCTTTCTCTCTCTCTCTCTCCCTCTATGTGGCGTGCCTCTGCTTGTGAGGTAGTCAACTAAAACCCTACACACCCAGAGGGGGAAAGAGAGAACAAAAGACTCTAGGGTTTTGGGGGGTTTATTAATAGTGTCGGTTGTTTCGTCAACCAAAGAAAGAAACGGTGCGCAGTTGCTGAGTTAACTCGGTCGAAGCAACAAAGGCAGAATCTTGAAAGTCGAACCCAAGACCACCCAGAATAGGAATGTCTTGTGAGTCGTGTGAGTTCTTGAAACCTCGTACGGCACGGATCTCTGAACCTTCACGGGACGGCTCGGTCGTGGCCGTGGTCGTGGGGGCTTGCTGGATCCCGAAAGTTCACGATTTTCGATTGTTGTATTAAACACTTCTAAAAATCAGACCTTCCAAAAATTTACACAACATTTTTTTTTTGGTCGAAAAAATTTACACAACATTTAGTTATTGTCAAAAATAGTGTCATTATAAGCTCAAGAAAAATAAAGAACTCAACACATATCAACAAATATAACAATCTGGCGGTATTCATAATTATGCCCTTATGTTAAATTGTATCCACATCATTTTAAACGTGGCGTAAATTCATTAATATATTGTGTCCTTCAAGTGAGCTAAAAAAATGGATAAACGACCCACATAGTTCATAGTAACATTACAAAAAATCAAAAGAATGCATGAGAAGGTCATTTGTGTAGTATGCATTTACAAATTCGTTTGTCTATCCTTTTTCCTTTGAAAATCGATCGTTTGTTTTCTTGGGCTACATTTCGTAGCACCCGAGGTGAAGTAAATGCAAGAAAAAGACCCAGAAATCCTAAATTTTCCCTCATATTTCATCTTGCGAAGAATTTAATGTTTACATAGTTTTTCACTCGTATTTTCATCAACCCCATTTCCCCACCATAGCCTTAATATAAGTGGAGAAATGGACATCATCAGGGGAAGGAAATTCTAGGGCTGATGAGAGCAGAATGGGCCAGGGACATGGACCTGGCTCAAATGAAAAATCACCTGTAATAAGCACTTTGGATCGTGTTGTATTATCCTGATGGATGGGCCCTACATGTTTTGTTTCGCTTTTGCTTGACAATTTGGCTCTTGTTTCTATTATTCTTAGAATCACTTGGGGGTTCCATGGGACAGGAAGGGAATTGAAGGGAAACAATGTAATAAAAAAAAACAACTGACAGACTCCTCATTTGGATTTGCAGGATAAGAGACTGTTAAAGGAGTGTTTTGTTAATCCATGCATGGAACCTATTTACTGTTTACTACATATGTACTTATTTTACGATGATAATCGAGTTCGCGTCGATTTGCTGTAAAGAAGAAAATCGATTTATGGAAAACTCAAAAAGTTTGATGGGGTGGTTATCTGGGCCGCCGGGAGTGTTGATGCCCCTAAAGAAACTTCTTTTTTGGGACCAAAGGGTCATCATCACTCCCCCTTCACCTTTTAATCTAGATAGAGGACAAGTTACTATTTTAAGACATCAAAGTCCAAATCTTGTGAACATTAGAGAGGGACAAGACGTATTGACCCGGCTTGCATTAGACATGTTGTTGCATCTTTTGCCTGCATTATTAACGGTCACTATTGCAACTACAGACTAGAAAGTGGCTTTTTAGGATATCAAATCTAAATACAAAGATTTTAATCACCTTCGAAATTAAATTCGTTGTTATCCTGCAGTACTATTTTATTATGAGTTGTCTGAACTCTCTAGATCAAGCTCAACACGCATGTCATCAAGCCGAATGCGAGATATTCAATTTGGCCACAAAAAAATTACGGGGATCTTCCATTTCAATCTCTATTTCTTTCTCTGGGGATCGCCTGCTGTGCATCACACAACCTTCAATCCTCCAGTAGCCCATGGCAACCATATGTGTTTCTAGGTGGTCCATGAGAACCGTTACTGCGCAAACTAATTTGATGCTGAAACTCACCTCTATTTATATTATAAGGGTCCCCTTCAAGACATTCCGTTTGGCAAAAGCCAATATGTGGCCTGATTTCTCAAGAAAATACCTAGAGAATTTCTGTCTGAAATTAAATTCTTCAATAAATGTCCGTCCCTCTCTAGACAGCATGCTTTTCATGTGGGGACCGAGGCTTGATTTGTTTAAGATTACAGTCCCAAGGATATATAACATTTTCTTTTTTCTTTTCCAGTACTGTTATTTTGGTTCTCCACCCCATTGAAGATTTCAAAAGTGACAGCCAACTCCCCATCTTTTCTGCATTTAAGTTTCTTTGCTTGTCTATGTGGTTCACTATTTTTTGTTGGTCACATCATGCCCTTGGATGCTTAAGATCTCACATTAATTGGGTTCCTTTCAAAGGTTGAAAGAATTGTGAAAAGGAGTTTTTGCGGGGCAAACATGCTTTCAACTTGAACAGCTATTACATTTTGTGGTTCAAAACGAACGATCCTAATTTAAAAGTACTTGATTTTTGTTGCTATCAATGGTGTGTCGACAGAGTTAATCTAGCCAATTTTTTAAGGTTTGTAGAACTTCTCATTTCTATATCGAGTTGCAATTTCGCCTTATTTTGCTGTATTAACACTAAAAAGAAGAGAAGGATATCTGTTGTTTTATGTTCTAACAAAAATTAGGCCAATGTGAGATTAAGAATGTCTGCAAGATTCCAAACCTTAGGTACTGAGTGGGGAAAAACGAATATGAAAAGGATCATGAATGGGTTCCACATTTAGCTGTTGGGTTGGCCACTAAAATGCACAAGCAAAACAACTTGTGTTAATTGACATATCAGCATTCGCTTTTATGATGAGCTGGGTTTAAAACTGTCATTGCAGATGACATTCGTTGACAAATCATATCTCTGTAAGTAGCATCCTCCATTAAAGGCATCTTACCAAGCAAAGAAACTCCTCTCATCATGTAGCGCAGAGGAAGCGATGCCTTGTCTTGCATTTTAAGAGAAACACGGAGATTGCCCGGAAGACCGAGTACACCAGGACATAAGCAGTCTGACTGATTGAACCTTAAACAATTTTCTATCGCACTTTGCATACTGTCTTTATAACAGCGGAGACATTGAATCATCTATAAGGTCAAGAAGAAAGCAGAAACACGGTGAGGTGCTAAAAGAGTACTGGTTTCTGTTGGATTATGACAGGCAAATTACCATTGACTTTTGCAATTTGAACTCGTGGTAAATTTAAGTTGCATTCTCTCACAAAGTTCAAGAACTTGATCTTTTGTGTGTCCATGATGGGAACAATCTCCAAAAGATCAGGATAATGACTCTGTTCCAATGCCAAATCTTCATGTAGTGAGCTCAGGCCGTTTCGCTATGCTAAAGAAGCTTCGTCGCATCCAAGCTTGGTATCTGAACTTAACAGTCGCATGCTGCTTAAGAAAAAGGTGAGAAAAGTGCTAATAACAGGAGGAGTGCATCATCATCATCATCTTTCAGCCTACACTGCTAAAAATTTCTTGTCAAAAGCTTTAGTATATTAGCGAACCATTGACAGGCTTTGCATAGAGATCGGGTTTTCTCGAGTTGTACATTCTTGAAGCATCGACTTCACATGTTCAACTTTAGTTACAGACAGAAAAGGACAACCCATTCGCATTCTCATGAGAAAGACGAGTCTGGCCTATCAAACTTAAAGTGGCTTTTAGTTTAAAGTAGAGAACAAGGCCCCATCATAGGAAACACCTCCATTCCTAAAGCAGGACAAGAATGAACAGAACTTACAAATTTAACAGACAAGGGTGGTCAAGCAATCCAGGTCCTCTAGAAACACTCTCAGAAAATTGCCTAGAAAGCTCCAACTAAATCAAAATCCTGATTTTTACAGGCTAATTCAGCTGCTCTGTTCTGAAATGACATAAGGGCACCAGACATGGACCCTGTTTTTTCAAGGATAAGTATTACATAATCCCTCAAAGAACAAACACAATCGTATTCTCAGGATAATCACTCCTCATTGTTATTGACATCAAATGCTAGGAAAAGTTTACATGGAAAAAGAAAAGAGCAACGAAAAGAAAAACTCATGCTTCTCAGTTCTCTCCTCACCTCTCTTACGAGAAATCAAGGTCTTTCACCTTAGCCTCAGCTTGCAATTTTCCTTATTGTCATGGAGGCATCCAACCTCGGGTGGGGCCGCGGGATCTTTGGTTTGTCGTTAGCCTTGTGTGCAGTCTCAGCAATTTTCACTGCTTTGTGACTCTTGCACCCCAATAATCCACCTCCGCTAAATGGGGGTTTCGGACCCTGCTTTTCTGTTGATGATTTCTCTTGGCTTAGTTTAGCATTAGCAGTTTTGACTAGACTAGCATCCTGGAAACCAGATGAAAGCGAAACTTCCTTCCCATCATAATCGGAGACCACCGAAAAATCGGCTGCGCTGGCCGTCACAACACTCCACTCGATGCTGGCTTCACTTGGCTCGTACAAAGTGGTGGGAGTCATGCACCCAGAGAAGCCATCGGATATTTGCCTAGTGAATAATGGAGGCACGCTACTTGTGCCAGATAGGTTTTCTATCTCAAATAGATCAGAACTTGCCTCGCTCTCCATGTCATCGTTTACTTCGCTGCGTTTGGATGAAGTCGGAAAGCTTTGGGCTTTTGGAATGGCATCCCATGTGAGAATTGATAGTTTCCTTTCCAGGTTCATCACCACCGCATCGCCTTTCTTCTTTGCGCGGGAGCCGAATACCTCGAGAGAGATTCGGGGCTCTTCTTCTACTTTGGTTCTGATCTCTCTCATTTGTCTTTCGACAGCCAGTTTCTGCAACCCATCATGAAGCACTGGGAAAGCGAAGTGCTCCTCTCTTTTTGGACCCATTCTGGCCTTTTCGAAACTCGAGCAGCTCAACTCATTTTTATCCTGAGATGTAGGTTGAGATTGAGACTGCTTATTTCTGATGGATAAGTTCTCGTTTTCTGTACTCTCTTTTCTGATAGTCTCTCGTCGGATTCCTCTGCCCAGAATGTTTTTGCTGACGTATATGGACTTCCTATCTGAACAAGACTTGTTGCAGCTAAGTCCTGCAAAAAAGCTTCTCCCGTTGGAGATGTTCTGCTTCCCCTGATATGGAATCCTCTGAAAGCTTCTTAAGAAAGAAGTATGGCTGTTCCAACTCGTCTCAGAGCTCAAACTCGGTGTTCCAGACTTGGTCTTCAAGCTACTAGGATAAGGATCAAGATGACTTTCTTTCTTATACCCGAATTTCTTTGCGTAATCATCCGCTAGTGTTGGAGCAGAGTCTTCATCTATGTCCATGTTGAAGTACTTTTCGGCACCAAAGATGCCGATTTCACCCTCTCTAGCCGTGACTTTCCCTAAGCCTTTCGGAATGTGATCCTCCTCACTCAAAGGGATGGGAGGAGAAGAGAACCGAGCAGACTCGCCAAGCTTCTGCACGAAGCTCTCTTGTGCCGAATTCAGATAAACTGAAAAAGAAGCTGTTCGAAGATCAGTGTAGTTATTTTCACCCTCCATGGATCTATCTGAGAACCCAACAAGGAGCAGCAGAAGGAATTTGGGTTTGCTGCTTTAACTAACTTTGAGAGAGCAAGATCAATAGCTAAAGCTCTGCACAGAGAGAGAGAGAGAGAGAGAGAGAGAGAGAGAGAGAGAGAGAGAGAGAGGAATTTTAGAAGGCAGATCGTATTGGGAGGTTTTTTTTGTGCATGGACAGGTTGAAAATGTGCCTTAAGCAATGGGGAACTGATACATTAGAGGGTTGCTATGCTTGGCATTTCATGGTTCTTTATCGGTAGCAACCAGTCTCGATGACTAGATCTTTGGTGGGGTCACATTGAAATTGGATCGTGGCCTAGTTTGCTTGGAGAGTGACAGGCAAGTGTCCTTTTTATCCTTTTTCATCTGAATCTCACTGTGCTTAAATGCCAAAACCATGTTTTGTTTAATCTTACTTACATCAAAGGACATGGGTCATCTTGATCCCACCAAAGTATCATCTTGTTCTCCACAATGGTATCTGTTCTGTTAAGTAAAACTTAATTGCAAACTTGGCCAACGATTCAATCTTAGCTCAGATGTTTAGATAAGAGATTGCATCATCTTCATTCAGTAAATTACAACAGCTCCTAGCGCGGACACAACACCATGGAATCGTTAAATTTCTTCCACGAGCAATTAATTTAGTTCAAAATATTCTGCCTTTAATGTGGACAAAAACAGGTGCAAAGAATGTACTTTTCAATACATTTTTCGACCAGATTCCACAGTGACTTGAAAACTACATAATACGAATGTGAAATGGAGACTTTTAGGAAGATGTTTATTATGTCTATCTCCATCGTAACTCGTTGTCAAATTGAAAGTGGCCTTGGGAAAAATTACCAAGAAAGTCCTAAATCTATCTTACGTATGTCCATTTAGGGCCTGTTTAGTAACTTGTAAAATAGTAAAAATTTCTATTTTTTTGTTCCCAGAATCAGTTTGGAAGTAAAAATCCGTTTGTTAAATTTTTTGTGCCGAGGCATAAAAAATTTAACAAATGGATTTCTGCTCACAATTTTGCAAAAAATTATTCCCAGAATCAATTTTTGAACAGAATCAAGAAGCAAAAAAAAAGTAGTTTCTTGATTTTGAAACAATTTTTCCATTTCTGATTCTTGTTTAATTTTTTTCTTTTTTTTGGTTTGTTGTTGTTCTTTGGCCTGCTGCCCACCACCAACTGGCCACCGGCCACCGTCAACCAGCCGCGGGCCAAGGCCAGCGAGGCCTCGCCCAGCCAAGGCAAGGTCGACCTCGCTGTCACTACCCAGGTCCATCTCCACAGGCAAGGTTGGCGGTGAGGGCCGCGACGCCCTTGCCGACCCTGGCCTGTGGTCGGTCGTCGGCGCCGGCGACTGGACTTGGCCAATGAAGAGAAGGGAAAGAAAGAAAAAAAGAAAGAAATATTAAAAAATTCAAAATATTATTAATAAAATAAAATTTTGTGTAGTTACTAAACATATTTTTGTTCTTTTTCTATTCTAATAATAGAAATTTTGGATAGTTACCAAACGCCTTCAAATGCTTAAAAAGTGTTTCCAGGCCCAGAATAAAAAAGAATTATTTCTGAAAAGAATTTGTTTTCAGGCACAGAATAATTACTATGCGCAGCCTTAATCCTAAACTTTCAAACCTTTTGACGATGTGCTAATGTAATCATTGACATGGATGCCAACCGTCTTATATGGCATGACCGACGCTAACGTTAACTATTTTGCAAAATTTTTTAAATTTCTAAACCTTTTTGAATTTTGTCTTTTTTTTTTCATTTTCTTTTCAGTTTCAGTTTCTTTTCTTTTCTTTTACCATGTGGCCGGTAAGGGTTGTGCTCACCGTCGTAGACGACCGTCATCCTTGACAGGTCTGGTGTGGGTGATAATTGCCTAGGCGAAGGCGGCCCTTGCCTGTGGCCGGTCGAAAAAGGAAAAGAAAGGAAAAAAAAAGAAAGAAAAGAAAAGAAAACGAAATGAAAAGGAAAAAAGTTAACAATTTTAAAAAATAATTTATAAAAATTGTCCACATTAGCGCAAAGCATGCCACGTAGGACGTCTGGCGTCCATATAAGCATTTCCGATCAAAATTGGCCATGAGGATTACATTGGCAAATCAAAAGGTTTAGGACTCAAATAATCAAATTAAAAAGATTTAGAGTTGAATTGGCACAAGTGCAACAAATTTATGACTTTTGTTAGTAATTATTGCAGTGATTGAGTACATTGACAAATCATCAAAAGGTTTAGGACTCAAATAGATAAATTAAAAAGGTTTAGGACTGAATTGACACAGGTACAATAAATTTATCACTTTTGTTAGTAATTATTGCAGTGATTGAGTAGATACAATAATCGGATTATTCACATGGTGTCCAAAAAGGCGTCTCATCTGGTCATTATTGACGCAATTAAGTATATAACCTCGACCGGTCCCGAGGATACTTCTGATGGCCGTTTACCATTGTAGGGTGAAAAATCAGAATGATGAGACAGACAATCTACAAATGTAATAACTCCAAAGTGATCACAATGGAAGTCCCTTATTTGCTATAGCATGTCTCTCCACCATAATTAGCTGAAGTTACTACTTCGGCCTAGGTTTTATATTTATCCCATGTCTAATACTAGCAGAGGAAAAAGCAGAGACTTGGGTGCACCCGCAGCGAACGCTAAAGCAGTTTGGATATCGTACTAAGAAGCAAACGGATAACAAATGATTGCTCCAGAAATCTGAAAGTGGAATTACAAAAGAGAGGCCGGTAGCTTCCCTCAAACAGAATGCTAATGAGTCATGTTCAAGGGAGACGCATACCGGCCTCAGTTAGCAGTGCTGCAAAATTCATCAGGAAAAAAAGAATTTGAAGAAGCACAAAAAGGAAAAAGAAAAAAGGAAAATGCTAAGGGACTATAGATTGTTTGAAGAATTAGGGTCATCTGTACATAAAATTAGAAGGGTTGCACGTTATCACACCTCTCTCTGGGGATGCGCAAGTGAGTCGGAACGAGTTTCTTTGTCATTGAAAGCAGCAGTGTTCATGCAAGAACTGCACTCTAGTCATCCTTTCTTTAACCCATCTGCGGTGCGGACATAGAGCTGCTTTCACCGGCAACCCAGTACCGCTTGACGGCAAAGAGAACTTTCTCGGTGATCAGAGGACCATCCTCATGATCCACCATCTTTGTGTTCCACCTCATTCCTGCGACAATCCTCTTCACCTTTAGCAGCACATCCACTTTGTCCCGGAAAATGACTGCTCCTTCTGGTCGTAGGATACGATCCATCTCGAGGAGAATGTCTTCCATGTTACACCTGCAGTCATTAATTACAATTGAGAAACTTAAGTTAATGATGTTAATCATGATCTTTATGTTAAACCACCTCTAATCAATACTACCATCATAAGGTGGCTTCCAGTACTTCATGCAATCTGCCATCTAATGATGCTATTTATGCAGAAACCTAGATTTTAATCAATCACCTACAGCCGAATAGTGAATCATATGAAAAGGTTTAAGAGATCACTTACGTATCCTTGTACAAGCTGAAAACTCCATGCGCATGAATGAGATCATATGTCCTCGGATATGTGGAGAAGGCTTCGCACCTGATCGCGGAAACCATAGGTCAGAGGAATTTTAAGCCATGGTAGAAGCTTATTAAGCAACAGAACAACTTGAGAAGATTCCATAACGGAAATAAGCATAATTGGGATTTATGGTTCCTTAAAGGAGCATGCACAGTAAATTGCACATTAAGTCGCAAGCGGCGAAAATTCTGTTTTTAATATACAATGGCTTGCTTCTACAGAAAATGATGAATACTAGCAGCTGATAGGCACCCGTTATATCCCTAGTAAAAGATTCGAAAGACTGCATCCCCTTGGTTTACAAGCTCCAGGAGTATAATGACTCCTCTTATATTACCATAGGTCCCATATGGTCCACAGTGCATGCGAGAGGGAAGGAGGATACACTGGGAGTATCTAATAATTAGCCCCGTTGGCGCTCGTCAATGAGTACTTACCAAAAAATTTGCTAACAGGTAACTGAACATACGCCTATACAGAAGTCATCAGACTCTAGGTTCTGCTTAAAGGGTTGCGCAAATCAGTTGCTTAAGGTTTTCAGTGATTGCTATATTTGTATCCACCCCAAACCGATGAAATCTCAATAAAAAGTGATGTCCAACCAAGCGACAAACATACTAACAAATCGAAACTTGGTGCTTTCATAAATAGCCAGCACAGAAAACAATGTCAGTAATGCATAAGTTCTACAACCTATAAAGAACCACAAGAACCGGATGCAATATCTCACATCTCAGCACAAACCGACTTTTGAAACAAGAGACAAGCGATTTGAGCTCATGGTCCTAGAATTATCAAAATTTAGTTCCACCGCCTAGGAAATAGCAATTTCTGGTTGAACGAAAAGGATTCATGGTTGAAAACATACCAATCATGATATATGCCTATCAGCCCACGCTCATAAATAACACCAAGAGTGTCTCTCTTAGCTATTGTGGGCATGACATTCATGACCCATAGTTTTGGAGATTCCAGAGCTGCAGCAAAACTCCCCAGACCAGCATTCATGTCCATGATGTTCCGATACCTCCCTGAACCAATAATCTTGATCTCTGTCTTGTAAAAGTTTACATGTTTCCTCCATGTCTTGCTGTCCTCCTGAAATGAATCAGCTGACACTCCAGGTATTGAACCACTGGAAACTCTGTGTGGAATGGCATTTAATCTTTCTGGAAATGGCTTCCATGCCCCACCCACAACTTCTTCTGGATCAGTAGTTTCAGGGTATGGAGTAACACATGCCTCCATTATCTTGTACCTGCAGATCAGCAACTCTAAGAACATGAGCACTTATAGATCTTCCTGATAAATATTGCAGACCCTAGCATAAGTTCCAACAGTATCCGGTCATTTATCCAGTCAATACATGCTCCCATAGAACCTTTCTTATTCTCATGACAAGCACAGAGCAGCATGTACCATACCTATACTCAAGTCCAGGTTACAGTATGACATAACTCGAGGCGCTATAAAGACCAAACAAGGGTGGTGGCTGCCCATTAAGGATTTTGTTGCCTCTAGCAAGTGCTATTAAGATCAATTACCCCCTCAGCCAAATTGGAAGTAAAATAAGCATAGAACAGTGACTGAATGCCAAGATAACAAGAAACTGACAGATACAGTTGAAGTTCAAGGATGTACCAGACATCATCTGGATTTGTGGATTTGCACACTGTGGGCTCCAGATCTTTGCCATGGCAAGAATCATAGTTGGTTCTTTTTTGCCATATAGCAATTTCTCCCTTTTCATGCTTCTTCTCCCAGCAAAGACGTTCGGCAGTCTCTTCAATTTTCCTTTGCTCCTCCTCAAGTTCCTCTTTTGGACGCTGCCATGCTTGGTAATTGTTGATCCAGTTAATGGGAGGACCAGAAAGGACCCAATAACCACCGGGTCTAAGAACTCGATCAACTTCCATCATGTACATTCCACCTGCAAAGGAAGACTATAAAATATAAAAAAAGTAAAATAAAGGGAATATTACACCGCATGTGTTTTGTGGCAAGAATTCCAAGGAAAGTCCCTAAGTTATGTGAGACTGGTCAAAATCCAATGCCAAATTTCTTCCTGCATAATATCAGCATAAAACTGAACCTTCCTCAACCAGCCTAAAAAAGACCTTTAATGAAAAGAAAAAGGAGAAACAAAGATGTGGGGAAATGCGAAAACTTGGTGATGGACTACACTGAACAGAAGTCTACAGTCGAAGGACAACAAAATCTTGAAAACCAATTGATGTGAGCAACTCCTAAATTAAACTCACCATTGGAAGCCCATGGTATCAAGCAGCGAGAGCAGTGCGCCATGTCAAAAGTTCTAGATGGATATGGCAGTTTTATGGTCCCAAGAACTCCAATAACTGCAGGGACACCTCGTTCCAGTGCAAACTGAACTTGAGCTTCATGAGAGTCTCTGGGTGCAAATGACATGGCTATAACATTTTTCTTGAACAAGTATGCACCCCAACTTGCAACCTATGAACATACATGAGCAAATGTGAATACAAAACCCAATGATATTGAAAAACAGCATTAGACATGCACATATGCAACAGTGAGAGAGCTTTCACCACAATAGGAACAAGATCTAAATGAATCTAACTTCCATGCACCTATTGAACAGTTGATCCACCTAATGGAGAAATCTAACACAAGAATAACTGATTTGAAACAAATATTTGTAATTCGCACTAGTGCACTTACCCCACATCCAGTGTCGAGTGCAGTTCTAACCACGCCATTATCCAATGGAATGATAGAAGCAAGTTCTTCAATATAAGCATCAGCCCCATTTGGAAACTGCGTTCCGCCTCCTGGAAATCTGAACACATTGCCCTCATACTGGATCCAGTTCTGGACAGCCTTTTCAACAGTTAAGCTCTTGTACGGTGCATTGGCAAAGGGAACATAGTCACGACTCTTGGGCCATGGGAATGGGGTCATATATCCTTTGGGCGCTGGGACAAGGCAACGCAACTTCCCTTCTTCAGTGGGACAGTGCCTCTCTCTGTAATTCATGTTTTCTCGAGGGAACATCATAGCCTGCATTTGGTCCTGACATGGTGTGTGATCAATATATTGATCACCACATGGCTTGAATTCCTTGATGTCCGTGTCGGAATCATCCATTATCAAGGCATCACCGTTTTGATGTGTTTCATAGTGTAGATTGGAGAGGATACTGCAATCTGCCTGCTTGGTGATTTCAACTGCAATGCTGTCTCCTTTTCCAAAACCACTTCGCTGCCATGCACCCAAAATGTAGAAGACACAGCACAAACCAACTACGACAAATATAGGCATCGAACTCCTACTCCTTCTCTCATTTGGGATGCCCTTATATGCCATGAGGCACCTGGAAAACCATAGAGTCCAAATAGGATTCTTTAGAAGAGACTAAATCAATATACACTCAAACTCTAGGTTACAAACAACAGCAGCCACTGTTGAATAGATGGCTTAATTTGAACCATGCAAGCTAATGTATATAAATTTATGGATGTACAGAGTTCTACAAATTTATGGATGTACAGAGTTCTTAGTACAGATGTGAGATAGTACCTCAATATACACTCAAACTCTAGGTTACAAACAACAGCAGCCACTGTTGAATAGATGGCTTCATTTGAACCATGCAAGCTAATGTATATAAATTTATGGATGTACAGAGTTCTTAGTACAGATGTGAGATAGTACCACTATATGCAGCCAAAGACATCCAAGATCATAACATTATGGCGAAGGCGTTCTACATCACATTTACAAAGTAGGCTAGTCATCACGAGAGATAGAAAACACTTCCAATTACGTCAATGGAATGAATATGCAGACACCACCTTAGACCTAGCCATTCATTGCCAATGCGGCATGAGGCCTCAGTGAGCCCACACCATCAACAGCAGGGATCGGGCATAATGTCACTGTCAAAATGCAGCATTGACAACAAAATCCATAGATTCAATGTTATCATAGGGACGAACTCCTGAAACCTTCCTTTCTCTCTCGTGATGGTTCAAGTTTCCGACAAATTGCGTAGGTTCTGACAAGCACCGGCCCAGAATTGCAGTCATTCATGTCGAAAAACCAGGACAGAAAACAAACGGCAGCCAAAACATCTAAAAAAAAGAAAGAAAAAAAACCAAGAACATCCTCGTAACCAAGAATTCAACTTACGGTTGCGCAGTCGACACAGCGGTCGGAAAAAAGAACGAAATTTAATCCGAGAATCGAACACCCGCCAGTTCGGAACCCAAAAATTTGGCCTCGATCAGATCAAAGACCCGCCATCCCTCGCATCCGCGCGGCTTTGGCGAAGGACCCACGATCGGGCGCAGAACCGCGAGCCGAAAGAGCCCGAATTGGCGAGAAAAAAATGAGGAAACTTTCAAGAATTGGCACTCTCCCTCGGCCCCAAGAACGCGCGCAGATGCAAGAAAAAGCGACGATCCCGAGGAGTCGACGACGCAAGAATTTGGATCCGGGCGCTTGGAATTTGGTGGGTTCGTGGAGATGAGATGGGTACGATGTTCGAGGTCGGACTGATCACGAGGGGGGGGGGGGGGGGGGGGATCAACGGTTGCGTTCTTGGGGAATCATCAGACAAGAAAGAGATGACGAATTCATGCGAATAAAGTGGTCGTTGTTCGTTCCTGTTCTTAAAAGTAGAAGAAGAGGAAGAAGATGAAAGATAAAAGTCAAATCTTTGGAAACGTGGTTACCTTGGAAAAGATAAAAAAGAAATAGTTAAAGAAAAAGAAAAAGCGCACGTGTCGAGAGTGGGATTTGAACCCACGCCCTTTCGGACCAGAACCTTAATCTGGCGCCTTAGACCAACTCGGCCATCTCGACTTGGTGCCCTGTGGTCATCGTAAATAATTAATAATGTTAATAATATCATAAAAAAACCCAAACTTCTTTAATTTTAATTAAATTTTACAATCGAATTGTTAAGTTGGATGACACGCAACAGTTGACGGACATACTAATTTTAGATTTTACTCTATGTTTATCTCAAGTGTACCAATTTGTGATTTTTTATGGTATTAATCCGATTTAACGAAAATTAACGGAAAGTAAATTTATCGCAATTTAAAGTGATAGTAAAGACCATTTCCCTTCTATGATGTGGGCATATAATTAGATGGTTACTAATTGAGAGAACTCGTGATTGTTTGTGATTATTGCACTATCCATGAAATCCATCACACTTTACATTATCGGTAAAGTCTAGAAGCTTTTTGACGAGTCGAACGTCATACTGTCTTTTACATGACTAGCAGAACTGGCCACATTCACGTTTCCTCTTTTTTTTCCTTTTATCCTAGGATGTTCATTCCATGCGTAATTTCCTAAAATAAAAGGCCAGGCAATATTATCTTTTGTTGGTTTGTTTCCGGACGCGGTAGGACATGTACGGGTGCTTGTCTCGCTGTTAATTTTTTTATTTTAGTTTTCTTTTACTGTTCTTGAGAGTTTTAACCGGCTAAGATAGGGTTTGGTTTGGTGGAATCAAATCATCAACTCTCGGAAATGTTTTGTCATTTCATGCAAGAACTTTGAGATCACATGCTGTCCCATTATTCAAAACAGTGCGAAATCATATCGAAGGCACGTGCTAGTGACAATCCAGAGAACATTTAACCCTACATAAGGTCAAAATTGAGGCAACAAAGGCGGGTTGGTCCCCCAGTTTTTTTGGCAGATGCTGTCTTAATTATATACGCCGAATGCTACTTCCAGGAAAGAGGGAACGAAGAACAGACCCGCAAATCCCACCCAAAGGTTGTCCGGCGTATTTAGCAAGTCGGCCTCCTTTAGATTCTGCGTCCTCATATGTATATACATTCCAGTTTGATGAGGTTGCAGCATATTTAAAAGTTGGTTTATGGAATAAGAACACTAAAAGTGCCATAACTTTTATATGGCCCTCACTCGAATGACATAATTTACTTGTCACGAGTAAAATTATTTACTCGAGTGCATATTCCAGTAATTCAAACTATGACGTGGCATTTTATAATGAAATTGAAATCCAACATGTAAAATCTTCATCCAACATGGCAAGAGTATTGACAAAGAAATAGAAATTAGAGATAAGTGTACCCGAAGTCCTAAAACTTATTACAAAAGTGCAATTAAGTCTTAAAAACTTTCAAAATGTGCAATCAAGTCCTAAAACTTGTTATGAAAGTGTAATTGAATTCTAAAACTTTCAAAAAGTACAATCAAGTCCTAAAACTTATAATGAAAGTGTAATCGCGTCTTAAAACTTTAAAAAACTGCAATCAAAGGAACAACTTGATTGGACTAATTTAACAAGTTTAAGTTTTCATCAAGATAATTATCCAAAAAGTCCTAAACCTTTTGTATGACGGCCAATTTAGTCCTAATTCTTCCAATTGTGTCAATTTAGTCATAGACCCTTTGACGATTTGCCAATTTAGTCATAAATCTTTTACGATTTGCAATTTAGTTAAACATTTTCATAATATGTCAATTTAGTCCTATCGGCCAATTTTGATCGAAAATTGCTATCGTGGACATTGGTTGTCCTACGTGACACGGCCACCGATGACATGGACAATTTTTGCAATTTTTTAAAAAGTTTTTTTGAATTTTTCATTTTGTTTTTTTATTCTTTTCTTTTCTTTCTTTTTTTTTTTCCATCTCTAGGCTGGTAAGATCGCCGGCCACAGGTGGTTAGTGACCCTCACTTGGTCCATGTTAATGTGGCCCATGCCACGTAGAATGGACAGCGCTGACTAAGATCGCTACGTCAACGATTTCCGGCCATAATTGGTCTAAAGGACTAAATTGGCAAATCATAAAAATGTTCACGACTGAAATGGCACAATCGAAATGTTTAAAACTAAATAACAAATTTTCAAAAGGCTTAGAACTAAATTATCTCCGCTTACTAAATCGAGGGAAAGAAACGTTTAGACATCCCTAGGGTATAATACCGTTGCCTCGCGCGACCTACATGCTCAAATCAGTCAAATTACTTATTAAGTTGAAGTATTTTCAAAACTAGTCTCGCTTCACTTTTTCAAATATCAATAAATCGTCGAAAGAAATTATAGACTCGATAATGAAAATGTAGGTAAAAAATGAAATCCCTGAAGAGACCGCATCATTATTCCTCTATTTCTTATAGTGCATTTCTTTCTTTTGTGTGTTTTTATACAGAGTAACTTTAAGATTTGGCGACAATAAGATTAAAATATATGAATGTTGAAAATAAAATTAAGAGAGCAACACGCTACTTTATGTCGATTCATGGTCGTAATTTCTCTTGGCGGGGCCAACAACCGAGCGGCTGCTTCCAAGAAAGAGGAAAGAGCAGAACCGCAAATCCCACCACCCAATGGTTGCACGGCGTATTAGCGAAGTCAGCCCCCCTTCGTTTCTGACATTCTGTCGTATTATAGCGCCCTCGCAAAATAATGCACCAGAAGTAGCAAATGACTTACCTCCACGCCATCCCGCGCATGTCAACGTCAACCAATGGTCAAAGATCAACCGGGGCGAAAACCCAAGGAAAAGCTACGTGGGTCCCGCTCAGAAATTGAGACTTGAGAGGAGTGCCACGCCCAATCGCCCATGACGTCAGGGTTGCATCAGATAAAGTTTGTACGGTGCAGCGACTCTTCCCTCTTTTAAATTCTACATCCCCGCAGGACACTGAAACACAAGAGTTCCAAATGGCGGACCTCCACGCCAGCCCACCCCCTGCGGATAATAATCCGGCATCGCCGGGGCCACTGCGGTCCGACCGGTACAAGCTGATCGTCCTCCGCTGTATCCCATATGCCATACCCGCTATTCTCGGCCTCCTCATGATCATCTTCCTGGCGATACCCGCCCTTATGACCCCGGAGTTCAGGCTCGACCCCATCTCTTCCCTTTCGTCCCTCAACATCTCCGCCTCCCACGTCACTGCCCGATGGAACATCGCTCTCTCTGTCAAGAACCCCAGCAAGCTCATCGCCGTCAAGTACAGTCACATGAAGCTCATCCTGAGTTTCGACGGCAAACTTGCTCTCTCTCGTCCCTCCCTCATTCCCACCTTCACTCAGGGCCCCCGCAAAGTGACCATTGTCCGAGCCGAGGCCCTGTCAATGATTGAGATTGTCAATGACTTGGGCGTGAAGGGCCTGGTGAGCACGATGAAGGGCCCGGAGGTGACCATCGACGTGGTGGCCAAAGCCAAGCGGAGGCTACACTTGGGTCCGTGGTGGGTGCCCGTGTTCAACGTGTACTTCTCGTGCATGGGCGTGACCTTCACGGCTCCAACCAACAGCGAGGGTGGCAGCCGCGATTGGATGATCCTCGGAGGCACCCTGAGCTGCACGCCCGACATCTTCACTCAACTCTGGTAAGTATAAGTTCCTGCTTAGTTTGGTGTTACTATCACCGCATCGTGGCGGTTGTTTGTTCCCCGACGAAGTTGATGCGCAAAATGAAATAAATGAGAAGCTGGCGATGCTTAATCTACGGGTGTAGACGATGTCCGGTTCCGGCGGGAGCCGGATTAAACCGTCCTGGACTAACTGGTTCAATATCCGCGGCCGTGGGGCGCGGGAGCCGTCGATTATCACCGCCCCATCTCTCTCTCTTCTCTCTCTCCTCTCCGGTTACGTGACTTTTGTCGAAGCTCGAAACGGGTAGGGGTTGACGAATAATTGAAAATGACCATACCCTGATTGTCATATTGTTTTGGTTTGTGTTTCGGTCGTCCGTGGCCCGAAATTGAACTGAACCATCACAAGTCCCTTTTTTTAGTTGTTAAAAACCCGATCCGAAAAGCTCCGATTTTTTTTTCCTTGGGTTCGAATTGATTCGATTTGAGTGGTATTTTTTACATCCCTAGTCATGGTACAATTTGTTTTTCGAAACAATTTGTCACATCGAGATACGACGAGAGATGATTTACTTTCAGGGATCGAGAATTTGTACGTGCTTGCATCAATTTGATTGCCCGCATCATGATTTCATACACTTCCTCTCCGATTTCTAGCTACTCTGGTTGATTTTGGGTTTGGGCATCATCACCGGTGTTGATGAAGCTCTCGGACTCGGTCTATCGGCCACGAGTGTTTTGCTGGGTATTGAAAGGTTAGAATAGAATCAGGTTTGACTAAGACATCGTGGGGGCATGTCAGGAACTTTTGCTTCGGAGTTCTCACCGTTCATCAAGCACATGATTTATGATTATTATTAAGTGATCCAACCAATTTCAGATTGCTTCTGTAAGATTAAAGGCTTGGGCCCTGCTTGATTCACAAAAAATTTGACATTTTGAACAAATGTTTTGAAGAAGTCATTTTTTAAGCAAATGATAATATTTTTCGATATTTGACTAATATTTGAAAATGAGCTGGAAATTATTTTTCATCATTTAGAAAATAAAATTTTATTTTTACTTTCTTAAATAGATATGCACCATTGGTGTAATATTAGATCTACGCATACCATACCATCAAATTTTAAATAAATATTTTTATCGAATTAAAATGCCATGATATAGATATCTGACTGTCGTTAATTTATCTTTTTCTCTCTTGATATTTTATCAGCATTTATATTTTCTTCCTATTTTTTTTGTTTGGTCGAATATTTTCTTCCTAGTTGACGAAAGCTACCCATGTCAAAAGTCAATATTGGGTTCTTAAATGTTGGGGAGAACGGACCCTGCCAACACTTTCTCCATATTTTCCTACACTAGGCTCTCTTTTCCTCTTCCTCTTCCTTCCCTCAGCGGCCTCCATGCCCAACTGCCGCACCTCGGCTCGCCGTCACCACCGTTGAAGCTGCCAACGCCACACTCGGGAACGGCCGCTGCCCCATCTTAGGACGCGCAGCCGCCAATCGCTGTCACTGCTCCGCCTTCTTCCCCATGTCGCTCTCTCCTCCGTTATCGCCCTCCTATACTTTTCGTTTTATATTTCTTGCGCTCAGAGACGTCCCCCCAGGCATCACCGTCGAATCCCAAAGCCACGGCCGAGTCACCGCCGCCGCCAGATCTGGAGGTGATGCTCGGCGTCTATGGCCGAGGCGTTAGCTCGACGCCGGCGTCCATGGCCAAGGCTCAGCTCGACGTCGCATCAATCTCCGCCATCGGAAACGACCTTTGCCAAGGGGGGCCTGAGCTTCGGCAGCAACGTGCCCATTCCCAGCGAGGACGAGGAGGAGATGTCGAGATCGGCTCCGTCCACCTTCGGGGTCAAGAGAGTCGCCCTGATTCGGGAGATGGTGAAACTGAGAAGATAGGACGTGGTTCTTCTTATTTTCCAATATGGACTTTTCGGTTCCAAGAAGAGATATCTTCCATGGTCAACGACTTTTCCGGTCCCAAATAACGGAAAATGATGAAAATTCTTTTTCTTAAAATTCCTTTTGTTTTTCACATGAACAATAATGATTTTGTCTTCTTTATTCTGTTGATATAAACAAGGTTTGATTCTCACGATCACGTGTTTTGATGTTCTTTTTTCAGATTCTAGAGACTCTGGCTTCGACGAATTTGGGCATTGGTTGGGCATCGGTTGGAGTTATCTTTCGAAAATATGTATTCCTCTGGATATTTGACTATTTGATTTGCTGTCGAATAAAAATGGTTTGACACACACACACTCAACTACCCAAGGTATAGATATCTCAAGTAATTTAAGAGTTCTAGTAGTTGTTGGATTGAGAAAAAGAAAATAAATCTGGTCGAAAACTCACGAAGGTACCGCATCAATTTTTTTGTTCAATATATAATATGACTTTATTTTGGGGATAAGAAGATCAAAATGTACCAGTCTCGTAAATAAATTAAGAGGGCGGATGACATTATTGCCAATTTCATGGAATCTCTTCACTATTCAAATTGATTGTGTTTTTTTTACTAAACATAGGCTCTTTATATTCGGAGAAAGGGGTAGGTGGGTCCACACACAAAAGAAGAGTGTGAAGAGCCAGTTCATGCCTCACACTTCTATTAAGATGTGGCTCATATTCCCCAACGATAGGACATCATAGGGATCCTGCTCCTCAGTAAGCGGGTGCGTGTCCGGGGCTGCTCCGACGGAAGTTGTAGGGGCAGCGCCCATGATTTTTTATATTTTGAATTTATGATTTTATTGGTAGTTTGGGCTTATGCCCATCAATATTTACTGGATATATATTTTTTTCTTTTGTTATAGAGATACAATGTGCTAATTATAGTGGAATTCTCAGCGAAGTCCTAGTTTAATAGTGAATCAGGATAAAATATTGCGTCTTAAATTCTTTTTCTCACTTTTTCTCTTTATTTTCTTTGTGATTGTGCAATGAATCCTAACAACTTCATCACTGTTCAAGTTTCATTTTTCTTTTTTGAATAATATGTATGCTTTTTTTTTTCAGGGAAAAGTGCCAAAAAAGTTCTAAACCTTTTGCATTAGTGCCAATTTAGTCCTAAACCATTTTTTGGTGCCAATTCAGTCATAAACCTTTTGCATTAGTGCCAATTTAGTCCTAAACCTTTTTTTGGTGCCAATTAAGTCCTAAACCTTTTAAATTGGTGTCAATTCAGTCCTAAACTTTTTTTTGTGCCAATTTAGTCCTTCCGGTCAATTTTGACCGGAATTTGCCGACGTGGACGCCTGCCGGCCGGCGGCCGGTCACCGACGCCGACGTAGACAACTTTAATAATATTTTAATATTTTTTGAATTTTTATTTTTTTCCTTTTTTTATTTTTTTTTTCACTTTTTTTTTTGGTCTCTCCCTCCTTCCGCCGGCCACTGGCGAGGGCGGCCTTGCCGCGGCCTCCGGCGAGGTTGCTAGGCGAGGCTCGACCTCGCCCGACCAAGGCGAGCCTTGAGCCCTCGTCAAAGGCCGCAGCGAGGGCGAGCCTCGTTCGCCCGACCTTGCCGGATCTAGAGAGATCGAGCTTCGCCCAGCGACCTCGCCAGAGGCTGTGGCGAGGGCGAGCCTCACCTTGGTTCGGCGAGGCTCAACCTCGCCAGATTCGGCGAGGTCGAGCCTTGCCTAGCGACCTCACTGGAGGCCGCTCTCGCCAGTGGCCGGCGAGGTCGAGCTCGTCGGACCGACGACCGATCAGAGGACGGAGGGAGAGACAAAAAAAAAGAAAAAAAGGAAAATAAATAAAATTTCAAAAAATATGTTAAAATATTATTAAAGTTGTCCACGTCGGTAAATTCTGATCAAAATTGGCTGGAAGGACTAAATTGGCACAAAAACAAAAGATTTAAGACTGAATTGACATCAATTTAAAAGGTTTAGGACTGAATTGGCACAAAAAAAAGGTTTATGACTAAATTGACACCAATGCAAAAGGTTTAGGACTAAATTGATACTAAAAAAAGGTGTAGAACTAAATTGACACTAATACAAAAGGTTTAGGACTTTTTTGGCACTTTTTCCTTTTTTTTCAATACAACTCTATGGAAGTGGCCACCCCAAAATGCTGAATTCCAAGTTCCACACACATCGAAGGTCAAAATTGACGCTACATGCTTGTGACAGTCTAGAGAACATCTGACCCCTTCACCTTCCCCAATCTCCTCTTTCTTCTTTTTCAAGGGCTTCACCCTCGGTAAAAAAAAAAAAAGGGAGCTTGCCCTAGATCTATGGTAGTGATTGCCGAGGGTACTTCACCAAAGCAGGGGAAGACTAAGCTTCTAATTGGGGTTACCTCGCTTGTTCAGGTGTGTATACCTGATGAGCTGACAAGACTGCGTTCTTTATTTTAATGTGCCGATATTGCACACCCAGCCACCTTAATTGAAGATAAAGTTTTTCTTCCATCTCCTCAAAGAATACCCCTGAATTTTTCGCCCAGAGTTTTTTTTGGATGAAAAAGTCCTAGAGTTTAGACGAAGCAGTTTTAGGACTGAATGAGCAAGTCTATTCTAATTTGTCTAAAATTCTAACGTGAAACATGATATGACGCGGATTCTAAAGATAAGACGTTACCCGGACAAATTCAAGCCGTTATTAGTGGCTACTTTTATTTGAAAAAGACATGCGGTTGACCGTTCTACGATTAATATTGGAATTGAATTGAGGCGATATCACCTAACTCAAACAACGTAGTTTGAATTATGAGCCTGTTGAAGTCTAACGCTTAATTTATTTGGAGATTCTCTTATACGAAATGATATTTTGTGTACAATAATATGATAAGTACAATCACCGTTCCATGAAGACTTTGAAACGGGGAAAAAACAATAAAAAAAAAGGGCGACCCTTACCAAAAAAAAATAAAAAAAAAAGGGCGAGAGACATAATATTCAAAAAGCCTTACTTGAATTGTTCCCTAGAGAGGGAATGAGAGACAAAGCGATATAATATTCAGTGGGAGTCAGTGGGCTGTGCGCACACGCCAATGCCTAGTGATTGGCTCCTTTGCTTACTTTCATTTGCCACTTTTTTTGGTTAAATTATCCCAAAAATCCTAAATTTATTACTTTTTTTATCAAGTCAATTCTAAACTTTACCAATTGAGTTTTAAACTTTTTACATTTTGTCAATTGAGTCCATCTGGCCAATTTTGGCCAGAAATCGTTAACGCGGATGTTAACTGTCCAATGCTGACATGGACAATTTTTAATAAATATTTTCTTTTCTTTTCTTTTCTTTTTTTTTTCTTTTCTTCCTCTAGCCGATCACCGGGCCTCGGCAAAGGCGAGGCGAGGGCTAGCGAGATCAACCTCGTCATCGCTGGGCGAGATCCACCTTGCCAGCCCGACGATGGTGAGCTTCGCCTGCCCCTGGCAATGGTAGAGCCTCACCAGTGGTAGGGCGACCAGGCAAGGCTCGCCCATGCCAATGGTTGACGGGGGCAAGCTTCGCTCGACCTTGTCAACCCTTGTCAGCCCTTGCCGGCCCTCGCCTCTAGTCAATCACTGAGGCCCGATGACCGGCTAGAGAAAGAAGGAAAATAAAAAAAATATTAATATATTATTTAAAAATATTCACATCAATATCATTTTAAAATAAAAAAAATATTAATATAATTTTATAATTCAATTATATTTTTCCGATGAGTTTTAGAATTTTTAATACACTTATCCCATCATCTTTTAATTACTGTGTAAAGATAAAAAGACAAGTCCAGCTCGAGCGAGCATGCGAGCAACGGCCCAGGGAATATCGCATAGCTAGGGAAGATGTTGCTGTGCCCACGTCATTCCTGTGTCCTCACAAAACTCTTCCAGTCCAGGTCATCCCTCACGTCATCCCTGTGTCCTCACGAAACTTCCCACGAAAATTCCAGTCCCCGTCATCCCACCCCTTGCCATGGGAATTGTAATCCCGCAACACTGTCGCCTGGGGCCGCCGCGGTCCGACCGGTACAAGCTGATCATCGACCGCTGCACATGTTCCCCCTAGAAAACAATTGGTCTTTTACGGGGCTAATTCAAAAAAAAAAGGTACAAATTTTATCTTGAGTGATAATTCTGACCTAGGCTTTTTTTTTCTCAATAAAAAGCACCAATTTTTACTCCAATCCTAAATATGATCCATATGATGTAAAATTTTCAAATTGTTCGGGTCAGATTTGGGATTTAAGTAAAAACTAGTTATTTTATTGAGACAAAAAAAAGTTCAGGTCAGAATTGTCACTTAAGATAAAGTTACTATTTTTTTTTAATTAGGCCGTCTTTCACGTGTGACAAGACTTAAATAAATCCCCGAGGCATTGCATTTGTAGGCTTTTTAGATTGATACAATATTGGACAAGCCAATAGCAATGACGTGACGCTAGCTAGCCGACCAATGTTGATGTGTCAATTTTTTAATATATATTTTTCTATTTTTGATTTTTTTATACTTTCTTTCTTTTTTTTTTCTTTTTTCCCTTTTTCCCATAGACGAGGGCCGGTGAGATCAATCTCGCCAGCCTCTGGCATAGCTCGCCCCTGCTGGCCACTGGCAAGGTCAAGCCTCGCCTAGCCATGGCAAGAGAGAAAGTAGCGATGGCGAGGTCGGCCTCGCCTTGGCTGGGCGAGGCTCGCCCTCGCCAGTGGCCGGCGAAGGCGACGTTCGCCAGAGGCCGGCAAGATCAATATTGTCGGCCTTCGCCACTGGCTAGTTGCTAGACCAACCAAAGGAAAGATGGGCAGAAAAAATAAAAAATTGATGAAAATATTTGAAAAAAATATTAAAAAATTGCCATGTCAGCATTGTTCGAAAGGCTGACGTCCACGTCATCACCGATCGGTCAAAATTGGCCGGTTGGATTGAATTGACGAAAATGCAAAAAGTTTATGATTGAATTGGAAAAATTGAAATGTTTAAGACTGAATTGACAAAAATGCAATAGGTTTACTGTACTTTATTGAGAAAAGGACACCATAAGTGTCTTAATTTTAGTACGGCACTCACTTGAGTGTCATAACATTTTTTTTCCCGATCACTTGAGTATCATATTACTTTTCAATCAATCACTTGAGTTCTATAATTTTTTTAAAACGTTTACCACAAGTGCTATGCCACATTGAATGATGAACGTTTTTAAAAAATGTTGGCACTTAAGTTATCAATTTAAAGTTACAACACTAAGTGATTGTTTTTTAGAAGTTATAGCACTTAAGCGGTTGAAAAAAAGATTATAGCGCTTAAGTGAGTGCCGTACGGAATATATGTGTAGCTCTGAAATCTACTCTTAAGTAGTCCCTGTATTTTTTCTCACATATACATATGATAAATGATCAATTAGCCTTTGACAACTAGTCCCGTGTAGTCACATGGCCAAGTACGTGTGAAATCTTTGGCCGCAGTGAACGCTAAGGAGCACATTACCATCAATTTGAAAAAGTCAGAAGCTAAATTGCAAGAATTGAAACGTAAGGGTTTCGCCCCAATCCCCAAAACTTGATAATTCTGCCGATACTTCGCTCATGTCTTCATTGCTAGGCACCCCAGGGTGAGACATGACTAAGAAATGGTGCTTGAGGAAAGGGACAATCTACAAGTTAACAAGGAAATGGTAAGAAAAAAGAACTCCAACCCTCGAGTTCAACTGCTCAAGGAAACCAAAAACCTCTGCACCCAGCACCTACTGTTCATCACGCACGGACAACTTCTAGGGGACGCCGGTGACTCACCCCGACATCCGGCCAAGGCGCCATTTGCACCTGTCAACTTAGCACGATGAGCTCTACGTTTCCTCAAAGGGGTTGGGAAAGCGGCTTACTTCCTATCACCGCAAGCCGTTCACGACCACAACCCGTGGTGACATGGGGTGGGCTTACTACCGTACTTGCAAACCCATTGTTCCATGACATATATTATATGGCATTATACTCGCAGGACCCTACCGGTCTCCGGGAAGATCGCTTTCGCGGGGGCGATCGGGGGAAGGACAATTCCATTTGAATAGGGGACTAAGCAACAAGCTGTCGACTAAGAAAAGTATTCTACCTTTTTCAATTTTTTGGACTTTGGAATATCGTTTGTGTCCGAAAAAACGGAACTGTAATCGACGTAACTTTTCGTTGAATAAGGTTCAACGCGGGAACAATTTGATTAGCTTTTCAAAATTACATGAGAAGGGAAACCCTTGGACAAAATGGTACTCTCATCCTATTGGTTTTTCCCGAGCCAAAATCGAGGATTTCGTTCATATGTCCGGACGAAAATTAGCTAACTCTCCCCTTTTACATGATAATTCTGAAAAATCAATGTCAACATGACAAATGAAATCATCAACGCATTAAACATTTTCATTTTTCTGAAGATAGGTCGGGTAGCATTGATACTCGGCCAAGGATAGAAAGAAATGGGGCAGGGTGAGAAAAGCTTTCAACCTATTACATTAATGCCAATTTAATTATAAATTTTTTAATTACGTCAATTTAGTCTTAAACTTTTTGACTCAATACCAATTCAGTCATTCCAACTAATTTTGGCTAGATATTACCGATGTGGACGCTAGCTGGCTTACGTGGCGCCATCGGCGCTGATGTGAACATTTTTAATAGTATTTTAATATTTTTCAATTTTTAATATTTTTCTTCTTTTTTTCTTCTTTTCCCTTTATTCTTCTTTTTTCTGGTGACCGGCCACTGGTCACAGGTGATGACCGGGCGAGCTGGGGTCACCTGGATGAGGGTGACAGACAATGGAAAATAAAAAAAAGTGCTATGCCCAAATGGGGCATAGATAGTGGAAAATAAAACAAGTGTGGGGCTCTGACACCTTTTTGTAGAGGGTTAATATCGCGAAAAATCCTAAATTAGTACATATGTGACAAATTTATCAAAAACTATTTTTTTGATCATAAAAAACCCCTAAACTGGTACACATGTAATAATTTTACTCCGAACTAATTTTTTAATATTATTTTTTATTTTTTCGAATTTCTTTTCTTTTCTTTTTCCTTTCCTTTTCTTTTTTTTTCCCTTCATCTTCTTTTCTTTTGGTGGTTAAAAATAGTTTTGGATAAAATGGTTACATGCGTACCAGTTTGGGATTTTTTGTGGTAAAAAAATATTTTGGGATAAATTTATCACAGGTGTACTAATTTAGGGTTTTTTATGGTATTAACCTTTTTGTAGAATATATTGGAGGTGCTTGGGCACAGAATATCTACCTTGTATTTTGTTTGTTTCCGGGCATGAACTCATCTCGCTTCTAGGTTTCTCTCTCAAAGGGTCAACCGAGAGTAATCTCGGACTCAATAAAGTTAGGGATAATGATAAGAACAATCTCTGAACTTTGACTAAATATGCAATATGATTCCCGAACTTTTAATTTATTCAATATAATCCCTGAACTTTAGCGTAATATTTGATATGGTCCCTGAATTTTTAATTTATTCAATATGATTCATAAATTTTTCATACATGTTTTGTATAGTGCTTGAACTATAAGAAAATATTCAATGTAGTCCCTGAACTTAGATTAATAGAAGGATTATATTGAACATTTTTATATAGTTCATGTACTAAATTCAATATTGACTAAAAGCTCAAGGACGACATTGGATAAATTAAAAATTCAGGGATCACATTGCATATTGGGTTAAAGTTCAGGGACTACATTGAATAAATTAAAAGTTCAGGGATTACATTATACATTAAATTAAAGTTCATTGACTATTTGTGTCATTTTTCCATAAAATTACATGAATTCAAGAGGGCACTGCACAACTCCAAACGGCAGTTCTCTCCCTTTAAACAGCTCTGCGTCGCAAAACTTCGCTACAATTATACTTGTAGAAAGATAAAAAAAACCACATTCAACCCAAATGTCAGCCCCCCAGGTCATCCCACTTCCCGCGGTTAGTGATCCGGAGTCACAATCACCAGAGCCGCCGCAGCTCCCCAGGTATAAGCTGATCACCGGCCACTGTATTGTATATACCGTACCCACCATCCTCGGCCTCCCCATGCTCATCTTCCTGGCGATACCCACCGGAATGCCGCCGGAGTTCAGGGTCAACCTGGGCTCTTCCCTTTCGTCCCTCAACATCTCCTCCTGCCATGTCACTGCCCAGTGGAACATCGCTCTCTCCATCAAGAACCCGAGTCACCTCATTGCCGTCCGGTTCACTCACATGAAGCTCCTCTTGAGTTTCAATGGCGAAGTCCCTCTCTCTAGCCCCTCCTTCGTGCCCGCCTTCACTCAGGGCCCCAACAATGTGACCATGGTCCGAGCCGAGGCCCTGTCGACACTGGCCATCGTCAATGACTGGGGCGTGAAGGGCCGGGTGAGCACGTTGATAGGTGGGATGGTGACCATCGACGTGTTCGCAGAAGCCAAGCGGAGGCTGCACTTTGGTCCCTGGCGGGTGGCGGTGTTCGATGTGTACTTCTCATGCATGGACGTGACCTTCACGGCTCCGACCAACAGCAAGGTGGCAGCGATTGGATGATCCTCGGAGGCACTATGAGCTGCATCCCCGACATCTTCACTATAATCTGTTAAGAAAAATTTCAACTTCCTGCTTAGTTCTTTGTACTGTCATCGTGGCCACTGCCCGTTCACCGATGAAGCTGATGAACAAAATGAAATAAATGAGACGCTGTTGATGCTTACTATCATCACCTTCTCGGAGCCATCACCACCTGGTTGCGGTGGTGATGACTAGTCGAGATTGGGGTGCATCCCTTTGTACCGGTGAAGAACGATGCCGCCCCGGCCTGGTGTGCCGCATGGTGGCAGCAATGCCGTTCTTGACCCTCCACAGAACTCGCTAGCCTCTTCGGCGGGGCCGCTAAGTTTAATTCAAATAAGGTTTGATTCTCACGGTTACCCTTATGATAATTCTATTTTCAGATTCTGGAGATTCTGGCATCTACATATTTGGGCATCAGCAGGAGTTTTCTTTCCTAGTCCATTGCCTCGACAACTAATTCAAATTTTATAACTCTTAGTCTCATACACTGTTGTTGGTCCATGAAATACTTCTTTCGAAATTGTGTATTCTCTGTACACGTTATTGTTGAAATTGTGTATTCTCTGTATACGCCGTTGTTGGTCCATGTTCTGCTTCAGTTGACAATGTACATTTGAATGTTCTATTGCATAGTTTGCACTTTACTTGTCTTTAACATTTGAGGTTCAATAAGTTTTCCCCCTTAACTTGGTTTCCGATATTCCAGAGTTCCTATTGATTGTTCGGCTGCAGAGGAGTCGGCCTCAAGGAATTTGACTGAGTGAATAAGAGCCTTGATTCGATTGCTTGCAAATCCTGTGTTTAAATTAGAGCATATCGACGCTATTTCTCAAACTATTGGATTAGTTTTGTAATTGAAAATGGTTACGCCTTCGAAGCATGTCGCGTGCTCTTTCCATAGGCACCTAGATCACCCAATTTGTTTCTGCATCCAGAGAGAACGATTGTTGCAAAGTTGGAAATCTCTGCACCAAGCCCGTACTGTTAAAGTGTGGCTCAACCCGACGTCCGATTAAGACACCCTTTTTGCACTTGAACTTAGCACGATGAGCTCTACATCCCCTCAACTTTTGTTGTTCTTGAAAATAGTTTGAGATTCGCTGATATTTGGAAATTGTAAGAAACCACCTAAAAAATGAAGATATTTTCATGGTTCTGTACTTATAAAAGTCTTGCAAAATCAGAGGGCTGTTCCATTTCGCTCATGATCTTTGAGCTTATGAAAATTTTAGCTCTTGGAAACCGTACATGGGATCACTCGGAAACAAAACATTTCGGCTTTATTCAAAAAAAAAAAAAAAAGGGAAGAAGAAGAAGAGAAAGAAAACAGAGAATGGAGTTATTTTCTGTTCTCTGGAAATAAAATGTGATTTTAACTGTCAGTTTGCAGATGCAGCTTAGTTTTAAGACTTTGACCGAGTTCACTTTCACTTTAGGCCCTATTTGTTTCGCCAGGAATTTCCCGCGTTTGGTTCGCTTAGGAAAATGAGTCAACGGAAAAAAATTTCCTATCGAAGCTTTGATTCAGAAAAATTATTTTTGATTAAATCTACCAAATGTATGACTAAGTATCGGCGCTTGTACTAGAAACTCGGCGCTTGGGAACGGAAACCCCAACACTCATTCTTGGGTCCTTAGCAGTGGGCCAGGGGCCATCGAGGTTGAACCCAGGACTTTGGCGCCTCGGCTCGAGTCCATCTAGGCCTGGCTTGAGTTAGAGCCCCTAGCCACTGCGCCCGAGACCCCAGCCGCACCTGGGTCCATCGAGACTAGGCTCGGGACACCAATCCTCGTGCTAGGTAATATCGAGGCCGAGCCTGGATCCTCAACACCATTGCTTGAGTTCATCGGGGCTAGGCTTGGGACACCAATGCATGTGCCTCAGTCCATTGAGGCCAAAGTTTTTAAATATATTTTAGTTTCTTTTTTATTTTTCTTTCCCTTCTTCCTTTGTTGGTTGTTGAACCTTCGCGGGGGTTGGCAACCGACTACAGGCGTAGGCCAGCAAAGGTCGGCCTCGAGCGAGGCTCATATTCACTAGATCCCAGCGAGTGTGACATTCCGGATTTTGGTCTATTTTTGGGGTTTATAAAACGTGCAGTTCGTCAGTGCGCTTATAATAGAATTTCGCCCGGGAACTGATCACTCTCGGGTTCTTATTTTTAAAAAAATAGAAATTTTGCTAGAATCGCACTCGATCGAATTTGGCCGTTATTTATACCCTGAACTTGGCTGTCGATTTCCGGGAGTTTCGGGACGAAATAAATTGGACGGTGTCGATATTATTGTGGCCAGCGTCGAAATTGTCAGGAATAATGGGAAAGTGGATTTTTCGACCGGGTGCGGATTTGGACTGGTAGACCTCCCTCGTAGTGTGGTTTGGGTTAATTTATTTTGGCCGTTTGCCATAGAATATGGTTGGGATTTATCGTGGATCGTTAGGCCTTTTTTCCGAATTTAATCGGGACTGTTAAGTCGATTTTTAGTTTGGACCGTGTCCGTTGGTTCGCGCTTGAAGTTAACATTTATCCCTTTCTCTCTCTCTCTTTCTCTCTCCTCTCTCTTCTGCCGTGCGCGCCCCCTTGCGCACGTTTTCTCCCCCTTTCTCTCTCTCCTCTCTCTCTCTCTTCTCTTCTTCTCCTTCCTCTGCTTCCCCGCACCTGGTTCTGCTTCGCCCCGCCCTCGCGTTTGCCCTGCTCGTCCCGTCTGCTCGCCGACCGCCGCCCGAGCCCGCCGCCGCGTCGTGCCGCCCCGCCGACGTCGCCAGCGAGCTCCGCCGCCGTCGCGCCTCCCGACAGCCACCCCTTCCTCCTCTCTCTCGCGCGCGCGACAGCGAGCTGGTCGCCGCTGCTCGTCGCGCCCGGAGTCGACCCAGCCCGCCGGCGCGTCGTCCGGCCGTCGCCTCCGCCCAGCCGCGCCTGGCTGTCGCCGCCGTCGCCCCAGTCGCCGCCGACCGTCAGCTGCCGCCCCCGACCCGGCTGTCTTCTCCTCTCCCTCTGTTCGCGCGAGCCGTGAGCCGCCCCCGTGACCGCCGCGGGCCCGACCGTCCCCGTCGTCGCCGCTCACCGGCCCGCTCCGCCGTCCAGCTCGCCGCCGCGCTGCCTCGTCGCCGCCGGTTCGCCGCCTCCCCCTCAGCCCCTATCTTCCTCTCTCTCCCCCTATCTCTCTCTGTCTCTCTCTGTCTCTCCCTCTCACCCGGCTGACCTCTCCCCCCCTTCAGCTCGCCGTCGCCGCCGCCGTCGGTCGCCGCCCCGGCCGGCCAGCCAGCCAGCCCGGCCAGCCAGCCAGCCCAGCCAGCCCAGCCGGCCAGTCCCGCCGGCCAGCCCAGGCCAGCCTCGGGCTGTGGCCGAGCAGCCCCGGCCAGCCCAGGCCGTGGCCAAGCAGCCCCGGCCATGCGCCCGACGCCGTGGCCGAGCAGCCCGCGCTCGTGGCCCAGGCGCGTCGCCCGTCCGTTCGCCCGTGCGCCCCCGGGCACGCCGCGCGTTCGCCGCGCCCGCGCACCAGGCACGCCGGTCGGCCATTGTGCCCGCTTTGGCCGGCCAGCGCGCCCGTGTGGCCCGCGCCCGCGCCTAGTGGGTACTGTTCACTCGGGCCATTTTGAGCCCGAGTCGACTTTTCCCGGGCCAAAATTTGGTAAGCGACTTCCTAGACCCTACTTAGTCTTTTGGGTATTTCATTGACTAGTCTCGGGTTAGAACGGCTAGGGCGTGCATTAATTTAGTGATATTGTGATTTAATTATGCAATTTGAATTGGATTGGATAGTAGGCTTGATTTGGGGAAAATCGTGTGTGACCGAATTGAACGTCGGGTTTGTGGTTGAAGTGGCGATTTGTGGATTGGACCGAATTTGTGAATTTGAGCTGTTTGATGCAATTTGGCGTGAATGTGATTGAATTGAATGGCGTGTGCATGCCTGTCGATTTTAAGCCCGGATCGATTGGAGGGCTACGGACTTGGGACGTGTTGACGGCGGTCCGTGTGAAGGTAGGAACGGCCGATGGGCCAATTGGAATGCGGGCTTGAGACGTGTTGACGGTGGCCCGTTAAAGGTGTGTTGGACCGGGACGTGTTTACGTCGGTCATTGGAAATTGTTCGAATATCGTGGCTTGGGACGTGTTGACGGCGGCCACTGGAATTGAGTGAATAGTGTGGCTTGGGACGTGTTGACGGCGGCCACTAGAATGGATTGAATGATATGGCTTGGGACGTGTTGACGGCGGCCATGGGAATTGATCGAATTGTGTGGCTGTGTGCCAGTGAGAATGAACTTGAGGCGCAGTGGCGCGAGTCGTGGGTTAGATGTTCGGTCACGCATGTGATATGAGTGTGATTGAAATGACTGGCTGAGTGTGACTGAATTGGCTGGTTGAGCGTGTGGCTGGATTGATTGGTTGAGCGTGTGACTGAATTGGCTGGTTGAGCGTGTGACTGAATTGGCTGGTTAAGCGTGTGGATGTTGATCGAATTGACTGATGGTGCGTGTGGATGATTGGTTGGATGGGTTGGGTGCTTGGTTGGATTAATTGATTTCGAGTGGGAGTGTGTGTGCTAGTGATTGTGATGTGACGGTGAATTATACTCGCATTGTCATGTTTTGACTAATATGCAGGATTGGCACGTGGTTCGAGGCGAGGTAAGCCTATCATGTGAAATTGATTGTATTGTTTGGTAGTTCGCATGTTAGACTGGTCTGGGTACGCATTAGCCTAGGTGAGGTTTAGGTTGTTGCTTACTGAGACTCGTTCTCACGGTTATTATATAACCACTTTCAGATCCGCGACCGTGATCGAGTCGGAGAAGCCGCCAGAGTACCACAGGGATTGAAGGGTAGATCAACTTACCCTGTATTTCGAGTACCTTTTTGTAGAGAAGATAGGCTTGTTAACCACCGCCCTCTTTTGAAAATAGTGGTTGATTCTGGAAGCCGGGTTACCATTTTGTATTATGGAAGGCTTTAAAATGTTTGGTGTTTTCTAGATTTCGACGTCTATTCCTTAGTCATGTTTTTATTGTCTGGGTTATTCTATATGCTTCCGCTTGCGTAATTCGTTTGGGTCGGCGACGCGTCCTGGGACGTCGCGTTCACTTGATCGACCGTGGACGGGATGTCGCGGGCTCGGTGGGGTCCGGGGCGTGACAGCGAGGCTGGACGTTGCTCGAGGCCGAAGAGGTCAGCCCTCGCCTGTGGCTTGTCGTTAGTTGACAAGTTTCGCTAGCCCTCACCTATGGCTGATGATGGTTAGTCGGCGACCTTGTCGGCCAAAGAGGTGAAAAAAATAAAGAAAAGAAAAGAATAAAAGAAAAAGGAAAGAAAATAAATAAATTAATAAATTTTAAAAAATATTAAAATGCTATTAAAAATTATCCATGTCAGCGCCAATCATGCCACATAGGACGGCCAGCGTCAACATTAGCGATTTTCGGCAAAAAATGACCGGATGGACTCAATTGGCAAAATGTGAAAAAGTTGGGGACTTAATATGCACGATAAAAAGTTTATGATTGAATTAACAAAAATGCAATAGATTTTAGGTTTTTTGGAGACCTAAAGTTGAGGGTCCTTTTGTAGACAAAAAAAAAATTCAGGATAGATTTGACACTTGATCCAAAGTTAGGTTTTTTCAGATAAAAAAATATTTGTAGTAAGATTGAGATTTCACTATTTTTAGGGAATTAGGTCTTAAAGGTGTGTTTTGATTGGGTTTTCGGAGACTTTTGAAAAGTAATGACAACAAGGCATGCTTGTTCAAATCTGCTTTGGCATCTTCCACGAAATCGCTTCTCTCTCTCTCTCTCTCTCTCTCAAATATTAGGAGCTTTGACTAACATCCAAATCGTAGATAAGATGATTTATTTGAAAACAAAAATGCTTATTATTGATTATTGAAACAACAATCAGCGATCTCCCCATTCCTATGATATGGAATAAAAAGTAAGTAAGATGCTAATCGGCGAGGTATGGAGCTGTAGATTTCACGCACACTCTCTCTCAATCTAAAAGATTTGGAGCTTTAGGCCAAGTTGCTAATGAGGTGGTGCCCAAATTGTCTTTTAGTTAAATATAGTGAAATCCTCTACAGGACGTAATCTTAGTTTAAAGGTGAATCACGATAAAACATCGCGTGTCAATTTCTCTTCATCGCATTTACTCTCTATCTCATTGTGTTTATGCAAACTAATTCTAACAGAGAGGACCGTCGTTACAAGCCAGCAAGGTTTTTAATTTTTTATCTTTTAATTTCCACGTCACTTAAACATGTGTCACTTTTTTAATGGGTTTGAATGGGATTACGTATGCCACGTGTGCTGATGACGTGGCGGTTTGAAACCACTGCATAGTTTCTTCCTTCTTTGCACTTTGTGTTGGAGTCGGACATCTGGAACCTGATAAGGGCAGTGACAGATGAAGAAAAGGCTTAATGGGAAGAGGAGGCTCTTATCAAAGTCTGCAAGTTGGACATGGCCCATTTCAAAAAGTTGAGGCTAGCCCATTGCGCGAAAGAAGCAGATAAAGTCGTGGACTGGGTTACCATGGCTCATAGACGCAACTACCTTCCTAGAAACTGGCTCACTAATCTCCCTAGTGTTTTATGGGGTCTCATTGTCTGTGAGGCCCCGTGCTTCGTGTAATGGAGAAATTACTTGAAGTAACGAAGCTCAGTATCTTTCCTGACAAAACAAAAAAGTTGACTTGCATGACATGATGATGATACGTGCTGGGAATTGTCGGAAGCCTTGGTGTGGATGTGATTTCGGAGTATCCTGGGCTGATTTGGAAGTCAATTAGTTATTTTTTTTAGGTTTATTGCTGTATAGGGTTCATTTCATATCCTTTTAGAGTAGCTTAGAATAATCTCACTTTGAATTAATGTGGAGATATGTAGTAGTGACATCATAGTTAGCTTAGAATTGAGGAACCCTTTTGTATTCACATTAGCATAAAGCTTAGAAATTAAAATAGAATTGCGTTTAGGGATTATATCCCAAGGCATGCCTTCCTATTAAGTCTCATTTAGTGGCGTCTTCTTAGTAAGTCTTTCTCCATATTTCAGAATTAGATTGAGACTCGACTTCAATTTTAGCTCACGGGAATTCATGTACCGGGGCTTGATAACAGGTTCATGTAATATTCTTTGCCCGACATTGCATTGAGTTACTTTCTGCATTTTATTTCTTACTACCTTTTATTAGCACCTCTGATTTGTTGGTTTCAATTCTTTTATGTTGTTTGTCTTGATTGTGATTCAATTACGTCATTTCGCCTAGTTGGGTAGTCAGGTTACACATCGAGATCATAAAAACATTGGATGGACACTTAGCAGACAAGAACTTTTAGGACTCATAATAATCAATATTTAGGGTGCCGAAAGGACACTAATTTGAATAATTAGTGTATTCAAGTCCCATTCCTTAGATCTTTGGTTGCGTAGAAAATCAGGTATCCTCCCGTGCCTCACTCAGTTTCTAGCCATCCCCAATAGGCTAGTGGCAAGTGCCTCACATGATGGAATCCTTATAGGTTAATCATTAAAATGAATCTTCCAATGTCGCACGAGATAAGGATACAAGAAAGCCTGCGCCTGTCGAGGAAGATTGGTCCCCAACTCAGCATTACCTCTAATCCCATCATCATTCATCGGACCTCCATTCGGGAGGGTCGCGACAAACTATTTCAATTATAATATTTTATAAAAATATTGAATCTGAGAACTATGTCATGCTATTTAATGATGAATCAAGATAATGTTGTATTTAACATGTGTGAATGCGATGTGGCATTGCACACGATGCGTGTGGAAGGTGGGGTCTCTCTCTAAGCCTTCGCAAACATAAAGTCAAGTTTGGCCGCTCTCTGATAAGTTTGTGTGCTCTCCTGTGTTTGATGGTTTTCTGGTAGCTTTACTTGGGTTTTCAGCAAAACGATTTCCTGGTGGTTTTACTTGGGTTTTCTGGAAGACGGCATCGTCTTTCACAGGTCTTCCCTCCATAATCAATAGCAATGGGCTTCCCATGGCGATCCAACTATCATCCCGCTCGACTCGACGTTTTTGCAGCCCTCAGAGATTATCTCGAGTCGGGCCGTTTCCTTCCCTGCAGTACGTGCAATTCTCCCGCAAATTCATCTCTCCCAATTTTGTTTTCTTGTTAGTTTCTTCGAAATTTTGTCCTTCATTGATGAAAGAAGAAGTGGAAACAGAGGAGAAACGAAGGAAAGATCCATGCACCCCCGGCTGCCACTCTTTTCATTATGCGGAGAAGTTTCAAATTTTGTGCTTGAGCCACGAGTAAGATCGGTTGGGTATGTCGATTTTCCATGGCATTCACTTTCGTGTTTCATCCTTTTTATTGCGTAAAACAAAGATAGGACAATACAATAAATAGGACCACCGGATTTACTTGGCTCAATTGATGTAACCAACTCCTCGGAGAGAATTCACACAATGTTTAGCCCTCGTAATTACTCGCGAGACGACATTTGAATCTGACAAAGACTATCATATGAATTTATGGGATTTAGACACCGTGGGCTCCAAATCTTTGCCCCGACAAGGATCAGAGTGGATTTGTGGGATTTTCACACTCAGCGGATCCTTCGTGCCATGGGAGGACCAGAAAGCACATGGTAACCACCGGGCGCGACAACTGGGTCAACTTCGACCAGGTAGATTTCCATCTGCAAAGGGAAGATCAGAAAAAATAAAGGGAATATGACATTTTGCATGAGTTCTCACGCAATTGTTTCAAGAAAGATCCTAAGTTATGTGATAAGGGTCAAGATCCAATTCCAAATTTCTTCCACCGCCCATCGGAGCCTTCCTCAACCAGCCACTAAAAAACGTTTTCACAATTCTATGTTGTATTCTACCTGGTGTGAATGGGATATGATGTT
Source organism: Syzygium jambos (assembly GCA_031216235.1). Taxonomy (NCBI): domain Eukaryota; kingdom Viridiplantae; phylum Streptophyta; class Magnoliopsida; order Myrtales; family Myrtaceae; genus Syzygium; species Syzygium jambos. The sequence goes on from CM062221.1 coordinate 2,554,449, forward strand.
GTACACAATGCGTGTGGAAGGTGGGCGGTCTCTCTCTAAAAGCCTTTGCAAACATAAAGTCAAGCTTGGCCGCTCTCCAAAAAAGCTTGTGTGCTCTTCTGTGGTTGATGGTTTTCTGGTGGTTTTACTTGCGTTTCAGCAGAACCATGTCCTGGTGCTCTCCGATATGTCAGTGTGCTCATCAAAGCAGCGTCATCTTTCACAGGTCTTCCCTCCATCATCAACTGCAGACTTTAGCAACGCCACCTCCCGTGGCAATCCAACTATCATCCGCTCGACTCGACGTGCCCTCAGAGATTATCTCGATCGGGCGGCGTTTCCTTCCCGGCAGTACGGTCAATTCTCCCGCGAATTTCTCTCTCTCAATTTTGTTTTCTTGTTCAGCCACGAAAGAAAGTCTGCGCTCAGTTTCTTGGAGAAGTTTTCCTTCATTGATGAAAGATGAACCGGGAATCAGAGGGGAAACGAAGAAAAGATCTATGCACCCACCGCTGCCTTTCGTTTCATTGTGTGGAAAAGTTCCAAATTGTGCGTTTGAGTCACGAGAATGATCAGTTGGGTATGTCGATTTTCCATCGCATTCACTTTCTTGTTTCATCCTTTTTATTGAGTAAAACAAAGATCGGACAATAGAATAAACAGAACAGCACCGGATTTACTTGGCTTGATCGAAGTAAACAACTCCTCAGAAAGAATGTTGGAAATCGCAAAGGATTTTTCAGATCTCAAGGAGACTCGTCATAATCCAAGTTCATCTAGATACTTGGAATCTAGAAAGTTGTTATTAAGTACATTAATGGTTATTTATTGTTGCTTAATGTTTAAGTTGTCATGTCTTTTAAGATAGCATTTAATGTTATGAATCTAGACGTGTCTATGACTAGAGTAAGCGTAGAGTCATGTGTTAATCCTATATATATGTGCGTCTTGTAATCTTTTGAAGTAGAAGAAGAAGAAGAACAAGTGAATACAATAGTATTTCAAATCTTCTTCCAACATTTGGTATCAGAGCCAGTTGGCTAAATTTTAAAAGATCTCGAGTCAGATGGCTTCTGTGAGTGGTGCCGGGAATGTCCAACCTCAACTCCCAAGGTTTGATGGGAAGAATTTTGAGCATTGGAAGATCCAGATGGAGGTGCTATTCGGATTCCAGGAGTTGACCGAGATTATCGAAGAAGGATTCGTCGAGCCAGAAGCAGCGGCAGATTCGACAACGGAGGAGCAAAGAACGATAAAAGAAAATCGTAAGAAAGATCGTAAGGCTCTCTTTTACATCTTTCAAGCGATAGATTCGTCAATCTTTGAAAAAGTGGCGAATTCGAAGACGGCGAAGGAAGCATGGGATACTCTCGTCAAAATTTACAAAGGCGTTGAGAAGGTCCAGAAGGTTCGGCTTCAGACTCTTCGTCGTCAATACGAGCTCCTTCAGATGGAAAAGTCGGAGTCCATTTCTGACTATTTCTCACGCGTATTGGCTCTTGTCAATCAAATGAAGGCCAATGGTGAGACTTTTGGTGATCAACAGATCGTCGAGAAGATTCTTCGAACGCTAACGTTGCAGTTCGAATATATTGTGACTTCCATTGAAGAATCCCGTGATCTCTCAGTTTTGACCGTGGATGAGTTGATTGGCTCTCTACAAATGCACGAGCAACGACTCAAGGAGAAGTCCAAGACGGTGGAGGAGGCTCTACAAAGCCAGTGGGTGTTACCCGATGAAAAGAAAAATCTTTCTACTCAAAAGAAAGATAAAAGGCGACAAGAGAAGCAACCTCGACAACAAACAGATAAGTCCCATATTCAGTGTTTTAATTGTAAAAAGTATGGGCATTATAAATCTGAGTGTCGAAGCAAAAGGATTGGTGGTCAAAAGTTTCATGCTAAAGTAGCAAGTTCTGTCGATAGATTTGTTGAAAGCAATGGTGAGCATGGTAATGCTCTTTTATTCACGTGTGATGCTTCAGTGGAGAACCAGAAGAATGTTTGGTTCTTAGACACCGGATGCAGTAATCACATGTGTGGCGAGAAGGAGTTATTCTCGAATTTTGATGACACCTTTCGTTCGGAGGTGAGGTTCGGGAATAATGCCAAAGTTCCTATCATGGGAAAGGGGAACATTAAAATCAAGGCGAAGGATGGGTCGGTTCAAAACATTTCCGACGTTCATTATGTTCCCAGTCTTCGACAGAATCTCTTGAGCATGGGACAGTTGTCCGAGCGAGGCTATCGCACGATCATCAAGGATGAGGTTTGCACGATTCATGATGGCAAAGGAAGATTGATTGCGAAGGTAAAAATGGCCCGAAATCGCCTTTTTCCTTTGTATATTAATTACGCTACGTCATGTTTTAGTGCCTCAGTGCAAGATTCTTCATGGCTCTGGCACAAGCGGTTCGGACATGTGAATTTCGACAGCTTGAAGCTGTTGTGTCAAAAGAAGATGGTGCGAGGTTTGCCCGAAATTTCTTCTCCAAAGGAGATATGTGAACCATGCGTCATTGGGAAGAAGTCCAGAGAAAGCTTCCTTTCAGGAAAATCATGGAGAGCGTCGAAGCCATTGGAGTTAGTTCACTCTGATCTCTGCGGACCACTTGGTGAACCGTCGAATCGCGGGTACAAGTATTTTGTTACCTTTATCGACGACTTTAGCAGAAAAACATGGGTTTATTTCTTGAAGCAGAAATCCGACACCATCGATACTTTCAAGGAGTTCAAAGCCTATGTCGAAAACCAAAGTGGGCACAAAATTCGGATTCTCCGAACTGATCGTGGCACAGAATATTTGGTTGGTGACGGCTTCTTCAAGCAATGCGGCATCAAGCATCAATTGACAGCACGATATACTCCTCAACAGAACGGAGTAGCGGAGAGAAAAAACCGCACTATTGTCGAAATGGTACGTACTATGCTTTGTTCTAAACATTTGCCGAAGCATTTTTGGGCGGAGGCGGTTGCTTGTGCTGTTTACTTGTTGAATAGATGTCCCACTAAAGGTCTTGAGTTCAAGACACCGACGGAGATGTGGAGCGGTCGAATCCCTTCAGTTCAACATCTTCGTGTGTTTGGGTGTATTGCTTATGCCCATGTGCCAAATGAGCTTCGTAAGAAGCTTGATGAGAAGAGCGAGAAGTGCATCTTCCTCGGTTACAGCAATGAAACCAAGGGTTATCGGTTGTATAATCCGGTAACGAAAAAGGTGGTAATTAGCCGAGATGTTACCTTCAACGAGGAAGGTGAGTGGACTTGGAACACGGAAGAAAAGAAGCAGTTTCGCTTTGTCCTAGATGAGGAGGAGACGGTTCAGCCCGATTTATATAGTCAATCTGAACCAGTAGCGGCTTCGGTGGAACCAAGTTCGATAGCAGATTCGATAGTAGAGACTTCGACAGTAATTACCTCATCAAATTCTGTTGAAAATCCTATCAGAAATCTTGCTGAAAGTTCTTCACGTCCACGGCGAGAACGAGTTTTACCGGCTCGTTTGAAGGATTGTGTTTTGTCCACAGATGATGATCCCTCTGATGAAGAAATTATCAATTTTGCTCTCTTTGCAGATTGTGATCCGACAAAGTTTCAGGAGGCTTCCCAAGATAATGGTTGGGTTCGCGCGATGAATGATGAGATCCACGCGATTGAGAAAAATGATACGTGGGAGCTCACATCTCTCCCGGAAGGCAAAAAGTCCATCGGTGTGAAATGGGTCTATAAGACCAAGTACAATCCTAATGGTGATGTTGATCGGTTGAAGGCTCGTCTCGTAGTCAAGGGTTACAAACAAAAACCCGGGATTGACTATTTTGAGCATAAGCAGGAGCATTCGACGGTGATTTATTGTGATAACAAGTCGGCAATTGCCCTTGCAAAGAATCCAGTCTTCCATGGAAGAAGCAAGCACGTTGATATAAAATACCATTTCATTCGAGATTTGGTGAAGTCCGAGGAGATTGTGCTGCAGTATTGCAAGTCGGTAGACCAAGTGGCTGATATGTTCACTAAGCCATTGAAGATAGATTCCTTCCTTAAACTTAAGAGAATGATCGGCATGATCAAGATGAACTCGGCTTAAGGGAGGCTGTTGGAAATCGCAAAGGATTTTTCAGATCTCAAGGAGACTCGTCATAATCCAAGTTCATCTAGATACTTGGAATCTAGAAAGTTGTTATTAAGTACATTAATGGTTATTTATTGTTGCTTAATGTTTAAGTTGTCATGTCTTTTAAGATAGCATTTAATGTTATGAATCTAGACGTGTCTATGACTAGAGTAAGCGTAGAGTCATGTGTTAATCCTATATATATGTGCGTCTTGTAATCTTTTGAAGTAGAAGAAGAAGAAGAACAAGTGAATACAATAGTATTTCAAATCTTCTTCCAACAAAGAACAATGCATATCCGATTGCTCATACTGTTGAAATATTAACACGGAAAAAACAGGATCTTGCAAAGTTGCAAGATCAATGTAAAAATACCAAAGAAATAACAAGGAACAATAAAATACACAAAAAATTTATGTGGTTCAATCTGAGAGTTGGTACCTACATTTACGGGGAGAGCCGGCAACAAATAATGTACTTTAAGCAGAGAATCATAGTTACATTCGCTCACACTCTCAGGTGTTTTAATACCTAGATTGCACCCAAGCTCAAAGTGTTTACAAATAAAATAACTAAATGGGATGTATACTCACAGCACAAAATTACCCGTGTTCAGATCTCTTCGATGGCTTGAAGAAATCACGGCATGAACAGAGCACCCACGAAACCACGCAAGAGTTCTTCGTTTACTCGTGTGGCTAATCCTTGACACGTCCTCTGTTCATCTGTCCTCGTGTGGCTCTTTTTCTCTTTTGTGAAAGCACTTTCACTACGCGGCTCCTCTATCTCTCAAGGAACCCTCGCCCTTTATTCTTTTTCTTTTCATTTTATATGAGTCAACAAAAGACAACTTTGACCTGCGCCCACCGAAAATCCAAATTCGTGACTTTTAAAAATAAACTACCACCATAAGTCTTCTTAAGATTAATAGAAGAGACCATGTTAGCAATTCTTCTACGGCAAAAGACGGCTCGATAAATAATCCTAATGTACATCATTCAATTCAAATCGGATTTCATAGGGGTTTAAACTCGAGACATAATTAACAATTCTCCAACTTGACTTGACATTTGAAGCCTAGTTTTTGTGTTTATTACATGTGCTACTCTCTCAACACCCCAATGGGTATTCACTCTCCACATACATCAATTGTGCTCAAGCTTTGCCAAAGGAGCAAGCTTAGTAATCATGTCTGTCGGGTTCTTTGATGTAGCGATCTTTTTCACAATAATCTTACTCTTCGCTAAGACATTTTGGATGAAGTGGTATCTAATGTTGATGAGTATCGTTTACTCAAGATAAACCGGATTACATGCCAAATATATCAAACTTAGGTTATTACAGTGTATATCAACAATTTTCTGATCTAACCCAAAGTTCGATAGCAAACCCCTTAGCCATATCATTCCTTCGCTATAAAGGTCATATCAACTCACTGCACCACCTGCAAACATAAATATGTACCTTACTAAAGATCTGCACTCATCCAAGTCATTAGTGTAATATGAATTCACATACCCTATGGTTTCACTGCCATTACCATCCCTTCGGTAGATTATACCAACGTCCGTTGTCCCCTTTAAATATCTGAGGATTCACTTCACAAATTCCCAATGAGCTTTATCAGAACGCTTCATATAGTGGTTAACTACACTCACAACTTGTGAAATATCAAGCCCAGTGCATACCATAATATATATAATACTACCCACTACACTAGAATAAGGAGCATGAGACGTATGCTCCTCTTTCTCCTCTATCTGCGATGATAACTTATCTGAAAGTTTAAACTGCTTCGCTAAAGTTGTACTCACAGATTTCGCTGACTACATTTTAAAACATGTACCAATTTTCTTAATGTATTTCTTTTGAGACAAAGGTAAAACTCATGCAATCCCGTCATGCAAAATCTCCATACCTAATATTTTCTTTCCAGCACCTAAATCTTTCATTTGAAACTCAGTACTCAATTGCTTCTTCAGCGCATCAATATCAAACAAATTCTTAGCCGATAGCAGCATATCATCAACATATGCTAACAAATATATTAAAGACCCATTCTTCAATCTCCTAAAGTAAACACAACTATTTATTTGGCTTTTCAAATAGTCCTGACTAGCCATGAAAGCATTAAAATGCCTATACCACTGCCTAGAAGATTATTTCAGCACATATAAAATTTCTTTAACAAGCAAACATGATCTTTCTTACCCAGAATAGTAAATATGTCTGCTTGCCTCATGTTAATCTGCTCCTCCAACTTATCGTGAAGAAACATTGTTTTCACATATAGCTACTTCAGCTTAAGATCCTATGCCACAATTAAGGCAAGTAATATACAAATAGAAGTACGTCTTACCAAAGGAGAGAACACTTCGTTATAGTCAATGCTCTCTCGTTGTGTGTACCTTTTGCAACAAGTCTCGCTTTATACCTTGCCGTCTCGACACTAGACATGCTCTCCTTCCGTTTAAAAACCCTAGGAACTAGCCATCGCCTCAAAGTAACTCACCTATCTCCACCTCGTCACCTATAGTCAATGCATAAGCAATATCCGTATAACGTACCGGTAGTTTAATTTGCCTTCTTGTTTTGCCTGCAACTAAAATGTAGAGCGGCTGTGGCAATCTCAACCTTTGTTACCACAACCAGTAGCTTTTTACCCCATGTGCATAAGCTCAAAGGGTGAGGCTTTCCTTTAACTTATAAATCGACTATCAACCCCTTCCACAATCCAACGTGGGATAAATCCTAACAATCTCCCCCTCACACATCAGGCTTAGGTCGAAGCATCAACAACCATCTCCGAGTGACTGTTGGGTCTAGACTTATATGTGACTTGGGCTTTGACATCAATGTTGGGTGATCTTGAGTATTTCTCGCCTCAAAAGCTAGTTTAAAGGATGAGGTTTTCCCTCACACTTATAAATCGACCACTAGCCTCTTCCGCAATTAACATGAGATAAATCCCAACAAATACTTTTAAAAATATTGTATTTCAGAACTAGGTCATGCTATTTAATGATGAATCAAAACAATATTGTATTTTACTTGGTGTGAATGCGATATGATGATGTACACGACGCGTGTGGAAGGTGGCGGTCTCTCTCTAAAAGCCTTCGCAAACATAAAGTCAAGTTTGGCTGCTCTCTAATAAGTTGTGTGCTCTTCTGTGTTTGATGGTTTTTTGGTGGTTTTGCTTGCGTTTTCAGCAAAACGATTTCCTGGTGCTCTGCTCTCCCATATGTCTGTGTGCTCTTCAACGCCATTCGATTTCAGGGGTTACGGCATCGTCTTTCACAGGTCTTACCTCCATAATCAACAGAAAACTTTAGCAAAGCCACCTCCCATGGTGATCCAACTATCATCCGCTCAACTCGACATTTTTGCAGCCCTCAGAGACTATCTCGAGTCGGGTGGCGTTCCCTTCCCTACAGTACAGTCAATTCTCCGACGAATTTCTCTCTCTCTCTCTCTCGATTTTTGTTTTCTTTGTTTCGCCACGAAAGGAAGTCCGTGCTCAGTTTCTTGGAGAAGTTTTCCTTCATTGAAAGATGAACCGGGAAACAGAGGGGAAACGAAGAAAAGATCCAAGCGCCCGGAGTTGCCACTCACGAGGATAGTCAGTTGGGTATGTCAATTTTCCGAGACATTCGATTTCTTGTTCCATCATTTTTATTGCGTAAAACAAACGATCAAGCAATAAAATAAACAGGACGAGAAAATAAAAATCGGAAACTAGGTACACTTGATTCGATCGATGCAACGGAGATTATAATAAATACTCTCGCGAACCAATTTTGCAATCTCAGGGCAAGAATCAGAGTGGATATGTGCGATATACACACTCGCGAATTCCTCGTGCTACGGGGGGACCGGAAAGCACACGGGAACCACGGGTTCTTTAGGTTGTGTGAAAAGCACGAGTGGATCCTATCCATCGTTCATTTTGATAATGAGTAGCCACGTTTACGAAACTTCTTCGGTTAAAAAAACTTATGATTTTAGAAGTTGACCATGACGACCCACGTATACATCTTTTTTTCTTTCTGCCTACCGACATGGGCATCGTCCCATGAGTCTATGACGACTCGATCGCTGGCCCGCCACGCCTTTTGCGGATTCGGCATCCGGTTAGACATACAAGAAGAAACAGAGCAAAGGCCTGGCATCTTTTTTCTGCTTATTTCTTCTTCCTTTTTTTCGGTAAAACAAGAAAACTTGATTAAATAGGATAGTATAACTAGGGGTGATCGGTTCCCGATCCGGTCCGTCCCGCCCAGAAACCAGTCATTTAGCAATGATCAGATGACCAAGCAATGAGCTAGGCGTTGGTGCTCGCGTTGGTGCTTCTCCTCCTCTAGGGTGCAAAAAGAATAAGGAATGCCTACAACGAGAGGCTATACTAAGGAAGGGACAAGTGAACCGCGAGTTCACTCATTGCACGGATTTGCATAATAGCAAATTGAACAGGCAAAACTTCAAAACAAACTTGAACAGAGCATCGCCGAAGAGTGAAGAGCGAGACCGCGAGAGTGAAAAGGGCCGTCGAAAGAGCGAGAGCCGAGAGACCAAAGAGTGAAGAGTGAAATCGGAAGCTCAAAACAGATAGAGAAATCGGGCGTTTCTTGATGAAGGACTCTTAGTTAGAGGTAGCGAAGGTCTAAGATTGAAGAGTGGAGACCAGGCTGTTGATGAGCGAGATCTACGAGTCGAGCGAGAGCCAAGAAATTGAAGAGTGAAGAGCGAGGCATTGCGAGAGGGAAAGACTAAAGGCTAATTAGGGTTTATTTGTTTTTTTTAAGAAATTAATATATATAGCCGGTTCGGTTCCCAGTTCTAGAGTGGGGATCAGGAACCGGACCGAAAATGACCGAATGGAATTGGGAATCAGACCGACACCCCCTTAGAACTGCACAGAACCAGCTAGTCTAGTCCGGTCTGAGAGATTCTTGATTCAGGCGGTCTGTCTAAGTATTACATAGCTAGCTAGAAGGGTCTAATCAAATCATGCTTGGAGCTCTAATATCGTGACGGATCGGGCACTAGGCGATCTTCCTATTAATTTAACCCCTTGCCCTTAAAACGGGACATGTGAATACGTGTTTAAAGTTTCGCCGAGAATTTAATCGGGTCAAAGCCAAATACACATCGGTATATAGTTTTGAAATATACTTTTGAGTACTTATATATATATTCAATAGAGACCGGTTATCTTTCCATAATTAGCCGCGTGCAACCGGTCAAATATATGATTAAAAAAAATACGGCTACAGTCGATGGTGGGGCCGTACACCTCCACCTCTTGCCCCGGGACGGGAAACCGCCTCATGTTTACAGACTCGGCATCAGGTTTTTTCCTTAAAGCAAAGGCCTTGCATAGTTTTTTTGTTTGCTTCTGGAGGATTGCAATAATTGCTGGTGCCGGATGACTTTAAAAAGAACAGAGGAGACTAACTAACCAGAGACGACTTGAAAGACTAATCGACGATGAAGCTCGAAGTTACTTTTCCTATATAATCGAAGCATGTCCAATAACACTTCTCCAAGAAAGTACTAACGGGAAGGAAACAGGAACGCTCTAACGAAAGAATTCCAAATGACAGGCCCCCACGCCATCCTACCCCGCGCCAGGAATAATCCGGCATCACCATCGCCTGTGCTGCCACAGCGGTCTGAACGGTTTAAGCTGATATTCGGCCACTGTGTCGTATTCGGCGTGGCCACCATCCTCGGCCTCCTCATGGTCATCTTCCTGGCCATACCCGCCGGGATGACGCCGGAGTTCGGACTTGACCCGGGCTCTTCCCTTTCGTCCCTCAACATCTCCGCCTCCCACATCACCGCACGGTGGAACATAGCTCTCTCTGTCAAGAACCCCAGTAAAGTCATCGCTGTTAAGTACACTCACATGAAGCTTCTCTTGAGTTTCAACGGCCAACTCTCTCTCTCTCGTCCCTGCCTCATTCCCGCCTTCACTCAGGGCCCCGACAACGTGACCATTGTCCAAGCCAAGGCCCTGTCGATGATCGCACTTGTCAATGACCTGGGCGTGAAGGGCCTGGTGAGCACGTTGAAGGGCGGGGAGGTGACCATCGATGTGGTGGTGAAAGCCAAGTGGAGGCTGCACTTGGGTCCGTGGTGGGTGCTCGTGTTCGACGTGTATGCCTCATGTGTCGGCGTGACCTTCACGGCTCCGACCGACAGTAAGGGTGGAGGCGATTGGATGTCCCTCGGAGGCACCCTCAGCTGCACGCCCGATATCTTCACTCAACTCTGGTAAGAATAATTACAAGTTCCTGCTTAGTTTTTTCATTACAATCATGGTAGCATTTGTTTGTTTACCGATGTAGTTGATGAACAAAATGAAATAAATGAGAAGCCGTCGATGCATAATATCATCTGCGCGTGGCCTGCTTGATTCAGCGCATGCTTGGCCTTTATATTCTACTGGTATAAAACAAGGTCTGATTCTCACAGTCAAGTGTGTTGGTGTTCCTTTTTCAGATGGCTTCTAAAGATTTGAGCATTAGTTGGAGGTTTCTATCCTAGCCTGTTCCTTTGACAAATACTTCAAAGTGATGATGCTTAGATTAAGAAGATTGTCTACTCCTTTGAAGCTAGACCCAGACCGAGCATGGACTTCGATGGCTTTGTCAAAAGAGGCCAAAAAAGGACTTCATCAATTGAGATAAAACTTTAGTAAGCTTTATGAATTTTCTTCTTCACCAAGTCAAAAATTTTAGAGAATCATCAAAATTGCTAGAGATGTATTTTTGAGATTCCATATATTTTGTGACGTCCCAGAACGTCACACGTGACGTGAAATCTTTCATTAAATTATTTATTTATTTTTAAGTACCCAGAAGCATAATAAAATGATCACATCATACCAGAACGGAAATTCGACAAGTTCAAATAATTTACACAAGCGTCTTTCATTTAATTTCCCCCTTCCAAGTATTAATACAAGTACCAAAGGAACTGAATTACAACGTATTGACCCTGGGAAAAGGTCTGGTCAATTGTCGTCACTACACCCATGCTTCTGCACTAAAAACTTGCATATACAAGAATCATCACACCATGGATCGACAACCTCGCCCATTGACATATCACCATCACCATCAAAACCCCTCGATGGTTTAACCAACTCTCTGTGGATATTAGAGTACCAAGCAACAAATCGATGGTGATTCCAACCTAATATTTCTACGTCGACCTTACCATAAAACTACACTTAGTGTAAACTATTGTCGATTTGAGTACAAGCACGTCTTGATATTCATAATAAAAATATATAGGAACTCTAAAAAGTAATGGCGATGGGATATTCATCCTACAAATATGAAGAAAATAAAGGGGTGAGCCAAAGCTCAGTAAGTGGAATATCTAAGTTTAAAGTAAGAGATTATCTTGCCACTCAACCTAGTATCAACAAAACAACGTGAATTCAAGACAAGTACAAAATAATTATACATTTCCTATCATGATATGCCAATGAAGACCATTGACAAACATTGCCTAAGATTATTCATTCAAATGCAAACAGATGACATATCAATTCAAGATGCGCGGATACCACACAATAGTTCATCGATATATATATAGGTGAGATTCTACAATAGTTCATATATATATATATATATATAGGTGAGATTCTAACTCCTACTTGTCATTGGCCACGATCTATCTCGACCGACAAGGCATCTCGACTAACAATGCATCATCTCCACCATCTCATAGGGGACGGATTCATAAGTACTTCTTTGCCACGCCACTCAGTCCATTCATCAAGGATGTCCTCTAAATCAGCGAGGATCATTTCACTACGGTACAATCACATGACGATGGTCAACTCAACCTACACAAGCCAACTCATATTGTGTGTAAATTATAGGACTTTTATGTTCCTTCAATCATGTAGATAGTAAATTTATTTGATTCGTGCAGAGAGCCTTCCAGTTGAACATCTGGCAATATTTATAATGGTTTTGCCGTAACTGCTTCTTGATGATTCTCAGCAGTTGCATCCTTTATGGGCAGTTTTTCTTCAACTGTCTCCATGTTCTCTTGTTCTTTGGTTTTGTTTACCCACTATCCCTAGATTCTCTTTCTTGAATGGTTATCTTCCTAAAAATGGGTGTCAACTGCCTCCATGATTTTGTTTTGGTGGTGATTGGTGGTCGCCCATCGATAAGTGCCTCACTACTCTGTGGCTTTGTTTTTCAAGTCACATGATCTAATATTCAAATGGCAACCGTTCCCTCCAAAAATGCGTGTCCACTTCTTCCTAATCTCAACTGCCTCGTAAGTGTGCCTCTGTATTCCTCTATTGACGGTTCAATTACTTTTTGATTGCTTTTCTTTAAACTAGTAACCATATAACTATGCTTCTTGCGTCTCTAAAGATTTTCAGACAGCATCTTGCTATTTGCTCATTGCCAATATCCACATCACCACGTGTGGATAACTGAGTAGATATCATTGAGGCGTATCATCGTCGATTGATCAAACGTCATTCTCTACGGTTATTGATAAAACGCCGTGCACGTACTTCCTCTATAACCATTCATGCTCATGTGCCAGGCACGCGTTTATCGATGACCCAATCATATTTAGGTGTAAAAGTGGCTCAAAAGGGGAATTATAGGGGGACTAGCTAATGCAGAGGACCCAAAAAAGGTTGATGAATTGATAGACCAAGGGGAAAGCACATGGAAGGAACTACTTTTGCGACGACTATTCGATGAGCAAGTAGTACGAGAGATCCTCACATTGCATATCAGACCACAAATGAATGAAGACAAATTGATTTGGACCGGCACGAAGGAAGGCGACTACACTGTTAAGAGCGGCTACAACACCCTTCGCAAAAATGTAAACACAAAAGCACAGCCTGCCTCCTCCTCTCATCAAACTCCTACTAAACTTTCGAACAGGATATGGAAAATGAAAACTCCCCACAAAATCAGAAAAACTTTGTATGGAGCGTATGCCAAAATGCACTATCCACGAAGGAAAATTTGTATAGAAGGAAACTGCTACCTGATCTGAATTGCCCATTCTGCCGAGTACATGCAGAAATCACAGAACATCTATTTCTACTATGCAAGTAGACAAGGGAAGTTTGGGATGATTCTGCACTCAACATCCAGATCTCTAAATACCAAACTTCTCGAATTGATGAATGGCTGATAAAATACATACCCAGCAGCAACAACTCCCCCGAATTTGAGTTAGTCTCTGTTGTCCTCTGGGAAATCTGGAAAGCAAGGAATAGCCTCGTCTTTAGAAGGCTCTTCCCAGACCCACAGTTGCTGGTTGAAAGAGGACGACAATTGCTCAAAAATTTCAACAGATGGAACAACTTTGACAGACCAAATAAAGCTATAAACCACACAGAGGAGGATGTCTGGAGTCCCCCAGAGAGGGGCAAAACAAAGGTAAATATGGATGCAGCTCACCAACTTGGTTCCTTTGAAGGTTTAATAGCTTGTGTATGCCGCAACTCTGCTGGGATCTTGATCGACGGCTTTGCCAACGATGTCCTCGCCTCCTCCGCCGAGCAAGCTGAGAGCCTGGCCATGGTGGAAACCCTCAAATTTCTCTCTCCTCGTGCGGGTGAAAACCTAATTCTGGAGTCAAACTGCCTAAATCTGGTCAACAGCTTGAAGTCTCTAGAAGGTATGCTGTGGGAACATCGTGCTCTCCTCAGTGAAGCACGTGAGCTGCTGTCTTCGTTTTCTAACATAAAACTGCTGTTTTGTAATAGGTCCAGGAATAGTGTGGCAGACTGGGTAGTTACGTCACACAGAAAAAAAGCACTCACTGAACACTGGTTGACCCATCCTCCGCAGGCCCTTGGAGATCTGCTCTGTTTTGAGACCCCGAAAGTGGGTTCTGTTTTTACTAGATATCAATGAACAGTCTTTTCTTCTGACAAAAAAAAAAACAGTAACCATTCATGCCCACGTGCCAAGCACGGGTTTATCAATGACCCAATCATATTTAGGCGTAAACAAGTCTAAATTCTTTTACTCGACCACATTTGACTCTTGTCACTCTTGAGTGAAACTATTTACTAGATTCAAGGTTTTGTACCACCTCTGGTGTTCGCTGGGCGGGTGAGCTTGAGGGATCTGCGGTGGGGCCCGTGTCAATAGTGTCACTGATTGCCGGCAATTTGATAATCAGTGTGTCGAGAATTGGTAGGTGCTATTCGATTTGATTGCCGGCATCACGAGTGCATACACTTCCTCTTCAATTTTGAGCTATTTTGTTCAATTTTGGTTTGGGGATCATGACTGGCGGTGTTCAAGGAGCTTTCGGACTCGGCCAATCGGGTACGGGTGTTTTGCTGGGTCTTGGATGGTTAGAAAAGATCTCGGTCGACCGGACTCAAATGACTGCAAGGACCTTTCTCGATATTAGACACAAGGTCGAGACATCGTGGGGGTATTTCAGGAACTTTTGCTTAAGAATTCCTTATCCTTAACGTGATTTGTGATTACCATTAAGTGGTCCTTAACAAATTGAGAGGGTGGTGGTGATAGTATTAAATTATCTTGGCCTGTTTATTCTATTTGACGTAAATAAGATTTGATTCTCGCCGTCATGTGTTTTTGTGCTCCTTTTTCAGATTCTGGAGAGTCCGGCTTCACCTATCAATTTGCGCATCACTTGGAGCTTTCTTTCACATAGCCCATCATTTTGGCAATTACTTTAAATTAACCACGGGATTGCCCCAATGGCCACCCTTCCCATTTGGGGACGAAGTTCAACTTCCGCGTTTGTCTGAATTTTACCAAGCAAAATGCACATGCTTGTGATCTGTTCGATGGAATTCCTAGTTGAAGTTGTGAGCTTGAATGAGCCAGTATAGAGTGAAGTCCTTGCAAGCTTTGCTGGGCTACTGAATGTTGCAACCGGACATGGATTTTCAGCCACCTTTTGTTTCAAAACATCGCTTAGCATGCACGAGGAGAGCAATCTAGTATTCTGTAATGAGATACTGAACCACTATACATGCACATAACCCGTTTGACGAAATTCCACCGTGAAATGTCGAGTTTGAACGAGCAGTTATAGAGAGAATTCGATGAAATATTTGTTGGATTAGTGGATGTTGTCGGGGAAAACAAAATAGGTTTTCTCTTAACATGCTTTTAACCACTTTTTCATTAAAACAACTCAGTTTCCAATGAATGAAATCATGTTATTGGAGTTTTCTTGCTTTCGGTTAGTTTTTTGGGTACACAATGCGTGTGGAACGTGGAAATCTCTCTCCCGAAGCCTTTGCAAACATAAAGTCAAGCTTTGCTGCTCTCTAATAAGAATGTGTGCTCTCTGTGTTTGATGGTTTTCTGGTGTTTTAGTTGGGTTACAACAAAAGGAGTTTGGAATGGTATTAGTTCCAGGCTAAAGCCATTTTTCCATGAGTGTGTGACACAAACAGAACAGTGGCTTATAAAACAAGCAGGCAGCAGTCAATGCTAATTCTCGCGCTTAACAAAATCCATATTGAAATCCATTTGATGTGTATGCTTTGAAAATCCAACACTCTTCAACGTCACTCTATTTCTGGGAATGCGCCATCGTCACTTACCGGACTTCCCTCCATACTAAATAGCAAACCCTAGCAATTGCACCTCCCATGTGATGCAACTATCATCTGCGAGGCTCAACTTTTTGGCAACCCTCAGTGATTATCTCAAGTTCGGTGGCGTTTCCTTCCCTGCACTACGCTCAATTCTCCTACAAATTTCTCTCTCTTGATTTTATTTTCTTGTTTCACCAAGAAAGGAAGTCTATTTCTTGGAAAATTCTTCCTTCAATGATGGAAGATGAACTGGAAAGAGAGGGAAACATAAAAAAGATCTATGCACCAGCTGTTGCCATTCTTTTGACTGTGAGGGAAAAGTTCCAAACTTAGTGCTTGATTCATGAGAATGATCAGTTGGGTATGTCAATTTTTCAAGGCATTCTCCCTTTCCTCAATCCATGGAATTGGTTGAACTCGCGACTAGTGTGTCCTCTCTGTTTCAGGGGATCACAGCGATATATGTGAAATGGAGCAGAAATACAGTTCGCAATAAATGGTTGATGGATTTTGAGCGGTCTAGTTGTTAGACATTTGATCTTGGAATGTGCCGTGCTATTACTTCCGAAACATGTGGCTGCAGTTGTTGCTTGTAAGGTACCAAAAGGATCCCCTCAGAGCGTTTGAGTTGTTCAATTCAGTTAGAAAAGAAGATGGCTTCAAGCACATGTTGTTGACTTACAAATGCATGATTGAAAAGCTCGGGTTTCATGGGGAGTTTGAGGCTATGGAGTATTTGCTGGCAGAGATTAGAACAAACATCAATGCGGTTTACTGGAAGGAGTCTATATTGGGGCCATGAGAAATAAAGGAAGGAGTAGCAAGATTCATTAAGCGGTCAATGTGTTTGAGAGGATGGTTTTCTACAATTACAAGCCGTCTGTCAAATCTTGCAATGTGATCATGAATATACTGATTGAGAATGGTTACTTTAATAAAGCTCCCATAGTGTATCTGTAGATGAGGGATAAAGGGATTGCTCCTGACTTATACACCTTCACAATCAGGATAAAGACCTTTTGTCAGACCGGTAGGCCTCATGCTGCTCTAAGACTTCAACGAAATATGACTTCTCAGGGTTGTGATCACAATGCTGTTGTATATTGTACTGTCATTGGTGGGCTCTATGAACAGAATTATCGATGTGAGGTATATGAATTGTTTCTTGAGATGCTTAGTTTAAATATTCATCCTGATATTACAATATTCAATAAGTTTATTCATATACTTTGCAAGAATGGGGACATCCAGGAGAGCGAAAAGCTTCTTGCCAATGTCCTGAAGACGGGATTGAGTCCAAATTTGTTCACATTCAATATTTTCATTCAGGGACTTTGCAGGAAAGGCGCTCTTGTTGAGGCTGTGAAGTTGTTGGAAAGTGTAACTGCAGAAGGTTTAACCCCACAGGTTGTCATGTATAACGCTTTAATTGGTGGCTTGTGTAAAAATTCTAGGGCTGTGGAAGCTGAAAGCTTTTTGAGTAAAATGGTGAATTGTGGGCTTGAGCCAGACGACTACAGATACAACACCATAATCAATGGATACTGCAAAGTTGGTCTGACTGAAATTGCAAATAAGATTTTCAATGATGCAGTTTTGGAGGGATTTGTGCAAGAACAGTTCACATATTGCTCTCTCATCAGTGGGTTCAGCCAAGATGGTGATGTCAGCCAGCCTATGGCTTTTTTTAATGAGGCTTCACGAAGAGGAGCGAAATCTAATGTCGTTCTGTAAAATACGGTGATCAGAGGCTTTTCGCTGAAGGGGCTTATAATGGAAGCCTTGGAATTAATGACTGAGATGTCCGAAAATGGTTGTTCCCCCAACATTTGGACATACAATTTAGTTATTAATGGACTTTGCAAGATGGTTGTGTATCTGGTGCTTATGATGCTATAACCAGAAGGTACATTCCCCACATTTTTACTTTCTATACATTGGCTGATGGCTATTGTAAGCAATTGAAGTTGGATAGTGCAATTATAGAGAATGTGCAGTTATGGTGTTTTTCCGGATGTGACCACATATAATTCTTTGTTGAATGGCCTATGCAACAAGGCTTCAAAGTTTGAACATGTGATGGAAACATTCGACACGATGGTTGGGAAACACTGCATCACTAAAATCATTACGTACTCTATAGTCAGTGAGAGCTTATACGAGGCTCGCAAAGCAAGGAAGCTTTGGATTTGCTCAATAAGATTGGAATAAAGGGGAATTATACCAGATATTGCGAGTTGTCACGCTGGTTAATGGGCTTTGTGATCATGGGGAGCTGCATTAAGCCTACAATTTTTGCAGGAAAGTGGAAGAGCTTTGTAGGGTTTCTCATACGACAGCAACATACAATATCATGATTAATGCTTTTCTGGGGAAACTATATATATATTTTGTTCGAAGGGGAAACTATATATTAGTTTGCCAGATTAATATATAGGGGAAACTATATATTAATCTGGCACCGAAGCTTTTTCATGAGAAGAGTGTCAAAGGTTGCCTGCCCAACAGTTACACATGCTGTGTGATGATTGATGGATTCTCTAAAGCGGGGGATGTTGACTCTGGATAGAACCTTCTACTCGAAAAAATTGAGAAGGGTTATCTCCAACGTTTGCTTCATTTGCATGAGTAATAAATTGCCTTTGTGTGAAACGTAGGGTTCATGAGGCTTTGGGGTCATTCACCTTATGGTTCACAAGGTATTGTTCCAGAGGTAGTGAACACTGTTTTCTAGGCTGACAAAAAAGGGCGTAACGTCGCCTAAGATTGTTCAGGATGACTTGTTAAGGAGAAGTCATATAACTTATTATGCTTATGAACTTCTCCACGAGTGTGTTCGGGATAAAAAGATGCTAAAGAAGATGCTCACGTTATCAGAAGAAGATGTCCTTGTCTGTTCATACATCAACATCTTGAAAGCATGTAACAGTTATACATTTTTGCATGATTTTAAATTCCAAACCTTGTGAAGCTTCAATTGCTAGCCATGTAAGAAAAGCTCTACTGGCATATTGACAAAGAAGGCATTCAATATGATTGTACGAGGATGTGGTGACAACCGAATATTATGTTGAACTACATGAGCACTCATGCATAGAACCATAGCTCTGTCACAGGCTGCTTTTTTATTTGAAGACAGAACTCCCAACATGGCAGCAAGCACCTCCACTGCGAGTCCTGTGTATATTGCTTCCTTCAGGCCGAGTTCATCTTCACTAGACTATTGAGGCTCAACTCTTTGTGCCATGGAAGCTAGGTAAGGCATTTAGCTACCTCTTGGTAATTTATGTTCTCATTTCTAGTGAAAAAAAGAAAAAAGACATTTTGTTTTAGGTATCTTAGTGCTCCACTCTATCTAGTTATTGAGGTACTCTATTTCCCCTCCTCTCTGCGTCAGAGTTCCCCATAGATCAGAAAGCTCCGCTACAGGGAATCCTGTCCATAAGGATTCTTCAGGCTGAGTCCACATGATATTTAGATTCAACTCATCTGTGCACTCAAACTCAGGTAAGGCACTATGCTGAGTCTCGGTAATTTACATCCTCATTTCTCTTTGTAAAAAGAAAATGTGGCACATTTTCATTGTAAGATATTTTAGTGCTGGTGTGTATTTCTGTTTGACATATAAATTCTTTTATTGTCTTAGAATCAACCACATCTTTGCCCAGATAATCTTGTCAACAGCATTAAACTTCTACAGCGTTGCTTAGGATAATATGGCAATGTCCCTCTCCTTTTACAGCTCTACATCTTTTCTTGGATGAGTACCTATGAAGTTTATAGCCATGATTCTTGATTGGGGTTCGAGTGATTTGAAATGAGCGATGCAGTAATTTTGCTTTCACTATATGCATTAGTATCTATATACAGAGTTAGACAAATTCGAACTCACATCTTAAGACTCTCGTCTGTTTACATTCCAGATTGATGAGCTTGCAGCGTGTTTCAAGGTTGGTTCTCATGGAAAATGAATCGCAACGGATGCTTGTACAAATTCACAAGTTAGAGGGCAGGGCAACGGAGAAGCATAAACCAGAGAGGACAAGTCACATTAAGGTGAGAATGTGACCTCAACTCTGCTGACTATCATTCAAGGCTCTTTGAAGCATAATCATGAGAACTTTGTGCAGGTGGTCGTCTGGAAGCGAAATGTGTTACATGAGAACTGTAAGATGTGATGGACGGAGCTATTTACATGCCTGAGAAGAAGTAATGGATAGTCAACATATGTCATATTCAGTTCAGCACTACTCGAGCTTATTTCCTCGAGGTCCTCGTGTAAACTTGTGTGACTTTGCATTTACTGATCGCCTTTTCCTTTTCATACAACTGTCCATCCTACCTTATTTTAGCAACTGCGAGGAACGCAGAACTAATTTACCTTCGAAATCTGGAGGTCCTCCCTGAGCTGCACAAAACTTCACACAAGACGTGAATCTGTGTTCTATCAAATACAGTTGAAGACAGAACCCTTTTTCCATTGTGGATACCACGAATGTTGAATGTCCGTTCAACAGATCTGCGAGATTATATTTTGCAAAGCAAATCGATGCGATTGTCAACGATGAATTGCATCTGTGGAGGAACGCTATAATGTTAACACAAGTCGAGTCTTGTTAGACCATCGAGATCTCTGCAGTACCCTCAATGTAGCGGGACCAGATGTGGACCAGGAGATAAAAATCCAGGGAAATGGTTGTAATACGACATTATTGATGTGCAACTCCGAGGCAATTGCGATACTAGGGGCCCATGCGGTTCAAGCGATGTGACCTCCTTCCACAAAGAATTATCTACAGGAATAATTCTATGCCCAAATGTGCTGCTAAGTTGCGGTCATGTAATTCATAAATTCAGGTCGCAAGCTTTCTCAAGAGGCCATTGTAGACTATGAAACATCCTCGTCAAGAGATCATATATTCTTTTATTCCTAGAGTAATGATAGAAATAGTCCCTAATGTAATGTGATCCATGAAATTTTAATTTGTTCATTGTAATCCCTGAACTTTAGCCTAATGTTTAATGTGGTCTATGAACTATATGAAATTATTTAATGTAGTCCCTGAACTTGAATTAATGTAAAGACAACATTGAACATTTTCATATAGTCAGGGACTAAATTAAATATGTATTGAAAGTTCATAGACCAAATTGAACAAATTAAATGTTTAGGGACCAAATTGCACATTGGGCCAAAGTTTAGGGACTATTTGTATCATTTTTCCTTGCCCATTTAACCAAAATGATAAAAAAAAAAAAGAAGAGAAAGAAAGAAAGAGAAAGAAAGAAAGAAAAGAGCGAGGTTGCACCATCATACTAAATTTTGGCTCCCACGAAATAGACTAGACTATGTTACTTCGAAGACACTTTTCGACATCCATGCTACAAAATTTTCCCTCCTTTTATACACTTATCCAATGATGATAAATGAAATTACCCTCGATTTGAACCTGTTCCTATTTAGGAACGGAGAGGTGGGGTGAAATCAAACGATCAGTGTTGGTAGCATGTGAATGAGGTTTTAGTAATTAAGTAGTTGATTAGTTAGAGATCTCTAGAGTGTCTCCCCAAAAGAAAGGAACAAAAAACAAACATATGGAACAGTAAAATGATGATGCTTGATAATTGGGTAAAAAAATATATCGTCAAATAAGTCGAAATCGTAGCTTGATGATTAACTTAGATGTACGGAATTAAATAGTGAGACGACGATACGAGAAAACCTAATAGGTTTAAGTATTTTAAAAAATCGTCTTGCTTCACTTTTCCAAATATCAATACATTTTTAAGAAAAATGATCAGTTCAATAATGAAAACTCTGGTAAAAAAATTAACTCCATTTAGAACTTGTTAAGAGACGACATCATTTTTTTATTCCCCATACTAGCTTCTTCTTCTTCTTCTTCTTCTTCTTTTTCGATTTTTATATATAGTAATTTTAGATTTGACGTGTATCACGAAAAATGAATGGCTTAGAAAAGAATTTCTCTAAAAATGATCACTTGTATCGCTTATCAAAACGAATGGACAATAAATATTTTCATCGTTCATAAAAATGTTTAGACATAAATTGTTATCGACAATGAAAATATTTTGCACAGGCTAATTATTTCAAGCAATCATTTTTAGGAAAATATTTTCAAAATCATCTATTTTTCAGCGAAACAAACGAAGTCTAAGATTAAGATATAGGGTTAATACCACGAAAAATCTCAAACTGATACGCTTGTGACAAATTTAACCAAAACTAATGTTTTAACCACAAAAAATCTCAAACTGGTATACATGTGATAAATTTACCCTCCGTTAATTTTCATTAAATTTTCCTGTTAAATTGCTGAGTTGGATGGCACGTGACAGTTGACAGGTATACCAGCTTAGGGTTTTACCCATTCATTTGTCACATGCTTACAAATTTGTGATTTTTCGTAGTATTAATCCAATTTAACGGAGGTTAAATTTGTCACAAGTATATCAGTTTGAGATTTTTGATGGTCAAAAAATTAATTTGGAGTAAATTTATCACATTCTTACCGGCTTGCAATTTTTCATGATCAAAAAATTAATTCGATGCAAATTTATCATAAATGTTCAATTAAGATTTTTTTGTGGTCAAGAGCGCATGCTGCTTTATGTTTCGATATTCTATCTTTATTACTTACATACACCGAGTGGCTACTTCCAAGGAAGTGGGAACAAAAAGCACAGAACCGCAAATGCCCACCCAAAAAGGATGTCGGGCGCATTTGCAAGTCTGCGCACTTTGAATTCTGCGCCCTCACAAAACATCCCATCAAAAGAAACTTTGTGGGGGAAATTTGTCTCTTTTGGTGAAAACGTGCAAGCCTAACCCCTTACAAAACGTCACCCCACACCACACCAAAAAACTTGTACGGAACAAAAAAATATTTACAAGTCTCCCTAGTGGCCGGCTCACAAATCATCACATCACACCAAAAATACTCTCGTTGTGAAAAAAAATTTGCAGGTGTGGCCCCCTCATAAAGCATCCCACCAAAAAACCTTGTAGGGAAATTTTGTTTTTCGAATATATTTAGTAAAAATTCTAAAACTTATCATAAAAATACGATTAAATTTTAAAATTTACAAAAAAATTACAATCAAGTCTTAAAATTTATCAAATTGATTTAATTGAGTCTTAAAGTTAACACCGTCAAATTATTTTAACAAAAAATACTGACGTAACATATTTAAATCAATTTCTCTCTCCTACATGGCATTTATTATTATTTTCTCATTCAAATCTTATTTAAATTAAACAAAAAATTGAAGAAAGCTAAATTTTTATTTACAAAAACAACAATGAAAAAAAAAAGAAAAAGTGGAAAATGAATCGCAATGGATGCTTGTACAAATTCACAAAATAGAGGGCAGGGCAACGGAGAAGCATAAACCAGCGAGGACATGTCATATTTAGGTGAGAATGTGACCTCAACTCTGCTGACTATCATCCAAGGCTCTTTGAAGCATAATCATGAGAACTTTGAGCAGGTGGTCATCTGGAAGCGAAATGTGTTACATGAGAACTGGAAGATGTGATGGACGGAGCTATTTACATGCCTGAGAAGAAGATAATGGACAGTCATCATGTGTCGTATTCAGTTCAGCCCTATTCGAGCATATTTCCTAGAGGTCCTTGTGTAAACTTGTATGACTTTGCATTTACTGATCGCCTTTCCCTTTTCATACAACTGTCCATCCTATCTTATTTTAGCAACGGTGAGGAACGCGGAACTAATTTACCTTTGGAGTCTTGAGGTCCTCCTTAAGCTGCACAAAACTTCACACGAGACGTGAATCTATGTTCTATCAAATACAGTTGAAGACAGAACCTTTTTCCGTTGTAGATACCACGAATGTTCAATGTCTGTTCAATAGATCTGCAAGGTTATATCTTTGCAAAGCAAATCGATGCGATTGTCGATGATGAATTGCATCTGTGGAGGAACGCTATACTGTTAACACAAGTGGGGTCTTGTTAGATCATCGAGATCTCTATAGCACCCTCAATGTAGCGGGACCAGATGTGGCGGGACCAGATGTGGAAAAGGAGAGAAAAATCCAGGGAAATGGTTGTAAGACGACATTATTGATGTGCAACTCCGAGGCAATTGCGATTCTTTGGACCCATGCGGTTCAAGTGATGTGACCTCCTGCCACAAAGAGTCATCTACAGGAATAATTCTATATGCCCAAATGTGCTGCTAAGTTGTGGTCATGTAATTCACAGATTCGGGTCGCAGGCTTTTTCGGAAGGCCATTGTAGACTATGAAACGTCCTCGTCAAGAGATCATATATCCTTTTATTCCCAGAGTAATGATAGAAATAGTTTCTGAATTTTGACCAAATGTACAATGTGATCCATGAAATTTTAATTTATTTATTGTAGTCTCTGAACTTGAATTAATGGAAAGACAACATTGAACATTTTTATATAGTCAGGGACTAGATTAAATATATAACGAAAGTTCAGGAACGAATTGAACAAATTAAAAGTTTAGAAATCACATTGCACATTAGGTTAAAGTTAGGAACCACAGTGAACAAATTAAATGTTTAGAGATCAAATTGCACGTTGGGCCAAAGTTTAGAAACTATTTATGTCATTTTCCCTTGCCCGTTTTTCCAAAATGCTAAAAAAAGAAGAGAAAGAAAGAAAAAGAAGAAAAGAGCGGTGTTGCCCCATCATAGTGAATTTTGGCTCCCACGAAATAGACTATGTTACTTCGAAGACACTTTTTGACATCCATGCTACTAATTTTCCCCCCTTTTATACACTTATCCAATGATGATAAATGAAATTACCCTCGATTTGAACCTGTTCCTATTTAGGAACGGAGAGATGTGGTGAAATCAAACGATCGGTGCAGGTAGCATGTGAATGAGGTTTTAGGAATTAAGTAGTTGATTAGTTAGAGATCTCTAGAGTGTCTCCCCAAAAGAAAGGAACAAAAAACAAACATATGGAACAGTAAAATGATGATGCTTGATAATTGGGAAAAAAAAATATCATTACGTCATGTGACCTGTATACTCAAATCAGTCGAAATCGTAGCTTGATGATTAACTTAGATGTACGGAATTAAATAGTGAGACATCGATACGAGAAAACCTAATAGGTTTAAGTATTTCCAAAAATGGTCTTGCTTCACTTTTCCAAATATCAATACATTGTTAAGAAAAATGATCAGTTCAATAATGAAAACTTAGGTAAAAAATAAACTTCATTTAGAACTTGTTAAGAGACGACGTCATTTTTTTATTCCCCACACTGGCTTCATCTTCTTCTTTTTTTGGATTTTTATATAGTAACTTTAGATTTGATGTGTATCACGAAAAATGAATGGCTTAGAAAAGAATTTCTCTAAAAATGATCATTTGTATCGCTTATCAAAATAAATGGACGATAAATATTTTCATTGATCACGAAAATATTTAGACATAAATTGTTATCAACGATAAAAATATCTCGCACCGGCTAATTGTTTCAAGTGATCTTTTTTAGGAAAATATTTTCAAAATCATTTATTTTTCTGTGAAACGAACGAAGTCTAAGATTAAGATATATGGTTAATATCACGAAAAACCTTAAACTGGTACACTTGTGACAAATTTAATCCAAACTAATATTTTAACCACCAGAAATCCAAAACTAGTACACATGTGACAAATTTATCCTCCGTTAGTTTTCATTAAATTTTACTGTTAAATTATTGAGTTAGATGGCACGTGGCAATTGACGGGTATACCAATTTAAGGTTTTACCCCTTCATTTGTCACATGCATACAAATTTGTGGCTT
The DNA here is from genome assembly GCA_031216235.1 of Syzygium jambos. Taxonomy (NCBI): domain Eukaryota; kingdom Viridiplantae; phylum Streptophyta; class Magnoliopsida; order Myrtales; family Myrtaceae; genus Syzygium; species Syzygium jambos. The sequence goes on from CM062221.1 coordinate 2,579,967, forward strand.
TTCGTAGTATTAATCTAATTTAATGGAAGGTAAATTTATCATAAGTGTACCGATTTAAGGTTTTCGATAGTCAAATAATTAATTTGAAAAAAATTTATCACATGCTTACCAGTTTAAGATTTTTTATGATTAAAAAATTAATTTGATATAAATTTACCATAAATGTGCTAATTAAGAGTTTTTTGTGATCGAGAGCGCATGCTGCTTTATGTTTGGATATTCTACCTTATTACTTACAAATAGACCTGTCAAAATGGGTCATAAACCCATTACTTAACCCATATATTAGTAGATGGGTCATAAATGGGTTAGTTATATTTAGTAAATGGGTCATAAATGAATTTACAACTGATTTAAACTCAACTCGTCTCTCTCACCCTTACTCAATCTTGCAGTCACTCACTTCGCACTCTCATCTCAATTCGGATATGAATTTTCCTAGATTTAATTAAATATGGACGTGTTTTAGCAATATGGGTCTGATCGGGTATGGGTTGGGTATGGGTCGGGCCGGGTATGGGTCAAAAAAATTGCATTGTGCATAAATGGGTCATAAACGGGTTAATGGGTCAATTTGGGTCGGACCATTTATGACCTGACCTAAATCCGATCCGACCCACCCATTTGACAGATCTACTTACAAACACCGAGTGGCTACTTCCAAGGAAGAGGGAACAAAAAGAACAGAATCGCAAATCCCCACACAAAAATGATGTACGGCGCATTTGCAAAGTCTATGCCCACTATGAATTCTGCGTCCTCACAAAACATCCCATCAAAGAAACTTGTAGGGGAAAATTTGTCTTTTTTGGTGAAAATCTGCAAGCCTGCCTCCTCACAAAACGTCACACCACACCGCACCAAAAAACTTGTACGGAAAAAATATTTACAAGTCTGCCCCCCCCCCCCTCACAAATCATCACATCACACCAAAAATACTCTAGTTGGGAAAAAAAATTTACAAGTGTGGTTGAGTTTTAAATTTTACAAAAAAATACAATCAAGTTTTAAAACGTGTCAAATTGATTCAATTAAATTATAAAATTAACACTGTTAAATTATTTAATAGAAAATGTTGACGTGGCATATTTAAATAAATTTCTATCTGCTACATGGCATTTATTATTATTTTCTCATTTAAATCTTATTTAAATAAAACAAAAAACTGATAAAAGCTAAATTTTTATTTACAAAAACAACAACGAAAAAAAAATAAAAATAAAGGGGAGGCCTCATTGGTAGGGCACTGCCGCCTATCATTGGAGTGGCTGGCAAAGGTCAAGCGAGGCCTCGTCGGCCCAAGCTAGGCCCAAGCAAGTCTCACTTGAATTTGGGCAAATTCGATCATCGCTAGCCCCGGCGAGGCCTGGTGAGCATTGCCGTCCCTCGCCTAAGGCCGGCGAGGCCTTGCACGGGGCTAGCGAGGGCGGGCGGCACCCAAATATGGGTGAGCAACACTAGCCCCATGCAAGGGCCGGTGAGGCGTTGCCCAGATCTGGGCCAGCCTTGCGGACCACAAGCGAGGGCCAACATCACCCCAGATTTGGGCACCTCAACCCAAATTTGGGTGAGCCTTGCCAGCCCTGGCTTGGACCGGTGAGGCCTTGCCTGGGGCCACCCTTGCCTAGGGTCAACGATGGGTGGCGGTAGCAGCAGCGTCGTACCGATGAGGCCTCCTCTTCTTTTTTTCCATTATTATTTTTTTAAATAAAATTTTAGCATTCTTTAACTTTTTTAAACTAATTTAAATATTATTTAAAGAAGAAGAATAATAACAAATGTCACGTAGGAAAGAGAAATTGATTTTAAAAATGCCATGTCAGCATTTTCATTAGACAAATTGACGGTGTTAACTTTATGGCTCAATTTCATCAATTTGACAAGTTTTAAGATTCGATTACACTTTTCGAAAGTTTTAGGATTTAATTACACTTTGGTGATAAATTTTAGGATTTTTAGAAAACATATCCCTTTGTTTTTTGCAAGTTTGCTTGCGGCCCCTTTAAAATTCCGCATCCTTACAAAACATCACACCAAAAAGTGCCAAATGACAAACCTCCCCTCGTATGACCAAAAAAAAAAAAAAGACAAACCTCCGCTCCACCCCATCCCCCGTAGATAATGATCTGGCATCACCACGAGGGCCGCCGCGGTCCGACTGGGACAAGCCGAACATCGGCCGCTACATCGCATTTGCTGTACCCGCTATTCTCGGCCTCCTCGTGGTCATCTTCCTGGCAACTCGCCCCATGTTGGCTCGGCTTCCCCGCAAGCAAGCAAGGACACCCCACCGCGAATGCTAACAAACCACAAAGATGGGCTAAAGTATAATGCGATCCTTTTGACGTTTGCTGTCGGAATCCCCTGGGCCCGCCACCATTGCTGGCTACAACTACAAGGAACAAGAACGCTCAACACGAGAATTCCAAATGAGAGCCGACCACCCCATCCCACCCCGTGCGAATGATGATCCGGCATCGCCGCCGCGGTCCGACCGGTACAAGCTGATCATCGGCCGCTGCATGGCATTTGCTGGGCCCACTATTCTCAGCCTCCTCGGGGTCATCTTCCTGGCAATACCCACCGGAGCACTGCCGGAGCTCGGGCTCGACCCGGGCTCTTCCCTTTGGTCCCTCAACATCTCCACCTCCCACAGTAAGCTCGTCACTGTCGAGTATAGTCACGTGAAGCTCGTCTCGAGTTTCGACGGCCACCTTGCCCTCTCTGGTCCCTCCCTCGTGTCCAACTTCGCTCATGGTCCCGGCTGCGTGACCTCAGTCCGAGCCAAGGCCCAGTCAACGCTGGCGATCGTCTCTGACTTGCGCTTGAATGGCCTGGTGAGCATGTTGAGCGGGGCGGAGGTGACCATCGAAGTGGTGGCAAAAGCCACGCGGAGGCTGTGCTTGGGTCCGTGGTGGGTGGCCGCGTTCGATGTGGACATCTCGTTCACGGGCTCAACCTTCACAGCTCCAACCAACGGCGAGGGTGGCGGCGCCTGGATGATCCTCGGAGGCGCCCTGAGCTGCTCGCTCGACATCATCCCTCAACTCTGGTAAGGAAACTTACAAGTTCCTGGTCGCCTGCTCGCCGACCAGGCGAGGCCATCGGAGACCTAAGGGGGGCCGAGACAGGTGCCGACTAGCTACATGATCTCGGCCTTCGCTGGGCCTTGCGTACTTGAGGCACGTGAGAACAGGGTCGAATCGGACTTGCAACCCCAGTCGGACCGATCTACATGTCCTAGTCGACCCGGTTCGAATCTTGAGATCTAACTCGGGGTCCATTTATATAATATAATATAATATAATTTTAATATAAAAAATATTTAAAAAAATTCCAAGTTTTTTTTTAAATTAAAAAAATGAAAATTGGGCCAGGAAATTGTCTTTTCTTGCCCTTTTAATGTGATTGATGACATGGTTGATTGCACAGTGTCCGTTTTGCACGTTTGTTTGCTTTGCACGTTTGAACTACGTGTTTAATCTGACCCTATAGGTGGTCGATTATAGGCATGTTAGGCCATTACTTGCACATTTTCAATATGTTGATTATTGTTCCTTAACTTGGTTAGGACTAGAACCCTTGGGTCTATAATCAATATAAGAATGCATGTGCACTTTGGATGTTGATTGTTATTTTAATGATTGTGCATCCGCCTGATCATCTCACATGTTAGTGGATAGGCCTAAATCAATCAAGATTATTTGACAAATGTTTTATTGAATTGAACAAGATAAGGTATCGAAAGGGCACTAGTTAGATAATTAGTGTAATCAAGTCCCCAAATTTATTGAATCTCTGGATCGTAAGAGTAAAACAATTCTCCTGTCGTCTTACTTGGATTTCTAATCGACCCACCTTAAACTGATTAGTTGCAACTACTAGATAAAAATTGATTTGCATGTTAATAATCTGAACCTTAAGTCACGAGTTGGTATGAGCTTGGGAGAGTATGAGTTAAATCACAGGTTTAGACTTAGCAATCCATTATCCTCAAACCCTAGGCCCCACGGGCTGCTTTGGGGAGGTCACAACAGTCGTGCGAAATTTTAGCGTTCTCTCGATGGAAATATCTTTTTTGGCTTAAGAAAAAAAAAGATTGAAGTCTCTTCTCCCCATCTAATCCATAACGTTCAAAAAAAAAAATGAAAACAGTAGACAATTCCTTTCTAATATCTACATATAACAATCTGAGTTTAGCATCTCTAGCGATGGACTCAAAATGATATTTATAATAACTACGGTAGAATTATTATGAACCTTGTATTCCTAACCTACCCAAACATCACTTGCCGTGAAATACTTCAGCTCTTTGGAAATATTACTGATCCTTGCGCTATCCATGAATGTTACACTTCACATTATCGGCCGTCTGCTCTAGTGAATTTGATGCTTTTGACAAGTCTAACATCGTACTGTGTATTTCTATGAGTTGTAGATTTGGCCACTTTCTCTTACCTTTCATTTGTTTGGTATTAAATCATGGCTCTATTTGTTTCGCAAACAATGAATGATTTAGAAAACATTTTCCTAAAAACAATCACCTGTATTGCCTATAAAAATGAATAAACGAAATATATTTTCATCGTTCACAAAAATATTGAATTACAATTTGTTGTTAATAATGAAAAAATCTCTTGTTGACTAATTATTCTTATCGATATAGGCAATTGTTTTCAGGAAAATATTTTCCAAGCCATTATTTCAGAAGTTTCATTCCATAGATTAAATGACATGCCCAATATTCCAAAACCAGTATCCTCAATTTGATTAAAACCTTGTCAAAGCAAAACATCCGTTATTTGCTAATAAAAATAGGGTTAATATCACGAAAAACTCCAAACTGGCACACATATAACAAATTCACCAAAATTAATTTTTTGCTCACGAAATATCCCGAATCAATATACATGTGACAAATTTACCCAAAACTAATTTTTTACCACAAAAAACCCTAAACTGGTACACTTGTGACAATTTTACCCCAAACTAATTTTTTTCTACAAAAAGTTTCAAACTGGTACACCTGTAACAAATTTACCCTCTGTTAATTTCTGTCAAATTTTATCGTTAAATTTGCGGATGTGGATGACACATGGTGACGTGGTATGGTGATGTGACAAGTTCACGTGGAAATCCATAGGGTAAATACAATGAAAAATCTCAAACCAGTCCGCTAATGGAGGGTAAATTTATCACAAGATTATCAGTTTGGGATTTTTGAAGGTCAAAAAATTATTTTCGGGTAAATTTGTTACAAGTGTACCAGTTTGAGGTTTTTTGTGGTAAAAAAATTAGTTTTAGGTAAATTCGTCTCATATGAATCAGTTTGAGGTTTTTTGTGGTCAAAAAATTAGTTTAGGTTAAATTTGTCACAAGTTTACCAGTTTGGGATTTTTCGTGGTATTAACCCAAAAAATTACCCTCTCTTGTGCTTATCCGATTGAGTAGGCCTCACTGTGCACAGAGTTTCCATGCGTCAAATTTTGCTCCATTTCTTTTACAAGAAACCCAATCCTCGCTAAAGTTATTTCAGAGCGATGCTGGAGAAATTGGAGAATATGCCATATTATTTGAATTTCAAAAAATTAATGAAACATTATCTTAGGTGTCAATATTTATATTTTAAAAGTTTAAGCGTTTTGAAATGACCAAGTATATAAAAGAACACAGAAAAAAAAAAACCAAGTCATTCTGGTATCTCTATGATTAAACATGGTAAAAGAACACATTAGCAGTCTAGCAGGCCAAAACCCAAGGCGATATGATTCGGAGCCTAAAGCAACTTCCTTTCGGTCGCAGCAATTTTTCAACGACAGCAACACCTGCACAGCCTTGGCGGGCCTAATACCGGAAATGATCGGCCTGCTATGCTATGACATATATACCGGCAAAGGACCATTCGTTTATAAGGGTGTTATCGGTAGCATGTCAAACCTTCTACTATTTCGCATGACACACTACGTCTTACTATAAATCCGTTCCGTGGGGTGTACCACGCATGGGAGATTGATGATTGGTTAGATTACATGGGGCTTATTTTAGAGCTGATGATTTAATAAAGTGCAATGAGCAGTGGAATTGTTTTTAGCGAAGGGTGCAATTTGTTAGTCTCATCAATTTCCTGCACAACCGTCCATTTGTTCAATCTAGGTTGTTAAAACGAGTCTAAATGCTAATTATTCGCATAATCACCTGAGTTTCGGAAGCCTCTTATAATAGAAGCTGGAGCCACGCGGAAAGGAGCTTCGAACTCAGTTCTTAAACACTCGCCGTTAAGATTTCATTAACAACATAACAGAGAAACAGTCACGCCTAAGTCAAAATCCCACGCAAAATTGACTCTAGGTAGAAGCTCGCAGAGAGGGGGGATGCTGCTAGAGAAAACCAAACGCGCGTCACGTCTTTAAGGACGAGGAGAGAGAGCTGTCCCTAAAACAAATCGTTTACTGGCTGTTTCCCTACCCGTCTCCCGTGTATCGGGATGAAAAGAAAGAGAGCAGAAAGCAATGCTTTAAGTCCCAAATTCATTGTACGGATACTAATTCAATTCTCAACTTTCTAATTCCGCCAATTTAGTCTCAAACCTTTGCGAAAAAAATCCCAGTGTAGTCCCTCTGGCCATTTTTTGCCGGGTATCGCTGATGCGGTTGTGTGTCCACATGGGGCGGCCAGCAACAACTGGACTGCCACGCCATCATAAGACTCATTTGTTCATGTTCCAGATCGATGAGGTTGCAGCATGTTTCAAGGTTGGTTTGCATGAAAATGAACAGCAGTGGACGCTTGTAAAAATTTACTGATAAACAAGCCAGCCGAAGAAGGATGAATCAGTGATGAGTATGTTGTGGAAGCAAGCGATCGAACAATAAATTTGACAAAATAAAAAAATAAATTAGACACCAGATTTATGTGGTTCGGTCGTAGTGACCTATGTCTACGGGGAGAGAAGTACAAAATTTCACTATAGATCAAGCGATACAACGGAAATTATAACCACACTCGAGGTACTTAAACACTCTAAGTGTTTTTCAAGCCTCAATTACACGTAATAACTCATGCGATATTTAACTTCACAATTTCTCACGAAATAATCTCTCAATCTCGCAAAGAAATTACACACAAATCTTACCACCAGATTTACTCAACTTGAACACTAAATTATTGATGTAATTGTACAAACAAAACCAATGTCAAGCTCTTGCGTGAAAAATGACGCTTCAAGAATCTCTTCATGTCAACTGCGGCACTTCAAGGCTTATTTACGAGCAACGGCGCTAATTGCAATATACATGCGAGCAAGGCACGCCCAAGAGAAAACCTCAATTGCATTGAAATATGCCACCGCCAGGAGAAGTCCCAAGTTAGACCGGTCAAATAAGTCAACTTTCCTTTTTCTCTTTTTGTGTTTATTTTTTGGATCAATATCATGAAAACCCCATACTGATACACATGTAATAATTTTATCTTAAATTAATTTTTTGATCATAAAAAATCTTAAACTGGTACACCTGTGATAAATTTACCCCAAACTAATATTTTGACCATTAAAAATCCCAAACTAGTACTTTTGTGGCAAATTTACCCTTTGTTAGTTTCCGTTAAATTGGATTAATACCATAAAAAATTATAAACCGATGCACCTTTGATAAACGGATGGTAAAATATAAAATCGGCACATCAGTTAACCACCACGTGTCATTTAACAAAGCAATTTGACTGTAAAATTTAACGGAAACAAACTGAGGGCAAATTATTATAGGCGTATCAGTTTGGGGTATTTGATGGTCAAAAAATTAGTTTGAGGTAAAATTATTACGGGTGTTCTAGTTTAGGATTCTCGTGGTATTAACCCTTATTTTTTTTTTTTGTGGGTTGCCAACTTTTGCACGTTAGGAAAGTAAATTTTCAATATTTCTTTTTTCGTCCTTGGCCGACTTTTAACTTGAGGAAATTAATTCTTTGCACCCACTGCAATATGTAATCTGATTTCCAAATCAGACAATCCCGTGAAAAGAAAACTTCAACTTTCATGGATTTGTATTTAATCAATCTCAGATGGGATTTCGTTTAATTAGCTCAAACTCTAAATATATTTTAATAAAGTAAGATCATCAAAATGAGAATGTGACGTTAACTCAGCGGACTAGTCATTAACACGAACGTTATGTGAAAAGAGCTGCAAGATGTGACATGTGATGGACGAAACTACTTACATCCCTAAGAAGAAGATAGAGGACAGGCATCATATGTCAGACTTGGTTTAGCACCACTCAAGTTCATTTCGTCGAGGTCCTTTGTAATCCTGTATAATTAGCATTTACCGATCACCTATTTCCTTTTCAAACAACCGCGTGTCCTATCTTATTTTTGCAACAAAGAGGAACGCGAAATTTGTCGTAAAGATTAATTGTGGAAGCTAATGGATCTTGCAATTTTATTAATGCAAGACGATGAAATTACTATAGAAATGAACAATAAAGAACATGAGAGCCGATCGCAAGTTAATCGATCGGAGGGTACAATCGCTCGCACGCTCAAATGTTTCCCTAGCTCTAGATTACGCACAATCCCATGGTGATTAGCCTCTCATAATTGCTTGATAAATAAATGACCAAGAAGTTACCTCACAGCTAGAAACACTCACATCAGATCGAGCTGGCCTCTCCATGCATGGAGCTTCCATCCATGGAAATCTTCTCATTGCTTTTTCAAGAAAGAAACCTAATTCTGGCCAGGTCATTTCGGGTTCTCGTGAAGGCCATGTTGATATCCATATTATTTGAGTCTTAGAAAACTATGAAAAAACAGAAGCTATATAAAGTGTCGATATAAGTATATTCCAAAAGTTTTTAAGTAGGTTTGAAATGATTGAGTATATAAAATAACAAAAAGAGAAAAAAAAGACAAATTTTCTTTTAGGCCATCGCGCGCGAACATGATTTGAGATAGAAAGAAAGAACAAAAAAGAATATGGAAAACCCTTCAACTTTTTGGATGATTTATCTATTCTTTTCTTTTTTATCTTTTTATCATTTCAAAGGACTCAACACTTCGACACCTGATATGTATTCTTTCCATAATTTTCCAAAGGCTCAAATAGTATGAATATAGGCATGTCCTCCGATTTCTCCGCCATCGCCTTGAAGAGAGCCCAAGATAACCTAGCCGGAATAAGGTTTCTTTCTTCCAAAAGCAATGAGAAGATTTCAAAAACCGGAAGCTCTACACACGTTGAGGGTGATTTTTATTAGCAAATCAGGCATATTCTCCTTCGACAAGGTCTTAACCAAATTGTGGATACTTCCGGTTTTGGGATATTGGTGGGCGTGTCGTTCAATTACGTGCATCCTCATTAATTAATTTTACCGAATGTATGGAGTGACATCGGCCAAAATAATATATGGAATGAACTTTCCAAGATGATTAATATAATTACGACGAAAAGAAAAAGGGGTATGTGAAAGTGGCCAAATTTGCTACTCGTGAAAAGAACACAGTACGATGTTTAACTTCAGGGAAATTACTTTTCTCTTAAGGGATTGAACTGTCTTCATCATGATTGGAATTTCCTGCATCTTCACGGACTTTTGTCAACCTTCTTGATGCACCTAAGGGACCGGCGGACCCTTATGCGACTAGACGAACCGACTGGTTTGAAGTCAACGATCTCGGATTGAGCTCAAATTTGATCGGCGGAAGTGAAACGACGTGCTGATGAATACTCACTGTTGTTGGCCGTGACTAATGATGGATTTTCGCGATTCGGGATCATTTAGATAGGTTTTTCTATTATTTTAGTATTTTTTATGGGTTAATTTAGTAAAGGGCAGTTTTGTAATTTTGCGTTTTGATGTTTATTAATCCTAGTAGGATTATGTTTGGGGATATATAAGCTTATTTTAGGGTTTCGTTTGAGTAGACTTTAGATATTTTGATTGTTAATCGATTGAGAGAATAGTTTGTTCCTCGTTATCGTTTCGATTATTCTGTTTAGCCTAATTTCTTTTGCGCTTCGGCATCAATTGGTATCAGAGCATAGGTTACTTGAATCAATGGCTGAACAGAATTGAGATGGTCGAAGACAGTATGCTCGTGGAGACCGGGGGCATGGAGTCGTTCCGGATGCAGATGAATAGCCGTGTTTGAGAGACCTGCAAGATATAGAAATTCAGGAACAGAGAAGGCGAATCTACGATTTGAAGCGACGTCTTGCGGAGGTAAGGCTTGACGCTTAATCTGAAGAAGAAGCAGAATCTGAGGATCCATCCAATGATGAAGAGGAGCACGTAAACCCTTTCAGGGTTTTGAATCAGGGGCAGAATCGAGGAGTACGACCTGAAAATCAGCACTCTTCTCAAAATTTCGGGATGAAAATCGAGATTCCTGAGTTTAATGGTAAGGCTCATCCTAATGAGTTTATTGATTGGTTACATATGGTAGAACGGATTTTTAATCTTAAAGACCTAACTGAGGGGCAAAAAGTGAAGTGAGTGGCTATTAGGCTGTGAAAGCATGCTTCGATTTGGTGGGAACACGTGAAAAAGCAATGCGCTAGAGAAGGGAAGCCGAAGGTGGATCACCGGGAGAAGATGAAAAAGTTGTTGCAAATTTTTTTTTTGCCTACCCATTATAGGCAAGAGGCGTTTATCGAGTATCATAATAGTTGAGGAATTTATAGAGGAATTTGATCGCTTGCGGATGTATTGTGATGTGGCGGAGGAAGACAAGAAGATGATTGCTCGATATATGGCAGGGCTACGATATGAGATCTCTGTTATTGTCTAATTATAGCAGTATTAGACATATGAGGATGTGTGTAGATTAGCCCTAAAAGTGGAGAGGCAGTTTAAAAGAAAGAGCAGTAAGTCCAAGTAGTCTAGCAGCGGTTCTCAGTGATCAGGAAGCAGTGTCAGATAAAGAGTCTCGAGGGAAAGCAGGGAGTTCTTTAGCCCCGGCGGCAATTAAGGGTAATGGATCAAAAACTGCAACAAAAGGAGAGCAAGGTAGTGCTGAATCTAGTAGGGGAGGAGCTACAGGTAAGCGATGTTTCAAGTGTCAAGGACTCGGGCATTTTGCTGATGATTGTCCGAACCGACAGTTTGTGACACTTGTAGATAATCTAACTTTTGATGAAGACCCAACTTATAATGAATTTGATGAAGAGCAAGAAGATGCGGATCCAAATCAGGAGGACATTGTCTATGCCGATTCTGATGAGTCTTTAGTTGTACATCGGGTTTTAAATATTGTTGAGGTAGATGATGAATCGTGGCTCAGGCATAATATCTTTCATACTAAGTGCACTAGTGGGGAAAAGGTGTGTAGTATGATAATTGACGGAGGAAGTTGAGAGAATATGATATCTACCACTATGGTAGAAAAGCTGGGATTAAAAACTGTCGAACATCCTCAATCATATAAGCTGTCATGGCTTAGGAAGGGGGAATGAGGTAAAAGTGAGCAAGAGGTGTTTAGTGCAGTTCTCGATTAAGAAAAAATATACTAATTAAGTGTGGGGTGACGTAGTTACAATGAATGCTTGTCATATTCTGTTAGGAAGACCTTGGTAAATTGGCAGGAAAACATAGCATGACGGATTCAAAAATATATACACCTTCAAGAAGGATGGTCAGACTATTATTCTGGGTCCTTCAGATTTGAGAAAAGAAGGGAAAAGAAATCTGCTTTCCAAATCAGAGTTCCAGGAGGAGGCGGTGAATGCCCCTAGAGCTTTTTACAGTTGCAATCATGAAGCAGAATCTTGATAATCCAGAAATCTCAACTCAAGTTGTGCCTATACTTGAGGAGTTTGCTAATGTTATACAAGAGGAATTGCCACCTGGATTGCCACCCATGAGGGACATTCAGCATTATATATATCTCGTTCCAAGAGCTGCTATTCCTAATAAGGCATCTTACAAAATGAATCCTAAGCAGCATGAGGAGATGCAGAGACAAGTACAGAAACTATTAGAAAATGGTGCAATTCAAGAGAGCATGAGCCCTTGTGCAGTGCCAGCTTTGTTGGTTCCTAAGAAAGATGGGTCGTGGAGAATGTGCGTGGATAGCAGAGCTATCAACAAGATCACGATCAAGTATCGCTTTCCTATCACGAGATTTGATGATTTAATTGATCAGCTGTATAGAGTAACTATCTTTTCGAAGATAGACTTGAGGAGTAGATATCATCAAATTAGAGTGCATCCTGAAGATGAGTGGAAGACTATTTTTAAAACTCGAGATGGTTTGTATGAGTGGATGGTGATGCCTTTTGGGTTATATAACGCGCCGAGCACCTTTATGAGACTGACGAATCAGATGTTTCGTCCTTTTATTGGCCAGTTTGTCGTCGTATATTTCGATGATATTTTGGTTTATGGTGCATCGACTAATCAACACTTGCAGCATTTGAGAAAGGTGTTCGAGACATTGAGGGAGCAGAAATTATATGCTAATACCAAGAAGTGTCACTTCCTGACTGATCGTGTGACCTTTTTGGGATATATTGTAACCAAGGAGGGCATTCAGATAGACCTAGCTAAGGTTGAGGCTATTATAAATTGGGAGATTCCGAAAAATATTCATTAGGTACGTAGCTTTCATAGGCTTGCGTCTTTTTGTCGGAGATTTGTTCGGGATTTCAGTACTATTATCGTACCTCTGACGGATTATCTGAAAGGAAGTAAATTTGTGTGGACTAAGGAGGTAGAAGCTGCCTTTCAATTATTAAAGAAGAAGGTGATTGAAGAACATATTCTCGTGCTTCCTTACTTTAATGAGATTTTTGAGGTGCATTGTGATGCTTCAGGTGTTGGTATTGGGGGTGTCCTGAGTAAAAAATGTAAACCTGTAGCATTCTTTAGTGAGAAATTAAATGAGACAAAAAGGAAGTATTCAACTTATGATAAAGAATTTTATGCTATTGTGAGGAGTTTGGAGAATTGGAGGTACTATCTTATTTCAAAAGAGTTTATCTTATTTTCTAATCATGAAACCTTGAAATATATCAATGGGCAGCATAAATTGAACGTAAGGCATACGAAGTGGGTAGAGTTCCTTTAAGTTTTTAGTTTTTCCATCAAGCATAAAGCGGGAGTGCTAAATAGTGTGGCAAATGCATTGAGCAGAAAACACTCTTTGCTGTCTACAATACAAGTAAAAGTTATAAGCTTTGATACTTTTAAAGATTTATATGTTGATGATCCTCATTTTGGGGATATCTGGAGGAAGAGCAAAACGGAGCCTTTTCAGCAATTTTAGATCGTGAAGGGTTACTTATTTAAAGGTAACAGATTGTGCGTCCCTCAATGTTCTTTGAGGGAATTTATTATTATTGAGGGACATGCAGGCAGTTTAGCTGGAGACTTTGGCATGGATAAAATGAAGGCCTTGTTGAGTGAACATTTTTATTGGCCTCGAATGGAGCGTGACGTGACGCGTTTTATAGAGAAGTGCAGGGTATGTCATGTGGTAAAGATCAAGAGTACTAATGCTGGACTGTATATGTCTCTACTTGTTCCAATTGTATCGTGGGAGGATCTCAGTCTTGACTTTGTCTTGGGTTTGCCAAGAACGCAGCGGAGTAAGGATTCAATAATGGTGATTGTCAATAGGTTCTCGAAGATGGTTCACTTTGTCTCGTGTAGCAAGTCCTATGATGTTTCACAGGTTGCTCGATTGTGTTTTGCAGGAGATTGTTAAGCTGCATGGAATTCCTAAATCCATAACCTTATATCGTGATGTGAAGTTTGTGAGTCACTTCTGGCACACTCTTTGGAGGTACATGGGCACAAGTTTGAAGTTTAGTTCTTCTCATCATCCTTAGACTGATGATCAGACAAAAGTTGTCAATCGAAGCTTAGGGAATTTGCTGCGGAGTTTGATTAGAGTTAATCCGCGACAATGGGACTTGGCATTGCCTCGGGCAAAATTTGCATATAACAGATCTGAGAACAGAACTACAGGCAAGACTCCTTTTGAGGTGGTTTATGGGCGTAATCCAATTACTCCATTGGATCTCATACCGATACTAGTTCTCAAGCAAGTTAGTTCGAAAAGCTGAAGAACATGCAAAGCATATCAAAGAGCTACATTCTCAGGTCTATAATTAGGTCAACAGGCAGAACATGAAGAATAAGCAGCGTGTGGATATACATAGGAAAAGAGTCGTCTTCAAGGAAGGTGATCTAGTTTGGATTCACCTTAGGAAAGAACGATTTCCAGTGAATAGGTTTGGCAAGCTTCAACCTAGAGCTGATGGACCCTTCAGAGTTTTGGAGCGAATTAGTGACAATGCTTACAAGATCGATTTGTCGGGTAAGTATAATGTATCCGGAACTTTTAATGTAGCAGATTTGTCACCTTACTACGCTGAAGAGGAAGAAGATCCTGAAGAGATTGACGACAATGAAGACGAAGTATATTCGAGGACGAATCTTTCTCTAGCTAGAGAGGATGATGCGCCTAAGGGACCGGCGGACTCGTTATGCGACTAGATGAATAGACGGGCTCGAAGTCAACGATCTTGGATTAAGCTCAAATTTGGTCGGCTGAAGCGAAACGGCGTGCTGATCATTAGTCATTGCTGTTGACCGTGACTAACGATGGATTTTCACGATTCGGGGTCGTTTAGATGGGTTTTTCTATTATTTTAGTATTTTTATGGATTAATTTAGTAAAGGGTAGTTTCGTAATTTTGCATTTTGATGTTTGTTAATCCTAATAGGGTTAGGTTTTGGGATATATAAACTTATTTTAGGATTTCGTTTCAGTAGACTTTGGATATTTTTATTATTAATCAATTAAGAGAACAGTTTATTTCTCGTTATTGTTTCGATTTTTCTATTTAGTTTAATTTCTTTCGCACTTCGACATCGCTTCACCTAGTAGTTTCTGGGTGTCCAAATGGTTCAACCCTTTTCTCTTTTGGGTAGACGTGGAGATAGGGTGCAACTTTTTAAGTGTGGCTTTTCACACGATGATGGAACAATTTATCCGATGGAATGTAAAGTAAGGAAAGAGACTAGTTTCAATCACGTGGGCGTTGCAGCAGAATGCGTTGAAAAGATATGGATAGCATCGTGAAATTGCGTTATTTGATTTATGCTCGTCGCCCCGATGCATTTGTGTAGAATTTTCTCTCGTGAAAATTTTGCACATTCAAGTTTAATCGTTTCTCAGGGTTTCGTCCTTTCTATTTATTGAAAGGGCATTCACGACCGTTCCCTTAGATTTAAATGTAGGTTTAGGGTCTAATGACGTTCGCAAAGTTACGCTTCAAATATCTCAGCTGTGTTTTAACAAAACACCTTTTGGAAGAGAAAAAGAAAAGAGAAAACAAGAACTTTGTTTTTTTACTATGTTTCCCTGTTTCTTAGGATGCGTTTGGCAATTATTTTGTTTTCGAAAATAATTTCTGCTTAGAAATGATTTTTTAAAATTCTTTTTCAGAGAATAATTTCTGAGCATTTGAAAGAGTTTGGTAACTGCCCAAAATTTCTATTCCTAGAATAGAAAAAAAAACAGAAATGTATTTAGTAATTGCCTAAAATTTTTAATAATATTTTGAATTTTTAAATATTTCTTGCATTTTTTTCTTTTTTTTTTTTCTTCTTCTTCCTTGGCTTGTGGCTAGTCTCCGGTCATGGCCGGCGAGGGCGTCGCGGCCCTTGCTAGTGGAGGCGAGGGCTGAAAGAGGCCAGCGAGGGCCACCCTCGCAGCTCGCGGCCTGTGCAAGGGCCACAACGCCCTCGCCGGCCTTGGCTTGTGGCCAATTGCCGGCCATGGCTGGAGACCAGCCACAAGCCAAGGAAAGAGAAGAAGAAAAAAAATTATTTATGTTTTGATTCTTTTTTTTTATTTTTAGGAACAAGGAGCAACTTTTTTTCTACTTTTTGATTACGTTCCAAATCTATTCTAGCGAACAAAAAATTTGTCAAATAAATTTTTTTCTTTTTTTATTTTTGAAAATAAAAAATAAAATCAGATATAATTTGATCGGTTATTGAACAGAGCCTAGTGCAGCAGGGCTCTCTGACACTCCTTTTTAGAGTTGCCTTTCTCAACTCTAAAAGGGTGGCACATTAACAATCCAGTCACTCGGCCCACATGCCCCCCTCTCTCCTTCCCTTCCTGACTCAATGGGGTATATTTCTTTTTTAAAACAGCACGGGTTGGTGAGGCGATTTTGCCGTAATCGCCCATGAAATTGGGAAACGGAATTTAGCATGTTATGCACGATTTAGAAAAAGTGCGATTGCTTCGTACGTCTGTACTTCGAATGCCCCCCCGATTGCTTGAACCTTCTCCAATATAAATGAGACTTCCGCTCGCACAAAAACACCATAAAAATTCCAAAATGAGGACCGACCTCCCCATTCCACCGCAGGCGGATGATGATCCGGCATCACCGCCAGCAGCGCCGCTGCGGTCCCATCCTTACAAGCTGATCATCGGCTGCTTTATCACATTTGCTGGGCCCACTATTCTCGGCCTCCTCACGGTCATCTTCCTGGCAATATCCATCGGAACGCTGCTGGAGCTCAGGCTCAACCTGGGCTCTTCCCTTTCGTCCCTCAACATCTCCACCTCCCACAGTAAGCTCGTCACTATCGAGTACACTCGCATGAAGCTGCTCTTGAGTTTCGACGGCCAACTCGCTCTCGTGTCCACCTTCACTCAGGCCCCCGGCTGCGTGACCTCAGTCAGAGCCAGGGCCCAGTCGACACTGTCGATCGTCACTGACTTGGGTGTGAACGGCGGGGAGATGACCATGGAGGTGGCAGCGAAAGCCAAGCGAACGCTGCGCTTGGGTACGTGGTGGGTGGCCGTGTTCGACATGGACATCTCGTGCACGGGGTCGACCTTCACAGCTCCCACTGGCGGTGAGGGCAGCGGCAATTGGATAATCCTCGGAGGCACCCTGAGCTGCTCGCTGGACATCGTCCCTCAGCCCTGGTAAGAACAAACGACAAGTTCCTGCTTAGTTTCGTACTTCTATTATCGTGGCAGTTATTTGCTCACCACTTAAGTTGATGAACAACATAAAATAAATGAGAAGCTGTCGATGCTCAGTATAACCAACTTCTTGGAGCCGTCACCACCTGGTTGCGGTGGCAATGAATGGTCAAGTCGTGCTGGTCAAGAACGACATGGCCGCCACTGCACACCAATCCGGGCCGCCTCGTTCTTGACCCTCCACAGAATTCTCCGGCCTCATTGTCGTCGTCCGGCGAGTGCTTGGCCCGTTTGCCTCAGCGTGTGGTTGGCCCTTTTGATTGCACTGATGATATTAAACGATGTTTGCTTCTCACGGTCGCTTGTCTTGTCGTTCTATTTTTCAGAGTCTGGCGATCGTGGCTTCTATGCATTTGGGCATCACCTGGAGGTTTCTTCTCTAGCCTGTTACTTCGGCAAATACTTCATATGCTGAGGAATCTCCGGCTCCTGCTGTTGTAATCAAGTGAAAGTCGCTAATTTATTGTGAGAATAACAATATACTCTAGGTCACCAAAAAAAATGGATAATAAATAATTATAAATTATTATAGGATTTACTCTTTTAAGAATTTATGACTCATAATATGTTATTACTCTCACAATAACTCCAAGGCTGTTATGCTAGTAAATACCTTGTTGGTTTATGTTAATGCTTCTTTAGAAATTGTGTTTTCTCTGCATATATTGAATCTTCGATTTACTATTGGAAAAAATAGCTTGCACTTTACATGTTTTCGATATTCGAGGTTTTGCAAAGTTTTGCCCCCTTTATAACTTAATTTCGGATCATGCGTCGGCATACAATCTCGAAGCTCGTTTAGCCCTTTTTGGTTGAAAAGCAGGCATCCAAGTCGGCCTTAAATAATTAACTGAGTAATTAAGCACCTAATGACCAAAAAAAAAATTAAGCTCCTCGATGTGTGAAGATAGTATAATTTTTCTCACTTTGGAGATATCGATAACACAGTACACATGGATTCCTCAATTATCTTAATGAGCGAAACAGTGTCGATCTCAAATCCACGCAAATCTTATCTCTTTTGTCGAGCTCATTTTGACCAAAAAAAAATTGGGATAAAATATTTGCGAAAAATTACCAAAAACAAATCTTTGACCTTTCAATTGTGCTAGTTGAACCTTAAACCGTAAGACAATCTGATCAATTTTAACCGAAAATTTTCGATGTAATCCTCGGAAATCCTATGTAGCACGGCCGGCTCTTATGACGAATCCACGAGGAGGGCAAGAATGGCAAGCATGGCTAATGGGATACACGAGGGCGATGATCTGCCTGTGCTTGTAGGATCGCATCGCCCCTGATGATTGGGATTCGGGATCATCATTGGAATGGGGTGGGATACCCGAGGGGGGGAGAGGTTGTCATTTGATATTTTTTATGCTTAGAACTAGGAGCAATGACCATATAATGAGAAATGATTGAATGTCAATCCTTAATCTACCGTGAGAATAACGACATATTCTGGATCACAAAAAAAAAATAAATGACAAATAATCATAAATTATTGTGGAGTCTATTCCTTCAAGAATTGGTGACTCACAGCATGTTGCTATTCTTACGATGGCCCAAAGACTGTTACACTAGTAAAACCCTTTTATAACATATGTACTTGTTTTTCCTTTTTATTTCAATAGGAGTTTTGTGGAAATATCTCTAAGAGTTTACTATTTTTTTTTTACTTTTTTTACTGTCCATGCTCCACTTTTTCTTTTGGGATAGGGACGAAAGGCTCAGATCAGCCAGCTTTGCAGAACGTGAGGGAAGATTTCCTTTTTGCTGTTTCTCTGAATACTTTGGTTTGACCGGCTGCAAGGGGGAAAGCTTATTTCCTATTCCTCACATATATATCATCCAAAGTCTTAAATGTAGTGTTTTGTTAGATTTTGGAAAGGCATCTTGTCTCTTTATGGGATCTGTTAGTGTTGCAGTTGGTGGGTTCATTGAACCTCGAAATCAAGCCAAGCCATTCTTATTGCAGGATTTTCTTACAATGACGTCACTTCAGACGTCATGGGTCCAATCGAAACCGCCCTGCCAGAAGTTGTGGGACTCGGAAACGCCAAGGTTAAATTATCACTTCATAATTCAACAGTGCCTCTCGTTAAGAATGTCGTGACAAAAATAATCGATTTAATTAATAACGAGAATTCGAGAAAAAATAAAATATGAACCTCGTGAAAAATTTGTTGCCGATTCATGGGGTTCATTGATTCGCTATTCGAATTCGTTTTACGATTATACACTATTTTTTTCTTTTTTTCTTTTTTGGTAGGTTTGGTTGGAAAAGTGGGTCCCCGCACATAATTCGCAATCTAAGAACGACGATGGACATATGCGGAACTTGTCTTGTTAGAGAAGATTAAGATTTTGAAGATGTTTTTGGCATTTTGCTCCTTTATGTTCTTTTGGGTAACAAGGAAACTCGATTCAATAGGACGGGATATAACACCATGGCCGCGTATGTTATGTTGCCCCGTCGCGGCATGGAGGGACCTCGCGCGTGTTTCTTTGTTTTCTGGCTCGGCTTCTATAAGTCAGCAAAGAAGACTTGTGCAGCCACGCGATAAGAATCGGGAGATGATAAAATCTGGTTGGAGTCGACTTTAGGGGCACATTGCCACCGATCTAAAGTATTAATAGGCTAAAACGCAAAAAAATTGAAAGATTAGGATAATGCCGTTGCTATTTGGTTCGCGTAGACATCGCTAGGCCTGTCAAAGATGTGTTTGTAGGTTTGCCCCTGCGTTAGACATAAAATGAAGAACAAAGGCTGCGTTTGGTTGTTTGAATTTGGATTGAGATAGGATAGGATAAAAGGAGATTTGAAATCCTCAAAATATCCCCGAATTGTAAAAATACCCTATCATATGTTTGGTGTAACCTAAGATAGGATTTGGAATCTTTGAAACAATCTTTGAAAATCTTCGAGAATCCACAACCGAAGATACGATGGAAAATCTTTGAAAATTTTTCTCATTTGAAGATCTTTGAAAATCTCATTTTTGACTTTGCTCCTCCTCTAAGACTTAAACCCTCTTGACCACGTTTCTAGAAAGTCGACCTCAGGAGCATGACGTCTCTCAACCGACGCGAGTTCACGTAATTTTGGGACGGCCTCGTGTAGAGCGAGAGGCACTTCCTATGGGTCATACGACCAGACTCCACTACTAGAGAAAGCTGCTACGAGAGGTGATATCGGAGAAGGTGTGCATCGTGAGATGGGCCGGTAGGAGGAGGTTCCACACCACGGTGCAGGTGGAACTCGGCGCTCGAGAGCATTGTCGCTAAGAAGCTGACGATGTGCTAGCCGTTCATTGTCGACCAGTAGGTGAATAGTCGGCTTGTGAGTCATGTGTGAAAGGTCGACTCGACGTGAAGGACGTATGCGATTGGGGTGGAAAGGATGATTTATGCAAACCCGGCACAGTGATCGTCTTTAGACCCCTTTTCACCCTTATTCGTTGAAACACGATTGCTGGCCGATGGCGATGACTGGCATGGTCGGAGGTGACGGCGATTGTGCTGTGGTCGGAAGTGACGGCGATCGTGCTGTGGTCGGAAGTGACAATGATCGGTAATTTTGGTGATGGTCCTCAGGCAAGCGATGCCATCGAAGCAATGTGCTAAGAATCACTTTATCACTGTTAAATGATAAAATTTTCCGACAAAAAAAAAACGATAAAATTTGAATTTTTAGTTATTTTTAAATTTTATATCCAATCCGATCTTAACCCACCCCCTAAGTCGGATTTCATATCCAGCATTTTATTCGGATGTATCCGAATTTACCCGGTCCGGAATATGTCACCGAACACCGGATAGGATAATTTATTTTCTTATCCGGACTCAAATCCGGGCTACCAAATGCAGCCAAAGGGTCTCGCGTTTATGTTTTTTCTTGACAAGGGAAGAATTCTCGAACCCAACATCGCGGTTTCCCCCCTTCAAATTGCAATCTCATCACAAAAATCGAGAGAGTTACAAAAGAAAGTCTTAAATTTATTATAATTATGTCAATTTAGTCCTAACCTTTTTGTATTTGTGTCGATTCAGTCCATCCGGTCATTTTTCGCCAGAAATCGCTAACATGGACATCAGCCATCCTACGTAGCGAGAGCGGTGCTGATGTGAACAATTTTTAAAGAATTTTTTAAAACATTTTACCTTTTTCTTTTCCTTTTCTTTTCCTTTGAAATGTGGTTGATCGCCGGCCTCGAGCGACAGCTCAACCCTTGCTGGCCATCACCTTTGGCCAGTCGTAGGCCACAGGCCAAAGGAAAAGAAATGAAAAAAGGAAAAGGAATGGAAAAAAGAAGAAGAGAAAATAACGAGGGAAATGAATTCGATAGGGTTTGAGACGTTGTGGGTGAAACTTCCAGGAAATTTCGTGGCTTGAGTCAACTTGGACAGGGTTTCGGTTGAATGTTTAGAAGCATGGGCAATCAATGAATTTTAGGGACCTATGTGGTTTGAGAGATGTGATTACGTCCTCCTCATATTGAAAATATAAAAACAGAACAAATACATATCACATGTTTTTCTCGTCAATTTATAGCTCTACCCAATCGAGGTTTGAACCATTTGAAGTAAGGGTGATCAGTTCCTAATCGGGTTCCCAATTTTGGAAACCGGGGACTAAGCTGGTCAGTCTAATAGAATTGATCACTTAGAGTTTAATACACATTTTATTAATTTTTTTCAATGAATTTATGTCAATGAAGTTCACTTACGGTTTAGTTTACATTTTACTAATTTTTAAAGAAATAAAAATAAAAGTATATGTAGCCGGTTCGGTTACCCCTTGGAACTGGGAATCGAACCGCCCGGACACCAATTCCACTTTTAGTAACCGGGAATCGGACCAAATTGGTCGGTTTGGACCGGCGGTTTGTGATTTGGGCAGTTTCCAATTTGTACACCCCTAATTCGGACCAAATCAGCCGGTTTGGACGGTTTTCGATTTGGGCTGTTTCCAATTTGCACACCCCTAATTTTTTTTTTGGTCGAAACTGTTAGTGGTCTGCCCTAAGAATCAATCAAGGTTGATACTCTAATATTAGTTGTGGATTAGGTTGTGTCGGGAAACCGATCTTCACTAAACTTAGGTAGTTATAATGTCTTGCTAGAGACCACTTATGACTTGTGGGCCAAAAGGGTTTTGTGCACACTGCTAATGTTTAGTGAACCTACAGGGTCGCACACAATCGCGAACGAACTTATTTTTTCTGTGCGTCTTGATCTACTTAAGAAGTAGATTTTTCTCCTATTAAATTATCTACGCGGTCGTGCGCGTTATGAGATAACGTTACATGTACGATTGGAAGTGGATAGTTTGACGGGCCCAAATAGCCCGGCCCATTAGGGTTTCCTATGAGACACTATATATAGATAGTGAGAGAGTCTCACGTCTAAGTGGCACACACGTCTCTATGCCTCCAAGGAATCAGAAAACCCTAGAGAGAGTCTTCAGGAGAAATTCTAAGATAGAGAATCGTTCTCTATTCGGCGTTCAAGAAAAGGAACTTCAAGATCTTTCGCTGGCACGTGGATCGTTGGAGAATTCCGTTCGCGTGTGTGGATACCGGTAGAGGCGCAACACTTGGGGCGCTCATTCCGACACAATCGATTGTCGATTTATCTTCGATATGCAAAAGGTACGCTTCGAAATTCCCTTTCGATTTCAATATTCACATGGATCCTGTCTAGGGTTCGATATTCCGCTGCGTTGTTTTCGTTGATGAACCCTACAGAAACAAGATCATTTCATTTCATCAAAATGAGCTTCAGCACATACAAGGTTCCAAAGGGTTACAGGAGGGTTAATGACCCAATTAAAGGGCAAAGATTTGCACCTTTGAGTCTTACCAATCCAGTCTACCATCTAATTTTCTTTTCTATTACAGTGGGCTAAAAGAACATTAGGTAAATGGGCTAGCAAAAGTTTTCATTTGGTGATAAGTGGAGCGGCTTCCCATGGAGAAATATCTATGCCTAAAAGGCAATTAACCAAAGTCAAGTTGTCAGATTCTAGCAGGTATCTCACTTTGTCTTCCTCCCTTCGTGCATGAAGTAGCTTCAGAGTTTCAATGCAAGCAAGGATTTCCACATTGATAGCTAAATTTGCCCTCACCAATTTAGCAAATCCATCCACAATCTTCCCCGAGAAGTCACGACAAATACTAGTTATGGATCCTTCCGTTGAACCTGTAATGTAGGATCCGTCAATATTCCACTTGAGAGTCCCTTTCTCCGGTGGTCGCCACGATTTAGGTGAGTGGCTATCCTTTGAGTTGGTCTTCTTCTCCAGTTTAGTCCATCGGCAAATTGATCCTATATCATATATATACAGTTGACAAAAAACCATAGGACTACTCGAAAATATATTCGGAGCTATATATCAATGAGAACTTTGCGTGGACTCCAGTTAAGTTTTCGTCAGAACTTTAGTCGCTTGCTTTTGCAGACTATATATTTATGAACCATTCTTCTACTTATTTATAGGCATATATTTATATGATGAATTTGCCCTCCGTAATCAGTCGCGTGCTATCGCGTCGCCAGGGCTCCAATTAAAATTTGATCAGAGTCATTACAAGGGGACGCATTGCCATCGATTTTTAAATTCATGGGGGCACAAATTGCAAAATTAAAACATTGAGGGTGTAATTGGGAGGCAAAATTCAATTCTCCTATGGTTCATTCCATAAATGTCCATACTCATTATCAAATTTTGGGGAAAAATGTCAGAAAAGTCCTAAACTTATTGTATTTATGCCAATTTAATCCTAAATCTTTTAATTGTGTCAATTTAGTCATTTCGGTTAATTTTGGTCGGATATTGCTGAAGTGGACATTGGTTGACCTACGTGACATACTCGGTGCTGATGTGGACAAATTTAATAATTTTTTAGAATTATTATTTTTTATGATTTTTTTATTTTTTTTCTTTCTTTTATTTTTTTCCTTTCGTCTTCCTTTTGTTGGTGACCGGCTAGAAAATAAAATAAAATAAAATAAAGATAAAAAAATAAATAGAATATTAAAATATTATTAAAAATTGTCCACTCAGTGCTGGCAGTGTCATGTAGGTTAGCCGGCGTCCACGTCGGTAATATCTGGCTAAAATTAGCTAAAAGGAATGAATTGGTGTCATGTCAAAATGTTTAGGACTAAATTGGTATAATTAAAAGGTTTACAACTAATTGACACAAATGTAATAGGTTTAGGACTATTCTAACACTTTTCCCTCAAAATTTGACTGGTTAATACTACGAAAAACCCCAAACTAGTATATTTTGATAAATTTATCAAAAACTAATTTTTTGATCACGAAAAATTCCAAACTGATTCACCTATGAAAAATTTGCCAAAAATATATTTTTTGATCACTAAAAACTCTAAATGGATACATTTGTGATAAATTTATCATCCATTAAATTAGATTAATTTCACCTAAGATGCAACCACGTTGTGAGGTCATGATGGCGTCATCACGATTGAAAAGCATCGCGGTCGGCTAACTTTCAAAGTTCCCCTGTTCAACCACACATTAAGGTCATGACGTCATCACATAAGTCTCCGCCGGGGGAGCATTATTGTGGGCCCCGCCTTTTTCTTTTTCTTTCCTTGTTTTGTAGGCTGGCGTGATTTTGCGGCAAATTACCTAATTGAGGCCGGTCCGAGGATATGTAGACTTATAATTGTTGTGACGCAATTGTAAGAATGAGAATGAAATAAATCGATTTGTTTCTCTTTTTATATTCGAACGTTTGCAATAACAATATAAACGAGTACTTTTATATGAAATTTATGGCGCTAATTAAAAAAAAACACAAACTTTACTTTGAGTAACAATTCTGCCTCGACTTTTTTTTGTCTTAATAAAAAGCACCAACTTTAATTTGAGTCCCAAATCTGGCCTCCGTTAAGTGAAATTTTCAAATTGTTCAGGTCAGATTTGAGATTTAAGTGAAAGTTTATGATTTTTATGAGGAAAAAAAAAGCTTTGGTCCAAAATTGTCTCTTAAGGTAAAGTTGGTGTTCTTTTTGGAATTAGGCCGTCAAATTTACTAGAAAATGGGTAACGAATGTTCTTTTAAGGATATGTATTATTGAAGCTTGGTCTATATAGGTTAGTGTAATGATTCATAGCCTTGAACTCTCGTGAAAGTCCAAGACTGCGCATGGCAACCATGCTGTGCCCGGGAACAGATTCTGATCAGAAATGATTCTTTTTTATTCTGTGCCCGGGAACTAATTCTGAGCATTTGAAGGCATTTGGTAATGACCCAAAATTTCTATTCCTAAAATAGTAAAAAAACAAAAATGCGTTTGGTAACAGCATAAAATTTCTTTTTATTAATAATATTTTAATAACATTTTAAATATTTTAATATTTCTTTCTTTTCTTTTTTACTTCTCCTCCTTCTTGGCCATGGCCGGTAAAATATTTTTTAATTAATAATATTTTTATTAAAAATAATTTTTTTATTTTTTTGGGCCACGGCCGGTAAAAAATTTTCTTATAAATAATTTGTTATTAATAAATTTTTTAAAAATATTTTACTAAAAAATATTTTTATTATTTTTTTCACCATGGCCTGGTCGCTGGCCATGGCCGGTAAAAATTTTTTTAATTAATAATATTTTTATTAAAAATAATTTTTTTATTTTTTTGGGCCACGGCCGGTAAAAAATTTTCTTATAAATAATTTGTTATTAATAAATTTTTTAAAAATATTTTACTAAAAAATATTTTTATTATTTTTTTCACCATGGCCTGGTCGCTGGCCATGGCCGGTAAAATTTTTTTTTATAATTTTTTTTTATTAATAATATTTTAAAAAAATATTTTTATTGAAATTATTATGTTTATTTTTTTTGCCATGGCTTGGTCGCTGGCCATGGTCGGTAAAATTTTTTTTATTAATAATATTTTTTTATTTTTTTCGCCATGGCCGGTAAAATTTTTTTATTAATAATATTTTTTATTTTTTTCGCCATGGCCTGGTCGCTGGCCATGGCCGGTAAAATTTTTTTATTAATAATATTTTTTTATTAAAATATTTTAATCTTGCCAGATACGGCGAGAGTGGCCATCGCGCCGGACATTAGAAGTTATATTAAAACCCAAGAAAAAGAAGAAGAAAAAAAAATTGATTCTCATTTTTGTTCCCAGAAGCAAGAAGCTACTTTTTTTTTTTTATTCTTGATTCTGCTCCAAAACTAATTCCGAGCACAAATTTGCAAGAATTTGTACTCAGAATCAAAAAATTAAACAAACAGATTTTTATTCTCAAACTGATTCTGGGAACAAAAGAACAGAATCAAACACTATTTGGCAAGTTACCATGCGTAGCCTAATGTTCTGGATACTCCTACACAAATAGCCTTGTCATCTGGATTGGGCCCAATTGGGTCGGATTGGGTTTCATATCGCCGTGTCTAATGCCACCCGAAAATTCTTGCCGGGCCCATTTTTAAAGGTCTGGCCTCGATTCCATTCAAATTGTGGTCAGGCCCATTTGGAACCCACCTTTCGTATATGTAATGTATCCCCTGACCCAGCTAGTGAAAAACGTGCCTCTAGAGAAGTGAGAACTTGTGTCTCTCTTTTACGCTTCTTTAGCCCAAGTATATCTTGCTTTTAGAAAAGTATTGCATGGCTGAATATATGCCCCACATGTGACCATTTGTCTTCCTTTTCACTTGTGTGCTTTTTCTTATATGTGAGGAAGTTGGACTCCAAGAAAATGTTTTAAGGTTAATATCACGGAAAACCCTAAACTGATATATCTGTGGCAAATTTACTCTAAACTAATTTTTTAACCACAAAAAATCCCAAACTGATACACATGTGACAAATTTGCTCCAAACTAATTTTTTGACCACGAAAAATCCCATACTAGTACATTTGTGATAATTTTACCCTCCGTTAAATTGAATTAATGTCACGAAAAATCACAAATTGGTACATCTGTGACAAATAGAGGATAAAACCCCAAATTGGTACACCCGTCAACTGCTACGTGTCATCCAACTCAGAAATTTGACAGTAAAATTTAACAAAAAGTAACGGTGAGTATAATTGTCACAGAGGTACTAATTTGGAGTTTTTTGTGGTCAAAAAATTAGTTTGGGGTAAATTTATCACATGTGTACTAATTTGGGTTTTTTCGTGATATTAATCCAATATTTTAATATATTTTGCCTTTTCCAACTTCCCCCTTTATAATATGTATCCGTGGGGGAATATATAGCCAAGAGAGAGCGATATATATCCATTATTATTATTTTGTTAAAAAATTTTGTTCCTTAAGTTTTGAGATTTAGCCTTCAAAAGTTGGAAAGAACTTTCCCTTTTCCTCATCAAATAACTGCCACCGCCCTCTTCCCTTGCCAAATTGATCTCCTTATTTGGCCGAAAAGTATAATATGCCTAATTGTCTCTAAATTTGATCAAGGATGCAATATTTCCAAGTTTAGGTCATTCATGCGCTTTTTTCAGTCACCATAGATCTTTAATGGGCTTGATCAAATTTTGCGCTTTCGCGGGCTTAATTCATGTACTTTAATTAAGCTCAGAGCTTCACTCTTTAGACCCACCCATTGCCAGTCCAATCAAGATGCGGTTTGTGTGGGCTTAATGCTATTAACTGAAACTGCTCCAAACATGCACATATAAATTAATAATATTTTTGTTTAGGGGTTGGGACCGACTCCTAATTCTCTTATGCAATGATTGAATAGATGAGGATCGCCAAAATTTACGTGTTAGCAAGATTGGATTCTATAATGCTTGATAATTATCCATTTTGATCTCTGTGAATGTTCCATCTAACGCAATGCTTTAAAAAATTTTATGATCATGACCTCCAAATCAGATTTATGGTCACATAATGGTTTTTGAAGCCTACATCTTTCTTTATGTGATTTCTCGGGAAAGGCGTATCGAATTTCTATAGTGGTAAGAATTCATGATTTCGTCGTAACTTGCAATTGGAAATGGAGGACGGTGCCAAAATTTGTGCCTTTGTCCACCAGTCAGGAGATGAAAGATGGCAGCATGATCGCCGCTTTGTGTCTCCGTCTTTCTCAAGAAGTCCCTCTGGCAATGTCCCTCAGCTCTGATAACGAAGTAGTTTGATCCCTAGTGCTCCAATTTCATCTTTGTGTCTCCGTCTTTGTACTCTTTGAGAGGCATGGTGGTATTGCAACTCGCATAATCTTCTTCGTCACTTCAAATACTGAATCACCATTTTTATCATACTTCCAAACTGTGCAACATAAACATTGAGGATATTGAAAATGCACGCGAGCTGCACGGAAAATGCACGCGAGCTGCACGGAAAATGCATGTGAGCTGCACGAGCGCCTAACCGGCCATGTTTCACTTTATATAAGTTCATGGTAAAGATGCCAATTTTCTCAGATTCTAGGCACACGCAAATAAGTGGTGGGCGTGTTTAGCTTTCCACTCTTGCGAATTCAATCCCTAATTTCTGTAAATTGCATGAGTAGTCTGAGGGAGGGGAATTGAGGTGTTTATAAACTATCATGTGCCTAGTCTCTCCATATATAAGAAATGTAGCGAAATAAATGAATGCAAGGTTATGTAAAATTGCTATTGTTACTTAGGGATCAAATTCCATCGTTTGACGGCAATTTGGTGGAGAGAGATTTTTTATTTTGAATATCTAATTTTGTAGGGCAAAGCAAGCTGTATGGTTGCAACAGCCCTTCGTCCTGAGCCAGGGTGGATGATGAGTTGCTTTTTGTTACTGTTCCTAATGTTCTCAGTCAACGAATGCCAAATCTAATAAGAGAAAAAAAAACATGACCATTCGCCTTAGCGATTTCGAATTGAAAGAGATGCACAGCCTAATCCAAGAGAAAAAACATATCATTTTCCGGTGATTTTTATGTAGCCCTAAAGTTAACAAAATTATCTTAATCTGTTCATTCTCTTGATATAGTTAGGTTAGATTCTCATGGTCACGTGCGTTGGTATTCTTTTTTCAGATTCTAGAGACCAGCTTCTACAAATTTGGTGATCAGTCCTAGCCTATTAGTTTGGCAAATACTTCAAATTTTGAGGACCCTCAATCTCGTACGCTTTATTTGGCTGTGTTGTACTTCTTCTAAATATATTTATTCTGTGGATATTTGAATATTCGAGTTATTGCTGAAGATATAATTTGCACTTAACGTCTTTAATATTCGAGGTTTTGCAACTTTTCCCATTAACTTGGTTTACGATCATGCTTTTGCTTGCAATCCCGAGGTTCGAATTGCTTTTTCGGTTGCAAATGAGGCAACAGAGTCCACCTTAATGGATTGATTGACTGGTTAAGTGCCTTGATTTAAATGCTTGCAAAAATCTCATGTTTACACTACGGGGTTTTCCATTCAAAGTAATCCCGTGATTCATGCACATCACCGTGTGGTGAAGCCTTGCCCAAAATACGTGGAAATGACCTTTTATGCTCAATCGTGAAGAGTAGTCTACTTCGATTAAGAAGACTGTCCGGTCCCTTAGAGCCAGAATCCAAATCAAGCATGGAGTTCGGTGGTGAGGCCGATAGCAGATTGAGCTGGTCTGAGCGACTCTTCTCCGAGCACTACGCTTGTCTAGGGTCTCATCATCCCCTCTCCAACTTCATGTACAATGTAACCAAAAAGACCAAGCCCGTAACATATTCCCATATTTGGCAATAACAGGGTATGATCATATTGCTGATGAAGAATAGCCAACTTTTGGACATACTTCGCTTCCAAAGGAGCGGCTATGCCAGACCTGCACAACCCACTTTAAAGAAAAAAACACTAATTTTTGCCATTCCGGCCTCACATAGGTCGTGAAAAATTGTGGACTCAATGAGAAAGAGCCAACGAATGAACTGCGGTGATTAAGCCCTAAAAATCACGTCAGACCGTAATTAAACCCTAACACAGAACCCATATGTGCAAATATTCATATCTCATAATATCTCCTAATCTCATCACACATAAGCTGACAATAAGCATGAATCAAATAATACAATTCCACAATGCTGACATATAGACATCACCAAAATAATATATTTCATATGCACCCAAATGGTTTAATAATATCTGATTCGGTTATAAGATAGCATGCCGTAAAACCTTTATTTTTCTATGTCATCGCATAAGTATATGCTGTGCCGAAAAATATTCGATTACTTGAAGAAGTCGTGCTCGCCTTTAAACATACATCGCTTCCAAGGCGATGGAGCTCGGCTACGACGGCATTGTCCACGGACGCGTTGCCGCACTTTGAGAAGAACGCGGCCATCATTATCTGGACGTGACTGATATGCCTTGTTGTAAACCCATGTCCGTATTTCCACGTGCATTTCAAGATCTCCGACCCTAGAATTGGACTGAAGGGGAACTAATTGGAGAAGCTTCCTATAGATTGACTACATTGTACATTCCCTCCCACACGATCACCACCACCATTCACCTAGCCGCTTGTTGCACAAGTACTTCCATTTCAGTTAGCTTTCTTTTTCCCGAGGTTGAATTTGGTGGGCCGGATAAAATTTCAGATATGATTACTTTGGGAGAAGAATATTAGAAGTGCCAAAACTTATGTATGACGCTCACTTTAGTGCCAAAAGTTTTCGCCGGCTCACTTAAGTGTCAAATCAGAGGAAAAACGATCACTTAAATGTCAACGGCGAGAAATTCCGGCCAAATTAATACGTAACTTTTATAATTAAAATTTTAATCTGAATTGGATTTTTTTTTAAAAAATAAGTCTACGTGGCATTTCCATGTGTATATTTAGATTTTTTAAATATTTTTTCTAATTTTTTTCCTTCTTTTCTATTTTTTTTCTGTTTCTTCTTCTTCTACCTCTGGTCACCGCCAGTGACCGGAGGTCAGCAACCAGCCCTGGCCAGTTGCCTGGCTTCGCTTGGATGAGGCCGCCGTCGCCCGCCACAAGCGAGGCCAGACCGACCCTCGCTTGAGCGAGGTCGGGCGAGCCCCGATGATGATCGGCCTCACCTCGTCTCGGCGAGGGCTCCCCTCACCAGATCCGACGAGGCCGGTCGTTGCCGAGGCCACGACGGCCTCACGGGGCGTCGCCTTCTCCCAGGAGACGCTCAGCAATGGCTGGCCTCGCCAGATTTGGCAAGGGCGAGCCTCGGCAAGGCCACCGGAGGGCGGCGGCCTCGTTGGATCTGTCATGGGGAGCCCTCGCCGGGGCTCACCCTCGCCCAGGCGAGGCTAGGCCGACCCTCGCAAGGGCTCACCCTCGCCCAGGCGAGGCTAGGCCGACCCTCGCAGGGGCTCACCCGCCCTCGCCCAGGCGAGGGTCGGCTGGGCCTCGCCTGTGGCTGGTGACAGTGGCCTCATCCGAGCTAGGCCAAGCAGCTGGCCGTGGCCGGCCTCCGGTCACCGGCTATGACTAGAGGTAGAAGAAGAAAAAAAAGAAAAGAAGGAAAAAAATTAGAAAAAATATTTAAAAAATCCAAGTGTACATGCTAAACTATGTCGTTTTGATGTGTACATGCTGACTAAACCTCCGGCGAGCCACATCAGCTTTAGAAATTAATAAAAAAAAAAAAGTAACGTTGGATTTCCGGCCAAACTGATCAGAGTTGGCACTTAAATGATTGTTTTTCAAAAATTTTGGCATTGAATTGATCCAAAAAAAAACTTTTGACATTAAAGTGAGCGCCGTACACAAATTTTGGCAATTCTGCTGTTTTTCTCCCGATAACTTTTATTCTATCCAAAGCTTGGAGTGAGGCGAAATTCAAATATGATTGGATATAGCCCAGATATAATCAGAATAAAATAATCCGACCTCGGAGGTGGGATAGACCCGGATATGATATGCGAAATTTCAAAAACTAAAAAATAAGGGGTCGTCCGTGTAGAGAAGCCTTTGCCAACGCATTCACGAGGTAGGACCTACACCGCAACTGCCTACTTCTCGCATTGGCCGCCGCGAAAAGCAACACTGAAGCTAGCCAGCCTTGCCTCTTCCTTATATCGCCGTACTCCATCCTGGCGGTGAACTTCGTGATCCCGATCAGAGCTCAGCTCCTACTCCGCAAAGAAGATGATCCGTCAAAGGCGGTAGCCGGGGCGACAGAGCTCCTCGACTGCGTCACTAGGAGCGAATTGGACCGGAGGAGCTGCCTGGCCGCAAACAAATCTGCACGCCGTCTTGGCGGAAGCTATTGAGGCGATTGAACGAGTCAGAGCACAGCAACAGGGAGTGGACACGGTATTCACTCTCATCACGGCTTTATTCAAAAAAGAAAAAGAAAAAAAAACAGAGAATGGAGTTGTTTTCTGTTCTTTGGAAATAAAATATGATTTACTCTCAGATTGCAGATGCAGCTTAGTTTTAAGAATTTGACCAAGTTCAATCTCGCTTCAAGCTCAATTTGTTTCGTGAAAAACATTTTCCTCATTTTCCAGCGTTTGGTTTGGTTAAAAAAATGAGTCAACGGAAAATATTTTCCTATCATAGCTTAAATTGAGGTTAATATTTTCCTCTATAAAAAAATCGAAAATCATTTTCCATATATATGATTAGGTATTAGCGCTTGAACCTAAAACTTTACGCTTGAGCATTGGAACCCGATGCTCATTCTTGAACCCTTGGCAGTGGGACCAAGTCCATCTAGGCTGCGCCTTAGGCCTCGATTGGCAGGCTTGAGTCCATCAAGGCTGAGCCAGGTACTCATGCCTAGTATTATCGAGACCGAGCATCTGTCCTCGACGCTCATGACTGGGTACAATTGAGGACAATTTTTTTAATAAAAATTTTGAATTTTTTGAATTTTATTTTACTTTTTCCTTTTCTTTCCTTTTCTTTTTCCTTCTTCCTCAACCATCGATGGTTGCTAGCCAATGAGGGTTGGTGGCCCTTGCTTGTGGCCGGTGATGGTCGGCCGGCGACCTCGTCAGCCAGGGGTGTTAAAAAAAAAGAAAATAAAAAAAGGAAAATGAAAAGAAAATAAAAAAATATTGGAAAAATATTAAAATATTATTAAGAATTCTCTACGTCAGCGTCGGTCGTGCCATGTAGGGCGGCCGGCGCATTAGCAATTTCTGGCCAAAATTGGCAATATGAACTCAATCGGCAAAACGCGAAAATGTTTATGATTCAATTGGCACAATATAAATATTTACGAATGAATTAGCAAAAGTGCAATAGGTTTAGAACTTTTTGGATGATTTTCCAGACCTAATATTGAGGGTCTGTTTTTAGAAAAAAAAAATTTAAGATACAATTGAGACTAGACCTTTAAGTCAGGGTTTTCTTAGGAAATTAGGTATTTAAGGTGGGGTTTTGATTGGATTCTGGAGACTTTTGAAAAGTAAAGACGACAAGGCATGGTTGTTCAAATTTTCCGGCATCTTCCACGAAATTGTATATCTCTCTCTCTCTCTCTCTGAAAGATTAGGAGTTTGATGAAGATCCAAATCATAGATACACATGATTTGTTGGAATACAAAAAAACGTATTATTGATTATTAAAACAACTATCAAGGATCTCTCCGGTCCTATAATATGGAATAATAGTATGATTTCACTCACTCTCTCTCTCTCTCTCTCTCTCTCTCTCTCTCTCTCTCTCTCTCTCTCTCTCTCTCTCTCTCTCTCTCTCTCTCTCTCTCTCTCAAATATTTGGAGCTTTATACCAAGTTGCTAATGAGGCACGAGAATCGAATTGTCTTTCAACGTGCGGGGCACAAATTTGCAGCTCAATTATCTTCCCGTGTTCTTTCTTAGGTCGCTTTTGCTCGAAGGAATTGCAGCCAATTTCTTGTATTCTCAATTGGACGCGCAGTAATTCAGTAGGATTCACCACTAATTTTTCTCGACCTCGGTAAAGTAGTGAATTAGTTCGAGATAAATAATACAAACAATCTTTGAACTTTGGCGCAATAAGCAATGTTGTTCTTAAACTTTTAATTTTGTTCAATTTGATCCCTGAACTTTATCCCAATGTGCAATATAATCTATGAACTTTTAATTTGTTCAATATCGTCCCTGAGCTTTTAATACATGTTCAATTTAGTTTCTGAACTATATGAAAATGTTCAATGTAGTTCTTTCATTATTTCAAGCTCAAGGACTACATTGAACATTTTTCTATAGTTCAGATACTACATTGAACATGTATAAAAAGTCCAGGAATCACATTGAACATTAAGTTAAAGTCCATGGACCATATTGAATAAATTAAAAGTTCATAGATTATATTGTATATTAAACTAAAGTTCATGAACTGTTTCCGGTTGGAAGGTTTCAACAAAATGAGTTTGGGATGGTGTTATCTCTAGGCTAAAGTCAATTTTTACATAAGTGCGACACAAACAGAACAGCGGCTTGTAAAACATCCACTACAGGCCTCGACACCTGTCCTGGCAGCAGCTGATGCTAATTCTTGCCTTTAACAAAATCCACGTTGAAATCCATTTGGTGTTTATGCTTTGAAAGTCCAACTTCAACGTCACCCTGTTTCTGGGAACACAGCAATCATTTTTCACCGGTCTTCCCTCCAACGTCACTCCATTGCAAGAATTTCTTGTTTCATTTTTTTCGCTGCTTCCTTTCCTTGACCCCAGGATTTGGTTGAACTCACAACTTGTGTGTTTCTCTCTCTGTTTCAGGGGATCACCCGGTTGTATATCAAATGGAGCAGAAAAACAGTTCCGGGTCAATGGTTGATGGATTTTGAGCGGTCTGGTTGTTGGACATTCGGTCTTTGTAGTCGTGTTATACTTCTGAAACTGACAGAAAATATGGGGAAATGTAATTGTTTTTCTGAATTGAACGAATTATACATGTACATGAGCGTATTTCTAGTACAAAAAAGAGATCAGAAAAAATAAACATGATATTTTCCTTCCTATTCTATCTCTTGAATATTCCGATAATATTCCATCGCTGATAGAATGTATCGATTAGAATCACAATGTATCAATTATAATCACAATCGATATTGGATCAAATCCTTTCTCCAACACTCCCCCTCAAGCTGGCAGCTAAGATGCCTAGCTTTCTTAGTAGATACGTGTGTTGTCTCTAACATAACGGCTCAATGAAGATATCTACAGGCTGGTTCACAGTTCCAATTCCTCGAGTTATGACAATCCCTTCTTGAATCTTTTCTCGAGTGAAGTGGCAATCAAATTCTATGTAAAAAAAAATTCTATGTGCTTCATTCTTTCATGAAATACTGGATTTGTTGCTAGTTTGAGTGCGGCATCATTGTCACAAAATAGTTCACTTGCTCCATCACCCCGTACCCCAAGGTTCGAAAGTAAACCCCGTATCCAAACTATTTCACAAATAGTTTTTGCCATAGCTCGGTATTCTGATTCAGCTTATGATAACGAGACAGTTGACTATTTCTTCGTCTTCCATGAAATCAAAGATCTTCCCAATTTAATATAGAAACCAGTAATGGATCTTCTTGTCATTGGAGAAGTAGCGTAATCTGTGTCATAGTAGGCCGTCATCTTCATGTTGCAATCACGAGATAAAAGAATTCCAAGTCCTGGACATCCTTTTAAATATTTTACAACCTTCAGTGCCGTATTCACACGAGATTGTTTCGGCCAATGCATGAATTGACTGAGTATCTATACAGCATAACATATATACGGCCTAGTCATGGTGAGATAGATCAGTTTCCAAGGAGTCGTTGATATCCTAATGGATCCTTAAGTAATGGATCTTCATTCCTTAATGAAGACAAACTCGTATCATATTCAAGCGCCGTTAGCTTGACATTCTGTTCAATACGAATGATAGCTAGCTTGCATCCTGATAACCCCGCCTCTGATATGATTTCCAAGACAAATTTTTGCTGGCTGAGACATATTCCTTTGTCGGAGTGAGCTATTTCAATACCAAGGAAATATTTGGGAGGTCCCAGATCTTTGATATGGAAGGCAGGGTGCAGATATTCCTTAAATTTTCTAACCGCAGAATCATCATTCCCCATAATGAGTATATCATCAACATATATTAACAAATAGATTGATGAAGTACCTTGGGTCCATATGAATAAGGCATAGTCATGCTTAGAGTGTTGAAACTTGGCATTTGTGAGCGCAACAGTAAATTTGGCATACTACTGTCGGGAGGCCTGCTTAAGTCCATGTAGGGATTTACAGAGACGACATATCCGAGACTCCCTCTATCTTCATAAACCTGTGGAAGTTCTATGTAGATTTCTTCATCTAAATCACCATGAAGAAATGCATTATGGACATCCATTTGATGCATTTCCCAATTACGAAATGCAGCAATTGTCAAAAAAGAACGAATCGTGACTTCCTTGGCAACAGGGGAAAAAGTTTCATGGTAGTCAAAACCTTCTCTTTGAATGAATCTTTTAGCAACAAGTCGAGCCTTATAACACTCCACGAAACCATCAGCCTTGTGTTTGACTCTGTAAACCCATTTGCAGCCAATTGGTTTTCTATGAGGAGGCAGAGAAATAATGTCCCAAGTTTGGTTTTCAATGAGAGCATTCAATTCGGCCTTCATAGCTTATTCCCATTGTAGATCATCTATTGCTTTCTCATAAGAAGAAGGCTCATTTTCTTCGAAAATACGACTAATGCAGCACATATGTTCTGGTGACAGTCGACTAAATGAAATATATGAAGACACAGGATAATGTGTACCTGTTGAATCCAATGTGAGACATATGTAGTCCTTGGTCCATGTAGGGGGACAAGCATGTCTCCTATATCGTCAAGGTCGTTCAGTGGTTATTTGCTCGGGAACCGATGAAGAGGACTTAGGAATATGTGGCTACGTAGGAGCTGGAGAAGAAGATCCATTAATATATAAATGTGAGGATGAATCAGGTGAATTGTCCTCTTCGGGGGAAGACATCAAAGATTTATATTCTGGATTGACCAGCACAGATTGTGTGTGATATGATGCAATGATGGTATACTACGGGGTCGTAGATAGATCTTCTTCTTATAAGAACTGACGATATCTTGATGTGGATATGTACGACTTATTTGAAGATGTCATCTGCTGGAAGGGAAACTTATCTTCATGAAAGACAACATCTCAGCTAGCACAAAAACGACCCGTAGATATCTCCATGACTCGATAGCCTTTTTGTAGAGGAGGATATCCCATGAAAATACATTGAAGAGCAAAAGGATCCATTTTGTCCAGAGGGCCCACAGTTGTCACATAACACAGACAGCCAAAAACTCTGAGGTATGTAATATCTTGTTGTTTTCCGAAGAGCATTTCAAATGAAGTTCGACCTTCAAGAATTTGAGTTGGCATGCGATTGTTTAAATAGGCTGTCGTGACCACACAATCGCCCCAAAAAGTTTCAGGAATGGATGCTTGAGTGCTCGGGCTACTTCGAGGAGATGTTGATGTTTGCGCTCAACAATTCCATTTTGCTGGGGAGTATAAGTACAAGAGTTTTCATGAAGTATCCCATGAGAGGATAGAAAAGATTTGCATTCGGTGGTGAAAAATTCGTGCCCATTATTTGTGCGAATTCTTTGAACTGATTTATCAAATTGATCTCTTATCAAAGATAAGAAATTCAATAGATGAGAAAAAGTTTGACTTTTGGATTGCATGATAAAAACCCAAGTGGCGCGAATATAATCATCCACGATAGTGAGAAAAAAACGAGATCCATCACGATGTGGAGTATGGTAAGGTTCCCAGATATCTATATGAATTAAAGAAAAAGCATTAGTAGCCCCGAGATGTACTAGTTGGAAATGATGCTCGAGATTGTTTTGCCAAAGGACAAATTGTACAATTGGGATGAGGAAAACGAGCACTATGACCCAAACGCTGGTGAGAAAGTACGATTTTATTGCTAGTGATGGCGTTACAAGAACTTTTATTTAATGAATCAAAATCTCTTGAAAAATTGATCCAAAAATAAAGTCCTTGTGCAACCCTATCCAAGCCCATCAAATTGCCAGTCGAATAGTCCTGAAAGAAACAATTTTCGGAATTGAAGTTCACACTGTAGGAATTGTCCTCAAAGATTTTGGATACAGAAATGAGATGGAACTCGAATTCAAGAATATAAAGAACATTTTTAAGAGTAACGCTCGTGCTAAGTTGAACTGTACCAAACTATGTGACATGAGTCACATTCCTGTTGGGAAGACGTATCGATACAAGAGATTGGGGTTTTTTTTATGAACTTTAGAGAAAAAATGCTCATTGCAAATTGTGTGATCACTAGCGCCCGAATCAATTATCCATGCACCAACTGAAATAATATTGGTCTTGTAGAATGAGGTACCTGAAAAACCTTCAGCTTTGTCGATAGTCTTTAATTGATTCAGCGCCTTCATAATATGATGATATTGATCTTGGGTTATTATTTGATGAGCCCTATCAGTCCCATGTCCTGAAACCTGATAAACAGAAAATTATTTTTCTTCTTTATCAGTTGATTTTCCATGTAACTTCCAGCACATTGTGGATGCTTGCAATATTCACGGTATTTACCTTTAGCCTTAGAAATTTGCCCACCCATTTTCTGTGATGACGCGGTGTTGTGTGAGCCATTGGATGGTTTAAAAGTTTGGGCTGATGTGGCCTCATGAGAGCCGCTCGATTCGGCTACATAAAGAGAGGAATAAGAGCCGTCCAATCCGTATCTTTGATCCGGACCGTTGATTCGCAGCCCTTTAGGGTTTGCAGTCTCTTCTTCCTCCCAACGAAAGGAATTCGTCCCATGCTGTGGTCTGGCGCTCTGAGCTCGCTGCGGCGGCCTGGTTCCACCGTGAGCTCGTTGCGACGGGCTTGCCTATGCGGCGAGGGTTACACTCTCCCCCACCTTGATGTATTCCGTTGTCGCGAGGTGCTGGTTTTCCTTTTGGGCTGCCAATTGGTAGATTCGGCCGAGCGGTGGTACGGGCTCCATGGCGAGGATCTGTAAGCGAAAAGGTGCGTAGCTCTCATTTAGAATTAGAAGGAAACGAGTTACCTTCTCCCGTTCTTTAATTTCTCAATACTGTTTGAGCGTTGTTTCTAGTCCCTCGAGCTGTTCCTCGGGCACTTCGAACTCATTCCACAAAGCCAAGAGCCGGTTGAAGCAAGCGGTGACCGATAGGTTCCCTTGCTTCAATTCCGATAAGGCCTGGGTGAGTGAGAAGAGTTTGGCTCGGTCGAGCTTGCCATACATCTCACGGATGTTATCCCAAAAAACCTTTGAGTCTTCGGTTGGTGGTAGTCCAGCCGCGACCTCGGTTGTCAAACAATTTCCAACCCAGGTGCGAACAAGCTGGTTGCATTTTCGCCAATGACGTTGCAATCGTTTGTCGGTCGGGAAGGGGTCGGTTCCGTCGAGGAAACCGTCCTTGTCCTTTGTCACTAGGGCTCACCGGAGATCCCTAGCCCAAGTAGTATAATGGTGAGGTCCGGCGAGTTGCAGATTGATGAGACGAAGTTCTGGTCCGTCAGCTGGCGACGTGTAGAGAGGGTCGCTCGGCTCCGGACGGCTGTCGATGGTTGGAAATTGGAACGGCGTGAAACCAGGTTGAAAACCCGGGTAGAGGTTTGTCCCTGATCCCTCCGAATTCAATCCGGGTCTGTGACCCGGTTCGGCCAATCCGACCCAATATTTGGTTGGGGCCCAAGAATGAACGGGGCAAATCCATTTCCATTGGGCCATTGACCTTGGACTGGGAACCGTTGGATTGGTGGCCACTGGGTTGGACCAGAAAATTGTGCTGGGGCGGATACTGGTGGCGTCTGGTCTTGAGATACGTTGGAGGATTCCTCCATTGTAGAGGGGATTGGGTCTTGATCTTCAATGGTTTCTTTTGTCATTTGAAGTATGAATTCCAACCCGGAGTGCTAATTTTGTTTTGCAGGATATGATTCACAACAACAAAAAATAGAGAACAACCGGGGGCAATTCCAAAGAAGTTTTACAGAAGCTAGGTCAGAAAAGAAGCTCTGATACCATGACAGAAAATATGGGAAATGTAATTGTATTCCTGAATTGAATGAATTATGCATGTACATGAGCGTATTTATAGTACAAAAAAGAGATCAGAAAAAGTATACACGATATTTTCCTTCCTATTCTATCTCTTGAATATTCCGATAATATTCCATCGCTGATAGAATTTATCAATTAGAATCACAATCGATATCGGATCAAATCCTTTCTCCAACAAAAACTTTTGGCCCAAAAGGAACCTCTCAGAGCATTGGAGATGTTCAATCCAGTTAGAAAAGAAGATGACTTCAAGCACGCATTGTCAACTTACAAATGCATGATCGAAAAGCTCGGGTTTCATGGGTAGTTTGAAGCTATGGAGAATTTGCTGGCAGAGACGAGATCAAACATCAATATTGGGGCCATGAGATGATATGGAAGGAAAGGCAAGATCCAGGAAACCGTCAATGTGTTTGAGAAAAATGGATTTCTACAATTGCGAGCCGTCGGTCAAATCTTGCAATGCGATCATGAATGCACTGATTGAGAATGGTTACTTTAATCAAGCCCATAAAGTGTATCTGAGGATGAGGGATAAAGGGATTCGTCCTAATGTGTACTCAAAAAGACTTTCCAACATCCATGCCACAAACTTCCCCCTTTATACACTTATCCAATGATGATAAATAAAATGATTAATATCATGAAAAATCCAAAACAGATATACCTGTGATAAATTTACCAAAAACTAATTTTTGACCATAAAAAACTTTAAACTGGTACGTCTATGATAAATTTACCCTCCGTTAATTTCCGTTAAATTTTACTGTCAAATTGCTGAGTTAAATGACACATGGCAGTTGACGGATGTATCAATTTGGGGTTTTATCCTCCGTTTGGTACGGTGTATTAGTTTATGATTTTTTTGTATTAATCCAATTTAACGAAAAATAAATTTATCACAAATGTACCAAATTTGGATTTTTTGGTAGTCAAAAAATTAATTTTGGGACCACTCGCCTGGGTGGCGCTGCTGGAGCGCGCACTCTTCCTCTTGCAAAAGGTTGAGTGTTCGAATCCCGGGCGCCGCAGGGTGACTTAATCGGTGGCACGTGTGTGGTGGCTGGCACGTGTCGCCCCCAGGGTTTACTCCCCGGCTGTCGGCCGTGCAGGGGTTCCCTGAGTTATCAAAAAAAATTAATTTTGGATAAATTTATCACATGTGTACCAATTTGAGATTTTTTATGGTCAAAGAATTAGTTTGTGATAAATTTATCACAGATATATCAATTTGAAATTTTCAGTGATATTAACCTTAAATAAAATTATCCTCAATTTAAACTTGTTCCTTTTTCTTTTGGGTCAGAAAATTAGATATGTCATTCACTAAGAAAAGATAGCATGGTCGATAAATGGGCATGAATACATAAGAGTTCCGAACGGGGAGATGGGGTGAAATCAAACAATCAGTGCAGGTAGCATGTGAATGCGGTTTTAATAATTGGGTAGTTGATTGTTACCTCTTTCTAGGACCGGGTGCTACTTCGTAGAAAGAGGTAACAAAAAGAACAGAATCGCAAATCCCATCCGAAAAGGCCATACGGCATGTTAGCAAGTCTACCCAATTTGAATTCTGCGTCTCACAAAACATCCCATCACAAAACTTGTGGAAGAAATTTGTTTTTTTGCGAAAATTTGCACGCCTGCCCCCTACACCACACCAAAAAACTAGTCAAGGAAAAAAAATGTGCAAGTGTGCCCCCTCACAAAATATCACATCACACCAAAAAATTTGTAGGGAAATTTTGTTTTTGCAAGTCAAACATCACACCAAAAGGCTTGTGGGGAAAAAAGTTTTTGCGAGTCTGCCCCCGTCCTCTTTAAATTCCCCGGCAAAAAACTAGTAGGGAAAAAAAGTTTAGCAAGTCTGGCCCTCACAACACACGGCATCACATCACACCAAAAAGCCAGTAGAAAAAATAAATTTGCAAGTTTGCCTCCTCACAAAGCATCACATCACACCCAAAAAAAATAGTGTTTGTCCCGCACAAAGCATCGCATTACACTAAGAACTCG
Organism: Syzygium jambos; assembly: GCA_031216235.1. NCBI lineage: Eukaryota > Viridiplantae > Streptophyta > Magnoliopsida > Myrtales > Myrtaceae > Syzygium > Syzygium jambos. The sequence goes on from CM062221.1 coordinate 2,622,029, forward strand.
TAGAAAAAAATAAATTTGCAAGTCTACCCCTCACAAAGCATCGCCCCACACCAAAAAAGTCAAAACTTGAGAAAATCCCCTCACAAGGCATCACAACACACCAAAAAACATGTAGGGAAATTTTGTTTTTTGCAAGTCTGCCCCCGCCCCCTCTAAAATTCCGCATCCTCACAAAACATCACACCCAAACGTTCCAAACGACAGGCCTCCACTCCATTCCGTCCCATGCAGATAATGATTTGGCATCACCACGAGGGCCGCTGCGGTCCGACCGGGACAAGCTGAACATCGGCCGCTACATCGCATTTGCCGTGCCCGCTATTCTCGGCCTCCTCGTGGTCATCTTCCAGGCAACTCGCCCATGTTGGCTTCGCTTCCCTGCACACCCATTGTTCCCATGCCTGTTTAATGCTTGAAATTCAGTCACCCTCTATTCATTTCTCCTTCCCAGCGGGAAAGACATGAACGAAACATCGGGAGAATTATATTTTACCCCTCAAGTTTTCTTCGAGATTGTAATTAGTTACGTGTCGACGCATCGATATTTGCAACTTGTCCCCTGAAATCGATTGCATTGTGTCCCTTGATGTCGACTCCGGCCAAATTTTGCCGGGAATTCCGATTATGCCGACAGCACCCGACTGATTAGAGAGAGCAAGTTTGTCGTACGAGTATGCACCCACCTATAAAAAAAATAGGAAAATAATTTGGAAAGCACATTGTACGTGAGAGCATGCGAGTAAAATACCGGTGAGAATTTAAACGGAATCAACGCAAATGCACGATGATATACAGTTTTAGGATATATTTTTGAACAATCCCTACGGTTCTTTCTCACGGATACAAAGCCTTCTCTAATTAGTCGCGTCCAGTCACACGGTCGGATACAAAAAGTTGCACCCAAACCGAGCAAAGCATGTACACCACACCACGACCGCCAGCGACAAGGATTGGCCGATTTAATGCGATTCTTTTGACGTTTGTTTTCAGAATCGCCGGGGCCACCACCGCTACCATTGCTCGTTACAACTACAAGGAAGGAGAGCCACGGCTTGTAACACCGCCTCCCCCCTATAAATTAGAACTCCACACAAAAACACCTACAGAAACGAGAACACTCAACACAAGAATTCCAAATGAGAGCCGACCGCCCCATCCCACCCCGTGCAAATGGTGATCCGGCATCACCGCCAGTAGCGCCGCCACGGTCCGACTGGTACGAGCTGATCATTGGCCGCTGTATGGCATTTGCGGGGCCCACTATTCTCGGCCTCCTCATGGTCATCTTCCTGGCAATACCCGCCGGAACGCCGCCGGAGCTCGGGCTCGACCCGGGCTCTTCCCTTTGGTCCCTAAACATCTCCACCTCCCACAGTAAGCTCGTCACTGTCGAGTATAGTCACGTGAAGCTCCTCTCGAGTTTCGATGGCCAACTCTCTCTCTCTCGTCCCTCCCTCGTGTCCACCTTCACTCAGGGCCCCGGCTGCGTGACCTCAGTCCGAGCCAAGGCCCAGTCAACGCTGGCGATCGTCACTGACTTGCGCGTGAACGGCCTGGTGAGCATGTTGAGCGGGGCGGAGGTGACCATCGAAGTGGTGGCGAAAGCCACGCGGAGGCTGTGCTTGGGTCCGTGGTGGGTGGCCGCGTTCGACGTGGACGTCTCGTTCACGGGCTCAACCTTCACAGCTCCGACCAACGGCGAGGGCGGCGGCGGTTGGATGATCCTCGGAGGCGCCCTGAGCTGCTCGCTCGACATCATCCCTCAACTCTGGTAAGGAAACTTACAAGTTCCTGCTGCTTAGTTTCGTAATTCCATCACCGTCGCAGTTGTTTGTTCACCAACGAAGTTGATGAGAAGCTGTCGATGCTTAGCATAACCAACTTCTCGGAGCCGTCACCGCCTGGTTGCGGTGGCGATGACTGGTCGAGTCGTGCCGGTCAAGAACGAGGCGGCCTCCGCTTGGGGTGCAGCACGGTGGCAGCCCTGTCGTTCTTGACCATCCACAGAATTCTCCGGCCTCGTCGGCGGGGCCGTCGAAGAAGAGGGACGGCAGCCCCCGCGATCCGTGCTTGCGGGCCGGTACTGCCGGAGGAAGTACGTGATGAGAACATGGTTCGGCGCGTGGCCTGTTTGACTCGGCGTTTGGCAGCGCGTGGCCTGTTCGATTGAGCGCGTGGTTGGCCCTTACATTGTACTGATATTAAACGATGTTTTGCTTCTCACGGTCGCATGTCTTCTTGTTCTATTTTTCACAGATTCTGAAGACCGTCGCGTCCGTACATTTGGGTATCTCTTGGCAAATACTTCATGTGCCGTGAACTCTCGGTCTCACCCGATGTTGTTGTTGTTGTCGTTGTTGTTGCCGTCGCTGCTGCTATTGTTGTAATACTTCTTTTGAAAATCTATGCTCTCTGAATATTTGAATCTTCGATTTACCGTTGAAAAAATAGCTTGCACTTTTACATATTTTTGATCTTCGAGATTCCGCAAGTTTCATCCCTTTTAACTTAATTTCGGATCCTGTGCCGACATATGATCTTGAAGCTCATTTAGCCTTTTCGGTTGCAAAGGAGATAACGGGATTGACATCCTCTGACATTTAACCGAGCAATTAAGCGTCCTGATTTGAATGCCTGCAAATCATTGGGTTTTTAGATTTACCCCTATGGAGAAGCCGTGCCATATATACATGGACGGCGATCTTTTATGCGCATACAAGGATATTATTAGTCGAGAGAGAAAAAAAAAAGATAATTAAGTGATGATTTTTAGATTAATGGGGCTAATTTGCTTCTTGAGGATTTTCCCTCACATTTTAAAAAGAGAGATTTAAAAGTGGAATTTTTTCTGGAAATGACGATGGGGGCCACTCACTCTAACAATAATTGTCGCGTTGGTTGACTTCGGCGCGGCCAACTAAAAAGTGACTTAAAATATGCCAAAAAAACAGAGGATCCCCAAGGACGGAATTGAGCCCAATTCCGCCGATCTCTCCAGATGGACGGGAAGGGAATTCCACAGGCTTCACCAGCCAACTAGACAAAAATCAAACTGCGAAACTTCACTTTCAATCGAGGAAATTATCCAAAAATAACATAAACATATTGTACCACAGCTAATTCGATCTCAAGTTTTTTAATTATATCAATTTAATCCTAAATATTTTGACGATTTTTATTTAATCATAAACATTTCAATTGTCTATGTCAGTGATTTTAGGCGGAATGACAAAATCGCGCCCTGATGATGGTAACTTAACTGGACATGTAGGCCGAGCTACTGCAGTGACAGCATGGCAATGGGTACTGTCGAATGGGCACAGAGAGAGAGAGAGAGAGAGAGAGAGAGAGAGAGAGAGAGAGAGAACCACCATAGATAGGCGAAAATGTTCGGCATGCGTATCAAATTCTTTGGGTTGACGACATTTGACATTTGGTCGCTCTCAATTAAATATATATGTACTTTCATATGTTCATTTTTTTCTGTTAAAATATTTGTTTCTTGCCTTTTGTGTTGTTGGGTGTTGAATACTTCCTGGAAATTAAGGTTCAAGCTTTGTACCCCTTTTGGTGTGCCCAGTGGCGAAAAGTATCAAAAAAATTCTAAATCTATTGCATTGATACAAATTCAGTCTTAAACCTTTTAATTGGCCAATAAGAATGCGGAGACCCTTCCTGATGCAGGGTGAGGGCCACGATGCTCCCGCTGGCCATAGGCAAGGGTTGCAACTCCCTTGCCTAGACCAGGCGAGGACATTGCGGCCCTCTTAGCCACGAGCAAGGGCCTTCACACCTTCGCCTATGGGCGACAAGGGTGTGGAGGCACTCACCCATGGCCGGAGAGGGTGCGGACGCCCTCACCAAGACTAGCCCGTGACCGGCGATGGTCAGCCCGTGACCGGCGATGGTCAGCCGGCGACCTTGCTGGCCAAGAGGGTAAAGAAAAAGAAAAGAGAAAAAAATATATAAAATTTGTCCACATCAGCGTCGATCGTGTCCCGTAGGGTCGCTGATATCCACGTCAGCGATTTTCGGCTTAAATTGACTAGATTGATAGAATTGGTACAAATGTTAAAATATTTATGATTTTTTTGGTATATTTCCCATGCCGCCCGGTGCCTGGGAGCTCGAGGGATTTGCGGCAAGGCCCGGATCAATAGCGTCGCCAATCTTGGAGTCTGTCGAACTGCTCTGATCCCATTCGGGTGGGTCATCAAGAGCGCCCTTCATCCGGCCAATCGTTCCATGAAGAGTAAATAATAGTGTCTAGGTCCGAGTGAGTTATAAGGGCCATAATCCTTCATCAAGCACGTGATTTATGATTATCATTAAGTGGTTCGAACAAATTTAGAGTTATGATATATATGAGCTTTTGTAGTATCCAATACTTAGGCTCCGTTTGTTTCACGAAAAATGTGACATTTCTTAAAAATGTTTCCCAGGAAGTCATTTTTCGAGAAAAATGATCATATTTTCCGATATTTGGCTAAAATCTGAAAATGAACTAGAAAATATTTTCCGCCGTTTGGTATGAAAACCTGATTTTATTTTCCTAGGGAAAATTACCAAACAACTAGAAAATTACCTCGCCTGTGGATGGTCGGTGACTGGCCGAGGAAGAAGGAAAAAGAAAAAGAACATAAAAAGAAAGAAAAAAATTAAAAAATCAATTTTTTAAAAATATTTATATTAGAACGAACGTTTCATTAACTAAGGACCTACACCCGAGCACCAAGAACTAGACTTGTCAAATGGGTGGGTCATGTCGGGTTTGGGTTGGGTCATAAATAGTCCGACCCAAATTGACCCGCTAACCCATTTATTACCCATTTATGCGTAATGCAATTTTCTTGACACATACCCGACCCAACCTATACCCAATCCATACCCGATCAAACCCATATAGTTAAAACACTTCCATATTTAATTAAATTTAGGAAAATTCATACCCAAACTGAGATGAGAGTACGAAGTGAGTGAGCGCAAGGTTGAATAAGGGCAAGAGAGATGAGTTGAGTTTAAATCAGTTGTAAACTCATTTATGACCCATTTACGATCCGTTTATGACCCATTTAATGCGAATATTAGACTTCTACCCATTTATGACCCATTTACTAATATATGAGTTAAGAAATGGGTTTATGACCCATTTTGACAGATCTATCAAGAGCCCAAGCATGGCCTTCGTGGACCCAGGCCTGAGTGTCGAGGACCAGAGCTTGATACCTAGTCATTTTTTTGAAAATGTTTTCCGATTTTTCAAAAAGAAAATCATTTTCTTGAATTTACGCATAGATTTTCCGTTAACTAGAAAACATTTTCCATTGACTCATTTTGCAAATGAACCAAAAGCCGAAAAATGAAGAAAATATTTTTCGCAAAACAAACGGAGCCTTAACATAAATAATGTGTCTATGGTTTTTACGTAATACTTTCACATCACCAGTAATCATCTTGGCGTGTTTATTCTAATGATATAAACAACGTTTGATTCTCACGATTACGCACCTTGGTGTTTTTCTTTTTTCCAGATTCTGAATATTCTGGCTTCTACAAGTTTGGGCATCAGTTGGAGGTTCTTTTATAGCCTATTACTTTGGTATATACTTCAAATCTTGAAGCCTCTCATATGCTAATATTGCTTTGTGTCATCCATCTTTTGAACTTGTGTATTCTCCGTAGAAAATGTGTACACTCTCTGCATATTTGAATCTTTGAGTTACTGTCGAGGATATAGCATGCACTGTACACGTATTTAACATATGAAGTTTTGCAAGTTTTTCCCTAAACTTAGGTTTTGTTCGTTTCGTGAAAAACAACTTTTAGGAAAATGTTTTTCGGATTTTTCGGCGTTTGGTTCACGGAAAATAAATGAGTCAAGTAAAACATTTTCCGTTAATGAAAAAAAAACACCTTCAAAAGTGGAGAAAATGATTTCCTCTTTTTGAAAAGAGGAAATCATTTTCCCTCCTCTTTCTTTTACCTAGACCAAGCACGTTTTCCTCCATGGGCTCCTTTTTTATTTTTTATTATTTTTCTTTTAAAAAAAATCAAAATTTTAATCATTTTTATTTTATTTTTCTTTTTCCTTTTTCTTCGGCGGGTCTCTGGCCACGGCTGTGGTCGGCCACAGGCGAGCTTGAGCCTTGCCGACCTCGGGTGAGGCTTGACCTCATTATATTTGGTGAGGTGGAGCCTCGCTTGAGGCTAGTAAGGCTTGGCGACCGGCTGAAGAAGAAAAAAAAAGAAAAAAAAAAGAAAAAGAATTAAAAATTCGATTTAAAAGAAAAGAAAAGAAAATAAATAATTATTATTAAAAGGAATGCACTGAAGGAAAATCAAATCTGATTTTCCATACCAAATGCCTGAAATTATTTTCTAGTTTATGTTCAGGTTTTAGCCAAACGCTAAAAAATAACTTTTTAAAAAATATTTTTCAGAAAGATCAGATTTTGTGGGAAACGATTGGACCAAAAAAAAAAATGGAGCGTTATATATTTCCAAACATGCATCGACACGTAATCCTGAAGTCCATAGTAGTCTTTCAGTTGCAAAAGAGGCAATAGAGTCGGCCTTTAATTTGAATGCTTGCAAATCCTGTTTTTATGTGAGTGCGTTCTAAACTCGAAGCAATATTGGGATTGATGCACATCACACTATGGTGAAGTGAAACCTTCCGGTGTACAGATGGACATGACCTTTTGTGTTCCATCGTGGGAATTATCAAAGCCAAAACAAGTTTAATAAAGTGATGATGCTTAGATTAAGAAGACCGTCTGCTCCTTTGAAGCTAGACCCAGATCAAGCCTGGAGTTCAGTGGCCTCGTCAAAAGTGACCCGCCATCCCCTCTCCAACTTTATGTAAAATGCTACCCCAAAAAGACCGAGCCCGTCACATTTCCCATATTTGGCAATGACAAGCATCAGATCGCCGATGAAGAATTGCCAAATTTTAACCTCTGACCAACGATACGAGCACTAACGAGACCCCTGTTCCGTCGACACCACATGCTAGTGACATTCTAGTTAACATTCATCTAAATGCAATCCCTTACTCACAGATGGCCTGTGCCAAGACTTTTGCACTTGAGGTCGTTTCCAGATGGTCATCAATCATGAAGTGTTTCAACTCATTTCTCTCGATGCTACACCCTCCCGGTGATTTCCAAGCATCATCCGCTCTATAATGGGTGGACCGCCCAAGATGGGCCAAACCCGGTCCGTGAGCCACAAGGGCCCACGAGGTAGTTATTTCCCTTTTATAATAGAAAGGCACCCTTTGGAATGTAACGTGACTTTCATACATGCAAACACACTCTTTCAAGAACGTGATCTTCTCTGTTTCTCTTCGGGACGAACTCGAACGCGAAAGACGATCGAAGAACATTCAGGCGCAAAGTGGCACTTAATCTGTGACAATACCGGGTATGTTCATTGTGTGATATGCCTGTACGATCGGTGATACAAGTTGGATGATTCTCGGGCACGTTTTCCGCACTAATCGAATTCGTTCCGAATATGTTTCGAACGACTTGATCGGGATTGAGTTTTCCCAACATTGGTATCAGAGCCCGCTTACTTGTTTCCCGATCATGCTTATGCATCGTCTGAAGTGTATACTGTTTGTTTTCGTTTTGGCCTCGTTTTTTGTTCGTCTTCGTCGCGTCGCCGAACTGTTCATGCATGTTTCGATTTCTGTTTTTCGTCAAAACTCGAATTTTATTGCATAAACGGAAAGTACTCGTCGAGACGAGAAAAATGATGGGCGGCGCGTCGCCGGAGGACGCCGGACGCGCCCTCACGCGCCGGCAAGGGCCAGGCGCGCGACGGCGCGTGAAGCCCACGCGCGGCCCCGCGAAACGGCGCGTCGGTTGCCGCGGGAACCGCCGACGATGACGTCACGATGACGTCATCAGACCGACCCGGCTGACTTGACCCGACCCGGGGTTGACCCGTTGACCTGACCCGACCCGTTGACCATGACCCGACCCGGTTGACCGACCCGTTGACCATTGACCCGACCCGGTTGACCGACCCGTTGACCCGACCCCGAGTTGACCGTTGACCGTTGACTGACCGTTGACCGTTGACCTGTCAACGGTCGGACCGGTCGGACCGGTCAGACCGGTCGAACCGGACCGGTTCAACCGGCAGATTGACCCTTGTGTCTTCTATCGGCCCGTTCGAGCTCATTTGAGCTCCGATTTGGGCGTTCTTGGTATCGACGTGCTCGTATCGGAATGCTCTACGTTATGGTGTATTCATATTACATTTTTGCTACACTTATGAATGTGAAAATGCACGATAAACCCTATGTACACGTACTTAGGGGCATATTTTTTTGGCATTTTCTGTAGTATTTCTCTATAGTCTTTTGAAATACAAGTGTCAGCTCATATGTATATGAATAAGCATTCATTACCTTAATGTATCATGGATTATAAGTAATCCTTTGTTCTGCATTCGTTGCAGGAACAATGGTACATTTGAGACGCACTCCGATCATCCCAAGAACGGCGGCTCAAAAGGAGAAGCTTGAGAACCTAAGAATCAAGCTAGCCCTTTATCGATGGGACGCCAGAGATGATATGATGACACACATCATCAAGGTCAACAAAATGATACAGGATATCATTTGGAACGGCTTTATAATGCCGGAGTATGTAATGGTCGGAGCCCTAAAGTGCACTATTCCTGAGGAGTTGGGAAGAATGCTTGATAAGGTTAGAGAAACCTTAAATGGTCCAAGCTATAAGATGCTTGTGGAGAATTTTGTGCAAGAATACATAAAAGTCGGGGCAAGAAGGACATCAACCCTTGCATTGAATGGGTCTCGGGGCAAATCATGGTCAGGATCTAGGGATTTTCCGGGAGCTTCTATTTATGTTCCGAAGAAAATAAAACTTTCTGAGGAATTTTATGAGTCCTTTCCTGTCTATGTGTTAGATTGGTATACTTGATGTTGTTCTTTTAGAATTTGGAACCAATTTTGTACATGTCTTTGGTTGATATTACATATTCTTAAACATTTGTGAATGTTTTATGATATATATGTGGCTATGAATTTTTGATGTTTTTTCATTTTATAATTGCCATATTATGTGTTATGTTTTATGTGGGAAGTTCTTCAAAGTTTATATAACTTTTGAAGAACCAATTTCATTACATAAAATGATTATGTTAATGGTAATTTCAAATTAGGTTATTTTAGACGATGATTGGGAACATAGTGAACTTTCGACTCTAAGACCTTTAGTGAAACTATTCATTAACGTAATTAGTTTATGTAATCCTGATGCTGATGAAGCATTAAGATAGGCTTTAATAACTCGTGCGTATATGTCTGAAATGTTCAGATGCGATGGCTTCAGCAACTAAGAACATAGTAGCTGAACTAAATAAGGGAGAAAAATTGAATGGCGACAATTATGAGATTTGGAGTCTCAAAATCCAATATGTGCTGGAAGAGCAAGAGGCACTCGAAGCTCTTAACCAGATTATGGAAGAACCTGAGGAAGGAACAACTGCCCAACACAAGAGGGATAAAGATGCCTTTACTGTTTGGAAAAGAAAGAACTCTCTTGCTCGCATTACGTTGCTAAGCAGCATGGACAATGACATCATGCGAGAGTTCGGACGTTTCCAGAGTGTTAAAGAGATGTGGGCTGCACTGGCATCAAGATTTGGTCGAACTTCTGTGACCAAATTGAGACAACTCACTATCCGTTTCGACTCTTACAAGATGTCTCATGGAAAGACCATGAAACAACATTTGAGGCAGATGTCGAATATGATAAGTGAGCTAAAGGATGCCGGGCACATACTCACTGATGAACAACAGGTGCAGGCAGTAATCCGCTCCTTGCCTCAAAGCTGGGAGCATATGAAGATCCATTTGACCCACAATGAGGGTATCAAGACCTTCGAGGATGCTATGCGGCATCTTGAGCTGGAAGAGGATCGCCTCATGGCGGCTAAGCCAGAAACTGATATTTATTTTGCTGGTTCTAGCTCGCATGGAGTTTCGGGCTCTAAGAGGAAGCACCCTACTGGGTCAAGGAAGTGGAAAGGCAAAGGGCCAAGTCCTTCAGGGAAGAAGCCGAGGCTCAACCAACGGGAGAAAGGAAAGCGTCCTTTCAAGAAGAACATTTCAAGAGTGAAATGTTTCAACTGTGGCAAGAAGGGTCACTTTGCTCGCGACTGTGGCGAGCCAAAGAAGGTAGAAACCCTTAGCATTCATGAAAATGCTACTTATGTGTCAAGTTCAGTGTTTCTAACCGAATCTAATCCTTTGTGGACTGTAGACTCGGGAGCCACAGACCATGTAGCGAAGGACAGAGAAGCTTTCGTGGAGTTCCGACGAGTTCCACAAGGAACGAAGTGGATATACGTGGGGAACAATTCAAGAGTGGAGGTCAGAGGCATTGGCACCTGTCAACTACTTATGCGCGGTGGACGTACATTGTTCCTACATGATGTGCTATTTGCTCCAGAGATTCGTCGGAACTTAGTTTCAGTGTTGGTTTTAGTTAGACTTGGTTTTGCTGTAAACTTCCATAATAATGGTGTAGACTTGTGTTTAGGAACAAGTTATTATGGTTCCGGATATTTCTTAGATGGTTTCATTGTACTAGATGTTGACTATTATGAAGTTAATATTAGTTATTCCTTATTTACATCATCTGATTCTTATGAAAATGATGTGAATGTGTGGCATGCTAGACTTGGTCATATTGGCCAACAACGAATGCAAAGATTAGCCAAAGAGGGCTTATTAGGCAATATTGAAAAAGTTGATTTGCCTATTTGCGAGCATTGCCTGGCTGGGAAAACAACAAGGAAACCATTTGGAAAAGGAACAAGAGCTGAATTTCCTTTGCAGTTAATCCATACTGACATCTGTGGTCCAATGAATATAAAAGAAAGGCACAGGTATGTTTATTTCATCACATTCATTGATGATTATACTCGATTCGGACATGTCGATTTGATTTCTCATAAGTCCGAAGCTTTAAATTGCTTTAAAAGATTTATGAGCTTAGTGGAAAATCAATTAGACAAGAAAATAAAAGCATTAAGATCCGATCGAGGTCGAGAATATCTGTCTGATCAGTTCAGAAATTTATGTGATGAAAAGGGAATAGAAAGACAACTGACTATTCCATATACTCCTCAACAAAATGGTGTTGCGGAAAGAAGAAACAGAACTCTAATGGAAATGGTTAGATCAATGAGGGCACATGCTAACTTGCCCATCACCTTTTGGGGTGATGCTTTGTTGACTGCTGCCTACATACTTAACCGTGTGCCTTCTAAATCAGTTGCTTCTACTCCATATGAGTTATGGACAGGCAGAAAGCCTGATTTAAGCTTTCTAAAACCTTGGGGTTGTGCTGCCTATACTCGTGAGTCTTCTCACAAGTATGGAAAATTAGGCCCAAGAGGCAAAAAGAGTATTTTTATAAGATACTCAGAGCACTCAAAGGGATATGCATTCATAGGTGAGCAAGAAAGCGGAAGTATAACTGAATTTGAATCACGGGATGTCACATTCTTAGAGAATGAGTTTCCTAAAAAGGGCGAAGTAGGTGGTAATTACTCACTATACGAATCTGTGGATCGTGATAGTGAAGTTAGTGGGAGCATTGTGACAAATGGAGAGTTGAATGCAACCCAGTCTCAATTGCAACCACTTAAAGAGACGACACCACCATCATCTCATTCGAGTGGGAGCGCAATGGAACGTGGTGAATCATCAGGAGTACAGCATTCCATACGACAGTTGAGTCGTAATAGGATTCCCCGTCGACGTTTTGACATTGAAGGAGAAGCCTTCATCATTGCCCCACAAGATGAAGATGAGCCGAAGAATGTGAATGATGCTCTAAAATGCCCTGATAAGGAAGAATGGATATATGCAATGGAAGAGGAAATGGAGTCATTAAGATCAAACCAAGTTTGGGAATTGGTTGACCTTCCAAAAGGACGCAAAGCCATTGGGAACAAGTGGGTTCTCAAAATAAAGCATAAGGCTGATGGCTCAATAGAGAGGTATAAGGCTCGCCTTGTGGCGAAAGGATATAATCAACAGGAAGGAGTTGATTTTGAAGAAACTTTTTCTCCTGTGGTTAGATTTACCTCTATTCGCCTTATTCTGGCAATAGTAGCTAGTATGGATCTAGAATTACATCAAATGGATGTAAAGACTGCATTTCTCAATGGAGAATTAGAGGAAGAAATTTATATGGAACAACCTGTTGGTTTCATTACAAAAGGCCAAGAGCACAAAGTGTGTCGACTATTGAGGTCGATATATGGCCTTAAGCAGTCTTCGAGACAATGGTATATACGTTTTCACAATGCAATAATGGCATATGATTTTGAAATGATTAGTGAAGACAATTGTGTATATATCAAAAGATCCAAAGATCAATTTGTGATCTTATCATTATATGTTGATGATATACTAATTGCCGGAAGTAGTATGGAGTTAGTTAATACAGTCAAGAATTGGTTATCTTCCAATTTTGATATGAAAGATATGGGTGAAGCTGCATACATTCTTGGAGTTAAGATTTCAAGAGATCGCTCAAAGAAATCCCTATCTCTTTCACAAGAGACTTATGTGAATAAAATCCTTGAGCGATTTCGTATGCAAGACTGTAAACCAATAGATACTCCTATTGCAAAGGGCGAAGCATTAAGCGACAGAATGTGTCCTAAGACTTCACAAGAAAAGAAGCAAATGGAACAAGTTCCATATGCTAGTGCTGTCGGAAGCTTGATGTACGCTATGATGTGTACAAGACCAGATATTTGTTATGCAGTTGGAATGGTAAGTAGATACCAATCCAATCCAGGTCAAGCACATTGGATCGCCGTCAAAAGAATCCTGAGATATCTAAAGGGAAGTGCCGACTATACGCTGACTTATCAAGGAAGTAATCTACACCTTGAAGGCTATACAGATGCTGACTGGGGAGGAGATTTAAAAGAAAGGAAATCTACTTCTGGATACGTATTCTTACTGAATAATGGCGCCATATCTTGGAGCAGTAAGAAACAACAGTGCATAGCCTTATCTACAATGGAAGCCGAGTTCGTGGCTCTATCAGCAGCGGCACAAGAAGCTGTTTGGCTTAGAAGATTTTTGGATCACTTAGGTGTAACTGAGAAAGCTGCAAACCCAGTATTGGTCTATTGTGATAGCCAAGCAGCGATAGCGTACACTAAGGATCCCAAGTACCATGGAAAGACCAAACATATAGATATCAAGTATAACTATGTCAAGGACATGGTTGCACGAAAGGAAGTGAACGTGAAGTACATATCTACACAAAGGATGATAGCAGATCCTATGACGAAGCCGATTCCTAGAGAAGTTTTCCATGGTCATGTGAGATCTCTAGGACTGTGTAGAATATGATGTACTGTATATTGTATTTTTCCCAGAATGTTCACTATTAATGAAGTTTGTTATTATCAATGCCTATAAGTTTGTATGACGTTTGTGAATGTCGATGCTGAGTGCATTATATTGAAAAAGGTATGTCGGACAGATGAGAGATTAGCCCACTCACACGGGTAATCGCCTCTACTCACTGTGTGATGAATAGAGATGAGACAATTTTAAGCTTGTTATCTAGGTGATAATTGAGAGCTCAAGCTTGAAGTATGGACGTCGCCTTAACAGAATGTTAAGATGAGGACATATAGATTATTATGTCCGAAAGTGAAATGACCCACATATTTCACTTTACCTGTCTTTAATGCCAGATATGAGTTCTGATAGATGCTTATGAATAGAGTAGATTTGTGAACTCAAGTTAGACATTGAGTATGTCTAAACTATCATCTGTACGGTATTGAGAGTAAAGACATACGCTCTATGGGAAAAGGAGATAATACCGTAATACGTATTTCATATTACGTATGCATGAAACGACCGATAAGAGTTGACAAAATTATGATCTCAATTTTTAAGTCGTGTGAGACTCTTGAGGAAAATAGTTTTTCTCAATTAAAGTGCCCTCACGACTCTTACTTATTCTCAAAATTTCTATTCAGTGTTTGCTATCTTAGGATGTTGCCGATGATCATGATAATTCGGTCTAACGGGGCATTTCTAGAAAAGCAAGTTGGACTGAAATGGAGAGGTTTAAGGAAAGAGGAAGATCAATTTAACTTATGATGTCACATTCTATATTTGTATTCACAGGTCGACCAATTTTTGATTTTAAGTAAATCATAATTGTGAATACTATATACGATATACTAAAAGAGATCAAGAGAGATAAAAATGTGACTGATTGATCTAGGGAACTGCATACTAATTCTACTCTGCATAGTGCCCAAATCTGAGCTGTTATATATTCCTAACAGATGTATAACAACGAGCTCTCGTAGTATGCTGGTCGCACGGATTATTTGTCAATATGAACTTTGCAAGAAAGAGAGTTGTGTTTAGCCCATCGTGAGCGAGTGGGAGATGAAGGATATAATGGGTGGACCGCCCAAGATGGGCCAAACCCGGTCCGTGAGCCACAAGGGCCCACGAGGTAGTTATTTCCCTTTTATAATAGAAAGGCACCCTTTGGAATGTAACGTGACTTTCATACATGCAAACACACTCTTTCAAGAACGTGATCTTCTCTGTTTCTCTTCGGGACGAACTCGAACGCGAAAGACGATCGAAGAACATTCAGGCGCAAAGTGGCACTTAATCTGTGACAATACCGGGTATGTTCATTGTGTGATATGCCTGTACGATCGGTGATACAAGTTGGATGATTCTCGGGCACGTTTTCCGCACTAATCGAATTCGTTCCGAATATGTTTCGAACGACTTGATCGGGATTGAGTTTTCCCAACAGACTTGTCAGCCCTATCCGGCTTCTTCGTCGGGCTTGGATTTATAACAAAATTGGTTGAATTCCAAGGGTTGGGTTCGGTTTTGTCCTGTTCACTTCCCTTTCGTCTGGATGCTTTAATATGTTGTTCCTTGATTCCATTTCTGAAGCTTATCGAAGAGGACCTTAGCCAATTCCACATCCCACATTTTAAACAAGGCCTCAAGTAACGAAGTAAATCTCTAAACTCATCATGATTCCTAAAGACGAAAATACCTCCTTTGATAACCAGATGTTGCCCTCAATCTGCTGTACGCGCTACAGAGTTCCGATCATATTCCTCAAACTCTTGGCATAAGCTTCTGCGGCAACTTCAGCCTCTGTGAGGACCTGTGCAGCTTGGTTGAGACCGCCATACTGGATCCCTTCCTTCAAGAAAGTGCACCGAAAATTTACACAGCCCCTCTCCCTCCTATTCGCAAACAATCTTGCCACAGGATGAGCAATTGCTCGCCAAACTGTGCCTGCGGGCTTGGCACGAGCAGTGTTCACCTTGCTGGAACACAACGGAACCTTTGGCTGCCTCAGCTAGCGACACAACCTTCCCGGATTTCTTTTTCTTTTTTCCGAGAATTACTTTGCTTTGCAGGTTTTGACTCATTGGTTCTGGTCACTGCTGACTTTTCTTGGCTACTTGAGCCAGCAGCCTCTTTCGATGCTTTAAGCGGTTTCTTGGTACCAGCGGTGGAAACTTCAGCTGAAGGAGGTTTGACATAGGCATGTAAATTTGAGGACGAAACACCAGAAACGCTGCTGCCGCCGCTACTACTGCTGAGATCTGACTGGCCTCTTTGCCCGATAATGTTCTGAGCGGAAATTTCAAAACACAAAGTTGGAACCAATTTACATGCAATTAAAAGTCTGTTTGGTAACATTTCTATTTCCAAAAACAATTTATGTTCAGAAATAATTTTTTCTATTTTTATTCCCTAAACGAGTTTCTGAGAAGAAGGACGTGTTTGGAAACTACACAAAATTTTAGAGACGGTTATAGATATAATTTTTTTGGGAATATTGCACTTGTACCAATTCAGTCCTAAACCTTTTAATTTGACCAATTTAGTCCTAAATATTTTGGCAATTTATCAATTTTGGGCCTAATTCGTTGACTTGGCAATATAGTCAATGCCGACCGTCAGACCGTCCCACGTGACATGACCTGACGGTCGGCGTAGACGTTGATAATTTTTTATTTTTTTAAAATTTTCTAAATATTTTTTTGTTTTCTTTTTTTTTTCTAACCCTAAGCCAGCTACGGCCTCAACCCCTGCTTGCGGTCAACTAGGGTCATCGACCACCCCAGCCAACCCTCACCCTCTTTTGCTGTCCCTTGTTTTTTCTTTTTAGTTTTTTATTCTAACTTAAATAAGATTTAGATTAAAAAAATCAGATTTGGACCAAAACGATGTCATTTCGGCCTTATCCTTCATGTTTTAGCCACATTAATGCCACGTAGGAGAGAGAAAATTAAAAAAAAAATCATGCCAGCGTTTTTCGTTAGTCAAGTAGGACAGAGTTAACGAAAAGACTTGATTGTATCAATTTGACAAATTTTAGGACTTGATTGCACTTTTTGAAAGTTTCATAACTCAATTACACTTTCATAATCAGTTTTAAGACTTCTAGTGCACTAATCCCTTGAGAAATTAATAAAAAACAAAGACTTGGCTAAAAGCAAACCTCGTTAAAAACTTGTCAAGAAACCTTATAATTATTTTATTTTCTCCTAGTGTTGCTACTTTTGTTTTTATATAAAGTAACTTTAGGTTTGGTGATAATAAGATTAAAATATATGAGTTTTGAGGATAAAGTAAGAGTCGTGAGAAAATTCTCAAGGGAGCACATTACTTTAGTGACGATTCGAGGTCATCAACTCCATATTTTTTTTCCTTTTTAATAATAGAGTATATTTTGGCTAGGTGAAAGCGCGGTTGGGATCCCACACATCATTCATTTTGCTCATTAATGGAGCTTCGTTTGTTGAAAACTTATGATTTTGAAAATAGTATGGTGTTTTCCTTCTTCTTCTTCTTTGAAAACTTGATTAAATGAGAGGGAAAATGATACAAATGGTCTCCAAATTTTGGCCCAATGTGCAATGCAGTTCATGAACTTTTAATTTGTTCAATATAGTCCATAAACTTTAATTTAATATATAATGTCGTCCATGAACTTTCAATTTGATTAATGTGACTCATGAACTTTTTATATATGTTCAATCTAGTCTCGGGACTATATGAAAATGTTCAATGTTGTTCATGAATATAAATTAATGGAAGTACAATATTGAACATCTTCATATAGTCCAAGAAATAAATTGAACATGTACTAAAAGTATAGAGATCATATTGAACAAATTAAAAGTTCATAGACTACATTATACATTGGATTAAAGATCAGGGATCACATTATATATTGAATCAAAATTCATGGATTATTTGTGTCGAATAGTATTAGCTGGCTATGCCTCCCTCACACCTTCCACTTAACAAAACCCCGGTTGGATCTTGCCACAATCCCAGAAACTTGGTAATTCTGCCGATGTTTCGTTCATGCGGCTTGGCTGGCTGAGACATCTTTGGAGAATCTTTTCGTTTGTTTCTGGAGTTGCATGTCGTCAGCAGGCTCGTCCCCGACGAAAGGATGACTGACGATGCTAGCAACTCACTAGAGGACATGCTCAGCAAAAGTCTCACCAGAACAGAGCACTTTGAACACCAACACTGCAATTTTCCACCTTTGAATTGCTTTATCCACGCAAAACTTCGCCTTTAATTTTTTATCAGTCTCTATATCCTTTTTACATGTATATATGATGTATGACCAATCGGTCGCAGCTCTACCGGCACCCGTTCCTCGTCACCAACCAATGCTCAGGCCTCTGATTGTCGCGTTCTTGCTGGGAGGCCAGAATCGAGACCCCTGTTTCTCGGTCTCATTTTCTCCGCGCATCAAGGAGCCGGGTTTTTTACCACGATTCGCGCTCAACCTTCCCCGCAGCTTCAAGCGCTGATCTCCCAACCACGATTTATTTTTGAGTCGGTCAATGACCCATCTATCATCTACACCAGCCAACCGTCGGCTGCCATGTCTACTTCGACACCATGCCAACTCTCATTTGTTACCATCCCACAACTCTTCTCGACTTGGTTCACTCCCTATCTCCACCTTGAACGATCTCAAAATTGTGTTCTAGTAGCTTGATTTGTCAAATTTTATTAGTAATTTCTTATTTGTAATTTTTTTTTCATATTTAATTTGTTTTAATCGGTTAGTTTTCTTTTCGGTACGCAATTTTCCATATTTAAGGGAAAAGTAGCTGAGCCCATGTTGGATTGGTTCCGGGTTGAGTCCAGAACCATTTTCGATTCACCCAAACCCGATCTGAACCATCAGTCTAAATCCCACCAAAACGCCACTGTAGATTTGCCACTAGTTAGACATAAAAAAAGCAAAGGCCTTGCCCCTGCTGCGGGATAACTTCGAGGAAATAAAGGATATTACATCACGAGGGAAGACTCTCAACATCAGTGCTGCAACTTTTGGTGCACAACAGTGATGACAACATGGTCAAAAGACAACTCAAAGTGGATGGTGAATCAAAAGATCGAAAGTGGTGAAGATGACGAAAGACTCTCCAAAGTGATTTCTATGGATTACATTTCGGAGGATTTCATTTCTTTTGCTGCTGCTGGATGCCTACTAGGAATCTCTCAAAAGTGGAGTCTCAATAGCCCTAATCCCACTAAGAGTAAGAAGGTCTGTTTACTTTGCTGTCCTGTGCGTGAGATGACGAAAAGCTCGCAAGGTATATTCCCCCTATAAATTGCTGTATCCTCACAAAACTTCACACAAATATACTTGTAGGGACTAGGAAACAACAACACCCGCACAGAAATTCCAAATGATCGCCCTCCGCGCCATCCCACCCCGTGGGAATAATAATCCAGCGTCACCATCACCAGGGCCGCTGCGGTTGCGGTCTGAACGGTATGAGCTGATGGTCCTCCACTGTATTGCATTTGCCTTACCCACTATTCTCGGCCTCCTCATGGTCATCTTCCTGGCAATACCTGCCCTTACGCCCCCGGAATTCAGGCTCAACCCAGGCTCTTCCCTTTCGTCCCTCAACATCTCCACCTCCCACTTCTCCATGCAGTGGAACATTGCTCTCTCTGTCAAGAATCCAAGTAAACTCATCGCTGTCAAGTACACTCACATGAAGCTCCTCTTGAGTTTCAGCCAACTTGCTCTCTGTTGCGGAAGCCAAGCGATCGAACAATAAAATTGACAGAATAAGAAAATAAATCGGACACCAGATTTACGTGGTTCGGTCGTAGTAACCTACGTCCACGGGGAGAGTAGCACGGAATTCTACTATAGATCAAGCGATACAACGGAGATTACAAGCACACTCGAGTCATTCAAACACTCTCGGTGTTTCCCAAGTCCCAATTACACCCAATAACTCACGCAGTGTTTAGCCTCACAATTCCTCACGAAATAATCTCTCAATCTCGCAAAAGAATTGTACACAAATCTTATCACAAAATTTACGCTTGAACACTAATTCTTCTTGGATATAATTCACGAACGAGAATCCACGGAAACACCCACCGCCAAGCACTCACGAACGTCTTCACGTCAACCGCAGCGCTTCAAGACTTCTTTATCAACAATAGCTCTAACTTGTAAACCAACCTATAAGCTATAAATATAATATACGTCCACCGCCTCGGAAGAAGTCCAGTTCGGTCAGCACATATTGATCAGGAAGGAAATCAACGTTGACTGAATATTGTCCCCACGTTGGACTTTCCAATTTCAGTCCAAAAGCCCAACATAATATATGAAAGAGTATTTTCTTCTTTCTTCTTCTCTTGACCGTAACTTTAAGAAACAAGAAAGTGAATCTTTTATATTTCCTTTTTTTTTCTTTGCTTGATTTCATATGTTCACAAAATATTCATTCGGAATATTCAGATTTTCACTTCGGGCTTAAACTCGAGACATATATTCAACGCTCTCTCTCGTCCCCCCCTCATTCCCGCCTTCACTCAGGGCCCCGGCAAAGTGACCACAGTCCGAGCAGAGGCCCTGTCAACAATTGCAATCGTCAATGACTTGGGCGTAAAGGGCCTGGTGAGCATGTTGAAGGGTGGGGAGGTGACCATCGATGTGGTCATGAAAGCCAAGCAGAGGCTGCACTTGGGTCCATGGAGGGTGGCCATGTTCGACGTTTATTTCTCGTGCATGGACGTGACCTTCACAGCTCCGACCGACAGTGAGAGTGGCGGCGATTGGATGATCCTCAGGGGCACCCTGACCTGCACGCCGGACACCTTTACTATACTCTGGTAAGAAGAAAAATTAACGAAGTTCCTGTCCAGTTTTCTTGTTGCGGAAGCCAAGCGATCGAACAATAAAACTGACAGAATAAGAAAACAATCGGACACTGGATTTACGTGGTTCGGTCGTAATAACCTATATCCACGGGGAGAGCAGCACGGAATTCCACTATAGATCAAGCGATACAACGGAGATTACAACCACGCTCGAGTCACTCAAACACTCTCAGTGTTTTCCAAGCCCCAATTACACCCAATAATTCACACAGTGTTTACCCACAATTCCTCACGAAATAATCTCTCAATCTCGCAAAAGAATTGTACACAAATCTTATCACGAGATTTACGCTTGAACACTAATTCTTCTTGGATATAATTCACGAACAAGAATCCACGGAAACACCCACCGCCAAGCGCTCGCGAACGTCTTCACGTCAACCGCGGCGCTTCAAGACTTCTTTATCAACAATGGCGCATCAAGACTTGTTCTTTATGCGGCCAAGTTCATGAATATATATGTATGCCCAAGAAGTAAACGTACAGTGGCCGACTCAAGCTTGGAAAAGGGATTCCATGCGGTCAACAAGTCCAAGTTTGAACTTTCCTATTTCATCTTTCTTTGCCAGACCGTGACTCCCACTAAAATTAGGAAAAAATAAAATATTCATTCTATTTTCCTTTTCTTTTGCTTGCTGTCAACTCTTGCATATTAGAAAAGCAAATTTCCAATATTTCCTTTTGCTCGATTTCGGACGTTCGCAAAATATCCAATTCGAAATATTTAGATTTCGCTTTGGGCTCAAACTCGAGACATATTTTCAACAATCTCCACCTTGGCTCGACGTTTGAGCCAAGTTATAATCGCTTTGATAGAATCCGAATTTCGCTACTACTCTCCCACAGCCCCCGATGGGCTCAACCGCCACAGATGTCTTTCAAGTCCAAGCCTCGCTTGAACTTCGTCATAGCCGTGGACCTCATCAGAATACCAACTCCACATGCACCTTTAACCGCTCCACAAGGATTTTCCGATACAAGCTCCTCAATCATAGATAAAACAAAACCATCATTGCATCCATATCTATCAGGAGACCGAATACGCACCTTGTCAATATCAGCAGTTACAGCATCCGTTGGCTCAATAGGCTCCACCTCGCTATAAGCACTATCCGTGTCGATTATTTCGCTAGTATCCGCTACCTCAGGAGTCTCTGGCTGCAACTCCACCTCAAGCTGAACACCGTCCAGATCCGTATAAACACTGCTATTAACACTCCTAGCTTGAAGTACTGGAGACTCGTCAAATATAACTTCTCTGCTGACAACAGGTGAATTTAATTCCTGGCACCACAACTTATAGCCCCGCTCACCTTGTGCATAACCTAGGAACATGCACTTTCTTGTCCTTTCATCGAGCTTACCATCACTAACTCGAACATAACATGAACAACCAAATATTCTAAGAACAGAATAATCAGCAACGCTACCTGACCACACTTCTTCGGGAGTCCGACATTCAATCGCAGTCGATGGAGATCTATTCTTCAGGTAGCTCGCCGTACTAAGCGCATCCGCTAGAAATCTTCTAGCCATACCAGCACTAGAGAGCATTTTATGGGCCGTCTCTTGTAATATTTTGCTCATCAATTCTGCAACCTGTTGTGGTTCAATGGCACTAGTGCGGTATTTCATTATGCCTTCCTTCGTGCATAATTCATTTAACAGCTCCGAGCAAAACTCTATACTATTGTCAGTCCGCACCTGCTTGATCGTTTTACCAGTCTCCTTTTCGATCAAGGCTTTTAACTGCCTGATCCTGACAACAGCATCAAACTTGTGCCTAAGCACAAACACCCACGTCTTCCTCGAGTAGTCATCAATAACTGTTAGCATAAATCTGACACTCTTCCTTGAAGGAAATAGCGACAACCTGCAAACATCTAAATGAATCAATTCTGCAATATCCGTGGTTTCTCTGACAACCGTACTAAACTGCACGTTCCGCCGTTGAACTAAATCACAGCACCTGCATACATTCAGTTCATTAGCCACAAAATCACATAGCAAATTTCTTTCACTTAGAACCTTCATGCTTTTCTCGCTAATGTGCCCCAAACGCATATGCCACAATTCAGACTTTCGAACCGATGCATCCGACATCTCCGCAGCGAATTCTGTCACTGTCTCACCTTGAAGCTCATATAGGCCATCATGCTTGATTCCTTTCATTATCACCAAGGCACCTCGAACAACTTTCAGAAATCCACATTCTGAAGAATACCGACACCCAGCTGAATATAAGGCACTCAAGGAAATCAGATTTTTCTTCAACTCTGGAACATGTCTCACTCCGGTCAATGTCCACACGATACCATCATGCATTCTAATTCTAACATCACCAACACCAATAACATCGCATTCAGAATTGTTCCCCAACTGCACTTTACTACTATCCGTGCACTGATAAGTAGTAAACCAGTTCCTGTTTGGTGTAGCGTGAAAAGAACAACCAGAATCCATAATCCATCCGCCAAACGACGAATTATCAGTGATAGACAAGACATAATCAGCGTCATCCGAATTACCATCAGCTATAGTTGCAACATCATCCGTAGGATCAACTCTAATTCCCTTACCCTTGTCGTTTTTCAGCTTAAGGCAATCCCTTCTAAGATGTCCCCTCTTGCTACAGCTCCAACAGATAATACCACCAGTCCTAGACTGACTTCGTCTATTCGAGTTCATACTACTTCTGCTAACACGTGTACCAGTTCTTCCTCTATTTTCACCTACTAAAGCAGCAGATACATGTTCGCCTGATTCTCTTCTACGGATATCTTCACTCAGAATTAAATCTTGAACACCATCAAACGTCAAACTTATCGACCCAGAGGAATTACTAACAGCAGTAACAGTAGTATTCCAACTATCAGGCAATGAGGATAATAGAATCAAAGCACGTACCTCATC
This sequence comes from Syzygium jambos, assembly GCA_031216235.1. Taxonomy (NCBI): domain Eukaryota; kingdom Viridiplantae; phylum Streptophyta; class Magnoliopsida; order Myrtales; family Myrtaceae; genus Syzygium; species Syzygium jambos. Next base: position 2,645,256 of record CM062221.1, read on the forward strand.
TTCAAAGTCAATATCAACTGAACTCAATTGACTAACAATTACATTGAATTCATTGATATGATCAGCAACTGACGCACCTTCGCTCATCTTCAAATTAAACGGACGTCGCATCAAATAGACTTTGTTGATCGTAGAGGGCTTTTCGTACATGTTCGACAGGGCTTTCATCAAACCCGTAGTGGTCTTCTCATTCACGATGTTAAACGCAACGTTACGAGCCAACGTCAGCCGAATAACACCCAAAGCTCGTCTATCCAGCAATTCTCAATCAGCTTGCTTCATCGTCTCTGGCTTCTCCCCATACAGGGGCACGTGCAGTTTCATCTGATATAGTTGATCCTCAATCTGCATCTTCCAGAAACCAAAATTCTTCCCATCAAATCTGTCGATTCTCACTTTTCCTTCTTCTATCGCCATCGATTCACTTCAACTCAGTCAAGTCAAGCTCTGATACCAATTGTCGCGGAAGCCAAGCGATCGAACAATAAAATTGACAGAATAAGAAAATAAATCGGACACCAGATTTACGTGGTTCGGTCGTAGTGACCTACATCCACGGGGAGAGCAGCACGGAATTCCACTATAGATCAAGCGATATAACGGAGATTACAACCACACTCGAGTCACTCAAACACTCTCAGTGTTTCCCAAGCCCTAATTACACCCAATAACTCACACAGTGTTTAGCCCCACAATTCCTCACGAAATAATCTCTCAATCTCGCAAAAGAATTGTATACAAATCTTATCACGAGATTTACGCTTGAACACTAATTCTTCTTGGATATAATTCACGAACAAGAATCCACGGAAACACCCACCGCCAAGCGCTCGCGAACGTCTTCACGTCAACCGCGGCGCTTCAAGACTTCTTTATCAACAATGGCGCATCAAGACTTGTTCTTTATGCGGCCAAGTTCAAGAATATATATGTATGCCCAAGAAGTAAACGTACAGTGGCCGACTCAAGCTTGGAAAAGGGATTCCATGCGGTCAACAAGTCCAAGTTTGAACTTTCCTATTTCATCTTTCTTTGCCAGACCGTGACTCCCACTAAAATTAGGAAAGAATAAAATATTCATTCTATTTTCCTTTTCTTTTGCTTGCTGCCAACTCTTGCATATTAGGAAAGCAAATTTCCAATATTTCCTTTTGCTCGATTTTGGATGTCCGCAAAATATCCAATTCGAAATATTTAGATTTCGCTTTGGGCTCAAACTCGAGACATATTTTCAACATTTCTATTGCTGTCGTCGGCGTTATTTGCTCTCCACTGAAGTTGATGAACAATATAAAATAAATGAGAAGCTGTCGATGCTCAATATCGTCACCTTCTCGGAGCCAGTCCACCTGTTTAGGGTGGCGATGGTTGGTCGAGATGGTGGTACTTCCCTTCCGTACTGGTCAAGAACTACGCGGCCCCTGCTATCCGTGCTTGCAGGCTGGCATGGCTGGAGGAGACATATGATGAGGACTTGTACGGCGCCCAGATGGTGGTGACCTCACTGGACGTGTAGGCGGCGAAGGTATGGCAAAGGGGGGCATGTGGTCGTGAGCTATTTTAGCCTATTTATTAGGTATTTTTATTATATAAATTTCTTTCTGATATAGAATCCTTCCTATTATATATTTTCTAATTAGGGTTGTCATATGTCCTATATATATAACAGGATTGAGTATCGTAAATGTACAGAAAAAATATTCATTGAATACAAAAAAGAGTCTTTTTCTACAGGGCCGCCTTGTCGAACTGACCACAACAACTGCCACCGTCGCCTGCAAGTGAACTCTCATCAAAATGAGTTGCGATGAGGGTTGCATGTTTTCCCGGGATAGAGATGGAATTCGAGTTGATGACGTGTTGATGGGCGTGCTTCTGGGGTACTATTTTGGTCGATGTCAGCTTTGGGAGCACGAGATTTATGATTATCATTGAGTGGTCTGAATAAATTTAGGGTTGTGTTATGTAACAAGTACTTAGTATATAAATTCTTAATTTTAATAATTTATTTGTGGCTTTCCGATTAACAGTTTTTGTCCTAACCTGTTTATTTGATTGATATGAACAATATTTTATTTTCACGGTCATGTGTTTTGGTGTGACTTTTTCAGATTCTCTGGACTCTCTGGCTTCTACAAATTTGAGCATCAGTTCGATATTTCTCCCCTAGCCCATTACTTTGGCCAATACTTAAAAGTATTGAAGACTATCGGTCTCATACGCTGTTGTTGGTTTATTGTCATACATCTTTTGAGATTTTGTATTATCTGAATATTTGAATCTTCGAGTTACTTCCGAAGAAATAGTTTGCACTTTACATGTCTTTAATATCTAAGGTTTTATAATTTTTTCCCCTTAACTTGGTTATGATCGTGCATTGGCATTCAATCCCCAAGTTTAGTAGCAAAGTAGGTGAGAGAGTCGGCCTCAAAAAATTGACTGAATAATTAAACGTCTTGATTTGAATGTTTACAAATTACAGTGTTTTCCACTCATAGTAATCTTGGGATTCATCAACATCAACTAGTGATAAAACCTTGCCCAATACAAATGGACATGACCTTTTATGTGCATTCATGGAGAATAATCGAGTAAACAAAAATTTAATAAAGTGATGGTGCTTAGATTAAGAAGACCGTCTGTTCATCTAGACTGAGACAGCCTCACCATCCCTTCTCCATCTTTATGCAGAATGTAACCAAAAAGACCGAGCCCCTAACATTTCCCATATTTGGCGATAACAAGCAGAAGATTACCGATGCATAATAGCCAACTTCTGAACATAGTTCGCTTCCAAAGGAGCGGCTATTCCAGACTCAAACCAATCCACTTAAACAAAGTAACAATCATCTCGCCATTCCGGCCCCACATAGGTAGCAAAAAAATGTGGGCTTGATGAGAAAAAGCCAGCGAATGATCTGCGGTATCTACAAAATGGTAGATGCCGTCGTATAAGAACGATGAGTTTCAAGGTTTTCTTACCAACGATACAAGTACTAGCAGACCCCTATTATCTTGATGCTCCATGCTAGTTACATTCTAGATGGCAATTGGCTCCATCTTCTATATGCACTCCCCTACTCACTGATGGCCCGTGCCAAGACTTTCCATTTGAGGTTGTTTCCAGATGGTCATCAACAATGAAGTGTTTCAACTCGTTTCTCTCGTGTTGCGCCCTCTCGGTGATTTCCAAGCATAATCCGCTCTTGAGACTCTTGTTCGGCACTTTACCCTTATCCGGCTTCTTCTTCGGGCCTGGATCTATAAAAATTGGTTGAACCCTATCGGTTGGGTTTGGTTTTATTCTGTTCACTTCCCTCTCGTCCGGAGGCTTTAATATGCTGCTCCGTGATTCCATTTCTGAAACTTCATCTTCATTGAAAAGGACCTGCACCCATTCCACATCATGCTAGCTTAATTTAAAGATATGAAACTACTAATAAGAAAAGAACACATTGAACATCCGTGAATGATACTATTAGCAGTTTAAAAAACATGCAGCAAGCGTTCACTCTGATCATTGCAAGTAAAGATCATTGGTTTCACTTTCAGTAAGAATAGCTAATTTTCAGTGGACTTGAGATACATTGCTAACCTTGCCATCAGAACTCATCATTCACCAAGACGAAAAGCCACAAATATGTGACAGTGTCGCTCTAAATCCTAAAAAACAGAGTATGATAATCTGAAGGGCTCTTACAAAATGTTAGTGCTGCTATGGAACCGGAACAGAATAGTGTATGCACGGAACAATCGGACATTTTCGCTACATTTGTTTTTGGAAAGTTGGTGAAATTAAAGTCGTGTGGAATTAGACAAACTCGTTAAAATTCCTGCAGAGAATGTACTCACCTTACGATCAACCAAGTCAAAGGTCATGACCACTTTGCTTCGTTTGGCCCGCTCATCTTCCTCAATCTTCCTTTCCGTCTATGCATCTTGCATGCCCTTTCTAGCGCACTAAAATAAGCGCCATACAAAAATTATGCCATTTCTAATGTCAGTTTCCCAACCAGAAACTATAAATCCCAGCACCAAGCGCATACTGTTCATGCGTGGTGCTAAGTCCCAGGCGCAGCCACTTCAAGAGGCACGTGCAGCTCACCCCGATGTCCGGTTGAAACACGGTTTTCACCGTTGAACTTAGCACAGTTAGCTATACACTACCTCAATTTTTCGTAATTTTTAAATAAAAAGTTTATATTCGCTGACATATGGAAATTGTGAGAAATTACTGAAAAATAAAGACATGGTTCTGTACTTTTTAAAAATTTTATGAAATCAGAGGGTTGTTCCTTTTAGTTCGTGATCCTTAACCTTATGAAAATTTTAGTTCTCTGGAAACGTAGAAGGGGATTACTCAATAAAAAAAAGATTTTCAGCTTCATTTAACAAATAACAGAGAAATTGTAGATTAAGTATGACAAGTCTCGATTTATAGACATTGAGCTTAGTTTAAGACTTAGGCCAAGTCCATTGACCCGTTTTCATAATTCTGGCCGAGACGGGCCCATTTGGCCCAAAAGACACAATTTTATATTTTTTAGGGTATATTTCCGATATTTGGTTAAAATATTTATGATTAGGAGCAGAAGGAAATCCATTATTTTTTTTTATCAAAGAAACATTTTATTCATTTCCACGGATATACAATAGAGATACACAATCCAACTGCAAACCAAAACAACAAAACAAGTTACAAATAAGAAGATAAATTATCATAACAAGGTTATGGGTCACACACTTAAAGAGTAGATCTTGGACTTCTTCAAACCAAAATCGGCGGCCAATCGCCAAACTCGTCTTCAATAATTAGCACACACACACCAAGATCTCCATATGTTGCTACGACTTTGCCTTTCAGTGGTGCACGCTTAGGTTTAGCATTCCTAACACTATCGCTGTGTAGGGTAACAAGGTTGAACGCGAACAGATCTGACACCTGTGAAAACGAAACCTTCACGAAACTCCTCTGATCTCCTTCAAAACTAGATTCGTACACCAACGAAACCAAAGAAAAGCGAAATCCCAAAATCATATACGCAAAAAAAAACCCCCAAATCTAGACTAGATTGGAATAAAAGCCTCCCCAAAATGGGAGAGAGAAACTTCTAGATTTAGACTAGATTAGTTTGCAGTCCTTTTTTTAGACGAAATTTGAGACAAATGGCTTTTCATCACTTGTGTTGTATGCTTTTATAAACGTGCCTGACTTTTCAAGTAAATTAAATATTTTCGGCTTGGCATGTACTTTATGATGACGTAAGAAAAAAAAAAAGATTTTACGGCCTGAGCCCTCACCAAGTCCATCGTAAGCCACAATGTTGGCGCCGCGGCCCTTGCCTAGGGTCTGATAGGGGTCACCGGCCCTTGCTTAGGGATCAACGGCCCGTTTGCCTTCGTAAAAAAAGGAAAAAAATTTTAAAAAAATTCAGAATTTTAAAAAAAAATTTAAAAATTATCAACGTCATCATGGCCGCGCCACAAAGGACGAACAGCGCTGACTAGACCGTCACGCCAGCGATATCCGGCCAAAATTAGCATGAATGAATAAATTGACAATTCGTCAAAAGGTTTAGGACTATAAATTGGCATAGTTAAAAAGTTTATGACTGAATTGACACGATTTAAAGATTTATGACTAAATTGACCACCGTATAATAAATTTAGTTCTTTCTGGACAATTTTCCCGTCCAATCCGCTATGCTATGATACGTATACCGACAGGGACTTCACCGTGCTTGGGGCATATTTGTTTTATAAGGATGTATCCACGACTTTTCAAACCTACCGGTTCGTAGGGGGTGGAGAATCCCGTTCCCCCTCCTCGCACCAGCACCCATCACTTGCAGCCTGAAAATGGTTGGCTAGAAATCCCATTTCAATGGCCTTCTTTTTCTCGTGACTTCTAGTTATTCTTTTTAATCGAGCGGAAAAGTTGCCCACTTCAGCCTTCGATTCACACGGGAACGATCAGTTGCGCATCTCGATTTTCCAAGGCATTCGCTTTCTTCTTTCCTCAATAATATCGTCAATAATAGCATCGTGAACTTTGTTACTCCTAAATCTACGTAAACATCACATCCCGCGAAAATACTTGAGCCCCGTAAAAATAATATTTATTGGTTTTGATACTTTTCATATACTCTTCTTTAGCACATGCAAGATAATGTCATTTATCCTTTTTTTTTTAATATTTTATAATTGGGAGACACGGACGTGAAGACCCGGTTATTTGGAGATCCATTGAAGCCTTATGAGCCGATTGAGTCCAAACTTTTGACCCGTATAAGTGATCCAAAACAAATTGCACGCAATTGGTGGGAATTAAAAGACGTATCGTTTTTCTCTGGCAATAAGGAAAAAGAAAATCTAATGTGATAAATGTTCTAAACACAAGTCTCGTCGGTTCCACTTGTTTTGCCAAGAGCAAGCGCAACAATGAAGATGATAACAGTATCGCGTGTACATAGAAATCTATAAACCAATCATCCAGACGATGAAGTAAATATCCGTGATCATAAATTTCTTAAAAATAATAGCATTATTTTCAAATAAATAAAATTAGAAAATAACCCCACGGGAACATAAAACTACATGAAAGTATGATAAAATCACATTCCCACAGTTCAGATTGAAGTTGGATTATATCTTAATTTATTGAACTAATTGATTGTGCTTGATAGCTGGCATTTAGAATGAAATGAATTGTCACGCTCTTTGGTACTAAAGAATGAATTTGGTATGTCAAACAATGCCGGAACACTAATACAAACTAACTTGGCCAGATTGTTATCTACCTGTCGAAATGAGCAAAAGATAACACAATTTTGCTCATCATTTGTTAATCCATGAATTTAACGGTAAACATTTTCTTATATTGCCAGTGTTGATCAGATTTCTTCTTTGGGATATTTACTAAATACTGATACACAATGAGAATGGGCCATCATGTGGAGATAACCTCCTATGATATTTTGAAGTTGACAAAATCATCTATTTCTCATTATTACTTGATAAATGCAAATAAGAATATTACTTCATGGCCTGGGGTCGCGCGACCTTAGGCAACATCCGCTGGCACTAGATCTGACTTGCCTTGCAACCCTAACTCTTCGTCGGAGCCAGCAAAGGGTTTGCTTTTTTTTTTTTTCAATAAAAAAAACCCAAGAGCCCTTTGCAAAAAAAAACTCCAAACACTACTTGGGCCAAAGTAGCTCTACAAAAAACTTTTTACCAAACGTAATTTGCATTTTTCCAAAGGGGTTTTAAGTTAAAGCCATTTGCATTTCCCCAGAATCCATTTACAAAGCCAAAAAGCCATAGGCCTAGAATTTCGAAAAAGATAAACAAAGGAGAATCCTATCAATTGACAATCGCTGTGATGAAAAGGATTATTTTTTAATAAAGACAACTCTATTCATGGAAGCTACACCACTCTAGGAATTTTTAATTATATGGGCGACCAGATCTATGAATGATTATGATGATGATCTTCAACTGCTAAATTGATCATTTTGAAGATTATCCAATAATTAGTTTGGAGATTGAAAGCCATATAAGAATGTTAACGCATGCTGAGGAAAAGATCACAAGAACAACTACGAACTAAGAAAGCTTGATACTTTAACACTTCTATTGTGTTGTTGAGCAAGAAATTCATTTACTTATCACTGATTGTAATCTTGTTTGAGAAGTGTGCGAGTGTTGTAGTAGCGCTTGAGTTTGGCAGTGTCATCTACCGATTTTGGGTGGGAGCAACACAGTCTATGTTGGAACTACTGAAAGGACCATTAGTGGATTTCAGCCTGATGGTGGTTATCATCAACTGTTTTTTTTTTTAAATGATGGAGCATTTTTTTCGGAGAGGTAACTCCTACATATGGATAGGCCAGAATTTAATAATCAACCAGGTTTTAGATCGACAAAGAGTTAACCTCCGGTTTGACATTAAAAAAAATGCGATTCTTTTGACCCTCGCCCAGGCCGCAAGGATCAAGCCCTCACTAGATCCGACTAGAGCCACCCTCACCCGCGATGACATGGCGAGGCCGAGCCTTGCCCAGAGACAGTAAGGTTAGCCTCGCCAGTGGCTGGTGAGGGTCTTGCCTCTAGCCAATTGCCACCGAGGAAGAAGGAAGGGAGGAAGGGAAAAAAAAATAAAGAGAAAGAAAAAAAAAAGGAAAAAAAGGAAAAAAATAAATATTATTAGAAAAATATCCACATCAACGCCGGCTGCGCCACGTAGGACAGCCGGTGTCCATGTAATCACCAGCTGGCCAAAATTGGCCGGATGGACTAAATTGGCACAGTCGTAATAGGTTTAGAACTCAATTGGTAAAAAAAAAGTTTTGCACTGAATTAAAACAATTACAATAGGTATATGACTTTTTTTGGTAATTCTCCCATTGTACTCGCGATAATGACCTTTCAATGGAGAAATGATCCAAAACAGAACTTACACTCGTCTCTTCATCTTCGTTGCCCATCTCTTACGCAAACCATGTCAATCTCAGTCGATAATGTAATTATACATTTTCCTTTTAATACCTAATAAATATTTTGAATTATCCATTTGTAATGTGAAATACGTGAAAGATTCTTCAAATGAGACACACTAAAAATATTATTTGTAAAAGTATGTTATATGAGATGTTTACTCAAATAGGTAAAAGATCTAAACATCACAACCAATTTGTTCAAATTAATCAATAATCTTATACTAGAAAATAAGCCATAGTAAACCCGCGCTATAATTCTAGTTCATTAAGATAATTCATACATTGGATATCTTAACTTTTAGCATGTAGTTCGATATGGACATAATTGTCGGCACGATATTTAACCGCATCTCCAAGCCATTTCAATATCATGATTTAGAAATAATTCCAGTAGCTAAAATCTATGAATAAGTTGATAATAACCGACACAGAGAGACATAAAATTAGTCGGGCATTTATACGCATGTTTAACTGTTTTTTTTTTTGTAACCGAGATGTCCGGGCTAGTTTGCGCGCACCTCGACTATTCCTCGGGGAGACTAGCACAGCTCCCACCACCATGGCCCCCCACTTAAATCACAAGTGCTCAGCTAGGGAATCGAACCTGGGACCAGTACGCATAACCACACAATCCCAAGTATGCCCTAACCAACTGAGATACCCATGGGTGGGTTACGCATGTTTAACTGTTTATGCCATTTAAAAGCCAAAATACTCCTCTCTCTTTTTTTCTTTTTTTCTTTTTTACATTTTCATTCCGTATATCTACTGTCAATATTGAAATATTTTGAAAGTTTACGTGTTTCAGGATGATCAAGTATGGAAAAGAACAAATAAGAAAAAAAAAGTAAGTCATTCTAAACGCATTGGCAGTTTTAGCATGCCAATTTCTTGGATTTCTCAAGCTGGACGGGAGGTAATTAGGTAGGATTCACCCCCAATTCCTCTAGCTCGATCGCGTCCCAAGTAAAATGATTAGTTCACAAGAGTATCTTGAGAAAACATAAGGTACGGCAAAATGATGATGCCCGATGATTGGGATCTTAATATCTCGATTATTTCAAGAGTTTTACTTATTGGATTGGGAAAAAATATCATCTATTCCTAGAGTAAAGTACCATCACCCCGTATTATGGGTGATCGGTTTCAGAGTGGGCCGGTTCTCACCCTAGAACCGGAAATCGGCCCACCTGGTCTTGGAACCGGATCGAAATCGGCGGAATTTTTGCAAATGCGAGAAGTGAATAAGCGACGAATATTTGATTATATAATCGGAGAGATTCATGCCCAATTCTCGATGACAAATCCGAGCCGAAAATCAGCGCTTTGAGGTGTATAGAAGATCACCAATCAAATTCTTGAGGGAAGGAAATCCCCAGAGTCTCGTATCCAAATTTTTAGCAACTTTGAATGGTCCGGGTCAGCTGGAATCGGATTCGGATCAATGCTTTTGAGAACCGCCCAGAACCAGCAGGTTCGATTCGAGTCGGGCCGGTTCCTATTGCTCACCTATACCTCGTATGGTGCCTTTGTTCACATCCGTCAAAATCATAGATTGATGATTCAAAAATCATGGGAGACATGAACTAAACATCGGCAGAACTAATTTCTGCCTCCCAAATTTTTGGAATTGTGGCAAGTGACTCGGACCAAAATGCCAAATGCAGGTTGATAAATGGTTCTGAAATACATTTTTGAGCCGTCCCTATATTATTCTCACGGTTATATAGATGATATACGACGGATACGGGAGAAATATTGATTGGGGCCAACTCCTACATGTGAAATGTTCATCTTCATGGGAGCTTTAAGGTTTTGGGGGGTCGATGGCCATCCTTTCTAGTTTGTGTAGTGGGCCCTACGTGTGAAATATTTTTCGTTTACGGGAGCTTTTTGGTTTTGGGGGGGATCGATGACCATCCTTTGTAGTTTGTGTTGTGGGCCCTACGTGTGAAATATTTATCTTTATTGGGAGCTTTTTGGTTTTTAGGGGATCGATGACTATCCAGGTCGAAGTCCCAGCACCATAGCGCCCCTGTAGCTTGTGTTGTAGGCCCCACACCTAAAGTATTTATCTTTATTGGGAGCTTTTTGGTTTTTGGGGGATCGATGACTATCCAGGTCGAAGTCCCACCACCACGACGCTACTGTAGTTTGTGTTGTGGGCCCCACACGTGAAATATTTATCTTTATGGGAGCTTTTTGGTTTTGGGGGGGATCGATGACCATTCTTTGTAGTTTGTGTTGTAGGCCCTACGTGTGAAATATTTATCTTTATGGGAGCTTTTTGGTTTTGGGGGCCCGTCGATGACTATCCAGGTCGAAGTCCCAGCGCCACGACGCCTTTGTGGTTTGTGTTGTGGGCCCTACATGGGAAATATTTATGTGGGAGCTTTTTGGTTTTTAGGGGATCGATGACTATCTAGGTCGAAGTCCCAGCACCACGACGCCTCTGTAGTTTGTGTTGCGGGCCCTAGGTGTGAAATATTTATCTTTGTGGGAGCTTTTTGGTTTTTAGGGGATCGATGACTATCCAGGTCAAAGTCCCACCACCACAACGCTTCTGTAGTTTGTGTTGTAGGCCCCACACGTGAAATATTTATCTTTAATGGGAGCTTTTTGGTTTTGGGGGGTCGATGACTATCCAGGTCGAAGTCCCACCACCACAGCGTCTCTGGAGTTTGGAGAAAATATTGGCTGAGGTGTTGTAGGCCCACCAGTCGGTTTGCTTCGCGGTGCTGAATGACTTGCTGCTGGATGGCTTCGAGGAAATAGAGCCCCTCCCTACTGACGCGACGTAAGACTTTTCCACGACCGATGACATTTTAAGAGGGCGTAGTTGCCGGTTCACGGCCAATCCCCGCCCCGGCCAATGAAACTCTAGTTGTTAGGGAGGAGGGAGGGCATATATGTCAATTCAGAATTAAGTTCGGAAATTGTGAGAAGGCGTACTGTTCAGTTCGCGGCCCGATCCGGTCTCCCAATGAAATTTCCCTCCCACCAACCGATCAAAAATTATCAAAAATTCAAGCGCCCCGACTCCTGAATCATTCCGAACCGCGCAAACATCACAACACTAATTCACGAGGAGCGATAACTACCGCAATATCACCTGCCTCTACGCGATAGAAATCAGCCGACGTCTCAGGAAAAATTGGGGGGGGGGGGGGGGGACGGGGAAAAAACCACCTCGGAACATTACCCCCGCGCAGCAAAACCCTAAATCAAACAGGAGAGAACCAAAACCTAGCCCATCCCGCCTCGAAAGCTCGCGCAATCGTAATCAACGACGGAAACCAACGAACGAAATCATCAAAAACCCAAGCACCCCCAACTCACGAATCGTTCCGAACACCCCCCCGCAAAGACATCGCGAAAACAAGAATAAAAAATCAAAACTTGCGAACCGCGCAACCAATTCGAATCGACACGGGAAACCTCGGCCCCTTAAAAAACCCAGACGAATTCCTCAAAAAAAAATACATAACTTTAAATCCGAAAAATTAAAAAATTGTCATGAGCGTACATTAGCAAGGTACGGGCACGGACGCTGCCCGCATTTACTGATGCCCGTAGCCGGTAACACCTCGCGAGCTCTCCCAAAAGGGACAAGGGCTCGAAGGGACCCGGACCTCCGGACGGTTAATCTGAAAAAAAAAGAGAGAAAAAAAAAATAAAAAAAAAAGGAAAGGAAGGGAAATGAATTGCCGCTCGCCATCATCCGAAGGCAATTCCTCGAAGCGGGGGGAGGGCATTCCCGTCATTGCACATCCGGTGGCATTCCGCCGTAAATAATCGAGACGAGGAGGGGCAATTCCGCATGGACAAATCCTATATATGTAGGCCAACGCCCCGCTCGCTCCCCCACTCTCCCCTGTCATTCTCTCTCTCCTCCTCCTCTCCTTCCCCCTCCCTCTCCCTCTCCCTCTCCCTCTCTCTCTCTTTCTCCGCCCCGCCCCCTCGTCTTGGCCCAGTGCCGGCGCCGCTCCCCTCCCCCACAACCCCCGCCGTCCGAGCTCCGAGATCCGCCGCCCACCCCGGGCCGCGGCCACCGATTTCTGGATCCGACTTCCTGTGTTTTTGGCCCCCCCCGCCTCTCTCTTTCTCGTGTCGTCCTGCCCGTGACAATTCATCAGTATATCCGAATTGTCCCTACATAACTTCACACAAAGTACTCAGAGACCGAAAAACCTTATGACCCAAAAATTCCAAATGACAGCCCTCATCGCCGTCCCACCCCGTGCGGTCAATAATCCGTCTTCGCCATCTCCGGTGCCGCCACTGTCTGGCCGATACAAGCAGATCGCCCTTCACTGTATCGCATATTCAGTACCCACTATTCTTGGCCTCCTCATGGTCATCTTCCTGGCAATACCCGCCATGATGCCACCGGAGTTCGGGCTCGACCCGGGCTCTTCCCTGTCGTCCCCCAACATTTCCACCTCCCACGTCTCTGCAAAGTGGAACATCGCTCTCTCTGTCAAAAATCCCAGTAAGCTCATTGCTGTCAAGTACACTCACATGAAGCTCCTCTTGAGTTTCAGCCAACTCGATCTCTCTCGTTCCCCCCTCATTCCCACCTTCACTCAGGGCCCCGGCAAAGTGACCACAGTCCGAGCAGAGGCCTTGTCGACGATTGCTATCGTCAATGACTTGGGCGTGAAGGGCCTGGTGAGCATGTTGAAGGGCGGGGAGGTGACCATCGACGTGGTCGTGAAAGCCAAGCGGAGGCTGCACTTGGGTCCATGGTGGGTGCCCGTGTTCGACGTTTATTTCTCGTGCATGGACGTGACCTTCACAGCTCCGACCGACAGCGAGAGTGGCGGTGATTGGATGATCCTCAGAGGCACCCTGAGCTGCACGCCGGACACCTTTACTATACTCTGGTAAGAAGAAACACTAACGAAGTTCCTGTCCATTTTTCTATTGCTATCGTCGTCGGAGTTATTTTCTCTCCACTGAAGTTGATGAACAACATAAAATAAATGAGAACTTGTCGATGCTTAAGATCGTCACCTTCTCGGAGCCCGTCCACCTGGTTGGGTTGGCAATGATTGGTCCAGATGGTGCTACTTCCCTTTCGTACTGGTCAAGAACCTCACAGCCCCAGCGATCCGTGCTTGTGGCCTGGCATGGCCAGAGGATATGATGAGGACACGTACGGCGCCCAGATGGTGGTGACTTCACTGGACGTGTAGGCGGCGAGCTACCGCAAGGCGGCGAAGGTATGGCGAAGGTGGGGCCGCCGTGTCGAACTCACCACAACAACCACCACCGTCGCCTGCAAGTGAACTCCCATCAAAATGAGTTGCGATGAGGGTTGCATGCTTTCCCGGGATGGAGATGGAATTCCAGTTGATGACGTGTTGATGGGCGTGCTTCTGGGGTACTATTTTGGTCGATGTCGGCTTTGGGAGCACGTGATTTATTATTATCATTGAGTGGTCTGAATAAATTTAGGGTTGTGTTATGTAGCGAGTACTTAGTATATTAACGCTTAATTTTAATAATTTATTTGTGGCTTTCACATTAGCAGTTTTTGTCCTAGCCTGTTTATTTGATTGATATGAACAATATTTGATTTTCACGGTCATGTGTTTTGGTGTGACTTTTTCAGATTATCTGGACTCTGGCTTCTACAAAATTTGAGCATCAGTTCGAGGTTTCTCTCCTAGCCCCTTACTTTGGCCAATACTTTAAAGTATAGAAGACTCTCGATCTCATACGCTGCTGCTGGTCTAATGTCATTCTTTTTTTGAGATTTTGTATTCTCTAAATATTTGAATCTTTGAGTTACTTCCGAAGAAATAGTTTGCACTTTACATGTCTTTAATATCTAAGGTTTTATAAGTTTTTCCCCTTAACTTGGTTACGATCGTCCATTGGCATTCAATTCCCAAGTTCAGTTGCAAAGAAGGTGAGAGGCAGCCCCAAAAAATTGACTGAATGATTAAACGTCTTGATTTGAATGCTTGCAAATTACAGTGCTTTCCACTCATAATAATCTCGGGATTCATCAACATCAACTTGTGATAAAACCTTGCCCGATATAATTGGACATGACCTTTTTTGTGCATTCATGGAGATTAATCAAGTAAAGAAAAATTTAATAAAGTGATGATGCTTAGATTAAGAAAACTGTCTGTTCCTCTTGAGGGATCTCGAGTTAGACAGCCTCACCATCCCCTCTCCATCTTTATGCAGAATGTAATCAAAAAGACCGAGCCCGTAGCATCACCCATATTTGGCGATAACAAGCAGAAGATTACCGATGCATAATAGCCAACTTCTGAAAATACTTCGCTTCCAAAGGAGCGGCTATTCCAGACTCACACCAATCCCCTTAAACAAAATAACAATCATCTAGCCAATCCGGCCTCACAGAGGTAGTGAAAAAATGTGGACTTGATGAAACAAAGCCAGCGAATGATCTGCGGTATCTACAAAATGGTAGATGCCGTCGTATAGGAACGACGAGCCTTAAGGTTTTCTTACCAAAGATACAAGTACTAGCAGACCCCTATCATCTTGATGCTCCATGCTAGTTACATTCTAGATAACATTCGGCTCCATCTTCTATATGCACTCCCCTACTCACTGATGGCCCATGCCAAGACTTTCCATTTGAGGTCGTTTCCAGATGGTCATCAACAATGAAGTGTTTCAACTCGTTTCTCTCGTGTTGCACCCTCCCAGTGATTTCCAAGCATAATCCGCTCTTGAGACTCTTGTTCGGCACTTTACCCTTATCCGGCTTCTTCTTCGGGCCTGGATCTATAAAAATTGGTTGAACCCTAAGGGTTGGGTTTGGTTTTATTCTGTTCACTTCCCTTTCGTCTGGAGGCTTTAATATGCTGCTCCGTGATTCCATTTCTGAAACTTCATCTTCATTGAAGAAAACTGTCTGTTCCTCTTGAGGGATCTCGAGTTAGACAGCCTCACCAACCCCTCTCCATCTTTCTGCAGAATGTAACCAAAAAGACCGAGCCCGTAACATTTCCCATATTTGGGCGATAACAAGCAGAAGATTACTGATGCATAATAGCCAACTTCTGAACATACTTCGCTATTCCAGACTCACACCAATCCCCTTAAACAGAATAACAATCATCTCGACATTCCGGCCTCACATAGGTAGCGAAAAAATGTGGACTTGATGAGAAAAAGCCAGCAAACGATCTGCGGTATCTACATAATGGTAGATGCCATCGAAACATTGGTAGACATGAACGAAACGTCAGGGTGCAACTCACCACAATCCCAAAAATTTGGAGATTGTTAATAATATGCCTCGAATTTAAGCCTATGCATGAGACCAGATTTGAATTGAATTATTAATGGTGATCGGATCCTTACGCCGTTGAAGTCCTCATCACTTATGGATATATCTATCCACCGGAGGCGTACGGTAGTGTCAAGGAATTGGTGGGCCGCGGTCAAACATTGAGTTAATTGGTTGACTCTTTTTAAAAAAAGAGGAAAGTTAAAAAGCAAGGGTTTTGCTTTTTTGCTTCCCTGATCTGCAGTAACCATATAAGGGGAAAAGAAAGAAGGGACCACAAGTAAGGGCGCGGCCAAGTGCGGTGAGAGAAAAGAAAGAAAAACAAAGGGTTTCGTTTTTGGGGTTTCCCTGCTAGGCGGCCCAACAGTCCTTTTCACGAAGAAACGCCTGAGGGTTTCCTTGAACAGAGTAGCACGAGACTGAGTCACCGTACGAACAGAGAACAAAAGGTAAAGAGGACGTCTGGAGTTCTCGATCTTTTGGCCGTGGGGACGTGCTTTGAACTCGGAAATTTTGTGCTGTGAATTTTACATCCAGATGAGTTATTTATTAGTAAACACTTGAGATTTGAATTTTGAGTGTAATCTAGATATGGAAACGTGTAAGCAATTGTATTTTGATTCTCTGATTAATTAGTAGATTATTTACCGCTAGCTCTCTCTATAAATATAAATACCGACATCCGGATCAAATTATATAAATTCCTGATTTACTTTATCATTTTTCATTTATTTTTCTGATTATTTCATATTGACTTAATTTGTAAAATCCATTAGCATTTTCGAGACAAAAATGCCATTGATCGACCGGAAGATTTAGCCCGCCGGCTAGATCAAGCTCTTATTTGAATTGTAATGGTCACTTCAGGCACGACCACTTTAGTTTTTTTTTAAATAAGATCCATTTTAGGCTTTTATTCGAAAAAAAATGATGACACTTAAAATCTTTATTTAGAAATTTCCCGGAGAAATATTGCTCCGGGTAAACGTTGGCGTCAATGACCATTTATTTTCGAAAGGTCCCACCGAAAACGCCTTTGTAGCTTGTAGACCCATCACTACGCCTCGGTGGTTTGAAAGGCCCACCAGTTGGTTTGGCTTGGGTTTACGCAGAAAAATGAAGAAAGAACGACGCCCTGTGCCTCCGGCGCGGGATGTTTCGAGGAAATAGGGAGTCCCTTCTTTACAGGACGGAAGAAAGACTTTTCCACAACCAATGAAATTTTAAGAGGGCATAGTTGCCAGTTCACGGCCAATCTCGCCCCGACCAATGAAACTCTATTTGTAAGAGAGGTCATATAAATCAATTCTTGCTTGGCCAATCCGATCCAACCATCGTTAAAGTTCCGAAATTGTACGATGGATTATTTGGCATAAATCCCGGGTCCACCAATGAAATTTTTCTCCCAAGAGAACGAAGACTTTCGAGACTACTTTCCCACCTACTGAGCTTTTCCTCTCTTCTTTATATATGTGTGTCCTTACAAACTTCAGACAAAAGTACTCATAGACCGAAAATCCACTTGACCCAAAAATTCCAAATGAGAGAACTCCACGCCATCCCACCCCATGCGGTTAATAATCCGTCTTCGCCATCTCCGGCGCAGCCACTGTCCGGCCGATACAAGCTGATCGCCAGCCACTGTATCGCATATTCAGTACCCACTATTCTTGGCCTCCTCATGGTCATCTTCCTGGCAATACCCGCTATGATGCCACCGGAGTTCGGGCTCGACCTGGGCTCTTCCCTTTCATCCCTCAACATCTCCACCTCCCACGTCTCCGCTCAGTGGAACATCGCTCTCTCCGTCAAGAATCCCAGTAAGCTCATCGCTGTCAAGTACACTCACATGAAGCTCCTCTTGAGTTTCGGCCAACTCGCTCTCTCTCGTCCCCCCCTCATTCCCACCTTCATTCAGGGCCCCGGCAACGAGACCACAGTCCGAGCCGAGGCCCTGTCAATGATTGCTGTCGTCAATGACTTGGGCGTGAAGGGCCTGGTGAGCATGTTGAAGGGCGGGGAGGTGACCATCGACGTGGTCGTGAAATCCAAGCGGAGGCTGCCCTTGGGTCCATGGTGGGTGCCCGTGTTCGACGTTTATTTCTCGTGCATGGACGTGACCTTCACGGCTCCGACTGACAGCGAGAGTGGCAGTGATTGGATGATCCTCGGAGGCACCCTGAGCTGCACGCCGGACACCTTTACTATACTCTGGTAAGAAGAAACACTAACGAAGTTCCTGTCCATTTTTCTATTGCTATCGTCGTCGGAGTTATTTTCTCTCCACTGAAGTTGATGAACAACATAAAATAAATGAGAACTTGTCGATGCTTATATCGTCACCTTCTTGGAGCCCGTCCACCTGGTTGGGTTGGCAATGATTGGTCGAGATGGTGGTACCTCCCTTTCGTACTGGTCAAGAACCACGCAGCCCCTGTGATCCGTGCTTGCGGCCTGGCATGGCCGGAGGAGGCATATGATGAGGACACGTACGGCGGCCGGATGGGGGTGACTTCACTGGACGTGTAGGCGGCGAAGGTATGGCAAAGGTGGGGCCGCCGTGTCGAACTCACCACAACAACCGCCACCGTCGCCTGCAAGTGAACTCCCATCAAAATGAGTTGCGATAAGGGTCGCATGCTTTCCCGGGATAGAGATGGAATTCGAGTTGATGACGTATTGATGGGCGTGCTTCTGGGGTGCTATTTTGGTCGACGTTAGCTTTGGGAGCACGTGATTTATGATTATCATTGAGTAGTCTGAATAAATATAGGGTTGTGTTATGTAGCGAGTACTTAGTATATTAACGCTTAATTTTAATAATTTATTTGTGGCTTTCACAATAACAGTTTTTATTTGATTGATATGAACAATATTTGATTTTCACGGTCATGTGTTTTGGTGTGACTTTTTCAGATTCTCTGGGCTCTAGCTTCTACAAATTTGAGCATCAGTTCGAGGTTTCTCTCCTAGCCCATTACTTTGGCCAATACTTAAAAGTATTGAAAACTCTCGGTCTCATACGCTGTTGTTGGTTTACTGTCATACTTCTTTTGAGATTTTGTATTCTCTGAATATTTGAATTTTGGAGTTATTTCCGAAGAAATAGTTTGCACTTTACATGTCTTTAATATCTAAGGTTTTATAAGTTTTTCTCCTTAACTTGGTTACGATCGTGCATTGGCATTCAATCCCCAAGTTCGGTTGCAAAGTAGGTGACAGAGTCGGCCTCAAAAAATTGACTGAATAATTAAGCGTCTTGGTTTGAATGCTTGCAAATTATAATGTTTTCCACTCATGGTAATCTTGGGATTCATCAACATCAACTTGTGATAAAACCTTGCCCAATACAAATGGACATGACCTTTTATGTGCATTCATGGAGATTAATCGAGTAAACAAAAATTAAATAAGGTGATGGTGCTTAGATTAAGAAGACCGTCTGTTCATCTAGACTGAGACGGCCTCACCATCCCTTCTCCATCTTTATGCAGAATGTAACCAAAAAGACCGAGCCCGTAACATTTCCCATATTTGGCGATAACAAGCAGAAGATTACCAATACATAATAGCCAACTTCTGAACATGCTTCGCTTCGAAAGGAGCGGCTATTCCAGACTCACACCAATCCACTTAAACAAAATAACAATCATCTCGCCATTCCAGCCTCACATAGGTAGCAAAAAAATGTGGACTTGATGAGTATTGGCGAGATTTGCGAGATTTGCGTTTTTTCTTATTCAAAGGAAAGGAGAGATTGTATGCAAATCTATTATAGGCAAATCTGTATTTTTGATTGTTTTCATATTTTTGGGTTTGCTAGTTTCCTTTGTTATAGCATCCCTTGTGTATATTTGCAGAACAATGGCAGCAGATCTCTCTAAGCAAAAAGAAGAGAGTTTTTGCCCGAGGACGTAGGCACATCGCCGAACCTCGTAACTCATGTGTCCTTCTTTGTGACTACTTTACCAAAATTCAACATGGTATCAGAGCATGTCTCAGATCGACAATTCCTGTGAGCACTGAATCGAATTTCTTTTTGCTCGTCGTCTTCTGTCGTCTTTGCAATTTTTTTTTCTTTTGTTTGCTCTGCGTTATGGGTGATAAGGAGAAAAATGCTGCGGGAATGGGGTCATCGAAGACCGTTGTGCAGGAGGCACACAGTCAGCGACTCACGTCCTTGTTACTGAATGGGAGGAACTTTCTGCCGTGGTCCCGAGCCGTCACCATTGCACTTGGTGGACGATCTCGGTTGGGCCATATCACTGGTCGGACAAAAATTCCTCAAGAGTCAGATCCTTCTTTTGAGGAATGGCAAGCCAATGATCACTGTGTGATGTCTTGGATATTCAATTCCATGGAATCGGAGATCTACGAGATATTTGCATATTCAGAGTCTGCAAAGGCGCTATGGGATTCGATATACGAGATGTATGGTCAATCTAGAAATGCATCTCGGATCTTTGAGTTGCAGCAAGGACTGGCTTGTTCTAAGCAAGGCGCAACACAATCTTTCACTGAACACCTGGGAAAAATGAAGAAGCAATGGGATAAGCTTCGTCAGTATAGACCTGCGACCCATAATGCGATGGATTATGTCAATCGAGAAGAACAAGATAAAATCTTTCAGCTGTTAGCAAGTATTAGACCATAGTTTGAGGACACCAAACGTCAAATTCTTATGAGTCCTGAATTGCCTACTTTTAATGAAGTTTGTGCCATAATCCAAAGTGAGGAAACAAGGAGACGGATCATGCCTTTGGCCCCAATTACATCAGGAGAACTCGGTGAACAATCCGCCCACAGTGCGATCAACATGAAGCAAAGAGACCCCACTGCTCGGTTTGCCAAAGGAAAGTTCAAGAAACCAGTTCGGTTTCATTGTGACCATTGCAATCGTGATGGTCATTCCAAAGAGAGGTGTTGGGTCCTTCATCCGCATTTGCGTCTTTCCAAAGACAGGGGTGCAGAAGCCAAGGTGGCAGTCCAAGAAAATCCAAATGATTTTCAATCCAAGTTAGAGGTTTTGTCTCAACAAGTTCAGCAATTACTTCAGATACATGGCAATGGAACAAACGCCTCCAGCACTGAAACTGGAAATTTGGCTATGACATCTAGTAATGTTCATGCTTACTCAGCTACATCCACAACTCAATTTATTGTTGATTCTGGAGCTACAGACCACATGTGTAATTCTCAAAACTTACTATCCAATATTACTTCAAATGTGTCATATCCACCTATTACTATTGCTAATGGTGGACAAGTTCCAACTAGGGGCGTTGGACAAATTAAATTTTTCTCTCATAATTCTGAAGCTTTATTGGTACCCGAATTATCCTCAAATTTATTGTCAGTTAGCAAATGCACTAACCAGTGGAATTGCAATGCTATTTTTACTCCTCAAAAGGTTTTCTTCCAAGATCGAACAACGAGGAAGATGATTGGTGAAGGGCAGTTACAAAATGGGCTGTATATGGTGAACTTCAACAGCAAAGTTTTGATGGCTCAAAGGAAGACTGTTGACACATCCCGACTGTGGCATTGGCGTTTGGGTCATCCCTCTGACCGGGTGTTACATGCTCTTGATATGACTTTAAGTTATGATTCCAATTGCTGTGATCCTTGTCATTATGCTAAGCAGCATAGGTTACCTTTTCCACATAGCACACATAAATCAGAACAGTTATTTTATTTAGTTCACTCAGATGTTTGGGGGGCTTCCCCTATTGACTCTAAGGAGGGATTCAAGTATTTTGTTACGTTTATTGATGATAAATCTCGAGCTACATGGCTCTATTTGCTTAAATCCAAAAGTGAAGTTCTAACTGTGTTTCAAGATTTTTGCAATATGGTGAAAAATCAATTTAACACTACAATAAAGATTCTTCGTACAGACAATGGAACTGAATATACCAATCAGGCTTTTCAAGTGTTCTTGCGTGACATGGGAATCATTCATCAGACCTCCTGCGTGGGAACGTCACAGCAAAATGGAATTGCAGAAAGGAAAAATAGGCATCTACTTGAAGTTACCCGAGCATTATTATTCTCAGGAAATTTACCTAAGACATATTGGGCAGATGCAGTCCTTACCAGCTGTTACTTAATCAACCGTTTGCCTAGTAAGGTGTTGGAATATAAGGTTCCAATTGAAAGTCTATATAGCCGAAAATTTGGTATCTCTCACCTGAGAGTTTTCGGATGTGTGTGTTATGTGCATTCTCAATCTGGTGACAAGCTGGATCCACGTGCTCGAAAATGTGTTTTCTTGGGATACTCGAATGTCAAGAAGGGATATAAATGCTATGAACCAAGTACTAGACGCGTTTATATTTCTCGTGATGTTGTCTTTGATGAGACTAACATGTTTTTTGCTAAGAATCAAATTCAGGGGGAGCAAGATGACTATTCTGAATTTTTGCTTCCTGTCCTACCTATCGAGCCTTCAATGTTCGACCAAGAGGAAATTCCAACAGCGATTGTTCAAGGGAATCAGCCCATGAATATAGAAGATGTCAACACTGCTCCTGTTCAAGTTGCGGTTGATTTGCAAGTTGGAACTAACGATGCAACAGAGGGAGTTCCAGCAGATACGGCACCTATTATCTCAGCTCCAATCCGCAAATCATCGCGCATTCCAAGGCCTTCAACGCGGCTCCGTGACTTTTCAACATATTATACTACTCAGCATCCCATTCAAGATTTTATTGGGTATGATAGAATTTCTCATAAGTATTTAAGTTTCTTGTCTGCTATTGAAAATCAACATGAGCCCAATACCTTCTTGGAAGCTTGTAAAAACAGTGTGTGGGTGAATGCCATGAAAGATGAGCTTCAAGCATTAGACCGTAACAGGACTTGGGAACTTGTTAAATTGCCAAATGGGAAGAAGACAGTTGGATGTCGGTGGATTTACAAGATCAAATATAACAGTGATAGGTCGGTTGAGAGGTACAAAGCTCGACTTGTCGCAAAAGGGTATACTCAAACCTATGGGATAGACTACAAGGAAACATTTGCTCCTGTAGTAAAAATGAATACTGTTCGTGTCATTCTATCTTTGGCAGTTAACTGTGGCTGGCCGTTGTTTCAGATGGATGTAAAGAATGCATTCCTCCAAGGAGACCTGGAGGAAGAGGTCTATATGGATGTCCCTCCTGGACATTTCTTAGAGAATGATAAGGGAATGGTTTGCAAATTAAAGAAAGCAATATATGGCCTCAAACAGTCGCCTAGAGCATGGTATGGCAAATTGAGTTCTGCACTCACTAGATTTGGTTTCAAAAGGAGCGTAGCTGACTCTTCAATGTTTACTAAAGCAGTTGGTGAAGGTATTGTTGTCATTCTCATTTATGTTGATGATCTTATCATTACTGGCAGTAACTTCACAGGTATTGCAGAGCTTAAGCAAATGTTGAGCAAGGAATTTGACATTAAAGACCTTGGAAAATTGAGGTATTTTTTGGGCATAGAGGTAGCAAGTTCTGACAAAGGTCTATTCCTAACTCAAAGGAAATATGTCTTAGATCTGTTGAAGGAGACAGGTAAGTTGGGCGTTAAACCTGCTAGCACTCCTATGGATTACAACAGTAAGATTGTGTCCAATGAAACACCATTAGAGGATATTGGGCAATTTCAACGTATGGTAGGGAGATTGATTTACCTAACTATTACTAGGCCTGACATTGCTTATTCTGTTAGCTATGTAAGCCAATTTATGCAAAAACCTACACAAGGGCATATGGAGTTGATAAACCAGATCCTTCGATATTTGAAAGCTTCCCCGGGAAGGGAATATTATTGAAGAATAATGGTAATACAGAGATTGTGGGTTTTACTGATGCTGATTGCGCTGGCAATCCTATGGATAGAAAATCTACCACAGGTTTTTGTATCTTTGTTGGTGGAAATATTGTTACCTGGAAAAGTAAGAAGCAAACAGTTGTGGCTAGATCTAGTGCAGAAGCAGAGTACCGAGCCATGGCTGCTGCCACTAGTGAGATCGTATGGCTCCGTTTATTACTTCAAGAATTGGGCCGTGATGCCACGTCTAAACCTACAAAGCTATTCTGCGATAATCAGGCGGCAACACATATTGCTTCAAATCCAGTCTTCCATGAGAGGACCAAACACATAGAGGTCGATTGTCACTTTGTAAGGGAAAAGGTTCAAGACAAGACAATAGAAACGCCATATATTCGTAGTAAGGATCAACTTGCGGATGTCTTCACCAAAGCTTTATCCAAGGGAGTATTTCAAGATATGGTGAACAAGTTGACCTCAGACGATGTCTTCGCTCCAACTTGAGGGGGAGTATTGGCGAGATTTGCGAGATTTGCGTTTTTTCTTATTCAAAGGAAAGGAGAGATTGTATGCAAATCTATTATAGGCAAATCTGTATTTTTGATTGTTTTCATATTTTTGGGTTTGCTAGTTTCCTTTGTTATAGCATCCCTTGTGTATATTTGCAGAACAATGGCAGCAGATCTCTCTAAGCAAAAAGAAGAGAGTTTTTGCCCGAGGACGTAGGCACATCGCCGAACCTCGTAACTCATGTCACTACAAAAAAACATGAATTTTGCGACGGAAATTTGCGACGGAAATTTTCCGTCGCAAATTTGCGACGAACTTTGCGACGGATTTCTAATTCCGTCGCAAATTAGCGACGAAAAATTTCCGTCGCAAATTTGCGACGGATTTATTTTCCGTCGCTAATTTGCGACGGAATTATAAATCCGTCGCAAAATTCGTCGCAAATTTGCGACGGAAAATAAATCCGTCGCAAAATTCATCGCAAATTTGCGACGGAAAAATTCCGTCGCAAAATTCGTCGCAAATTTGCGACGGAATTTTTCCGTCGCAAAATTCGTCGCAAATTAGCGACGAAAAATTTTCGTCGCTAATTCCATCGCAAATTAGCGACGACTAATTTTCCGTCGCAAATTTGCGACGAATTTTGCGACGGATTTATTTTCCGTCGCTAATTTGTGCAACGAAATTTATCATTTTGCGACGAAAGTAGAGACGAATTAAACGATTGTCACAAGTTCAAATTCAAAAGAGATTGGACGATTTGCTACACGTCCAATTCTAAGAGAGATTAGATATTACAAATTCAAATTAAATAAGATCTATTAAAAACTCAAGATATTAGATAATCTCTTAAAATGTTCTCGTCCCAAATAAGATTTTTTAGATTCGATAGGTGCAAATCTTATCTTCTTTTTTTTCAAGACTTAAATATAGATAACACAGATATCTATTTAGTTGAATACGGCGGTTTCCTCCGCATGTAGCTCTTATATATGCGTAAATATATGGGTAAATATACGGAAAAAAAATTCCGTCGCAAATTTGCGCCGGAAATAAAATCGGAACCAAATTTGCGACGGAAAAAAAAATCCGTCGCAAATTTGCGACGGAATAAAATTCGTCGCAAATTAGCGAATTTAGTGACGGAAAAAAAAATTCGTCGCTAATTTGCTACAAAAAACAGTCAAAAAAAGGATTTAGCCACGGAAAAAAAATTTGTCGCTAATTAGCGACAGATTTAGCGGCGAAAAAATCAAATAAATGTTAGTAATTAAGTAAAATAATAGTTAGTAATAGAAAATTAATTGGTATTAAATCGTAAAATGGGATTAGTAAGTCATGCAAAA
Source organism: Syzygium jambos (assembly GCA_031216235.1). NCBI lineage: Eukaryota > Viridiplantae > Streptophyta > Magnoliopsida > Myrtales > Myrtaceae > Syzygium > Syzygium jambos. Next base: position 2,670,701 of record CM062221.1, read on the forward strand.
AGAAGCATGACTCAATATAAAAATTGGTAAGTTAAAAAACCAAATGGGTAAGCAACTCAAATTAGAGTTGACAATCCAAAACTAATTGGTAACTTAATTGGGCAAAAGTTAATGAGGCACACAAAAATGTTGATTATTTCATGTAATAGAAGGTAAATTCAAAGCTGGTAGAAAATTAGAAATGTATTTTTGTTAGAGATAAGAAAAATCGGTCATTTCAAAATAGAAAACCAAATAAACATTGATAAGTAACTCAAATAAAAGAAGGTAACATAAAACTAGTCAGTAACTTGATCGAAAAAAGTTGGTAATCACTCTAATAAAAGTTAGTAATTTCTAAAAAAGCCAGTAAATTTAAAAAGTTGGAAACCAATGCAAATAAAAGTAGCAACTTAATAAAAACTAGTAAATTTGAGAAAATAACAAATAAATGCTAATAACTCAAATGAGATTTGGTAATCCAAAACTAATTGATTTGATTGGAGAAAATTTACCCAAATCACGCAAAGAAAGCTAGGCTGATAGTTTCATATAATACTCGATAAATTTAACTTATTGGTAAGAAATATAAATAAAAGTTCGTAAACAATGACAGAAGCTTTGCTTGGTTAGAGATTAGAGAAGTTGGTGTAGAAAAAAAATGAAAATAAACATTGGTAAGTAACTCTATTAGGAGTTGATAATGCAATATGGTAAACTTGATAGAGGAGAAGTTGGTAATCACTCTAAGGGTACGTTTGTTTTGTGGAAAACTTAATGATAAAGGAAAGTGTTTTTCGGAAAATCATTTTCCATGAATACGCTTAGTTTTCATTTGTATGGTGACATACGATGGAAATCGTTTTTTGATGTTTGGATTTCATTAGAAAATTATTTCAATCTCATGACTTTATTTTAGAAAAAAAATAAAAGAATTTTTAAATATTTTTATTTAAAAAATAGAATTCTTAATTATTTTTTATATCTCTTTTTTTTATTTTTTTGTAAAAATTTGAATTTTTTAATTCTTTTTTAAAAGGTCGTCGCTAATTAGCGACGGAAACAAAATCCATCGCTAATTTGCGACGGAAAAAAAAATCCGTCGCAAAAATTAGCGACGGAACCAAAATCCGTCGCAATTTTTTGCGACGGAAAAAAAAATCCGTCGCAAATTTGCGACGGAACGGAAATCCGTCGCAAATTTTTGCGACGGAAAAAAAAATCCGTCGCAAAAATTTGAGACGGAACCGAAATCCATCGCAAAAAGTTGCGACGGAAAAAAAAATCGGTCGCAAATTTGCGACGGAAACAAAATCCGTCGCAAAAATTTGCGACGGAAACAAAATCCGTCGCAAATTTTTGCGACGGAAAAAAAAATCCGTCGCAAATTTTTGCGACGGAACCGAAATCCGTCGCAAATTTGCGACGGAAACAAAATCCGTCGCAAATTTTTGCGCCGAAAAAAAACAATTTGCGACGGAACCAAAATTTTGCTTTGCCCGCCCTCACCCCCAATTTGCCCGCCCTCACCCCCATTTTCTCTCTCTGTCTCTCTCTGCTGTTCGTCAGATCCCCTCACCCCCTGCTTCCGCTTCTCGCTTCTGCTTCTTCCCTCTCCCCCACACCCCTAAACCTCTCGCGCTCGCTTCTGCTTCTTCCCCCCTGCGCTTCCTCCGGCGACTCCTCGCCATGGCCTCCGGAGCCCTAGAGGCCGCAGAGCCCGAGATAGAGATCGAGATAGATCGCAAGAGACGGCTCAATCTCCCAAAGAGAAGAGATCGTGCGCGCGCGCGCGTGTCGCGATCGGCGCACGCACCCGCGCTCCTCCTCGCCGGAGGCCCCCCCTCCATCGCCGTCGTACAGCTCCTCCTCCGCCGCCCCGGCCATCGGAACATGTCCGGCTACGTCGGCATCCTGGTGTCCGATCCGTGGCTCCAGAACCAGTTCACTCAGGTCGAGCTCCGCAGCTTGAAGATGCACGTGAGTTTTTCCCCCACCCCTTCTCTCCAATGCCGATCCCTTCGCTGCCGGTTTTTTCCCCGTTGCTTCTTCTTCTTCCGATGACCTGCGTTTTCAGCTCCGTTTTTTTTTTCTTTTTTTGGGTGCTCTCGGGCCTTTTCGGTTGGAACCGGAACGATTCGTGGTCGTGATGACGGCGGCTTGATCGGGTGCGGTTCATGAGCATGAGGAGGGAGAGCGGGAAGCTCACGCTCGGGGACTTGCCTTCCAAGATGTCGAGATTGAAAGTGGTCGGAGAGAGCCTGACCGAGGACGAGAGGGAAGCTTTCATTCAGGACTTGTATCAGAACATGCAGGACGAGGTGGATTTCGAGCTCTTTCTCAGGGTAAGCAACTTCTGTAGGATTAGGCCTTTCGATTGAAGGTTTGATTACTTTTAGGGAACCGTATATACATGTTCTTTTCCACAATTTATCAAAAAAACTTCTATCCGGGATCTCTTAGTATGATTTGCTTCGTGATCTTTGAACATTCATCTGCATGTACATTTCCCACTTATGCCTATGCAATTTTATTCAATGTAGGCTCGCTGTCATCAAATTTTAATTGCATTTCTAAACTTAGCACATTGTGGAGTGTTGTGGAGAAGTCACTTTTGTTCTGATTTCTCATTGTAGGCTATTTCTGTAGCCGAAAGGGTTGCTGATGAGCGATGTGAAGGTTCCCCTGGTTCCAAGGGCTCTTTAATTGGTTATCAAGTTAGGCTTGATAGCGCTCGGTATAATGTTTATTCTTCATCTCCTTCTCTTAGCCTACTCAGTAAATACGAATTTAATTTAAGGTTCATGTGGGGGTGGTCAACTGGTAACACCTTGTTGATCATTCACCGGTACCAAATTTCATTTCAATTCGAAATTTTCTGCTATCTTTTTACTTGCTCATTTCTTTTGGAATTAAACCTTCGATGTTGTACCATTGACAGCAAGAAATTATCATGATAAATAGCTATTTCATGTTAAATGACCACTTTTGATGAAGAGAAATCACAATGGTTGGCATTAAATCAGGGGGGAGCAGTCATGAGGATAAGTAAACGAAGCGGTAGGGCATTAAGAACTTAAAGGAAACTGAAAATGAAACAACAATGAAGAATCTAAATTGGAGATTCCCGAGTGCAGGAGAATATGTAAATTTTCTCCCTCACTTTAATACTCAGCGTGTTAGTTTGCCTATCTCCTTTTATATGATTGAGAAATATATCATGGAGTGGAAGTGATGCAATCTATGCATGGGGCTGAAACTTCTATAATGATGAGGATCTGCTACATTGTATGCATCTATCCTCATACTCAGTTTTTAGGAAAAGCAAGCCCCCTGCACTGCTGGGAACCTTAGCCCCCCTGTTTTGATTGATTTTATGTAATTTTATTTTTAGCAATGTAATTTGCCTGAACCAATAATCGGTTGTGAATGTGAAGGAAGCATTGATTGAAACTCAGTTGTGGCAGAGGTAGGTCTTGTATGTTTCAGGATGAACAGGCCCGGGGATGTAACCTTAGATCCAGTCCTTTAGGATGTAGTAGTTTAATTTGGCTTAACCAAGTGCCGGCAAATCCGCATTTCTTGGCATGTTTATTTCTGAGTCAAGCTGCGGGATAGGTTCCTTATGGTCATTTTTGTTTTATTCTACTTCAGTTATTGATGGTTATTGTTCACGAATATTTCAGGAATGAAAAGACAAAGCTTCTTTTCTGCACGACAGGAATTCTTCTAAGGAGCATTTCTGTAAGTTGTCTAATCATTAATTCCATATATGTAATGCGTATGGTAAGGAGCTGTGCAGCTAGCTATTATGTGTGCAATCATGTACTTTGGTTGATGAAGCATGTTTTTTAAACAGCCTTTGACACTGCACATTTGTGTACTTGGAGATGTTAAGAAACGTGATTGATATGTATTGTGGGCCTCTTTTTTGACAACTTAAGCTTTTGAATGGCGATTGTTTACCATATGATTGATATGTATTGTGGGCCTCTATATCAACAATGAACTTATATACGTGTGATCTCCCTCTATGGAATATCTTAAGCTTAGTGCAGATGGAGTAATGCATCTGTTCATGATGCAAATCAGGTGTCCTCACAGAGTTACTAAATTGTTTTGACTTTGTTAGTTATGTTAGGATACTTGTCCTAACCCAGTTAGAACTCAGCCTAGTAGATTTGGAAATTTATCATTGATCTTGTTTAATTGATTTCCTTCTATGTGAGTTTCCTTTCTGCATGGAAAAGGATTGCTGGGCCAATCTATATGTTGTCCATCAATCCATGCATCTTTCTGTCTATTTTTTTAATTACTCTTTTCACATTTGTGACTATTAATTTTTCTGTCCAATGGTGAATGAGAATTGTAGCACTTTTAGTTGTTCTTTGCACTTAAACTGTATGATCTGATTTTATTCTCTAAGTGTGTTCTTCTGAATTTGGAGCTTTTGTCATGATGCCTTCTACTCTTCTGAGTCGCTATGATGGCAACTTTCATGTTAAATTCCAACCAAAATAGATGTCAATTTAGTTCATTCTGTCGTACATTCTAAGTTTCGGTTCATTGATTTTCGAGCTTTCCTCCAAAATTATAGGCGATGTAATATTGCAAAAGCAATTCTCGGCAATGTCACTTCTTTGGAGGAGGTGATGAAGCACTTCATGCAAACCTTATAGGAGAAAGCAGAGTGGGCGCAAGATTGGAAGTATCTTTTCATACATATCGGGGATAAGCTTTGCTTCAGCATCATATGTTCTTGCCCTGGAAAGAATTGCCACCCTGAGGTTGCTTAAGCAAGTGCTTTAAAGTGCTCAATATTATTTATTCTCTCATTATGTGTACCATAAAGAAAAATATGTATGTCATTCTTGTGGAAAATGCAGATGAATGTATTTCATTTTCATATTATTATAATATTTTGATGTTATTAAGTGCTTAATCAATGTTAAATATAAATTGTAGGAATTAATTTTGCTATTAATTAGATTTAAAATCGAAGTCATCCCTAAACAATATTTGTCGCAGAGTTCGTCACTAAAGAATTAATAAAAATTCATCGCTAAATAATTAATAAAAATTCGTTGCTATTATTGACCCAAAAAAAAATTACGGACCCAAAAAAGAATTGGCAAATATATTTTTCGTCGCTAAATTTTGCGATGCCAAATTAGCGACAGAATTTTTTTCGTCACAAAATTCGTCGCTAAAACCTCATTTTTTGTAGTGAAATTTTGCGACGAAATTTACGACTAATTTTGCGACGAATTTTGCGACGAATTTTTTTCCGTCGCAAATTTGCGACGAATTTTGCGACGAAATTTCCAACGAATTTTGCGACGAATTATTTGCGACGAATTTTTTTCCGTCGCAAATTTGCGACGAATTTTGCGACTAAATTTGCGACGAATTTGCGACGGATTTGCGACGAAATTTGCGACGGACTTGCGACGGATTTTGCGACGAATTTTGCGACGGATTGAGTTCGTCGCAAATTTGCGACGGATTGAGTTCGTCGCAAATTTGCGACGGAATTTGCGACGGACTTGCGACGGATTTTGCGACGAATTTTGCGACGGATTGAGTTCGTCACAAATTTGCGACGGAATTTGCGACGGACTTGCGACGGATTTTGCGACGAATTTTGCGACGGATTGAGTTCGTCGCAAATTTGCGACGGAATTTGCGACGGACTTGCGACGGATTTTGCGACGAATTTTGCGACGAATTTTTTTCCGTCGCAAATTTGCGACGGATTTTTGAATTTTCCGTCGCAAAAATTTGCGACGCGCTAGTAGCGACGGAATTTTTTCCGTCGCAAATTCCGTCGCAAAAAACAAGTTTTTTTGTAGTGTGTGTCCTTCTTTGTGACTACTTTACCAAAATTCAACAATGAGAAAAAGCCAGCGAATGATCTGTGGTATCTACAAAATGGTAGATGCCGTCATATAAGAACGATGAGTTTCAAGGTTTTCTTACCAAAGATACAAGTACTAGCAGACCCCTATTATCTTGATGCTCCATGCCAGTTACATTCTAGATAACATTCGGCTCCATCTTCTATATGCACTCCCCTACTGACTGATGGCCCGTGCCAAGACTTCCCATTTGAGGTTGTTTCCAGATGGTCATCGACAATGAAGTGTTTCAACTCGTTTCTCTCGTGTTGCACCCTCCCGGTTATTTCCAAGCATAATCCGCTCTTGAGTCTCTTGTTCGGCACTTCACCCTTATCCGGCTTCTTCTTCGGGCCTGGATCTATAAAAATTGGTTGAACCCTATCGGTTGGGTTTGGTTTTATTCTGTTCACTTCCCTCTCGTCTGGAGGCTTTAATATGCTGCTCCGTGATTCCATTTCTGAAACTTCATCTTCATTGAAGAGGACCTGCACCCATTCCACATCATGCTAGCTTAATTTAAAGATATGAAACTACTAATAAGAAAAGAACACATTGAACATTTGTGAATGATACTATTAGCAGTTTAAAGAACATGTAGCAAGCTTTCACTCTGATCATTGCAAAGTAAAGATCATTGGTTTCACTTTCAGTAAGAACAGCTAATTTTCAGTGGACTTGAGATACATTGCTAACCTTGCCATCAGAACTCATCATTCACCAAGACGAAAAGCCACAAAAATGTGACAGTGTCGCCCTAAATCCTAAAAAACAGAGTATGATAATCTGAAGGGCTCTTACAAAATGTTAGTGCTGCTATGGAACCGGAACAGAATAGCGTATGCACGGAACAATCGGACATTTTCACTACATTTGTTTTTGGAAAGTCGGTGAGGTTAAAGTCGCGTGGTATTAGACAAACTCGTTAAAATTCCTGCAGAGAATGTACTCACCTTGCGATCAACCAAGTCAAAGGTCATGACCACTTTGCTTCGTTTGGCCCGCTCAGCTTCCTCAATCTCCCTTTCCGTCTATGCATCTTGCATGCCCTTTCTAGTGTACTAAGGTAAGCTGCATACAAAAATTATTGCATTTCTAGTGTCAATTTCCCGACCAGAAACTATAAATCCCAGCACCAAGCGCATACTGTTCATGCGCGGTGCTCAGTCCCAGGCGCAGCCACTTCAAGGGGCACGTGCAGCTCACCCCGATGTCCGGTTGAAACACGGTTTTCACCGTTGAACTTAGCACAGTTAGCTATACGCTACCTCAACTTTTCGTAATTTTTAAATAAAAAGTTTATATTCGCTGACATATGGAAATTGTGAGAAATTACTGAAAAAAAAAGACATGGTTCTGTACTTTTAAAAAGCTTTATGAAATCATAGGGTTGTTCCTTTTAGTTCGTGACCCTTAACCTTATGAAAATTTTAATTCTCTGGAAACGTAGAAGGGGATTACTCGATAAAAAAAGATTTTCAACTTCATTTAACAAATAACAGAGAAATTGTAGATTAAGTATGATAAGTCTCGATTTATAGACATTGAGCTTAGTTTAAGACTTAGGCCGAGTCCATTGACCCGTTTTCATAATTCTCACCGAGACGAGCCCATTTGGCCCAAAAGACACAATTTTATATTTTTGAGGGTATATTTCCGATATTTGGTTAAAATATTTATGAATAGCAGCAGAAGGAAATCCATTATTTTTTTTATCAAAAATTTTTTTTATTCATTTCCACATGTACAATAGAGATACGCAATCCAACTGCAGACCAAAACAACAAAACAAGTTACAAATAAGAAGATGAATTATCATAACAAGGTTATGGGTCACACACTTAAAGAGTAGATCTAGGACTGCTTCAAACCAAAATCGGCGCCCAATCGCCAAACTCGTCTTCAATAATTAGCACACACACCGAGATCTCCATATGTTGCTACGACTTTGTCTTTCAGCTGTGCACACCTAGGTTCAGCATTCCTAACACCATCGCTATGTAGGGTAACAAGGTTAAACGCGAACAGATTTGACACTTGTGAAAGCGAAACCTTTACGAAGCTCCTCTGATCTCCTTCAAAATTAGATTTGTACACCAACGAAACTAAAGAAAAGTGAAACCCCAAATCTAGACTAGATCGGAATAAAAGCCTCCCCAAAATGGGAGAGAGAAACTTCTAGATTTAGACTAGATTAGTTTGCAGTCCTTTTTTTAGAGGAAATTTGAGACAAATGGCTTTTTGTCACTTGTGCTGTATGCTTTTATAAACGTGCCTGACTTTTCAAGTAAATTAAATATTTTCGACATGGCATGTACTTTATGATGACATAAGAAAACAAAAAGATTTTACGGCCTGAGCCCTCGCCAAGTCCATCGTAAGCCACAGTGTTGGTGCCGCGGCCCTTGCCTAGGGTCTGATAGGGGTCACCGGCCCTTGCTTAGGGGTCAACGGCCTGTTCGCCCTACGTAAAAAAAGGAAAAAAATTTAAAAATTATCAATATCAACACGGCCGCGCCACAAAGGACGGCCAACGCTGACTAGACCGTCACGTCAGCGATATCCGGTCAAAATTAACATGAATGAATAAATTGACAATTTGTCAAAAGTTTTAGGACTATAAATTGGCACAGTTGAAAAGTTTACGACTGAATTGATCACCGTACGATAGATTTAGTTCTTTTTGGGCAATTTTCCAGTCCAATCCGCTATGCCATGATACGTATACCGACAGGGACTTTACCGTGCTCGGGGCATATTTGTTTTATAAGGGTGGATCCATGACTTTTCAAACCTACCGGTCCGCGGGCGTGTAGATTCCCGTTCCCCCTCCTCACACCAGCACCCATCAATTGCAGCCTGAAAATGGTTGGCTAGAAATCCCACTTGCATGGCCTTCTTTTTCTCGTGATTTTTAGTTATTCCTTTTTGATCGAGCGGAAAAGTTGCCCACTTCAATCTTCGATTCACACGGGAACGATCAGTTGCGCATGTCGATTTTTCAAGGCATTCGCTTTCTTCTTTCCTCGATGATGTCATCAATTATAGCATCGTGAACTTTGTTACTCCTAAATCTACGTAAACATCACATCCCGCGAAAATACTTGAGCCCCGTAAAAATAATATGAATTGGTTTTGATACTTTTCATATACTCTTCTTTAGCACATTCAAGATAATGTCATTTATCCTTTTTTTTAATTTTTTTTATAATTGGGAGACACGGAAGTGAAGACTCGGTTATTTGGAGATCCATTGAAACCTTATGAATCGGTTGAATCCAGACTTTTCACCTGTATAAGCGATCCAAAACAAATTACACTCAATTAGCGGGAATTAAAAAAACGTGTCGTTTTTTCTCGGGCAGTAAGGAAAAATAAAATCTAATGTGATAAATGTTCTAAACATAAGTCTCGTCGGTTCCACTTGTTTTGCCAAGAGCAAGCGCAACAATGAAGATGATAACAGTATCGCTTGTACATAGAAATCTATAAACCAATCATGCAGATGACGAAGTAAATATCCATGATAATAAATTTCTTAAAAATAATAGCAATATTTCAAATAAATAAAACTAGAAAATAACCCCACGGGAACATAAAACTATATGAAAGTACGATAAAATCACATTTCAAAAATTCAGATTGAAGTTGGATTATATCTTAATTTATTGAACTAAATTGATTGTGCTTGATAGCTGGCATTTAGAATGAAATGAATTGTCACGCTCTTTGGTACTAAAGAATGAATTTGGTTTGTCAAGCAATGCCGGAGCACTAATACAAACTAAGGTCGTGCATGATAACATTTCTACTCCCGGGCAAAATTTCTGGCCAGAAATTGAAAAATCAATTTCTTCTCCAGGGATGATTTTTTGATTTGAGAAAGGCGTTTGATAACAGTATGAAATTTCTATTCCCGGAATAGAAATTCGTTTGTTAAAGTGTAAAAATTCTTTCTCCCGGGACAAAAAATTCGTTTGAGAAAAACTATAATTTTTTTGTCAATTTTCCACGATAGATTTGAAGAGTTATATAATTTTTGTTACAAAAAGTGGTTGAATTTCTTGGATTGGAGAATGGTGTGAGGTGTTCAAGTTTATTGTAAAGGCGGAGACAAAGAAAGATGATCCTTTCCTTTACCTCTCCTTGTATGATCATCATGAGCTGTTCCTTGTATGATCATAATGAGACAAAGAAAAATTATTTCCTTTACCACCGTAAAAATCATCATGAGTTAATTCTGTCCTAATATAACTTGCTTGCTTTGTAGTTCTTTCGCTAGAGGAAAACCAAACGCGATGTTCAGCGTCAACTTGCTTGTTTTTGTCGAACATGTGGGAAAACATAGATCATTGAATCATTGGAAACCTCAAATATCATATTACAACAATGAAAATTTGAAATTCTCGAATATAACTAACAAAGTACATTATGAATATTAAAAAAACAAAGTCATGGAATCTCGGCCATATGACGATCCCTCGCCATTTTGTTGGCAATAGTTTTCCTAAGCACGTTCATCTCGACTCCTTCCTCGGTCGACGTATCATCCATAGTGTCATTGTCTGATGGTTCATATGGATGCTCTGGATCTCCAAAAAGCTCAAAGTTCTTATCTCTTTTGTCTTCATCACGTATATAGTTATGAATAGTACAACATGCAATGACTATATGTGCTTGCTTCTTAATTGCAAATGAAGGCATATGTCTCAAAATGAAGAAGCGATTTTTGAGTACTGCAAATGATCTCTCAATAATGTTCCTTAGTGAAGAATGTTTATGGTTGAACAATTCTCTAGCCGTTCTTGGTTGCCTATCACCACCTCTATAGTCCTTCAGATGATATCGCTCACCTTTAAAAGGAGTTAGAAATCCCGGAGCAGATGCATAACCAGAGTCTACCACGTAATATTTTCCTACAAGACAATTTATGAATTGGTCATGATATTCAACTAACATTAGCTGAATTATTTTCCTATAAGAAAATTTAATCGTCAATAACATTACTTTTTTTTCATTAAACACATAAGTACCTGGCGGTGGTCGAGGAAATTGCAAGCGAGGATTTGCCATTGCTGCTGAGAGCACCCGACAATCATTAGCCGATCCTTCCCAACCAGCATATACAAATGTAAATCTCATATCAAATGAACAAATACACAGCACGTTTTGAGTGGTAGTTCCTTTTCTGCCTCTAAAAGGGATTTGCTTTGATACAGGTACGGAAGCATGAACATGAGTACCATCAATAGCCCCCACGCAGCCCTGTCATTTAAAAAGTAACTATTTCATAAGTTCATCAATAAAAATAACAACAACAATGTAAAGGAATATATGAGTAGTGTCATACAAGTTTATTCTACCTTAAAGTAAGGTTCAAGCTTAGGATTTATGAGAATCTCCTCTGGAACAACATCAAAAGAAGGCGGTGTGATAATCTCTTGTCCCAACTTGAGAACTGCTTTCAACACTAAATTGAAGTATTTGCTGATAGTTTGTCCTGAATGTTGGAATCTCTCACACAAAACTCTATTGGTGTTCTTGTGACAAATCATTGATAAAAAAATCCCAACTTGTTCATCAACTCTAATATATCGACTATCTTCCAACCAACCTCTTGCCTTCAACAAATCACACAAGTTGATAAAGACATGTCTCTGCATTCTAAATGCTTCATACACCCTATCTGAATGTCCATAAAGAATTTCTCTCATCCATTCAGGTCCTGATAATATACTGTCCCTAATAGATTCTCTTGTACGCATAGACATATCTATCGTAGCAATAAACCACCATGCTATTAATATTTCAAAATCAAGCTCAGTAAAGTCATATTCAACTGATTCAACTGATTCAACTGACGCCACCTGACTATTATTCTCACTACTTTGACCGTCTTCCATATTACCTATACAACACATGAAAGAAGAATATAAGAACAACAAACAAAGCACGAGTCTCATAATCATATAAAATTGCCACAGTAACAATGTGGTCATAATTTATAGTTTAAAGGAAACATCATTGGTCATGAAATTTAAACAAACAGCAGTTCATAACAATACACATTGCCATCTATTTAAAGAGACTCAATAAGACAAAGTCTCAGTTCCGGGGGGGATAAGATGAAAGCCTCCCTCCATATGGCATTCCGGCATGCATGGTTCACAGCTTTGCTATAAAGATTCGGATTCATGCCAGGCATCTCTTTTAAAACGCCAATAACAACTGCTATGGAGTATGGGTCACTAGGTGATGAGCCACGTGAAGTCACAGAGCTACTTGTAAGTAGGTCCGCCCTCAACTTCATTACATCCCGAATGGCTTCACAGGTATCACTAACACTGCATGAGTTGCTCTTTCTTCTCTTGGCATTTGGAGTCCTATTCAAGTTATGCTTCTCACGCACTGGGGTAGGCTCAGGTTCATTGATTTCTTCAGCTTGTCTCACGTTGCTAAAGGCTCCAGCACTGAGAGGGCTTTCATTATAGTTGTCATAGAAACCAGCTTGCTCCAAATCAGCAAAGTCGAAGTTACCAGTGTTGTCATTGACACCTTCATTGACACCTTCATTGACACCTCCATCTGATTCCGCATCTTCTTTATTTCCAGCTGTAAAATCCCCAGTAGCACATGTATCACCAAACACGATGCATAGTTCACGATACTGAGGAAACCCATCAACCCTGAATTTAGCCCATTCTTTATTTTCCTGTGAATAAAAAAAAATATGTTAGTACATTTATAAAAGTCACATCCACATATGAACAAACGGACCCAAGTAAAGTGATACCTGAATGTGAGAATCCCATATACTTGGATCCTCCACAAGAACTGTGTTTTTGATTTCATCCCACCCAAATCCAGACTGTCCAAGTAGCTTTTTGAAACTACTAAATTGCGTCTTCAGTTTGTTTACCTTGTTCTTCAATTGAACAACATTGTATTCTAGCCCTGTCTTTTTGACAAATTCGGAATGAATGTTATTCCATCCTGTTTTGTTGTAGGTAGTTGTGGTCCTATTACCCTTTTTTACCTCTTCAACCAATAAACTTACAAAAATATTGGTTAAAGGCTCGGTCCACTTTGCCACAAATGTCCCTTTATGAGATGCCATCAAACCTTAATAGGTTGAGTATCAAATAAGCAATATCATTAACACATGATGGGCAAAGAATGCAGTAAAGCAAATAGGAAAAAAATTGTACCTTAGAAACCTAAAACATAACCAAGACCTATGAATCTATAAACTAGAATTGAAGATAACATGTCGAACATAGCAAGCCATATATGGCTTACATCCATTTACCTGCTCACTAGTGCTTATACTTTTATGGTCAGGAGAAGATGGCTTCAAATATCACCTTTCTGTACCTGCAAAGTGATAACCAAACCCAGATGTAAAGAGCCTAGAGCATGAACTGTGAAAGAACATAAAACCCTACAGGGCACCGAGATCAGATTGAGGACTCTATGTCATGAGCTTCATTCAGCCAACTACAAATAGGGGAGGGACGCAAGAGGCAAACAGAATATATGCAAAGCACATATGAGGTCAAATGTTTCAAAGATCCAAACGATTTGCAAACAGGACACTCCATGGGCTAAATTCACAGTTAGTCACAGTTAGTCTGGCAGAATCCATGGGACGACAAAGAACTGTAAACTACATTGCGAACCAATAAATGTATTGAACAAATCAAGATGTAGCCTCAGCATCATAACATTGTTTCTATAAATAGATAAAAAAAAAACAAGCAGCATCCTTAATGCCCCCACATTCAATACAACCGTCCTCCACAGCATGCAGCATTCACACCCACACGAACAATAAAGAAAAGCAGAACAATTCCCACCTTTCCAAGCTCCATCTCAAACGCCCACACACACAAAAAAAAAAAAAAAAAACAGCAGCAGCAAGAAAGCAAGGATCTTTGACCGCCAGGACCAAAGCCACGGCGCCGCAACAACACCGCCGAAAACAAAGCCGACCCAGACAAGTCCAGCCAAATGCCGCGCCCCCGGCGTCGCAAATGCGGCAGCAATGTCCGCGCATTCTCTCAATCCAATCGCGCGCGCGAGAACCCCGCGCACGCCGGGCGGGCGGGCACCGGGACCAGATCACAAAAGCCAATCGAGGCCGCGACGACTTCCCCCCCCCCCGAATTCGCGCGCGCGGGGGCCCGAGGAAGAGCACGGAGGCCCGGACCAGCGGCGGGGGGGACGCACCGAAACGCGAAACGAACCGGATCTGAGCCGAGCGACGCGTCAGGCGCGCGCCCCGTCCCACAAACCGAACACGCGGGCGCACCAGAGCAAAAGAAAGCGAGGCCGCACGCGGCGGCGGCGGAATTCCGCCGGGACGCACCTGAGCAGGCGAGGCGCGAAAATCTCTAGGGTTCTTCGCTCCGCGCGAATCGAGCCCGAACCGGAACCCGGGGGCCATGCAAGCGCCGGCCGCAGCGCAGCATAACGGCCAGCTCATCTCAGGCCAAGATCAGAATCGCCGACGCAACCCAACCAGAGATCCCACGCCACTCGCAAACCACAAGGAAGCGCGGGAAGAAGTTACCGAAAACAAAAGCCAGAACCTCGAGAACGAAGAGCAATCGCGGGAAGAAGTTACCTTCGATGGCTCCGAGAGAGGGAGGGAGGGAGGGAGGGAGAAGGAGCGGCGACTGGCGAAGGAAAATGGAGGCGGGAGGACTCGAGGGGCGAGACGGCGTGGGAGAGAGAACAGTCGGGCGTGGGAGAGAGCAGGAGAGAGAAAAGTTATTTCTGCTAGAATAGAAAAGTAGATATTTCTAACTTCTCATTCTGGCTTCAAATTTCTCCCGGGAATAAAAAACTATGCCAGGAATAGAAATATAAATAAATGTTATCATGCAGATTTCTACTCCAAACCTACTCCCGGGAGTAGAAAAATAGAAAAATAGTTAGCTGGGAGTGTTATCATGCACCCCCTAACTTGGCCAGGTTGTTATCTACCTCTTGAAATGAGAAAAAGATAACACAATTTTGCTCATCATTTGTTAATCCATGAATTTAACGGTAAACATTTTCTTATACTGCCAGTGTTGATCAGATTTCTTCTTTGGGATATTCACTAAATACCGATACACAATGAGAATGGGCCATCATGTCGAGAAAATCTCCTATGATATTTTGAAGTTGACAAAATCATTTATTTCTCATTATTACTTGATAAATGCAGATAAGAATATTACTTCATTGCCTGGGGTCGCGCGACCTTAGGCGACGGCCGTCGGCGCTAAATCTTACTCGCCTTGTGACCCTAGCCCTTTGCCGGAGCTGGTGAAGGGTTTGCTTTTTTTTTTTTCAATAAAAAAAACCCAAAAGCCCTTTGCAAAAAAAAATTTGCCAAACACAATTTGCATTTTCCCAATGGAGTTTTAAGTTAAAGGCATTTGCATTTCCCCAAAGCCTATTTATAAAGCCAAAAAGCCAATGGCCTAGAATTTCGGAAAAGATAAACGAAGGAGAATCCTATCAATTGACAATCACTTTGTTGAAAAGGATTATTTTTTAATATAGACAACTCTATTCGTGGAAGCTACACCACTCTAGGAATTTTTTATTGTATGGGCGACCGGATCTCTGAATGATTACGGTGATCATCTTCAACTGCTAAATTGATCATATATTTTGAAGATTATCCAATAACTAGTTTGGAGATTGAAAGCCATATAAGAATATTAACGCATGCTGAAGAAAAGATCACAAGAACAACTACGAACTGAGAAAGCTTGATACTTTACCACTTTTATTGTGTTGTTGAGCAAGAAATTCATTTACTTATCCCTGATTGTAATCTTGTTTGAGAAGTATACGAGTGTTGTAGTAGTGCTTGAATTTGGTAGTGTGATCTACCAATTTTGGGTGGAAGCAACACAGTCTATGTTGTAACTACTCAAAGGACTAATAGTGGATTTCAGCCTGATGATGGTTATCATCAACTTTTTTTTTGTTAAATGATGGAGCATTTTTTTTCAAAGAGGTAACTCCTGCATATGGATAGGCCAGAATTTAATAATCAACCAGGTTTTAGATCGACAAAGAGTTAATCTTCGATTTGACATTAAAAAAAATGCAATTCTTTTGACCCTTGGCCAAGCCGCAAGGATTGAGCTCTTGCTAGATCCAACTAGAGCCACCCTCGCCTGCGATGACATGGCGAGGCCAAGCCTCGCCTAGAGACAGCAAGGCCAACCACTAGGTCTTGCCTCTAACCGGTCGCCACCAAGGAAGAAGGAAGGGAGGAAGGGAAAAAATAAAGAAAAAAAAGGAGAAAAAATTTAAAAAATAAATATTATTAAAAAAATATCCATGTCAATGCCGGCCACACCACGTAGGACAGCTAGCGTCCATGTGATCACCAGCTGGCCAAAATTGGTCAAATGAACTGAATTAGCATAATCGCAAAAAAGGTTTATGACTCGATTGGTAAAAAAAAAAGTTTAGGACTAAATTGAAACAATTACAATAGGTATAGGACTTTTTTTGGTAATTCTCCCATTGTACTCGTGATAATGACCTTTCAATGGAGAAATGATCCAAAACAGAACTTACACTCATCTCTCGATCTTCGTCGCCCATCTCTTACGTAAATGACGTCAAGCTCAGTTGATAATCAAATTATACATTTTCCTTTTAATATCTAATAAATATTTTGAATTACTCATTTGTAATGTGAAATATATGAAAGATTCTTCAAATGAGACACACTAAAAATATTATTTGTAAAAGTATGTTATATGAGATGTTTACTCAAATAGGTAAAAGATGTAAACATCACAACCAATTTGTTCAAATTAATCATTAATCTTAAACTAGAAAATAATCCATAGTAAACCCACGCATCGCGCGGGCTATAATTCTAGTTCATTAAGATAATTCATCCATTGGATATCTTAACCTTTGGGATGTAGTTCCATATGGACATAATTGTCTGCACGATATTTAACCGCATCTCCAAGCCATTTCGATATCATGATTTAGAAATAATTCCACTAGCTGAAATCTGTGAATAAGTTGATAATAACCGACACAGAGAGACATAAAATTAGTCGGGCATTTATACGCATGTTTAACTGTTCATGCCATTTAAAAGCCAAAATACTCCTCTCTCTCTTTTTTTTACTTTACATTTTCATTCCCAATATCTAATGTCAATATTGAAATATTTTGAAAGTTTACGTGTTTCGGAATGATCATGTATTGAAAAGAACAAATAAGATAAAAAGGCAAGTCATTCTAAACGCATTAGCAGTTTAGCTTGCCAATTTCTTGGGTTTCGCAAGCTGGACGGGAGGTAATTCGGCAGGATTCACCCCTAATTCCTCTACCTCGATCGCGTCCTAAGTAAAATGATGATGCCTGATGATTGGGATCTTAATATCTCGATTAGTTCAAGAGTTTTACTTGTTGGATTGGGAAAAAAATCGTCCTCTATTCCTAGAGCACAATACTGTTAAAATATGTCTCAAGTTTGAGCTCGAAATGGAAAGTTTCATAATTTATGTAGGTTTCCTATTTTGAATAGGTCTTATAATTGAATAGTTTCCTAATTGGAGAAGGTTTCCTAAAAAGAGGTTTCATATTTTGGATCCAATTCTTGCCTATATATAAGAATAGGATGTTATTTGTGAATAGTATTAAAGAGGAGCTTCTACTAGTAAATTATATCCTGAAGATATCCGAGTGTGTTGTAGTCAATTAAATTCTTGTCGTAAGAATTTTTGTATAATTTCTTCCTGAGGTTGAGAGATTATTTCGTGAGGAATTGAAAGGCTAAACACTGCGGGAATTATTGGGTATAATTGGGGTTTGAGAAATACTTTGAGTGTTTGAGTGACTCGAGTGTGGTTGTAATCTTTATTGTATCGCTTGATTTATAGTGAAATTCATTACTGCTCTCCCCGTGGACATAGGTTATTGCGATCAAACCACGTAAATCTGGTGTTCGATTTATTTTTCTTATTTTGTCTATTTAATTGTTCGATCGCCTAATTCCGCAACAAATATCATCACCTCGTATTTGGGGCGATCGGTTCTAGGGTCAGTCAGTTCCCACCTTGGAACCGGGAATCAACCCTCCTGGTCTTGAAACTAGACCAAAATCGACAGAATTTTTGCAAATGCGAGAGGTGAATAAGCAACGCGTATTTGATAATATTGATTGGGGCCAACTGCCACATGTGAAATATTTGTCTTCATGGGAGCTTTTTGATTTTTGGGGGCGATGACCATCCGTGTCGCAGTCCCTCGATCGTAGGCCTACCACTGCCAGTTCCCATGGTGGATGACTGGCCGCTGCATAGCTTCGAGGAAATGGAGAGTCCCTCCCCACTTACACGGCGGAAGACTTTTCCACACCCAAGGAAATTTTTAAGAGGGCACTAGTAGCTGACATGTACGCCCCGTCACCTCCGCGCGCGTCGGCCTTGAATAATTGACATAAGTAAGGCGCTTTTCATGGATGAATTGACATGTATGCCCCTTCTCCTCCGGCGTGTTTCATGGGTGAATTGACATGTATGCCCCTTCTTCCTCCACACATTTACTTATGTCAATTATTCAAGGCGGTTGCCTCTTCATCTTTGTCCTCTTCCCCCCATAGGCGGGGTCACTGTCAGCTGCGTGCGAGCGGGGAACCACCACTGACAGTGACCGCATTTGCCAACCCAGGAAGCAGAGGGAGTTCTGAAATTGTAAGGAGGCGTTTTGTCTGTTCACGGCCGATCCTGTTCCACCAATGTATTCGGCGGGTACATCCCATAAAAAAATTAAAAAAATTTCCCCCCTCTATATATGACTTCGCACTAAAGTACTCCGAACGAAAAATCACCACCCAAATATTCCAAATGAGAGCCCTCATCGCCATCCCACCCCGTGCGGTCGATAATCCGTCTTCGCCACCTCCGGCACCGCCACGGTCCGGCCGATACAAGCAGATCGCCCATCACTGTATCGCATATTCAGTACCCACTATTCTCAGCCTCCTCATGGTCATCTTCCTGGCAATACCCGCCATGATGCCACCGGAGTTCGGGCCCGACCCGGGTTCTTCCCTTTCGTCCCTCAACATCTCCACCTCCCACGTCTCCGCAAAGTGGGACATCGCTCTTTCCGTCAAGAATCCCAGTAAGCTCATCGCTGTCAAGTACACTCACATGAAGCTCCTCTTGAGTTTCGGCCAACTCTCTCTCTCGCGTCCCCCCCCCATTCCCACCTTTACTCAGGGCCCCGGCAACGAGACCACAGTCCGAGCCGAGGCCCTGTCAATGATTGCTGTTGTCAATGACTTGGGCGTGAAGGGCCTGGTGAGCATGTTGAAGGGCGGGAAGGTGGCCATCGACGTGGTCGTGAAAGCCAAGCGGAGGCTGCACTTGGGTCCATGGTGGGTGGCCGTGTTCGACGTTTATTTCTCGTGCATGGACGTGACCTTCACGGCTCCGACCGACAGCAAGAGTGGCGGTGATTGGATGATCCTCAGAGACACCCTGAGCTGCACGCCGGACATCTTTACTATACTCTGGTAAGAAGAAAAACTAACGAAGTTCCTGTCCAGTTTTCTATTGCTATCGTCGTTGGAGTTATTTGCTCTCCACCGAAGTTGATGAACAACAAAAAATAAATGAGAAGCTGTCGATGCTCAATATCGTCACCTTCTCGGAGCCCGTCCACCCGGTTGGGGTGGCGATGATTGGTCCAGATGGTGGTACTTCTCTTTCGTACTGGTCAAGAACCACGCAGCCCCTGTGATCCGTGCTTGCGGCCTGGCATGGCCGGAGGAGGCATATGATGAGGACACGTACGGCGGCCGGATGGGGGTGACTTCACTGGACGTGTAGGCGGCGAGCTACGGCAAGGCGGCGAAGGTATGGCAAAGGTGGGGTCGCCGTGTCGAACTCACCACAACAGCCGCCACCGTCGCCTGCAAGTGAACTCCCATAAAAATGAGTTGCGATGAGGGTTGCATGCTTTCCCGGGATAGAGATGGAATTGGAGTTGATGACGTGTTGATGGGCGTGCTTCTGGGGTACTATTTTGGTCGATGTCAGCTTTGGGAGCACGTGATTTATGATTATCATTGAGCGGTCTGAATAAATTTAGGGTTGTGTTATGTAGCGAGTACTAAGTATATAAACGCTTAATTTTAATAATTTATTTGTGGCTTTCACATTAACAGTTTTTGTCCTAGCCTGTTTATTTGATTGATATGAAAAATATTTAATTTTCACGGTCATGTGTTTTGGTGTGACTTTTCAGATTCTCTGGACTCTGGCTTCCCCAAATTTGAGCATCAGTTCGAGGTTTCTCTTCTAGCCCATTACTTTGGCCAATACTTAAAAGTATAGAAGACTCTCGGTCTCATACGCTGCTGCTGGTTTAATGCCATACTTCTTTTGAGATTTTGTATTCTCTGAATATTTAAATCTTCGAGTTACTTCCAAAGAAATAATTTGCACTTTACATGTCTTTAGATAATATATAATTAAGGTTTTATTAGTTTTTCCCCTTAACTTGGTTACGATCGTGCATTGGCATTCAATCCCCAAGTTCGGTTGCAAAGTAGGTGAGAAAGTCAGCCCCAAAAAATTGACCGAATGATTAAGCGTCTTGATTTGAATGCTTGCAAATTAACAGTATTTTCCACTCATAGTAATCTCAAGATTCATCAACATCAACTTGTGATAAAACCTTACTCGATATAAATGGACATGACCTTTTATGTGCATTCATGAAGATTAATCGAGTACAGAAAATTTTAATACAGTGATGATATGCTCACATTAAGAAGACTGTCTGTTCCTCTTGAGGGGTCTCAAGTTAGACAGCCTCACCATCCCCTCTCCATCTTTATGCAGAATGTAACCAAAAAGACCGAGCCCGTAACATTTGCCATATTTGGTGATAACAAGCAGAAGATTACCGATACATAATAGCCAACTTCTGAACATACTGCGCTTCCAAAGGAGCGGCTATTCCAGACTCGCACCAATCCACTTAAACCAAATAACAATCATCTTGTCATTCCGGCCCCACATAGGTAGTGAAAAAATGTGCACCTGATGAGAAAAAGCCAGCGAATGATCCGCGGTATCTACAAAATGGTAGATGCCGTCGTATAAGAACGATGAGTTTTAAGGTTTTCTTAACAAAGATACAAGTACGAGCAGACCCCTATTAACTTGATGCTCCATGCTAGTTACATTCTAGATAACATTCGGCTCCATCTTCTACATGCACTCCGCTACTCACTGATGGCCCGTGCCAAGACTTTCCATTTGAGGTTGTTTCCAGATGGTCATCAACAATGAAGTGTTTCAACTCGTTTCTCTCGTGTTGCACCCTCCCAGTGATTTCCAAGCATAATCCGCTCTTGAGACTCTTGCTCGGCACTTTACCCTTATCCGGCTTCTTCTTCGGGCCTGGATCTATAAAAATTGGTTGAACCCTAAGGGTTGGGTTTGGTTTTATTCTGTTCACTTCCCTCTCGTCCGGAGGCTTTAATATGCTGCTCCGTGATTCCATTTCTGAAACTTCATCTTCATTGAAGAGGACCTGCACCCATTCCACATCATGCCAGCTTAATTTTAAGATATGAAACTACTAATGAGAAAAGAACGCATTGAACATCTGTGAATGATACTATTAGCAGTTTAAAGAACGTGTAGCAAGCTTTCACTCTGATCATTGCAAAGTAAAGATCATTGGTTTCGCCTTCAGTAAGAACAGCTAATTTTCAGTGGACTTGAGATACGTTGCTAACCTTGCCGTCAGAACTCATCATTCACCAAGACGAAAAGCCACAAAAATGTGACAGTATCACACTAAATCCTAAAAAACAGAGTATGATAATCTGAAGGGCTCTTACAAAATGTTAGTGCTGCTATGGAACCGGAACAGAATAGCGTATGCACGGAACAATCGGACATTTTCACTACATTTGTTTTTGGAAAGTCGGTGAGATTAAAGTCGTGTGGAATTAGACATACTCGTTAAAATTCCTACAGAGAATGTACTCACCTTGCGACCAACCAAATCAAAGGTCATGACCACTTTGCTTCGTTTGGCCCGCTCAGCTTCCTCGATTTCCTCTTTCTTCTTTATCAAGAGCTCCTTCTCCTGTGAGAATGAGAGAACATTTCAAATAAGGCCTCAAGTAGGGAAGTAAATCTCTCAACTCATCAAGATTCCGAAAGATGAAAATACCTCCTTTGATAACCAGCTGTTGCCCTCAATTTCGTAATAGTCGCTTTGGTCATCGATAACCGTTGTACGAGCCGCAGAGTTCCGATCGTAGTCCACAAGTCTCTTGGCATAAGCTTCTGCTGCAGCTTCAGCCTCTGTGAGGACCGGCACAGTTTGCTCGAGACCGGCATACTGGCTTCCTTCCTTCAAAACAAGGGCACCGCAAAATTGACACGGCCCCTCTCCCTCCTGCTCGCAAACGATCTTGCCACAGGATAAGCAATTGCTGACCAACCTGTGCCTGCGGGCTTGGCACGAGCAGGGCTTACCCTGCTGGAACACAATGGAACCTTTGGCTGCCTCAGCTAGCGACACGACCTTGCCAGATTTCTTTTTCCGAGAATTACTTTGATTGGCAGGTTTCGGCTCATTGGCTCTGGTCACTGCCGACTTTTCTTGACTACTTGAGCTGCCAGCTGCCTCTTTAGATGCTCTAGGGGGTTTCTTGGTACCGGGGATGGAAACTTCAGCTGAGGGCGGCTTGACATAGGCATGTAATTTCGAGGACGAAACATCAGAAACCATGCTGCTGCCGCTGCCGAGATTTGAATGGCCTCTTTGCCGCAGATATTCATCGATCACGCCTTTCCCCACTTCTTGCCCGATAATGTTCTGAGCAGAAATTTCAAAACACGAAGTCAAAACCAATCTACAGCCAAATTAAATTGTCTGCTCATAAGAAATTCATTCCCTTCGCTCGAAGAACAAATCCCTCATAAACCAATCGTCAATCCACCGTAACATTATCGAATCTCTTCCTACAAACAAAACAAAAAAGAAGCCCGAGATTTCTGAAGAGATTTCTCAGATGAAAAGTGAGATCTTTGAGGACGACGATGCTCCATCTTCAATACCCATATGAAAATTCGATCAAGAAAATCAAAAAAGCGAGAAACCAAATTCACAGTAACACCGCACCATCGCGAGCAACCCAAGAAAGACGCGGAAGACACGAGAAAGACGGGAGATTTACGTCGAGGTACTCCTTGGCGTCGGACGGCTGGGCGAGGTCGCAGTAGGAGACGAGACCCGAGATCAGGTCCCTGTCCAAGTCCAGAACCGAGTCTGCTCGGTCGCAGAGATCCAGCAGCGCCTTCTCCAGCCGCTGCCCAGGCGACTCCATTGCTCTCTGCAACCTCGAAGACGATCGGAGCGGGCTTCGCAGAAGAAGGTAGAAGGACCTTCCTTTTCCCCTTGGTTCTCGGTAGGGCAGCTCCGTACGACATCGTTGGATGTAATTTTGTGAAAGTTTATCATAACTCATTATTGTCCATTCAGTTTCAATTTTAGTTAAGTTTGCACGAGCTTGATGTCCCGTAAAAAGAAAATATTTTCTAAAAAGTTGATTATAGATAGCATGAGATTAGTGCATTGGAAAAGATATTAAATTTTAGCTAGTTGCTTAACAAGATATGTTAGCAATACAAGATGAAAGTAACGTGGTATCATATACATTAGAATCTAAAGACGATGTTATCAAAAATTTTATCTTAATTGTATAAAAAAACAAGAAAAACATGCATACAAACGAGAAAATATTCAATGACTAGAGACTGTCACGTTGGTTGCTGACATGGCATGTATGTTTTTTACTTCTAATTACACATAATAGCTGACGAAAAAATAAATGAAAATCTAAACTTTTTCTTTCCTGTCTTTCCTTCACTTCCATCCTGCCACTCTTGAAAGGCAAACGTAGCCAGCAACAAAAGCTTCTTCACATTGTTGGTGTTGCAAAAACTCCCCTCGCTGTCACCAAAGGTGAGCACGATTTTAGGATAGAATCGAGAATCGAAGAACAAAACTGGCAGGTCCAATTCAATTCCCGGTTCCAAGGTGGTAGATTCCGGTTTCCAGTTTCAAATTTTTAGGAACCGCTGGTTCCGGTTCCGGTTCCTACGAACGGGAACCGGGGAACTGGAACCGAAATCAAAATCGGTTTACTTTACTCTCTAAAAACCCTGACTTTTTTAGGTTTCTTGTTTCTTCCCCAAATTTCCCCTCGCTCGGTCCTCCTTCAGTCTGCTCTCTCTCGCACTCTCCACACCCACAACTCGACGAGCTTGCCTCTCCTCTCTCCGCTCGGCGTCGCCTCGACTCTTCCTCTGTCTTCATCAACCGCACCCCAACAGAGGAGCTCCACCGCGGCGGCGCCGGCCGCGAGGGCGGGCTACGGTGGCGCGCAGCGGCAGATTGGGGGCGGCGGCAACAAGAACAGGGGCAGCAGCAACGGGAATAGGAGGGTGGTCGACGACGATGACGATTCGGACGTCAAGATGCTGAGCATCTCGAGCGGGGACGAGGATTCTGCTAAGGAACGCGCGGGTTCGAGGGCCAGAGGTGGCGCGAGTGGTGGTTCGAGGCCCGAGAGGGACGACGACAGAGCGTGGGATGGCAAAGAACCTGATTGCTGGAGGCGCGTGGACGAAGACAAGGTGAGTTTGAGATGGTAAACCTAAGGAGAAAGGGAGAAGTTTCAGAGTACGACAAGAACGAGGGACGGAGGAGGGTCTTTCATGTCTGCTTATGTACGAGTCAACGTCTCTCTCTCTTCGCAAAACCCTTGTTAGTTTTCATCAGTGTTACGCGCTTGCACAATCTGAACTTCATGCGCTGCGTTAAGGGGAGAAGAAGAAGAGAGATTGATTGTTGAAGCTCGATCGAGGGAGAAAGAGAAATAAAAAGGATCGTCTTTGGGTGTGGAAATATTACCTTTTCTTGTTTTTTCGTTGACCCTTTTTCTTATCGTTGTTGTTGTGATCGATAGAGAGTAGCGAGAACAAGAAAGATGGTGTTGGTGTTGGCATTGGGGGATCTGCACATACCGCACAAGGCGCCTGATCTGCCCGCCAAGTTCAAGTCCATGGTCGTCCCTGGCAAGATCCAGCACATCATCTGCACAGGCAATTTATGCATCAAAGTGGGTTCCTTTATTCTTCTCTTGTTGTTGTTGTTGTTGATTGAATTCCCCGACCCATTTGCGATCGTGGTCTTATTTGGATTTCTTTTAGCAATTTCGTGTTGCTCGGTAGATGTTGTCTTTGTTTTCTTTTTCGTTTTTGGCTGCAGCTCCCATGAGGTGATGGAGCGATGGCATTTTTTGATTCATTGTTGTTTTCATTTGATGTCATTTTAGTCTATGCCCTCTAGCATATTGTGGGGATTTTTTTGTTTTGGGAGGGGGTTACAAGCATTGTTCTGTTGGTGATTTTTCCTTTCTTTATTTTTGGCCTCACTTATGGGGCCTTACCTTGCGGCTCATTGATGCAGTTGAAAGTTTTGTTTGAATCACTAGATTGGTGTATTCTTGGCACTCTGCAGTTCAGCCTTTTTTCTGAGAGAGGAGGCTTTTAGATTGCTGACCTTAAGTGCCTCATTGTGCAATTACCGGTTGTCTCGCAAATTTCTTTGATTTGTGGAAATTGACAATGTTCTTCGTCACTTTTGCTGTGCAGTTGCTGTGTCAAGGTTTCTTGCTTGTGTTGCAAATGACAGTTCATTTACATGCGAGTTGCAAGTAGAGCTCTGTTGGGCATGCTATATGATAGGAATGTGTCTTATCTATCATATCCTCCATTATTTCCACTTAATTCTAATAAAATAATACTTTGGAAAGAACGGTCTTAGGTGGTGCCTGTAGTATGAAGGATTCTTGCGTTTATTTTCGTTTTGTTTAATTCAAAACGAAATTAAAAAAAGAACCTGTTGGAACCTGGAACCGGCCCTGGAACCTATGATAGAGTAAGTTTCAAGTTTCGACAAGTAGGTTTCAGGTTCCTCATTTTGAGGAACCTGTACTCGAGGGTAGGTTCCAGGTTCCAGGTGGAACTTACCCGAAACCTGGAACCGCTCACCCCTAGCTGTCGCCATTGGCAAAGCAATATAACTAATTGTTTTTCCATGCACACAATACAACTAACTCTTTTTGGGGTATGATAATATCATTAATTTAAATATAATATTGTATAAAAACTGTAAAGTAATGAGAAACTAAATTAATTAATGAAAAGTAAGAGTTACAAGAGTATTTATACGTCCCTTATAACCCTAGTTTCTCAAACCATATGAAAGACTATTTTACCCTTATACTCTAACACTCCCCCTCAAGCTGGAGCATGAATATCAAACATGCCCAGCTTGTTACAAATATATTCAATTCTACCACTTCCTAAAGACTTAGTGAAAATATCTGCCAACTGTTCACCAGTCTTAATATGATTAGTCAAAATGACCCCAGCTTCTAGCTTTTCCCGAACAAAGTGACAGTCAACTTCAATGTGTTTAGTACGCTCATGGAAGACTGGATAGTAGCTGTAGAGGAATCCTGTGAGACTTGCTGTGAAATCTGAAACTGTTTGTACCTTGCAAGCTCTTCCTCCGTCATTCGAACTAGTTTCCCACCTTCAGAGGACTCTCCTGTATTGGCTACATTGGCTGTAGCCTGTTGACTAGGTCTCCCATGCAACTTATAGCAAAACCTCTGAATATGTCCAGGTAACCCACAATAATGACAAGTCCGAACAGGACCAGTATTACTTCCCATGTTATTGGAAGCATTGCTAAATGAAGATGGTTGACCTCTGTTGAAACCACGACCACCACTACTACCAGAACGGCCTCCACCACGACCACGACCACCACCACGATACCCCTGGGCTGCCAGGGCTGAGCTATCACCTGGAGATGCCATATCCTTAGAAGACTCACGTGAAGTTCGTAAGATACGAGCAAATACCTCCGTAAGTGAAGACAGCCTTTCTCCTCCAAGTATCTGGGAACGAACTGCATCATACTCCGGTTTAAGTCCTACCAAGAAGCTCATGATAGCTAACTGCTCTCGTTGCTCCTGCATCTCACGAACATTCGAAGTAATCGGTAGTAAAGCATTCAATTCTTCATACATCCGTTTAAAGTCAGCAAAATACTGAGTAACTGACTGATTCTTCTGGTCAGTCTTGGAAAACTCCTGGAACACCTCATAAATTCTAGCAAAATTATTTTGTCCTGAGTAAAGGACATTCAGATAATCCCACAACTCCTTCACAGTACCAATGTGTGTAACCAAATCTGCAACATTAGATTCCATAGAATTTAACATTTGACCAAGGATTCTAGCATCCATAGTCTTCCAATTCTTTTCTCTTGATACCCCACCACCTGTCAAGTGCTCCTGTTGGTCTCTCCCTGTCAATACTAATGTCACGATATGTTTCCATTGCTGAAAATTGCTAACTCCCTCCAATTTCTTCTCAGTCAAACGACTAGAAGACGATGATACCACCTCAGTAACCACATTCTTTTCTTCGTCAGCCATAGCACAATGTATAATTCAGCGATTTCAACACTTCAACAGACACTAAACCAGCAAACTACCACACATCACCGCAAATCACTCAGCTTTCAGTAAAAGAGACCAACCAACAACGTTCCAGATCTGCCAATCATCCTTCAACCTTAACCAACAGGAGCCTTACAACAAAATCTAGGAGTCTCGCATCAAAATTTCAACCTGGGTGTGAGCACGAGAGAGACACGCCTTGCGGGGAAGCGCCTAGAAGATGCACTGACTGCCTCGATCGCACCTGGGAGGCACGCCTGGGTCGCGCTTGGGAGGCGCGCGACCGCGCCTGGGAGGCGAGCCTGGGAGGCGCGCGACCGCGCCTGGGAGGCGAGCCTGGGAGGCGCGCCTAGGTCGCGCCTGGGAGGCGCGCCTGGGTCGCGCGCGACTGCGCCTGGAGGCGCGCTGATCGACGCTTGGGTCGGTTGCCGGTCGCTGGTGGTCGGAGCGACGGTGGCTGCTGGTGGGTGGTGGTGGCTAGTTTAGATCTAGGTGATTAGGCTCTGATACCATGTAAAGTAATGAGAAACTAAATTAATTAATGAAAAGTAAGAGTTACAAGAGTATTTATACGTCCCTTATAACCCTAGTTTCTCAAACCATATGAAAGACTATTTTACCCTTATACTCTAACAAAAACATTTCATCTTATGACTATTTCGATACATCAAAATAATTTGATATTTTATTCCCGTGAATGTGATATGATATGGTCTTATTTTTTGTATATAACTATAATTGACACGTTACATTATTAATTCATCAATGAAAAAATGTGAAATGATTAAGAAATTGAAATATCATTACATGAGCATTGCACATAACTCGTTTGAGTATTTTTCGTCACATCTTCACCTCTCTCAATATTCTGTCATTCCCGCTTGATCCCTCAACACCACCTGCCATCCTTTCTCCATTTTCGCGTTGATTTCGATCTTGTCGCTTGGATCGCTCAACTGGGTAAGAGACCTGCCTGAT
This sequence comes from Syzygium jambos, assembly GCA_031216235.1. Taxonomy (NCBI): domain Eukaryota; kingdom Viridiplantae; phylum Streptophyta; class Magnoliopsida; order Myrtales; family Myrtaceae; genus Syzygium; species Syzygium jambos. The sequence goes on from CM062221.1 coordinate 2,699,171, forward strand.
TGGTGCGTCCCTTCATTTGACGAAATGGGACTTCCGTGTTCGTCTGCATTTTTACCGTGCAAAATACGCGCGCTTGTTATGTGTTTGATGGAATTCCTAGCTGAAGTTGTGAGCTTGATGAGCAATACAGAGTGAGTTCTTTGGAAGCTTCGTTGAACTACTGAATGTTACAATCATAGGTTTATGTCGAAACATGGCTTAGCGTGTACGAGGAGAGCAGTCTAGTGTTCGGCAATGGGATACTGAGCAAACTATCCATGCCCATAACCCGTTTGACGGAATTCCAGTGTGAAATGTTGAGTAACTGAGTTTGTACGTGCAATTGTCGAGTAGATTCGATGATAGCATTGTTGGATTAGTGGATGTTGTAGGGGGACACAAAATGAGTTTGGAATGGTGAAAATCCAACATTCTTCAACATCACTCTATTTCTGAAAACACAGCGTCTTCTTTCACCGGTCTTCCTTCCACTGTCAATAGCAAACCCTAGCAATGCACCTCCCTTGGTGATGCAACTATCATCCGCTAGACTCAACTTTCTTGCAATCCTCACCGATTAACTCAAGTTGGGTGGCGCTTCCTTCCCTGCAGTACACGCAATTCATTTGCAAATTTCTCTGTCTCGATTCGTTTTCTTGTTTTGCTAAGAAAGGAAGTCTATGCTTAGTTTCTTGGAAAGATTTTTTCTCATTGATAAAAGATGAACTGGAAAAGAGGGGAAACAAAGAAAAGACCTATGCACCCACTGTTGTGATTCTTTTTATTGTGTAGAAAATTTCCAAAGTTGGTACGTGATTCAAGAGAATGATCAATTGTGTATGTCAATTTTTCAAGGCATCACTTTCTTGTTTTATCCTTTTTGCTGTTCCCTTTCCTCGATCCCAACAATTGGTTGAACTCACGACTTCTGTGTCTTTCTCTCTTGTTCAGGGGATCACGGGGATGTATTTAAATGGAGCAGAAAAAAAGTTCACACTAAATAATTGATGGATTTCAAGCTGTCTCGTTGTTAGACAGCCGGTCCTGGAATGCGTCGTGCTATACTTCCAAAACATGTGGCCGCGGTTGTTAGGTACCAAAGGGATCCTCTCAGAGCATTGGAGATGTTCAATTCAGTTAGAAAAGAGGATGGCTTCAAGCACACATTGTCGACTTACAAATGCATGATTGAAAAACTCGGGTTTCATGGGGAGTTTAAGGCTATGGAGAATTTGCTGGCAGAGGTGAGATCAAACATCGATAGCGGTTTACTCGAAGGAGTCTATATTGGGGCCTTGAGAAGTTATGGAAGGAAAGGCAAGATTCAGGAAGCCGTCAATGTGTTTGAGAGGATGGATTTCTACGGTTGCGAGCCATCAGTCCAATCTTACAATGCTATCATGAATATACTTATTGAGAATAGTTACTTTAATCAAGCCCATAAAGTGTATCTGAGGATGAGGGATAAAGGGATTGCTCCAGATGTGTACACTTTCACAATCAGGATAAAGTCCTTTTGTCGGACAGGTAGGCCTCATGCTGCTCTAAGACTTCTCCGAAATATGACTTCTCAGGGTTGTGATCACAATGCTGTTGCATATTGTACTGTCATTGGTGGGTTCTATGTAGAGAATTATCGATGTGAGGCATATGAATTGTTTCTTGAGATGCTTAGTTTAGATATTTATCCTGATATCACCGTATTCAATAAGCTTATTCATATACTTTGCAAGAATGGGGACATCCAGGAGAGTGAAAAGCTTTTTGCCAATGTCCTGAAGAGGGGATCAAGTCCAAATTTGTTCACATTCAATATTTTCATTCAAGGACTTTGCAGGAAAGGAGCTCTTGTTGAGGCTGTGAAGTTGCTGGAAAGTGTAACTACGGAGGGTTTAACTCCAGATGTTGTCACGTATAACACTTTAATTGGTGGATTGTGTAAGAATTCTAGGGCTGTGGAAGCTGAAAGCTATGTGCGTAAAATGGTGAATTTTGGGCTTGAGCCAGACGACTATACATACAACACTATAATCAACGGATACTGCAAAGTTGGTCTGACAGAAAATGCAAATAAAATTCTTAATGAGGCCATTTTCAAGGGATTTGTGCCTGATCAGTTCACATATTGTTCTCTCATCAGTGGGTTCTGCCAAGATGGTGATGTCAGGCGTGCTATGGCTTTATTTAATGAGGTATCAAGAAGAGGAGTGAAATCTAATGTTGTTCTCTACAATACAGTGATCAGAGGCTTGTCCCAGAATGGGCTTATAATGGAAGCCTTGGAATTAATGACTGAGATGTCGGAAAATGGTTGTTCCCCCGACATATGGACATACAATCTTGTTATTAATGGACTTTGCAAGATGGGCTGCGTATCTGATGCTTATGGCCTGATGGATGAGGCTATAACCAGAGGCTACATTCCTGACATTTTTACTTTCAATACATTGGTTGATGGCTTTTGTAAGCAATTGAAGTTGAATAGTGCAATTGAGATTATAGAGAGAATGTGCAGTCATGGTGTTTTTCCCGATGTGATCACATATAACTCTTTGTTGAATGGCCTATGCAAGGCTTCAAAGTTTGAACATGTGATGGAAATGTTCGACACGATGATAGTGAAACAGTGCATCCCTAACATCATTACTTACAATATACTCATTGAGAGCTTGTGCAAGACTCACAAAGTAAAGGAAGCTTTGGATTTGCTCGATAAGATGGAAATAAAGGGGATTGCACCAGATATTGTAAGTTTTGGCACACTGATTAATGGTCTTTGTGATCATGGGGAGCTGGATGAAGCCTACAACTTTTTCAGGAAAGTGGAGGAGCATTATAAGGTTTCTCATACAACAGCAACATACAATATCATGATCAATGCTTTTCTGAGAAAACTAAAAATTGAACTTGCAGGAAAGCTTTTTCATGAGATGAGTGTCAAAGGTTGCCTTCCCGATAGTTACACATATCTTGTGATGATTGATGGATTCTCTAAAGCAGGGGATGTTGACTCTGGATATAACCTTCTACTCGAAAAAATTGAGAAGGGTTTTATTCCAACGCTTGCTACATTTGGACGAGTAATAAATTGCCTTTGTGTGAAGCATAGGGTTCATGAGGCTGTTGGGATCATTCACCTTATGGTTCAAAAGGGAATTGTTCCTGAGGTAGTGAACGCTATTTTTGAGGCTGACAAAAAGGAGGTGGCTGCGCCTAAGATTGTTGTGGAAGACTTGTTGAAGAAAAGCCATATAACTTATTATACTTATGAACTTCTCCATGAGGGTGTTCGGGATAAAAAGATGCTAAAGAAGATGCCTCCTAGTAGATTCTTACATGATCCGAAGAAGATGTCCTCGTCTATTGATACATCGATATCTTGAAAGGATGGAACAGTCATACATTTTGCATGATTATAGTTCCAAACCTTGCAATGCTTCAATTACTATTGCCATATAAGAAAAGGTCTACCGGCATATTGACAAAGAAGACATATTACAGGATTGTACGAGGATGTGGCGACAACCGAATATTATGTCGAACTACATGAGCACGCATGTATAGATCCATAGCTCTATCATAGGCTGCTCTTTCCTTTGTCGACAGAATTCCAACATGTCAGCAAGCTCCTTCACTGAGAGTCCTGTGTATATAGCTTCGCTTGGGCCGAGATCATCTTCAATATACTATTGAGGCTCAACTCTTTGTTGCCATGGAAGCTAGGGTAAGGCATTTAGCTACCTCTTGGTAATTTACATTCGCATTTCTAGTGGAATAAAGAAGAAAAGTACATTTTTGTAGATTTTCTAGTGCTCCATATAAAGCTCACTCTTCCCCCCTCTCCGGGTCAGAATTCCCTATATATCAGAAATCTTCGCTACAGGGAATCCTGCCCATATGGCTTCTTCATGCTGAGTTCACCGGATATGGAGATTGAACTCATTTGTGCGCTCAAACTCTGGTAAGGCACTATGCTAATTCTCGGTAATTTACATCCTCATTTCTCTTTGTAAAAAGAAAAAGTGGGACAATTTCATTTTTACATATCTTAGTGCTGTGTATTTTGTTCACTCTGTATAACGTGTAAAATCTTTTTATTCTCTAAGAATCAACCACATCTATGCCCAGATAATCTTGTCAAACATTATAAATTTCTACAAAGTTGCTTAGAGAAATATGGCAATGTACCCTCGCCTGACAGTTTTCAATTTTTTCTTGGACAAGAGCCTTTGAAGTTTATAGCCACTATTGTTGATTGGGCTCGAGTGATTTGGACTAGTGATGCAGTTAGTTTTTACATAAGAGCTAGACAAACTCATACTCACATCTTAAGGCTCGTCTGTTTAATTCCAGATTGATGAGGTTGCAGCATATTTCAAGGTTGGTTTACGTGGAAAATGAATCGCAATTGATGCCTGTACAAATTTACTAATAAGCAGGCCAGTCGATGGAGAAGGATGAACTAGTGAGGACTAGGCTTATTAAAATGAGAACGTGACCTCAACTCCACTGACTAGTCATTCAAGGCCATGTGAAGCATAAGAACGAGAACCTTGTGCCGGTGGTCATCTGGAAGTGAAATCTGTTTCATAAGAACTGTGATTTGATTGACAGAATTATTTGCATGCCTGAGAAGGAGATGGTGGATAGTCATCATATTTGGTTCCGCACTATTCATTATTTGTTTCCTAGAGGTACTTGTAATGCTGTATAATTTGCATTTACCAATCACTTTTTCCTTTTCAGACGACTGTCCGTCCTATCTTATTTTTAGCAATGACAGGGTACGTAATATTAGTTTACCTTCTGAGTTTTGAAGTCTTCTCTGAGTCGCACAAAACTTTACAAGACATGAATTTGTGTTTCATCACACACAAGTGGAAAGAAAACCTTTTCATCGTGGATTCCCGTGAATGCTAAATGTCTGTTTCAACAGATCTGTAATGTTCTATCCTTACAAAGCAAATCAACATGATGCGCCACATGTGAGAACATTCCCATCTCTGATCTTAGTTGTGGCATGTCTGACTATGACCTGGTCAGCCACTACTATCTTCTCCTTTATAAAGCGATCTATATCAGAACAAAGAGAAACTTTTCTGAAATTGGGAAACAGTTCCGTGTCATGGCAGTTGATTCGTGCCCAAAACTTGAAGGCCAATCATTACTATGTAGGCTGATAGATAAAGGGCTGAATGCTTTGGATCATCCGCAAGCACATGGTCAACAAATCTACTTTCCTGCTTTTGCACGTGTGATTGCTCCGTTGGATACTCTGAAACCCCTATCCAGTTGATTAAGTCCAATTGACAATCATATGGTCTATCATCACTGAATTTGCCCATGGCCCAAACCTGCCAAAGATGGAACTAGGTCAGCCCTTAGACTAATTTCATTGTTTCTCCAGTTCTGACCATTTATGCGAGAGCTTGAGAAAGAAAATGAGAGAGCTCACTTGATTTTTTATGGGAGAAGAACATCCAATGTGATCATGTCGGTAAGTTTGACGTCCTGCCTCGATCAAAGACAGGCAGGGTCTTCTGGGAAAGTATACTAAGATCAAAACATGAACAGCTGTGAAAGCGACGGAAAAATTATCACTGGGAAGACCAAATTCATTCTTTACCTTTTCATTTTCCGTGCTTCTTTCGGGAAGGCAACATGCTGCACTGTTCCGAAGTTCTGCAAGTGACACCGTGGTTTGATAATGCCTGAATCGAGCGTCTAAAATCCAGCATCATTGCATGGTTCCGTTAGACCACTGTGATAATATGAACAAAAATGCATGGTCAAGGTGAGCATAAAGAGCAAAGAATCACTAAGCTATCGAGTATTTAAGGTAATCCAGCCTTAGCATCTTAAACAATCCTATGAAGCAAAAGCCAGCAAAGAGGGCGCTGGCAATAATGAAGTGATAACTCATACAGAGAAGCTGGCTGCATGCCAACTCCAAGCCCTACTTCCTACTAAAAGAAGTCAATAATAGAGACCATGGTTGAATACAAGAGAGCAATTGAAGAACATGGCTCCTTTGGTCGCGTTAATCGCACTAGCTAACTCCCATTGCGTATACTACTGTGTTCATCTAAAGGAATGGTCAAAGATGCTCAAAATGCAGTGCTGGTAAGCTCAACTTAAGTACTTAGACAGCGGGATGCTAACCCACGAGGTTATCCCATTAAATTGGGAACGACAAAGTTGATATAGAAGATACAGTTGTTTAACTGACATCTGTCTGTTCTCAGGATTGCCAGCCTGAGAAGTTCAAGGAATGGGCTATGTTCTGTAGCATCCAGAATCCGGATCGTCTTCTTGACACACATATAGGCAATGGAAACAAACAAATATTTGACTAGTTTGCCTCCTCAATTTATATTCTATCTGGTAAAATCCTCGATCACCACCTGAAAGCAGCACAAATAGTTGCACAAGATCTGCCCATCCACCCAATCAAAGTCTCAAAGTATTTCTACCTCAAACAACACTCCAACCAGGTTCCTTCTTTGCTTTAGCTCCTTTCATCGAACTTCTAATGTTCATGACTTCTTCCCACTGGCCCATGTCAGCGTAGATGTTTGACAAAGAAATATAAGCTCCAGCATCAGATGGCCTGCACTCGGTGATCTTTTTTGCTGCTAGTTTTCCGAGCTCAGTGTCACCATGTACTTTACAAGCAGCAAGCAGTGTCTCCCAAACCAAAGCATTAGGTTCAACTGGCATGTTGCTGATGAACCTGTCAGCCTCTTTAAGTCTCCCTGAGCGACCAAGAAGATCGACCATACAGGCATAGTGGCGGTAGTTAGGCTCGATGCCATAATCCTTAACCATCGAATCAAAATGGAAATGACCTTCTTCAACCAAACCACTATGGCTACAAGCCGAGAGAACCCCAACAAAAGTCACTGGATCAGGTCGCATCTTCTTTCTCTTCATAAGCTCGAAGAGCCTCAAGGCCTCCTCACCTATTCCATGTCTAGCATAACTCATGATCATTGTTGTCCAACCTATCAAATCAGGTGACTCAATCTGATCAAATGCTTTAACACAATCATTGATGCCTCCAAATTTGGAGTACATTGCCACTAGTGAACTACCAACAGCCACATTGGAGTCCAATCCTACTTTCATTGCGTAAGACTGTAGCTGTGTTCCTATGTCTGATCTGTTTGTGAGAGTAACAGCCTGAACAACAGATGATATACTGAAGGAGTCAATGGCAAAATTAGCCTTGAGCATCTTGTGAAACATCAACAATGCCTCCTCAATGTACCCATTCTGGGCATACCCCGAAATCATTGACGAACATGCAACATCATCCCACAAGGGTAGTAAGTCAAGTAGCCTTCTTGCCAATGTCAGATATCCGCATTTGGAGTACATCATAACAAGAGCACCACCAACTGTGATCTCTTCACCAAATCCTAATCGGATAACTTTGGCATGAATTTCCTTGCCTTCGTGTACTGAGTTTAGTGAACAGATTGCAGTTAAAATTGCAACAAAGGTTGATTGATCAGGACTATTCCCCTCAAGCAGCATATTTCTGAATAGTCGAACCGCTTCATCTGGATGATTATTATTAGCAAAACCAGCAATCATAGATGTCCAGGAGACATTGTCTTTTTCACAAATTTGCCCAAAAATTTCATATGATTCTCCCAAACTATGACATTTAGAATACATTGTAAAAAGTGAACTAGCAACCGAGACATCAAAGACCAAGCCACTTTTAATAACATGAGAGTGGACCTGTCTCCCCAAGCTTAATGTGTTTACAACACTTAAGAGACTGGAAGTACAGTACTTATCTGGTCTCAAACCTTCCTGTAACATTCTCACGAACAATTCTACAGCCCTTTCGGCATCATTAGCCTGTGCGTGCAGAGATATCACAACTGCATGACTATGGGGATTTCTCCCTCTTTCCATTTCTCCAAATATTAATTCAGATGAGTCAACAGCTCCAACTTTGGAATACGTATTGACTAAGGAAGCCCCCACAGCCGGGTCCAAGTCAAATCCACATTTAATGATCAAGGCATGGAATTGTGCGGCCGTTTTAGTTGATCCTGGTCTGTCACAAGCACTAAGTAAACTAGTAATAGTAAAGGTGTTTATTTCCTCCCCCAAACTTCTCATTTCTTTGAACAGTTGGACTGCAGAGATAGAATCATCCAGCTGCACAAAACCTGAAATCATGGCAGTCCAAGAAACAACGTTGCGGAAACGCATCCGGGTAAATATCTTCATAGCTCCTTCCATATCTCCGCATTTGGCATATAAATCAGAAAGCGAAGTACTTACGTACACATCATAACTTCCACACTTAATGATCCATCCTTGGATCACCTTTCCAGTCTCAAGGTCTCCAAGCATTGCACAGGCCGTAAGAACACAAGGAAAAGTGAAACTATTCGGCAGAAAAGTGCCATGACGACATAATTGCCGGAAAAGATCCAAAGCAATCCGGTTCTCTCCATTCCAAACTGCCCCTGCGATTATAGCATTCCAACAAACCACATTCTCACACAACACATCATGAAAAACTCTCAAAGCGTCATCAAACTTATAATTCTTCGCGAGCAAGTCAATCATCCTAGCTCGAACATAACCGTTTGCACGAAAACCTTTCCTCAGTGCCAGAGAATAGACTTGCATACCACTCAGCGGAGCCTGCATCCCGGTACAGGCCGAGATAACACTTCCATACGTTATCTCATCCGCCTCAAAACCCGACTTATGCATCCTGCAAAACTGCTTCCACGACTCCAAGAACAATGATTCCTTATTACAACCCGAAATGAGAACATTCCAAGAAACAACACTCCGTTGAGGACCTGTATCAAACAGCTTGAGTGCATATCCCGTGGCATCGCATTTCCGGTAGCAATCCATCAAAGTATCCGAAATGCCCACTTGGGATTGCAAAAGACGTCTTTTGAGCAACTGGGCATGCAAGACTTTCGTGTTTGGCGCGTTGCACTGCCCAGACTTGGCATAATCGTTGAAGAGGGCAAGAAGGGGGTCGACCGGAGCGGCAGCTGGTTCGGGTTCTTCATCGAAGAAGATCGATGGAGGGTCAATGACGGCCAAGGAGCGCTTGAGGTTTATAGCAGACGATGATGATGATGATGAAACTCTCTTGTGGATGTTGCGAAGGAAGAGAGGTTTCATTTGGGTTCAGAGAGAACAAACGGCTTAGTTCGATGAAATTAACGGGATGAAGATGCGCGGGAATGCAATGTATATATATTCATTTTGTCGAATAAATCCAACACGACATGTCAAGATGGCCGAGTTGGTCTAAGGCGCCAGTTTCAGGTACTGGTCCGAAAGGGCATGGGTTCGAATCCCATTCTTGACAATCTCTCTTTTTTTTTTTAATTTTTCTAAAATTAAACAACCTGGTAATTTTTCTATGAATGTAGAATCTAATGGTTCCGATGACACAAGAAATTGATAAAATCCACCATACGGTTGTTAACAATTGATTCGAACGTTATATGAATATTTGTTTGGAACGATGGTTGCTTTGGATTTTTTTTTCCAAGTAAATTTGAGGGAAAACAACATAAATGGTCTCTCAACTTTAGTCAAATGTATAATGTGGTCCTTAAACTTTCAATTTGCTCAATGTGGTCCTTAAATTTTAGCCTAATGTGCAACATGATTCATAAACTTTTAATTTATTTAATGTGGTCTGTAAACTTTTGGTACATGTTCAAACTTGTCTTTGAATTATATAAAGATGCTAAATGTTGTCATTCTATTAATTTAAGTTCAGAGATAATATTAAATATTTTCATGTAGTTCAGGGATTAGTTTGAACATGTACAAAAAATTCAAGGACTAGATTTAATAAATTGAAAATTCAGGGATCACATTGCACATTGGGCTAAAATTTAAGGATCATTTGTGTCATTATTCCTAAATTTATTTAGTGAAAAAGAAGAAAACGAATTACCTGAAATTTGTACTAATTCTATTCATTCTACAACAGTTTCTTTGATTAGATTTCTAATTGTAGATTTATTGATGACCGTTTAGCCTAGACTAATGGATACGATGAGGAAGGAATCTTGTTTACCACAGAAGGTGTGGATTAGTACCAAAACATTCCGCTGAGAAGTCAAATAAAATTAGTCGCCATGTACATGCTTTAAGAATTTTCACGTTCGTGCTAAAAATTGGATGATACTTGGGATTCGGGATAAAAATGACATTGAGCTATGTAAAAATATATAGGTAAGTAGGGGTTAGCATGGTCCGGGTAGGTGATTCTTAACATGAAATCGGAAACCACTCACTGTGGATTGGTTTCCAAAAATTGGAACCGGAAATCATCTGTTGGTTCCATGGACCCACCCGTCCCACTAGCAAATGGAGGTGACCAAGAGCGAGAGAGTGAGACGATGAATAATAGGAGTCAAGGCCATGAGTTGATAGGAATTGAGAGTCGAGCTTCAAATTAGGGAATTTATGATTTTCATTTTCCTTAAAATGTTTTCTTTTTTTTTGTTGAAATTTTTCTTAAAAATTATATATATTGCTGGTCCGGTTCGAGTAAGCAGCTCCACGCCTAGAACCGGGAATTGGACCTGTACTCACCGGTTATAATAAATTAGAACCGGCAATCGGACCAATCCTGACGGGAACTGCAGGTTCTAGGTAGGGCGGGTCCGATTCCAGGCGGTTCCCGATTCCTTTACACATCCCTATGGTATGGTGAAAATAAGTTCAATTTAGTAACAATGAGCAAATTGATAAACTTTGAGGACCAATTCTCCTCTTCATTTTCAAACCATGCTGACGCCCAAGACGAGGTTTCGCGGTTTCTTGAGAAACAAGAACGATCTTGGTCAACGATCCGACATTTTTTTTTTCCTTTCTTTATTTTCCATTTTCAAATGGTTAGGTGATGAACACATTGATTTGAATTCCAGAGCAGATCATTTTCTTTAATATGTATTCGGTCCATTTCTTGCAGAGAATGCCTCTTACTTGCTCCACAAGCTGTAATAATGGCCGCGGTTCTTGTCAAACAATCCAAAGACGCTTTCGATTCGAGTTGAGTTCAACAACGCGTCGCATATTTAAGCACTAAACCCACGAATCTCCATGTCCAATCTGAAACTCAGAGAGAGAGAGAGAGAGAGAGAGAGATGGCAGGAGAAGAAAACCGAGTGGTTCTTTATGGAATGCGGGTTAGTCTGTTTAGCGCGAGGGTGGAGCTAGCCCTGCAAGTGAAAGGGATCGAGTATGAGTTCGTGGAAGAAGATTTGATGAACAAGAGCGAAGCCCTCTTGCGGTACAATCCTGTTCACAAGAAAATCCCTGTTCTTGTTCACAACGGCGTGCCCTTCGCGGAGTCGTTGGTCATTATCGAGTACATCGACGAGACTTGGAAGGAGGGTCCTCGGCTCTTGCCCCAAGATCCCTATGAAAGAGCCAAAGTTCGATTCTGGGCCGGCTTTCTCCACCAGCAGGTCAGTGCAAATTTTCCTGCCAAATGTTTGATGAAATTTCTCGACGTGTACATGATCATTTCTTGCATTACTCCATCGTCACGGGACAAGCAGATCATGCCTTTTGGTTCGCAGCTTTACATGATTTACCATCTTGTTTATCTATCAGTGTGTGCGAGTGTCCGCAGTGATGATCTTGACTTGCAAATTTATTGAGTATGCATTGGATTAATTAAAAGACAAGGAGTAGGAAATGAGGACCAGTTTTCTCTTTTCCTTATAAAATCTCAAGAATGTGTGTCCGCACGACCGGGGGAGCTGTATTTTACAGCGACGAATGACGATAACAATGACACTGACAACAGTTGCAACAACCTACTGTTGTCTTTAATTGCTATTTCCTTGAGATAGGTAGGCTGCTGCCTGATTGTTGTTCACTGAGCATGAGAAATAGAAAGATGTTTCTTTAGCAAAATTGACCGATCTAAATAAAGTAGGATCAAACTAGCGTTCAAGCAATTTGATCGTTGGAAGTTGTTAACTGCAGTTGTTTGAGGCTGTCGCCTCTGTGATCAAAACTGATGGAGAAGCGCAAGAGAGAGCTGTCAAGGAAGTGCACGAGAAACTGAAGGTGTTGGAAGAGGGCATCAAGGGCAGTTACCCCGGGGGGTCCCCATTTATCAATGGCGACAACATGGGACTCCTAGACATTGTTGTCTGTTCAATATTGGGTTCTCATAAAGCTCAGGAAGACGCCCTCGGTGTAAAATTTCTGGATCCAGAGAAGCATCCAAGGGTGACCTCTTGGGTGAAAGCTCTAACGGAGTTGCCATTGGTGAAAGAGGCAACGCCTCCTCATGAGAAGCTGGTGGGCATTCTTCAGCTCTTCAGGGCTAGGGCTCTTGAATCTGCAGCAGTTTGATGCTTATAAGGGTCTCCTTGATAAAAAAGGTCGGAACTTCGTCTGTCACACTCACATGTTATATTTGATTGCACTTCTGTGTAATCTGAATGTCTTTGCGGAATAAGCTATTACCCAGTAAAGTTTACTTCAAATGTTTCAATACTTCTCAGTCTCTCTATCGATTCTGTTACTGCAATAACACTGAACAAGCCATTCGTTTCATCCTACTGTTGCTATATTATGTTGCTATCGACTATTGATACTACTAGCTGCATAGAAAACTGACTGCACACAACCTGCAACGTCGCTGAACACGATGAAAGGATCTAACTTTGTGAGAAGACCATCACATGCTTTTGCCGATAACCTCCTTCTGCGGTGTAAATCCCTACATTTCTGATAACCATGTTCGGTTGTCAACACCAACAAAAGATTTACTTTTTTTCCCTCTTTGCATGATATGGTCCGTCACTGTGAACAGATTTCTGCTTGAAATTAGCTGAACTGGACTGATTGAAGTCAATTAAGATCATGTACTATTGGATGGCTGATCTTTGCATTGCCAGGGATGTTTTCAATGTGAATCGCCCAATAACTTTCTTTCCAAGCTAGTCCGGTGGAAATGCTCTAGGGACGAGGCATATTCTTAGGATAGCGAGATTTGTTCTTATGGGAAAAAGAATTGAATCTGTAATTTGAATACCATGAATGATGATCGTGGGCTCTCCATTTGGTCGATTTGACAGTTAATATGCCGTGCTGTTTCCCAGAAATGGTAAAATCACGCATTTACGCTGTTATATCATTGATTCAACCACCATGGTACATCAGCACATTGATATGCTTGATATACAGCTCAGTTATATCTCACGTCATGACCCAAATATGATTTTAACTGTGTAAAATCATGACCTCGCGACTGTTGCTTTAGCTAAATGGAACCTTGCTATGTCTATGACGTGCTCAAAAATGCCATTTCGTTTGACTGCATCCACTATGGACACTTGAGATGGATGCTTTTGCAGCTTAATGATCCCCCATTGGAAGGTTCAACACAGAAAGAAATTGAAAGGAAGTGACTTCGTTACTCTGAACAGAGAAGAGATTCAGAGAAGGATCTGACTTTATGTTCGTCAACCGAGAAATCGATGAAACAGTTTGAGCGCATATTCGAGGAGGAGGAGGTGATTCGCTGCAGATTTCTTCTTTGAACTGTACAGAACATTTGTATTTGAACAGCAATTTGAAAAGAAAAGGCAAGTTTGCTTGAAAAGAAGCAGAAGACAAGAAAGACTACCATACTTGTGTCACGGTCAAGAGGTTTTCAACACCAAGAACCGTGACACATCAATGAAGACCCGTTCAAAGCTTCCGGAATTTTTCCAAGGACGGGCGAAACGGTAAATTGTGCCGGGGTTCTAGAGAGTTCTCGGCATAAATGCCGGTAGTTGATAGCTCTCGGAATAAATGTCGGTAGGTGGTCGACGAGAACGATACGATCTCGGCCCCTCATCTAGAAATCGATCAATGGTTGTAATCCGAGGCCCTCTACTATATAAAGGGGTGTCCTCCTCCTCATTTGAAACATCCAAAACAACAAGAAGCAGTTGCTTTCTCTTCCAGAGCTTCTCTCTCTAGATTCTCTCTCTACGATCCGAGTGTCCGAGCGAGTGAGTGATCGGGAAAAAGGCTTGGCCTAGGCTTTCCAACGATCCAAGGAAGCCTAAGTCGCCGCACGGGTCGTTCCCAAACTATCGGCCCGTGACAAGTGGTATCAGAGCAAGTAGAGAGTCCATCCAAGGAGATCGAGGAGCACACCAACTGGTCGAGAGAATGTCGAACAACGAACAACTCGCTTCGGTTGTTGTGGATGAAAGGGCTCCTAAAGAACCGGTTCCCAATGAGCCGGCTGCCCAACCAAAGACTCGTGGAAAATCCAAGAAAAGGGATGCTTCGTCGAACGCCATAGCCGCGATCGATGAGAAGCTCACGAGAATGAGAACAACAATGTTGGAATTCATCGAAGAACTCGACGAAGTTAAAAGTCGGATCGACGAGGGTGAAGAAACTCTCTGCCATGAATTCACAAACGTCGTCAATCGTACGACGGCCCTCTTGTTCGATAGGGATGATTTCCTTGAAGCATCCATCGAGGCGCTAAAGCTTGAAGTCGTGGAGATCAAAGAAGGCAACTCCTCCAAGACCGAAGTCGAAGCCTTGAAGATGGAGGTGCAAGAGCTCAAGACCGAGCTCATCCTATGTAAAGCAAGCATCGCGAACGGTGCTTTGCCCATCCATGCGGCACACAAGCTAGATGTGCCGAAGCCGAAAGAATTCAAAGGCAACCGGTCCGCCAAAGAGGTAGACAACTTCCTATGGAGCATGGGACAATACTTCGACGCCATTGGAATCCAAGAGGAATTGGCCAAGGTACGAACTGCTTCTATGTTCCTAGTTGATAATGCCATGCTTTGGTGGCGAAATAGATGTGTAGAGACAACACAAGGCGCCGACCCCATCACTACTTGGGATGGATTTGTCGAGGAGTTTCGGGATTATTTCTTCCCCGAGTATGCTCAACATGAAGCCCGTAGCAAGCTCCATCGCCTTGAGCAACGTAGCACGGTCCGAGAGTACGTGAAGGAATTCACCGAGCTCAAACTCCAAATTCCCAATCTTGGGGAGGAGGAGGCTCTCGGGGCGTTCATGGATGGATTGAAGCCGTGGGCACTACTCGAGCTCAAACGAAGGGACGTCAAAAGTCTTTCGCGAGCACTGGTCGCGGCCGAGTCTCTCGCCGACTTCACCAAGGAAGCCCCAAAAACAAGAGGGAGCGGGTGGAGATCGGATCGCCACCACGATGAAGAAAACCAAGCTACTCGTGGTCGAAAAAACTCGAGCAATAGTCCCAGCCGTGGCCGAAGAGATCATGGTGAACGTGGGAAGACATGGGGAGAAGGAACGTCCAAGTCAAGCGATCCCAAATGGAAACAACCTCAAGGAGACTACAAGAACAAGTTTGATACTCCACCGCCGTCTCCGTGTTTCATTTGCAACGGTCCTCATTGGACACAAAAGTGCCCAAAGAAGAGTAGGATCAATGCTATTCTTGCCGTAGAAGAGGATGAAGAGCCGAAGCAAGAAAAGGAGAAACGCGAGGTGCGACTTGGGACCGTGAAGGTTTTCAACTCAATCAACTCCGTGAAGGACAAAGCTCCACCAAGGGGGAAGCCGACACATTCGCACCTCTCATTCGTTGAGGTCAAGGTAAGTGGCGTACCCCTCCTTGCCTTGGTCGATACGGGTGCTACGAGCTTGTTTGTGTCAAAAGAAGCGGCCAAACACTTGGGACTTCACGTGGAACCGACTCGTAATCGGTACAAGACCCCCAATTCTGACGAGATACTAGGCGTAGGCGTGGCCAAGAATGTAGAACTCCAAGTCGGTACTTGGGAAGGCAAACTCCCGTTCGAGGTAATCCCTCTCGACGATTATGATCTCATTCTAGGCCTTGAATTTTTCGATGCCGCGGAAGCCATGATCGACCTGAGGAGCAACACGATTATCATCACCAACTCGGAGTGCCCATCCATGGTTCCAATGATTAATGGGGTGACCGAAGCCAAAGTCATCTCCACGATCCGAAGGATAAACAAGGAACCAAGAGTTGAGAAGTCCGTGCCCGAACTTTGCACCAAGCCAAAGCCGAAGGTGGATCCTCCTCTTCAACACAACATGCCAATCCATGTTCTATTCCCGGAGGTAACAAGCTTGCCGACCAACATGGAGAAAGTCAAATCAAAGGAGCCAAATGCCCGACAAACTGAGAAGCCGAAGAAATCTCGGAAGAGTCGAAGGCGCTCCAAAAAGCCAACAAATAAACTCCAAGCCAAGAGCGCCGAGGACGTCGCTCGAATGAGTGGGGGAGAATGTCACGGTCAAGAGGTTTTCAACACCAAGAACCGTGACACATCAATGAAGACCCGTTCAAAGCTTCCGGAATTTTTCCAAGGACGGGCGAAACGGTAAATTGTGCCGGGATTCTAGAGAGTTCTCGGCATAAATGCCGGTAGTTGATAGCTCTCGGAATAAATGTCGGTAGGTGGTCGACGAGAACGATACGATCTCGGCCCCTCATCTAGAAATCGATCAATGGTTGTAATCCGAGGCCCTCTACTATATAAAGGGGTGTCCTCCTCCTCATTTGAAACATCCAAAACAACAAGAAGCAGTT
The DNA here is from genome assembly GCA_031216235.1 of Syzygium jambos. Lineage (NCBI taxonomy): Eukaryota > Viridiplantae > Streptophyta > Magnoliopsida > Myrtales > Myrtaceae > Syzygium > Syzygium jambos. Next base: position 2,715,753 of record CM062221.1, read on the forward strand.
GCTTTCTCTTCCAGAGCTTCTCTCTCTAGATTCTCTCTCTACGATCCGAGTGTCCGAGCGAGTGAGTGATCGGGAAAAAGGCTTGGCCTAGGCTTTCCAACGATCCAAGGAAGCCTAAGTCGCCGCACGGGTCGTTCCCAAACTATCGGCCCGTGACACTTGCCTGTAGGCTATAGCATGTCCAGTTAATTAGTTTGTAAGTTAAACAGGGACCTCTTTAAGCATGATATCCCATGGAAAGGATGAATTGCCGTCGCTCTCTCCGTTTTTGTTGTTTTGTTTCTTATCAAGGACCATAGAAAAAACCTGTTAATTCATGAACCGAGAATCCAATGTTTCGACGACACGAGAAATTGATAAATCCATCATACAATTACTTATGATTGATTAAAAAATAATTTACGTATATTTACCGGGAGTGGTGGTTACTCCGGTTTTATTCCCAAGTAAGTTATTTTAGTGGAAATGGAGAAAATGAATTACATGAAATTTGTGCTAGTTCTATTCGTTCTAGATTAGTTTTTCTTAGATCTTTCATTGTAGATCAATCGATAATTGTTTGGCCTAGACTAATGACATAGATCCAGGGGAAATCACGTCGCGTGTTGAAAATATCTGTAACTAGGGCAAAGAAGGTGTGGATAAGTACGAATTGTTATTTCCGTCGAAAAGTTCAACTCAAAATCATTCGCCTTATGCGTACTTCAAGAAATTTTAAATCCGCGCTAAAAATTATGCGACCATTAACAATTTGGGATAAAATTAACACAAGCTATACAAAAATAGGTGAAGTGAAAATAAAGTTAATAACAAGGAGCGAATTGATGAACTTGAGGACCGAAGTGTAATTTCTCCTCTTCATTTTCAGACAATCCTTGCGCTCGAGACGAGGTTTCGCGGTTTCTTGAGAAACAAGGGCGATCTAGGTCAACGAGGGAAGAAAGAAGGATCTCATCTCCTGACATTTTGTGTCCCTGCTCTTTTCCATTTTTTAATGGGGAGGTGATGAACACAATGAGTTGAATTCCAGAGCAGATCATTTTCTTTAGGGAAAAAGCCGCCAAAAACCCCAAATTTTCCCTTTTGTGACACATTTACCCCCAACTTTTTTTTGTGACACCAAAAACCCCAAACTTTCTTATTTGTGACACATTTACCCCAATGTACATTGTCCATGGACATTTTCGTCTTTTCCGCTTTTTCTTTTTCTTTTTATTTTTTTTTCAGAGATGGTGAGGGGGCCTCGCCGGCGGCCGCCCGACGCCGGCGAGGCTCGCCCTCGCCTGGATCTGGCGAGGGCGAGGCTCGCCGGCGTCGGGCGAGGCTCGCCCTCGCTCGCCCAGGCGAGGGCAAGCCTCGCCCGACGCCGGCGAGGCTCGCCCGACGCCGGCGAGGCTCGCCCGACGCCGGCGAGGCTCGCCCTCGCCAGATCCAGGCGAGGGCGAGCCTCGCCGGCGTCGGGCGAGGCTCGCCCTCGCCTGGGCGAGCGAGGGCGAGCCTCGCCGGCGTCGGGCGACCCTCACCGGCGTCTGGCGGCCGCCGGCGAGGCCCCCCTCCCCGATCTGAAAAAAAAAAATAAAAAGAAAAAGCAGAAAAGACGAAAATGCCCATGGACAATGTACACTGGGGTAAATGTGTCACAAATAAAAAAATTTGGGGTTTTTAGTGTCACAAAAAAAAGTTGGGGGTAAATGTGTCACAAAGAGGAAAGTTTGGGATTTTTGGTGGCTTTTTCCCTTTTCTTTAATATGTATACCGTCCATTTCTTGCATAGGATAATACCTACCGCTTGCTCTCGTCAGAAAGCTTTTAGTAATGGCGATGGTTCTTGTCAAACAAGCCAAAGATGCTTGGACTCCACGTTAAATTGAACAACGCGTCGTATATTTAAGCACTAAACCCATGGATCCTCCACGTCCAAGCTGAAACTTAGAGATAGAAACGCCGAGAGAGAGAGACAGAGAGAGAGATGGCAGGCAGAGTGGTTCTTCATGGAACTGGGGCTAGTCCGTACAGCAAGGGGGTGGAGCTAGCTCTGAAAGTGAAAGGGGTCGAGTATGAGTTCGCGGAAGAAGACTTGACGAACAAGAGTGAAGCGCTCTTGCGGTACAATCCTGTTCACAAGAAAGTCCCTGTTCTTGTTCACGACGGCGTGCCCATCGCCGAGTCGCTGGTCATTATCGAGTACATCGACGAGACTTGGAAGGATGGTCCTCGGCTCTTGCCCCAAGATCCCTATGAAAGAGCCAAAGTTCGCTTCTGGGCTGGCTTTCTACACCAGCAGGTCAGTGCAAATTTTCCTGCAAAAAAATTTGATGAAATTTCTCAACGTGCACATGATCATTTCTTGCATTACTCCATCGTCACAGGACAAATGAATTATGCCTTTTGGTTCACAGCTTTACATGATTTACCATCTTGTTTATCAATCAGTATGTGCACTTGTTCGTTGTGATGATCTTGACTTGCAAATATATTGAGCATACTAGTGATTAATTAAGAGACATTGTTGACCAAATCGACAGAATCCTCCTATTTTGGTAGGAGAAAATTATAGGATATTCTCCTTATTTGGTGTTCTTTCCTTGTTCAATTGTTACTTTGTATATGTCCTGTAATTCTGGGAACAATTATGTACCTCTATCAATAAAAAGGCAATCCCTCTCTAAAAGAACATAACAAAAAAGAAACTTTGAGAGAGGATTCCCGAGGACGTAGGCTTACTTAGCCGAACCTCGTTAAATTGTGTTTGCGTTCTTTGTCTCTAAATTTATCATGGTATCAAAGCAGGTTCAAGTCTAACTTGTTATTGTTCGTTTCGACGATTTTTCTAGTTACCTTGTGCTGTGTTGTCACCATGGGAGAACAGGATGCTAGCAAGAAATTGCCGACCGCAACTCCTTCTACCAAAGGTCTTCTGCAAGAATCTCACAACCAACGTCTCACTAACATGCTTCTGAACGAAAGGAATTTTCTTCCTTGGTCACGAGCTGTTACCGTAGCTCTTGGAGGCCGTTCGAAACTTGGCCATATCAATGGTAAAATCAAAGCTCCTCTAGAAGATGATCCCGGATACGAAGAGTGGCTGGCCAGTGACAACTCCGTCATGTCCTGGATCTTCAACTCCATGGAGCCCCAAATCTACGAGATTTTTGCATACTCCAATTCAGCTCAAGCACTATGGGATGCGTTGGTTGGAATGTATGGGCAACTCAGAAATGCCTCTCGGATTTTTGAAATCCAACAAGAATTGGCAAATTCAAGGCAAGAAGAGAATCGATCATTTACCTTACACCTCGGAAATTTCAAGAGGAGGTGGGACGAGCTCCGACAGTACTGTCCCGCCACTCAATCCGCTGCTGATTATGTTGGCAGAGAGGAAGAAGATCGGATCTTTCAACTTCTGGCTAGCCTTCGGCCAGAATACGATAATCTCAGACGACATATCCTCATGAGCCCAATCTTGCCGTCCCTCACCGAAGTCTGTGCCACGATCCAAGGAGAGGAAACCAGGCGTCGGGTCATGAATCCAGCACCGGTGAACATAAAAGCAACTGCTGAGATTTTGGCCCACAATGTCGTGACCAACAAATCGGCGGAAGCTGTCACCAGATTTGCCAAGGGAAAGACGAGGAAAATTGGTCGTTTCCACTGTGAACACTGTGATCGTGATGGTCACACGAAGGAGCGATGCTGGATTCTTCATCCTCACTTGCGGGTTGGTAGAGAGAAAGGGCCAGAAGCAAAATTGGCTGCCCAAAATGACCCAATTAACCCGACTGAATTCAAGGCCAAACTTGAAAGTCTTGCGAATCAATTTCAACAATTTTTGCAGGGCCAAGGGTCCAACATTAAGGCAACTGGATCAACTGGCCCATCTACTGAATCTAGCCACATGGTACAAACTTCTGGTAAGGTGTTCTTGACTCAGTTCAAAAATCAGTTTGTTATAGACTCGGGTGCCACTGACCATATGTGTAATTCAGATCAAATAATGGTTAAAGTTGTCTCCAATGATTATCGTCCTATTACTGTTGCTAACGGAGCACAGGTCCCAACACAAGGAGCAGGAAAATTTAAGATGTTGTCTAAAAGTTCTATTGCTTTGATCGTACCTGATTTATCTTCAAATTTATTGTCTGTTAGTAAGTGTACGAAAGAATGGAATTGCAATGTCATTTTTTCTGCTTCTAAGGTGTTACTTCAGGATTGCATCACCAAGAGGACGATTGGTGAAGGGAGGTTGCAGAATGGACTCTATGTCATAGATCAATACCCCGAGGCATTGAGTGTAATCCAGAATGCTAAGAAGACATCGGAACTATGGCATAGACGCATGGGTCATCCATCTGATCAAATTTTACACACTCTGGATAGATCTTTATCTCATAATTCTAGTTCATGTGATTGTTGTCATTTCGCCAAACAACATAGACTTCCTTTTCCTAAGAGTACACATTTCTCTTCAGAATTATTTGATTTAATTCATTCTGATGTGTGGAGTGCTCCCATTGAGTCTCGGGATGGCTATAGATATTTCGTCTCTTTTATTGATGATAAGTCTCGCGCTACATGGTTGTATCTGCTTAAAACCAAAAGTGAGGTTCTTATTATTTTTCAGGAATTTTGTGCTATGATACAAAATCAATTTAAGACAAACATGAAAGTGTTGCGCACGGATAATGGGACGGAATACACCAATCAAGCATTTCAAGCTTATTTGCACAACTTGGGTATTATTCATCAAACTTCCTGTGTTGGGACGCCCCAACAGAATGGCATAGCAAAAAGGAAAAATCGTCATCTTCTAGAAGTTACTCGGGCCTTACTTTTTTCGGGGAATATGCCTAAAACATATTGGAGCGACGCTGTTCTCACCAGTTGCTATATTATTAATCGGCTCCCTAGCCGAGTGCTTGAATACAAGATTCCGGTAGAAATTTTATATGGGAAGAAGTTCAATGTCTCACATTTGAGGATTTTTGGTAGTACATGCTACGTTCACTCGAACGATGGTAAACTCGATCCATGTGCTCGGAAATGCGTGTTCGTTGGCTATTCTTCAGCTAAAAAGGGATACAAGTGTTACGAGCCCACCACAAAGCGCCTCTATATATCCCGTGATGTTCACTTTGATGAGACTAATATGTATTATTCTGACAGGAGCCAACTTCAGGGGGAGTACACCAAACTCTCAACAGATTATGGAGAAGTTGCCCCTGTCCCTATTGCTGCTTCACCTATGGTACCCACGAATGTACCCACTTCAGAAAAAAAGGATGGAGGACGATTAGAACATGACGCCGAGCTACAGCAAAATTTAGAGCCGATGGTTGAAACTCACTCTGGGGAAGAAATCATGACAGAAGAATTTTCTGGAGCATCTTCACCACCAGTTCGCCGTTCTATGAGGATTTCTAGGCCCTCTGTTAGACTCCAGGATTTTACCACATATCACACGGTACAGTATCCCATCCAAGACTATGTCAATTATGACAAAATTTCTCATCAATTTTGGTGTTTCTTATCTGCTCTTGAAAGTTCAAGAGAACCCAATAGTTATGAAGAAGCCAAACATCAATCAGTGTGGATTACAGCTATGAAGGAGGAACTCCGGGCGCTTGTTAAAAATCACACTTGGGATGTGGTGCGATTACCTGATGGAAAGCGCTCTGTTGGTTGTCGTTGGATTTACAAGATTAAATACAATAGTGATGGCTCAGTCGAAAGGTATAAAGCCCGCCTTGTAGCTAAAGGCTACACCCAGACCTACGGCATTGACTACAAGGAGACATTTGCTCCAGTTGTGAAGATGAATACGGTTCGTGTTCTTATGTCCGTAGCAGTCAATCGTGGGTGGTCGCTTTGTCAAATGGATGTGAAAAACGCATTTCTTCATGGAAACCTTGAAGAAGAAGTGTATAAGGATCTTCCCCCGGGTCATGCCTTGCAAAATGAAGAAAGGATGGTTTGCAAATTAAGGAAGTCCATCTACGGACTCAAACAGTCTCCTCGAGCATGGTACGGCAAGCTCAGTGGTGCACTTACTAAGTTTGGGTTTGTACGAAGTATGGCCGACTCATCAATGTTTACCAAATTTGATGAGGGTGGTATTGTAATTTTACTCGTCTACGTTGATGATATTGTTATCACCGGTAGCAATAAATCTGGAATTGAGGCTCTCAAACAGTATCTTCGTCGAGAATTTGATATCAAAGATCTTGGAAAACTGAGGTATTTCTTAGGAATTGATGTGGCCAGCTCTCACAAGGGTTTGTTTCTGTCTCAGAGAAAGTACATTTTGGACTTGTTAAAAGAAACAGGGAAAATGGGGGCCAAACCGGCAAATGTTCCTATGGATTACAATAGTAAGTTTGCCGCTGATAATACTCCCGTGCAAGACGTTGGAGCATTTCAACGTCTCATAGGCAAGTTGATTTACTTGACTATTACTCGACCAGATATTACTTACGCAGTTAGCTATGCAAGTCAATTCATGCAAAATCCGACTCAAGGGCACATGGATTTGGTTGATCAATTGCTGAGGTACTTGAAAGCTACACCAGGAAGGGGTATTTTAATGAAGAACAACGGGCATATAGATATTGTCGGGTATGCAGACGCTGATTGGGCAGGAAGCCCCAATGACAGGAAGTCTACTACGGGTTTTTGCACCTTCGTAGGAGGTAATATTGTTACTTGGAAAAGTAAGAAGCAAAATGTTGTTGCCCGTTCAAGTGCTGAAGCAGAATATCGAGCAATGGCTACTACTACTAGTGAGATAGTTTGGCTGCAGCTTCTCCTCCAGGAATTAGGGTGCAAACCAAGAACGTCACCTACGAAGTTGTTTTGTGATAATCAAGCTGCTGCTTATATCGCCTCAAATCCCGTGTTCCATGAAAGAACAAAACACATTGAGGTGGACTGCCATTTTGTACAGGAAAAGGTTCAGGATAACACCATTGAAACTCCCTATGTTCGAAGTGAAGATCAGTTGGCCGATATTTTCACCAAAGCTCTTGCTAAAGGACCATTTCAGGACATGGTGAACAAGTTGACCTCTGATGATATCTTTGGTCCAACTTGAGGGGGAGTGTTGACCAAATCGACAGAATCCTCCTATTTTGGTAGGAGAAAATTATAGGATATTCTCCTTATTTGGTGTTCTTTCCTTGTTCAATTGTTACTTTGTATATGTCCTGTAATTCTGGGAACAATTATGTACCTCTATCAATAAAAAGGCAGTCCCTCTCTAAAAGAACATAACAAAAAAGAAACTTTGAGAGAGGATTCCCGAGGACGTAGGCTTACTTAGCCGAACCTCGTTAAATTGTGTTTGCGTTCTTTGTCTCTAAATTTATCAGACATAAAGTAATAAATGAGGACGAGTTCTCTTTTTCCCCAATAAAATCTCGATAACATGCGTCCGTGCGACCAAGGGAGCTTTATATTACAGCGATGATAACATGACACTACTGACAACAGCTGCATCAACCTGCTGTTGTCTTTAATTGCTATTACCTTGAGGTGGGTAGCTGCTGCCTAATTGAGCGTGCGAACTATAAAGATTTTCTCTTTGCAAAATAGAACAATCAAACTGGAGTTCAAACAAGTTTATGATTGGAAGTTGTTAACTGCAGTTCTATGTGGCCATGGCCTCTGTGATCAAAACTGATGGAGAAGCGCAAGAGAGAGCTGTCAAGGAAGTGCACGAGCAACTGAAGGTGTTGGAAGAGGGCATCAAGGGCAGTTATCCCGGGGGGTCCCCATTTATCAACGGCGACAACATGGGACTCCTAGACATTATTGCCTTGCCGATATTGGGTGCTCATAAAGTTCTGGAAGAAGTCCTCGGTGCAAAATTTCTGGACCCAGAGAAGTATCCAAGGGTGACCTCCTGGGTGAAAGCTCTAACTGAGTTGCCATTGGTGAAAGAGGCAACGCTTCCTCATGAGAAGCTGGTTGGCCTTCTTCAGTTCTTGAGGGCTAGGGCTCTTGAGTCTGCAGCAGCTTAATGCTTCTAAGGGTCTCCTTGATAATAATGGTGGGAACTTCGTCAGTCACATTCGCATGTCATGTTTGACTGCACTTCGATGTAATCCGAATGCATTTGCGAATAAGCTATTGCCCAATAAAGTTTACTTCAAATGTTTCCCTACATCTGTCTCTTTTTCAATTATTTTATTGCAATAATACTGAACTTGCTATTTGTTCCATCCTACTCTGCTATATTATGTAGCTACTAATTATTGATACTACTAGCTGTATAGAAATCTGGCTGCCTGCAACTTGGAACTTCGCTGAACAGAACGAAGGATCTAACTTTGAACAATATAGTTCATTGCCGGGAAAAGATTTCTGCTTGAAGTCAGCTGAACCGGACCGATTGAGGCAGTTTAGATCATGCCTATTGGATGGCTGATCTTTGCATTACTAGGGATATTTTCAATGTGAATTGCCCAAAAACATTCTTTCCAAGCTAGTCTTGTCAGATGTGTTCTCGTGCGCGCGCATGTAGATATGCTCTTATGCCTAGGTGGAATTGCTCTAGGGACAAGACATCTTCTAAGGCTAGCCAGATCTGTTCTCATTGGAAAGAGAATGAAATCTATAATTTGAAGACCTTAGATGGTATAATCCATGGGCTCTCCATCAGGTCGATTGACAATAAATCTGCCATGTTTCCTAGAAATGGTGAAATAACTCATTTGCATTGTAATATTATTAATTCAATCATCATGGTACATCTTAACATCAATATATTTGATATACAACTCTTGGTTATTTCACATTATCTTGACTAAAAATTTTGATTGTAACTATGTAACATCTAGGCCTTGTGCCCGATGCTTTAGCTAAATGGAGCCTCGCTAATGTCTATGATGGGTTCCAAAGTGCCATTTCGTTTGACTGCATCCAATGCGGACACTAGAGATGGATGCTTTTGCAGCTTAATGATTCCCCATTGGAAGGTTCAACAGAGGAAAAAGGAAATGAAAGGAAGTGACTTTGTTATTATGAGCAAAGAAGAGATTCCGTGAAGGATCAAGTTTTATGTTCATCAACCAAGAAATCGATGAATCAGTCTGTGCGCAATCGAGGAGATAAAATTCTTTAGTATGTGTACCGTCCATTTCGTGCAGAGAATGCCTACTACTTGCTCTCGTAAAAAAGCTATAATAAAGGCCATGGTTCTTGTCAAACAAGCCAAAGATGCTTTCGTTTCAACGTTGAATAGAACAATGCATCGTATATTAAAGCGCCAAACCCGTGAGACCTATCTGAAACTCAGACATAGAGACACCCAGAGAGAGAGAGAGAGAGAGAGAGAGATGGCAGAAGAAGAAAATCGAGTGGTTCGTCACGGAAAGTGGGCTAGTCTGTTCAGCGAGAGGGTGGAGCTAGCTCTGAAAGTGAAAGGAATCGATTATGAGTTCGTGGAAGAAGATTTGACGAACAAGAGTGAAGCACTCTTGCGCTTCAATCCTGTTCACAAGAAAGTCCCTGTTCTTGCTCACAAAGGCAAGTCCATCGCTGAGTCGCTGGTCATTATCGACTACATCAACGAGACTTGGGAGGAGGGTCCCCGGCTCTTGCCCCAAGATGATAAGATCCATGTGAAAGAGCCAAAATTCGCTTCTGGGCTGGCTTTCTCCACCAGCAGGTCAGTGCAAATTTTCCAGCAAAATGTGTGATGAAAATTCTCAACGCGTACATTATCATTTCTTGCATTACTCCATCGTCACAGGACAGACAGATTATGCCTTTTCATTCACAGCTTTACATGATTTACCATCTCGTTTATCAATCAGCGAGTGCACTTGTTCGTAGTGATGATCTTAACTGGAAAAATTATCCAGTAAATACATGCAAATAATTAAAAGACATGGAGTAGGAAATCAGGACAAGTTGTCATTGCTCCCAATAAAATCTCAAGAACGGGTGTCCGTGACCAAGGGAGCTTTTATATGACAGCGATGATAAAGATGACACTCTTACAATAGTCGTATCAACCTGCTGTTGTTTTAATTTGCTATTACCTTGAGATAGGTAAGCTGCTGCCTAATTGTTATTCATCGTGCATGAGAAATTCTCAAAATTTTAACGGGAGCATTTGCCATGATGAAAAATTTTCTCTTTGCAAAATAGACAGGTTAAAACAAAGTTAAGATCAAACTAGAGTTCGAGCAAGTTTGTGATTGGAAGTTGTCAACTGCCGTTGTTTGAGGCCATGTTCTCTGTGCTCAAAACTGATGGCAAAGCGCACGAGAGAGCTGTCAAGGAAGTGCGCGAGAAAATGAAGGTGTTCGAAGAGGGTATCAAGTGCAGTTATCCGGGGGGATCACCAATTATCAACGGTGACAACGCGTGGGACTCCTGGACATTGTTGTCTGTTCAATATTGGGTGCTCATAAAGCTCAGGAAGAAATACTCGGTGTAAAATTTCTGGACCGAGAGAAGTGTCCAAGGGTGACCTCTAGGGTGAAAGCTCTAACCGAGTTGCCATCAGTGAAAGAGGCAATGCGTCCTCATGAGAAGCTGGTGGGCGTTCTTCCGTTAAAAAGGGCTAGGGCTCTTGAATCTGCAACAGCTTGATGCTTATAAGGGTCTCCTTGATAATAAGGCAGGAACTTCGTCTGTCGCGCTCACATGTTATATTTGATTGCACTTCTATGTAATCTGCATATACTTGTGGAATAAGCTACCGCCCAATAAAGTTTTACTTTGAATGTTCCGTTATATTTCAGTTTCTCTATAAATACTTCTACTGCGATAACACTGAACTAGCCATTTGTTCCATCCTTCCGTGATATATTGCGTAGCTATTGATCACCAATTCTGCTAGCTGCATAGAAAACTGACTGCCTGCAACTTGCAACCTCGCTGAACACGACGAAGGATCTAACTCTGCAAGAAGATCATCGCATGCTTTCGCCAATCTTTGCGGTGTAAATACCCAACATTTCTGATAACCATGTTTGGCCGTCAACTCCAACAATACAATTTCTTCTTCCCTCTTTGAACGATACAGCCCGTTGCTGCTGGGAAAAGATTCTGCTTGAAGTCAGCTGCACTGAACTGATTGAAGTCAATTTAGAGAGAGGAACAAGTAACGGAGAGAGGGGATAGAGGAAATCTCAAAATTTCGACAAGGTGGGCCCGGTGCAACATATGTCAATGTTCTGGATGGACTATCTTAAATATGACGTGGCTCAACAGTTGTACCCAATATTTTCTCGATAATCCATAGGCTCTCCAATAGGTAGATTTGACAATATATCTGCCATGTTATTTTCTAAAAATTTTGAAATCATGCATTTACATTGTTTTGCTCTATCGTAAGGCTCTCGACCACATTTAAATTATCAATTCAATTGTCATGGTATATCAGAATATTGATATGTTTGATATACAGCCCTTAGTAATTTACATATTGTGAACCGAATATGATTGTAATTCTATAAGATCATGACCTCGTGCCTAATCTTTAGCTAAATGGAGCGTTGCTAATGTCTATGATGTGCTCCAAAATGCCGTTTCATTTGACTACATTCAACATGGACACTTGAGATATATGTTTTTCAGATTAATGATCCCCCACCGGCAGGTTCAACAAAGAAATGAAAGAAAAAGAAAGGGAAGTGACTTTGTTATTGTAACATAGAAGAGATTCAAAGAAAGATCTATTTTTCAGTTCATCAACCAAGAAGATGAATTCCACCGGACATGCGACCTTAATGGTAGAGGGATTGGGGATGGGGCTGGAGAGTATCGGATCCGGATTCGATTCTTGTGAGCACCGCACAAACATGTACATAAAAGAGATGAGTGAAGACCTAAGAAAAAAAAACCAAGAAAATGAATCCGTCAATCCAGATGCGCATTCAAGGAGGAGAAGCTGACACGATGCAAATTTCTTATTCGAATTGTACAAAACATTTTTGTTTGAACAGCAATCTAAAAATGGAAAGGCGAGCTTGCTTGAAAGAACCAGAAGACAAGAAAGACCGACGTACTCGCGTACAGCATGTCCAGTTAATTAGATTGTGAGTTGAACAGGAACCTCTGTATGAACTCCCGTGAACGAGATTAACAGCACAAACGTTAGATCGATGGCACGTGCTCGTATAATTTTTTTTATTTTTTTAGTCCGTTGACTGTAGATGGTCGAAGAAAACCGAGCCAAAATTTCAGATTATCGTTAAAGCATCGAGATCCACCGTCCACCCAAAAGAGGAAAAGGATAAAGGGAAGTGATATTTCTCGCAACGTCCTAAAGATCTGGGTGTTCGGTTGACTTCTTGGCTCTGGTTCGCTGCTGTTCAGGCGACTCCAATTCATCCAATTTGGCATCTTTCTTCCTCAAATCCCAGTCCTTCCCAACACCCGCCTCTGAGGATTCTGTCCTTGTCGCACCCACCACGAGATAATGGCTTCTTCCGCCGCAGCGTTTTGCGTTTCGTCGCCATCCTCTCTTGCGCTCGCTCACTGGAAGACCCGTAAAGCTCTTTGCTTTGTGAAACAAGCCGTGTCAATTAATGCCCTTTCGGCTTCTGTGGATTATTCCGCCGTCTCGGTTGCTGATAAGCCCTCGAGCTCATCAAGGGTACGTGCGCTTCTACCAGTCTACAGTTCACCTTGTTTGTTGAATGGTTGAATTTTGCTAAGCTAATTGGGTGGGGGGCTGTCGATACAACTGATGGATGGTGATGGGTTTTTCGATTCGAGTGTTAATTTGCTGGATGGTGATGGGTTTTCCTATTCGAGTGTTAATTTGCTGGATGTTGATGGGTTTTTCGATTCAGGTGTTATTTACCCATGAAAGATTTGCTCTCTCTTGTAAGTTTTGTGAAAATTTGAAGAATTACAAATAGAAAATGTAGAAAACAAGAGCTTGAGGCGTGCAAGCATTGTCCTCAACGATAAATTCTGCCATTCATAAAGTGGAGAAGGCATGTTGCGGCAATCCTCCAGGGTACAACAGACTGTCTAAACAGGGCAATATAGGAACATCATGATTCTTTCGATACAGCAAGTCTCTTTCTCTCTGTATCACTCTCCCTCTCTAAACACTTGTGCTTACATTCGAAACCTTGCGACCTTGTGCTTTTCTTAAACACATTCTTTTTCTTAGAGAAGTACATCAGACACATTAACATACATCTATGGGAGTCCATGCCCTAGTATAGATTGCCTCTCGTTGGTTCAAGTTGCCGCCGAAGACCATTTCATTGCATTTGATGCGAGCTGGCTTCTCAAGTCAACATAGTTTTTGGACTTGGCTACTTCTTGCTTCCTTGTGTAGAAAATTCCAGCTTGCTCATGTACTCGCCACTGTCTCAAATTTGCTTCGTAAAGAAGCAAATGTTTTGGACCTTGTTCATGGTCCATTTGCTTGACTTCCACTGCCAAAGGCTCTTCACCGAAGTTCTTTTTGCAATGTTGCTTTAAACTCTTAGAATTCAGTAAAGTGAGAATGTAAGCCTTTTGAAATACTTATTTTATACAACAGTAGGTTTAGTGCAATTCTCCTTGATAATTGGTGTTGGCGATTCATCTCTGATCTAGGTTTCTCAAATGTAAACTTGTCTCCCTCTTGATGGAGATTTTTATCACACATGTTTTAGCTGCTTAGCTTGTATTGTTGGGCAAAGATAGCTTCTACGACAGAATTAAACAAAAGTGAAGTAGCATTTTATTAGTGATTTTTTGTGGTTGTGCAACAGATTGGCTGATAGACTAACTAAATTTGCCTGACGTAGAGGCTAGCAGACTGGCTGATATTGACTCGCCAAATTTGCCTGACAAAGAGGCGAGCGGACTGGCTGATCTTGACTTATATTGTAGGGTTAGGTGGTCCTGCATTTCAACTCAATTATTAATTGGTGGGCAACTTGTTATGCAAAATATGGGTGTTTCGTGATTTTCATGTTACCTAACGTAGTACATGATTGTGACTAAAAATATGTGGACATCAGCTATTTATTGTTTGCAATTTATCTGATCAATCTAAATCTGATTTCAGTCCAACAATTGGCTATGGAAGTTCAAGGACAATGATATCAACATCCACTACGAAAAGCATGAAAGTGAAAGCTTTGATGATTCTAAAGATATTCTCATGGTGCCGACAGTATCTGATGTGAGTACTGTAGAGGAGTGGAGGCTAGTGGCCAAAGATATAGTCGAACGAGTTGGTAAAGTTAATTGGCACGCTACTATCGTGGATTGGCCCGGTCTGGGCTACTCTGATCGGTTAAAGATGGATTATGATGCGGATGTCATGGAGAAATTCCTGGTTGATTTTATAAATGCGCCTGATGGCCCTCTAAGTCACTCAGGTAGTGCATTCCAAGTAAAATACATGTAAATGATTACATTTACTTCACTGAAGCTTCCATTTGAAACTTTTTCGACTACATACACCGTAGTGTGGTGGTGATAAAGCATTTTTAACAGTTAAAATCCTACAATGTCAAGGCTTTTAACAAGGCACCATGTTCTTGTACAATCAAGCAAACAAGGTGATTGACATATGGCTATATGTGCTGTAGAAGTGTCAGTGATTTTCTCTATGAGGGTCAGAGAATATTAAAGGTGTAGGACAGACAAAATTTTATTTATTCTCATGTATTTCTTCTCAATATAGTAAAAGAGGTTGGTATATGCAGCCATTAGGCTGCTCAAAGATCGAACCTTTAGTCTCGCTTGTTCTGTACGAGGATAAGCAATTTGAGCTCAATAGTTTCAACCCTGCTCACAACTATCTTAAAGTTCCGGTCGTCTTTAATTACTTACTGGTTTATTTTATCTGCTGCTCTGTTTAAAGCTTTTATCTTCTAATAGAGCCTGTTTGTCTCTCAAGTTGTATGGATTATACTCTTGATAACTCTCTTATGTTAATACCAGGAAATGATTTGGTGGTTTTTGGAGGAGGGCATGCCGCCACAATCGTAGCTCGTGCTGTGAAAAAGGGTTTGGTGAAGCCAAGAGCCATTGCTGCTGTTGCTCCGACATGGGCTGGTCCTCTCCCTATAGTGTTTGGCCGAGACTCCAACATGGAAACAAGGTACCTTTGGGCTTCTTTTGTTTCCTTTTATAATTTCAATTTCCAGGTAGGAGTTGTTTTCTAACAGTTTGAAAAGGGAGAGGCTAAGTGCATGCTTGTTTACTTGGTGATGTAGTGTAGCAAGTTGCTGATAAAGCCAACCGCTTGAAGGTAAAAGAAGAGAAAAAAGGAGGAAAATAAAGCCAATTTCTTTAGTCTTGGACCATGATTCATTGTGCTAATCCACGCCCATGTTTATTGTTGCGCTATCTGCTGAAAGATTTGAGTGCAGATTTAGTATCTCTCCTGGAAACAAAATTGAGAATTGTTGAACATGGCATTTCACCTATGGACTTGGTTTCGTGTTCCTCAAAGCATTTAGATCACCGAGCCACTTTTACTGTTGAAAATGAGACATACTTTTGCCAAATTCTCAGCTAGTTTATATTTGAATGTCACTATTCTAAACTTTAACTGAACTAAATCTATGGCTTGTCCTTGCCAACATCGTTCTGGGTAGCCTTTCAAAAAGATTGTCCCCCTTGGTCCCTGTAAGCAGCGCTATTTCCCCAAGTTCAGAAGTAGTTCTCTTTCTCTTACTCGATTTTCTATCAGGTACGGATTGCTTAGAGGCACTCTAAGGGCCCCTGCTTTGGGCTGGATGATGTACAAAGTACTGGTCAGCAACGAGAAGGCAATCCAATCCCAGTACAAATCTCATGTATACGCAAACCCCGACAACGTGACACCAGAAATTGTCGAGAGCAGGTATGGGCTAACTAAACGACCAGGTGCCCAATATGTGCCTGCCGCTTTCCTGACAGGTCTACTTGACCCTGTGAAATCGCGAGAGGAATTTCTTGAGCTATTTGCCAGTTTGGAGGGAAAGACGCCAGTCCTAGTCATGTCAACCGAAGGCTCTCCTAGGAGGTCAAAAGCAGAGATGGAAGCCCTTCGAGGAGCCAAAGGGGTTACCAAATTCGTGGGGGTTCCAGGTGCGCTCTTGCCACAGGAAGAGTACCCATCTACCGTTGCGGAGGAGCTGTACCGCTTTTTGCTGGAGAATTTTGAATCTTGAAAGCTTCTCAACTTGATATCGATGGTTGTAGTGTTAGTATCTCAATATGTTACAGCGATTAGTTCAGACTCTTTGCCTCTGAGATCTCATGATGCACATTAACATTTACCGGAAGTTGCGGCATGATTTTACATCAATAGATTTATACTGCAAAAACTTGTCCAGGGATCCGTGACAACTCGAAGTTTTTACCTCGTCTCGCTTTCCTGTTGTATTTCTGTCAAAATCAGTTTCCTGACATTCTAAGATAGATTAGCTTAGTGGTCACGTGACTGAGGTTTTCGCCTCAAAATATTAAAATTAAAGAAACCCTCTGGTATTGAGAGGCTATAATCTTGGTGATGTTTGTATATAGATGCAGATCAGAGGCCATGATTCCTTCCCCCATGGACAGAAACCTCTTTGATCACTCTTTCTTGCTAACCTGACGCGACAAATCCCACGAGCATATCCACTTTTGACATGCCTGTCGCTTCCAATGGTATGGTTGGACAAGTAACGCACAGTTAATATCAGTTCTGTGCCACCCGAATCTAAGCGACCTAAACGTACGGACAAGTTAGTCCGTCGATACGGGAAATTCTCCTCGCGTGCCCGACTCGAAAAAAGATTCGGTAACCTGCTCACCAAGTACCACTTCACCAATCTCCTCGCCAATAGACCACGATACTCAGGAAGTCGTATTCGGCGCACGGACTGCACGGTTCAACTCCGCCTAGACAAATCTGTCCTCAATCTCCATCATGCTGCAGAGGAGGTGGTTGAAACACACAAGACAAGAACTGCATCTCACATTGTCACCCTGTACTGTGTGAAGTCAAACTACACAGCACAGCCTCCAATCTCAAAACCCATTACGGGAAAGATTTGCTGCACCACTTCCCCCAAAGTGAACAGAACCCTGCACAGGTATGACTTTTCGGAGCATTTTCTCATTCAAGACACGCAGCGACCTTAACTGGGTCACCGTCAAGCCAAATATAGAGAAACAGAGAAGTCGAGATCCCGCACTCAATGGGTGCTTTGGAAACAACTTTGCAAAGCTCTTTGGACCTCTAAAGGCCATTAAGCAAATGCGAAAGAGTTATGCGAAAAATCTACATATGTGACCATATTTATTATGATGAAATTAATTTATTTGAGAAAGATTCACTTTGACGTGATTTTTCATTTATAAATTTGTTAATATGTCTCTTTTAGATCACTCTCAGTATGAAAATATAAAAGTTACAATCATTATATTAATTCTTAAATTTAAAAAATTTTAGAATTAAAAATTTAAAATGGTCACACCAAAAGGCTTTCCAAATATATATTTACCACACAATATCTTCCTAAAGTTGCTATTCTAAAGGCGCTTTTCAATCATAATTTACCAAACGAAATGTCCCATCGGAAGTGGGCCTTGGGCCCACCACTCGACGGACCAGATTTCATCGCCACCCCCACCCAAATCTCTATCCCTAATTAATCCAACGGCAACTAGCGTCCCGATCGGTCCGAGTGCCGACAAAACACGCTCGCCGTCTTGTCTCGCTGGATCGTGACACCGCAGCATCCCGCAACGACTTGCCCAACTTGCGCGGGCCCCGCGGGCCTTGTTGCATAATACTTGTTTGAAAAAAGCCTTCTCCCCGGGGGTTGGGGGGGTGTTGCTGGCGTGGGGGCTCCAATTCGCACCTGCCAAAAAGCCCAATCAATTTTCGTGCGATGTCGTCGTCCAATTCTGTCGCCCCCTCCCTTCCCCTCCCCCTCCCCCTCGTCCTTCCGTTAACGTTAGGAAAATAACACGAGCAGGCCCTGAACTTTAGCTCAATATGTAATTTGATCCCTAAACTTTTAATTTGTTCGATATAGTCTATGAACTTTGACTGAACGTGAAATGTAGCCCCTGAACTTTTAATTTGTTCGATTCCATCCTTGAACTTTTGGTACATGTTCAATTTAGTTCCTGAACTATAAGAAAATCTTCAATTTAGTCCTTGCATTAATTCAAGTTCAGGGACTACATTGAACATGTACCAAAAGTCCAAGAACCATATTGAACAAATTAAAAGTCAAAGGATCATATTGAACATTGGGCTAAAGTCCGGGGACTACATTGAACAAATTAAAAATTGGGGGACCAAATTGCACATTGGACCAAAATTTAGGGACTGTTTATGTTATTATCCCTTTAATGTTTGATGATACCGCGTTGTATCTCTAGGGACCATACACGTGTCGACCCCATCCACGTAGAAGCGGCGGGGCCCGCCAGTGGCTCCCGCATTGGTCCGGAGGTGCCTCGGGGTGCGCAGAATCCGGGAAGGGTGGAGGACATGGCAGGTCGCTTGGCGAAGGAGTTGGACGAGATTCGACGCTGGGTCACCGTCTGTCTAGGTCGATGCTTCTGAGGATGAGGGAGGGCGGCCAACGATCCGAACCGAGGGGGAAAAGACATGAACTTAATGAGATGGTGAAGCACCGCCTATTTAGTGGAATTGATGCCCACTACACCGAGGAGAGACTAAGAGCCACCATTATTTCATCGTACATCATGATATCGATGGGTCTCTAATTGGCTGAACTAATCGCATGTTCGTCGACAGACGAAAAATTAATCTACGTTGCTGTTTCGGTACGTCTCGGAATGGCGATGTACGAGTGATTCGAGGATCGACGAGCAGATTTCGAGCAAAGGCACGCGGGCTTATCGTACTTGGGAACAGTAACCGGTTCGGTCTTTCTCATCGATTGGCTTTCAAACATCGCCATCGCTCATCAAATCGATCGTGTTAGTACAGAAAAGGCAATTTTTAGAAACAAAGCGCGGCAATATTCTACTCCTTATTCTTTCCGTATACATGAATTGGACGATGGATATTGACAGTCCAACCTCACTATTCTTGGTATTGTGTCATTAGATGGAAACATAGACGGAAATGTTGTATTTGGCATGGCCATATTGTGGGCCTAACGGTGTAGAACGGGTCGCGTCAACATCGATTTTTTGCCCAATGAATAAATCCGACTTAATCACCAAGGATTGCTCCAGTGGCCACCCTTCCCACTTGGAAAATGGGAAGAGGGAAGTGGGGAGTTTGATTCTCTACCTTCTCGAGAGGTCTAGATATGAGGATGCGTGAGTGAAGGAGCAAAGTTTCAATATCTGCGCACAACATATAGCACACACAGTGGCTTGTTAAATAGAAGCACAATAGAACGAGACAAACTAGAAGGGGGAATTTACCGAAAATGTTTTAAATTTGTTGCACTCATATCAATTCAATCCTAAATATTTTAATTTTATCAATTCAGTCATAAATTTTTTGACGATTTCCCAATTTAGTCCTAAACAATTTAACAATTTGCCAATTTAATATTAAACATTTTGTCAATTTAGTTTTTCAGACTAATTTTAGCCTTAAAACGCTGACATAGCAGTCTAGTTAATGCTAGCCGTCCTATGTGGTTTGAGATTGGCAAATCATCAAAATGTATAAAATAAATTAGCAAACCAACAAAATGCTTATGACTAAATTTACACAATTGAAAGGTTTAAATCTGAATTGGCAAAAGGTTTAGAACTAAATTGGTCAAATTGAAAGATTTAGGACTGAATTAGTATAAATGCAATAGATTTAAGATTTCTTTTTGGGAAAATTTCAAATAAGGGCATAAAGGGCCCTTATTTTTTTCAAATAAAGGTACAAAGTGAATTTTTTTTTTTGGTAAGTTAAGAGATGTATAAACTATCCAAAACGAAGCTTTACAAGGATGGTAGCCGAACACAAAAACCCCGCACATAAGACGACACCACAAGTGTCCCAATAGGTGCAAAGGTGTTACGGCTAAAGAAGGTACAAACCAGTACAGAAAGGCTCAAACAACAGCCAACAACCTAAACAAGATACAAACAAGAAACTCCAACTCAATTACTCGAATATGGACGAAGAAATGCCCCAATTGGATTGGATCTTCCTGTTGCGACGAGTGTCTTGAACAGGGTGCATGGATAACCCTCTGTCCCGAACTACCTTTACAAGGTGGTTGCGCATGGCTGGTAGGCACAAAGTCTTGTTCCTAAAAAGCATATGATTCCGCTCGGACCAGATAATATGACATAAAGCACCAAGAGAGAACCGAGCAATCCGATGCTGGAAGTTGTTACCACAAATGTATTTACTTGCCCATCGAAGATTATCCACCCAAGGTTTATTCCGCCAAGAGAGGTTGCACATGTTTGCCCAGAACAAAGCAAGGGAACTCGTGAATTGGCACCCAAAGAACAAGTGATCAATCGAGTCCGGCCTACAATTACAGTAAGCACATAGTGCTTCTGGTATTCTGTTGTAGCTAAGCAAGGCAACCTGAGTAGGGAGTCTATTTTTCGATATAAGCCACAGCAAGAAGGCATACCTTGGTGTGATGCTTCGGTCCCATATAAAGGAGCTCCAATATACTTTCGGACTCTTGATTCTAATCAGCTCCCATGCCGTTGCCGTGGAAAAAGTACCCGACGAATGGCCTTGCCAAACAAACCTATCAGGGCTTTCGCGAATCGAGGGGAGCGGGTCTGACCAAGAATTGAAGATTTCCATAAAGGAAGAAACATCCCATGTAGAGCATAGGAACTCACCAACAGTTGCATTTCTCGGGATGCCAGAGGAATAAATTTCTCTATTAGAGAAAAGGTCAGAAAGAGGTCCTTTAGGATGCCAATAGTCAAACCAAAAGGACACAGAAGAGCCATCACCTATATGCCAACGAAATTGTTGTCGAAATTGTGAACGAATATCCAGTAATTTCTTCCAAGCCCATGAGCATACAGTGGGCTTCGGCATCAACCAGAAATTTTTGTTCTTGAGGAAAGTAGAATGGATCCACTTACACCATAGGGATTCCTTATCCGTGAATAGATTCCATATGTGTTTCAGCATCGCTGCACGATTACAATCTATCAGCCTACGAATGCCCAACCCACCTTCCTCTTTGGGCAAACAGACTTCATTCCAAGGGACTTTAGCCCCCCCGATACCCATTTCGGGTCCTTTCCATAAGAATTGACGCAGAATCACTTCTATTCTGTTCAACACCGCTAGAGGGATCGTGAATACATTCGTCCAGTACACTTGTATAGCATAGAGAATAGACCTGATTAGCTGCAGTCTACCAGCAAAGGATAGAAAACGGTGGGACCAAGATCGTGCCCGAGCCGTTATGGAATTAATCAACGTATTACAGTCCGCTTTGGTCATCCTCGATGCAAGAACAGGTACACCAAGGTAACGGAAGGGGAGCTGACCTTCATTGAATCCCAGGGATTGCCGAATCTGTTCCTTAGAAACTATCGTCCCCCCTGAAAGAAATACTTCACTTTTGTTGGGATTCGGGTATAAACCCGACCATTTGGAGAATAGTTTGGTACCTTCTTTAAGGAGGTTGACAGATGTAATGTTTCCCTCCATAAAAAGCAGGACATCATCAGCAAAAAACATGTGAGTTAGGCGAGTGGATTTACATCGCCAGAAGAATTTAAAGCCCGGTGACCGTGCTTGAGAGTTGAGAATACCGGAGAAGATTTCCATAACAAGTGAATTTTATTTCAAATAAGAGCCTAAATTGTCAAATCGTCTCAAATAAGGACCTTTGGCCAGCCGGCCAATACGTGACTATTTCGACCATTGAAAAAGGGCTAAAAATTATAAGTACATATTTTTAATTTTTTGAATTTTTTACTTTCCTTTTTTTTCCTTTTCTTTTTCTTTTATTTTTTATTTTTTATTTTTTATTTTTCCCTCTTGCCTCCCCCGGTCATTGTCGTGCCTCATAGGCGAGGGCCGCCCTCGTCAGCGTCGGGCAAAGGCCGCCCTTGCCGGCGTCGGGTGAGGGCATTCCTCACCTAGGCAGGTGAGAGCCACCCTCGCTTGATCTGGCGAGAGCATTCCTCACCAAATCCAGCAAGGGCGAGGGTAACCCTCACCCTTATTGCCCAAGCAGACCTCGCCTAAGTCCAACGACCTCCGCCAACCATCAATAAGGCTCGTCGATGGTCGGCGAAGGGAAGAGGGAAAAAGAAAACAGAACAAAAGGAAAACAAAAAGAGAAAGAAAGAAGAAAAAAATTTAAAAAGTAAAGGATGAAAATGGCATTGAGGTGAGACCCTTCTTTAAAACTGATATGGCCACTTTATGCTATTATTTGAAACAACGTCCACTTTAGGCCTTATTTGAAAAAATAATAGCACTTCAAGTTCTTATTTGAAGCAAGATCCACTTTATGTCATTATTTAAAAAAATGATGGTACTTTGGCTCTTATTTGGAATTTTTCTTTTTTTTTAATAATTTTTCGTTACTCGAAGCTCATAGTGCCATCAATCCTAGGAGAGGATCGGTGTCAAGACAAATGTGTCGTCGTCATTGATAGATGAATGTAGACGAGTGCTTCCAGTTTCAAAGTCTCCCTTTTATTTTTATGTTATCTTATTATATTTTTATTTTTTTGTATTTTTTTCTGGACAAAAAGTTGAATAAAGAGACACCCAATGTTTCTAATGCAGTATTCAACTTTTTGCTTCTTCTTTTTTGGGTTCATTTGGCAGCATACAAAGGAGATGAACGAGTCATGCTTTGGTGTAACTTAGAATGTGAATTTCTCCGCACAAAGATACAATAATGTCATGTTCATACACAAAGAGGCACTCGAGTTTGTCTTGACGTTTGATATGTTACAACGGTTTGTTCATATCAGATCTTTTACGATAGAATTCGATTGCAATTCAATTTGTGATGGCCCACAATATGAAATGCACATGCCATCTCTATGAATGATGACCGGTGGAGAGAATGGCTAACCATACTTCATCTCTTTGACAAATTTAGCAATGAGAATATCGATTTCATTACCGGCTATCTTGATATAATTTTTTTATCAAGAAATCTCTATTCCTTACACGTATTTGGGGTTTTTTAGTTTATCGGACTAATAAAGTAGGTAGAGTCTTAAGGTGCATGTGAAAAGGGTGTTAGGTGAATGAAGTCTCGCTTTAGAGATATTGCGTAATGTGGAGCAACTAATACAATTCATTGGCTTAAACTTTTGGGCAAACATCGGTTAAATTGGATATGCCGATAAGTCCGGACTTAGGATTTCATCGATGGCCTCCTCGTTCGTAGATATGTGATTTTTGCCTCGTCGACCCAACAATATAAGCACCGTCTGTCAGGGAAACAACGTAACCCTAAGATAATGAATTCTACTTTGATTACATGTCCACAGCTCCAATTCCGTGTGCAATGACACAAAACCATTTACATAAAGGCGAAGCACAATGGAGAGGTAGTATGTGTCGAATATCTGAATTTGATCCTATCAACGATGCAAGAAAGTAATGGAAATTCGTACAACACAAGAATTTACATGGTTCAGCAGGGGAGATGTTCCGCTTACCTACGTTCACGGGGAGAAGAGATCCGTTTCACTAATAACGTAGAAAAGTGTACAGCCACTCTTTCTCACCTCCTACCTATTTTCTATAGACTCGTTTCGCCCTAAATATGTATAGCGAAACCCTACATGGTACAAATTAAAAAATTGTCTACATAGCCTAAAATATTTAGCTTTTTCATATAAATCCTTATATGACTGAACATAAAACGCCTCTGGCGGCTTGGGAGTGCTGCCCCCGCGACCCCCGCCAAGGCGGCCCCCTCGGACCCCCGCCCGCTCACCGGGGAGTGGGACACTCGTGCTGTCCAGTCGTAAGGGGCTTTTCAGAACCGCCTCATAATCTTTCGAATAACAGAATACAAGACATCAACCTCAACAGTATGTAACACTCATCCTTACGCTATCCGATCTAGAACACTACCTTTGGCTTCGTAGAATTCTGTAGAATTCGTGCCTTATACATAATGGAAAGCAATTGTCCATTACTTTCATAGACGAATTGGGAATTTCTTTTGAAATTTGGCCCCAAAAAAATTGCAGATAAATCATATGCATCTCAATATTCTGATCAGTAATATAACCCATTATTTATACAAATTTCTCCCTTTTCTCTAAATTGTTTACATATTTATTTGGGCAGTTGTACCGCAGAATTTAATATTTTTCCTGTCTACTCTTCGTTGATTTGTTTTTCTTATTGTTATGCATCATTTCTAATAAATTGTGAAAATGAAAGTTAGGTTCTCGATCTTATGCTGTGTCGTCACGATCATTAATTCATGGGCCCAAGCCCAATAATATGGTTTCAATCAGTGACCCAGTCTCTCTCTCTCTCTCCCTCCTGTCATCGTGCAACACGTAATTTACACTACCAAAAAACCTAACTCCTTAGAAAAGATCCGATAGATAGCATCCCCCTAGTCTTATTCTTACGATGCCATAGGGCAGTAGCCGTTCCGGGAGTTAGAGAGCATCTCATTCACTCATAAAGTGACAACTCAATCGCTATCTCCTCCAAGAAGATGTGGGACTAACTGCGCGTTATAACCTCCCTAAATTCAACTGTTCATGCCCCGCGTGTGAAGTGGCCATTGAAAAAGACAATGCGAATCTAAAGCCAATGTGTGCGCTTTCATATTGTGGTTTTTGTTTTCAAGAGAGAAGGTGTGAAACCCTATGGTTCATGCCGGGTTTTCCTTCCGGAAAAGCCTACTCCCTAATGATTGCTCGCCATAGCCTTCAAGTCTCGCCTAATAACCGGCTAGCCCGGGATTTCAAACGGAACCTAATTGATTTGATTCGGTGTGAATACGACTACCTTGTCCAAGTACATACACGTCGCACGTGTGACGTGCATGCATGTAAGCGATGCGCATGCACATATAGCGACCCACGATGTATTCACGCATTTAATAGCATGCAAATCCAGAATGCAATATATTTATATACACCGATTGAGTTCGAACGAATCACGAGTCATTCGGCATACCAGGGCTGTATAAATGGTGAAAATTTGATCCGGTGATATGGCCGGAGTCACCTACGTCCACATGGCAAAAATTAGCGGAGAAGATATTCCCCAAATTAGTATGTAAATAGCTAGGAGGGGTTAAAGTTTATGAATTGGTGATTATTTCGATTTGCATACAAAAGGGAGGATGCTACCTTATATGGCATGCTCTATGAAACTCTCCTCGTTTATTGAGAGAAAGTACAAGGAATAGATATTGTTCTCTAAAGTGGTTTTGTTAGTATAAAAGGAGACGGACTTAAGTAATTAGCTCGGTTTGCTTAACCAATATATGAATCGCTTTCACATCAAACGTATGTGATTAGTCAAAAGTCGAACACTATTAGTCTGCTCATCGTCTGCTTTCTCTAGTCGCGACATACCGTACGACACATAATCTTTCCTGGCAACTTTATAATAGAGGATTTAACGAAGTGAGTATAGCAAAAATTTTGCAAATAATATGCAGAAAAAATACATATTTTCTTCCTTAAATGTTGCAGCCAATCGTCTATAATCTCGAGATTTGAAAAAATAGGATGAGTTGGTTTGTATAAATGTCTTGATGGCCATTGTGGTCCTTGGCTGGAGAGGGAAGATTAAAGCGTGATTGTGATCGCATAGCAACCTACGATATTTGGAAAAAAAAAATAAATTAAAAAATATTTGGAATAAATCCCAAAAAGAGAACCTGTAAATATCAAGAAAATAACAATCAGCGTTCAATGTATCCAATAAATTTCATCAATTTATTAAAAAATATTTTCAATCATCTATTATTGTTCTGGTGATTTTTATTTTATTTTCACTTCTTTTATCTCTCTGACTAAAAAAAATATTACTATCTCAAAGCATATTTTTACATCTTACCGAAATATTGTCATAGCTTCTACACACCACCGATCTCTTGCTTTATTTTAATATCAAAAAAAAAATTTCTTATAGAGATGTTAAAGTATGAGGCCGCTAATATTTTGTTGTTGTGGCATGAATGTTTATGTGTAACGTATCAAATATAGTAATAAAACTAAGAATTACAAACAAATAATCACGATACGACTAAATTATAATTTACTATGTTAGTAAAAATAATTAACTTCAAACATCAATAAATGCAAAATGTACTAAACAACTGTTGGCAACGAAATTTTCAAAAGAAAAGGAAATAATAAATTAATATTCTTATTCTAAAAATATAAATAAAGGGAATCCCGGATATGCATTATTGATTAAAAAAATATTGTGAACTTCAAAAATTAGTAAGATGACCATGTGTTAATTCTCTTTGTGCCACATTATCATTGATCATGAGATATCCATCAACTCTAGCCGAAAGTCCCTGAACTTGATTTAATGGAATGACAATATTGAACATTTTCATACAGTGTAGGGCTTGAATTGAACGTTTATCAAAAGTTCAGGACCGCATTAACAAATTAAAAGTTTATGGACGACTTACACATTGAGCTCAACTTCAAAGACCACATTGAACAAATTTAAAGTTGAGGGACCATAGTGGGCCAAAATTCAGAAATCATTTGTGTAATTATCCCAATTACAAAATAATACTGAAAAAATCCCCTCTAACTCCCTATAAATTCATATGAGCAAATGGAAGATAGAAGAAACCATTTCAAAAATC
The DNA here is from genome assembly GCA_031216235.1 of Syzygium jambos. Classification (NCBI taxonomy): domain Eukaryota; kingdom Viridiplantae; phylum Streptophyta; class Magnoliopsida; order Myrtales; family Myrtaceae; genus Syzygium; species Syzygium jambos. Next base: position 2,742,464 of record CM062221.1, read on the forward strand.
TACATGAATAGCTTGCTCGCCTTCCTCACAACAAGTTGATGACAGAAATGTGACGATTTCAACAAATGAAGGAAAGCTATGAAGAGAGGGTAATTTACATTCTTACTTATGTTTTCATGTTTCTTGCTATTCATATCATTTTATGGGATTGAAATTTTGCATGTAGAGTCCATATATAATATTGCAATTTTACATCTCATATTTTCTTTTAATCAGAGGACAAATTTACATAATGAGGTTCGGATCCACTATAAATAAAACTTCCCAGAAACTTTAGCGGAGAAGTTGATTGATGTGAAAATTTATTTTATTGTAATTTTCTGCATATTGTTTCTCTTGCTAAAATTCACATGAACACAAATATTTAAAGAAGTATAACAAATATAGTCTTAGACCCATTGAATGCACGAGCTCTTGTCAGGTAGCTAGTCAATAAGTTTTACCTGGGACTAGACTTAAACTCGAACTCGAGCTCAAATTCTAAAAGTACACGGCAATTGAAGAATTAACAAGTTTATCTATATCTTTATATTTGTAAATATGATTAAAAAATAACAAAAAAATATAACGACTAGCCTTCCAAGCTGCTCCAATAAAGTATTTTCAATTTCGAGTTCCATTGAATTAACTAATCTAACTTAAAGTAAACTCGAAAAGAATCAAACAAAGTTTGAGTTTTTTGCGAGTTAAACTTTAGTAGATCACGAGTAGCTCGACTTGCTTGTATTCCTACTGACATGCAAACTTCTAAAATTGTGCATTCTTTCAACTATCGGTTCCGTAGATAATGAGGGTTTGTTTCCCCACCAATTCATATTAGGTTCTTAACAAGTGCTCCAATTATATCTAACAAGGATTTAATACACTTATTGTACATAATACGAAAAAAAAGTTGATGCTTTGGAAATGAAAAACTTTTTTTATTTGGACATTTGAATAATGCCCTTGAGACACTCATTAATAAATATTTTTTTACGGTGCACCATTTTGCTACTTGATTTGACCTGTAAAGATGTTGATTGACTAATATGACACGACTTTGTTACACGTCATTAATCCAATTTTTCAGATTTCAAACTGCATTAACGAGGGCCTGACCCTCGACCAGAGACATTGTTGTAAACAAAGCCTGCTTGGAGTCTTCACATTGGAGGCATCATTAAACAGTGAAAAGGACTAATCTTTCCCAAAAGGATATGCATGTTGCACTTGTCAATTGTCGATAAAATCTGATCCCTTACGTCATAACTCATATCTCACTTCCACTAGTCACTACACTATCCGCTTCGACAATTTACGGTCTTGCTTTTAATTTGAAGGTAAGTATTCGAAGCGACGTATATTATTTTAAGTAATCATGACCAGCCGTTGGAACTTGAAATTCTTCTGCATCTTCGGCTCTCTCTCACTGACTCATTCTTTTGTCTTAAATGACCGGGGCAATTTGCATGAACGTAGCCATTTCTTCAAACCTATTTTCGCATAAGTGGCAGTAAATTATGAACAATTCGTTAATCATCGAGGAGCGAGTAGCCCACAAAAATTTAATGGTTCTTAAAGCCTAGAAGTTAATTAGCACAATTTTCTTGTTTTGCCTCTTCATGGATGATGCATTTTCAAGACTCACTAATGACTTAGGGGGGTGTCTTGTGCTATTCCATCTGTTGAACTTTTAAGGCCAAACAGTAAAATTATTGCACCACAGATCATCACGAGAAAGTCCAACTTTCAATGCGAGAGCTTTACGATGTAGGAATAGACCCTCCACATCCCCATAGATAAAAGAGAAATTGAATCAAATTGTCGGTAAACAAATATGCTGGCCAGAACACATTAGATTTGCCCAAAAAAGTATACCCGAAGTACAGAATAGTTGCAGTGCCATTTATGTTGTGTTTGCTAGTCCTAGACTTACATATATATAGTAATTACTATGAATCTTGAACATTGTATGTATGTTGTGACACAGAAAAACGTCATTTTTCTTTTCAGCACCGTCACCAAAAACATATAAAAATAAACACCAGTGACCGGTAGTTGACAAAGTTCCTAATGTGAATTCATGAATAATTCGCTGAGGGTCACTGCTTGCTTCATGAATACACCCATTTAAAAGAACAAATGTAAGCAAGGGTTCTTGTTTTTTTGTTCTTTCTTTTCTTTCTAGGTGCCGCCACAGTGCCCTTATTCAATGCCACACGGCTTTGTGAGGCGCACAGAGAGAAAGAGAGAGAGAGAGGAGTCTAAGCATAGCTGACTTTTTGCAAGCAAGAGTAAATGCTCATTGCTGTCCGTTTTGACTCCTTTGGAGTGTAATCTGAGTGTTATCCTTTTTTACCTCTTTCTGGGTCATCGTCTAAGTCACTCGTGTTCTTTTCCTGACCTCTCTCTCTCTCTATATATATAATATATGTGCGTGATAGTAGACAAAGAGCGACCCTTAACTTGGACCCTTGTCTCTCTCTGCACAATTTTCTTATACAGCAATATAAGGTCGTCGTTCTTGCTCTAGAGAGATATATCCAACAAGAAGAAGAAGAAGAAGAATAAGAGAAGATTTGTGACCATTCCACTAGAAAGAAAGAAAGAAAATGGGAAGACCACCATGCTGTGACAAGATTGGAGTGAAGAAAGGTCCGTGGACACCAGAAGAAGACATCATCCTGGTCTCTTACATTCAAGAACATGGACCTGGGAATTGGAGATCGGTTCCCACTAATACAGGTACTATACAGATTATATGCATTTTTCTTTTGCAAATTCCTTCTTCACCATCATCTCTCTCTTTCTCTCCCTCTCCCTCTCTCGCTCTCTCGCTCTCTCTGTGGTTGTCAGATTTCCATTTCACAGTAGCACTCCACTTTGTTTCTTTGGGGGTCTCATCTTGATATTGATGATGCTCTCCTTTGGTTGGTTTGCTCATTAAATTCTTGGTTATTAATGGGCGTGCACTTGTAGCTCTCTCACTTGTGTCTGCATTTTTATCAAAGTTAATAACATGTAAAGGGTTAAGATTCATTCTCTCTCTCTCTCTCTCGCTCTCTCTCTCTAGACTTATTTTTCCTTTGTTTTGTTTGGTGGTGTTTCAAAAGGTTTGCTTAGATGCAGCAAGAGCTGCAGGCTTAGATGGACTAATTACCTCAGGCCTGGCATCAAGCGTGGCAACTTCACTGATCATGAGGAAAAGATGATCATCCATCTTCAGGACCTTCTTGGTAACAGGTAAAGAAAAAACTAAATACCCTAATTCAAAATTTCTAATTAACCCTATCTAACTTTGCAAATCCCAAAAAGGGATTGATACACTTCCAAACTAGTTACCATATCCCCATATTTTAATTTATTCATCTTCTTATGTGTGGAAGGAATAATAAATCATGGTTTTGTTCTTCTAAATCTATCTTTTTTCAGGTGGGCAGCTATAGCTTCTTATCTTCCTCAGAGGACTGACAATGACATCAAGAACTACTGGAACACCCACTTGAAGAAGAAGCTCAAGAAGCTCCAAACAGGCCTGGATGGCCATGGCCATGAAGAGATCAGATCCAACTCACACTCCATCTCAAAGGGTCAGTGGGAGAGGAGGCTCCAGACAGACATCCACATGGCCAAACAAGCTCTCTGCGAGGCTTTGTCTCTGGACAAATCATCAGCAAGCCCTTTGGCTGACTCAAAACCATCTGATCATGATGGCCACAACATTGATTCTGGCAACAACAGTACTAGACTACTATACCAGGCAACAGTATCATCCTGCACTTATGCATCAAGTACAGAGAACATAGCAAGATTGCTTGAAGGGTGGATGAAAAACTCCACCAAATCAGCCCAAGCCACAAAAGCAGCCCCAGGGACTTATCACAACGCTGCTCAAGATTATTCCTTCAACAACAGTTTCATTCCAACTAGTGGTTCAAGCTCAAGTGAAGGTGCAACGACGCCGGATCACCATCAGGGCCTCGAGTGCTCGCTGTTCAGCTTCAATTCTTCAGTCTCTGACGCCTCTCAATCGGTGGCCTCGGTGCCAGATGAGAAACCGAACTTGACGGCGGACCAAGGGTGTGTCTTCCAAGACGAGAACAAGCCACTGTTGGACCAGATCCACCACCACCAAGTGCCTCTCGCATTGCTGGAGAAATGGCTCTTTGATGATGGAGCACTAGTAGCTCCTCAGGTCCAAGAGGATCAGCTCACTGGCATGTCATTAGATGAGGATGCTGCTTTGTTTTGAGTTTAAATTTAGGTCAAACGAAACAAAGAAAACTGTTAGATGTTTTATTTTCTTTCTTCTTACTTTGTTTCTTTTCTTTTTCAAGGATTTAGGAATTGGAGTTGTGTAGGACTTGATATATCTTCCTACAAGCCTGAGCCAAGAATTATAACTGACAAGCCTGGCCTTCTGGAAGATCACACAGAATTGTAAATTAAGCAAATCTATATATGGATATGCTATATGTACTCAAACTATTGCAAATAAATCTTTGAGTCACCACTTTTGTAATTTTTATCGCACATCCTTCGTTCTGCATGATCTAAGATGAAGATTAGGATGTTTCTAACACAAGCGTACAAATTAGGTGGTGATTGAATCCTTGCTTAAAATTCATATCAAACTCGGATCTATCCATGGCGATGAGAATTTGGACTTACACTGTACATCTGGTTGCCTGCACGTGGATGATTAAAGAGCGAAAGAAGACTTAAGATACTGCAGATATTATCTTAGCCAAAACCAAACTAAAGATAAAGCCAGTGAGATACACATGGCAGGTTTTGCAGCTGAATTAATCCAAAATTAGGGTTTGACCGGCAGCTGACTGAATCTAAAAGTACATCTCATTTCCGGCAAGCGTCTAATTTTTTCATTTTTTTGGCCGAATTCTTCTCCCTTTAGGTAGATGCAGGGGGTTCTTTAACTTACGTTAATGCTAGATGACCCTAGAAAGGACTTCCGTTTCAAATGGAGTTAATTTTGCCAGTAAATAAAACTGTTGATGCTTTTTAGGTTGCTTTTGCCGAATTTGATGTTTATTCAATATCTCTACCTAGTTCGCGCGATCAATATTTTGAAAATCGAATATTTCTACATTTAGTATTTTTAACAAGTACACTTTTTTAACAAGACTCTTATTATACAAATCTAGGGCTAGTTTTTTTGTTTCTTGGTCATATAATCTAGGGGTAGTTAAGAGTCTTAGATTTGTGTGGGATATCAGATTTTAACTTGAAAGAAATAATGGCTTTATCTTTTAATTAGGAGGAACTCTGGTTTTTTTTTTTTTTGGTCGAATGAACTCTGGTTTGATAAATAGGTGTTTATATATATAAGTATGCATATTGCATTTCTTTATCATCACGAACTCTCTCTCTCTCTCTCTCTCTCTCTCTCAAATCAAGCTAAATACTGTAGGAGACTTGATTCAAGTCTCAACTTGAAATGTGCCCAAGTTAGGGTTATTGTCAGCTCATTGCCTTTAGTAATTAATCATCAAATTAGCCATGCACGTATGTACCTAAATACTATAAGTTTATTACGTTCTTGGAGTAATGATGCATAGCCGATAGATCACTACCCACCACCTAAACCTAGCTTGTAGTTACATACTGTGGAATCTCTCTCTCTCTCTCTCTCTCTCTCTCTCTCTATCTGCAATCGTATTTGTGGATGAAGAACAAGCAAGGCGGAGAATCAAACCCAGAATTTGCCTTGGGAATATGCATAACGGGGGTCATAAATGTGAACATGTGAGGGTTTTTGACTTTTTGCCTTCTTTTTCATTTTCAACGGACTCTCTTGACCTACCGTCACGTTTATTGTAGCCCAATCTGTGAAAAACAGCCATTCCACAGTAACTCCACCCATAAGTTTCTCATGAATAGTGTCATCAATTGGCAAGGCAAAAACCCAAAAGGAGAGAACAGAAGGCCAGATGAAAAGTGTTCATGAACAATGGTATGCAAGTTGTGGCCACAGTCCACAAAGCAATTTTCATTGTAATTGCTTATCATGTGATAAATAATGTAATAATTTTGAATGTTAATCTCTGCATGTGTACTTTGTATTCTTAACATCATTCAGAAAGTTAAAAAGAAAAAGAAGAACAGCAGCGCACAGATGAGGTACAGCTCTTGCTTTAATTCACCCTTTTGAATTGTCAAAACCTTACAAAAGTATTTATTAAGCCGTGTTCTTTTTCCAAGTTTCACAGACTGGTAGAACACAACATAGACTTTAATTTTACCAGCTTGCACAGAAGAAAGTCACACTTCCACCATGAAAAACTGAAAAATGGGAAAGAAGCACAGAACTTTCCTACTAATTTCCATGAGTATTTAAGAGGAAAGGCCTTTCTTTCCCGATTGGTCATTAAGGGCATATTTGGTAACTGGTCAAATAGTATCTGATTCTATTTTTTTATTCCTTGAAACAAAAAAAAATAGAAATCGGTTTGATAAATTTGTTGTTCACAGGCACAAATTTATTTTCAGAATCAGTTTGGGAACAAAATCAAGAATAAAAAAAAGTTTATTCTTGATTTGGGAACAAAAATTAGAAATGGAAAAGAAATTTTTTTTTCTTCTTCTTTTTTCCTGGGCCTACGAGGGTAAGGGCTGGACCCTCACGGCTTGGGCGATGGTTGCCCTCACCGGACCTAGGCTGCGAGCCACCCTCGCCCAGGCCGCAAGGGTCCAGCCCTTGCCCTCACCGGCCATGGCCAAAGAAAGGAGAAGCAGAAAAAAAAAATATATTAATAAATTTAAAATATTGTTAAAATATTATTAATAAAAAAAAATTTTGTACGGTTACCAAATGCGTTTCTGTTCTTTTTCTATTTCAGGAATAGAAATTTTAGGTAATTATCAAACGCTTTCAAATACTCATAAATTATTTTCGGGAATGGAATAAAAAAATCATTTCTAAGTAGAAATTGTCTCTAGGAACAGAGTGGTTACCAAACGCACTCTAATTTTGCATATGGAAAATCCATGTGGAAGTGATGGGTTTCTACTTTCAAGCTGGCTTGAGTGCAGATATGGGATCATGAGAGCCCATGTTCATAAGAGAAATGAACATTACAGCTGGCCTAGTTCATGCAGGCAAAGTATTTCACTCATTTGTCACATGGTGTCACCTGGTGTAATCAATCAATCGGATCGCCTACACCATATATGCACGCACACCGACTAATTTTGCGTTTTGAATTTCAAGAAACTCTCGATACAATCGAATTGTTTCTTCGCATGTTACTGTCGCGCGATGTTTCCCATACACAAAATAGTTAGCTCCCTGTTCATGTTATGGCTCTTTGTCCTTTTAGTAATATTGTCCAGAAACCTAGTATTTTTTTCTCTAGATGGACAACGCAGATTTGGGATTTGAGACTCTTTCCGTATCATGCATATCTCTACTTTGCCTGGCCCGTTGGACAGTACCATGTGCATGTTGTGGAGAGGCCAACTTTGTTATCTCACAGCAAAAGGTTGGTGTCTTGAAGGAATCATGTGAAAGAGAGAGAGCGAGAGAGAGAGAGAGATCAAACGCTACACACACAAGACAAAGAAGATAGTCCATGGTCCCCATGTTGCGCGCACAGTATTCTTGCCTAAATACAAGTAGGGTCTCTCCTGATGGGAACCCCCCAGCTGCTTTCTCCACCGCATAAAAACCAATGAGGAAGAAGAAAAACTTTATACGTGTATCGATGGATATACGGCATAGAAAAGAGTATATCGCTTCTTCTTCTTTTTTATACTTTTCCTTCTAAGGATATAGTCGCGGAAGAGCAGATCATAGAGACAACCAAACTGATCGAGTTATTCATTGCAACACATGCGTGTCCATCCCCTGTTCACGCGGATTTTTTTTTATATGCGTCCAAGTCAAAGATGGCGTCCCCGAACTCATGTATGCGTCATCCGTGACCCAAGCACGAACAATAGCTAGCTTTTGAGCTTACTTCCATTTCGAGATTTCACGTCTCGTTTTGGATCAGCATGGCCGATCGAAAACACCATGGCTATTGAGCATGTTGACCAAACTTGTGAGGAGAGGCACGAGGCCTTCATGTGCCTCCCTCTCGTTCGGTTCTTGCTCGGCTTTAATACTGTATGGGAAAACCTGTTGCCTTGTTGTAATACCAAGTCGGTAACAGAGCAGAAGGGATCGCCACTAGACCTCGTAAAACACTTTTAATTTCGCACGTGTCATCACAATTAAGGTTCCTACCAACCATGCCGTCATAGAATAAATAAGCACGGGGCCTCTACCTCTTAGGGCTAATTAGGTCGTAACGATTTATTCTCATGAATTTTCTCACTAGCAATATATGTAAGCGATTACTTGATTATATAGGTCGCAATTCCATCGATTCTAATCTTTTTTTTTTTTTAACTAAACATAATGTTTCGGAGACTTAAAGCTCCCAATGTCTATGCCAATGAACGGTTATCGAGAAAAGTGCAAGCTTTCAGTCATCAATTTCGGAGTCGGTGCTCGATAGATACAGTTGTGCCCTAAAGATTGAAAAGTCAAGATTGGTCACATGGGATGCGGTTTGACCGCGTCAAAAAATTCGGGCAACAATGACGTGGACTGTCCACATGACGACCGGGGCCCGCCCAAAATTGACCCCGGAACAAAAAAAAAAAGAATCCATCGAAATCGGCAATAAATTAGGGAGAACTATGAGCTAATTCCAAAGAAATATCAACTTTTTCTTGAGTAATAATTTAAATTTAATTTTTTTTATCTTACTAAAAAGCACTAAATTTTACTCCAATGCTAAATCTAACTCCTGATGTGAAATTTTTAAATTGTTCAAATCAAATTTGAAATTTAAGTGAAAATTAATGATTTTTTATGAAACAAAAAAAAGTATCAAGGCAGAATTATCGGTTAAGTCGGTGTTTTTGTGGGGTCAGTCCATAGTTCTCCCTAATTTAAAATTGGCATTTTTTTTTTAAAATTAGGCCGAAGAGCTATACGCGCAAGCGCAAATAATGCGTCATCCATAGAAAGATATATTGGCGTGCGCAGCTCCGCCACGTGTACCCATACGCGTCCAGATGTTTAATTCTTGGATGGGAATTAATTTCTCGAAAACTTCGACCGCTTAACAATCGACTAAACTCTGTGGGGCCATCGATCTATAATGGACCTTCACGTCGGGCCCACTCAAAGCTATTGGGCTCTGACGGGCTGGTCTTCGTATATTGGGCTCACTCGAGCCCATTAGGCCCACCCGCCATTCACGATGAGGCCCGGCCCATTGTGGCCTCGCCGATTCGCCTTTTTATCGCATTGGGTTCCCCTTTCCCGGGAAGTAAAGCAGCATTGGCCGACACCTTTTTCTCTCGGATCCTCCTGTTTTAATAACGCGGAACATTTCTTTCGGCGAGTGCGACGGCCCACAGGAAAGAATCGATCTCGAGGTTTCTGAACGGAGGGCCGTGGCTGATTCATGGAGAACGGGAGGACCTCGGGGATTCAGTCCCCGGGGTTCTCTTGTGTATTTCAGAATACTCTTGGGAGCGGGCGATATTATAAATATATGCTCTCGGAATAGGTACGGATAGTCGGTAGATGGGGAGATACGATCCTTACCGTTGGATTAAGGAGAGATCTACGGTCGTGGTTACGCAAAAGGGTCTCCTCCTCCTCCTCCTCCTCCTTATTTGTATCATCTCACAAATAACGTGTGTATATGTGTGTTACCCGGTCCATTGTGGTCTCATCAATTCGCTTTATTAGATAGGGTTCCTTCTGGGGAAGCACCTTTTTCTTTTGGATCCTTCCCGTCACTTTTCACTATAAGGATTCCTTTCTTTTCCTTTTTCTTTCTGTTTTAATAGAATTAATATCACGAAAAATCTCAAATTGATATACATATGATAATTTTACCCCGAATTAATTTTTTGATCACCAAAAATCCCAAACTGGTACATCTGTGATAAATTTACCCCGAACTATTTTTTTGACCACCAAAAATCCCAAACCGGTACACCAGTGATAATTTTACCCAAAACTAATTTTTTGACCACTAAAAACCCTAAATCGGTACATTTATGATAAATTTACCATCTGTTAGTGTCTGTTAAATTGGATTAATATCACGAAAAGCCACAAATTGATAAACTTATCTGTTAAAACCCTAAACGGTACACCCATCAACTACCACGTGTCATCAAACTTAGCAATTTGACAGTAAAATTTAACGAAAATGAAGGGTAAATTTGTCACAAGTGTACCGGTATGGGATTTTTAGTGGTCAAAAATTTAATTCGGGATAAAATTGTCACGAGTGTATCAATGTGAGGTTTTTTGTGGTCAAAAAAATAGTTTGGAGTAAATTTATCATAAGTGTACCAGTTTGAGATTTTTTGTAGTCAAAAAAATAATTTAAGATAATTTTATCACAGATATATCAGTTTGGAGTTTTTTGGTGATATAAACCCGTTTTAATAACATCAAAATCGTTTCTTTGGTGTGCCTCTTCAATTAGCGTCAAGGATGTCACTTGGTAAAGATAGATTAAGATTTTCAACGATAAAATATTGCATAAATTTGATATCGGGGGCTTTGATACAAGCCCCTGATCTTATGGTGTCAAAAAGGCCCGAACCGACCAGACGCGAACCGGAAATCTCGGGGCCTTTCGGGTCGGTTCCCCTTCCGATGCGGATAATAGGTGAAACAATCGGGCATCGAGACGGTTCGATGCTGAAACACATTAAACCCTCAACCCTCACAGCTCTCGTATCAACCCGTCAATCGATCCTCTCTCTCCCTTCCACCGTAATAGAATTGCACCCCAAACAATCTTTAGGGCTTTCTCTGTTCTAGCCACGGTCTCCTTCGCTTCTCATTCGGGTCTCCACTCCGGCTCGTCGCCGCCGACGGTTATCGTCAGAGAGTCTCGCTCGGTAGCAACCACGACGACAAGGACGAGATCCCGAGCGTGATTCCTCTAGGCGACCATGAAAATCCGCACGTCCCCTCCGGACCTCGCGAAGAACATCTTCCGTTATGATCCATGAATCTTATAAGCTCCTCCACGTGAAGCTAACAATAGAAGTTTTTTTTTTGTTTTTGGTCGCAAAGCTAACTATAGAGTTGACCATGCATCGAATTTGGTGCATCGAATTTGGTGAATTGTTTCCATTAATTCAGGGAATTCCATGCCAAGCAATCGAGCCTTTTTCTGGGTCTTTTTCTGCCGTGAGCCACGGGGTGCACCTTTTCGAATCATCCAAAAGAATTCTAATGGGGGCAATTTAAACAAATACAAAGAAAGGCAGGTGCTTCCCAGCAAAATCGATTCTTCTCTTGTACGAGTTTGCTTGAGCATGTGGCTTTGTCAACAAAAAAATCATCCAAAACGTCGTCATCCTATTGCATATTTGCCAATTCGATCATAAATATTTCAATTTTGTCAGTTGAGTCATAAACATTTTCACATTTTGCCAATTGAGTCAATTCGGCCAATTTTAATCGGAAATTGCTAGCATGAATACTGACAGTGCCACGGAGGATAACCAGTGCTTACATGGATAATTTTCAGAATTTTTCGTTTTTTTTTTCTTTTCATTTTGCTTTTTCTTTCTTTCTTTTCATTTTTTTCTATCAAGTACTGGCAAGGGTAAAAAAGAAAGAAATTAAAAATAATTGAAAATTCTAAAATTAGCCAGATGGACTCAATTGGCAAAAACGTGAAAAAAGGCTTATGACTCAATCAGCAAAACTTTTCTGTTTAGGACTGAACTGGTAAAAGTACGATAAGTTTATGACTTTTTGAACAATTTTTCCCCCGTCTCAACCCAATTTGCGTGAACCAACCACACATCCACAGACTTCTTGGTTGATTAGGTGAACCTCCCATCTTCTAAACCCCAACCGAAAGTGATGATGGCTTACCATGAAATCAACCAATCACAGCCAGCTAATATCCCTCGTTCCCCACCAAACCATTGGAAAATTCCTGGCTGCATCAAGAATTACCAAACGGATGACCATGACATGCCAACAAATGGGTATAATCAATTAGTGCAGAAAGCAAAATAATTTCCTTGAGAATTCATCTGTATACCGTATGAAAAATTGCGGGTCGGGAACATTTGTCGTTATTACTATTAGTTTAAGTTTTTTGGGAGCCGGGAAAGGTGCCAAAGCGGGGTTGCTTCCGAAGGCAAATTCGTGAGGATTTTATGGGTAAACGTACCATTTTCGGACTAGATTAACACCAAAAGTGTCTCTCTCTCTCTCTCTCTCTCTCTCTCTCTTCTCTTTCTCTCTCTCTCTCTGTGGGTGCGCGCCACCGTTGCATCAGCATGAACTGACAAAGGAAACAGAGGAGCATAATTAAGTTAAATAATGACAATTAAGTGCCGCAAGAAAGTTGAACGAGGGCTTTAAATCATTCGGCTTTTGGTCAGAGTAGCCTCCCTTTTATTTTATTTTTTTTTCTTCACAGGACGTGCAATTTGCTGTACCCTCCGTGAAGGATCAGCCGCACTGTTCAGGTACCTCAATTCCTTCGTTTGTTTTGCAAGAACTGATCGACCCAGGTCAGATAATCGCGGTCCTTGAGGACCCAGTTGATGAAGTTTTGATTTTTCGAGCTTCTGTTCAAGGTTTCATAGCATTTCTGTGTGCTTTTTTGTTCTTGGCAGATACGGAGATGGTCGGATGATCGTGTTTTGTCTTTTATCTGGGATGAAGATTTGGCGTTAATGTTCTTGCAATCTCAAGGAAGAATCTTGGATTGAGAACATAAGCGACGGAAGATTCTGGTATTTTATTGATTCTGCAGAACCAACTCTCTTTTTTATATGCCCACTTTGGAGAAGGAAATATATGGTTTTTCTGGTTGTTGTGGAGGGTTTGGTTTGCTAGTGAAGATGTTGTGAATCAGGCTGCTGTCGGAATCTCTCTCAAAACCCTTGAGGGTTTTAGGGATTGAGAGTGGGCTTCTATGTTGTAATGGAATTGGGGACTTCCGGGTTACGAGGAAGTCTGGATGTTCTCTTCAATGAGCTGGAGTTGAAACATTGAGCAGGTGGTCACAGGTGGAGGTGATCATGCATAAGTTCCTGAAAGAGAATTGACGTTTTCCAGAAATTTTTAGCTTGTTGATTAGTAGGAAAGTGTCTTTTGATAGTTCTTGATGCAGTCAGATCAAACTTGAGAAGCATCAACTTTTTTCCTTTCGAATTCAGCATGTCGGAGAAAAGCGTGCTCCCTTCGAGGTTCCTTTTCTACATAATAACCACTTCCATGATCCTGTTGACCCTCTCTTCTCTATTCCTCCTAGAATTCAGTAATACTTCTATCATATCTAGCAAAGTCTTGAAGCTGATTCTTGTTAATAATACATCAGTTAATTTGAAACCCAGTGCCGAATATGAACAGGCTGAGGTTTCTTCCCTGTCATCCGTGACTTCACAAATCGAGCATAAAGTTCCTCTAGAAGGACAAGGAGAGGGTTTTAGTTTTACGGACGGTGGAGAAAATTTTATCTCTCAAGAGAAGCAAAGAAAAGCGGCCTGCAATCCCGATCAGGTTCTGTTGAAAGTTTTTATGTATGACTTGCCTCCTGATTTTCATTTTGGATTGCTGGGATGGAAGGGAAACCCTGGTGAAACTTGGCCAAATGTCAAAAATCCAGCTCAAATCCCACCTTATCCTGGTGGCCTAAATTTGCAGCATAGTATAGAGTATTGGCTCACTCTTGATCTTCTATCCTCGGAAATCCCGGATATCAATAGACCATGCACTGCTATCAGAGTGAATAATTCAAGTCTAGCAGACATAGTCTTTGTGCCATTCTTCTCATCTCTCAGTTACAATCGCCATTCTAAGCTTCACGGAAAGCATAAAATTAGTGTCAACAGGATGTTACAGAGCAAATTAGTGCAGTATCTAACTGGCCGCTATGAGTGGAAGCAGATGGGGGGGAAGGATCATATCATTGTAGCCCACCATCCAAATAGCATGTTGGATGCGAGAAAGAAATTGGGTTCTGCAATGTTTGTGCTTGCCGATTTTGGTAGATATCCAGCAGAAATAGCTAACCTTGAGAAAGATATAATTGCTCCATACAAGCATGTTGTGAGAACCATACGGGGCGATGCATCTGCTCCATTCAGTAAGCGCCCTATACTAGCATATTTTCAAGGAGCAGTTTACCGAAAAGATGTAAGTGCCTTTTGGCTTTTTGTTTAATTGATAATGTTTTAGTTTACCAGTTGACAAGGATTTATTGCATAAGCAGTTTGTGGAGATCATGATAGAGCTTATATCATTTCTGTCCAAATCTTGAACCTTCTTCGATGCTTCATGACGGCCATATTATTTTGACATGAGGTTGCTTCTTTCAGCTTTCCTCGTAAAAGAGGCCATTTTCCACTAAAATCAGTCATCTTTTGGTTTATTTCCTGTCGCATCCACCTATTTTCAGCTTTAAATTGCCTATTACCTATGTCTTCATGCTTTTCATTTTACAGGGAGGTGTAATTCGTCAAGAATTGTATTACCTTCTCAAAGATGAGAAGGGCGTGCATTTTGCATTTGGAAGTGTTCAAGGGAATGGGATACACAAGGCAGGCCAAGGAATGGCTTCATCGAAATTCTGTTTGAATATTGCTGGTGACACCCCTTCCTCGAATCGCCTTTTCGATGCCATTGTGAATCATTGTGTCCCCGTGATAATCAGCGATGAGATTGAATTACCATTTGAAGATTTTTTGGACTACTCAGAGTTCTGCTTATTTGTCCGTGCCGCTGATGCTGTAAAGAAAGGTTACTTGCTAAATCTTCTCCGTGGAATAAAAGAGGACAAATGGACCAAGATGTGGGAGAGACTGAAAGAAGTTGCACAACATTTTGAATTCCAATATCCGTCCCAACCCGGTGACGCGGTAGATATGATCTGGCAAGCAGTCTCCAGGAAGATATCTTCGGGGCAGATCAAAGCTCACAGAGAGAATAGATACCGCAGATCTCAACTGTCTAAGGGTAACTGACTTTAGACCAGCCACTTGAGCTTACACCGCGTAAGATTGTGAATTATATAGATGAGGGGAAATTCTCTTCTTTTTGTTCCATTTTGATGGCTTTAGCTTCAACAATAATGGTTTTCTTTGTACATCCATTGATATCAAAGACGACCATTTTAGATGAGTACTTATTTTCGGTAAATATTAGATGGGTGGTTATTGTCAGAAAATTTACAAAACACGGAAACTGATTGTCGTTGTGTTGCCATTATCAGCATCTAAACCAGATGCAACAGTTGCCGGGATGAAATCGTCTCTGAGTGAAATAGTTCAGAAGCATTGTCTATCATTTGATCATAAGCATCGTCCAACATTTCATCTCTAAACATGTAGGAAAGAACCTTATATGCAAATAACATAGCTACTTTTGCAGTTGTGTCATTGTGTGTAACTCGTGTGCTGTATGAGTGGGTGCTGATCTAAAAGAGAACTGCCTCTCTTCACCTTGACAAAAGACTCCTGGAAGTTATATGAAAATATACAAAAGATGTGCCAAAATGCATGTAATCCTCCAAACAAAATGTTCGACGCCATAATGGGGCACCCTTTCCTTCCCAAGATAATACCTGGTGAGCTCTCTGCTTTATTTAGGCCATAGCTTAAGAATGTCCATATCTGTTGTGAATGGGATCGGATCCTCCTCGAACTCCTCTTTTATTTGCTTGGCTAGGGTCGAATGCCATTGAAGGCGCAGGTGCCACACTTTGCAACTGTAGGTGCTCAGCAATGGAAAGATTCCTTGTGAAATTAGGCAGGTTGTCATGGAACGTTGATTGCTTTCTCTCCAATCTAGGACGGGGAACCATACGTCTCGTGGCCGAAGCATTATGTGCCAAAAGGGCTAAAACTCCAAAACAGATGAGAGCTACTGCCACTTTTGAACTTCCAAGTCCCATGAAGAAAACTGGGCAAAACAGAAGGAAGATGGGATTATTGTTCGACTCACTGATATGTGGTACTACTGGAGTTATGACTCGTGTCTTCTGTAGCTCATGACTGAAGAGTAGGCCTATGTCCCACTATTTATTGCATGTATTTTGGGGGTAATTGAAAGCGTAAAGCAGAGAGTGGGGTCCTGAGAGAAATAAAGACAATTCAAGATCTACCCCAATGATAAGCCTGCCAAGGAAGCCAGTAAGGCTGTCTAGGAAGACTCTGACACGTTTGAACAAAAAGTAAAACTTGGAGACCTGCCTACATTCTTGGGGAAGCCAAGTATCTTCCCCTTGTACCGAGCATCTTGCATTCCTCAGGGTCATCACAACAAAATCACACCCAGAAAAAGGAAGAAGGGTCTTTGGGACTCGAGGCAAAAACGCCACTACATGCGGGCTGATGCTGACATGGTTGTCGTCACGGCAACTATTCGCCCTTTGTCGATCTGTCCCTCGTGGCAAGGGCAAAAAACAATCACGAAATGCTGAATGTCGCACGTAATCTATTAACTTTGATGCACCCGATCCAGATCCCATCCTTCTTTCCCTTTCATTTCCACTTCATTCCGGCGATTATATACCAAATTGGCCTAATTGGTCCTTTGTAGTTATTATCCAAGCGGTTGCAGCATCTCCGCTCAGAGGGTAACTAAGCTATCGAGCACCAAAAGAAGAATAAAGCAAAATCTAATATAGGGATGAGGTCGTGTGGAACAGATTATTCCAGAGAAAAAGAAAAGCACAAAATGAAAAGTGAAAAACCAAGGCTTGGTTCCCCCCACTAACTTTGAATCCCTGCCATCCACTCAACCAAAAAAGTTGCAAGTCTTGGTTTTCAGGTTCTGGATGAATTCGCTTTGCGCTTTTGCTTTGTCTCCAGCTCCGATTAGACAGAATGCCACCCGAAAAGGGCATATGACTAGTTATAGCTGAAATTGTTCCCGGGTGACGATGCTAAGTTCTTTCGAAATTGAACAAGACACGATACCATCAGACTCATAACAAAGAATCAAATCATCCGTTTCCACAGGAAAAGTACCAATATAACCAAAGAAAAAGGAAAAGATTAAGCATTAAGCAATGCTTGGCAAGTACTAGTATCTCATACATAAGAGTTTCGCAGATACAACAACCGCTCAGGTGACTTTCCGGATTCATAAACAGTGAAAATAAACTGCCCCCAGCGAGGTTCGGAAAATATGTACAAAGAGAAAACCTGCATATGAGAGAAAATCTTGACGTGACCTCAAGGGTATTTTTACGTGCAGAACGAATACTTCACACTTCAAATAGATAGATTATATGTTCCCTGTTTCTCACTGCTAGAAACACAAGTACACTCTCTTCCGTAACGCAGATGTCTGGAAATTCGGCCACTTATGATTGGACCGGCTCCTGATGAGGAATCACTGAAGGCCCTGGTTCTATTGTGATCTGCAAACCACGACGTTGTCCTGCCTGTAGCATGAATGCAACTTCACTTGCCGCAAGTGCCGCAGCTTCCTGATCCAAAGTATTGAAAAACATTTAGATTAACATCTTTACCAGCAGATGCTTTCTTAATCACCTAGTCATGAACCAACAAGGGTTTGGCCACCACTGAGCCAACCCCTGGTCTCTAGTGTGGATATCAGACCAAGAGTTCAACAAGAAAATTGCACAAGACTTCTAGCTGAGACAGATAAGAATTTTTCCAGGGAGAGAGAGAGGACTACAACAACCAAAACCACATTAGAAAACCTTCGCCAGCCAGATAGTGCACTTCCAGAGTTATCTGCTAACTCGACTTAATCTAGCAAATGATGACTTGATAGAAATGCGGATGCCAAGTTAGCTAACATGCTTCCTTCACTAGCTAATTCATAAATACTCAAGCATAAAATTAAGCTAGTAACAAAATTATAAGATTTCGACCCAAAACAAAATTATCAGATGGATGAAATTTCCTTCAAGAAAATTAGAAAAACACAAAAATGAAAGTGTCACTCCAGACCTGTCTTTGTCTTCGACGCTGTAAGATACTTATTGCCCAAGCCATAATGTAGCAAGGAAGAAGAAAGCCAGCAGCTCGAAGCAAGAACAGCTGGAAAGAAATATCCAGTAAACTAATGTCAGAACAGATAACTGATAAAACCTCTACTAGGAAATAAGAAAATAGAACACTCACAGAGAAAAATGCAGATGCATCATCTTCATCGTCACCATTGGTGAGGTATAGGGCATGCCTTAAGAGCAAAAGAGCCATCAGCTGCCATTGAAAGAGAAAAGCTTGTTAAAAAAGGAAAAAGGAAAAAAAACAGTGCAAAAAAACAAGCACAGTTTTTGAACACCACCCACCCCCCCCCCCAAAAAAAAAAAAACAGAGCTACAGCTAGGGGAAAAGCAAAATGCAGTCAGTTTTCAATGTCGGTTGCTCATAAATGGATCTTGATTTTGTTTGGCTTAACAAGCAGGTGAAGTGTGCACGCATAAACTGAAATTTGTCCCAGGTATAAGAAAGACATTGCCTCCTCAGGGCCCCATGAAAGGAGACATGATTTTGTCACAATGTAATGCATCTCCAAATCACATGACAAACAAGGCCATTATGACTCACAATAAGAGCTGCAGAGCGGCAAAATGCAGCTCCACTTGCATTTGTGTCAGCGTATTCATCATACTCTGCCTCCAAGAAATGGCGTTCAGCTGCCATTGCCAAAATACGAGGATCACGCAAATCCAGAGGAGCACCAGACAGCGTCCAACCCTCACTGTAAATCAAACATGAAACAGAAGACATCAATATGATCAAACCTGACCTGGAACAACCAAGCTTCTTCAAAAACTTCATAATAAAATAAAACACAATGAATGAAGGCTTTGTTATACCATCAAGTTCTCTGCAAAATGTCTAAGAAAACAAATTCTTGACTATGCAATAGTTGAGAGGATAGTCATTCCAAATATAGGACTTTGGCTAGAAACATATTACTGAGTATACAATCATTTCTTTATCTATCGTCACCGAAAGTATATCCTAAACAATAGGGCAAGATCTCCCGATTGTAGCAACAAAAAAGTCAAAAAGAACAAAAAAGAAAAAAGAAAAAGAGCCTTAGACGTGGTTAGGAAAAATAGATCATTGAGAAGAACAAATTAGAAGCCAACCCTGTCAAATTTTATAACATCAGTCCTACACGACAAAATGATCCACACAGTAGTTTTCAATCTCCATAAATCATTACAACAAGCTAATATGAAGCTAACTAGCTAATTGTACAAGCAGGTTAAAGTAAACTCTTACCTTATGTCAATTGCGGCATCTTCAGAGTTCGGGGGAGCTGGCGGGGCTGTATAGCCAGGCTCATAAACCTAAACATCAACAATGAAGTTTCCCTAGCGTCAGTAAATATGAAAAACTCTGCCTCTCAGAAAGTAAAACCATCAATCCATACAATGAAAGTTTCCCTAGCGTCAGTAAATATGAAAAACTCTGCCTCTCAGAAAGAGTCCTTCCAAATCTTTAAATAGTTTCCATCTACTCAAAAACAGTAATAAGCATCCAAAATTTAGAAAGAAAAACGATAGGGAAATAAAAATTCTTTTTCTTCAAATTATCCTAGCACAATTCAGCATACAACCAAGCAGCCACTGGAAAGACAATAACTATGCTACAACATAATTAGACTTGAAGAGGAAGGGAACAAAAAGATTAATGCTATTTCAAGAAGCAAATTTACTGAGCATTGTCGATGTCATATTTGATCCCCTATACACATCGAGCAACCAACAAATTGTGCAGTCATAAAAGAAGTTTCAGGTGCTGAGAGGGGCTTACCTGATGGCATATCTCACAAATTACATCTCCTTTCTCATTACACCACCGCTGAACACATTTCCTGTGAGCATACTACACACAAAAGAAAACAAAGCCGTTAGACTAGGATTTCAGTGCATCTGGTCATATGCTAATGATGCTCAAGTAAACATTCAAGTTTCTATTTTATAGAGGCAAAAAGATCGGATATTCTCGTTATAATTTTCCAAGCCTACCAGACCAGATTCACCGAGGTCGGGCTTGCATGAGAACAAGTAAACTTTTCTGCACCTTCTACCCCATTGGATTAACCGAGCAAAGCTAAAGCACACAGAGCAGCAACACCCACAGATACAACTCTCAGAACTGATGTAATCAAGCATGCGTACCACTACGATGATTGGAAGCATAAAAGTAGCCAACTGGATATGTGACATGGCGACCGGTATATTTTTAAGAAACAATCTAGCTGCTTTAAAACCACAAATAACGATATATTATATCTTAAAAAAATGAAATAGGAGAAGTGACCCCAAAAGGCACAAACCTTCAAACTACCGCTGCAAGCACATGGAGTCTCCAAATTCTTAATGCTATCCTCCTCCTGGCAAATGCGACATTCAACAGTCTGAATGAGAGGTTCTTCTTCTTCGCATGTGCTAATGACTTGTATATCCTCGACTTCAACAGCAGAGGTTGCCGGATCAGCAGTGTGAGAAGATGAACCCTCTCCAGCAGGCTTTGCAGAATCAGCCTTTTCGAGAGATTGTGATCTCTCAGGTGTCGTGAAGTGATCCACGCAGAGGACAAGATGATCACTCATTCCGATTACGAAGAAATTTCCTGATACATCAAAAGATTTAACAGAAACTTGGATCAATTCCCAAGTAAAACATGCCCCCAAACCAAACAACAGTCAAAATCCACAGCTTAAGTCGTCTTGAAGGCACATAAGCATGATTTGAGCTACCACGTCCCCATCGGAAGGAGAACCACTTAATTGCCCTAAATCAACAAACTAATCAATTTTGATGGTCGATAAAAAATTCAATGACTCTGATTATCTCGAGATACTCCGGATCCAGGCGCTTAAATTCTTCGTCCTCTCTTACTATTCGGCACCCGCACCGTTAAAATAGAATCAGAAATATAAGCTGCCGAGTTACATTTCTAGACAGTGAGAAACAAGTTTAGCCAATAACTCGACAAGAAATCAAAGGACACCCGAAAAGACATCACTTTCTACGACAAAACCCCCATCCTTCGCCCGACAAAATTCATCGTCATCCCACGCAAATGCATCCCCTACACTGAACAACGATCCGGCCCTTTTCATTTCACAACCCAAAAAATGCCATCTTGACTTCCCTCCCGGCTCTCGGAAACGGGTCGGAGAAATCAAAACGACGGACTTCAAAAATGCCGGACGGACCGCGCAACGAGCCCGATCCTCGGCCTCGACAATCCCGAGGAGCTCCAAGACTTCCCCGGCGTTGACCCCCCCAGAAACACAAAAAAAAAAAAAATCTCAACTCATCCGCCGCGACCCATCAACAATCCAGCACACAAGCGGAGCCACGACGCAAAACCCACCCGAATTGGCGCTTCGGAACGCTAATCGTCCCCAAAAAACACGCAACAAAAACCTCAAAAACACTCGACAGCCCCACCCACAGCACCAGATCAAACGCCGCGAGAACCAACCCACCGCCGAGGGGACGGATCGTACCTGAAACGGGCTCGGAGGCGCGGGTCTCGGGTCGGGTCCGAGCTCGGTCTGGGGGGGAAGGGAATTCGCGAGCTTCAACGAAGGGGAAGAGGAGGAAGAGGAGGAAGAAGACGCAGGAGGCGATGCACAAGGAGCGAGCTTTTTGTACGCGCGACGACGACGGAGCGGCCGGTGGGTGCTGGTGGTGGGGACGTTAACTCCTCGGCACGTCCGGTTAAAAACATCGAAAGTCCGCTTCGTGGAAATTGACGTTGTCTGTTTCCGTCTTGACCCCGCGCGTGCGGGTGGGGGGTGGTGGACTAACGGCCGTCAAGAATCGTCGTCGTCACCGTGTCTCGTTTTTTGGTGGCATTTCGAATTTCTACCGGCGTTTCCTAATGTATTAACCCTAAGGCTGCGCTTGGTCGATCGGATAAAAGCCAGAATAAGATATTATCCTGTTCTGTATTTGGTGATGGTCCAGAATAGGATAAGGTCGGATATAGACCGGATAAAAAAATCCGAGGAGGGTGGAATAAACCTGGATAGGATTTATAATGCTTATTTTTCCAGAAACCATACGCTCCACTCGTCGTCATCTTCATCCCCACATCTTGTGCGCTTTCACCAAAAAAATTTCTCGGCTTTTTTTTCTTCACCAACTCCTCCAGACCCATGAATAGCGAAAAAAAAAATTATCCTATCCGACTTTAAATACGTAGTCCACCTAACAGTGGACAGGATATGAAGAAATCTTAGGATTTCTTATCCTATCCTATCCGTTTCTATCCTGTTTAGAAGTCCGGACGACCAAACGTAGCCTAAGGATTAATACCACGAAAAATCCTGAATTAGCATACCCGTGATAATTTTGCCTTAAATTAATTTTTTGATCACGAAAAACCCCAAATTGATACGTCTGTGATAAATTTATCTCAAACTAATTTTTTGACCACTAAAAATCTCGAACTGATACATTTGTGACAAATTTACCTTTAGCTAGTTTCCATTAAATTGAATTAATACCACAAAAAATTATAAACTGGTACGCATGTGATAAACGGTGGGTAAAACATAAAATTGATACATCCGTCAATTATTGAGTGTCATTTAATAAAATAATTTAATAGTAAAATTTAACGAAAATAAATTGAGGAAAGATTTGTCACAAGTATACTAATTTGAAATTTTTTATGATAAAAATTAATTTTGAATAAAATTATCATAAACGTATTAATTTATTATTTTTCGTAGCATGAATCCTTTTCTAAACTCCTCCTCCTCTTGTCTTATCCTTTACCTAACAAATAGGCATGGGATAGCTCGTGCACTTTTCTGAACCGAGTTTTAGGAGCGCAAATTTCCACTTTATCGCATCAACTTGGGTACATGGAAGTTTAATATGTCTGGCATTGTTCGTTACGCGTTAGTTGGGTACTTGCCTTTTCTGATGGATTCTCGCACTATAAAAAATTACTTAATAGATCTGTCAAAATAGGCCATAAATTCATTTTTTTCAATTCGTATATAATAAGCCGATAGGCTTAGTTATTAGATGGATTAGTTATATTCAGTATATGGATCATAAATGAATTTAAACATAATATGAGTAATAAAATGGGTCATAAATGAGTTTTGAAACTTATCTTGACCCAACCCGCTTTCACGACTCTCTCACCTTCACTTGATTTTGCGCTCATCACTCTATACTCCTACCTCAATTTAGGTACAAGTTTTCCTAGATTAATTTAAAGATGGAAGTGTTTTAGCAACACGATATGTGTTGGGTATGAGTCGGGTGCGATCGAGTATGGATCACTAGATCTGCATTGCGTAAAAATTGATCAAAAGGGGTTATAAATGGATTTATTTAGGTAGAATCATTTTCGACCCATTCCAAACCCAACCGGACCTGACCCGTTTGACGGATTTATAACTTGGTTCCCACGTTTGTGCGACAATCCACGACCCATCGTCGCGAAGAGCTTTTGTATGTATGTGCAATTTTGACTTCTTGAAGATTTGTACGCGCGATGGATAAACATTAGATCCGGGTAAGAGCCCTTGTGCTATTGATGTTTCTTTGTTTGCCAGCCACTATGCTCTAGAAGGATTTCATTGACCATTTTTTGGGGGAAAATTAGGCAGCTTGCATACCATGTTTTTCGCCTTGGTGTTGGCATGACGGCTTTTTATTTTATTAAAATACCAAGTGGATATATTATATTTTGATTATTATAATGTAATAGCAATCGAGAAATACATTCTTCAAAGAATTTTCGCAACTCTTGGCATTGGCAAAGTTGAATTGACCCATTGAAGGATTTCCAGCTCGAAATCTGGAAAGTGCCACAGACCGTGTGCAAACTGCTCTAGACCCGTGAATTAGTAAAATGCCCGAGCTTAACCGGTTCACGAAACTTACCGGGGGTGTTTCGTAGACATTCAGTTAACAAAATTCTCGTGCTCATACCCCATATGAAAAAGAAGATTTACCGTATTATTGGTCTCGAGAGTTCTTCCAGCTATATCCAATTACAATTATTCAACAAAAAATATAACTAAATATTTACAATGAAATCAAAATATCGGTGGCAACTTTTGATTAACACTGGAAATTGTGCTCCTAGATTAGGAAAAAATACTCGTTTCCACCAACCGAAAGCACCGTCAGTTAATCACGGCTAAATTTTTATTTAGTGCGTTCATTTTGCGAAAAAATAAACAAAAATTTAAAGTTATTATTTAAAAAATAATCACTGCGAATCAGCAGATAATATTTTTTAAGCGATGCAAAATAATTATTTTAAATAAATGGGTTTTTTTTAAAAATCATCGATTTTTCCATAAAACGGAGCTATCACGGTGAAGGAAGATTTGACCCGATCAAACCGAGGACCTTTTCCAAGAAGAAGCATCGGCGACCTTAATTTACGACCTCGGGTTCTTGTCGGGACTTTTCAATCTCATTTACCTTTGACCCAGTTGCTTCCATCACGTATGCGCTTATCCAAAAAAGCATTCCCGTCTCGTGTACTTTGAGAAATTATTGCCCCCGCGTTTTGCAGCTCGTAATTACAACTTCATCGGCCAAAAAATAGAAAGAAAGAAACGAATTATTCACTACACATATAGACCGGGGGTGAGCAATTGATCGGTTCAATCTAGGAATCGAACCGAATTGATCTTACCCGACCGGTACCTAACTGGTTCACATGGAGATTGATTTGGTATCCGGTTCTTGGCTTTGAAACCGATCGGTTCTGAACGGGAAGGGGTAGCACTAAACCCACCATATTGGCCGGTTCCAAATTGGTTCATATGAGGATTGGTTTGGTTATAGATTCTTGACTTTAAATCGATTGGTTATATCCGACAAGGCCTGTTTCCGGGTGAACCTATTTTAAATTGATTTCAAGGCTAGCTCTCGGGTAAAACTGGTTTTCAACGGGTTCAAAATCAAAACCTACAAGTCCTTTTTCACTGGGAACTTTTGCTAAAAATTAAAAATGACGGGGCTAAGCATTCCACCATAAGCAAACCTTTGACAGAGCAATTAAACAGAAAAAGAAATGGTAGGCCGGTTTTCGGGTTGACCTTACAACTGGTTGGTTCGGTTCTAGATTGATTTTAAGATCGATCGATACAGTGCCCGATTCCAAAAGATAGGCATCAACTCTAATAGAGTAGATTTCATATTCCTAATCTAGAACCTACTCATCTTGGAATCCCGTCACTCCAAATGTGGACAATCTACTTGCGTGATATTCAATCATGAAATTATAGATTAGAGAGAGTGAATGAGAGGTTAATACTTCACCCATGGGCCTAAAAAGAAACGAGCCCATGGCCTCATGGGCTTTCTCTCTACCCAACCTAATTTCACAAACAATAATTTTGTGATCCAAAATGACATAAATGAATAGGGGTGAGCAAGATGGATTGCCCAAATTAGAACCAGACAGGACAGACCGGTTTGGTCTAGTTCTCGGGAATATCAGTCCGGTTCCCGGTTCTTAAAAGTGGAATCGATTTCTGGACGGTCCGGTTCTCGGTTCTAGGGTGTGAACCGGACTGGACCGGATCAATAAATATATATATATATCTAATTTTTTCATATATCTATTTGTTTACTTTTTAAAATTTTTGAAAAAAATAGAAAGTCTAATTTAATTTCCTCAATTCTCTCTTGCCTTTACCAATAAGTGATTGGTCCCATTGGAACCAAACTGGACTAGACCGGATCGAATCGATCCATGGTTCCAAGACTAGCTAGTCCCATCCCCAGTCCTAAAAACTGGGAACCAGTCCTCCCGGTCCGGCTCCTGACTCTTAGGTTGGATTGGATCTGATCGGGAACCGCTTACCCCTATAAATGAAGGCACAAAAGAGAGAAATCGGATTCACATGTTAATAATTTAACTTTGGAGGTCAAGATGAGAATGTGAAAATAATCATGTTTTAGGTACCATGATGACATTGTTAGACTTACTTCGGTGCTCGAAAGACTTTTATCGGGGTAATTTATGACGTTCAAATATGAAAGTTAAAAACTCAATAGGTAATGCATTGGCCATCTTTTTACTCATAATTTATTTTTTTTTAGTGAAAGAATTACATCTAATTTCAAGAAAATATAATTTTAAATGATTTCGGATTTTTTTTTTTGATAACCCAGGAACCCCCGCACGGCCGACAGCCGGGAAGTAAACCCTGGGGGCGACACGCGCTAGCCACCACACACGTGCCACCGGTTAAGTCACCCTGCGGCGCCTGGGATTCGAACACTCAACCTTTTGCGAGAGGAAGAGTGCGCGCTCCAGCAGCGCCACCCAGGCGGGTGGTTGATTTCGGATTTTAGTAATTACGTAGGTCTAAAGATTTGAGGTGTATGTTAAAGTGGCTTGTAAAAATTACAGTCAACCTCCAAATAAGAATTAGATCCAAAAGCTGATATTTTTCACTTGAATTTATCTTTCGTGGGGGAAGGGGGTTCAAAACTAGAGTTATTTTCTGTTAGAGGTCATAACTTGAAGGGACTTTTACTCTATTTTTTTCATTTCTCACCACATCACAAAATTTGTACTTCTATTTAGTGCGAAATATTTAATTTTCTTTTTCGAAACGTGTCAATGTTGACATGTAAATTCATTCGATTCTTCATAACAACTTAAATTTCTAAATACTTCGTTCTGGCCATGTCCGTTTTTGCTCTGAAGAGGAAGGCTTGGATGTCACAAAGCCGAAGCAACAAATACTTGAAAACTTTAACGCGATAAATCAACGGCATTTTATATATTTTTGTCAAAAAACATTGGGAGACGCTTGAATCAAATAAAAAATATATCGTCGTTTCCATCAAAGTGAAAAATCGATATTCTTTCGACCAAAAAAAAAAATAATAATCGATATTGTGAAAAATCTAATATTTCCATATGAATAGTGCTAAACGTATTAACAAATTCATTACTTTTTTCGACCCAACCAAAAAAAAAAATCATTATTTTTATATTTTCTTTACCTTTTTTTCTTTTTGCAGGCCAACTTCTTTCCTTTAAAGTTCGCCTTCAATAATGAACCCATCGACCGCACACAAGAGGCGCAGAGCGAAAACCCTACGCGACCGTACCGCACGATCGCCACCTCGGGGGTTTTCAGCGTCGCCATGGCAGAGGAGGTAGCGCCGGAGCTCGCGGCGGCGGACCCATCGGCCGCCCAGGACATGGACCTCGCGACCGAGGAGCCCGACCCGGAAGAGGGCGAGGCCGCGGCGCCCGACGGGGCCGAGGACGGCGGCGGCGAGCCCAAGGCGAAGCGCCCGAGGGAAGCAGGGGAGGAGGGCGCGGAGGCCGGCGGCGGCGCCGCGAAGAAGCAGAAGGCGGAGGAGAAGTCCGTCGAGGAGGAGCGCCTGGAGAAGGGTCCGGGTCCGGCCAAGGTCGGGCCGAAGGAGTTCGGGTCGTCCGTGGAGATGTTCGACTACTTCTTCAAGTTCCTCCATTTCTGGCCCACCAACGTCAATGTCAATAAGGTATGGCGAGAATGCGACTGTTAGCTTTTCTGCTCGTGTTGTTTTCCCCCAAAATTCATTCACGAGCGCTGTGCAATTGGAGGTAGAGTGAAGTTCAATTCAAGTGTTGGATTGTTCTGGAGTGTAATTGTTTCGAGTGCCACGATTTGCTTGTAATGGGTCGACGACGGCTCGATCGCTTGGACTTAAATTGGTCGAATGCGGAAGCTCTTAGTTTCTGAGATTTAATGGGTATGAAATGAAGGAACAAATTTCTCGCCTTTGGGCGATTTTGAATTTTGGATTCTCCGGCTGCGGAGAATGCGTACGAGTCCATGACAAGGAGAGGGAATTGGGTTTTCTTGTGAATGCATATCCTTGCTACTGGCAAGATCAATTGGATCACCTGCTGTTCTTTCTGAGAAAAAGAAGAAAAAGGAATCTGGAATTTTTGCCTGAGAAAAGATACGTTGTTCCTTGTGCATTGGTTAGCTGAAAGTAGGCTGTGTGTAGTCAGTGTTCTCCTCTCAGATGGAGATCTCACTCGAACTATGTGGAATGGAGGTAGTGATTTTTGCTGATTAGAAAATAAAGTAGAACTACCCTGTTCAACTGTGATGATGAATAAGGAGATACAGGTCTCCGTCTTTGGAATTAGGAAGTGGTCTATCGTGATATGCTGAGCACATCGTTTTCATAACTATTATTATTAGTTCGGTGTGCCGGGGAGATCTGTCTGGTAAACATTAGGAAGTCCTGGGCAGCTTGTTGCGCTGTCAATGATGCCCAATAGAAGCATTATCTTGCTTTTGCTAAGATTTATGTACAGATAAAATCTCTTACCTGCTTGTTAGGTGCATGTTATACATTTTTATAATGCTAGTTACAAGTGATCACCGCATCGACTGACTAGTTTGATTTTTGTGTCCAAGAGAGAGAATTTAATCATGGACTGGATGATTGTGCCATACTTGAATCATGTAGTGGATTCTGTCGAACTAACTGCATGTTACATCTCAATATTTGGAGCTTTTGGATTTATGATCATTTTGATAGCCCATGCTATTTTTTCGACCACAATGCAGTATGAGTACATGACGTTGCTGGAGTTGATTAAGAAGGGGCATTCGGAGCCAGAGAAAAAAATAGGTGTGGGAATCAAGGCATTTCAAGTCCGATTTCATCCTACATTCAAGAGTAAGTGCTTGTTCCTCATAAGGGAAGATGACTCCGTGGATGATTTCAGCTTCAGGAAGTGCGTAGACCACATAATCCCGTTGCCAGAGGAAATGAAAGCTAAAGATGGTGTCAGCAGGGCGTTAGGTGGCAACAAAGGACATGGAGGGAGAGTAGGTGGTGGACGAGGTGGCCGCAGTCGTGGAAGGGGCAGGAAAGCAAAATATTGAGGTTTTTGACGATGTCGATGGTAAACTTTTGCTGATGTGGCTTGGAAAGAAAAATCAGCACTGGGGGCTTTTGTTGTACTCCCTTATCTTGCTTTGCTATTGCAAATGTGCACGCCGTGCTGCCGGCATATGCTTGTATTGAATAGTAATGCATCATTATCTCGTTTAGTGGCTCTTGTTCAAAGAGAGTGGCAATTTCTTTTCTAAGGTTTCAGATTCTTGCGTAACTTTTTAGTATACCACGCTATGATCATTTGACGTGGTATGCAGTGCTGGTTCTAGCTCAATTGGATCAAGCATGATGTTAAAGGCAAAGATTGAGTGATGTTTTTTTTTTGCTAGAAAAAGATTGAGTGATGTTATTCAGTACAATCAACGGCTTCTGGGCTTCATTCTCATGAGGTGTCCTACTTGACTTTGATAGCAGAAAAGCAAAGGGTTAGCCTATGAACATTGACTAGTCCTAAGACCTGAAGATTTGCATTTCTCAGCTAATAAGCTGAATTCTAGTGTTTCTGATTGTTGTCAGCACCAAGTTAAGTAGATTTCCGGTTCAGGGTTTATCGGACCGACTCTTACATTTCAGTTCTAGAGAGGTTACTGAAAGCAAACTGCTGGGAACTACGCGGTTTGGCAATTGCAAATGCGAGCTGATTCTGAAATGTATTTGCCTTGTGATCTCTTATTGTTCGACCGAATCTTCCTTGTGTATGTTCGCTTTCACGCCAACTTCATGTACACGAACTGCCAAGTGGTCTAGCGAGGTCGCTCTTTTCATATCGATTCATCAGATTCGACGAGTCTCATGCACTTAGTCGTCCACTTAATATGTTTTCCTCGAACTATGTCAGGGTTTTCACCATTGGCATTGTGCCGCAGTTATCTGTGTAACCTACCCTCATCATCTTGTGGATCCTTTAAAGCTAATGAAAGTCCGGATTGAATCCTAATTAAGCTCACAATAATGGATGAAACTAGCGGTTACAGCCGCAATATATTTCCTTCATTCACTTGAAAAAACAGAAGTTAAAAGTTTTATATGGCAATAGAGTGGAAAATATTATCAGTTCATGGATGATACGCTCGACAGTTTAAATGCTACGCACATCTACTCTTTGTAATATTGATCACGTAGATTTACATAAAATTTCTGGGTCCAAGTTTAGAACTCGATTGAGAAGCGCAAGACCTGACTTAGATAAATACGTACAGTCTTCATACGTGCATACGTACATACATATGCGGAAATATACGGCTACTAAACTTTTGTGTGGAGCATCCTCATAGGGCATGGCAGCTGCTTTTGAGTTTCCTATATTAGCACATCCAAACGTTGTTGTAACTGTTCCACGAGCCCCCAATGCAGTTAAACTCCTCATCATTGAAGTCATTAACTTATGCATTACTTACAGTATCCATTAACTATGGATTAACACCAAAAGATACAGTAGATATTGCTAAGCCGCATCACGACGTATCTTGTACGTATTTAGTACATGCATGTACTGCATCCCGCGCATCTTCCTTCACGAATATCGGAAGCTTTTGCCAAGCGTAGCATGTGAATCCAACCCTAATCGAGAGATGGTAGCCCCCATGTAAGTGAATTCGCGTCGAGTTTGACAACCTCAGAATCCTCAGCATTCCCAAAGCCTACCGGATTTCTTGGAATCGAAGAACGAGTGCATATTTCCACAACCATCCATAATTATTAGGTTCGTCTCTCTCTTTCTCTCACATTCGTCTTGTAACTCCCCAAAGATCGAGAGAAACACGCGTGAGCCAATAAATGAAATTGATGATGGTAGTTCATGCATGCGGGACCGGTTTTATCCGCGAGACGGCGCGCGATCGTACGTGATATTAATTGCAGTTCGTGTTCATTCATCTGTATTTATACACAACACGCCACTGGCCATCTCGATCGATTCCACTGAAAAGCTGGAGAATTTTCCAGTGTTGCACAAGAAGAGAACGACATTGGCGATGGCCAGTCATCACCACCACGCAGTGAAAGTCGAGCCATCGTGCTCTGTATACGACGTCATTGCAGAAGATGAAGACCCTTTGCTTTTCTCGAATGATCACTTGCCTTCTCTTGGAATCTGGTATTACACCAGTTCTCTCTTTCTCGTTCCTTTTTTGGGTCAAGTAGGAAGGCGTATAAGGAGTCCTAACACGCTTCTCCTTTTCTTTTTCCTGTAAAAATGAAAATAAAGCAGTGGAAGAGGGTATGTTTCTTCGTTAGAGTGGCAATATTATATGTCGATTCACGAGTCTTTTCCGATGTTGGCGACGTCGTTACCAGATGATACTTGGTACTCCACTTTAGACATTCTTGAGCACAGTAATGCTTGCGTCGTCGAAGGTACATGTGGATTTTAACTCTCTCTAATACATTTCTTGAAATATGTATCATCGTCTTTGCTTCTGATTTCATTGATTGGCACTGCAGATAATGTTGTTCACTTCGGCGATGTGAATGGTTTATTAGAAGAATTTAAGGAAATGAACGGTTGCTACGAGACAGGAATAAACGCCGTGTTGTCCGGTAATGATGGAGATCGAGAAGGCTTGCTCGATAATATGATCATGGGTAATGGATCGTCAGGATTAAGTGCAGAACGTAATGCCAAAGAATCAGAAACTAGAGCCAGTATCAAAATGTTGTCTCGCGAAGCCATCTCCGAGTACTTCTACATGCCGATCACACAAGCCGCCAAGGAGCTTAACATCGGGTTGACACTCTTGAAGAAAAGGTGTCGGGAAGTCGGGATTCGCCGGTGGCCCCACCGGAAGCTCACGAGCCTCCAAACCCTAATCAAGAACGTCCAGGTCCATACCTGTGTCTATAGAGTTTTATAGTATATGTCGAATATGAACCTGCGACGCTGATTTCGTGAACCGATGCAGGAACTGGGGAGGGGAGAGGACCAAAGGAAGCTG
The DNA here is from genome assembly GCA_031216235.1 of Syzygium jambos. Taxonomy (NCBI): domain Eukaryota; kingdom Viridiplantae; phylum Streptophyta; class Magnoliopsida; order Myrtales; family Myrtaceae; genus Syzygium; species Syzygium jambos. The sequence goes on from CM062221.1 coordinate 2,774,316, forward strand.
CGCGAGGCGATAGAGTTGCTGGAGAGAGAGAGGAAGCTGATGGAGGAAGTGCCTGACCTGAAGCTGGAGGACAAGACCAAGAGGCTGAGGCAAGCGTGCTTCAAGGCCAACTACAAGAAGAGGAAGCTTGTTCCAAGGACATCGTCGTGATGTACAAGATTCGATGTGTGATCTTAGTGTCTGACCTAGGATAGCATGTCAGATTTGATCTGTTTCCCTTCTCCTTTTGCTTTCACTCGTTTATCTTGTTTGATTAGATAGAGTCGGCTATGAAATGAGGACAATGATGATTTGCACATATTTGTCACCATATTTTGGCTCAAGAACACTACTTAGATCATGTCATTTCCTTTAGGGAAAGCTAATTTGATTCGGAAATTTAAAAGAGCAAGGCTTATCTTTCTTCAAGAAAAAAGGTTATCGTAGTCATTGATTAGAAATCGATGATCTTTCGTGACGTGGATCTCATTTTTATCGATAAAAGGACTTCGCGATGGAAGTCATAAGTTCGGTTTCTTGCGTGTTTTCCTATTTGTAAGGCGGATGTATTTACCGGGTATTGGATACTATCACCACCGGCTCTTGAGTAAAACTAACAAGATTTAACTGTCCATATATAAATTCAAAATGCATGCAGTCGATCCATCATATAATTTTAATTTTCATTATTGTGCAAGACAATGTTGATCCAAATGTCCCTTTGGGCAAAAGACATACTGATGCAAATGTGCCTTTTGCCGAGCTCATTCTAATAAATCATGTCGATGATATTTCAAGAGAATGACGAGACTCACATTGGACCCACCTAAAATCCCCGCCCATTCTATCACCCGAAAAATGAAAGTAAAAACTACCTATCGTTTTCATTTTATGTTCACGACCTTTTCTTTTCAATTCGTTGAAAATATATCCGGCTCATGAAAATAAAATTTCAACATGAATGAAAAAGAAAAAAGGGTGGAGGAGATAGACCTTATTTTCTTTTTCGTTAAAACAAAAAGATAAAACATTTTCTTTTCAATTTGTAATCATTGAAAAACAAGCAATTCATAAAAAAAAGATGGGAAAGTATCAAATAATGGCATAAAGTGAGGTCATTTTCTTAAAACAGGCTCCAAAGTGGGCACTGTTTTAAATAATGACATGAAGTAGCCAATTTAGTCTCAAACAATGACTGGCGAGCACCTTACTTTTCCGATACCGGTGGTCGGAATAGTGCAATTTTTTTCAAAGTAAAATCTAAATAAAAATGAAAAATAAAACTTATAAAGCTTAAAAAAAAACAAACAAGAGGGAAGTTGAACTTTGGTCGGCTCGTGAGCTCATACCCTTATTTGAGACCGACTTGGCCACTTCAGGCCCACTTTGGTGCTTTTTTGAGTAAGTTACCCTATTTTAAGCCTTTAATTGAAATTTCTCCTGAAATAAATTATAGAAAAAAGTGAGAAAAATTAACATATTTAGGGCGCGAATAATAAACATCATGTTTTCCTGTTTTTCTATTCTTTTTGTTTCAAAGAACAAGTTGGAATAGAAATCCGTTTGAATTTTAATTTTCGAGATAAATTTTGACTTAGAAATAAATTTGAAACAGAAACGAGAAGTTAAAATTTTATATTTTTCTATTTCTGATGTAGAAACACAAATGCCAACTCTCTTTTTTATTGCCCGCTCTTGCCAGCCCGCCGCCGCCCGCTAGCCGCCGGCCGCTGCTGCTCGCCGCCGGAAAAGAGAAATATTGTCAAGCCACCCGAGTTCGCGCCGTTCTAGCAATTCGGTTTCGGTGCATGTTCTCGCAGGAACCTGTTCTTGCGGAACCGCACCGTTCTTGTCCGGAAGATGGAACAAGAGCGCCTTCTCCAGCATTCATCGGCTCCGATTCGACCGCCGGATCGGTCTCCTGTCTCGCCGGCGTCGCGGCTCGCCGGCCGGCCCAAAGAGAGGACGAGAGCATGAAGCTGATCGCGCCCTCCGCCGTCTCGCGACGATCACTCCTCGCATCCCTCGACGCCCACCGCTCCATCTCTCTTTCCTCCTCCTCCTCCTCTTCTTCTTCTCCCTCGTCGTCTTCTTCTTCTTGGCTAGCTTCGGTTCTGTCGACAGTCCTCGATGCTAGACACATGGGCCCGGCGAATCCCTTCTCGCGCTCTCGAGGCGCGAGCGAGGGATTGGTTTCTCTGATCAGGTCGTGCGCCCACGAGTCCCATTTACGCCAAATCCACGCCCGCATCCTCCGCTCTCGCTCCCTCGAAGACCCCACCATTTCCCTCCGCTTCTTGTCCCGCGCCGCGTCCGCGCCGTCCGGTCGCGTCTCGTACGCCCGCCGCTTCTTCTCCCAGATCAAGAACCCGTCCCTGGCCGTGTTCAACGCCATGATCCGAGCTTACTCCGGGAGCGACTCGCCCGAGGAAGGGCTCTACTTGTACAGAGAGATGAGGCGGCTCGGGGAGAGGACTGATCCGTTGACCTCTTCTTTTTGTATCAAGTCGTGTGCGAAGATGGGGTCTTTGACGGGTGGCTTGCAGGTTCACGGGAGGATCGTGAGAGACGGGCATCAGTCCGACAGCCTTTTGCTCACCGCTTTGATGGATTTTTACTCGATCTGCTGTAAGAGCGAGCATGCCTGTGCCGTGTTTGATGAAATGCCCGAGAGGGACACTGTTGCTTGGAACGTGTTGATTTCGTGCTACTTACGTAATCGCCGAACCCGCGATGTGTTAGCGGTGTTTGATGCTATGATTGGTGGAGAGTGCGGATGCCAACCGGATGATGTTACTTGCTTGCATGTCCTTCAGGCTTGCACTAGCTTAAATGCGCTGGAATTCGGTGGAAAGGTCCATGAGTATATTGAAGAAAGAGGCTATGGTGATGCTGTCAAGCTTTGTAACTCTCTCATTACAATGTATTCGAGGTGTGGATCCATGGATAAGGCTTTCATGGTTTTCAAGGGAATGCGAGTTAAGAATGTGGTTTCTTGGAGTGCTTTGATTTCTGGTTTGGCCATGAATGGGAAGGGAAGAGATGCAATTGAAGCGTATCTGGCAATGCTGAGAGCAAATGTTGTTCCTGATGATCAAACGTTCACTGGAGTTCTTTCAGCTTGCAGTCATAGTGGATTGGTTGATGAAGGAATGTTGTTCTTTGAGGGGATGAGCAAAGATTTCAAAAGGATGCCCAATGTTCACCACTATGGATGCATGGTTGATTTATTGGGTCGAGCTGGCTTGCTCGATCAGGCCTATGAACTAATAATGTCGATGTCGAGCAAGCCTGATTCAACGATATGGAGGACCTTACTCGGGGCTTGCAGGATTCATCGCCACGTCGCCCTTGGAGAGCATGTAGTGTGGCATTTGACTGAACTCAAGGCTCAAGAAGCTGGGGATTATGTTCTGTTACTGAACATTTATTCTTCTGTTGGTGACTGGGAAAAGGTGACAGAAGTGAGAAAGTTCATGAAAGAGAATGGGATCCAGACAACCCCTGGATGTACAACAATCACGTTGAGCGGAATTGTGCATGAATTCACTGTGGATGACGTGTCGCACCCGCGGCAAAATGAAATTTATACTACGTTAGATGAGATTGGGAGTCAGCTGAAGATTGCCGGTTATGTCCCTGAAATATCGTGTGAGCTGCATCATCTAAGCTCCGAAGAGAAGGGTTATAGGCTTTCTTATCACAGTGAGAAATTAGCTATTGCTTTCGGTGTCCTCGCAACTCCACCTGGCACAAGTATTCGATTAGCTAACAATCTCAGGATCTGTGTGGATTGCCACAACTTTGCCAAGGTCCTTTCAAGTGTTTATGACCGGATGGTAATAATCAGGGATCGTTCTAGGCTTCATCACTTTCAAGGAGGACATTGCTCCTGCAATGACTACTGGTAGGGATGAACACTTGAGGTCAGAAGACGCAACAAATGTACTCTAGGACAGGTACTCGAGAACATATTCGCATTTGGCTAGATTTGGATCATTGGCATGATGTACACAAAGTTGGCTAGAGCACCAGTGAGTTTATCTTGGGAGGAAGTTCGGGATTGGTAATTAAGGACCATTGCATTATTGGATGAGTGGTCTTAGAGCCTGAGATGCCTGAGCAGCTCCTCTACATAGTTTCTCCGTCTGCAATGACGAACCCTAGCAACTATGCAGAAGGGATACATCGAAGCCGCCTGAAAATTCTTTTGAGATGCACTTTGAAGGGGGGAAATTTATGCAGACAGGATCTTACCTAACATCCGCGGCTAAAAGGAACACTGACAAAATTTTGCCGAAATTTGTCTTTCCAAAATGCGGTGGTAGGAAGATCCAAGAACCATTTTTGGAGCGATTAGTCTATGAGGATACAATCAGGACTATACTGGTTTCATCAACATCACCCTGAACAAAACAAATTGGTAGCGCAAGCACCTTGCGTAGGCAATTGAAAGGTTGTCGAACTATGTTAGGTGTCCTAAGACCTCAATAAGGTTGCATAGATAAGCTCGCATCTTATTTGAGCGATATCAGATTTGTTTAAATTGGTAGCAGCACCTGCAAGGCCACATGGCCTTATTACAAAATGGCCACATCTAAAGCAATCTTTCTATGCATAAGACTGTCAATTCATATGTTTGGTGTGTATTTCAAGAGAATTCTAATAAGAAGTGGATCTCATTTACTCCGACTCTCCAACTATGTGTGTTTTCACTAGTTTTTGACTTTTTGAGATGCATCCCCTACTCCATATTAGCCTAAACAAACCATTTGAAGCTTGAACCGAAAGTTTGCTTGCTCTTTATCCAGCATACCACTCCAGTCCATTTCGGAGTGCTTCAAGAAGGGATTCAGAGGGGGAAACTCACCGGGATAAGACCGCAATATCAATAAGAAACAATAAAACGAAATCTTCGTCATCACGGGTAATTAGGGTGCAATAACATCCCTCCAATCATCCAAAGACATTTAACAAGTTGAAGAAAATAACCATACTAAGATAATCCAAAGAAACAGAAAGGACACAACAAAAAATAAAATGAACTCGAAAGAGCGGAAAACACGTAAGTTATCAAATTTTTGCATCTCAATGGGATCAATTCCTTGAAACGGGTGGTATCATTGGTCAGTTAAGAAAGTGCTACCTGCTCATACTAGAAACGCTACATCCGTCGATCTACAACACCAGCATAACCCCTCATAAAAGATTCTCATCATCAGTAAAAGTACCTGAAACTTTCTTGTTCAAAATGATTAAGGGAAAGCCTCCTAACAAAATTGACAGCCATCATTTCTCAAGTCAACCTATATTAAGACTTAGAGCTTCATTTGCTTTTTTGCTGATAGAACTTAGGCAGCAACTGCTTTCTGCGCGAATGCAATACCCTTCTCAATGCTGGCCTTCAATTCAGGCTTCAGCACGTCCAGGGCCTTCTGCTCATACTCAGTCAAACCTTGGAGGTCAGAAGGAATCAGTGCTTCAATCCCTTTCCTTCCAAGCTTAACCCTGGATGCGAAAAATGGAAGCTCAGTCAATTCTGACTGAACAAAAGAACACTCGTACACATCCCCATCTCCTTCCAAGGCACGAAGGGACGACTCAACAAATCGAGCAGCCGCATATGCCATTGACAAAGTAGAGGATCCAGCACCTGTTGCCTCTACCACTTCTGTCCCTGCATTTTGGATCCTTACCGTTAGCTCTTCCACTTCTGCATCTGTGAAACTAACAGAAGGCCTCGTCTTTGAAAGCAGAGGTAGAATTGTAATTCCAGCATGTCCCCCTACAACTGGCACATCCACATCAATGAGCTTTAGGTTCTTTTTCTGAGCAACAAAGGTGTTTGCCCTCACAACATCCAGCGTGGTGACGCCAAAAAGCTTCTTTGGGTCATACACACCCTTCTGCTTCAGAACCTCGGCTGCAATTGGCACGGTGGAGTTAACGGGGTTGCTGATTATGTGGATGAAGGCATCAGGGCAATTATCTGCTACAGCCTCGACCAAGCTCTTAACTATATTTGCATTGATGTTGAAGAGGTCATCACGGGTCATACCCGGTTTCCTTGGAACTCCAGCAGGTATGACCACAACGTTCACACCCTTCAAGGAATTGGGTAACTCGGAAGCTCCTGTGAAGTCCAGAACTTGCGAGGGAGTATTACAGTGACTTAAATCAGCAGCAACTCCTTTGACATTGGCAATATCATAAAGATGAAGCGCTGAGACCAAAGGGGACATCTTGATAAGAAGTGATAATGGTTGCCCTATTCCTCCAGCTGCTCCAAGAATTGCCACTTTGAAAGACGCCTGTGGCTGCAGATGATACTGCAACCTCTGGCTTTGTTTCTGCGCTTTACATGCAACTGAGTGTTGAAGGGCCACACCACTTTCCTTGCCTAAGAAAGATGACTCGGCTTCACAGCTCACTGAAGTGGTGGCCTTGAGGCCACTGAAACTCGCAAGAGATGCATGGAATGCGAGTCTGACACCAAAGGGCTTTGGTTGAGCAAGGGAACCGCATTTGTGGCCAAAGGAAAGAGTTGATCCAATTGACAAGGTAGGTGCTGATGTCGATGCCATATCTAATAGCCACAAAAAGAATTAGAAAATGATACATATGGAAGACGATGAGTAAGACAAAATCTTAACCACAGACTAGAAGTTAAACGCAAAAAAAATGTTCCTTTTGCGCAAGTAACATAAGAAATAATGTGAGAAATGGCTGTCATCACTGAAAGCCAAAACAAACTGAAACCCAGAAACTCCAGCAAGTGGAGAAACATAAAGCAGCGCAGTTGTAGTCATCCGATGAAAGCAAGATGGCAATATCCTTCATTAGCATGATCTTTACAGCGAGAGAAAGGGGATGTTCCGTAATAGATCCGAATCCAAATCTTTCATCTTTAAACGCATGAATGAGCATGTGATTTTCCCAAGAAAAAACAATAAAGTCACTAGAGCATAAGCTTGCTTATCTTGCAGTCTAATAGTAAACCTTTCACTCTACCAGGAAGATTCATCTTTCTTAGAACCGATAATACACTCTACAACCTTTTCATTTCAAGAAGTAAATCAGCATTTCCAAAAAGCCAATAGGAAATCATACCCCAACGCAGGGAAACCCTCAAGATTTGCGGGAAAAAGTATTCTGCCCACATTTACATAAACGAGATTCTAACAGAAGATAACTAGCAATTTGACTGAGCAGTTCCACCATCACAAATAGCACCCAGCACAAACACAAACACACACACGAAAAGGAAATGAAGGGCCAGAGACGAATCTCGCAATCCAGAGGGAAACCAAGAACGAGTCTCGCACCACCGATGCAACAGAGCCAGCGCGCCAAGAATCACAAACAAAGCTTACCCACAAACCAAGACCAGGAATTAAAGCAAGTGACCAAGAAATTCCAGTAAGCACGATAGCGAATTCAAGACCCACCTGGCTTTTGTTCCGGGGTTTTGTTCTTGGTGACTGTCAATGACTCGGCCACGTGAGCTTCGAGCAAAGCACACACCTCTTTTCTCCACAAAATCTGACGAAACCTTGAATGGCTGGCTATCTTGTATACGTAGTGTCTGGTCCAAGAAGTGAGAAGAATATCCGTACCCTTTGCCTTTCTGTTGCGCACTGAATGCTCCTCGCTGCTGTGCTAACAAAAACAATCTGCCGACTTTTACTGTGGCTCCAGCAAATCATGGCCGCTCGTTTTGTATGCGCTCTTTGCGGTGCGTGTCGTATTGATGGTGCCTGATATTTTTGCCTTTTGCCCTTTCGTTCAGTTCATGTTATAGTGATGTTGTCCTATGTGATTTGACTTGGAGGCTCAATAAAAATCAAAATTTTGCAAATGGCTACAAATTCGTAGCTGAAGTTTGACGCAAGAACCTGCTTTCCCTTTCTTCGAAAGAGAAAAGATAATTCTTATTTTTTCCTTTGTAAGAAAAAGTCGAGTTTCTTGTTAATTTCTAAACGGATGTGCGACGAAAAACTGTAATGGTTCTCGATGAAGGGTGTTCTTGGAGTCCATCTATCTTAGCGCAGACCGCCAGTAAATCATGATTGAATCGCGGTTGGTGCAAAAATATTCAGATGACGCAATCCGGTCACTGTACAAGAAAAGGGGTTTGCAATGATAAGCGCAGGTTGAGCATGTTTTGTGGCTACAAAACATTTTTAAGGTTGCAAATGTTTGAATGATAAAAGCATGGTTGAGTCAAAGGAATGAACTTCATCTGATGAAACCGCAGGAAATCCACTGATACTGATATGAACGATGTGTCACGTTGCTAAAACACAGTCAATTTACTCGGCAAGACTAGTAGAGTAATCGCGCATTCGTGTCATTTTTATAGCTTTTTTTACTTAAATGGCCACATCATTAATCATTTCTGTCATTATTCCCTCTCTTAAACAGCTTCTTAGGTCGATAACAATGGAACGTTGCCCTTAATTTGGCCCATCTCATGCAAGATTGCAGCTTTGCACAAGCAAGTGACCCCATCTGAGATTTCATCTCCATATGGCACCGACCCTAGTATTTCTGCTGCATCACACTTGCTGAAAAACCACAGCTGAGATTTCAACATGACTGCAACTTCCATGGCCCATAAAGACTATCATGGAGATTTGCCAAAAAGGGTTTTAGAGAAAGAGCTCTCAAAGAGTTTTGGTGGTTCAGAATTGCTAATATCATGATAACCTCGATGAAACAGAAAGCGCCAGTCAGCTGGAGATGTACAATATCCCTTGTGGACAGCATCAAATAGTCTGATAATGGTATGCACTACAAAGAAATACTAACTTCAAAAGCGAAAGTGAATGTCCCTGAATCAGATATTGAGCCATCTTTGATTTGTTCTCATTGAAGCGGTGCGAAATGAACTATAAAAGAGGCGAAAAGGTCCGGATGACGTACCAAAAGCCCTTCAATTCTTCACATGCTTATAATTTCTGCATCTCTTTCCTTAGGGCATTGGCCCTCACCAAGCTGCCGATGGTGTTCATAGCCAGCTTCAAATCGTCCAATGGATTCCCGGGCACCACGGTCTTATACAAGTAGCTATCAAAAGTCATCTTCTGCACGTACTCGTCGGCGCACATCTCCACGAATGCTTCCCTCGCCGGGTTTGACCTATAAAACACCTTCTGCAACACATCCAAGACCTTGTAGGTTGGCCAGTACGTTTTGTCCCACTTCTCCAAGTACTTCCTCAAGTCACTCTCCTCCACCATTCTCTTCCCCTGTTCAGAGCCCTCGACGATGGCTTCCGCACACATTCTGCCACTCTTTGCCGCGAAATAGATGCCCTCGCCTGAGCATTTCGTCACATACCCAGCAGCGTCGCCCACTAGGGCCACTCTTCCGGACAACCTCTTTGGTCGGGGGTGCTCGGGAATAGGGTGTGCCTCCACTCGGATGATCTTTCCGCCCAAGATCTTGTCTTTGGCTCTGTTCCTTGTAGCTAGCTGGAATTTCTTGATATCCCCTTTGTGTGTCACAGTGCCGGTACCGACAGCCACGTGGTCGCATTTGGGGAAAACCCAGCCATAGAAGTCAGGCGAGACATCATCGCCGACATACATCTCGGCTAGGTTTTCATAGTACACCATCTTATCGTCAGGGATTTTGATTCTTTCCTGGGATTAAGCAGAGAAATTGAATATGCAGGAGTCAGTCATCACCACAATTTACGAGAAACTATACTTTGGTCTACAGAGAACTCGCAGCAAGTCCACAAACTATCCTCAATGAAGAAACACACAGCCATTGAGCTGTTTTTAAGCAACAAGAACCCATCATCGTAGCTCCAGGATAAGTCATTCGAAGGTAAACACGCATTTTGGCGGAAAAATCAATTAGCTGAAGAAGAATATGCAATCTTTATTCATTTACGCAGTTCCACTCGAACATCGTAACCAGCAGAATAGTTTTCAAGCTCACTTATGGCAGGAATTTCAACCTGTTTCGTTCTCATTGTGCTTGAATTTAAATTTCTGCTTCCCTTAAAGATAAAATGACCAAGTTTAGTGAACTTCAATCAGCAAACTCCAACATATGAGAGAGACCTACACATGCACCACGAAGACCGATAACAATTCGTTCTTCTAAAGTTCGCAGCATGTATCAGCATTATAGAATAGACAATACCAAACAGCATTCTTAATCATTACCATGATCTACTAATGCACCATCCAAAAACAAAGCAGCTCAAAACAAGAATTCCCAAAACACCACCACCACCAAAACATACCTGAAAGGCAATGGCGTAGTCATAATCGCCGGCGCCGATGGACTTGGCCACCCTCGAATTGGCCCCATCAGCCCCTATCACGGCGTCCACCTCCAGCGTCCTCTTCTCCCCAACCCCACCTTTCGTGCCATCGTACTCCGTGAAATGCAGACGGTACGGCGCGTTCTTGTCCTGGGGCATGTCCATTTTCAAGAACAGCCCGTTGATCACCGTCGCGCCGTTCTCGGCCGCCCGCTCCCTCAGGTACGCGTCGAGGACCTCCCGCCTCACCATCCCGATGTACTCGTGCGGCTTCAGGGTCCGCCCGATGTCGACGGCGACGTTCGACGGCGAGATCATCTTCATCTTGGTGACCCTCCGGTCGATGATGTCGAGCGGGAGGTCGAACTCGCCCACCATGCAGAGCGGGATCGCGCCGCCGCAGGGCTTGCAGTTGTCGAGCTTCCGCTCGATGAGGAACGTCTCGACGCCGCCCCTGGCGAGGGCCTCCGCCGCGGAGCCGCCGGCCGGGCCCCCGCCGATGACGGCGACGCGGAGGTTGCGGCCGGCGATCTTGGGGCTGGCCCTGGCGGCGAGGACCCGGAATCTCTGAGCGGTGGGGCGGTGGGCCCCGGTGGCGGCGGCGGCGGGGAAATGAGGCTTCTCCGCCGTGTTCTGGCGGAGCCCGGTGAAGGTCCTGACGGAGATGGAAGCCATTCTCCGGCGGCGGCGGCGTTGGCGGCGGCGGTGGCGGTGGCGGAGAGAGGGTGGAAGTGAAGTGATTTTTCCAATTTTTGGGGGTTTAAAGTCGGGATTTTTATATTTTTTGGCGGGGAGTTTTTGTGAAAATTTTCGGTAGATATGGTTGGGGGATATGAGGGGGTGCTGGCCGTTGGATTGGGAGATGGACGGCGGAGATCTGCGATGTGGATAACGTTCGAGGATTCTGCGCATGGGTCGGGGGACGCACGTACGGGTTTAGAGTACTGAGAGCGAGCGGCTCACGCCGTGCCACGTAATGCGTGTTTTGACCATGTATCCAATAGGAGGGGATCGCTCTTTTACTTTCCGGCGGGCCTCTGGCAAGATCTCTAGTTTGGGTCGAGTAGGGAATCTTTGGATCGTGAATGAATCGCCGGCGCAGCGGGCCGGCGACCTCGGACCCTTATTCGTGATTGATTTGGCCCACTTTAAATCCTTATTTAAAATAAAGTTTAATTTAGAGATCTTTTTCCTAAGAAGATTACCCAATTTCATGTCCTTGTTTGTCATTTAAAATAAGTATCGTAATGCGTCGTAAAGCTATTTTTTTTTGGTTGTTACACGGGATTCGGACGTGAGAAAGCCGTAAAAGACAAGGTGATGCGAGACACTGATGTACGCTAAACTTTTCTTCGATGCTTTGTAGGGAAATTTACGAAGAAATAGAATTCTAGCAAGCTACTTACTCATGACAGATATATGAAATCGAGTTGATTCACATTATTAATATGATAAGGTGTCAATGCGTTAGGCAAAAGATCGGGGTCGGATCAAACATTACCATCTCACTTTATAAAGAGAATTACCAAAAAAGTCATAAATTTATTGTAATTGTGCCAATTCAATCTTAATTTTTTTTGGTCAATTGAGTCATAAATCATTCACATTTATGCCAACTCAGTCCATTTGGTCAATTTAGCCGGCCGGCACTGACGTAGCTGGCAACTGTCTTGCGTGGCGCGGCCGAAGACGTGACATTGACGAGAACATTTTTAATAATATTTTTGAATATTTGAATATTTGAATATTTGTATTTTTCCTTTTTTTTTCTCTTTCTTTTATTTGTTCTTATTCCCTTGCTTCTTCCTCTGGCCGGATGGGCTAGGGTTAGCGAGGTCGACCTCGCCGTCGCTGGGTATGGGTCTGACCCCCGTCCGTCATCCCATATGCTTGGAAGGAGTATTTCCGCAAGCCCTTAATCTGCGAGGCCGACAGCTTTGAATAAGCAAATCGGAGATTGTTTGCCATGGAATGAGGGGTTCTTTGCCGATGCCTCCATAGGGTGATTGCACGTCAAAACTTGGTCTACGCAAGCTCCGACGTTGACGGATCTTTTCTTGGAGAACGAGTAAGAGATGGCTTTTCTGGTGGATTGATTTTGTTTCTCTTTGTTTGCTTCCTTGCCATGGTTGGGTGAGGCCAACCTTCCTAGATCTGGCGAGAGCTCCTCCAGCGACGGCGAGGTCAACCTCGTTAGTGGTCGATGAGGTCAATCTTGCCTCTGGCCGGTCGCCGAGGTTCGGCAACTGGCTAAAGGAAGAAGGAATGGAAATCGAACAAAAGAAAGAAAGAGAGAGAATAAAAAGGAAAAAAATGAAAAAATTTGAAAAATATTATTAAAGATGTTTACATAAGTGCTAACCGGCCAAAATTGGCCGGATGGACAAATTGACGAAAATGCAAAAAATTTAGGACTCAATTGACAAAAGAAAAATGTTTATGACTAAATTGACACAATTATAATATGTTTATGATTTTTTTGGTAATTTTCCGCACTTTATAAATTATTGGAGAGCTTGGAGATGTAGGCTTGTAATCAAGTGAAGCATTGAAATTCATTGCATAGCAAATTCTTGTAACTCAATTTTGTTCTTCAGCTTACTTTTTGGCAAATAGATTGACACAACGTACCTCAATTGTCGCATATCAATCCAGATAGTTCAACTTAGTTGCTTAAAGACAATTTACTTTTCAAATGCGAGCACTCGAAAATACTTCGTATTCGGCACATTTGGCGATTGATATAGAAACAGAACCCGATTGCAAACCGCATCAGAGTCTAGTCATGCGACCCGAATCTACCCATCCAAATTGGTATCAACCTAGGTATGTAATATCCCAGGGTTGGACACGGTTGCTCAACAGGATGAAACAATAACCTGCCCATATTCTGCAATCATGTCATGGTACTACATATATATCATGGTGATTGGTGGGTGAGCTCACCACTTCAATCGTTTGAACTGGTGCTACTGCTAACCCCATTGCAAATGAAGAACCTCGAATCCTAGTCAAACAGATGTTTGCTTCCATTCATGGTCAATCGAATCATATGATAATCTTCTGGGTCCTTGAGGTTAAATCACAGTTGCAACCGTAATGCTCAGGCAGTTGCAGTAGGTTTCAGACACCAACCTTTGGTTGATCAGACCATCTACTATGACTTTTCAAACTCATTGAAAATGAAACATTCCCTTCTCACAGATTCAAACTCCCCGGAGCCCCACCTCAACCCTTTTAAGTACTTCTAACCGTCTTTCCACACTTGTCTCTGCGCTGGTTTTAAATTGCTCCCTTCCTCCCCATTATTTCAAGAACAGCACCGAAAATCTTCTCTTCTAGTCGAGTTGGAGGACCGGGAAGTGAGTTTCCGATCATGAAGTTCGCGTTCGCGATGACGTTGCTGGTCGTGACGGTTCTGGGGATCGCCGTAGGTGGATGCCACTGCAAGATTGTGCAGTTCATATTCGGCGACTCCCTCTCGGACGTCGGCAACAATGAGTACCTCTCGAAGGGACTTGCCAAGGCGAGCTTGCCGTGGTACGGCATCGATTTTGGCAACGGAATGCCCAACGGGAGGTTCTGTAACGGCCGCACCGTCGCTGATATAATCGGTAATGCTTGAACTTACAATTCAGGAGACTCCTAGAAGTACGTATTTTGCGCTTCTCCTCCTGAAATTTTGCAGGATCATGGTTACTGACGCAGGTGATAAGACGGGTCTTCCGAGGCCTCCCGCATTCCTCGACCCGTCATTAACCGACGACATGATAATGCAAAATGGAGTCAATTATGCCTCTGGAGGCGGAGGAATCTTGAATGAGACAGGGACTTACTTCGTAAGTAGCCAAAACCGATACCTTCATCCCAATCTCTTTCTTGAAGATATTGCCTAAGTTTTCGTACTGAAATGCGGTTGCATTTTTCCAAGATTCAAAGGTTCTCTCTTTACAAGCAAATCGAGCTGTTCCAAGGAACCCAAGAGCTGATCAGAGAAAAGATAGGTGACGACCAAGCAGAGAATTTCTTTCAGCAATCTCTCTACGTGGTTGCTCTAGGAAGCAACGACTTCATCAACAATTACTTGATGCCCGTTTACAGCGACTCGTGGACATATGACGATGATGGTTTCGTCAAATATTTAACTAATACTCTCCAAGATCAACTCACGGTACAGCTAATTTTGTTGCTGATAACATGGAACTCTCTTTTTCTTGTAATTCTCCTTGAAGTTTTGACTTTCAGAAATATGTGCACAGATACTACATAGCTTAGGTGCGCGGCAGTTGATGGTGTTCGGGCTAGGGCCAATGGGCTGCATTCCCCTCCAGAGGGTGCTAAGCACATCTGGTGGGTGTCAAGAGAGGACGAACAAACTAGCACTCAGTTTCAATCAAGCTACGAGCAAAATGATAGAGGATGTGTCAAGCAAGCTTCCAAATGCAAGTTTCAGATTCGGCGACGCTTATGATGTTGTCAATGACCTTATAAGCAACCCCGTCAAATACGGTACTCAATCAGCACACACCAGTATCGAGCTTCGTAGAATCTGCATAAGATTTTAGCTCTTTATCTGCATGTTTTCATTCTATTTGGTCTTCATGTTGTGCAGGGTTCAACAATTCTGACTCTCCCTGCTGCTCTTGGGGTAAAATTAGGCCTGCTCTTACATGTATTCCAGTGTCAAAATTGTGCAAAGACAGAAGCAAGTACGTATTTTGGGACGAGTACCATCCCACAGATAGTGCTAATGAGTTAATAGCCAATGAACTCATTAGAAAGATGGGATTTTCACGATCTAACCTGACGGATGCTCCATCTGCTCCACCTAATGCGGCTCCTTCCCCACAGGGATAATGCTTTGTCTGAAATCCTATCACTGCGATTGCTGAATATTGTGATGGAATGCAAATATGTGTATGAGTATAGGCTTCTTCATTAATTTAAGATAATTCTACAATGCGAGCTGTTCTTATAAGTTCATCAGCTTTTTTTCTCTTCCTACACTTTTTGTCCATACTCAGTTATTCGAGTGGGATCAAATGGTTGAAAACTGTTCTGTGACCACTGATGCAGTTTGGAATGGGAACATCGCTTACCAGATGGCATGTCCTCATTCAACTTACAGAAATGCTATATCTCTGCTTAACTACAAACATGTTTTTCGTCAATTAAGAAGGAGATTAATAAAGAAATCGAAACTTTTTCAGTTCCTTGACTTGGGCCTCTTCACTAAAAAGAGCCAGCAAGGTGTAGAGGGAAGTGGATAGATGAAAAAATGGAAATGGAGGGGTAGAAAATGGATGTCTACCGCTTTCACTTTGCAACCAACTTTCTCTACTTAATCGATGGAGCATGCAAAAAAAAGTCCAGATGCAGGAACCTTTGTGCTGACAAGCAAAGTTGCAGATTAAATAAATCTAAATTGGATGCGATATAAGTTGGAGAAAGTTGATGGCTGAATACCTAACTTCAGATTTTTCCAATATTTTATGCTCTTCAGTGCATACTGTATTTTGAGTCTGGGGAGGAAAGATAGCTGGAAAGCAGTTGAAGCAGTACAACGGCATTCGTCCATATAGTCAAAAAAGTATATGCTTTTAGGTTAACTTACATCTGTGTCCGCTCACCAAGCAAGAGCTGTGATTGACCGAATTCGGGGATGTTCCAACGAGAAAATACTCATGATACTAGCTTTGCTTCAGCAGTATATTTGGATGCTATGATTTTCTGCTCCTTTAGGCTAATTACTCTCCACGAGCAAGGTCACCGATAATTGAACAGACCGTGATTGAACTTAATTCCATGCGACGTACTTGTCTCATGACATCATATGCACGCACAAAGGGTGGAGCACAAAGGGCGAAGCAGATGATTAGAAACTAAGATTAAAGCCTAAGTTGCAATAACCTAAGAATAACCAACAATAGCCCAGGAAGTTCTGTGTGCTCACAGTAACAACGTGCAGACAGTAAGTGAAAAGCTTAGTTCAGGGATTCAATCCGTCTTTCAGCAACGATATTTAGTCAATTTTAATTGCAAAGCATCAGTCATCGCTCATGTCTCCAAGCAACCAGAACGAAAAGCTAAGAAGATGGATCAGAAAATTGCATTGGCAATCTGAAATAAATCTGTCTAGGCTTCTATAGAAACATGCTGATCAAAGCTCTTAGCTGACGTCAATCACATTCTCATACTTAACAATTACTCAAGACTAGCTTCATACCCCTCATTTCAATATCACAAGAATTACCTCATAAACTTGGTTTCTAATTCTATTCTATAGTCTAAATCACCTCTCGCTCACCCGTAGTACGAAAGAATTCTCTGATACCGGTACAGGATCAAAATTAAGGAACCTGATGCTCTCCACAGCAACATGACATTTAAGATCTACGCCCAAAGTAGGGACTAATATGCTCGCTCCTAATACAGAGAACTAACAGTCAGTACAAACTCTCCCAGACTGTGCCTTAGGAGTGTGCCGGTTGTTAGCCCCCGACCCTGGATAATCGCTGAGCTCCACAATCATCCTTCTGCTAACCAGTTTACCTTCCAGATTTCTTCCTTCTTTGATCTGACCATAAAAAATGAATTGGGTCAGTAAAGCAAAGATCTTTTTTGTCCATAATGATCTTAAGTTGTAGTATCAATGAATAAGAGCAAAACATCTATCCAACTCCATAAATTACCACATGCGCTTTTACTGGGATTGGGTAATGAACTTTAGGCCTATGCATTAGGCTCCCTGGCCCTGCAAATGCCGAGAAAAAGTTTGGTCATCAGATGAACAACAAGACAGAGTAGGAGGTTAAGACGGAGGTAGGAACTATAATGGAAAAATCGAAACATCACTTGTAATCGGGACAGCAACGTTTGAAGTCACCAGCAGAGAAAATGTCAGTAATGCAACAAGCATGTGGAAGGCATTGGAAGGAGCCATTGCCCGAATTTCTCTAGGCATGACAGCTTCTATGGGTGTTCTTTAGTGATACGGAATGTACTGCATTTATATACTTTCTTGTCCTTTATCTTTTGTCCGAGTGTTTTGTAATTCAAGGGGTAAAGGGCAATGTGTCTGCTTTTCAAAAAGTTGATAGCAACACACAGATTTTGTGGAGACTGCATGCGTCAAAAAATCTTGCAGAATCTCACTTTTGCGCCTCAACTCTACAACATGAACCGCAGATATGAACACCCATAACGATGGTGACAACTAATGAGGTATTCTTTTGATGTCTACGGTTTGTCAAGTGGTGATAAACATGATAAAACCCCATTTATAAAAGTCCCCATGGTGGGAAAAGGTAAAAACACACTAGTGAAAGTGGATGATGACCCAAGAACAATGATGCTAATGCGCAATAGCAGAGTAAGTGTTGCTGCACTAATCTTAAAGTCAATGGTATGGTGGGGATTGTAATTAGGGTTTCTTGTATCCTATTAATTAATTCAAAGGGTGTGTTGACCAGGACTTAGGGGGCAAAACACTGTGGAAGAGTGGAGTCAAAATGGCTACAAAAGGGCGGTCCTTTTGCCATGGAAGTGCCATAAAGTGTGAAAGTTGATGGGAAGCATGCAGCATTCATGTCATGACTAACAATATAGATATAAGTACTAGAGAGTGGGAACTACTGAATTACAAACGAACTTTTATAAACATACTAAATTTTCTGTGAAAAGAGTATCTTATTCGAGTGTCGTTGATCTTGTGGCATGTGTAAAAATTGGTCGTTGCAATTAACTTAATACATAAATGACAGTTTTGTTGACATCGTGCTGTCTTTATGAGTTTTGAAAGCATACATGCCTAAGCATCCCAAAAGATTTGATAACTCGCACCCTCTTTAGATCCACAAAATTAGTTATATTTACACCATAGAGAAAAAAAAACTTAAGAATGTCCATAATGTACCTCTGCTCCAAGCTCCTATCTTAAATAGTGGGATACTTTTTCCATTGGAAAAATGAACATGCATGTTTGTGTCTGTCAACTCCTAGGGCAGATGCAGCCGGTGGGGCTCCGGAGATTTTGCAATATTGGAATCAGATGTCACTTATTCAAATCTTATCAGCTGTATACAAACTGCTCCATCTTAAAGTCAAGTGCATATGTTAAAGGTCTAAACTTTAATGGTACATGGCGCTTGGAGGATGTTTCATAAGCCTCCAAGCAATTGGACTCCATGCTTGTGTTTTTTGGATTATCCAAAAGGGAAAATTCTTGGGGTCCAAGAGAAACACAAAGTGGCTGCATGAGAACACAACTTTTTCTTTAAGTCAAAAAGGAAAAAACTCATTTTGCATGCCTTCTTGATTCATGATGATGTGCTGCAATAATTTCACATTCCACATATTATGTTCAAACTTCGTAAGTGTGGAAAAGAAAAATCATGAGGACCGCATGTAATTATCACTTCGATGGTAAGGCCAAAAGTCCAATGAGGCTTGTGTGTAAAAACATGTGTTTGCATTAGAAAGGTTTCGTTGATGAATGGTCTCCAAGCACTCGCTAAATACACACATATACATAAAAATTCACAATTCGGGGCATTTTCTTTATAATGATAGTGCATTGAAAATTAATTTTTTTCCTATCAAGTATGAGTAATCCTTGCTCACAAGATAGTAAGCTTCCATTTGTTTAGCAAAAATTGAATAATTTAGAAATTATTTTCCTAAAAATGATCGTTTATATCGATTGAAATAATCAGTCGATAAAATTTTTTTAATTATCAATAATAATTTATGTCTAAATATTTTCATGGACGATGAAAAAAATTTTGTTCAATCATTTTTATGAGTAAAATAAGCGATCAATTTTAAGAAAACGTTTTTTGAATTATTTATTTTTCATTAAATAAGCGTATCTTTTAAAAAACGAAACTCTTTTTGGAGAAAGATGAGCACTGCTTGCTTTGCTCCAAAAGTGAATGAGAACACCATGAAGAAAAGTCATAATGCTCAACTCAGGCCACTCCACTTATCATATATACATGTAAGTCAGCCATGGAGCCCTACAAGCACATGTTGCACTTTGACCTAAACGCATAATTTGCGCAACCTTTTTTAAGTAGAATTATTTTATTAGATTCATCGTCGGTGTAAAAAATAATTCATATGCTCACAATTAGATGGTTTCTATATGGAAAAATTCAACTACGAGACTGATTTCAAATACACATGCGTCACTCATCCAGCGGTAAATGTGTAAATCATTTTTCACTTTAGTGATGGATCTAATAACTATCTTTATTAAGCATTCCCCTCCCTTTCTCTCTCATCGCTCCCTCCCTTCCTATCTTTCGTTTGATTCTTCATGTACTTTTCCTGACAGGATAATTATTCAAAAAATTCTAAGGCTATTGGACAACGGTAAATTCAATCTTAAACCTTTCAATTATGTCAATTTTGAAAATTTGCTGATTCATTCTTAAACCTATTATTTGGATAATTGGCCAGAAGGATTATATTGGCAAATTGTCAAAAAATTTAGGACTATATTAATAAATTGTCAAAATTTTTAGGACTAGATTGGTATAATTAGAAGGTTTAGGATTGAATTGACCTCCGTACAATTGATTTAGGAATTTTTGGACAATTTTCTCTTTTCTAACCATAACATGATTTAGCAAGTTATCCAATTTGTTATCAGTATCAAAGGTAGCGACACACAATATGGAAATTCTTACTTCTCATAGTGCAGGTACATTAATCTCTTTTTCTAGCCAAGACTTTCAGGGGAGGGGATACTAAGGTAGAGGTGGCAATACGGGTCAAAAACCCATTTATTAGCTCATTTTTAGTGGGCCCGGCCAGGTTGAATATGGGTCACTTGAAATTTTAAAAGTAGGTCAAAATGAGTTTGCAACATTAAAGTCAAAGTTTATATGGGTCAAATATGGGTTGGATATGGGTTTGCAACAAACCCATTTAAGTTATTAACTTGTAGCCTTGTAGGCTAAATAGCTTAAGTGACATTTATTTTTTTTATTTAAAAAAAATCAAATTTTTAATTATTTTTAATTTTTATTTTATTTTCATTTATTTTCATTTTCTTTTTATTTTCTGTTTCCTTCTTCTCCAGCCGGTTGCCGGCCACAGTGACCGGCCATAGGCAAGCTTCAAGCTCGCCCGAGCTCGCTGATCTGCCCGAGCTAGCTAGAGGTCGGTAAGCTTGAGTGAGCTCGGCCAGATTGGCGAGCTTCGAGCTTGTCAAACGAGCTCACCTGCGTTCGGTCATCGATCGAAGAAGAAGGAAGAAGAAAATTTAAGAAAAAAATAAAAAATATTTAAAATTTTCATTTTTAAAAAATAAAAATAAAATAAAGATATATAAAAATATAATTTTTTTAAACTATAAAAATTGTAGCATTTTAGCAATATAAATATTATAAGAAACAAATTTTTTTTAAATTGGATTTTAAAGACTTTTAGAATACGGATCGGGTTGGGTATGGGTTGGGTATGGTCATTAGATTTACACTACATGAATATGGGTCAAAACGGATTAAATGGGTCAACATAGGTGAGATTATTTTTGACCTGATCCAAACCCGACTCGATCCATCCGTTTGACACCCCTATACTAAGTTAATGGCGTTCCATGGGCTTGGGAACCAATGGTTGCGAATTTGGTCGATGTACCGAGGAATATATATTAAAGTGAGGATTATGGCGATTGGTTGCCATGCTAATGCCCTTCTGATGTAGAACGGTTAGCCTATGATTATCTTGAAGAATGTGATCTTCGTAATCACCGGAAATCTCGATAGTTTTTCTGATTTTGGGGAAAACAACCATTCAAGCAGTTTCCTAAATAATGTAGAACGGTTAGCCTGTGATTATCTTGAAGAATGTGATCGTCGTAATCACCGGAAATCGTTCTACATCACCTTCAAATATTCGACTAATTATGGTTTCACTTTTGGATTCTGAAGAATAAGCGGAACAAACTCGTATTTAAGCAATCGCTTATCTTTCAACATATAATAAAGAAAACATAAAATTGTACAATTTTCTGTACGTAACAATTTCTACTTGATTTTACAACTAGATATAATATTTGATATTATACATTTAAACGCGTAGAAATATTTCTCCTTTATTTTCCTATTTATTTACTTGTTAATTTCTTTTACCCTTTTTTTTTCAGCCACTACTACTACACAACGAGCGACAAAGAAGAGAAGAAACCCACTTCATGAGCTCGACATATCTGCCCGAAAAAAGGCCTGGGCGTTCTTTTGGGCCACAAATCTAGGCCTCGAGCCCATAATTATGAGGCCCAATTCTTAATTAGATGATAATCACAACCATCCCTCTTTCTCACATCGTGTGATTACCAAGATCATGATTTAGAGAAAAAAAATTTCATTTTCTAAAATTTAAAAGTGATAATGATACAAATGATCCCTAAACTTTTTTTTTAATGTGGTCCTCAGACTTTTCATACATGTTCAAATTAGTTTTTGGATTATATGAAAATGTCCAATGTCATCCTTTCATTAATTCAGATTTAGGAACATCATTAAACATTTTCATAAAGTCAAACATGTATCAAAAGTTCAGGGGCCGCATTGAACAAATTGAAAGTTCAGAAACGGTATTGCACATTGAGATAGAGTTCAAGGACTACATTGAACAAATTAAAAGTTCATCGGACCATATTGCATATTGGGCCAAGGTATTCGCGTACCATTCATGTCACTTTCTCAATTTAAAGTACCCCGATCGATCCATATCCCTCGACAACGACCGTTCGATCAAATCGAAGACTCACGGCCGTCCACGCGGCCGGCCAAATGCCGCGAAAGCGGCCTTCGGGTGCACGACAAGCCTAATCTAATCGCGGGTCGCGATCAAATTTCTTAATTACCCAACACGAGACGCACTTAAGGAAAAGTGATTAGATTAAACTAAAGCCCCCCAAAGAAGGAAAAAAAAATCGGTTTGACTTTTTTTTCCGCACCGAAAGACCCAAACGGAGGAAGACCCAAAGTGCACGCTCGGGGGGGCGTAACCCCCTCGCTTTCTTATCGTCCACGTGGCGCACGCGCTGCCCAAAGCGAAGAAAAAGGCCGGACGACCGAGTGGGACACGTGTCGGAGCGCCGAGGGGGGGGGAGGCCGGGGTCAGGGCGGTAAATTCCTACGCGCCGGCCCGGGGCGAGCTCGCACGTGCCACGCGTTCGGGGACACGTGTCGGCGGTCGGGGAGCTCTGCGGGGGGTGCAGATTTTTTTCTCTCCTGGTCCTGGCTGTTCCCCCGGGGGCTTTTCCAGCTTTAGGGGGTGGCTTTTTAGGGGGTGGTGGGGCCCCCCCACCCAGGAAGGAAAGAGACGTGCGTGCGGGGTGCTGACCTGGCGATAAGCCGTGCTTATCCGAAGAGGAGAAAAAGTAAGCATCGGCTTTTGTTTGTTTTCGTACGGAATGCGACGTCGAGGGAGTCATTTTTTTTTAAGAAAATAATAATTATTTTTTTGGTATTTGACTAAAGTCTGAAAAATTGTATGGGGACATATTCCGACGTTTGATAAGGAAGATATTGTATGGTTTTTCTAAGGCCAAATTCCCTAAAAAACCCTTAACTTTTGCCTTTATCTTAGTTATATCCCAAACTTTTTTTTGTCTCATAAAAAATCCAAAACTTTTACTTTTGTCCCAAATCAACCCAGTTAATTTTTCGTCCAATTTTTTAATATTATTTTTTTGAATTTTTTTTCTTTTCTTTTCTTTTTCCTTTCCTTTTCTTTTTTTTTTTTGTTTCGCCTTCAACCTCTAGTTGCTGGCGAGGCTCGGCCTCGCCCAGCAACGGCGAGGTTCAGCCTCAACCGACCTCGCCGTTTTTGGGCGAGGCCGACCTCGCCAGTCGCCGGCGGGGCCGAGCCTCGCTGGATCTGGCGAGGCTCGGCCCCGCCGGCCGCTGGCGAGGCTCGGCCTCGCCGTTGCTGGGCGAGGCCGACCTCGCCAATCGCTGGCAGGGGCGAGCAACGGCGAGGCCGAGCCTCGCCAGCGGCCGGCGGGACCTACCCTCGCCAGATCCAGCGACCGGTCGGAGGTTGAAGGTGAAACAAAAAAAAAATAAAAAATTAGAAAAAATAAAAAATAAAATTAAAAAATTGGATGAAAAGTTAACTGGGTAGATTTGGGACAAAAGTAAAAGTTTGGAATTTTTTATGAGACAAAAAAAAGTTAGGGATATAATTGGGACAAAGGCAAAAGTTAAGGGTTTTTTAGGAAATTGGGCTGTTTTTCTAAATAGATATAAGCTATTTGAGTGCCAATAACTAGTGAATGGATGGGTAAGGAATCGAGCACCAAAACCAAGATCTCAAGCTTGGATCCCCAACTCCTGGGCACGAGCACAGGCACCTATCTTAGGTACATAGGCAGGGTTTGAGACCCCAGCATCCATCGAGGCTGGGCCTCGAACCCTAGTACTCAGTACCAAGTACCCCAAAGCCTCGACCCGAGTCCATTAAGGAGGGTTGGGACCCGCAAATCTGAGCACAAGCACTAGAGTCTCGGGGCCAGCCTTGATGGATATGGGCCCAGTCTTGATGGACCCAAGCTGGACAACAATGGTCTTGCGCATGGGGGTCTGAGGCTTGGCCTCAATGGACCCAAGCACAAGTATCGGGGTCTCGGGCCTACCATCAATGGACCTTGGTACGGTCATGCGATGCCGGGGACTCGAGCATGGACACTAGGGTACTACGTCTAGCCTTGACGTACCCAGGCCCAATCTCGATGGACTCGAGTTGGCAACTCAAGTACAGGCACTGGGGTAGTGGGCCCAACCTCAATGGACCCGGGCATGGGCAACAAGAACCTGGGTTCGGCTTTGAGGACCTAGGCACTAGTGCCAATGTCTTGGGCCCAACTTCAATGAACTAGGGTGCAAGCGTCGTGGACTTGAGCACAGGCATAAGGGGTCCTGGCCCAGCCTTGGTGTACTCGGGCTCGACCTAAATGGACTTGGGCTTGGCCTCGATGGACTCGGCCCTAGTGTTAAGGCCTCGGGCCTAGCCTCGGTAGTCCTAGTCCCGAGTGTTGGAGACTCGGGTACCGTCACTAGGTCCCAAGTCCGGCCTTGATGGACTTGGGCATGGGTTCTAGGGACCCAATCCTAGGTGTGGGGACTCGGGTACGAGCATCTAGGCCATGGACCGTGCCTTAATGGACCCTTACTCAAGCACCCGGTCTTGGATGCGGGGGCCTCGGGAATGAGTTTTAGGGTTCCCATACCCAAGCTCAGAGTTTTTAGTCCAAACATTGACATCTAACATATTTTTGAAAATGATTTTCGATTTTTCAAAGAATAAATTATTTTCATGAATTTAAATATTAATTGTCCATTTCCGGGAAAACATTTTCTATTAACTCATTTCCCAAGGCGATCCAAATGCCGGAAAATTCTTTTTCATAGATATTTTCCAAAAAAAGATTATTTATTTCGCTTGAAATAATTAGTCAATAAAAAAAATATTTTCATTATGGACAGTAATTTATGTCTAAATATTTTCGTGGACGATAAAAATATTTTCATTCATTAATTTCTGCAAGTAATATGAGCGATTATTTTTAAATTATTTATTTTTCGTGCAATAAATGCATTATTTATACTGTAATTCTATTGTGGGGATTTTCTTTAATTTGAGAAAAAGGAGAAGTTGCTGTTGCGCGAAGAGGCTACGGTAATCCCGCCAAAGGCTGCGCAATTATTTTTGCGCCACGTCATATTATTATAGCTTTTTTTTGCCTTATTGGGCTCGCCACTTCTCATTTGTATTTGAATTGACCTCTTATAATACCAATAATTAAACTTATGATATAAATAAGCTGATATGACATGTGAAGTGGCCAACGGCGACGTTTCAGAGCAACCGATCAGTAGAGAAAGAAAGCTTGGAGTGGCTAATTGAAATATGCACGGCAGCATATTGGTTCAAGTGCTAGGATTCACCATCGCATAACCACAAAGAAAATAGATAGTAAAAGCGAGAAAAAAATTTAAAACACAAGATTTTATTATGATTCGTCCTTAAACCATGGCTACTTCAAATATAATTAACACATCGCACCTTTCTGTTATATTTATTAATTACAAAAAAAAGAAAATATATATAGATAATAATTTGATTCAAAATAAGAAACATTTTTTTTGGGACCCTCGTGATTTTTTGTTGCTAGGAATTATAAATCACACCCTAACATTAAAAAGAATAAAAATTTGACGATTTTTTTTGGAAAAACGGCATATCATCCTATTTCTATCGGCCGTCGGCAGTATCTTTTTGAATTTTCCTCAGTCATGCATTACATCAAGTTCCGCAGGGTCACATCATAAAAGTAGTAGGAAAAAATAGAAGAACCAGACTTTTTCTGTTTCCTTACTAAATTTAACTAATGACATGGGACTTTTTAGCTGACAAGCAACTATAAAGATTTTTACAACTGACGTGCGGATTCATAATAAGACTTTCGCCGCTAGCCGCATCGATCCGGATGGACGAAAAAGTTAATGGTGGGTGCCCTTGTCGACCGGCGAAATTCGTGGCGGTTTGAAATGTCGGCTTATTTTGTCCTCCAAATAGATCTGTCAAATGGATGGGTCGAGTTAGGTTTGGATCGGGTCATAAATGGTCCGACCCAAATTGACCCATTAACCCGTTTATGACCCATTTATGCGCAATGCAATTTTATTGACCCATACCCGACCCGACCCATACTAACCCATACCCGATTAGACCCATATTGCTAAAATACTTCCATATTTAATTAAATATAGGAAAATTCATACCCAAGCTGAAATAAGAGTGCAGAATGAGTGAGTGCAAGATTGAGTGAGGGTGAAAGAAATGCGTTGAGTTTAAATCAGTTGTAAACTCATTTATGACCTATTTGCGACCCATTTATGACCCATTTAATATTAATATAAGACTTCTACCCATTTATGACCCATTTACTAAATATAACTAACCTATTTACTAATAAATGGGTTAAGAAATGGGTTTATGATTCATTTTGACAGGTCTACCTCCAAGTAAAGGCTTGCGGGTTTTTCTTTTTGGAGATTTTGGCAGTTTCGCACCATGTTATGCCGTGCAAAATTTGCTTCTGTCCGCGCCGACCATCCGGAATCAGAAGATGTTGAATGGCTTGACTTCGTTTGTTTTCGCGGAAAATGAATGATTTGTAAAATATTTTCCAAAAAGCGATCGCTCGAAATAATTAATCAATGAATTTTTTTTCATTGTTGACAATAACTTATGTCTAAACATTTTCATGAACAATGAAAATATCTTCCGTTTATTTATTTTTATAAGCAATACAAACGATCATTTTTAGGAAAATATTTTTCAAGCCATTCATTTTCCGCGAAAGAAAAATATTCCTCAATTTGCTAGTTACACTATCCATGGATTATTGAGTGTTGATAAATCAAAATGTTGACGGACAAATTCAATTTTGGAAAAGAGTTAATACTACGAAAAACTACAAATTGGTACATTTATGACAAATTTATCCTAAATAGGTACGCATAACAAATTTACCCCTAAATTAATTTTTTGATCACCAAAAACTCTAAATTGATAAATTTGTGACAAATTTACCCTTCGTTAGTTTCTATCAAATTGAATTATTACTACGAAAAATCACAAACTAGTAAACCTGTAAAGTCAACTGCCACGTATTATTCAACTCGGTAATTTAACGGTAAAATTTAACAGAAATTAACAGATGGTAAATTTGTCACAAGCGTACCAGTTTGAAGTTTTTGGTGGATAAAAAATTAGTTTTGGGTAAATTTGTCACAAATGTACCAGTTTGGAGTTTTTCGTGAAATTAACTCTTTGGAAAACATTATCAAAATTTTTACCAGGTTGACATTATCAAAGTTTGTACTTAATAACATTACTCTAA
Source organism: Syzygium jambos (assembly GCA_031216235.1). Classification (NCBI taxonomy): domain Eukaryota; kingdom Viridiplantae; phylum Streptophyta; class Magnoliopsida; order Myrtales; family Myrtaceae; genus Syzygium; species Syzygium jambos. The sequence goes on from CM062221.1 coordinate 2,801,504, forward strand.
CTAACATCGAGTGGCGAATTAACAATGCCAAAATCTTAAACAAACAAATCTAATGCTTGAGAAACAAAGGCAACATAAATATTTATGTGTTTGAACGATATATATATATATATAACATGAACTTACACCAAAACAACAACAACAATACTAAATGAATCTATAAAAAATGAGTGTTATATTATATGTATAAGATATTCCGACAAAAAGAAAATAAGGAGAGCAAATTTCCTATTGAATTTTCAAAATAGATCAAATTTGCATGAATTTGTCGTCTACCTAGAACGAGATTCCCTTTATATATGAATCGATAAAATTATATATAACTGATGTCGTACTTGTGTCGACCATTCGTACCATCTTAAGTCGCTACAAAGATGTTTCAATGTGAGTGCGTAATGTTTTCCATTAGAAACAAGGGAAAACGCATAGATTCGTGTCGGTCTCGAATCAAGTCGCACTGTGTCGAATTCGAGTCTCTCTCTGTAAAACGAGGAAATGTTGAGTGCATCGCCATTGTTCTATTTCACCAACCTTTTTCTACCTTGGCTAAGTCTGAGCCCGAATGGGCGATGCCGGATCGGATCGGATCGGGTCGGATCGGGTCCGGACACACAAAAAAGGTGGGTGCACCATCTTTTTGGTGCAACCTCTCACAAGAATCAAAAGCCGTGGGCCTAAGGAAACGAAAATCTCAAGGCCACGAGAACTTGTGGCTGAGAATCCAGCCCCGTCGCTGACGTGGCACCCACCTCCCTCTCCCTCTTTCTCTCTCTCTCTCTCTTCGAAAAACAGGGGAGTTTCGCAAGACTTTTAAAGACTGACGCTTTAACAATCTTGCTCTGCCATGCCAACCCAAGAACTCGACACCTGCCTGCTAACGGGACACGGACGAGCACCCGAGAGAAGAGTGAGCACACTGAGGGAAGAGAAGCGGAGGAGAATGCTGGAGATGACGAGCGACCCCGCCATCAAGCTCTTCGGCAAGAAGATCCCCCTGACGTCCAGCGGGGAGTCGCCGGAGGCCTCCGGCGACGGCCTGGCGTCTTCGGGCGTGAATTCGTGGGAAGACGACGAAGGTTCGGAGAAGGTACGCTTTGTGGGGTACGAGGTGTCTGAGCAGTTTGAGGACTGCCCATTTATACAGAGCACCGAAAAGATTTTGACGGGTCTCTCTGTCTCTCTCGGTCTCTGCTTTTCTGTACTTGCGTGTGATGCTCTGTCTCTGCATAATCCTGTGGAACTTTTTGGAATCCTGGGAATTCTTTTGCTATCTTTGGCTTCCTTTTCGATGGTGGTCTGTGGATTGGCTTTTGATTTGATCCCTGAAGTTGAAGGGCATAGAAAAGTTAGTGTGAAGACAAAGGAAACTACCGGTTTATGGGTTTATTTTTTCCATCACCGAGCAATAAGATCACTAAAGCAGGTAGCCTTCACGAGGCGAATTCTTTCACTTGTTTAAGAATCTTGTCTCCACTTAAAACAGCATAGAACAGAGACGGCTACGACCCCTGCTATCTTCATCCAGAAAAGAAGGGGAAATTAAAACGTAAATCTGACAAAACAATTGAAATTTTAAAGGATGAATCGGAAGAAGGAAAAGATCTGTTTCTTTTCCTTTTTGTTTTATGTGTTTTTGACCAAAACATGGGATGAATAGTCTGTCTGTATTGGTCAAGAATGATCTTTTTGGTTTTCGCCTTAGTTATAACTTATAATTTATTGAAATCTTCACTTCTTCCCTGTTTAAAATATGGTATAGAGAGGCCTTTAGCCGTATACTGTCTGCTATGATCCATGATGAGCATAATTTATACTATACAGATAGAGAAACTCTGCATACACTCTTAAATTCAAATCCTAGACATCACATGTGAGCTGATATTGATTTTTATTACCAGCTGCATAGGTCCAAGACCGCGTGTTCTGGATCTGTCACTAGTTTAATTCACTGAATCTCTGTCTTTTTCCTTAATCATGTCAAATTTCTCGGAGAACTCATCTATGTCTCTCTGGTCCTGGCGACAGGATCAATGTTAAGAGACACATTCCAGAACTTTCCAAGACTCTAGCTTTAGCTATAATGGCAAATAAACAATGGAAAGAGGGATGGCTTTATTTAGTCAAGAAATGATGGCAAAAGCATTCCTAGATGCTGTTCTCATTCTTTCCTGTTGCCCTTGCTTGTTCTGTTGCTGGTCATCATTTTCTTGCTAGAATTTTCCTAGCGAGACTTTCACATCCATTGCTTACTACTAATTTACCTCCACTTTGTCATGTCATCAGTGTCATTCCATTGAAAAAGTTGCCATGGAAGTGCAAGAAGATGATGACCAAGTTTCACCAGAAACTGTGAACCCCAAAACACCCTCTATTGAGGAAGAATATGCTCGATCGAAAGCCTCCGGCACTGATCAAGAACAGGGCGATTCGCTGAACTCGCAGGAGAAGCCCCTGAAGAAGCCGGACAAGATCCTTCCTTGCCCGCGATGCAACAGCATGGACACCAAGTTCTGCTACTACAACAACTACAACGTCAATCAGCCTCGGCACTTCTGCAAGTCCTGCCAAAGATATTGGACTGCGGGCGGTACTATGAGGAATGTTCCCGTGGGAGCTGGGCGCCGCAAGAGCAAGAGCTCAGTTTCGCATTATCGCCACATCACTATCTCTGAGGCTCTTCAGGCAGTTCGAATTGATGCTCCGAATGGGACTCACCTCCCAAATGGGAAGATCAATGGTACTGTTCTCACCTTTGGCTTAGATCCATCTGCCGGTGATTCCATGGCTGCTGTGTTGAATCTCGACAATAAGAAAGGATCGGCTATGAACGGAGTGCGGAATGGGTTTCATGACTTTGGAAGGAATGGGGTTTCGGCCCCGCAAAGGAGTGGAGAGAAGAATGACGATTGCTTGAGCCGATCTTCTGTCCCAATCTCGAACTTGACGGATGAAGGAAATGGGAATCCCTATCTGGAAGGATCCAGTGCCAGTGGATTCCATCCTCAGTTTCCATGCTTTTCGGGTGTTCCTCAGCCTTATCCATGGAATCCCACGTTTCTTCCACCGCCTTTATGTCCTTCAGGATTCGCTGTGCCGATTTACCCTGCAGCGCTTTGGAACTGTGGCCTCCACAATGGTTGGAATTTCCCTCTGTTGTCGCCTCCAAGCCAAAAGGCATCGAATTCAGGACTAGATTCGCCAACTCTTGGGAAGCATGCACGAGAAGTCGAGATGCTTAAAATGGACGAATCTGTGGAAGAAGAGCCCAGGAAACGGCAGAACGGATGTGTCTTGGTCCCGAAGACTTTACGTATAGATGACCCAAGCGAGGCCGCAAAAAGTACTATATGGGCTACTCTGGGGATTAAGAAGGACTGGCTAGGTAAGGACGGGTTGTTTAAGGGCTTCCAATCAAAGGGTGAGGAGAAAAATCACATATCAGAAACTGTCTCTGTTTTGTGCGCTAACCCTGCAGCCTTATCGAGATCTATCAAGTTCCACGAGAGCTCTTGAGTTTAGCTCATGATGACTACAGGAAGAAATAACTGGAGAAAAACATTTGGAACTGGGACGTCATCTTTCTGTGGTGATTGCAGTGACTTGCATTGTTCAGAACAGAGAGAGGCAAGTCATTGACTGGCTGAGACGAGCATAGGAAAGCGATAGACCCTGACTCACCGGAGTTTGCAGCGAACTAGTGCTAGTGTTAACCCGTTGGGAATGTTTCCTTTTCTTGTGTGCTAACTATGTTGAATGCACGCACTTGTACATAACTCCTGTAAAATATTTGAACGAAATGGAGAGAGCTTTTTCTGAATTTTGTACCAGTTCGTCATGTCTCTTGAGAGATGTTTCTTAAGTTCATCCTGAATCAAAGCAGTGATGCTTAAACCTCTTCGATTTCTTCGAATATTCCTTGTAATCATCAAAGCGTTCTTGAGATAATGTTCAGAGCATATATGATTGAATCACTCATGGATGACAACTGAAGCAGGGCACAGCTTTGGAGGAAGAAATATAACCTTACGGACTTGCACAGCAGAAAAATCCCACTTTTTCTAGATTTTAAGACAGATGAGTATCAAGTAAAAGCGACATTTTTTCTTTCCATGCAATCCAAAGCATTAATTGCACAATTTGGCAATGAAAGGTCAGTACGTCACTGTTTCTTTGGTCTATTTTTTCAGAGTGGTATTAAGAAACAGCTATTAGCAACGCATGGTTTCCATGATGCTTGCGGAGATCACCATCGATGGATACGAAAAGGGATAACTTCATCCGGTAAGCATGAGAACTGCCCCCCAACATTTCCCTTGTTTTGTCAGAATCTAACTACACAAGCGAAGACCGATCAGTGAGAGACCTTGACAAGCCAGACACGGAACATTTGAGATATTTTGTCTCTGCAAAGCATATATCAGCCACAACCTGCTCATCACATCAGCTGTTATTTGCCCTTTTGACCAAGACAATTCGATGGATTTCTTTCGCCAATGCCGGTGCTTCTCTGTTCCATCTCTGTCGTTTCTCTTCACACGGAAGCAAGCGCACAGCGTTTTGATTTCGTGGGCCTAATTGCAGTTTTTATAGGAGACTGATCTGAGCAATTAAACCGCAGAAAAGTTTGGCATGTGAACCAACTTGAAGTAGTTTATTGAACATACTTAGTGAACAGGGGATGTAGTCTAGCCTGCCATTCAATTCTGATGCACTGAACAATGCCTAGAACTGAGTCAACCTTCATATGCTGAAGATGGAGAGGTAAACACATCCATGCAAGTTTCTAGCTCTGGCTTCACTGGCAATCATTGACTCTTGAATCCACAATAAGTCCACACATTAATGGCTTACTATGAATTTGGATGTGGGGGGTGGACATCAACCTGGAAAGATGGCCATGTCTTGGAGTTATCATTGGTGGGAAAAGTTAGTTCTTGAGCCATTGGGTCTCACAGTCAACTTCCACCATATCATGTCTCCAAAGTGACTTTGGAGATGTCAAAGATAATGTTTTTATTCATATTGAACTTTCGCTTCACGCATGGAAAGTTATTATGAAGTCAACGAGCTCTCATTTTAATATTAAGGTCGTCCAAGAAATTTTATTATTATCATCTTCCAGATTAAAGTGCATCATTAGGCAAGAAATGCACATGCATTAAAGTAGATGAAAGTAGGAAAGAAGCACCAAAAAGAGGAATGGCACTCAAATCCTTTTGAGAAAGAGGGGTAGTATTGTGAAAGATACACGATGAGTGTAAGCTTATTTTAGATCAACATTCCTATTTCCAATTTATCTCGATCTATTTGCTGAATTATTCCATTGATTTGCTCTTGTTATTATTGATGTTGTTATATGGAAATGTTGGTTTGAACTCTTCAAGGAGTTGGCTAAGTGATTAAATGTTTGATTTGGATTAAGTAAATCTAACTGAGATTAACATTATTGGTTGCGACTATTATCCTATGGATGGAGTCTTATCTGATACACATGATCGGTGCGGTTTACTTGTATCTATGAAATTTCATCAAATTGAAAGTGCCGAATACTTTATATATTGATCTAAACTAAAAGTAAATATAATTAAAAAAAATAAAGCAATGAAATATGAAATAAAGAATATTAAGATAATGAAAATAATTTGATACGTTTGAAGTTTGGTTTTCTCAAGCCATGGACTTTGTACTTAAAAGGGGAGCGTTCGAACGTAACATAATTCTGTCAATTCAAAAGCCCATAATGGCAAGCGGTGGCACATTGTAGGCTGAAAAGCCCGCAAGAAATATGACCGAACAGAGACAAGATTCAACAGGAGAATGCCACGTTTCACACATCTTTAATAGTAGGCTTAACATTGCTTTCAAATTTGGTATCCACTCCGAATATACCATTACACTCCTGACGATTCGATCGTCCCCTCCGGCCCAAAAGCGGCGGCAACTTCACCTCGACCGGCCGGCCGACCACCGGCGAGGTCTGTCCCCACTTCTTCCACCACTTTTTCCTCCAAAGACGGCAGTGTTTGGTCAGCGCAAGAGGAATCACGACGAGCAATTCCGGCGTTTCAATCGTCGCAAGGCTTCGGCTTTTCATGCATGGGGTCACGACGAAGCAATGCCGGCATTTCGATCTTTATAAATAAGAGCAAGCAATGTCGGCACTGCATCGGTTAATCACAATTTCATAACACCAGTGTTGCGGGTGGAAAAGGAAGATTCAAATCGTCGCGCCTTTCTGTCTTACTTCCTCAGACCCACGGGACAAGCCCAGGAAGAACTTCAAAGAAGAGGCCTTCCGTTTCAGCTGACGTCCTTGTTCGTTTTGAAAGAGGGAAGCATTTCGGGCATTTCGTCGTAGGATCACAAATCCACAAGGCGATTCGAGTAGCTCATCGGCCATTCTGAGAGAGAAAAAGACGAGTTCCCCCTGCCAATTCCCGACGATGTGTATGCGGTGAAGCGGAAGTCCACGTCGTTGGCATGCCATTACTCCTCCCCGCTCGACAACGCCGTAACCCGGAGCAAGCTGGGGACGATGCCGTACCGCCCAGTCTGTGAGGAAGAGACGTTGGTGGACTACGTGTACAAGGTGGACATGCCACCGGAGGAGGAGGAGGTGAGGGTGGAGATCAGGTGGGGGCAGGCCTTGTGAGTGATTGGCCGGAGGGATGCTCTTACGGCCAAGGTGAGGTTGCCGAGGAATCATAAGGCGAGGGTGAGCGGGGCCACGGCTTCGGCGAACCGTGACGGCGTGACCACCCGTCAGAGTACCCAAGCAGGACCTGCCTCGGAAGTGGTACGAGGACATTGGTATCAGGTTCAAGACCATTTGCATTAAGATTTGCAAAAATTATTGAAGAATAGATCCTCCTCGCCGATGCCACCTTTGGCCGCCGAGTTTGGGCGTTGCACTGATGGGAAGGGAGGTGTTACAAGGGAGGGTGGGGATGGAGGTGGGGGCAAAGAGAATATCCAACTTTTTGTACATTCTTAAGATCGATGAGTATCGATGAGAAGCAGCATTTCTTCTCTCTTTCCATTCCAAAACACTAATGGCCCCATTCTGGGCAATGAAAACTCAGTACTTCACCGTTTCTTTGGTCCACAGTTCAGAGTAAGATTCAGAAACAGCTATTAGCAAGGAATGGTTTCCACAATGCTTACAGAAATCGCCATTCACTGATAAGAAAACTCGTAACATCAATCCCCAGTAAGCACGAAAACAGCCTGCCAACATTTCCCTTTTTTTTCAGGATATAGTTACACAAACAAAGACAGATCAGTGAGAGACCTTGATATGCCAGACATAGGACATTGAGATATTTTGCCTCTGCAAAGCAAATATCAGCCAGAACCTGCTCATGACATCAGCTGTTATTGGCCCTCTTTACCTACAGAATTCCGTGGATTTCTGAACCAACTTGAAGTAGTTTATTGAACAATCTTAGTGAACATGTGATGTCGTCTAGCCTGCCATTCAATTCTGATTCAGCTGAATAATGCCTTGAAGGGAGTGAAACTTCATATGCTGAAGGTAAACACATCTATGCAAGTTTCTAGCTCTGGCTTCACTGGCAATCATCGACTCTTGAATCTACAATTAGTACGGATTCACCGTTATAGCCTCACATCTATAATTATTAATAACCTTATAATTGAAACGATGACTTTTTTTTTTCTTTTTTTGATATGTAGTGTCTGTTCATTCTATACAGCATTGGTTGCTCAGCCCAAAAGGGATCACGACGAACCTTTGGCGTTTCATTCATGGATCGCAACGAAGTGATTCTGGCATATGCCAATTATAAGAAGGGCAAGCAGTGTCGGCATTGCATCGATGAATCACAATTCCATCTTCCAAGTGTTACGGAGAAAAGGAAGCTCAAATCAGCAAAGCGTTTTGCATTGACGGATGACAATTCCATCTTCAAGGGTGACGCAACATTTGGATCCCGTTACGTCGACCCTCGCAAAGGCCAGCGTGGGTGGGGTACGATGTCGCACGACCAGGTCTCCGAGGAAGAGGCGGTGGCGGCTTTCGTGTACAAGATGGACAAGCCATGGCTGAGGGCGGGAGGAGGTGAGAGTGGAGATCCGGCGGGGCCATACCTTTGTGCGTGATCGGCCAAGGAGACGAGACTGTCAATGTGAAGAAGTCGCGGAGGAACAAGAAGACGAGGGCGAGCGAGGCCACGGCTTCTATGAGCGCCGATGGTGTGCTCACCGTCGTGATTCCAAAGAGGCACCGGCCTCGGAAGTGGCACGAGCTCAAGGTCTCGACACTTATTAGGCTCAAAACGGTCCACGTGGCGGTTTCTGGTTAAGTTGGTCTTAACGAAGTGTCTTGATATTGCAAGTGCTCCGACTATTCCGCTCATTATGCTGTATGGTACCCGAACTACTCTTTTTCTCAATTGAGTACTGCCTCGACTCTTTTTAACAATATTAAGTTTATATAAACTGATCTATAGAATTTATAAATTACAAGTGATTTATTCGGCTGTAAGAGGTTTTCACAAGTGAGCCATACTCGCTAACTAATATTAGGTAGAGACATCCACTTGCAAAATTTCTAGGGTTAATACGACGAAAGACTCCAAACTGGTATACTAGTGACAAATTTGCCATAAACTAATTTTTTGACTACGAAAAACTCCAAATTGGTACACCCGCGATAATTTTATCCTCTGTTAGTTTCTATTAAATTTTATCGTCAAATTTCTGAGTTGAATGACACGTTACAATTGACGGGTGTACCGGTTTGAGGATTTACCCTATGTCTGTCACATGTGTACCATTTTGTGATTTTTCGTGATATTAATCTAATTTAACGGAAAATAAATTTGTCACAAATATATTGATTTGGGATTTTTGTTGGTCAAAAAATTAGTTAGGGTAAATATGTTACATATATACAAGTTTAGGGTTTTTTATTGTTAGAAAATTAATTTTGGGTAAATATATCATAGATGCACCGATTTGGGTTTTTTTACGGTATCAACCATTTTTTTGGTCGAGATGCTTAACTATGCCCTATCTAGAAGCAAGTTGGGGACGATGCCATACTGCCTAGTCGCCAGGGAAGAGACTGCGATGGACTACATGTACAAGGTAGATAAGCCGTGGCCGGAGGAGGAGGCAAGGGCAGAGGTCAGGTGAGAATGGACCTTGTGAATGACAGGCCAAAGCGAGGTTTTCGAGGAATGTAAGGCGAGGGTGAGCGGGGCCTCGGCTTCGGTGAACCACAACGGCGTGATCACCGTTAGAGTTCCCAAGCGAACCCGCCTCAGATCAGAAGTGTTACGAGGACATTGGATTTAGGTTCAAGACTATTCGCATTAAGTTTTCGAAAAATAATTGAAGAATAGATCTTGCCTCCCGACGCCACCTATTGCCGTGCCGCCGAGTTCGGGGATGCATAGATGGGAAGAGGGGTGTTACAAAGGAGGACGGGGGTGGTGGCAAGAGACTTTTGTCTCACAAATATCTTGATTTGTATCAATTTTAGTCTTAAAAAAAAAAAGAAAAATATCAATGTTAGCCGGAGCGAAACGTTCGAATACTTATACAGAAGGAACCCTAAGTTGCAATGAAGTCAACGAGCTCTCAATTTAATATTAAGGTCTTCCAAGAAATTCAAAGACGTGGGCCTTCTTAGAATCCCACAGCTAAACCGTTACTTCGTATGGATTTTCATCGAATCCCATGGCTTTACAATGCCCTTATCTACCATTTTCATAAAATTTCACAACTCAACAACTCTTAAATCAGACACCGCAGTTCAAATGTCACATAACTTCTAATTTGCACCATAACTTGGAAAATTACTCCGATTGAATGAACAAAGCACTTGAATCCTTATTGGGCATTGCGAAATGGTATTAATATGGCTTGACGAGGTCATGATGACATGTACGCGCAAAAGCCCTATTTTCCTTTTCCTTTCACTTTTTCCACTTTGTTTCTTCCTTTCCTTTCTATTTGGGCGTGCTCTCCCTCTTCAACAGTTGAACAGCTACTTTTCTTCCTTCCTCATAACCATGGGTCTCCTGTGTATTCTTGGTGTTCGGCTATGAGTAATCTCACCACTGAAGAGAGTCGAAGCTCTCTCAGGAGCTTTCGCAGCCTATTCGTTTGATATATAGTGACGGTAGGCTCTATGAATGTATTTTTTATTTTAATGTATTGGTACGGACACATTTCGCGTCTTCAATTCTCTTTACATCTTTGTCTTTTTTTGAAGAGAGAATATTCTTTTACGTCATAGAAATCTTGAGGTAAGAACGTACTTAAATCCCACTTTTCCTCCTTTTGTCGTGTACTCAAAATTCTTTTCTTTTGTTTTCTTTTGCGCTCCTCTCTGCATGGAGCAAGCCAAAACGAAAAGGTCAATATTACGCAATACGTGGTCGAGAATATCCGACAAGCAATGTCATCTATGGAGTGATGATTTGCAAATGGTGACTTGAATGGATGAACTCATTTGGCTAAGATGCCCGCATTGACTAGTTCAAAGTGAGTCTGCTCATCGAGTCGGTGTCAACGAGGTTGCTCACATTCAATCAAATCCTTTTATTAATTCCGTTCAACTTGATAAACGATAAATACTAATAAATTTTAGAACTTATTTCACCAATTTAATAAGTTTTATGATTTGATTGCACTTTTTAAATATTTTAGGACTTAATTACACTTTCTTGACAAGTTTTAGGACTTTTAATACCCCACAAATAAAAAAAATGACTTATATTTAAAAAAAAAAGCAAATTAGTCCAATCAAGTCTTTTGTAAATTGCACTTTTTGAAAGTTTTATGACTCAGTTGCACTTTTATGACAAATTTTAGGATTTAATTACACTTTTTGAAAGTTTTAGGACTCAATTGCACTTTCATGATAAGTATTTATGACTTAATTGCCCTTTTTAATAGTTTTAGGACTCAATTTCACTTTCGTGATAAATTTTAGGACTTTTAATGCAATTATCCCAAAACTAAAGTAAACCGATCAAAGTAAATTTCATCCAAGGGTCACGATGAAAGCAATTCCGTCATTTCCTTCTATATAAGAAGAGGGGGCATTGCATCGGTGAATCACAGCTTCCCAACACCGGTGTTACGGGAAGAAAAGAGAGAATTCAAGTCATCATGCAGTCGTCGGCTCCTCCCTCAGGTCGACGGCGCAGGTTCCGTAAATTCGTTAAGATCCGGAAAAAGATCCGTGATGGCCGGAACAAAGTCATGGGCGCGGCGTTCTGTTTTGCCGCCCCTTTCCACTTACCCGACACCAACCCGCCCGTGTTGGGAAACTCAACGTTCGATCTGGTCACTGAGGAGGAGACGGGGGCAGCGTTCGTGTACAAGATGGACAGGCAGGGGCATCAGGCGAACCAGTCGAGGGTGGAGATCCGGCAGGGCAATGCCTTGTGGGTGATCAGCCAGCGAGGCCAGCGAGACAAGCCGACCAAGGTGAAACTGCGGAGGAACCATGAGATGAGGTTGAGCGAGGCCACGGCTTCTCTGAGCGCTGACGGCGTGCTCACCGTCGTGATTCCCAAGAGGGACGGGTCTCGGAAGTGGTACGAGTATATGGACTTGGCATTTAATAAGTTCAAAACGTTCCGTGTCGAGGTTTTTTAGTGTTAACGAAGTGTCATAACACCACGAGTGCTCGAACTGTCGATGTGATGAACCCTTGTTCTTAGCCTCCCAGCTTGTTGATCAACATGGTTAATAATTTTATCTTTTGTTTCTTTTTCCACATTGCTCGAGTGCAGATTCATCTGAGCAGTGTATTCAACTTGTTTAGCACTTTTAGTGCTGAACCTAGCATGCAGGGCCTCAAATCGTTGTTCTATATCCTGGCAATTTTGCAAGACATTCTATTCTCCAACTGTGGTCATCAAAAGATGTGTTACGCGGATACTGGCATGGCGATGGTTGTCGGGAACTCAACGGTTTCAATTAGTGATTAAAGTCCAATCGAGAATGATGAATAACCAATTAAATTAGTAAATACGAGTTCAAATGTAAAGTGGGTGGATTCTAATATGCCTTGAAATCTCTCGGATTTGCAAAAATCGAATTACTAAATAATGCACAAACAGCAGATTGAAAACCACAAGGAAATTGTATAAAACTTACAGAATACGAGTGAAATGCTTTTACAAACAAAAAAGAATATTAGATTCAAGAAACCTAATCTAATTCGATATTCTATTCCGATGGATCTATTATGAATGATCTTCCCGTCTTCATAATCAAAATTCGATGTGTTGTTGTAACTTTTGGGATGTCTTCTTCTTCTTCTTTTTTGTCGAAGATGTCTTCTTCATTGCCTATGATTGTTCTCTTTTTTTACTCTTCCTGAAATGGGCCATTTTGTTATGCATTCTACTCTCGATCGATGGATCCTTTTGGACTCGATCTTTAACTTGTGTGCATGCTTTGAGTTGATCGATCGTCACCACATGTCATATACATCACTTAACTTTCCCCATCGGAAATTCATGATGGATGAACTTATCAAGCATTTCATCGATGGGTCTCGTGGGTCCATTGCATTATCATGAACTTCATGATTGGTGAGCGTGTCCGCCATTCCAAGCAATATGAGGATAAGGAAGTCTATCAAGATGGCCTTCTACTTCGTCGCCTCTCTTAGATTCGAGGTGGCCAGGCTATGTGGGGTACAACCACATACGACCAGGTCACCGAGGAGGAGATGGAGTCGGCCTAAGTGTACAGGATGGACAAGCCGTGGCTGACCCAGGAGGAGGTGGCAGTGGAGATCCGGTGGGGGCGGGTCCTACGGGTGGTTGGCCAGGGGGACGAGACGGTTAAAGTGAAGTTACCAAGGAGCAATGGGGTGAAAGTGAGCGCCGCGATGGCCTCCATGAGTGACGATGGCATGCACTCTGTCGTGGTTCCCAAGCATGACCAGCCTCGGAAGTGGTACAAGGATTTGGGACTTAATTAGGTTCAAGATGGTCCACGTTCCGATTTGCGGTTAAATTTATTCCAACAAAATTAGCTTCACATGGTCATTAAATTAAAGATGCTGTAATAAAAGTCACCACTTGATGGCGTCCATTTTCGCTAGCGATTTTATCTTACTTTTTTAGTTTCAGTCACTGTTTCAAATTTTTGAAAAAAATTTCACTTCCTATTAGATATATCGCATTTTCAGGAACAGCAGATCAAACAAATCCAACTCCATCTAAGGAGGGTTCAGAGACATGTCCGACGAATAAGGACGAGCAAGAAAACAACCAATCTTCACGTCAAGAAACCATGCAAAGTTCCCGGAAATTTCATGGACAACGACCCAATCCGTAAGCAAGGACCCCACTATGCATCAAAGAAGCAGAGAAATCTCCACCCACTTCCGGCCGCTGACCATTTTCTATGCACGCCACCGTGAAGTTTCTTCGCCATTTACACGAAGAACAAGTCTTGGCTCCTTGTCATCTTTCTTCATCTCCTTTGACCAAAACAAATCTTTCTTCATCTTCTCTACTATATATTGTCGCAACCCTCACGACACGGGGGTAAGGAAAAGACGGATTTAGAGGTAATGGCCGAAGGTGGGCCCGTGACATCTGAAATTTTGTATGACCGATTGTAATATTTACAAGGTATAAAGTTAAGTATTATTACCACCCGCCTGGGTGGCGCTGCTGGAACGCGCACTCTTCCTCTCGCAAAAGGTTGAGTGTTCGAATCCCAGACGCCGCAGGGTGACTTAACCGGTGGCACGTGTGTGGTGGCTAGCACGTGTCGCCCCCAGGGTTTACTCCCCGGCTGTCGGCCGTGATGCATACGCGCAAATCTCTTTCTTTCCCTTTCTTTCTTCCTTTCCTCTCTATTTGCGCGTGCTCTCCCCCTATTCAATAGCTTAATGGCGACTTTTGGCCCACAGTGACTTGTCAAACTGAGCCTGGTCATCGGGTCAGAGTCAATGAGGTCGTCCACATTCAGCCGACGTCCTCGTTCATTTTAAAAGAGGGGAAGGATTCCGGGCATTTCGCCGGAGAATGACAGATTAACCGGGCAATCGAGCAGCTCATCAGCCATTTCGAGAGGGGGAACACAAAAAGCGTTCCCCCGTTGCCACTTCCAAGTGAGAGCTCAGGTGTGGAGTTTTAGTTGACCTACTCACAAACAGAGGCGCGCCATAGAAGAGAGGTTGAGCCGCGAGAGATGGTCGGAGACGAGGGAAAGAAGGTGAACGGGGACCGACGAGGGGAGTTTATAATAACTTTGCACGCCGACTCTCTTTATTTTTTTCTTTTAACAATGTCAAGTTTATAAATACTGCTCTACATAATTTATTTATTAGAAGTGATTTATCAAGCTATAAGTGATTTTTACAAGCGAGCCATATTTATCAATCACTATTAGTTAGAAAAAAAATCATGACTTGTAGAGTTTCATGAATAAATTTGATATTTAGAAACATCCGTGAGATGAATCTCCGAAGCCTACATCTACGTCGGAGGTTGATGAACTCTACTTAAAACCAATAAAAATTTGACTTGACCTTTTGCTTTTTGTGAGTATACACACACACTTATTTATACACGCGCGCACAAAGAAGCGGCAAAAGATCCTCTACTCGTAGGATCCTTTCATCGATATCTCAATCAATTCTAAGCCGCAAAAGTCTGATATCTTCGTTGTTGGATGTTTGTTTGTAAAACAAACAAAATAATGCTCTTTCCTTTGTCCCACATAGGAAAGTTTTGAGAAAATGGGCTGCTTTATAACTGCGAATATCTTCTTGCTTCTTAAAGTGAAGACAATGGGGTGTGTGTTAGTCCACACAATACCCGCGTGCGGGTACGCGATTATTAGGCGCACTTAGCACTTTATTTTTATTTTTATTTTATTTCGTAAGGCTATCTCATTAATCTTTATTAGTTGAAAGGTTGTTTTTTGTTTATTAAATAATTTTTGAAATTATGAAAATTCGAAATTTTATTCATATATATTTTTATTTTATTCCGAATTTTACATGTGTCTTTTCAAGACAACTTTTGAAGATTATATTTGTTCAATTTGCAACTTCTTCCGAAGAGATATCTTTGTTAACTTTGCAACTTTTCGTGAAGAGTTGCCTATGTTCTTTAAGATCGATTTCTATATATGTCAGTTTTTCGGCAAGAAGAAGAACGACATCATTTCAAGTATTTTTCAAGAAAATCTGCAGCCATCATTTTTCAATTGTTTCTTAGAGAGACCCTGGAAAAATACTAGAATTGCTATCTAGTATTCTCAATTTTGAGACTTTGTTGTATCCTGGAGGATTTTTGCCGGTGACTATTAGCAACATTGTGGGGCAAATAAATCCTTAAGGAAAGTGATATCACGCCTCAAAGTCCGATTTGATTGCTCTTTTGATTCGAAGTCATTCAAATTTTACAACATTCATATGGGGATATGGTTAAGAGGGAGCTTGAATTGGAATCCGTCAACATATCCAGTTGACCGATCTTTGCTCTAAAGTTTAAGTCCACGAGTTATGAGTCAAATATAATATATTAACTACTTCGCACTTCATTAATTCTCCGATGTAAACCTTTTCTAAAACAACTCACATATGCATCTTAACAATCTCCCTCCCTACGTGTGATTTCTGTATTAGGTTTGATCCTTTTAGTTCAGGTTTCCTTCTATATCAACATATCTCAACTTGAATCCCCACTTTGTTGTGTGTGAGAATCGCAACAACAACAATACCCACCTTCATTCCTGACCAAACTATGAAAGCTGTCATCAGAATTGCGTTATTGTACCATAGTGCACACCTTCATCACTAGTCTCTTCCATCGGACCGAGTCATGAAGGTTGCCCAAAAACCATGTTGGTCATGAGATTTCTTCATTGAGATATTACTAAGTATTGAAACAGATCGAGGGCCCACAAATCTACCATTCTGATACCATTTGTTGAGAGCACACAACATGAACTTGATATCTTAACTTGAGGAGATCGCTAAGAAAGCTTAAGTATGGGCCCTTCAACATATTCAATTGATCACACCTTCACTTGAAAGCTTAACCAATAAGTTATGTGATAGTTAAATTATATTAACTACTTCGCACCACATCAATTCTCTGATGTGAGATTTTTTTAACACAATTCACACGTTGATCTCAATGGTAAATTTATCAAGTTAGAGTCAATGAGGTGGTTCACATTCAGCTGATGTCCTCATTCATTTTAAAAGAGGAAGCATTTCGGGCATTTCATCGGAAAGTCACAAAGCCATGAGGCGATCAAGTATCAATTAAAAGCAACATTTCTTCTTTCCTTCCGTTCCAAAACACTAGTGGCCCCATTTTGGCCAATGAAAACTCAGTACTCCACCGTTTCTTTGGTCCACAGTTCAGAGTGAGATTGAGAAACAGCTGTTAGCAAGGAATGACTTCCACAATGCTTACGGAAATCGCCATCCGCTGATAAGAAAACGCGTAACATCAATCTCCGGGAAGCACGAAAACCGCCCGCCAACATTTCCCTTTTGTTTCAGAATCTTGTTGCACAAACAAAGAGCCAGAGACAACATTGAGATATTTTGTCTCTGCAAAGCAAATATCAGCCACAACCTGTTCATCACATCAGCTTCTACGGGCTCTCTTTACCTACACAATTCCGTGGATTTCTTTTTGCAATCGCGGCGCTTCTCTTTTCCATCTTCGTCATTTCTCTTCCTAGGGAAGCAAGCGCGCAGTTTGTCAATATCATCGATCTAACTGCAGTTTCTAGAGAGACTGAACTGAACAATCAAACCGAAGAAAAGTTTGGCATGTGAACCAACTTGAAGTAGTTTATTGACAATCTTGGTGAACAGGTGACGTAGTCTAGCCTGCCATTCAATTCTGATTCAGCTGAATAATGCCTTGAAGGGAGTCAACCTTCATATGTGTTGACACCTAAATTTTGCTAAATTATTTAGGATTTTATTGCATAAAAAATTAGGGTTTAATTTTTAACCCCTAAACCAAAAATATTTTCATTAAAACCGCATGGCACATAGTTATTAGGTGCATTTGCATTAACAAGTCCTATTAGAGCATATTTTCCATTTTTCATTTTTCAAAAATCAAAAAAAAATTTCAATTAGTTTTTTTTTTTGGGGGGGGGGTGCCAGCGTTGAAATTCAACGCTGGCCCACCGCCTGGCTGACCACTCGGTCCCCCTTGCGTGAAGAAGGAAGCAGTCAGCGCAGAAAGAAAGAGGAGGAAGGGACACAGAAGGGGGAGTGGAGAGAGAGAACACCGAGGGTTGAGAGAGAGAGAGATCCG
Organism: Syzygium jambos; assembly: GCA_031216235.1. Classification (NCBI taxonomy): domain Eukaryota; kingdom Viridiplantae; phylum Streptophyta; class Magnoliopsida; order Myrtales; family Myrtaceae; genus Syzygium; species Syzygium jambos. The sequence goes on from CM062221.1 coordinate 2,818,810, forward strand.
AGAGAGAGGAAGCGGGAGGCCAGACGAGGCGTCGCGGCGACGGTTGGACGGCGGCGGGGCTCGGCCTGGGGCGAGCCAGCTGCGCCGTCGCCGGAGCAGCACGCGGCGAAGGCGAGCTCCTGGCGGCTCGGCGAGCTAAGCTCGCGGCTGGCGTGGAGATCCGAGAGAGAGGAAGCGGGAGGCCAGACGAGGCGTCGCGGCGACGGCTGGACGGCGGCGAGGCTCGGCCTGGGGCGAGCCAGCTGCGCCGTCGCCGGAGCAGCAGGTGGCGGCAAGCTCCTGGCGGCTCGGCGAGCTGAGCTCGCGGCTGGCGTGGAGTACCGAGAGAGAGAGAGGGAGCAGTCGTCGCGGCATCGGGGCGACGGCGAATGGCCGTGACAGGCGCGGCGAAGGCGAGGCGGCAGGCGACGGCGGATGGCCACGGCAGGCGCGACGGCGGACGGCCGCGGCAGGCGCGGCGAAGGCGAGGCGGCAGGCGACAGCGCGTGCGGCCGCGGCAGGTGGGCGCCGTGAGCAGCGAGCGCGAACGTCCCAAGCGCGAGTCGGGTCGGCGGCCAGCGATCCGGGTCGGGCGCGCGGGCGATCCGGGTAGGGCAACGCTCATCCGGGTCGGTCCGCGGGTCTAATCGGGTGTGGGCTTTCGCGGTTGCGGCCGAAGTGGGCCGGTTTATTTTTAATTTTTTATTTGTTTTCTTGTTGGGCTTTGGACCCTTATTTTAAAAATTTCGGGCTGGGCTTTTTATTTTTCAAAAGAGAATGTTTCGGGCTGGGCCTTTCTTTTTTTTAAAAAAAATTGCCGGGCTCAACATATGAGCCCGGTCCGGTCGTGGACCCGGGCCGGCGCGCCCGGGTCAATCTCGACCGGGTCGGATATTGAGATCCGACCCGGATCCGGTTTCTTTATTATTATTTTGTTTTTTTGTTTTTAATTTTTTTTAAAAAAATTCAAAAATATTTTCAAAAATTCAAAAAAAAATTTAAAAAAAATTCCGGAAAAAGAATTTCAAAAAAAATCTTATTATTATTATTTTTTTTTAAAAAAAAAAATCAAAAAAAAAAAATCAAAAAAAGATCAAAAAAATTTCAAAAATCAGAAAATTCATTTGGGTTCTGAAATTAGCCTTTCTTGCCCTTTTCGCATGCTTAGCGCTAGATTTAATCGCACGTTGCTTGGTTCACGTACTTTGAATTGCATGTTTAATTTAGCCTCGCATGTAGTTGACTATGCATGTCTAGGTTTAGATATTAATTATTGCTTTCCTTAGCTTAGTCAGGAACGGAATTTTGAGACTCGATTAGCGAGAATATGTTAGGTGGTGAATTGAACAAGATTAGGTACCGAAAGGGCACTAATTAGTCGATTAATGTAATCAAGTCCCCGTACCCATTGAATCTCTGGTTCGTGGAAGTGAAGCATTTCTCCCGTGCTTTACTTAGGTGTCTAATCGACCTGCCAAAAACCGATTAGTGGCGACTCCTAAATGAAATCGATTTGCATGTTAACAACTTAAACTTAAGTCGCGAATTGGTATGGGCTTGGGAGAGCTCGAGCTAGGTTTAACTTAGCAATCCATTAGCCTAACCCCCACAGGCCTCGGGGCCGGCTCGGGGAGGTCGCGACAGCTTGGCGACTCCGCTGGGGACATTTTGTGGACTTAGGCCTTTTTTTCTTGTTTATATATATCCCCTAACGTGAATGTTTTTGCCATCGATCTCTTATTTTGCAGGTTTGGGATTTGAGGAATGAATGTTTTTCTCTTTCAAACTCTTGAAGTGCTTTGTGTATAAACTGTTGTGCATGCTTTAAATGTCTTAGCACCACACTGTTGCACACACAACCATGCCGTCGGTCCTGGGCCGCAATAGGAATGTTAAGGATGGTATTGGGTTGGATACGACTTCGACCGCGAGGCCGCGTAGTAGAGGTTGCCCAACTCGATCCCGAAAGCTTCTTTCTTGGTGTCGAGAATGTTTACCTTTGCTCGCGAGGCCGCGTCGCATCGAGGTATCATTCTTGACTGAGCCGGAGTCGCGAGGACTTGGCTTAGTGCGCGAGACCGCGCCTAGTCATCCCACCCTCGTAACTTCAATTTGTTAAGCCGTCTAGAGTAGAAGTCCAGCCGCACGTTACATTTGCATGTTTGTGTGATAAAAGTTTGTCATCCACTGCCATCCACTGTAAGTATGGTTCCTCTCTTTACTTGTTCACTTTTGGTTGAAACTTTCATTTTTGAAATTCGCGGAGATCAATCAAGTGTCCTAGGTGATTTGAGCTCATAATTGAAAATTTTAGACAATCATTCTTGACAGTGAACCTTGAGCATAAATCACAAACACCTGTGATTTGGCCCCACCAAAACAGATGATTTTGTCTAAAACTTTCAGTTATAGGCTTAAAAATCACATTCTTTGTGTAAAAATTCTTTCAAGTCAAGATTGCGTCTTGGGGCATAAAATTGAAATCACATTTTCAATAAAATTCTTTCTTGTTCACATTTCAGAATCAAAATTCAAATCACTTTTTGTGTATTAATTTTGTAAATAGGAATCACCTCATTTTTGCAAAAATGAAATCGCAAATTAGTCTTTCAAATTTGATATGCCGCATTTTGCGTTGAAACTTTTAGAATAAAAGGGGCATTCGATTGATAGCCGCGATTTAATCTTTTAATGATGTCTCCTCTTACAATGAAATGTTGGTGAAATACCAAATGCCCGCAAATAGGAACCATGGGGGCATGTATCGTCGCCTTGATTTCATTATAAGAGGCGACCTCATTGAATGATTATTATTATTATTATCATCATCATCATTATTTTAGTTTTTCATTCATATACTAACATCGTCATCCTTTCGCAGGTTATACATGACGACCGCTCCTTGGCATTCACTCGCTTGATCATGCACAAAAAAAAATGAATTTAAAACTAGGATGAGAATTGTGTTCACTACACTCTTTTATACAATAGCTTCTTGTACTTTGTCCTTATTATTATTCATATCAGGAATTGTGTTTTGTGTTTGGGGTTTCGTTTGCGGACCCAATCGAACACTTTGTAATTCGTGTGATACACATTTTTTAATAATGATGTTTGATTCCATAAGAATCATCTTTCTTTAAAAGTACTTGAAGTATTTCAAACTAACATGCTGGTTGGACTTTCTTACCTTACCTTTAAAAATTTTGAAAGCGAGTTTCAAAAAAGACACATAAAATTGCATCTCTTCACCTAACTAATTTCGCAGGTTGATTTGCAAAACGACACTGGAGATGGTAAATCTGTAATCGTTCCAATTAGAACTTCTTGTACAACAACTGACTTATTCATTCATTTTTGTCAAAATAGGTAAAGGGGCGAAGGGTGAAGGCCGCTTGGGAACAAGTTGAAAACGTGCCACCAAGTCCCTCAAAATAGGGAGTCTCCACTTGTGTACTCACTTGTACAAAAGATGATTTACGAGGCATACGCAAATTGAAACAAAATAACGATGTCAGATGATCACCCACTTGACAAAAAGGACGATTCAAGAATAGCTGACTCTCAAATGAGAGTAAAAGGGGCACCGTTGTATCCGCGGAGGATGAAGATGAGGATCGCACGACAGACCCATTGGAGCACCAAGAGATGTGTAATCAAGAGACAAACTGGGGGCATGGAATGTCAAAGCCGTCCAATTCAATGAAAAAGGGTGTATTTTGTTCTCAAAGTTCATTCACTTTAATATAGAAATGATACTTCCTTTTCTTTTTTACCTAGGGTGGATTTGAATGAAAGACCCGACAAGAGCATGTCGAACCAACGTACATTAAAATTATCTGACTAAAACACGAAGCGCATGTGAACAAGAAGCCAACGTCCCCACTAATGACGCACAGGAAAACATTCGATTCAGCATGGAGCACGATGAACTCCCCCTCATCCCCGCCAAGGAAGCATTAGAGACAAAATTATCAACTTCGTCATGAAAGGGTGTATGCCGTTCCTAAATTTAGTCCAATTGAGAATGAGAATAACATGTTTTATCTCATTTCTGCAGATGACGAATGAGGCAAGTCACCAAAGGGGTAACCATTGCCTATGAAGTATAATAAAATGGAGTCGACTGGTTCAACACAAAATAAAGAATGTGTTTGACCATAGCAATAATGCTTCCAGCTAGAAAGACATGACGAGGCCAAACCGTCCATCCCATTGTGACAAATGAAAGGTTGCGTTATGATTGGGCAAAATAGCTCATTTCAAGAACTTCTGTCTACCAAACTAGGGACATGTGACAAATCGCCGGGGGCATGAATAGTCAAGATGATCAAAAGTGAAAGACCCGAACAAAGGACAATGAAAATTAAACAAGTGTCTGTAAGAAGGCATGAAGGAGTATTGAACATATTGAAGTCTCCGGAAGAGAAAGCATCTGGCTGGGGCAAGTGTCATCTAGTTGGGGCAAATAGCTTTAATATAATCAAGCCTGTGAGTAAGTCCCTTCTCCTCCAACAAGTGGATGGATGTAAAAGAGACATATGCCAGACAGATAAATGTAGGGCAGGTCATGTTGTGGACGGTGCCTCCAAACACTTAAGAGGGAATATCAAGCAACTTTGATGAAGGAGTTGCAAAGGAAATGCTCAAGCGACGAGATTGCATGAAGATGACAACTTAATCCAGAACTGAGCTATCCCCAAAACAAAAGGGTGTATATCGTTCCTGAATTATTCCAACTAAGAATGGAAATGACTCACCCCGCCTCTCATTTTGCAGACAAAACGATGTGTTTGATCAAGGCGACAACACCTTCTTCCAAGAAAGCACGATGAAGACGAATCATCTATTTTGCTGCAATGAAAAGGGAAAGCACCCATGGGACAATGCCCTCAAACGTTGAAATAAGAAGTGCCAAAAAGTCAAAGGTTGACGAAAGCGGATGAAGGGAGTTGTCAAATACCCAGGAAGGAAAATTCAAATGAGAGCAAATGGTATCGTTTCCAATTGTCCATCTTAATACCATTTTTCCCGTGATTCTTTTTTTTTTTGATAGGAAGCATCAAAGACTCGAAGGACAAATGCAAGTGAAGGGTAATGATGTGTCGTTTCCAATCTTTCGATATATAAAGATTCATGCACTAACACTTTCTTTCTAATTCTTTACAGGGTTACCAAGCGCCATGCCGCAGGTAAGTACCCTTCCTCCAAAATTCAAATGAAAATCAAATGAAAATTTTCTTCATAAAAAATGGGGGAGTTTATGATGTATTTGAGAAATAGTACAAAAATAGAATTGTGAAAGCAAACTTTTCACAAAAATTTTGAATATTGTCTTTATCCAAAACTTGCCTTGGTGTTTGACGGATCATTCATTTTGAATCAAAATTCCCTGTGGAGATTAATCAATCCGTGATGATCTCGACAAAATGAAAGGAAGATGTTAATCATGCCAAGTGAGAAGTACTTAGAATGAGGAAAGGCAAGCTATTCCCAAACACGTCCTGTAAATACTTTGAGAGTTGAGCGAAAAAGAAAACCTGTGTCGTTCAAGGACCAGAGATTCATTCGCGAGTAGTACATAGATCAAAGTGAAAAGAGGCATTTCCTTCCTCTACCCTACACACTTATATCCATTGAACAGCCCATTTGAGCATTTACATATGGATAATTTATACAAAATACCCCTGTCAAGAACCACCCCACAACGGGGCAAGTTTGGGGGTTTTGGTCGATATTCTTTGGAGGAAAGGATGAGAAAGACTTCATTGTCCTTACTTGCATTAATCTTTTTGTGGTAACTTCAGGTGAGTCCTTATGGAAGCTTGAAACATCCTAAAATGAAGAAGAGCATTCATTTCTCTACCCAAACACTCATACCATTTGCTTAGCCAGGTTGAGCCTGAATATTCATTTCCAAAGCCCGAGTGGTGATTGTCTTCTCGCCTTGGGGAAAGGCACATGATTTACCATGGCGATTGGTGCTTATGTCACAACAAGTAAAAAAATCTCGAAAGTCCTAGGAGCTCAAAGGATTCAAATAAGCAAAAGTCAAATGAAAGCTAGGGGGCATGAAAAAGCAGTGTGCCTGGTAAAAGCAAGGCCAATGCCCATTGAAAAAAAATTGAAAAAAAAAGAGCAAAAAAAGTAGCATCAAGAGAAGAATTCTTGCGCAAGAAAAAGTGTCAAAAGCAAAATGCTTGCATGAAAAAAATCATTGCAAATGCAAAAGTCATTAGAGAAAAGAGCGAAGCTCTTGTATTGAACTGAATAGCCAATGGACTTTCGAGACAAGTTGGACTTTAAAAGTCGAGTGCCTTAAAAAAAAAGATTGACTGATATGGTAATGATGCCACGGTGATCACCAACTTTTGAACCCCTTTTGAAAATTTCTGAGCCTTTCGAGCCTTTACCCAAATCAATGTTATAACCTTCTCCAAAGTCTCTTCGGATTGGGATGCGTCTAAGCAGAAATTTGGATTCCCAAACAAGTTATCGCTCGAAGAAGTTGGGACAAAGTTGTCTTATCTCATCTTAAGGTTTCTTAATTTGTAAGCCTGATGGAGATGCTGATTGATAATTATTTCACTTCTTAGCCATCAATGCTTATCCGTTGTTGAAACGATGACCAAGCCCGCATTATAGTCCTTACAAAAGACCTCTTGGATTGGTCAACGTGTGCTTATTGCGAATGATTCTCGAAGCCTCCGACACTGATAATGTGAGGTATACAGAGAGATCAGACTTACTTCCCACATTAATGGGTGGGATCAAACAGCCTTTTGAGAGTATGTGAGAAGTCCTTTCAGACTAAGGAATTCTTGTTTGGCATGCTTAATGGGCTCTCTTCATGAGTTAAGATCATTTTGACAAAAGACTTTCTCCTAAGGGAATTTGATGATTAATGACGTCGTTCAAGCCTAAAGGCAATTTTGCGATATTGAAGGCTGTTGAATGCTTTTCCAAACAATTGAGTCTATCCTAAATTGCTCATGCAATCAATGCTTTTCATTGATGATCCCATTTTGATATGACCTCTTGTGATGTTATCTTGCCTGGTACGCACTCGCTACCAGAGCACTTGTTATAACACGTACCTGTTATTACTAATCCTGTAAGACAGGTGACGTTTCCTCAAACACCAACCTCTAAGCTGATCTCAGGAATGTCAAGATGCATCCAAGCCTTCATGAATTCCCAAGACCCCGCTGGCAAGGACACAATAGGCGATCTATCAAATCCTCGAACAGGGACCCCTAAGTGTCTGAGTCTTTTCAAGCCTCGCTGACAGAGGGCTTTTAAGCAATCCAATCTGACCTACAGGTATGTACACCTCGCCACCGATTTCAAAAGGTTCCGGGTCAATCCTTAAACCCCGATTTCAAAGGTTCCGGGTCAATCCTTAAACCCCGATTTCAAAAGGTTCCGGGTCAATCCTTAAACCCCGATTTCAAAAGGTTCCGGGTCAATCCATTAAACCCTGATTTCAAAAGGTTCCGGGTCAATCCATTAAACCCCGATTTCAAAAGGTTCCGGGTCAATCCATTAAACCCCGATTTCAAAAGGTTCCGGGTCAATCCTTAAACCCCGATTTCAAAAGGTTCCGGGTCAATCCATTAAACCCCGATTTCAAAAGGTTCCGGGTCAATCCTTAAACCCCGATTTCAAATGGTTCCGGGTCAATCCTTAAACCCCGATTTCAAAGGTTCCGGGTCAATCCTTAAACCCCGATTTCAAATGGTTCCGGGTCAATCCTTAAACCCCGATTTCAAATGGTTCCGGGTCAATCCTTAAACCCCGATTTCAAAGGTTCCGGGTCAATCCTTAAACCCCGATTTCAAAAGGTTTGTGGTCCAACCTTAAACCACTCTTTCAAAAGGTTTGTGGTCCAACCTTAAACCACGTTTCTCAAAAGGTTTGTGGTCCAACCTTAAACCACGCTTCAAAAGGTTTGTGGTCCAACCTTAAACCACGTTTTTCAAAAGGTTTGTGGTCCAACCTTAAACCACGCATCAAAGGTTTGTGGTCCAACCTTAAACCACGCTTCAAAAGGTTTGTGGTCCAACCTTAAACCACGTTTTTCAAAAGGTTTGTGGTCCAACCTTAAACCACGCTTCAAAGGTTTGTGGTCCAACCTTAAATCACGCATCAAAGGTTTGTGGTCCAACCTTAAACCACTCTTTCAAAAGGTTTGTGGTCCAACCTTAAACCACGCTTTTCAAAAAGGTTTGTGGTCCAACCTTAAACCACGCTTTTCAAAAAGGTTCCGGGTCTTTCCTTAAACCCCGATTTCAAAAGTTCTGGGTCTTTTCCCAAAATCCTGATTTCAAAATATTCTGGATTTTTCCTGAAGCCCTAGAGTCCTCCCCCCTTGCCCGGCGAGCTTTCGCAGCCCGGAGCACCTCATCGACCTGGCAAGCTTTCGCAGCCAAGAGTTTCCTTCTTTACATAGCAAGACTTCATTGAGCCAAGAGCCCGTTCTTACACGGTATGGCTTCCCTTTCGGTCAAAGTCCGTTCTTACACGGTACGACCTCTTCATTGAGCCAAGAGCCCGTTCTTACACGGTATGGCTTCCCTTTCGGTCAAAGTCCGTTCTTACACGGTACGACCTCTTCATTGAGCCAAGAGCCCGTTCTTACACGGTATGGCTTCCTTTTCAGTCAAAGTCCGTTCTTACACGGCATGGCTTTCTTCTTCGTCGAAACCAATCTTACATGGTAAGACCTTGTCGAATAAAAGGATTCCCTTTGGGATGGTATCCGTCAAAAAAAAAAAAAAAAAAAAAGGGGTCAATCACCCCCCATGCCTCAAGCTTTGTGCCATCCTATGTCTTCCCCCAATAAAATTTAGGTGTCTTTTGTCTTTGAATGGAACTTCTTCGAACTCCCCTTCAAAGAGGGGCAGCTGTTGACACCTAAATTTTGCTAAATTATTTAGGATTTTATTGCATAAAAAATTAGGGTTTAATTTTTAACCCCTAAACCAAAAATATTTTCATTAAAACCGCATGGCACATAGTTATTAGGTGCATTTGCATTAACAAGTCCTATTAGAGCATATTTTCCATTTTTCATTTTTCAAAAATCAAAAAAATTTTCAATTAGTTTTTTTTTTTGGGGGGGGGTGCCAACGTTGAAATTCAACGCTGGCCCACCGCCTGGCTGACCACTCGGTCCCCCTTGCGTGAAGAAGGAAGCAGTCAGCGCAGAAAGAAAGAGGAGGAAGGGACACAGAAGGGGGAGTGGAGAGAGAGAACACCGAGGGTTGAGAGAGAGAGAGAGATCCGAGAGAGAGGAAGCGGGAGGCCAGACGAGGCGTCGCGGCGACGGTTGGACGGCGGCGGGGCTCGGCCTGGGGCGAGCCAGCTGCGCCGTCGCCGGAGCAGCACGCGGCTCGGCGAGCTCCTGGCGGCTCGGCGAGCTAAGCTCGCGGCTGGCGTGGAGATCCGAGAGAGAGGAAGCGGGAGGCCAGACGAGGCGTCGCGGCGACGGCTGGACGGCGGCGAGGCTCGGCCTGGGGCGAGCCAGCTGCGCCGTCGCCGGAGCAGCAGGTGGCGGCAAGCTCCTGGCTGCTCGGCGAGCTGAGGTCGCGGCTGGCGTGGAGTACCGAGAGAGAGAGAGGGAGCAGTCGTCGCGGCATCGGGGCGACGGCGAATGGCCGTGACAGGCGCGGCGAAGGCGAGGCGGCAGGCGACGGCGGATGGCCACGGCAGGCGCGACGGCGGACGGCCGCGGCAGGCGCGGCGAAGGCGAGGCGGCAGGCGACAGCGCGTGCGGCCGCGGCAGGTGGGCGCCGTGAGCAGCGAGCGCGAACGTCCCAAGCGCGAGTCGGGTCGGCGGCCAGCGATCCGGGTCGGGCGCGCGGGCGATCCGGGTAGGGCAACGCTCATCCGGGTCGGTCCGCGGGTCTAATCGGGTGTGGGCTTTCGCGGTTGCGGCCGAAGTGGGCCGGTTTATTTTTAATTTTTTATTTGTTTTCTTGTTGGGCTTTGGACCCTTATTTTAAAAATTTCGGGCTGGGCTTTTTATTTTTCAAAAGAGAATGTTTCGGGCTGGGCCTTTCTTTTTTTTAAAAAAAATTGCCGGGCTCAACATATGAGCCCGGTCCGGTCGTGGACCCGGGCCGGCGCGCCCGGGTCAATCTCGACCGGGTCGGATATTGAGATCCGACCCGGATCCGGTTTCTTTATTATTATTTTGTTTTTTTGTTTTTAATTTTTTTTAAAAAAATTCAAAAATATTTTCAAAAATTCAAAAAAAAATTTAAAAAAAATTCCGGAAAAAGAATTTCAAAAAAAATCTTATTATTATTATTTTTTTTTAAAAAAAAAAATCAAAAAAAAAAAATCAAAAAAAGATCAAAAAAATTTCAAAAATCAGAAAATTCATTTGGGTTCTGAAATTAGCCTTTCTTGCCCTTTTCGCATGCTTAGCGCTAGATTTAATCGCACGTTGCTTGGTTCACGTACTTTGAATTGCATGTTTAATTTAGCCTCGCATGTAGTTGACTATGCATGTCTAGGTTTAGATATTAATTATTGCTTTCCTTAGCTTAGTCAGGAACGGAATTTTGAGACTCGATTAGCGAGAATATGTTAGGTGGTGAATTGAACAAGATTAGGTACCGAAAGGGCACTAATTAGTCGATTAGTGTAATCAAGTCCCCGTACCCATTGAATCTCTGGTTCGTGGAAGTGAAGCATTTCTCCCGTGCTTTACTTAGGTGTCTAATCGACCTGCCAAAAACCGATTAGTGGCGACTCCTAAATGAAATCGATTTGCATGTTAACAACTTAAACTTAAGTCGCGAATTGGTATGGGCTTGGGAGAGCTCGAGCTAGGTTTAACTTAGCAATCCATTAGCCTAACCCCCACAGGCCTCGGGGCCGGCTCGGGGAGGTCGCGACAATATGCTGAAGGTAAACACATCTATGCAAGTTTCTAGCTCCGGCTTCACTGGCAATCATTGACTCTTGAATCTACAATAGTCCTTAAATTAATGGCTCATCATAAATTTGGGTGGGGGTAGACATCAACCTGGAAAGATGGCCATTTCTTGGAGTCACTATTGGTGAGAAAAGTTAGTTCTCGAGCCATTGGGTCTTAGAGTAGACTTCCACTATAACATGTCTCCTAAGTGACTTTTTGAGAGTGAAATTGGAGATGTCAAAGATAATGTATTTATTCATATTGAACTTTTACTTCATGCATGTAAAGTGCAATGAAGTCAACGAGCTCTCATTTTAATACTAAGGTCTTCCAAGAAATTCAAAGACGAGGCCTTCTATTTCGTCGCCCCCCTCGAATTCTTCGCTGCCCAGCACGTGTTGGGCAACTCGGTGTTCGACCAGGTCACTAAGGAAGAGACGGTGGCGGCGTTCGTGTACAAGATGGATAGGCCATGGCTGTAGGCGGATGGGCTGACGGTGGAGATCTGGCCAATTTAATTCTTTAGGCCAATTTTGGCCAGAAATTGTTAACATGGATATTGACCGTCCTACGTGACACGGCCGATATTAACATAGACAATTTTTACAATTTTAAAAAATTGATTTTTTTAATAAATTTTATTTTATTTTATTTTATTTTCTTTCTTCCTCCGGCGATCGTAGGGCCTCGGTGAAGGCTAGCGACACGCCATAGGAGAGTGATGCACATAAGGGGATCCGTTATGCAACTAGACGAACCTGCGGGCTTGAAGTCAACGATGTCGGATTAAGCTCAAATTTGGTGGGCTGAAGCGAAACGGCGTGCTGATCAATACTCACAGCTTTCGGCCGTGATTAACGATGGATTTTCGCGATTCGAGATTGTTTAGATGGATTTTTCTATTTTTTTAGTATTTTTTTTATTGATTAATTTAATAATGGCAGTTTCGTAATTTTACGTTTTGATGATTACGTTTCCTAATAGGATTAGGTTTGGGTCTTTATAAGCTTATTTTAGGGTTTCTTTTGAACAGACTTGAATATTGTTGATTTGATAATCATATTTGGAGAACGAATTTGTTCTTCTTTCGAACTTTCTTGTTCAGTCAAATTTTCTATCGCGTTTCGGCATCAGAGAGGGCCGGCCTTGAGCGAGGCTCAAGCAAGCTGGAGCCTTGCTAGTCTCAAGTGAGGCTCCACCTCACCAAATCCAACGAGGTCAAGCCTTGCTTGTGGCTAGTCTCTGGCCATTGTTGAAGCCCAACGACAGGTGGAGGATGAAAGAATAAGAAAAAAAAAAGAAAAAAATAAAATAAAAATGATTAAAAATTCGATTTTTTTAAATTATAAAAATTGTTCATTTTGGTGTTGGTCATATCACGTAGACGGCTGATGTCCATATTAGTAATTTCCAGTCAAAATTGATCAGAAGGGCTGAATTGGTAAATTGTCAAAATGTTTAAGATTGAATCGACATGTTAGAAGGTTTAGAATGGAATTGGGAAAAGTGATCATAAAAAAGAAAAGATTCGGAGCATCATACATGTTCTTCTCAATTGAGTATTGCCTTTTAACTTTTTAAAATCGGAACTTACAGCATTGGTTTCTCAACCCAAAAGGAATCACGACGAGCAATTCCGGCAATTCAATCGATAAAAACCTAGAGTCACCCAATCAAAGTAAATTTCATCCAAGGGTCCCGAAGATGCGATTCCGGCATTTCCATCTACATAAGAAGAGCGAGGCAACGCGGGGCATTGCTTCGGTGAATCACAGCTTCATAACACCAGCTACCGGAAGAAAAGGAAAATTCAAGTCATCATGCAGTCCTCGGCTCCTCCCTCAGGCCAACGGGACGGGATCCGGAGCAAGATCGATGAGACCCAGAACAACATCGACAATGCACAGTGCAAAAGCTTGAGCATGGCCTTCTCTTTCGTCGCCCCTGTCGAATTCCTCACCACCCAGCGCGTGTGGGGCAACACGGCGTACAACCAGGTCACAGAGGAAGAGACAGTGGGGTTGTTCGTGTATAAGGTGGACAAGCCGTGGCTGAAGGCACACGAGTTGAGGGTGGAGATCCGGCAGGGCAATGCCCTGTGGGTGATGGGCCATGGAGACGAGACCATCAAGGTGAAGTTGTGCAGGAACCATAAGATGAGGTTGAGCAAGGCCACGGCTTCTATGAGCGCCGACCGTGTGCTCACCGTTGTGATTCCCAAGAGGCACGGGCCTCGGAAGTGGTACGAGTATAAAGACTTGGCATTTGATAAGTTCAGAACAGTCCGTGTTGGGATTTCTTGGTCTTAACGAAGTGTCATAACACCGCCAGTGCTCGGACTATCGATGTGATGAACCCTTGTTATTAGCCTCCCAGCTTGTTGATCAACATGGTTAACAATTTGATCTTTTGTTTCTTTTTCCACACTGCTTGAGTGCAGATTCATCTGAGCAGTGTGTTCAACTTATTTACCCCTTTTAGTGCTGAAACTAGCATTCAAGGCCTCAAATCGTTGGTCTATATCTCGGCAATTTGGCAAGACATTCTACTCTCCAACTATGGCCGTCAAAAGATGTGTTACGCGGATATTTGCAAGATGCGCTCGTTGTTGGGAACTCAAAGATTTCAATTAGTGAGTAAAGTCCAATTGAGAATGGTCGATGGCCAATTAAATTAGTAAATACGACGTCGAATGAAAAGTGAGTGGATTCTAATATGCCTTGAAATCTCTTGGGTTTTGCAAAAATCGAATTACTAAATAATGCGCAAACAACATATTGAAAACCACAAGGAAATTGTATGAAACTTACAGGATAGGAGTAATGCTTTTATAAACAAAAATGAATATTAGATTCAAGAAACCTAATTTGATTCGATAATCTATTCCAATCGATCTATTACAAATGATTTTCCCATCTTCGTAATCAAAATTCGACGTGTTGTCGTAACTTTTGTGATGTCTTTTTTTTTTTGTCGAAGTGATGCCTTCTTCATTGCCTATGATTGTTCTCTTTTTTCACCTTTCCTGAAATGGGCCATTTCGTTATGAATTCTACTCTCGATCGGTGGATCCTTCTTGACTCGATCTTTAACTTCTGTGCATCCTGCGAGTTAATCAAACGCCACCACGTCATATACATCACTTATCTTTGCCCATTGAAAATTCATGATGGATGAACTTATCAAGCATTTCATCAATGGGTCTCGTGGGTCAATTGCATTATCAGGAACTTCATGATTGATGAGCTCGTCTGGCATTCCAAGCAATCTGATGCGGAATTTATTAGTGGTGCGTTTCTGGACCGATTGGACAAACAGAAGTCCAAATGGAAAGAGAAATGGTGATGCGATCATATGGTTTTTTTTCTATTATTTTAGTATTTTTTATGAGTTAATTTTAAGGGTCGTTTTTGTAATTTTGCTATTTGATGCTTATTAACTTTCCTATTATGATTAGGTTTCTAATTCAGATTAGGCAACTTTCCTATTATAATTAGGTTTCCTATTGTAATTAGGTTTAACCACTATAAAAGGGTGTTTAGGGTTTGTTTTGAAGGGAGAATATTATTATCATTAATATTGAAATTCGAGATTTTTCTCTCTAAGCAAGGTTTTGCTTGAATTATTCGTGAAATGCTGCGTTAGGTGGTATCAAAGCCTATGGCGGCTGGCAGTGGTCTTCGTGACGATGCTCAGGAGACTGGAGCCCTAACCCTTGGGGACAACGCGTTGCAACGTTTGGAGCAGCATTCAATGGAACGCTTGGATCAACGATTCGATCAAAGTCTTTGTCGTTTCGAAGAACGATTTGACGAGTTAACAGAACAATTCGAAGGTCTCGGCGTTAATGTGAATCGAAATCGGCGGAATGACAGAGGCCCGGGTGCAGATCCTGCTCGCAGTGATCCTATTGGTAGGCATGTTCTTGTCCACAAGTAGAATAACCCTCTGTTTTTAGAGAGTTCGGAAGAAGAAGAAACTGAAAATTTTGATGAGGAACGTGCTGATTATGGTGGCAGAAATCGCCAGGGAGGACTTCAGAGAAGGCATGATAGGAGAGATGGACGACGACGTTACGCCGATCGTGAAGGTAACGACTTTAAATTGAAAGTCGATATTCGTTATTTTTATGGAAGTATGGGTATAGAAGAATTTCTGGATTGGCTTGCTGATATAGATAGATTTTTCGACTATATGGAGACCCCTGGTGAGACAAGGGTGCGATTAGTAGCCTGTAGATTAAGGGGGGGTGCGTCTGCATGGTTGGAGAGATTGCATAATAAGAGGGAACGAGAAGAGAAAGAGAGAGTTCGAACTTGGACTAGGATGAGGAGGCTGCTGAAGCAAAAATTTCTTCCACCCGATTATGAACAAATTATGTTCCAACAGTATCAACACGGCCAGCAGGGCAATCGGACTGTGCATAAGCATACGGTCGAATTTATGAGATTGGCGGAGCGAAATAATTTGTCAGAGACGGAGGGATAGCAAGTGGCCAGACATCTCAATGGTTTGAAATCCTTCATTCGAGATAAAATTGGAGTGCAGTTTTTGTGAAATTTAACCGAAGCCAAGAATATGGCGATGAAGGCAGAATTGATGCAACAAGATAGGGGAAGAAGAGGCTACGAAAATTATCGAGGTAGTAGTTCGAGCAGTTTGGTAGAAAAGAGCAGTTTCAATAATCGCTTTAATGCAGAGCGAAATCAGGAAGATAAGGCGGTAGAAAAACGCTTTATGAACGAGCCGAGGGATAAGGGAACGCAAGCACAGAAAAATGCGAACCCTAACCCTTATACTAAACCAGCCGCGATAAAGTGCTACAGGTGTAATTAGCCTAGGCATCGTTCTAATGAATGCCCTCAGAGAAAGACCGTAAACGTAGCAACGAGAGAAGAGGAGGAAGATGGATATTATTGTGTACCGGATGGTGAGGATGATGATTTTGAAGATGAAGAAGAGGAGCAAGCAAACTGTGTGGTGCACAGGATGATGTTGGCCCTAAAATAGGAAGATGATTCGTAGCGCCATCAGTTATTCCGAACCAGGTGCACCATTCTAGGAAAGATCTTTGCTGTGATTATTGATAGTGGAAGTATGAAGAATATTATTGGAAAGGAGGCAATGAAGAATCTGGAAATACCCGTGGAGAAGCATCCTAATCCCTATACGTTAGGATGGATTAAAGCTGGAGTGGAAAGCATTCATATGACTAAACGATGCAAAATTCCATTCTCCATTGGTAAAATCATGATAAGCTATATTGTGATATAGTAGATATGGATGTATGTCATGTGTTATTTGGGAGGCCATGATAATTTGATGTAGATGCTCAGCATTCGGGAAGAAACAATCAGTATAACCTCGTGAAGGATGGAGTGAAGTATACGTTGCTGCCACTAAAGAACAAAGGAAAATAATCTTCTGAAAATAATTTCCTTACCCTTACGAGGAAATTTGAAACTGAGGCTAAGGAGACCCGATAGATTCACGTGCTGATCGTGAAACAAGTAATTGAAACTGAGGTTGAATTACAAGTGGAGGAGTAGCCTGAAGTAGTCAAGCCTTTATTGAAGGAATTTAGTGAACTGATGCCTGAAGAGATTCCAGAAGGGTTGCCGCCTATGCGCGATATTCAGCACCATATAGACTTAATTCCTGGTGCTAGTCTGTCAAATTTACCGTACTACAGGATTAGTCCTAAAGAGAGCGAGATTCTAAAAGAGAAGGTGGAGGAGTTGTTGCGAAAGGGACTCATTCAGAATAGCATGAGCCCATGTGCTGTTCCGGCCTTATTGACTCCTAAGAAAGATGGGAGTTGGCGGATGTGTGTAGATAACAGGGCCATTAATAAAGTAACCGTGGGTTACAAGTTTCCAATTCCGAGATTGGATGACATGCTGGATAGGTTGCACGGTGCTAAGTGGTTTTCGAAGTTGGATTTGAAGAATGGATACCATCAGATTCGGATTCGGCCTGGAGATGAGTGGGAGACAGCTTTCAAAATAAAGAAGGGGTTGTATGAATGGTTGGTGATGCCTTTCGGACTTTCCAATACTCCAAGCACTTTCATGAGACTTATGAATCAGGTTCTGAAATTTTTTATTGGCAAATTTATTGTAGTTTATTTTGATGATATCCTGATTTATAGTATGACTGAGGAGGATCATCTGATGCATTTAAGGGAGGTGTTGACAACCTTACTAATTAATAAGCTGTATATTAATCTTAAGAAGTGTAGTTTTTTTAACTAATAAACTGTTATTCTTAGGATTTATTATTACTGCTGAAGGAATAGAGGTAGATGAGGCGAAGGTAAGAGCAGTCAGAGAGTGGCCAACTCTTAAAACAGTTTCTGACGTTAGGAGTTTCCATGGGTTGGCTACTTTTTATCGGCGATTTATTAAAAATTTTAGTACTATCGCAGCCCTAATTACTGAATGTATGAAGAAAGACAAATTTCTATAGGGAGAGGAAGCTGAGAATAGTTTTGCTATTTTGAAGGAGAAGTTATGTATTGCATATGTTCTTGCTTTACCTGATTTTGATAAATTGTTTGAAGTGGACTATTATGCTAGTGGAGTGGGTATAGAAGCTATTTTATCTCAAGAGCGTTGACCAGTTTGGTATTTTAGTGAGAAGTTCAGTGACGCAAGATAGAAGTAGAGCACTTATGATAAAGAATTCTATTATGTCGTAAGGGCTTTGAAGACCTGAGAGCATTATCTGATTGAGAAAGAATTCGTCCTTTATTCTGATCATGAAGTTTTGAAGTATCTGAATAATCAGAAGAGGATTAATAAAGATATGCATGCGCGATGGTGTCAATTTTTGCAAAAATTTCCTTTCAGATTACAGCACAAGTCAAGAGTACATAATGTCATAGCAGATGCATTGAGTAAGAGAGCTGGCTTGTTAATTATATTAAGCCAAGACATCTTGGGGTTTGAGCAGTTGAAAGACTCTTATGCAGATGATGATGACTGTGAAAAAATTTGGGAGTCATGTGCTGCTGGTCAACCTGTACAAGAATTTTATGTGTAGGATGGTTATCTGATGCGTGGCAATCAGCTTTGCCTTCCTCGGACATCATTACGAGAGAAGGTAATTCGCGATTTACATGATGGTGGATTGGCTGCACATCTAGGTCGTGATAAGACTATTGCTGCAGTCCGGGAGCGATTTTACTAGCCCTAGTTGCGTGGAGATGTCAGTAGATACGTACAAAAGTGTTATGTTTGTCAGATTGCTAAGGGTCAATCTAAGAATACAGGTCTGTATATGCATTTACATATTCCTAACAATATATGGGAAGATCTGTCCATGGATTTTGTGCTTGGTTTACCACGAATACAAAGAGGCATTGATTCTGTTTTCGTTGTGGTTGACAAATTTTCGAAGATGGCGCACTTCATTCCTTGTAGGAAAACTTCTGATGTAGTAAGTGTAGCTAGATTATTCTTTAAGGAAGTGGTTCGTTTGCATGGTGTGTCCAAATCTATTATCCCAAATAAGGATAGTAAATTTCTAGGGCATTTTTGGCGGATTTTATGGAAATTGTTTGATTCATCTTTGAATTTCAGTAGCACTGCTCACCCGCAGACTGATGGGCAAACAAAGGTGGTTAATATGGGAAACTTGATTCAAAGCATTTGTGGAAATAAGCCAAAGCAATAGGATGTTTTATCACAAGCAGAGTTTGCTTATAATAATGCAATTCATAATTCTATTGGCAGGTCGTCTTTTTCTGTTGTTTATACAAAGGCGCCTCAACATACTCTGAATATGGTACAGTTGCCTAAGCAAGCGGATAAAAGTGTAACAGCGGATCATATGATTAAATAGATTGTGGAGGTGCATCGTGAAGTCAAACAGAAGCTGGAGGAAGCTAATCAGAAGTATAAAGCTGGAGCAGATAAGCATAGACGAATGCAGGTGTTTGCGGTAGGTGATCAAGTCATGGTTTTTTTTCGTAAAGAGTGATTACCAGCTGGATCTTACAGTAAATTACAGCCAAAGAAGTATGGACCTTACGCTGTCAGCAAGAAGATCAATGATAATGCTTATATTATAGACCTTCTACATAGCATGGGCATATCCAACACTTTTAATGTTGTTGATTTGTCATCGTTTCATGAGTCCATAGAGCCGTTATATCTAGATTCTGATTTTAACTCGAGGACGAGTTCTTTTCAAATGGAGGAGAATGATACGGAATTTATTAGTGGTGTGTTTCTGGACCGATTGGACAAACATAAATCCAAACGGAAAGCAAAACGGTGATGCGATTAGATGGTTTTTTTCTATTATTTTAGTATTTTTTATGATTTAATTTTAAGGGTCGTTTTTGTAATTTTGCTATTTGATGCTTATTAACTTTCCTATTATGATTAGACTTTCAATTCAGATTATGTAACTTTCCTATTATAATTAGGTTTCCAATTCATATTAGGTAACTTTCCTATTATGATTAGGTTTCTTATTGTAATTAGGTTTAACCCCTATAAAAGGGTGTTTAGGATTTGTTTTGAAGGGAGAATATTATTATCATCAATATTGAATTTCGAGATTTTTCTCCCTAAGCAAGATTTTGCTTGAATTATTCATAGAACGCTGCGTCACAATCTAACTATAGGGAAGTTTATCAGGATAAGGAAGTTTATTAAGATGACCTTCTACTTCGTCGCCCCTCTCGGAGGCCAGGCGCATGTGGGGGACGACCGCCTATGACCAGGTCATTGAGGAGGAGGTGGAGTCGGCCTACGAGTACAAGGCGGACAAGCCACGGCTAACCCAGGAGGAGGTGGTGGTGGAGATCCGGTGCGGCCAGATCCTGTGGGTGGTTGGCCAGGGGGATGAGGCGATTAAAGTGCAGTTACCAAGGAGCGACAGGGTGAAGGTGAGCACCCCGACGGCCTCCATGAGCGACGACATCATGCTCACCATCGTGGTTCCCAAGTGGGACCAGCCTCGGAAGTGGTACAAGTACAAGGACTTGGGACTTATTAGGTTCAAGATGGTCCACTATTAGTTTTCCTGTTAAATTCATTCCAGTTTTTCCCGGTCATTAAGTCCACGATGCTTTAATAAAAATCGTCACTTGGTAATTGGCCTGGCCTCTTTTTTCGCTAGCCATTTTCTCCTACTCTTTTAGTTTCATTCAGTGTTTCAAATTTTTGAAAAAATATTTCACTTCATATTAGATATAACGCATTTTCAGGAACAGCTGATCAAACAAATCTAACTCCATCCGAGAAGGGTTCAGAGACATGTCTGATGAACAAGGATGTGCGTGATCACTTTCTTTTTCCACAAATCTTTGGTCAACGTTCAAGTCTCTTTCTGACCCCCGCTGTCAAGAAAACAATTAATCATTTTAAAAGAGGGGAAGCATTCCAGGCATTTCGCCGGAGAATCACAGATCGACCAGGCAATCAAGTAGCTCATCAGCCATTTCGAGGAGGGAGAAGACAAGAAGAGTTCCCCCCGTTGCCACTTCCAAGCGAGAGCTCAGGTGTGGAGGTTTAGTTGTCCAGCTCACAAACAGAGGCGCGCCATAGAAGAGAGGCGTTCGGAGACGAGGGAAAGAAGGTGAATGGGGACGAGAGGCGTTCGGAGCAAATAGAGGGAGAGCTCGTCCGACCATTCAGGGGGGGCCTCCTCTGCAAGGTACATGATCATGCTTAATGTTGTGTACCCATCTCACCAAGCACGTAAAGTGCTCTCCTCTTTCTCTCTTGTTTTTCCCGTTTAATTGCATGCGAATTCTTGAAGGTCAACAAGACGTTTGGTAAACTAAATACCCCAGTCCTTTTGGCAGTTTGCTGCCCTCTTGATAGAAGCTCTTCACTGCAGTCTTAATGAAAGAAAAACCAGCTTTTGGGAACTTAGACACCAGATTTTAATTGCCATTATGCAGTCAATTGTAATGAGAAACATCGTCGTGACCCTTCTTTGTGCATCCACATTGCCATCGGTGAGCGCTGGGAAAGAAAAATATTCAAATGATTATGCGTTTCCCTTGTGACGAATAGTCAGAAGCGACGTCGACCCTTGCGAAGTCCCGCGCATGTGGGGCACCGCGTCGTGCGACCTGGTCTCCCAGGAAGAGACGGCGGCGGCTTTTGTGTACAAGATGGACAAAGACGTGGCTGACGGCAGATGAGGTGAGGGTGGAGATCTGGCGGGGCGATGCCTTGTGGGTGATCGGCCGAGGAGACGAGCCCATCAAGGTGGAGAGAGCTGAGGAACAGTGAGATGAGGGTGCGAGGCCACGGCTTCTATGAGCCCAGACGGCATGCTCACCGTCGTGATTCTAAAGAGGCAGCGGCCTTGGAAGTGGTACAAGTTCACGGACCTGGTGTTTTTTCGGTTCAAAACGGTTCATGTTGGGATCTCCAGTTAAATTCGCTTTAGCAAAGTGTCTTGGCATTGCGAGTATTCGAACTACTTCTCATTATGCCTCATGGTACCCGAACTTCGTTTTTCTCAAATAAGTACTGCCTTAGAATCGATTTAACATGATATTGTTAGTATTAATGTGAGATTTTGTAGAACCACCTCCATTTATTTTAAAAGTTTAAGTGGTTAGATGAATGCATTATTTTTTATATTGAAATATAAAAAAATAGATCTTATCAAATGATGGAAAATATCTCAATGGAATTTTTCAGTTTTTAGTCAAATATAAAAAAAATATTATTTTCTTAAAAAAATGACTTCCACGATGTCGCATTCCGCAGGAAACAAACAATAGCCTATGCTTACTTTTTCTCTCTTCGGATAAGCACGGCTTATCGCCAGGTCAGCACCCCGCACGCAGGTCAGCACCCCGCTCAAGCTGGAAATAAGAGTGAGCAACTTGGATCGCCCAAATCGGAATCGGACCAAACTGGACCGGACCGACGAGTTTGGTCCGGTTCTCGGGACTATCGATCCGGTTCCCGGTTCCTAAAAGCGGAACCGGTTTCCGGGTGGTCCGGTTCCCTATTCCAAGGGGGAATCTGACCGGAGCGGATCGACTATTTAATATATATTTTTATCATTTTTTTCTTTAAAAAAATTAATAAAATGTGAACTAAACTATAAGTGAACTTAATTATCATAAATTCATTGATAAAAATTAGTAAAATGTGAATTAAACCCTAAGTGAACTTCATTGATAAAAATTTATTGAAAAAAATTAGTAAAATGTGAATCAAACCGTAAGTGTTTGATAAAAAAAATCCTAAACTCTAAGTAACCGATTTCATTGGACTGGACCGGACCGACGGTCCGATCAGGTTCCTTGTCTTAAAATCAATCGGTCCAATCTGCGATTTCCAAAATTGAAAATCGATTCTTGATTTCACCTTGGAACCGGATCGAATTAAGAACCGCTCACCCCTAGCTGGAAAAGCCCCGGGGGGGAACAGCCAGGAGAAAAAAATCTGCACCCACCGAAGCGCCCCGACCGCCCGACACGTGCCCCGAACGCGTGGCACGTGCGAGCTAACCCGAACGCTGAGGTATTTACCACCCTGACCCCGGCCTCCCCCTCCCGTGCTCCGACACGTGTCCCACTCGGTCGTCCGGCCTTTTTCTTCGCTTGGGCAGCGCGTGCGCCACGTGGACGATAAGAAAGCGAGGGGGTTACGCCCCCCCGAGCGTGCACTTTGGGTCTTCCTCCTTTTCGGTCTTTCGGTGCGGGAAAAAAAAGTCAAACCGATTTTTTTTTCCTTCTTTGGGGGGCTTTAGTTTAATCTAATCACTTTTCCTTAAGTGCGTCTCGTGTTGGGTAATTAAGAAATTTGATCGTGACCCGCGATTAGATTAGGCTTGTCGTGCACCCGAAGGCCGCTTTCGCGGCATTTGGTCGGCCGTGTGGACGGCCGTGAGTCTTCGATTTGATCGAACGGTCGTTGTCGAGGGATATGGATCGATCGAGATACTTTAAATTGAGAAAGTGACATGAATGGTACCCGAATACCTTGGCCCAATGTGTAATATGGTCCGATGAACTTTTAATTTGTTCAATGTAGTCCATGAACTCTATCTCAATGTGCAATACCGTTTCTGAACTTTCAATTTGTTCAATGCGGCTCCTGAACTTTTGATACATGTTTAATCTATTTTCTAGACTTTATGAAAATGCTTAATGATGTCCCTGAATCTGAATTAATGAAAGGATGACATTGGATATTTTCATATAATCCAAAAACTAATTTAAACATATATGAAAAGTCTGGGGACTACATTAAAAAAAAAGTTCAGGAATTATTTGTACCATTATCCCTTTTAAATTTTAGAAAATGAAATTTTTTTTCTCTAAATCATGATCTTAGTAATCACACGATGTGAGAAAGAGGGATGGCTGTGATTATCATCTAATTAAGAATTGGGCCTCATAATTATGGGCTCGAGGCCTAGATTTGTGGCCCAAAAGAACGCCCAGGCCTTTTTTCCGGCAAATATGTCGAGCTCACGAAGTGGGTTTCTTCTCTTCTTTGTCGCTCGTTGTGTAGTAGTAGTGGCTGAAAAAAAAAAGGTAAAAGAAATTAACAAGTAAATAATTAGGAAAATCGGATATGCGCACTAGAAGTCCTAAAACTTGTCACAAAAGTTTATTTTAAAAGTTTAAGCTGTTGAATGAATGTATTATTTTTTATATTGAAATATTCTAATAATTAGAAATGTTGGCTGATGTGGATGATTGTGCCACTATATCATCGTTTGTTTTAAACTTTGGACGCCAACTTTATTTTTTAAACGATGTCTAAGTCTATAAATACTGCTCTACAGAATTTATTTATCGTAAGTGATTTTTACAAGCGAGCCATATTCATCAATCAATATCAGTTAGAAAAAATCAAGACCTGTAGAGTTTCGTGTGTAAGTTTGATATTTGGAAACATCCATTGCATGAATCTCCGAAGCCTACATCTACGTCGGATGTTGATGAACCCCACTTAAAATAAATAAAAAAATGACTTGACCTTTTGTTTTATGCGAGTGTATACAACACTTGTACACAAGGGCACAGATAAAAATATGACTTGACTTAGATGATTTTATAGGGAAATTTGTCCAAAAAGCCCTAAATCTGTTTCACAATTGCCAATTCAATCCTAAATCTTTCGATAACTTGCCAATTCAGTGCTAAAACTTTTGATGATTTGTCAATTTATTAGTCATCAATAATTAGTAATAACCTTATAACTAAAACTATATTCTTTATTGATATGGAGTGTCTCTCAATTCCATATGATGTTCGCTAGAGAAGGTGTTGCAAAGGGACATGGATAATAAGCCTGCCCGACGGTGACAAGCAATCCCGGCAAGGTCAATCGTTAAAAAACTAAAGTCAAACGATCAAAGTAAATGTCATCCAAGGGTCACAACGAAAGCAATTCCGGCATTTCCGTTTGTATGAGAAGAGGGGGCATTGCATCGGTGAATCACAGCTCCACAACACCGGTGTTCCAGTAAGAAAAGAGAAAATTCAAGTCGTCATGCAGTTCTTGGCTCCTCCCTCAGGCCAACGGGGCGGGATCCGGACCAAGATCAACGATACCCAGAACAAAATCGACGGTGCCCGGAACAAAGTCAAGGAAGCGGCCTACTATTTAGTTGGCCCCTCTCGAATTCCTCGCCACCCAGCCTGCGTGGGGCACCACGGCGTTCAACCAGGTCACTGAGGAGGAGACGGTGGCGGCGTTCGTGTACAAGATGGACAGGCCTTGGCTGCAGGCGGATGAGTTGAGGGTGGAGATCCGGCAGGGCAATGCCTTGTGGGTGATCGGCCAAGGAGACGAGACCATCAAGGTGAAGTTGCAGAGGGACCATAAGATGAGGTTGAGCAAGGCCACGGCTTCTATGAGCGCCGACGGCGTGCTCACCAATGTGATTCCCAAGAGGCACGGGCCTCAGAAGTGGTACGAGTATAAGGACTTGGCATTTAATAAGTTCAAAACAGTCCGACTTGGGATTTCTTGGTCTTAACGAAGTGTCGTAACACCACAAGTGCTCCAACTATCGATGTGACGAACCCTTATCATTAGCCTCCCAGCTTGTTGATCAACACGGTTGATAATTTGATCTTTTGTTTCTTTTACCACACTACTTGAGTGCAGATTCATCTGAGCAGTGTGTTCAGCTTGTTTAACACTTTTAGTGCTGAAACTAGCATTCAAGCCGTCAAATCGTTCGTCTATATCCTGGCAATTTGGCAAGGCATTCTATTCTCCAACTACGGTCGTCAAAAGATGGGTTATGCGGATATTTGCAAGGCGACGCTGGTTGTCAGGAACTCAACGGTTTCAATTAGTGATTAAAATCCAATCGAGAATGATGGATAACCAATTAAATTAGTAAATATGAGTTCGAATATAAAGTGGGTGAATTCTAATATGGCCTGAAATCTCTTGGATTTTGCAAAAATCGAATTACTAAATAATGCTCAAACAACATATTGAAAACCATAAGGAAATTATATGAAAGAGTGTAATGCTTTTATAAACAAAAATGAATATTCAAGAAATCTAATCTAAGTAGATAATTTATTTCAATCGATCTCTTATATATCAATGATTTTCCCATCTTCATAATCAAAATTCGATGTGCTGTTGTAACTTTTGTAATGCCTTTCTTTTTTCTTTTGGTGAAAATGATGTCTTCTTTATTGCCTAAGATTGTTCTTTTTTTTTTTAACTCTTCCTGAAATGGGCCATTCTGTAACGCATTCTTCTACTCTCAATCAATAGATCCGTCTTGACTTTATCTCTAACTTCTGTGCATACTTCGAATTAATCCATTGTCACCACATGTCATATACATCACTTAATTTTGCCCATCGGAAATTCATGCATGACGGATGAACTTATCATGCATTTCATTGATGGGTCTTGTGGGTCAACTACATTATCATAAACTTCATGTTTGATGAGACTGCCAGGCATTCCAAGCAATTTGACGATGAGGAAGTAGGATAAGGAAGTTTATCAAGACGGCATTTATTAATTTAAAACATACGGTTTACATTCTTGGAGGCTATGCTTGATCAATGATCGAATTAGATCATGAACTAGTAATGGAGATGAGAGAAATGCGTAGAGAAAGTAAAGAACCTACAAAATACGACTGGAATGCTTTTATAGACAAACATGAGTATTAGACTCGGGAAACCAAATCTAATTCAAATTCAAATTTAAATCTTAGGCAAAATCTAATCCTAATCAATCTAATTACGAATGATCTTTAATCCTCATAACTTCGGAATCACAATATGATTTTATTTTTGTAATGTCTTCATGGCCTGTGATTATTCTCTTCTTTTTTCTTTGCTTGTGATTGTTCTTCTTTTCTTTTTTGCTCTTTCTAAAATGGGCCATTGCGTTATGCGTTTTGGTCTACCTGTGCCAGAATCTCCACCTATCTTCACTTGCGCGCATGCTTCAAGTCAATCGATTGTCGCCACGTTTCATATACTTCACTTAACTTTGCCAATTGAAAACTCAGGATCGATGAACTTATCAAACATTCCATTGATGGGTCTTGTCCATCAATCATATTATCATGACCTCCATGGTCGATGAGCTAGTCGGGCAACTTTTCCATCGCGCCTTGAGTTATGTGCATTGGCATTGCCTGATTTGTGTCCAAATTTGGGGCTTGTTGACGACAACAGGAAGATCCAAAATGAATGATCCGGCTCCCATCGTCGCATATGTCGGCATTGTTTGCTCCGCCCAAAGGGAATGCCGACCGGCAGTTCCGGCATTTCAACCGTTTCAGAAAGGAAAATAGACTGACGAATGATCAGAGCCCAGCCAAACTCATCCAAGTAAAATTTTGTCGCGACAAGCAATGCCGGCATCTTCATCGCTATAAAAACCAGCATGCAATTTCGAATCCTCACACAGATTAAACAGCATAATTTCCGACGCACGCACCGAGACAATGTCCGAGGGTCCTGGGAAAGTTTACAAGAAGAAGAAAGTCTATCAAGATGCCTTCGCCTTCGTCACACCTTTTGGATTCGAGGCGGCCCGGCGTGTGTTGGGGATGACGTACGACCAGGTCACTGAGGAGGAGACGGAGTCGGCCTATGTGTACAAGATGGACAAGCCATGGCTGACCCGAGAGGAGGTGGTGGTGGAGATCCGGTGGGGCTGGGTCTTGTGGGTGCTCGGCCAGGGGGACGAGGCGGTTAAGGTGAAGTTGCCGAGGAGTGACAAGGTGAAGGTGAGCGCCGCGACTGCCTCCATGAGTGGTGACGGGGTGCTCACCGTCGTGGTTCCCAAGCGGGACCGGCCTCAGAAGTGGTACAAGTACAAGTACAAGGACTTGAGACTTATTAGGTTCAAGACGGTCCACGTTCCGATTTATGGTTAAATTCATTCCAACAAAATCAGTTTTCCCCGATCATTAAATCAACGATGCCGTAGAAAAATCACCACTTGGTAATTGGCATGACCTCCTTTTCGCTAGCATTTTTCTCCTACTTTTTTAGTTTCATCTATACTTTTCTAAATTTGAAAATAAAAAGTATATTTAAGTTTCAAAAAAGCCAAATCGGACACTCTCCTTTCTTTATCCTTAGATTAGGGTTTCCTCTCCTTTCCCTTGAAGAGGCCGCCTTTCTACAATGCCGTCCCCTTTTTCCCTCCCTCTCCCCTCTCCCTCTTTGACTCCCTCTTCCATCTATCAAAGCTCTCTATCTTCTTTTTCTCCCCCCCAATCTGTTCTGGGAATTTTTGTGTGTGAATAAATTTCTGCAGCTGATCTTAAATAAATATGGAGATCAGTTCGGCCATTTGTCAGGTCAACAATAACCGAGGAGGATGTTCGTAACATGGCTCCACAACCTCCCCAAAATTAAGCCGCTCTTCTCTTCCGATTTAGATTTAAGACAAGTTTTGGGGGTTTTACTCTCTCGAACTAGATCTAAATTTCGGGATCACCTTACAGCTATTTGATCTGTGTTCATTCAACATTTGGATATTGGTGTCTATGCACGGAGAGATAATGATGACGTTGAACCTAAACGCGCACCACAAGCCGTTGTAAATGGAGTGGGAGATCTCGGCATGTGCTCATCATTGAACGTAGTGATTGGCCGTTGATCGTTTATGGTGGTAGATTTATTCTTGAGGGACTAGATTGTGCTTCTAACCGCAAACTATGCCTTGTTATTTACTTCTTGGCTTTTGCTTTGTTCTATAGTATTTTAGGATTTGCTATACTTGAAAACCTTTTATGTACCTCTTGATTATTATTCTGCCATCAAATAATTTAGTATTTTTGAAAGGGTTTAACTATCTCTAGTCAAACAACAGTCGGAGTTTGAGTAGAAATTACTCGTACAGTACAAGGGGGAACAAAATCAACCTAGAAGTAGAAATTATTCGTACAAGGTGTATTTGATTTGGTGGCGCAAGATGAGCATAGCTAAGAACTTCAAATGATTTAACCCATGTCTAATTCGATACACAAACGAATCGGTTAACCTTTCTGTCAAGGCAAACCCACCGCGTCAAGAAAACCATGCAAGTTCATGGAAATTCCGTCCACGACGACCCAAACTATAAGCAATGACTCCGCAGTGCATCAGAGAAGCAGAGAAATCTCCACCCACTTTGCGCCGCCGACCATTTCTATGGACGCCGACTGGTGTAGTTCCTCCTCCGTTTACACGAAGAACAAGTCTTGGCTCGTCATCTTTTTTCATCTTCTCTTCTATATATCCGTGCCCATGTAGTTTCCGCCGTATATCCGTGCCTCGGAATCGATGAGGTCGCTCACGTTCGGCTGCGTTTTGAGAAGGGAAACAACCACCCCGTCTACGTCCTCGTTCATCTTAGAAGAGGGAAGCATTTCGGGCATTTCGTCGGAGAATCAAATTCCAGAAGGCTACCAAGCAGCTCATCAGCCGTCTTGAGAGGGCAAAAGAAAAGAGCTCCCCCTTTGCCACTTCACCCCGATACATCTACGCATGTCCCGACGTCGTTAAAATACATCTCCCCGCTTGTCTATGCCTTATCCGGAGGCGAGCTGGGGATGATGCCGTACCGCCTAGTCTCCAAGGAGGAGACAGCGAGCGACTAAGTTTTACAAGGTGGACAGGCTGTGGGTGAAGGAGGAGGTGAGGGCGGAGATCAGGTGGTGATGGGCCTTGCGAGCGATCGGCGAAAGGGATGCTCCGACAGCCAACGCAAGGTTGCCGGGGTATCATAGGGCAAGGAGAGTAGGGCCACGGCGTGATCATGGTCAGAGTTCCCAAGAGGAACCCGCCTTGGAAGTGGTACAAGGACAGTGGATTTAGGTTCAAGACTACTCGCATCTATATCTCGAAAAATAAATGAAGAACAGATCCCCACTCCCCACCTATTTCCGTGAGGCTGAGCTTGGGGTATGCGTTGATGGGAAGCAAGGTGTTACACTCGCAATTAACTTCGATTATATTAGTGTTAGTCCGGTTAACTTCGATTATATTAGTGTTAGTCCAGCTGAAATATTCGGATATCCATACAAACGAATTTATAAGTTGCAAAGTAACCAAAAATAACAAAGTGGTGAGAGTTCCGTGTATGAGAAGCAAAATTGATTTAACATGCCTAATAAGAGACTAAATAATCATTTAATGCTAATCAAAATGCGTGAAGGATTTTTCTGTCCTCCTTTTATACGGGATGCGCTATGAGTTTTATGCAACCGTTCTGCACCGTCTCCGGATCAGAGGACTCGAGAACCCCGACGCTCGTGGGGGAGGACACGGCTCGATCAAGTTCCCAAGGTGGCTAAAGAAGGAGGAGATGAGAGAGGAGATCAAGCAGGGAAAGCTAAGGGCAACGGGCCAAGGAGATCCGACAGCCGTTGAGGTGGGTCCGCCGAGGAATGACAAGGTGAGAGCCAGGGAGGCCACGGCTTCCTTGAGCGGCGCCAGCGTGCTCACCGTGAAAGTGTCGAAGCGGGCCAGCCCTAAAAAAGTGGCTCGAGAACTCCGGGTTTACAATATGGGTCGGGACAGGACAGTTCAAATCAAGATATCCGATGAATCTGGCGAAAGAAAACCTCGGAACCATTCATATCCTATGCTATCTTCCAAGCAAAAAGAGGGAAAAAATTTCCCTCTATAAATGGGCCCCCTCCCCTCCTTCCCTCTCGCATATTTCATCATTTCTCCGTTCTCATTCATGTCATGTATCACTACATCACGCTCTTGCTCTCCAAAACCTATTTGTCAATTTCACTTTTTTGTTTTTCCTTACAATGATTTAATCGCGCCCTAAGTACCGTAATGAGAAACAATGACAACAACAACCGTTTATAATTATCCCAACTCAATCTGGATTTCAGCTAGCAAATCACGTTCAAGTCGTTTAGTGAGTTTCGCAACAGCAACGTTTGCGTACGGGCTCTGCTCTGACAACAAGGCTAATTCGATGATGAAGAAACCACAAGCAACTTGAGGATTGGGAGGAATTGCAGGGGCAAGCTCCGGTTTCAGCTTGTGTGTGCAAGACACAACGAGTTGAATTCAACCATTGCATTAACTTTTACGTGCAAGACGATCTCCGCTAGTTTTACGATTCTCTGCGGCCAAGGTGGGTCGGATACAATAGATTCACCCAAATGAGGAATCAAGAGTTGGAGGTCCTCTACATGTTACAAGGAAGGCAAGTTGAGAAATTCTCCCTACAAGTAAGAACGGGGTGGAATTTAACGTACAAGATATTAAAGAAAGCATGCCGGAAGATGCGTGTGTTGATGCCGTACTCCATCACTCATAATGAAACTGTTGGTCTCCTGCTGTTGACACGACAAATTTGGAGGGTGGCTGAAGTCTTTAGAGACTTCTTGCAGGTTTTCAGCGATGCAACAGTTCCATTTCTAGACTTGATGTCTGCTGAATTAGCGAACAAGGAGGGCGATCGATTCCTTCTTCAATGAAGTAATAATGGCTATGGAGGCAAAATTCCTTATATATTACAAGGACATTCCACCAGTTTTTTTCTGTATCCACTATTCTGAATCCGAGTTTCAAGTTGGAGGGGCTCGAAACTCTCCTTGTTCCTTATTAAGAAAGTTTGGGGCGAGGTGAGGATGTCTAAGTCGCTCGGATATTGACGATGGTGAAGAATTGGCTCCAGAATCTGCATGCTGCATTCACCAGGCGATTCAACATAGCAAACTCCACCCACCAAATGGTGATGACACCCTCATGAAGCAGTGCCTAGAAATTTGCATGGTCTTTGCTTCATAACAAGAACACCCCCACAATCTTCTGCTACCAATGAGTTTGAGATATTAGTTGGCAACAAACAACTCCAAACATATTGAGAGAGTTAGTGAAGACATCGTCTATGCTATGAAGTGGTGGATCAATAGATTCGCGTTTTGCAATTCTTTAGACCATGGCTTGTGACTTACTAACCCCACAGGCGTCTATGGTACTGGAATCCATGTCTGAGTACTACCCAACGGATTGTGGAATAGATAGGTGCAGCTTGATTCAAAAAAAAAAAAAGTTGAAATGGCTATATGCGGGCACGATTGGCCATTGTAAGAATTGACGCCAACTAAACGTGCCCAACATGAACAAAAGGACAATGACAACACTTTATAATCCCAATCATGGCGAGAGACATGGCAGCTAAGACACCGAATTATTCAGGCATTCCCTTGAGTGTAATTTCTGTATATTCGTTATTAGGGCGCTTACATGGTGTAATTTTTTCTTGCAAACTTGAAGATATACTTGCATTCCACTCTTGTTTAATTGCAGTAATTATATACTATTTTCCTAAAATATTATAATGTTTACATTTCTTCCAATTTTTATCAAATATTGTTGAATTTGTCTCCAGTCGAATTTTTTTTTATTTGATTGAAAAATTAAAAAGGGGCCCTAGCCAACCGTGGGCTGGCACGGCCCGATGGCCAGCCTTAGCTACAGGACATGCACATTCAATGTGAACATGAATATGCCACTGAACACATTGTCAACTTCATCGAAGGAACAACTGAAATTTTGCCGATGATTCTTCATCCGCATTGAAATTGGGATTGACAGTGCGACTCGGACAAGTGGTTGCAACGGCGATGGTGTGCCGGCAATGTCGTTGCAACCGTCCAATTCACCATGAACTAGCTGTGAGTCTCATTCAATGATCGAAGCAATCTCATTTATCCCGCCCATTTACCGTCCTTGCGGACTGTTGGGAATTGTAAATGAGTCTTCGTGAAACGGAAGCAATTGATTTAGCCGAAATTAATCGACGAAGTTACATCCTCTAGGAAGAGCTTATCAAACAAATCCAACTCCATTTTCGAGGGTTCAGAGTCATGTCCGATGAATTAGGACGAGCGCGATCACGTTCTTTATCCACAAATCTTTGGTCAACGTTCGAGTCTCTTTCTAACCCCTCCTCTGTCAATAAAACAAATAATCTTCACGTCTAGAAACCATGCAAGTTCCTGGAAATTCCATGGACGACGACCCAAACTGTAAGCGACGACCCTGCAATGCTTGCTGTTTCGATCTATAGAGATCATTTTCCATTGATCGAATAGTTCTCCCGCCATCTAAACACCGAAAAGTTGGAAAACAATTTCCAAGAAAATGGTCTTTCATCAGACAAACCAACCCTCGATAAACGGAAGCGATTGATTCGTAGCTGAAGTCAATCCATCAAGTTCACATCTTTCTAGGAACAATCCCAACTCCATCCGAGGGTTCAAAGTTGTGTCCGACGGATCAGGACCAGCTTGATCTACTTTCTTTTTCCACAAAACCTTTGGTCAACGGTTCGAGTCTCTTTCTAACCCCTCTGTCAAGAAACCAGTAAATTTCCACGTCTCTTTCCATTGGCTTTTCTTGATCCTGATCTGATTTTCACGGGGACGAGACATTTCCTACTTCAAGGCCCGCTGCTCAGCAAAAACTACAAGTTGAAACCAGAACCACCAAACTTTCTTTCGTCAACATCACCATGCAACTTCCTGGAAATTCCATCGACGACCACCGTAAGTGTAAACAACGACTCCACATTTTATCAACAACAGAGTTATTGAACTAACTTGGATTTATTTGGATGGATAAGTCCGACTCGCTTAGATTGTGAGTCGGATTTACCTTCTTTCGTTCGGAGCCTAGGATGTTTTCAGCCGGTTGCTCTTATGAGAAAATGGCCCAATTCAAACCCGCCTGTACTTTGAACGCTGCCTGATAGAAGAACAGTCTGTAACTTTGTACGCTGATGATGGAGGCAAAACAACGATATATTTAGGTTTCCTCTGTTAATGTTATTAGGAGTTAAATCGGGATATTCCATCACCTTCGCGAGTTGGTTTCTTTTCTTCACCTTTCTTGGCTTGTAAGAGATTTTCGAACTTTGTTACCGTTTTCCCCATGCAGAATGCGTTCATTTATACCGAGGTAATGCAGTTATCTTTTTCGTTTAGACAAAGAATTTGCAGAGTCTGTACTTATTGCTTCATTTTGGTTTAGAACTTCCGGCCGAATCCTTCTTTTGAAGATTCAAACCTTACAAAGACTTTCACTTTCTTTACCAAAAAAAAAAAAAAAAAAAGACTTTCACTTTCCTCGATGAAGGAACTAGAATAACTGCCACATCAATTAAGTGGAAAGAGGGCATGGTAAGGTCATATGTTTTCGTAGGTCTAGTTTTATTGCTGAGCCTACTGTCTTAATGGTATGTGGGCGCCTCTTTGTAAAGTGAAGGGGTTGCCAAATGGAGCCGCCCGCGAGAAGAAAAGGGAACAAGGGACCTTTGTCAGGTGAAAGGTCACTATCCTTCTCAAGTGGCTCCATAACTCAGTAAAAGTGTTCTTCGTTTAGGTCAAGTTTTAATGGACAGAATTATTTTCCTACAAGATTTTGTCCGTCTTTCCATAAGACAGCATCGTGCATTTATAGAACCTTGATTTCTTTTACTTTCTTAGAGGAATCATCGTTCAAACTGTTGGTTAATCCGTCACAAAGGCTCCTTATTGCGTTTTCACGCCCATATTTTTGGTTCTATTCTAGTCCACGTCCTTTAGCAGATTGCATTTTGAAATGTGTATTTATCCAAATCCTTCACCCAAAGAATGCACCGACCTAAATCGATATCAAGCAGGACATAGTTCAAATCATCTTCCAGTGTACTTTCTTGGAACAGTTCAAATCGATACCATTCTGATGCGAGTCTTTAAAAAAGTGTTTATCGCTGTCTTTTCTTATTTTTCTCGTACCTTCTATCTAAATTCGGCTCATCCAAATCAACTAATTTGCCCAGCATCTGTTTAGGCTGTCTTTATATTCGTTAGATTTTCTATTCGTGCATTGTGACTCCCCACACACTTCTTCATTACGAGATCAGCTTCTTCTGTTGGTTCTGTGATGCTCCGCATAAAGATGTTACCGATGAAATCCGTGACGAGGTTGGTTTTTCTCTTGATATGATGATGAGAGCTGATTTTGCTGAAAATAACACATTCTTGAATATTGCAGATTGCAGACATTATCAAGGAGGATTTGGGGGGCAATTCTCTTACTTATTACAACAATGTAACCCCTTAACCTTTTTGCTCCCTCTTATTAATTATGCTGTGAAGCTTCTGTGATTGTATTAATACGTTGATGATCATCTTGGCTCAGGATGCTGATGAAGCTTATGAATACACTTTCGCGGTAAATGTTTTTTTCCCCTCTAACATCAAATGTGTGACTTATACAGTTGATCTCTGCTAGGGGATATAGACGTGTACACATGAGGCCCTCTCTAAGATCCGAGCAAAAATCACTTACTTCTTTCTTTCGACTTTGCTTTGGGGCCTTAAATTGCTTTTATAGCGGCTCATTCCCTGCCATTGTGATTTCCAATGTCTGCACTTAGATGGATTAGAGATCGCCGGGTGTTGACCGAACTATCATATGATCTTGTCATTCTTAGCAAGCAATGCCGGCTTTGCATCGGTGGATCACAATTTCATAGACAGTGCCACGGGAAAAAAGAAATTTCCAAATCTTCATGCGTTTCCCTCGTCCCACGCAGGTAGAATACAGCTTCCCTTTCGTCGCCCCTCACGAAGGCCGGTGCGTGTGGGGCACCACATCGTACAACCAGGTCTCTGAGGAAGAGACGGCGGCAGCTTACGCCTACAAAATGGACAGGCCGTGGCTGATGCCGGACGAGGTGAGGGTGGAGATCCGGCGGGGCCATGCCTTGTGGGTGATTGGCCAAGGAGACGAGCCCGTCAAGGTGAAGTTGCCAAGCAACGATAAGATGAGGGTGAGCGAGGCCACGGCTTCTATGAATGCCGACGGCGTGCTCACTGTCATGATTCCCAAGAGGCACGGGCCTCGGAGGTGGTATGAGTACAAGGATTTGGCGCTTGCATGGTTCACAACGGTCCGTGTTGCGGTTTCTAGTTAAATCGGTTTTTAACAGTGTCGTAGCACTGCGAGTCCTGCCTTAACTCTTTAGAATGGACTTGACAGGATCCTTTCATTAATAACAACTTGTGTTCTTTTTTTGACAATGGTAAAGCTTATAAAGACTGGTCAACGAAACTTGGTTTCTATAAGTGATTTATCGACTGTAAGCGGTTTTTACAAGTGAGCCATATCCACAATTAGAAACATTCACGACTTGTAGAATTTCGTTGATAGATTTAAAAGAATGAGTTCCCCGTGGCCACTTCACGGTGAGACGCAAGGGTTTGCATTGGCATCACCGCTCGACAATGCCTTGTCCCGAAGCAAGTTGGGGACGACGTTGTTGACCCCCCAAAAATGACCGACTTTTGATTAATTAATCGACAAGTGACAGATTTAGTCAATAATAATAGAGTTTGGTGAGCAATAGAAGACATCGATGAAATGAACGGTCGGCAACTTGAAGTGTATCGACAACTCACCAAGAAAGTTATCGACGGGAAATATTAGTTATTGATTAGAATCTTCACTGGGATAAAGTCATTGATATCCATACGTAATTGCCAAGTAGCGATAAACAATTTCGGATATGTAACTTATTTTTTTATAAGTATTACTAGATAATAGGAAATAATGGATAATATAACTTCTTATAATAGGATGAGAAAGCTAACTATTCTAAAGATAGGATAATGAAGTTATCTTTTTAAATACAATTACTATTTGTAATCGTCGATTATGGGCCATAAGTAGCGACATTATACTCTTTGTAATGGACCTCTCAATCAATCACAGAACTTAGCGTTCTTTACAAATTTATCTTTTTCTTTACTCTTTTAATTTACATAATTGGACACGATTGTCTCCAATCTCCTTACCAATTTTCTTATCATTTACTTGCCTATCCAAAATCAATAAAGGACCCTTCGTCCATTCACTTATCGATCCATCGACGTTTTGAAAGGTTTTTCATCGGTGACTTTCGGCGAAACAGATGCCGCCTGATCTCCAAGGAAAGGATGGTGATGGGCTACGTGTACAGGGTGGATGGGCCATGGCCGGAGGAGAAGGTGAGGGCAGAGATTAGGTGAGGATGCACCTTGCAAGTGATCGTCGGAAGGGATACTCTCATGGCCAAGGTAAGGTAGCCGAGGAATCATAAGGCGTGGGTGAGCTAGACAGCGGCTTTGGTGAATCGAGATAGCGTAATCAGAGTCAGTGTTCCCTAGCGAGACCCACCTTGGAAGTGGTTCAAGGACATTAGATTTAGGTTTAAGACTACTCGATTCAAGATTTTGAAAAAATAATTGAAGAATAGATATTGTCCCCAATGCCGCCGATCGTTTGGGCATATATTTTATTCGTAGTTTGGGCTTTGGCCTATGAATAACTACCAAGTGTACGTAATCTCTTTCTCCTATAATTAAGAGTTGTAACAAAGAGCTGTGAGTTGCTAATTATAGCAGAATCATCTGCTGGACGTAATCCTAATTTAAAGGTGAATCAAGATAAATCATGCGTATCGATTTCTTTTTCTCATCTTTACTCTCTATTTCGTTGTATTTGCATGCATAATCCTAACAACTTAAATAAGCGGGTGCAACTAGGATGATGCGCCACCATTGTCGTTCCTAGTCATGTACTGTTCTTGCAGTCTGTTGAAAATTGTAAAATGAGTCTTGATGAACGGAAGCAATTGACTTATAGTTGAAGTTAATCGACCAAGTTACAAGCTCCGAGGAAGAGCTTTGTCAAACAGAGATCCAAGTCCATCCGAGGGTTCCAAGTTCATGTCCCATGATTCAGGGACGAGCGTGATCGCTTTCCTTTTCCACAAACCTTTGGTCAACGTTCGAGTCTCTATCTAATCTAGACCTATTAAAATGGGTTATAAACTCATTCTTAACTTATAAATTAGTAAATTGGTAATAAATTGATTAGTTATATTTAATAAATTGGTCATAAATGGATATAAACATAGTATGAGTTAAAATGAATCGTAAATAGATTTACAACTTATTTAAACTCAATTTGGCTCTCTTGCCCTCTTTCAATCTCGCGCTCAATGACTCCGCACTTTCATATGAGTTTAGGTATGAATTTAAAAATGTTTTAGCAATATGAGATCGAGTTGAGTTAAGTATGAATTGAATCAAATATAAATCATTAAATTTATTTAATATAAAAATTAATCAAAACAGATTATATGAATTTATTTAAGTTGGATCATTTTCGATCCGATCTCCATCGGATTCTATCCACTTATTTGACAGAAATATTCTAACCCCTCCTTTGTCTGTCCAGAAACCAGGAAATTTCCACTTCTATTTCCAACAGCTTTCTTGATTCTGACGTGATTCCGACAGGGACGACACCTGTCCTGATCCGTGGCCTGCTCTCTCGTCACGTCAACATCGCCATGCAAGTTCCTGGAAGTTCCATGGACGACCGCCAGAAGCGTAAACAGCGACCCGCGAAGCATCCGAGAAACAGCGACCGCCGCCGAACCATCCATGCCCGCCACTTCGTAGTTTCTTCGCCAATTTCGCGAAGAACAAAGGCTTCTCAGCTCTTCCGTCCTCTTTCTCGGTCTCCCCTGACAGCTTCAGATCATTCCACACGCCTACACCCCGCTCATGCACAGGGATCTTTTACCGAACAGAAGCGGATCTTCTTCTTGGGTTTTGTCTGGGAGGGCCATGAATTGACAGAGCGCGAGGGCGTTCGCGATCATCTCCACCGAGTCGGGTGTTGGGGTCGCGTCAGCTTCTTCTCTGCTTCCTCTCGGCCAAGCAGCCGTGGCGCAATCGGTACTCGAGTTGTTGCCACGGCCTGTCGCCCACCGCAGAGCGGTCTTTACCAGATACAGAGCGAAACAGAGACGAACATTCACGGCAGAAGCTGTAGGCGAACCAGTCGGCGATCGGTGAGTGGACTATCAGCGTAAGCCTCGGAGCTTACGGTGGGGGAGTAAAAACAGAGACGGCGGAGCATCCGGTCTATCCCAGGTCTTCAGTGAGCTTCGAATTCTTCTCCGGAGGACCTCACGCGCCACCGCGTCTCCCAAGTCGTTTCTTTCCGGTCTGTAAAATTGGTTTTGATTCATTCTAGATTTGTCCAATGATTTCTGCTCTGTTTCGTTTTATTGTCGTGCCATGGGGTCGCTGCATCAAGCCCTTTACGAGTCATCGCACCATAGCCTCGGATTGGGACCTAATTGTATTGGACTCACGTCGCCGCCACGGTCGCCGGGTGCGCCGCCGTCCCCCGCCAAGCGGATCCTCGTCCATTTATACGTCTCGCCGAGCTTGATCGCTGTTCCGGGGAACATGGGGTGGTGAGGTATGTTCGATCAAAGCCTCAAATTAGGATTTATTGGCTTGAGCATCCAGTGAGGGTTAGAGATTCTGGCTTAAATGATGTTTTGCTTACTTGAAACTTAAGCTGAGTAAAGGTGAGTTACAGTTAGTGGGAGGTGAGTAGAAAAGACAAGCAAGAAGAACAGAGAGGGAAAGGAAGTACAAGGTGGATGATGAATAAAGACAAGAAAGTACTTGGCATGGAGAAATATACAAAAAAAAAATAAAAAGGTATAAATAAATAAATAATTATTAGATTTCATTTAGGCGTTTCATTACTAGTTTCATTATTAGTTTAGTATACTTACTAGCTTCATTCTTATCATATTAGAATTTGTCTTTCATTATTTTGATGGGCTTTACTAGCGGAACAGTTTTTCGGTTACTGTTAGAGTAATATAATGCTGTGAACCACCGATTCTTGAAGAAATGGATCCTATAATAATTTATAATAATTTATTATTTATTTTTTTGTGACTTAAAACAAGCTGTCATTCATTACTAGTTTCATTATTAGTCTAGTATACTTACTAGCTTCATTCTGATCATATTAGAATTTGTCTTTCATTATTTTGATGGGTTTTACTAGCATAACAGTTTTTTGATTACTGTTAGAATAACATAATGTTGTGAACCACCGATTCTTGAAGAAATGGGTCTCATAACAATTTATAATTATTTATTATTTATTTTTTTGTGACTTAAAACAAGCTGTTATTCTCACAATAAATAAAAAAAACTGTCACATAAGCAATTTCCTTAATAAATTTACATTTATTGATTTAAACGGGGGTCCTATTCCGATGCTTAATAACAAAACCCTGATTAATTTTGCCGAATACGGCTCGGGTACTTTGTCTTCCTTGACATATGTTCGGTTTACCTGCTTTTATTTATTATTGCTTGGTTGTTTGTTTTTATTTCTTTAGTGCCACACATGGTGATCCTATTTCCACATGTTAAGAGTTTCGATAATAAAATTGATGGAGTTCGTATGTTAAACGTTTTTATAAAGAGATAAGCTATCGAAAGAGCGCTATATTAATCTAGCGTAACCAAGTATCATATTTAAGATCTTTGGTTCATGGGAGTAAGGCGGACTCCCGCACTTACTCAGGCTACTAAGCGGCCTCTAATAGGTTAGTGGCGGCTCTTAAGATAATATAATTTTCATAATTAATCGAGGAAACCAAATTGCGATCGGTAGGGCTCGAGAGAGTCCCACCAAGCGCAAGTGCTGCCTCGCATTCGTGCCCGCTTGGCAATCCACCAACCAAGCCTTCGATCGATTATGCGTGCAAGATGGATAGGCTTGGCTAGAAGAGGAGATAAGAGCAAGCCTTCGATTGATGTATACTTCCGGGACCCGCCTCGGAAGTGGCGCTAGGACATTGGATTCGAGTTCGAGACTAAGCGCATAGAGATTTTATAAAATAATCGAAGAATAGATCCTACTCCCCGATACCGCATATCGCGGCACCGAGTTCGACATTGCATCGACGGGATGGGAGGGTCACAAGGGAGGATCGAGATGGAGGCAAGAGACGTTTGACGTGCAGATATTTTAGTTTTATCAATGTTAGTCAGATCGAAATGTTCATATATTTATATAGAAAAATTTTTATAAGTTGTGAATTAATGTGTGATTTAAGTGACAAAGTGGTGGTGAGGGAAGTGTGTGAGAGGCAATATTGAGTGTTTACATGAATGATTACTTTTAATTAATCATGGACGGTTTTAGTTTTCCTAAAATCTTGTAACTATTTCTATTTCTTGCAACTATTATTGAATAGCATAGTTTATAAATTCACATACCAAAAAGATCGTTTATAAATTCACTTTTTTAGTTTTAAAAATTTTTAAATATAAAATGGATAACGACGCAAATGGTCTCTGAATTTTGATCCAATGTGCAATGTAGTCCACGAACTTAAATTTGTTCAATGTGGTCCTTAAATTTTAGCCCAATGCATAGTTTCGTCCTTGAACTTTAAATTTGTTCAATGTGGTCTCTGGATTTTTGGTTAATATTTAATTTAGTCCATGGACTCTATGATATTCAAGAGCTACATTGAACAAATTTAAAATTCAAGGATCATATTGCACATCGAATCAAAGTTTATGAACCATTTGTGTCATTTAACCAAAGAAAAACAGTGGCTCGGGTCAATCGTGCCCGTGCCTAACATGTGGTCCGGCATGGCCCTATGGTCAGCCCTAGCTACATAACACGAACATACAATGTGAACCTGAATATTCGACGTAATTTAGAGGTAGGGGTGAAATGTTACTGCGAATCCTTCCAACGCATTGAAACTCCACCATTGTCATTGCAAACACCCGATTCACCGTTAAACCGCCGTGAGTCTCATTGAATGAATGGCACTCTCACTGATCCTGGTCATATTCTGTAAATGAGTCTTAGGGTCTCTCTTTCAATGAAAATTTCCTGTCGCCAGAAGTTACTTTTAGGAAATTCAATTTCCAAGAAAGTAAGCCATGTCCTAGTCTTTGTTTACGTTGAAAATAAGTCGAAAAAACTGCTTTCACTAAAGGCGGCTTATATCGTTAGAAATGACATTTGATGACTAATAAGTTGGAATTGACGTCTTTTCTATTTTTTTATTCTGCAATTCATCAAAATTACAAGAATTACAAAGAAATTAAGAAAGCAATTATGAAATTACATTTGTAAAATATTATAAATGATCGTATTTTCTGGAAATGTTGAAGAACACGAGCATCGGTGAAGTATATCAAAGAAATGGTAGACTAAATTTATGGAAAAAAAACATACGATAATTACCGAAAAAAAAAAACTGACGAGACACAGAGAGCCGAGAAGATAGAAAATAATAAATTAGAGAAAATGAATCCCTTCTCGCCAGAAAGCAAGATAATTTTTTTTTCCAGAACCAAGCTTGTTTTTCGATCTATAGAGATCATTTTTCTTTACACCGACAAGTCTAGGAAACAATTTCCCGGAAATGGTCTTTCGTCAGACAAACCGACCCTCGATGAAGCGATTGATCCGTAGCTGAAGTCAATCGATCGAGTTCACATCTTTCTAGGAACAACCCCAACACCATCCGACGGCTCGAAGTTATGTCCAACAGATCAGGACAAGCATGATCTACTTTCCTTTCCGACATAATCTTTGGTCAACGTTTCGAGTCTCTTTCTAACCCCTCTGTTAAGAAACCAGTAAATTTCCACGTCTCTTTCCAATGGCTTTTCTTGGTCCCGATGTGATTCGGACATGGACAACGCATTTTCCTAATCCAAGGCCTGCCGGTCTGCATTAAACTATGCATAGTATTCCGAACCGCCAAGCTCTCTCCTTCGTCAACATCACCCTGCAACTTCCCGGAAGCTCCATGGACGACCCACCTAAAGTGTAAACAAACGACCGCGATGCATTAAAGAAGCAGAGAAACCTCCGTCCACTTGCCGCCGCTAACGTTTCTCCGCACGCCACTGTGTAGTTTCTTAGCCATTTACGCGAAGAACAAGACTTTGCGCTCCTTTGTCATCTTTATTGATGTCCCTCTGCCTATATATCCATGCCCATGTTGGTTAATCAAATCGAATCCTTCCTAACAGCTTGAATCGGCGACTGCCTCTCGCCTTTCCCTCTCCTCTCTGAGGCATTCTGTCAAACAAAACAGCGGCCAACGCTTATGGGCGTTCGGGCCTACAGCTGCAACATCATTCACAGACTGAACAAATGGTGCAGGAGATGGACCTCCCTATCGACCCAGTCGCACTCCTGGGCATAGTGGCGTTCCTGGTGTTGGTCAACTCGGTAATCGTTTTGCAAGACTACTCTTCCTACCTCCGCTGCATCGTTCACGCCCTCCCCTGCTTCTTTGTCGTGGCGAGACGCGACTGTTGCGCGCACAATGCAGAAGCAGCAGCCCCAGATGGCCCGGACGAACGCCCGTCTTTCCGCGAGCAAAGAATCGCGGAGCCACCGGCGGCGGCGGCGGCCCGCCCATCTTTCCACGAGCAAAGAATCACGGAGCCACCGGCGGCGGCGGCCCGCGGCGCGAGGATCCCCCACGAAGACGCGGACCTCTCCAGGGGCGAGGTGAAGATGGTGATGAAGAGGCTGGGGATCTTCGGCGTCGCCGACGACCCGGGCGACGAGAAGCTGCAGGAGCGAATCGGGGC
The DNA here is from genome assembly GCA_031216235.1 of Syzygium jambos. Taxonomy (NCBI): domain Eukaryota; kingdom Viridiplantae; phylum Streptophyta; class Magnoliopsida; order Myrtales; family Myrtaceae; genus Syzygium; species Syzygium jambos. Next base: position 2,861,672 of record CM062221.1, read on the forward strand.
GACCGAGATCGCCCGGGTGTTCGAAGAGGATGAGGTGAGCCTGGAGGAGGTGAAGGAGGCGTTCTACGTGTTCGACGGGAACTGCGACGGGTTCGTGGACGCGAGGGAGCTGAGCGACGTGCTCCAGGCCCTGGGCTTCGTGGATCTGTCCGAGCGCGATTGCGGAGATCTGATCAAGGCGTTCGACGAGAACGGGGACGGGCTCATCGACTTCAGAGAGTTCGCCAAGCTGGTGCAGAGGAGCTTCCGGCGTTAGAAGCCCCGGGAGGGCGGCCCGCGCGGGAACCTCTGCTCCGCGCCTGTGTTACGTGCATCGGGTCTCGACACGTGTTTGTTTTAGTAGCTCAACACGGGCCCGGTCTGCACGGTTCGTGTCGTTTGCGTCGTATTGAACTCTGATCGTGTCAAGAGAGCAATCTTGAGATTTTGTATCAGATGGATCTCTTTGTACAAACTCCATTGAACGTGACTTTTGATGTTCGATTTGAATAAAATTTCCAGAGATCTGTTCCTGTTATCTGTTGTTGTCCTGTGCCCGAACAGTGAGAGCAACCTCGAAACATCGGAAAATAGTTTATTTTCGTACTTTCCTTAAAGGAACAGCGTGAATGAGTTGACAAAAAAAAACAACAGAGAAAATTGGATTATTAAACAAAACAGAAATTGAATTTAGCAACATCAATTTGGAGAAGATCAGCAGGATGGGTCCCGCGTATACTTCATCGATTTTATTGACGTGCAAGATAGAATTTAAAGCAATGAACAGATGCATTCAAATTCCAAGCTATGTTAATCCTCATATTGATTATTGTTCTGATTGTTGGGGTGCGGTTCATACTCCCTATTGACAGGAAGGCGGAGTTTTTTTTGGTCTGAGTGGCTTTCATAAGTTGGACCCATATTTTATTGGTAATTTGGGCTCGAACTCATGAATAGCAACTAAGTGGCCTAGGGTTTTTTTGTACCATCTATATATAATATCTTTCTCTTGTAATTGAGAGTTGTAATTAAAGAAGTGAGAGGTGCTAATTATAGTGAAATGTTCTGATGGATGTAGCCCTAGTTTAAGGATAAACCAAAATCTTGTGTCTCGATTGTCTTCTCGTCTTTACTCTCTATTTCGTTCTGTTTGCACGCCTAATCCAAATACCGATTCCTCCATGATAATGAATTTGACCTATCGATGCATACGAGGCAAATGTCTTTAATTGACTCGATAAATATTGTCATTTTACATTCTACCCAACGATATTGGCAATTGAAGGATGTTTACACCAAAAAATGACCCACTCTTTATAATCGACATGAAGTTCTTTTGGTCGAATATAGGATTTGGCGATGAGATCAATACAATTATCGACAAGTGATGTGACGGTCACCAACGGTTTTATAACGTAGTTTTTGACAATGGCAAGACTAACCTAGGACTATGAATAACATATTAATGACCGTATAATATAGCTATCGATACACGATGTTGAATAGTCAACAAACATATTGATTCGACAATATAAACCAGTACATGGCCGATGACATAGTAACTTTATCTTAGTGTTTTGATGCAGGGAAATGAAGAAAGGAGACAAAGTGAAGATGCCGATTCAAGACAAAGATACCAATCGATGGTTAAGTGCAGTGACACTTAAAAAGTTACAATTTCCTTTTGATAAGGTTGACATGTGATCATGAGATCTAAAATTGTGGAATTGCAGATGTAACGTTATGTAAAGTATTAACTGCTTATGAGCTTTTATGTTTAGGAGATTAGAAAAGGCAATGTGTAGATATTGGAGAGGGATCCACAATCATCAAAAATAAAATTCTCTATGTACATTTCAGTTTCAGCATTTATAGTCTTGTATTTCTTAAATTTATCGTTCTTCATCCTTGTAACGCAAATCCAATTCCTATCCAAATCGCCACCAAACCCGTTTAGCCAAAAAAAAAGCAAAAACCAAAGATCAACTTCCGGTAAAAGATTTTTCAATATTTGGGTCAAATCCTGTTTCCCGGTGAAACAAAGGCGTTCTTGACGACGAGCGACCTTAGCCTTACCCAATTCAATCGGAGCCTTTGTGCCGGTGAGCTTAGAGTTACAACGGTCTCACCATCGCCCAAAAACCGAGCATCTATCGGTTCTTCGGCGATGGCTTTAATCGCCGCCCGATCAATAAGCGCTAATTTGACACTAGCACGACAGATTAAGACGGTGGCAGCCTTCCTACTAATAAGAGGAAATCTCCACCTAGAAGGCCAGCTCGCTACCCAAGTTATTGCCTCTTTCAACGCTCATCAACCTTAAGCACCGAGGGTCAATCCAGATCCTAAACTTGGATTTCTTGACCCCGCTTTCTGTGCGTGCGTGAGGCCTCGTTCAGGTAGGGCAGCCTTGCCATCTAGACTATGCGTCTCTCCATTCGTTGATCGCCACGTATCCAAAGGGGGCCCGCTTTTCGGGTCTGAACTGTTCCGGTCCCTTGTGCTGGTGCATAAGCTGAGTTACCGAGATCGAAGGAGTGATTGCGTGAATCCCTGTTTTCATGCCCAGAGCATCCATCTTTGCTCTAGTTTTATTGTGGGTATGTGTTCTGCTCTGTTTTTGCGTTCTGTGTATACGCGGTAAGTTGCAGGGTTTTAATGGGATTTCTTGGTGAGGAGAGGACATTTCGCAAGAGGATGGTTTTGATTTCTTTGTGGGAACTTGGAGTTCTTGAAGTGCTCCTTCAACGCCTCCAAACCCTTCTTCCTATAAAACCCAATTTCCATTGACATCCATGGCCTCCAGAGGCGTAAAGAAACCAAAGAAAAAGTGAGAGGACGTTTGGAAACACTTTTGGGAAAAGTCTTTAGGAAAATGTAAAGGACTTTAAGTTGAAGGAGTTTTTCAAAATACAAATTGTGTTTGGTAAATTGTAACTTAAAAGTCATTTACAAAGCAACTTTGGGTAAAATAGCGTTTGGAAAAATTATACTTGAAATGCTCTTTTTTTATTTTTTATTAAAGAAAAGTTAAAATCTTCACCGGAGCCGGCGAAGGGCAGGCGGTCGCCGGCTACCCAGATCCGGCGTCGGGCGGCTGTCGTTTGAGGCCGAACGAGCTCGGACAACCCCGGCGACCGCCGACGAGGGCCGCCTAGGCTCGAGCGACCCAGATCCGGCATTGGTCGGCCGTCGTCTGAGGCCAAACGAGCTTGGACAGCCCCGGCGATCGCCGGCGAGGGCCGCCTGGGCTCGAGCGACCCAGATCCGGCGTCGGTCGGCCGTCGTCTGAGGCCGAACGAGCTTGGACAGCCCCGGCGATCGCCGGCGAGGGCCGCCTAGGCTCGAGCGACCCAGATCCAGCACCGGCCGAGGGTTGCTCGAGCCCAGGCGGCCCTCGCCGGCGATCGTCGGGGCTGCCCGAGCTCATTCGGGCTCAGACCACGGCGGCCCGGCGCCGGATCTAGGTCCACCGACGACACTCGAAGGTCGTTTAGGTCACTCGACCCCCAGGCGCCCTCGCCTGGGTCGCCGGATCTGGGTCGCGTAGCCCCTGGCGGCGATCATGCGGCCCCTCGCAGCAGTCGTGCGAGCCCAGGCGACGGTCGCTGGGTTGCGCGACCACATCAGCCCCCCTCCAGCGGTCGCCGTCCCCTCACAGCCACGCCGGCAGAGGTGCAAGGGAAGAAGATGATGAACAGTAGCAGACGGGGCTAAATCCGGAAAATCAAAAATTAGATAAGGGTAGTTTTGAAAGAAAATTTTTATCACTTACCGGCACTGTAGCATGCCGAAAATGCTGAAATGCCCAAGGCACCTCGTGCCTTGGCTTTTGGCCTTTTGAAGGCCAATTTTGGCTGAATGGGTCTTCAAAAAGTAATTACCAAACACCAAAATTTAGCCCAAGGGTCCAAAGTCCCTTGGCAAAGTGGTTCCCAAACGGAGCCAGTAAAGAAGGAAAGTTGACTGTGAACTTTACATATACGTTACACATATGCGTTCTTTATTTTTCACATGTCATGTCCTTCAATTTTTCAAATTTTTGTTTTCCTTTTGAGAAGGGAATACACTATAATTACATTCTAGGGATTTCGAGACTCGGAACGAAACTTTTCAAGGACATGCTTACATTCTGGGGATCCCAGGACTCGGGACGAAACTTTCTAGGTACATGCTTAGGCACAGCATATCCTCTCCAACAATATTAGTCTCATTCTTGCTAATATCGGTGAAGGCTGCAGGACAAAGCATATAACAAAATAAATTTTGGTTTCAGGGGAAAGTTGATAATCGAGACGAACTTCAGGGGCCAAAACATAATTATTTTCCAGAGGTTGAAAGCCGTCTTGCTTCGGCCCGAGATACAACTGACAACGTTGGCCGCCGCGCCTTGCATCCATCTGTTTTCTCTACCTTGCGAGCGGAGCCTCTTCCTTGAAATCTCCGGCACCGGTGCATACTGTAATCATTCTTCTTTTCTTGTTGGGCCATCTCTCTCTCTCTTTCTGCAATCAGACCACTTCTTGGCGATTCGGACTTCAGATCCGCAGGCGCTCTCTTCTTGATGCTATGCACTCAGCGTAAAAGGTGAGGTTTTGAACTCTTGATGCAGGTATTAGTCCTTTTTCATTCGTCCCCATTTGATTTCGAGCTAAATCTCGGATGGGAAACGTTGTAGTCAAGCAGAGCAACGAAGTTGTAGCTTGGAAGTAATCTTTTTTTCCTGCAATGGTTATGTTTTTGCGTGGAAAACAGGATCCGCTTGAGCGTTGTTGGTGAATTTTATGTTCTTTTAAAGATGGGTTGCGCTTCTCCTCCTCGTGTGTGCGCGCTTCGCAATTTCGGGATCATCTGTGATCTTTCGCACGGCGATAGGCTCTCGATCACCTGGTTCTACCGGTTCCTGAATGCTCCTCTCGAAAGCATAGTGGTTGATGGAGCATTACTCTTGAAAGCATAGAGGTTGATGGAGCAATAACGAAAGAAAGTTCTTGCTTTTGAGTTCTTGCTTAGCGACTGTGTTAGAAATTTGGTCTCTTGGGTTATGACAATTTGAGGTTTGAAATGTGTCTATGGCGTGAAGTTTCATTGTAATTAGGTACAAAGCGTTTAGCAGAAAACGCTGACAACTTAATCGATTCACAACTCGAGAACGGCAAGATATAAATGGGGGACAAGGCTTAAAATGTGCGTGGTGATGGCGTGTATTCTTCTCATCCATTTACTTTGGTTGTCCCTGATGTCTGTCTATTGTCTTAGTAGATGTATTTAGTTGCTTTAGTGTCCATCTACCTGCAGATACCTATATGTATTTTCAAGTTCCAAACATCTTGAAACATTATTGCTGAAAGTTCTTCTACCAAAGAAAGAGAAATTTATTGCTGAAACTTCGCTTTTTGACGTGGAAGAAAACTTGCAAAACAGGGCAATGATTTGGAGATGTCGCTCTATCAAGGTTATGGGATCTCTTGTGATGGGATATACTGCCTATTAAGAGTAGAATTTGAGAGGTGTGATCTAAGATCAAAATGACTATACCTCAAAGCCAAAAAATTGGACGTCCATTGATGAAGCTTATCAGATTGAGAGGATGGCCTATTCTGCAGCAGCTACATATTGAGGAGCAGTTACTTCGGACCTCATCGGAAAATTGGTGTATTATAAATGATGGCACGAGGGAACCCACCATTGTCATGGGTGTTTCTGGGTAAGTTACTGTGGTCACTTTTGGAGTGTTTTCACCTAATATCTTGTATGTGTTCTGTATTTATTGGACTCTTGGTTGTGAAGATGATTCATATTTTCTTTTCCTTTATTAACTTGATATGTGTGGATTGTGACATTATAAACTGAGAGTTTTCTCTTGCTCATACTCGGCGTGCTTTAGTTTGGTATTGGAATGCTTATCTAGCCACCTGTGGCAGAATTTTCAGGAGTATAATGAGCTTAGATCCTGTTTTTACCCTTACATTGATCTATCACCATGGAACGTCCTGTTGGACATGGTGAATCTCTAACGCTTCAGCATAGTTACAAGACGCTTCCAAATTATTACGACTTTTAATCATGAACGTGAACAAGCTCATGCCTGACCTTCTCTGTTACTCAGTTAAGGCTTGGCTTGTGGTTGTACTTCATCTTTCTTGAAGCTTTTGAAGTATTGTTAAGTTACAGGGTGCTCATTCATGTTGTTTGCCTTTAAATCTGTCTGCATACTTAAATTTGTATTGATAATGTTCTGATATCACGTATAGGTGAGTTTGGCAGCATTTGTTTCGAGATTCAGTCTCTGAGCAGTGAGCCTTTAGAAATATAAAAGAGACAGAACTCGTAATTCTTGTTCTTTTCTGATAAAAAAAAGAACATGGCCTTCTGAAAGCAAGTACTTCTTGGGTTGTTCTAGTGTAGAGGCTTCCATTGCGCAGAGTGAAAGAAATGGAGCCTGAAGGAGAGGAAAATTCCTTCCCATGTCTCTGAGACTGATGGGTTTACTTTCTGGTTTTAAAGCAAAAATCTTATGTTAACGAGGATGCCTCCATTAATGAGTTATTGGCATTGGTTCATAAGTTAGACAGGTGGCACCCACTCTACCTTCTGATGGTATTTCACCCATCACTCTAGAAATTATATTTAGCACAAATGTGACTATGAAACTATGTTCACATTTGCACAATTTTGTGGTTTATGCATGCTTTATGCATTGATGAGATGTGTTCTTCTTGGATAAAATATAATTTAAAAGAGTACATCCATATTTTGCATAGGAAACCTGCCGAACTGCTTGAAATTAAACCAGTGTTACACGATCAGGTACCTGTCATCAAAAGGTTCACTGGGGGAGGCACTGTTATAGTGGATGGCGGGACAATCTTTGTTACTTTCATATGCAGCAAGGATGCTGTCCCTGATTTGCAGCCGTATCCTCGACCCATCATGTCTTGGAGCAGCCTAATCTACAATGAAGTGTTCCAAGGAACTGGCGATTTCCACCTCCGCGAGAATGGTATTCACTTTCAAAACTTTCAATATGCCCAATTTCCCCTGCATTGCTAGTCAAATGAAATTGTGACATGTTTGCCTTTTCAATTTATGGACAATTTGGTTTTTTCTACATAGTACTATTTCTTTGATCATGGACCATTCAAAATAGGCTGTGTTCCAATATTTTGCTTCTTTCTTTGACTGCAAAGGTCTCTTCTTACTGTTTGGCCCGACTTTGAGGGTTCCAATATGATCTTGTTGCTGAGGGTTGTCATGTTGACAAACATTTGACAGCTGTCAAATGCTTACACCGGGCAATAGTTACTATTATAATCTGGTCTCTATTTTTTGTCTACTTTGTTTTCCTTTCTATTGTTTTTGAAGGACAAAATTAATATCTTGCTCGTTTTTGTCCCTAGTTAGATTAAGGTAAGTATCTTTCAGGAAATTGGGGCCTTGACTCAAAAGTCAGTGCACTTCGATTACAGAACTCTGATGTAGCATAAGGACCAAACTTAATGATGTGTCAGTATATACAAATAATTAGTCAACTTAACCTTCATATGCCTCGAGGCTTTGATTTGTTGTCCACGATATAGCAGGAGTCTCCTTTGAGATAACCTTTTCAATGATGTGTTAGCTTTCAAATGTTCTTCAACCTCTCCTGAATGTCCTTGTGATGAGTCATATTTGACACTAGTGTCATGGGTACTGTTGATAATTGATATCATGAAGTGTTTATTTTCAGCACATCAATTACAATGCAAAATATTTCATTATTTATTGTCGTAGTTAGAAGTTCTATTCTTCTCTTTGATGAGGTTTTTGTTTTTTTTTTTTTTTGGGGGGGGGGGGGGGTGGCATATAATAGTTAAATGTCCACACGGTTGAAAGTTTTATTTGAAAAACTTATCAAACTCTAATAGCGCATGCCTCTACCTATTCTAGATTACGTTTTTGGCAATCGCAAGTTTGGAGGGAATGCCCAATCCATCACTAAAGGCCGGTGGATCCATCACACATCTTTCTTGTGGGACTATGAGATCAGAAACATGGCTTATCTGAAGCTTCCTTCACGTGCTCCCGAATATCGATCAGTATGCTATGTTTTCACTCAATTTCGTGTTTCTCGATTTGCTCTCCTGTCAGCCCAATAACCAGAATATATCCAGGCTGGACCAAAGAAGAATTTAAATTCATTCTCGGTTGCCAAAAGCTTTTAGCCACATCGAAGAAAAAAACAGTCGAAATTGCAACAAGTTGACATACTTGAAACATTTGCCATTATTTCCCCCCTTTCCCAGACAAACTCTGCAAATGATTGTCATTTACTTTTTATGATATATTTTCACTTATGCTGGCTTGTTCTATGAGGGTACAATTCTAAATAGAAGCAATTGGATTTTTCTAACTGCATGGTTCCTCTTTAGGCAAGGGGCCATTTGGAATTTATATGTCGGATGAAGGACTACATATCAAGGTCTGATTTCATCGGCAGAACAATAAGGGCACTTGGAACCCATTTTTCTGTGGAACCTGAGTTGGAAGCAATTCAATCTGTGCCGAGCACGAAGTTTTCTCCCTCATCCAGGCTACTTACGACGCAGGAAATAGAATCGGCATTATGTGAATTAGAGTCTCCGAAGTCTCTTGCTTGTTCCCCGTCTCCATGATAATTTACTGATGCTGTTTCTTCTACCAAGCTATTGAACATTCTTCCTAATGCGCAGGTTCTAGATGTATGATTCTTTTCCCTGTGATGTGATTTGCAACTGTCATCGTACTTGAACTTGGTTATCAGACTTTCTGAATTCAAAACCGGTAAAATAAATTGGAAAGCATTTTCTTTTTAACAATTTGGCTTTTCACTCTGATGCCAGAGTATGGAGAGAGCTTTTGGATGTGGTCTTGCAAGTTCGTTTTCTTGGTTTATCATTGATACTGCAATGCTTATGAATTTTTTGTGGATCAGTGTTCATTGTCGCCTATTGAATCTTTTAGTGCTCTTGGCAAATGAACATCTGAGTCTGAACATGTTCTCGCAGCTCTCCAATCCTTGATCAACCTTGAAGAGGGACTGAACTGAGCTTACATTTGGTGATGTCAATAGGATCAAGCAATGCTTCATTATTGCAGAATCATGGATCAAGCAATGCTCGTTTCCTAGTTCATCTTTTCCGCTTTGGCAATTGCCGAGGATCGAGCAAGAATTCACATTCCGAATCCCACCCGTACTATGACCGCTAGGCCAACCGTCTTGGGTCAACACGCGAATTAAGCTCGACATTGCTTGCATAGTCCTTACCGTTTGTCATGGTTTTCTGTTGACTGTTTATCTCCTGAAAAAAGGGGTTCTTTCGCTCTTTGTACTTCAGGGGAAAACCTTTATAAACACAAGTCTTACGAGATGCATCATTTGGTAACACAAAACATACGACATCCATTAATATATCACACATGGAATGCACAATGGTATGTGATTTCAGCAAGAAAAAGGTATGGCTTGCACAAGTGTATGAGACCTAAAAATCTCGCCCACATAGTATAACAGAAGGGTGAGCATTGGGTTGATCTACTCGGGAAGCAGAACCTACTCGGGAATCAGTGTCCCAACATTCACTGATTCAAAAATTTATCACGCACAATTATAATGTGTATATAACACGTGGTAATATATGATAGAAAGAAACCATTCACGTAGCAAATAGGTATTGGATTATGCTAGAGAATTCATTTTCATGGTAAAAATGTCCCGAATATGGTAAAAGGATTGTATTTGTGGTAAATATGTATAACATGATATAAAAAAAATTAAAAAAAACTCTCTTGCACATATGGAGTATCGATCATGGTCTTCAACACAAAAAAAACGACAATATAATCACTTAATCAACGTATGTTTTTATAGTGAAACGGTGATATTTTATCATAAAAACTCGATTTTTTTTTGGATGAAACAAAATTTGATCGATCGCCTCTAGGGGAGGGCGTGTGATTTGATGCTGTGAATTTCAACCGTCAGTAACAGCCTCGGGTCTCATCCGTACAGTGCAAGCGACAGAAGATTAAGGTTTTCTCTTTTCTTGTTCTTTCGATGTTTCGACAGTCCAAGGTTCGGTTTTTTCCCTCGTTTTTCGAGTAGGATGGCCATTTAGCGGTTGAATGAAAACGGGGTTTACTCCACCGCGAATTTGGTTTCCAGCGGAGATCCCGTTCTCTTCATTGCCCGCTCGGACAGTAAAACCTCTCTCTCTCTCTCTCTCTGTCTCTCTCTCTCTCTCTCTCTTCGGTCTCTTTCTATCCCTACGCGCACACACGCAAACACTCGCGCTCTGCGAGCAAACTTGGTTGGCTCGGCTCGTTCCCACGACCGAAATCACAGCTTGTCCCTTCAACTGCAAATCTTGTAAGCTGAACACCCATTTGCCTTCTTCTTCTTCTTCCATCTTCTTCCTCCATCTTCTCGCTCTTCCGATATATCTCTTTCTTTCTTTTCTTTTCTTTTCTTTTCTATCTTTTTGGGTGCGTGTCTCGAATCTCTTTTCTTTTTTTGGGCCGCATTTGGTTTTGGAATTTGGATTAATCCGTGCCTCTGCGCCTTATCTTTGCTGAAGAAGCTTTCTTGTTGCTCTCCTTCCAATTCTTGATCAACCCATATACCCATCCCCTCCTCGTGTGTTTTCTTGTTCTGGGTTGCTCTTACTTTTTGATCTTTCGAGAGTTCTGCGGCAGAGGAAAACAGGGTTCGACTCTTTTCGGGCGATTAATTTCTCTCGAGCGGGGATCGCAAGAAAAGGAAGGAGGGAAAATCGTAGTTGTTCGGATGCTATCTTCCGCGTTCTAGAGATTCGTCTCGATGGGCTCTTTCTTTCTATGATCACAAGTTGTTTCTTTTCGTAGTCAAGGTAAAGTATTGTATCAAGAGAAGAGATGAGGGGATTTGTTTCGAGACCGCGAGCGTTAGTACTTATTGGCTTCTTTTCGAATTTTTTGTTCACGTGTAAGGTTATGTTGGCAGCTTTTAGGTGTTAGGAGCTAGCTTAATGTATATTAATCTGAGCAATGGATGATACATTTGTGGGATAATTTCATTTCTTCAGGATAGATAATAGAAATTTGGGGTATTATTGAATCAAAGGGTTCCTTGAAGTTTACAAGCATATGATGGAAAGGAAGAATTTCCTAAGGTCCTGTTGGCTAATTTGCAGATGGGTAGAGTTAAGCTAAAGATTAAGAGACTTGAGAACAGTAGCAACAGGCACGTGACTTACTCAAAGAGAAGAACCGGCATCTTGAAGAAAGCGAAGGAATTATCCATATTGTGCGACATCGACATTGTCCTTTTGATGTTCTCTCCGACTGATAAGCCCACATTGTTTCATGGAGAACGCAGGTAATCCGGGGACCAACATCATTTGTAGTTTCTGTCTTCAATAGCAGATTCAGTTGCATAATTAGGTCTTATAACATATTCAATATTTAGAACCTGGTGATTTACATCTTGGATCTTGCAACATTTTATCCCTTTTTCTGGATAAATAGAAAGTCCCACCTTCACAGGTTATTTTGAGGTTAATATTACCAGGCATCACTGTACTTTTGCCCGAAAATCAAAACGGTCCATCTATTCTTTTCCGGTTCAAAACCGTCTTTCTGCTATTTGAAATGCTTCATGTTAGTCCATCACTAAACCTTTTCTATTGTCGATCAATTTTTACTGACATGGACAGGCAGATTGCTGATTTTGGCGTTTGAGTATACTTATCCTATCATGATTTGCAAAGCTTCTTTTAGGTGGCGCAAACAGGTGCCACATCAGCAACATAAAAATTAAATGGGGCCAGGGCGCTCGAGCTTCTTTGAGCTCCTGGCCATGGCTGCCCAAGCTTCATGCTCGTGGTCATGGCCGCTCGAGCTTCCAAGTTTCTTCGAGCTCAGGGCCATGGCCGCTCATGCTTTGTTGAGCTCGAGAGCCATGGTTGCTCAAGCTTTGTGCTCGTGGTCATGGTAGCAAATCGTTATCATGAGCAAGTATTTACGAGTCAGAGGTTTTGCACAGTTGGAGGTGTTGGATTATGTGGGTTGTGGTTCGGATTTGGTAGGTTTTAAGTTGAAGAAGAAGAAGATGAGTGCTGAGAGAGAGATTGTCAAGGGAAAAATGTCCACGCAGCAAATTTTAACGGCGTTAGCGCCTCATAAGCAAATTCTGTCATTGGCCTGATTTACAATGACCAGTGCACTTTTAAAGGATGGTTGTGAACAGAAAAAAAGGTGGACAGTTAAGATTTTCGGGCAAAAGTGCATGGATCATTGGTAATATTACCCATTATATAGTGTTAAACTGGGGTTCATATGATGTTTCCACTTTTTTTCTTTGTTAGTCTTTTAGTTTTTGGTTTATGCTAACATTTGTAGAAAGTAGACAATGTAATCTCAAAAGCAATTGTAGAAGATTGGTCTTCCTTCAGATTAATGGGCATCAGCATGATGCTTCAATTATTCGCCCTATTAGTATGATCTTGTCAAGATTATGTTGGATATTAAGCAGTTCACATGGATACATCCATCTAATGGGTCTATTACTTGTGAAAATTGAGCCAAAAGAAATGTTATGTAGTTAGAGTAGAAATGGATGGTTGCACATTGGAAAATGTCCATCCTCTGTGCATCTTGATACATTTTCTCTTTTCTTTTCACGTTGGGTAAGTAACTATTATCCATGTTTGAAGGCTGTTCAAAGCCTACATCTCATAGAAGATTTTCGTTTGAACTTAATTTTAGCTGCAATAATGTTTGATCCTATGAATCTGGTTGTGATAAATTGCTGTCATTCATAGTCTGATACTTTTACGGAGAAAACATATTTTTCTTTATAAAGTTGTTGCAAAGTTTACACTGTGGCTTGGTTCTTTGACAAATTTATTATCAGGATCTTTATCGGCATGGTATTCTGCTGTGAGGCAAGCCTCTGAAATTTGAGCATAATGGAGAGCAAAGGCTATATGTGATATATAAAGCAATATTTTTTGGATTGGAAGTGTACCTTCCTTTGGAAAATAATAATGTGATTAAAGTGTAAAGTATGTGGCAACATGACCGCTTATCATTATCTACTAAAAAATCCTGCTGCATGCCTTTGGTTTCAGCAACATTGATGAGGTCATTGCGAAGTTTGCTCAGTTAACTCCTCAGGAAAGGGCAAAAAGGTGTCATTCATGCACTGTTTTACTTCTTTTTGGATTTTCATCTTACCTAGCTATGTTAATCTAACTAGTTTATGATGTTTCTCCTCCCAACTGGACAGGAAGCTGGAGAGCCTTGAAGTAAGATTTTTCGCAATCAACTTCCATAGAAGATATAAATTGCTGTTTTTTGTGGGTCAATTGGTTCATCCTCCAATTTATTTTTGACATGTGTAGGTTCTGAAGAAAACCTTTAAGAAGTTGGATCATGATGTCAATATACAAGACTTCCTTGGTACAAGGTTCGTGATTATTTTTGGGAAGTGTGTGGAATTTCTTCTGCATAATGTTAAAGAGAGTAGTAATCGTTCTGTTGTTTCATCTCTTTGCAGCAATCAAACGGTCGAGGTATCAAATCATTGCTAGTATTAGTGGTATTCATGAGGTGCTGGAATTTTCTCTGCACCGCCTTCTGCATAAATAAACTTACTTGATTGTAAATGATGTACAGGAAATGACTAATCAAGTAAGGCTGCTGCACAGTCAGCTAGCTGAAACGCAAAAGAGATTGAGGTGCAAAATTCGGAGCTTTTTGTTTTAAAAGCATCTGTTTCTACTTTTATCCTAGTTGATATCTATCATGATGCCCACATGTTGGATCCTATCCCTGCTATCATGTTCCTTTAGTCTATTATAATCTTAATTAGTGGGTATTGCTTCAGTCATTGTTTGAGCTATTAAATCATAGTCATAAGTAGTGTGTCAGATTATTTAATGATATTGTAGTTGAATGGATTTATCATGCTTATGAAAAAGTGGGTGACTGATGTAGAAACCTAGTCACATCCCTCAGACCTAGGATATTTTGCCTTTGTGTCTAGATGAGATGTTCACATCCAGATGGCAAATGCAGTGAGCTTGATATTTCTACCTAGTTGGGTACTTTGTTAATATTTGGGTATGAATCACAATAAGTAGCAACACCATGAAAGATCATGAAAGAAATCTATGTAATTTCATTTCGCTAAGTCCACTTCTCTGTGCCATTGTTTCAGCTGCTGGAGGAATCCGGAGAAGATTGATGATATAGAACAACTCAGGCAGATGGAAGACTCGCTTAGGGCCTCTATAAACCACATCCGACAGCACAAGGTATATTATTTAGATTACAAAGTCTGAATCATTTTCTATGCTACAGTCACTCACCTTGCATTTAAAATGCTTGTTTTCCATATTATGCAGTGTCGTTTTTTTGCCAAAAAAGAAAAAAAAATCGAACTTTCCAAACCTAAAGCTATCTGGAGAAAATAGATTTTGAAACTCTAAATTAGAATGACCTTAGGCCAATGCTCTTCTGACAAGCGGTGGTTTTATACAAAAGTACCTGTGTCTTCTCACCAGGAAAATGTTGGAAAGCATCAAGCTATGTCATTGGAGCAAACAAATCAGGTAACAAGTTTGTGACACAATGGAATTTCTGTGCGAGTGCACGTGCTTGTGAGTGCATGCGGGTGCATTGAAGTCTTATACTCTTGAATCAGGGATGTGTTCTTTACATCCTTGCACTGCTAACTTTTACAGCGATTTGCTTGTTTCATTGTGATCTTATACAAAGTAAATTGCGTTGCAGTTTGAAAATGCTATGCCTTTACCTTTCATTATGGGTGGGATGCCGGAAGCACAGCCTTTATCCTGGCTTCCAATAAATGAGAACCAACACTTGCTATTCCAAAACGACCCTCACTATCTTCCTGAAGGGTGAGTCTTTTCTTTACAAGTAAATTTAGAATCCTATCCACCAATATTTTGTGTTTTGTGAATGTGCATGATTTATGAACTTCGCCGACGTATCATCAACTTGCTCTGATGCTAGTGTTGAAATTCAGGATCTAGATTTGTATTTGTTATATGATTTGGTGAAGTAATTTGATGTGAGTTAATTAAAATCCATAACCCAAGGACTTGATGTGACATTTTCGCAGACCCATTGACGGCTCCGCAGATGTCTCCCTCCCAGGGTGCTCTGCTTACTTTGGAGTGGATAAGCACCCTGAAATTGGAAATTTAGGGCAAGTTCAAAATATGGTACAAGAAGGCTGTATTTTGAATGAGTTAAACAGGAATGCATGCTTAAGCCTCCAAGTTGGTGAACAATATCCATATGCTCCATATGGCACCCTAACTTTACCAGATGAGAAGAAAATGAAACAAGAGATAGGAATGAACTTCCAAGGACACCATGTAGATTATCAAGTCGCAAGCAATAAGATGGAACAAGAGATAGATATGAGTTTACAAGGACATCCCGTAGATTATCAAGCTACAAGCAATATTGAACTGCAGAGACCAATATATGACAATGGGCATCATCATTGGTGTTCAGTTACTGCCCCCTGTGGAATTGCTATGTACAACGGAAACCCCTTCAATCAGGTGAGTGATTTGACCATTTTGTTGTACTCAAGTTCAGCCTCTCATGGTTGTTAGTCAGATGAGTCATTACATAATGCGCTTCCTCTGTATTAGTCTAGATTTGCTTCAATTTGTTGAAATAGATTTTAAAGTTTCCATCCGTACTAGGGTGGCTGCAACATTTGGGCTCCATCTATGTTTCTGTTTCTCAGTATGTTTGGTCTCATTAAATAATGCATCTTGTATATACTCTTCATTTGCTTGAAAATGTAAGTTCAGGTGCCCTTCAATCTCAATTTTTCTCATGACATGTGTGGATATATACAGGTATTGCATATACACAGTCGGGCTATGTGTTATTAGCAATCAAAATTTGTGTCCTTTTTTGCTAATGCCTTTGTCACTTGAGATAAACCAAATCTATTTAACAGACGTTGAACACGTAAAGCAACTCTACGTTGCGGTCATTTTGTTCAACAGAGACAAACCCTCTTTGTCCATCATTTCTCTCCCTTCAAATACTTCTTGCGTTTATTAAGTTGGAGGATCGGCTATCATGAACCTCGGCTATAACTCTTCTCTTTATTACCTTGCAGCAATCCGATTGACGATGTTCACAAGTCTACCTTGTTTCTCCTATACTGAGACTGGTAGCTGAAGGCATATTATTTGCATCAGAGTTGAAGGTTTTCTCCAAATAGTTACTCTGATGTTGGATTAAAGTGCACGGGTATGAGATGGAAAACTTGTTCCATGAAGAGAAACCCAAGATATCACGTGGCGGCGGTCCTTTTTGTAATTTCAGCTGCAGGATTTGTAAATAATGTATTCAATATAGGAGCACAGGCTTATATACTTTGTAGGTGGGATGGCTTTTGCAATTCATCCCTGTTTCTCCTTTGTATACCAATTCCAAAGAAATCTCTCATTTTCATTGTAAATGAAACTTTGCTAGAAAGAAAGGACGTAAGCATACATAAATTCACCATGCCCGATTCTTGTTCTGATTGTAACACTCTTTCTTCATTTGATAACTCAGCAGGTGGCCTTAGATTGGGTGTTGAAAATAACCTTGCATGAAAAGATTGATTGCTAGATCAATGACCTTGTACAGAGGAATTCTTTTTACACAGATGTCCAGAATATATTACTCATAAACACCATTTGATCATCACGATAAACAAACCAGGAAGAGCAAACTGCTCTCTCTCTCTCTCTCTCTCTCTCTCTCTCTCTGTGCCCTAGAAATGTATTTAGTAGCCCCTTAGTGTTTGGACTATGGTGTTGTGCCATGGGTCTGAAAGGTGCTGCAATAGGTTGTCAAATGGCCCCTTCCCTGTCACGTTGTATTGCACCACCATCCCCAAAAATGCCAACATTGCCAATCTCCCTGCAAACACAATTAAGAGGCAAGTGTGTAAGTTCTAGTGAAAATCATGTCTCATATCCCATCGAAACGGGTAACCACGGGAACACTGGTGCTGTTTTGAAAACTCACCATTGGCGAGCTCCTTCTCCTTGGCTTCAACAGTGGGAGCGAAGTTGAGGGGGTTGAAGATGCCGCCGGGGTAACCCACTTCATTAGGGGGCAAGCTGTACTGCTTGAAGATCGGGTCCTGGTTGACACTTCCCGGGTTCTTTATGTCCTGCCATCTCCGGATCTCGACATAATGGAACAGGATGAACTCAATCACAAACAGGGTAGAGGAAGATGCAAAGTACTCAGCCTTCCCTGCGTCGAACCAGGTGGGCACGTTGATGATGCCAATCTTGGTGAAAACTTCCGGAAGCACCATCCCCGTGACCCCGAGCATCGCCCACCGGCTGTTCACGAGCTCCGCTTGGATATACCATTTCAGGTTCTCCGGGTCCTCAGCGAGACCGAGCGGGTCAAACCCATTGTCACCTGGAAGGCTGAACATAGACATCTACTGAGTTTTGAGTCCCTACATAGTTGGATCTCTAATTCCAGGAACTAATTTCAATCTGAATTAAGAGACGGCAACTTTCTCAAGCAGAACAAAAGTTCTTTACAACTATTCTAGAGATTTTGCCTTTAATCTGTATTATTTGAATTTCTAAGGCATGTCTCTCCCATGCAAAACTTGAAAGGCTGAATAACTGCTACTTTATTTTACTTGACTAAGTGCCACATGACTAATGCATCATACTTTTTTTTTTTTTGTCATGTGATGCTGCAAAAAAAAACCTCCCTTGACCCATGTTTGAACTGAAGACCAGACTGTCCTCGTAGTTTACAATATAATAATGATCTAGCACTTCAATATCATGTTCTGCTGGGAGATCTTATATAGGATGAAAGATTATGAAAGCTTATACAGTCGAATTAGTACCTTCCATTGAGGTAACCTGGTGAGGCTAGACCAGGCAACCATTCCCCTTTCTTGGCCTCAACCTTGAAAGAAGCAGGTGATGAAGTTGGTGGCAAAGCTTTGAGGCTGACCTCTCTGTTCAATTTACCCGACGAGCCGGTCAAGAACCGGGCCTTCAATGAACAAGGCCAGAACACGGCAGCTGAGGCCTGTGTGGTGACTGTGGCCATCTTCTTCTCCAACCCAAGGTTGTGTGTATTGAGCAAAAAATTGGGAGTCCTTGTAAGGGAAGAGAGTTGGAGTTTTAGAAGCTTGAGAGTACAGTGCCTGTCTTTGCGTGCCCTTTGTAATTTGATTTCATGGCAATACATGTGGCTCATGTGCAACGTTGAAAGTGGACGGTTGGTTTTGGGTGGTGTTGGGGATCCAACGGCTGAGATGGGCTGTGGTGGGGAATCGGCCAATGGGAGGGCTTGGCTCTTATCCTTTTATCTGATTGCAATATCTCCATTGATCTGTTTCTTTGCTTCTGTTGATTGTGAAAGATACCGTGGGGCCTTTTGCATGCCACACATGATTTAGATTTCTTGATCCAAAGATATGAAAAAAAACAAAATAGTTGCACTGAACTAAAAGCCCACGAGTCCGTGGCCAAAAACTCCAAGAAAAGTCCGTTAGTCAAAATTCGATGGCTCGATTTTTCTTGATATTTTGGAAGTGCTGGGCTGAGACAACCCCAAATTCAAGATTGGGCTGATTGTTATAGTAGAATATGATTGCTGGGCTCATGCAAGCTTCTTTTGGAGCCCTTGATATGTCATTTTAGGGCTACAGAGAGAGATAGAGAGAGAGAGAGAGAGAGAGAGAGAGAGAGAAACACCATACCTTATATTCCAAACTGACAAACCATAAACCAGGAAGAACTAGCCTTTACAGTTCAGTGCTCACTGAACCATGACTAAACATTTGAAAAGGCAAAACAATAGGTTCATTGCAATGCTCCATCCGTGGTAAATTCACCAATGGATGAGACACAACACAACACAACCAGATAATAAATGACTGTTGACTCATGAAGGGTGGTGACATTACTCGGCACCCCACCACAGCCACCTTCACTGTTCTGTTCTTTTCTTAAAGTAGACCAGAACAGATTAGACAAAGCCTTAATGGTCACATGATGAAGGCCATCCTAAAATAATCCTTTTATCACGTCTTAATTAACATGACTGACCCCTTATGTACTACAAGTACTAACTACACAATTCTTGTCCTAATTGGACCCTAAACTACTAGCAAAGCGCAGGGGACTAGACATTGTGCTCAAATTCACGCAAACTGCCGCCCTGCAAAGGTCTGGCCGAAGGACCAATTGGGGGGCGCCACGTCATTGGAGAACACGGTCCGTCCATCACTGGTGGTGACCGAAAAGGAGAGGCTCTGTCCGTTGAGGTTTGAATTGCTCTGCCAATTCTGGCCCCAGTTCCGGGACATGGGTTGCCAGCCGGTCCGTGAACCCTTGATCGAAACAGAGCGGACGTCCCCTGCACCTCCAACATTGGTGATTAGGACCAAGTTGAAGTATGAGTGACCATTCACGGTGAATCTGATGCCTCCCTTCTTTTGACATGGTACCCTACCACAAGAAACATTGAAAAGATTAGCTGCGCCAATTAATTATTTAATTGTTTAATATATCTATGCAATTATGTGTAACATCATGCATTCAGTTTTAAAATTGAAGCCCATAACTTTGTGCGTGGAATTAAAGTGAACTAATAAAGAGCATAATAAATTTGCAACCTCCTATAAACCACAGGGACAATCCCAGAGCTGTACTGGGCAATCCGCTGGAACACAGGCTGGGAAAGATCAAAGTGGTGGAGAGGCGGGTTGCACCAGCCACCGGCACTGTTGGAGAGTGCGTTGTTCGGCGGGCAGAAGTTGGTGGCGGTGACAACAATTGAGCCTGGGTTGCACCACCGCGGGTCATTGACACACTTGATCTCGAAGCAAGCCCCGCAGCTCAGCCCACTGTTGAACAGGGCAGTGCTCAGGGCCGCCGTGTTCGTGCCATAGCCCTGGCTGTACAAGTTCCCATAGCCACAAGCCCCACCTAGCCACAAAAGAAAGCGTTGCCAAATTGATTATGGGCGTTGAATAATTGCCTCAGTATAACGTTTTAATTTTATCAAATGGCTCTCATTAGACTAATGCAATCTCTCATACAGGGCAATGCTTGTATGGATTAAGCCTACAGGGCTGATTTTATGGATCGACAAGCATGAATAGATCCTTATGTGTGACCGTTAGCAGAATGTCTAAAACCCGTCGTGGAAAGAGTTATGTCTTGAATTTGACTACGTAACCGATTATTTCGCAAAAATTGAACATATGCAAAAGAATTAGTTAAGTACCCATTGTGCCAGAAGCGTCCCCACCACCGTAGAAGGTTGCATGCGCATCGATCCAGCCATCACCATGTCCATGAACAGATGAGCCCAAACAAAGCAATCCCACCAAGAGTACCCCAAGAAAAGCCATTTTTTCTTACCCCCTCCTGTTCGTGCATGCAGAAAATGATAGTTAGTTAGCCCTTTGCATGAAATGAACATGCCATATAGTTTATTCACGTAAACTAAGCTAAACTAAGATGTCTTGAGGGAAGGCGCAAACCTTAGAGAGTTGCTGAATTTTGATAGACCGAGGAGGGAGGAGAAGTTGGGAGTGCTGCGGAGCAAAACAGGAGGGTTTAGGAGGGATTATATAGTGGAAGCACTGCTGCGAGATACAGAGAGCGCTCCCCGAGGAAACTGACTCTTTTCCTTCATTTCCTTTTCCCTTTTTCTTCCGTATGCGTTGCCGTGGGGACCTTAAACCCCCAAGTGCAAGGGTTGTTTTGCCTGTGCCAAAACAGAGCCGCGTCTCTTCTGACCACGTGGTTTCGGTAGTCCGTCTGATGATCACATCTTGATCATTTGTCATTCATACGATCCATTCATAAATGGTCAGAAAGAGACTGTTCTGTGGGGGTTGGTCGTTTTGTCCATTTCTTGCTCCCCTTCGGTGCAGTTTTTTCCTCCGAGGTAAAAGCTGTGAAAACGTCTCACTTCCGTTCCAAGGCAATTATATGGAAAGAGTCCACTTTTACAGCATCTTGACTTTAGGTCCTAAGCATGGCATTACAAGGCTTCATCCCAATTTTCGTTCGGACTTCATCTTGATTTCAAGAGGTGATGCAAAACAATATTTGATACATAAGGTAATTTTTTTTTTTTTTTTTGGTAAGGTAATAAGGTAATTTTTTTGTGTTCTTCACATACCATGAACGCCACAATATCATGGCTACTCAAACTTAATCAAGGCAATAGTTTTCTTACATCGCCGCCATGAGCACATGCGTTGCAGAAAACAAACCCTTATCTTCACCAGAAACAGTTAAAGCCGACGGAGTGCAGCATTTGCATTTCCCATGTCTTGAGCACACAGACTTCCAACCTCTAGCTGGCTATTTCAGAAAACCATGGACACCAAACATTTATATACACATGGGGAGACATTGACTATAGCGTATACACATACAATACATAGATACTTAGTAAAAGATCCATCGGGAAGGACTATATAGTCATTTTCAAGGAACTCGCTAATTAGGGTTTCTTCTTTAGTTTACTTGTTTATCTCTATCATGAGTACAGTTACTTGCAAGATTGACCCGTTCCATACTAGAAACAATCACACGAGATCTTTTGATAACATGGATTCCTATTTCTCAAGATAATTGTCCAAAAAATTATAATCATATTGTACAGCAGTCAATCCAGTCATAAACAATTTGTCAATTTAGCCATAAACATTTTTTTGTATCAATTTAGTCCTAAATATTTTTAAAAAATTTCATTTTAGTCATAAATCTATTATTTGGATATTTGGCTGGAAGATTACTTTGGCAAACCGTCAAAAGGTTTAGGACTAAATAAACACAATCGAAAGATTTAGGACTGAGTTGATCTCCATATAATAGGATTAGTACTTTTTTGGACAATTTCCCCACTATTTCTTAATGATTTCGCACAATCACGAAACTTCTGGCCGATGACAAGTGACCTTAAGCAAATGAAAGAATCGGTTACATTTTTCTCGTGATAATATAAACGAGTATACTTTTGACAAAAATAATACATATATATAAACGAGTATACTGCAATCTCATTGCATAAATGATGAAAAAAAAAGGACTTGTTCAAAGCACGTCATTACATACATTAAATGAGCCTACGAAAACTAGTCCAACAAAGAGGACAGTCCAAATTCCGACCGACCCACCACCCTCTAAAACCTCGCCGACCCAACGTCGGTCATGTGATGACTCACTGCGTTGTCATGTGAAATGGAGAAGAAGAAGAACAACTTCTTTGACACTGCGAGTGTGACAATGTTGACCCATTATTTATTACTTCTTTCTGCATGAAACGGAGAGAGGGAGAGAAGGGAGAGAGGTATGGGGGAAAAGATATCCCAACATCCCAAAACCCTAATTCATTGAATGTTATCTGTTACACGGCAGTTGTGAGGTTGAAGAAGAAGAAGAAGAAGAGCGAGCGAGCGAGCACGTGGCTGCTGATGCTTCTCTGCGATGCATGTCTACATCTGCGCGTTGCTGCATTGAAATAACATAACAACAGACAACTCTCATTCACTGCATCATCCTCATTTTAGTGCCATTCCTTATTTTCACACACGTGAAAAAGGAAAAAGAAGAGAAAGCTTCGATTATAAAGCAGCCCACGTTCAATTCTTTTTATTATCGTAAATCTTGGCAAGGAGGACAGACTTAAGAAATTTTAATAGGGTTTTCATAAAAAGTATATCTGGTATGCGATGAAGAAAAATTGCACCGAACACCTAATGATCGAGTTCTAGGTTACGGGCACGCACCATCCCTCCTTAGGTCCGCCTTGCTGAGGTACGTTACATCATTTTTTTTCTGTTAAAAATTGATTTATCATGCGGAAATATCAATCTCAAATTGTAATAACTCTGTATGCATAACATTTTTTGGAAATGATGGAAACATATATCTTGGAAATATATTTACAAGTTGAGGCCAAAAAAATAATAATAAAGAGAAAGTTGAAAGTTCCAAACCCATGGGCAACGAGAGGAGTGATACACAGAGAGACAGCAAAAAGTGCCTTAACATGCATCCAATCGAAATCATGTGATTTGAATCTTCTTGGGGTGCTTTTTCAGGCTATATCAGCACTTTGCTTTCCCTAGTTTTTGTTGCATCTCTGCACGGATTTCACAGCTTTCTGTGCATTCTAAGGTCCGTGAACAACATATTTTTATCTCATGATTAGATATCCATGGAAGACATTTCTTGTTCTTAGGGCTTGAATTGGACCAACTGAATAACGACCTTATCTGCTTCGAGTGTTGGACTAGCAGCTAGGAAAGTTGCGCAACGATGATAACACTGTTCTTTATTGCTTACCACAATGCAGTGGATAGATTTTCGAAACATGTATAGAATAATCCGACGGTATAGTCTAGCTAGTAATTGCACAGGCAACCACCCTACGAGCATAGACGATTAATTTCATGGTGAATCGCCTATCAAGGAGGACCACGAGTGACCCACTGGGATGGTGGTCTTCTTTGTTGTGGCAGTGGACAACCACTGCGACTACCCACAACGATAGAGATAGAAATGAGGGCAGAGAGAAATCTCGGGCAAGAACCACAACAGAATCGCACCAAAGGAGCAATCATCATGCGGTCAACTCATTTGCTATGATGACGCATGCAACGTGGTAAAAAACTCGATAAACAATGTTTATATCAGCTTATTCAATAAGATTTTGCCGAAATGGTGCGACATTTGGCATATCGTGAGTCATGGCATGCTCAATTACCTTTTGACCTAGCCATGTTACATCTCTCTCTCACACACATTTCTTTTTGTGATGTCTCTTTCTCCATAAAGGTTTGTACGAGATGATAACAACATCATGGCATGCTCAATGATCTCTTAAACTAGCTATGTTAGGCTCTTTCGTTTTGCTTGCCTGCCCGTATTTGCCTCTCTTTGAGATGATTTCCTGTTCTCCCACTAATGTTTTCTGCAGACGGGATTAGGAAGATAAACCAAAACACTACAAATATAAACCCCTTTCTTCACCTGCCATTGAAGGAAAACAGGGCCGAGAGACATTGTTTTTTAATATGGATCTGGTCCTTTTCTAAAGCCATCCTTGATTCGAAGACAACCGTTGCTTTTCATGAGAAAACAGCACATCGTGAACACGGCACTGAGCTGTCGTGTCCAGGATCGATTCGCTTTGACGAAACCATAATCCAAGAAGACAACTTCTGGGCATCAATTGGCGTTAACACAAGGACTGGTTTTTCACTAGAAACACCAAGGAACAACCTCAACTTTCTTGACCACCAACGTCACTGTCGAACCGAAAGAACGAAAACTGAAAAGACATCCCTTGTGTCGTCTCCTTCGCATCGAGACTAAAAAGCAATAAAAAAAATAAGAAAACTGGAGATGCGGGGTATCGATCCCCGTACCTCTCGCATGCTAAGCGAGCGCTCTACCATCTGAGCTACATCCCCACTGTTGGAGATCGGATTAATTATAATTTTATTTATTTCTTAAACATCAGATGCTACCAGAGTCGCACGACCGTCCGTGAAATGCTCGACTTTCGGACACGAAACGAAAGACGTTGAGGACAACCGCACACTTGTTCCGGCTTATATCATCTACCCATGCATGCAATTGCAATACGACCGCACACGCTCTATCGTTTTTTCGCGGTCTCTTGGCTTCACCGATGATGGATTTGGCGATCGTGACGTGACGATACGACAGTCCAATGCCCGCCTTCGTCTCATCTGATCTCCACCCTTTTGGACAAAACCCAAGTCTTGTCCAAAGACAATGACATTCACTTCAGCTTTTCTGTGAGTACGCCCCATCATCGACTGGGACTCTGCGTGTAAGGTTCCTCCTCGCGACAAATTTACAGATGTTTTAACGCGATTACCACCTTAAATCGAGCAGTGATTAAAAGTTAAGTGTCCATGATCGCGACCGGCATTTCGTACCTCATCCTTGACGGCAATACATTTGATCGCGATGCCATTTCAATGTGTGCCTGAACAGAAAATACCTGAAGAAGATACATCAGCTCACGCACCAAGGCCGAGGCATATGAATGCAGGGTTGAATGTCGCAAAGCTCGCTCTTGATAGTAGGCCAAAACGAAAGGTCTGTATCCCATCATCAAAAGGTGCTGTTCGAGACATTTTTCTTCCTATTTTAGAATCAATCACAACCTTCAAACGGGAGGATGGGACTTATCATGGACTTTTTTCTTCTACCAAGGAGAAAATATTAGGTGGTCCGGACAATTCACGTCGGCATGGTCTCAGACCACTCCTGAAGTGCCACATGGAGCTGTGGAGCCGGTTCGCCTAGATGAAATTACTGCACAAAAAATAATTTCTTTCTGTCTCACTATCACCCTTGCGCCCTCTCTCTCCTTTGCACACATTTATTTTTTGTCTTAGATTCTCTCTCCTGTTCTTCATTCTTTCCTTTTCAGAAGAAGAAGAAAAGCCAACCCTTTTTCCTCTTGCTAATGAAGGCTTTCTTTCTCCAGCGAATTTTTTCAAATTTTGAATCTCTACTTTTACTCTCAGAAGCTTCAGTTTTTAAAACAGTTGGCAATGGTCCAACCACTATCTCATATGGTATTAGGGCTAAATGTTATAAGTTTGAATCTTTCCAGACTCCATTTGTTTCCCCAATTAAATATATCCACGCTTAAGACTAAGCAAAAAGACCAAACGAAGCGTGCATTCATCTAATAGCTTAAGCTTTTAAAACAGTTGACAATGGTTTCACAAAATCTCGTAGCTCGCTCCGTCTTTGCTCTAGCGCAAGTCGCCATGTCTCTTGAAGTACCGTTAGATTTCTAGTCAGCAGTTTTCGGAGGGTTGGTTCGGAAGAGGGAAGACTCTACAAAGGAGGTGGAAGGCAAGGATGATAAGAGCCATCTTGGCGCCCCGGAGAAATTAGCACTCGATAGCTTGGTCAATTAGCTCCAAAGCTGTGGTAACTATATATGTATGATTTCCCAAATTACCATTTACATGTTCCTCTAGTAATTTGTGATACTTAAAGATGGGTTTCTAGTTTTAGGCTAGAGCATGTTCTTATCTTTTGCTTTCATTTGTCGTTACATGGAATCCATTTGAGCAGGAGTTTCTCAAGAGCTACATATCTTGCTTGTATCCCTTCAACTCTATCTAATAGGCACACTTGTTATGCCCAATCGATTGGGCTCTTCCTGATTCTGACCACATAACTCCAAACCCGCTCCGTCGGCCCTATTGAAGTTCAATTCCTTTATGTTGAATCCTGAGGTGTATAAAAGTTTTCTCCTTCTTGTAATAGGCGATCATCTCCTACTTCACTTGTCGATCTTGGCCTTAGCATTCATGTTTCAAGCATGTTGTTCTCAGTTTTGGGACCTACATTCATCGGACAACGAGTCTCCTCTATTTGTCTATTTATCATGATGAGTTGGAGAATGCAAACCCTAACGTGACGTTTGGTGCTCTATTGGACTATAGAATAATATTGGTTCAGTATGAAGAAAGGAAATTGACACAAATGGGAAGAAAGAAGAAGGAGAACAGAGATTATTTCTTCCTTCCCCTATGCTCGATTTCACTTAGGAAGAAACGGTTCTCCTTTTTCTTCCTTTTTTCTCTTCTATTCACTTCTCTAATGTTTATTTGGGGAGAGGGAAGGGGGAAGAAAAATGAGATATGGGTATACAAAATCTGAATATTTTGCAAAAACCATTGCATTATTCTCTTCCTTCCATCTCTACACAGCATAAGAGACGCTTCTTTTCTTTTTACTTTTTAATGTGAATATTCAAATGTTGATGCATATTAATTTTCGGAAGTTGGAAATGTTTAAAACAAATTTGATATGTTAACTTTGGACATCGAGCTCTTGTCATTTTATATTACTTCCTCGAAGCATGACCCCTTATAAACTATTCGAATTGGTTGTTTTTTTGCTTATATATGTTTACTTCAATTTTTCAAGCGAGCAAGCACCAAAGCCAAGACAGAGCGATTGTCGGAGCAGAAAGCGAGTACGAGGGACATAAACTTTTGAATTCACGATAGAGGGAGACCTTTGCTTCATCGAAGCATGGGCGAGCTTAATGTGCTTCATCGGCAACAATGGGGGAATGGTCACTTGACAAATGCCGAAGCAACAACAATGAGTGCGGAGTAGCAAAACTTGAGAGCAAAAAGTAGAGATTCAAGATTTGAAAGCCTTCGCTGGAGAGAGGAAAGAGGGTTGGCTTTTTTTTTAAATGTCAATTCTATTCTTAATATCAATATAATATCAATTCTATTCTTAATCGTCGGAAAGATTAGCTGGAAAGTCTAATTCTTTTCTCGCATCAACCAATCCACTATTCTCTAGACCAAAAAAGAAAAAAAAAAAAACCAATCCACTATTCCGAGCACAAATAATTTCCCAACAAAACTATCAAACCCCGTGAAAACTGATAAAAAAGCAGGAAAAGAAAATGGATTTATAAAAAAAAAGGATTATATCCTTTCGCGAAAAGCCACGTCAGAAAGGCCAAAAAAAAAAGAAGAAAAGAAAATGAGCAAAAAAAGAGGCGCAACGAAAATAGGGGGGGGAAAAAAAGGGGAGAGAGAGCGAAGGATGTGGAAGAGCACGGAGATGTCGCACATCTCGAGGTAGGAGCTGACGCCGTCGACGAAGGCCTGGTACGTGTAGCTGTGCAGGCCGTCGATCCTCGGGTAGGGCAGCCGCCATGAGCACATGCGTTGCAGAAAACAAACCCTTATATTCACCAGAAACAGTTAAAGCCGACGGAGTGCAGTATTTGCATTTCCCGTGTCTTGAGCACACAGACTTCCAACCTTTAGCTGGCTCTTTCAGAAAACCATGGACACCAAACATTTATATACACATGGGGAGACATTGACTATAGCGTATACACATACAATACATAGATACTTAGTAAAAGATCCATCGGGAAGGACTATATAGTCATTTTCAAGGAACTCGCTAATTAGGGTTTCTTCTTTAGTTTACTTGTTTATCTCTATCATGAGTACAATTACTTGCAAGATTGACCCGTTCCATACTAGAAACAATCACACGAGATCTTTTGATAACATGGATTCCTATTTCTCAAGATAATTGTCCAAAAAATTATAAACATACTGTACAGCAGTCAATCCAATCATAAATCTTTTAATTGTGTCAATTTAATCATAAACTTTTTAACTATTTGTCAACTTAGTCATAAATAATTTTTTATATCAATTTAGTCCTAAACCTTTTTAAAAAATTTCATTTTAGTCACAAATCTATTATTTGGATATTTGGCTGGAAGATTACTTTGGCAAACCGTCAAAAGGTTTAGGACTAAATAAACACAATCGAAAGGTTTAGGACTGAGTTGATCTCCATATAATAGGATTAGTACTTTTTGGACAATTTCCCCACTATTTCTTAATGATTTCCCACAATCACGAAACTTCTGGCCGATGACAAGTGACCTTAAGCAAATGAAAGAATCGGTTACATTTTTCTCGTGATAATATAAACGAGTATACTTTTGACAAAAATAATACATATATATAAACGAGTATACTGCAATCTCATTGCATAAATGATGAAAAAAAAAGGACTTGTTCAAAGCACGTCATTACATACATTAAATGAGCCTACGAAAACTAGTCCAACAAAGAGGACAGTCCAAATTCCGACCGACCCACCACCCTCTAAAACCTCGCCGACCCAACGTCGGTCATGTGATGACTCACTGCGTTGTCATGTGAAATGGAGAAGAAGAAGAACAACTTCCTTGACACTGCGAGTGTGACAATGTTGACCCATTATTTATTACTTCTTTCTGCATGAAACGGAGAGAGGGAGAGAAGGGAGAGAGGTATGGGGGAAAAGATATCCCAACATCCCAAAACCCTAATTCATTGACTGTTATCTGTTACACGGCAGTTGTGAGGTTGAAGAAGAAGAAGAAGAAGAGCGAGCGAGCGAGCACGTGGCTGCTGATGCTTCTCTGCGATGCATGTCTACATCTGCGCGTTGCTGCATTGAAATAACAAAATAACAGACAACTCTCATTCACTGCATCATCCTCATTTTAGTGCCATTCCTTATTTTCACACCCGTGAAAAAGGAAAAAGAAGAGAAAGCTTCGATTATAAAGCAGCCCACGTTCAATTCTTTTTATTATCGTAAATCTTGGCAAGGAGGACAGACTTAAGAAATTTTAATAGGGTTTTCATAAAAAGTATATCTGGTATGCGATGAAGAAAAATTGCACCGAACACCTAATGATCGAGTTCTAGGTTACGGGCACGCACCATCCCTCCTTAGGTCCGCCTTGCTGAGGTACGTTACATCATTTTTTTTCTGTTAAAAATTGATTTATCATGCGGAAATATCAATCTCAAATTGTAATAACTCTGTATGCATAACATTTTTTGGAAATGATGGAAACATATATCTTGGAAATATATTTACAAGTTGAGGCCAAAAAAATAATAATAAAGAGAAAGTTGAAAGTTCCAAACCCATGGGCAACGAGAGGAGTGATACACAGAGAGACAGCAAAAAGTGCCTTAACATGCATCCAATCGAAATCATGTGATTTGAATCTTCTTGGGGTGCTTTTTCAGGCTATATCAGCACTTTGCTTTCCCTAGTTTTTGTTGCATCTCTGCACGGATTTCACAGCTTTCTGTGCATTCTAAGGTCCGTGAACAACATATTTTTATCTCATGATTAGATATCCATGGAAGACATTTCTTGTTCTTAGGGCTTGAATTGGACCAACTGAATAACGACCTTATCTGCTTCGAGTGTTGGACTAGCAGCTAGGAAAGTTGCGCAACGATGATAACACTGTTCTTTATTGCTTACCACAATGCAATGGATAGATTTTCGAAATATGTATAGAATAATCCGACGGTATAGTCTAGTTAGCAATTGCACAGGCAACCACCCTACGAGCACAAACGATTAATTTCATGGTGAATCGCCTATCAAGGAGGACCACGAGTGACCCACTGGGATAGTGGTCTTCTTTGTTGTGGCGATGGACGACCACTACGACTACCCACAACGATAGAGATGGAAATGGGGGCAGAGAGAAATCTCAGGCAAGAACCACAACAGGATCGCACCAAAGGTGCAATCATCATGCGGTCAACTCATTTGCTATGATGACGCATGCAACGTAGTAAGAAACTCGATAAACGGTGTTTATATCAGCTTATTCAATAAGATTTTGCCGAAATGGTGCGACATTTGGCATATCGTGAGTCATGGCATGCTCAATTACCTTTTGACCTAGCCATGTTACATCTCTCTCTCACACACATTTCTTTTTGTGATGTCTCTTTCTCCATAAAGGTCTGTACGAGATGATAACAACATCATGGCATGCTCAATGATCTCTTAACCTAGCTATGTTAGGCTCTTTCGTTTTGCTTGCCTGCCCGTATTTGCCTCTCTTTGAGATGATTTCCTGTTCTCCCACTAATGTTTTCTGCAGACGGGATTAGGAAGATAAACCAAAACACTACAAATATAAACCCCTTTCTTCACCTGCCATTGAAGGAAAACAGGGCCGAGAGACATTGTTTTTTAATATGGATCTGGTCCTTTTCTAAAGCCATCCTTGATTCGAAGACAACCGTTGCTTTTCATGAGAAAACAGCACATCGTGAACACGGCACTGAGCTGTCGTGTCCAGGATCGATTCGCTTTGACGAAACCATAATCCAAGAAGACAACTTCTGGGCATCAATTGGCGTTAACACAAGGACTGGTTTTTCACTAGAAACACCAAGGAACAACCCTTGTGTCGTCTCCTTCGCATCGAGACTAAAAAGCAATAAAAAAAATAAGAAAACTGGAGATGCGGGGTATCGATCCCCGTACCTCTCGCATGCTAAGCGAGCGCTCTACCATCTGAGCTACATCCCCATTGTTGGAGATGGGATTAATTATAATTTTAGTTACTTCTTAAACATCAGATGCTACCAGCGTCGCACGACCGTCCGTGAAATGCTCGACTTTCGGACACGAAACGAAAGACGTGGAGGACAAACGCCCGG
Organism: Syzygium jambos; assembly: GCA_031216235.1. Classification (NCBI taxonomy): domain Eukaryota; kingdom Viridiplantae; phylum Streptophyta; class Magnoliopsida; order Myrtales; family Myrtaceae; genus Syzygium; species Syzygium jambos. The sequence goes on from CM062221.1 coordinate 2,892,795, forward strand.
TCCGGTTCAGCTGTAGCAATGCCTACCGCACACTTGTTCCGGCTTATATCATCTACCCATGCATGCAATTGCAATACGACCGCACACGCTCTGTCGTTTTTTCGCGGTCTCTTGGCTTCACCGATGATGGATTTGGCGATCGTTACGTGACGATACGACAGTCCAATGCCCGCCTTTGTCTCATCTGATCTCCACCCTTTTGGACAAAACCCAAGTCTTGTCCAAAGACAATGACATTCACTTCAGCTTTTCTGTGAATACGCCCCATCATCGACTGCGACTCTCCGTATAAGGTTGTCGTTGTGATTACACCGGTGTCCTCCTCGCGACAAATTTACAGATGTTTTAACCCTATTACCACCTTAAATCGAGCAGTGATTAAAAGTTAAGTGTCCATGATCGCGACCGGCATTTCGTACCTCATCCTTGACGGTAATACATTCGATCGTGATGTCATTTCAATGTGTGCCTGAACAGAAAATACCTGAAGAAGATACATCAGCTCACGCACCAAGGCCGAGGCATATGAATGAAGGGTTGAATGCCGCAAAGCTCGCTCTCGCTCTTGATAGTAGGCCAAAACGAAAGGTCTGTATCCCATCATCAAAAGGTGCTCTTCGAGACATTTTTCTTCCTATTTTAGAATCAATCACAACCTTCAAACGGGAGGATGGGACTTATCATGGATTTTTTTCTTCTACCAAGGTAGTCATGGCCACGGTTCGGAACCGGCGGTTCCGGTTCGTGGCCAAGTATGAACCGGAACCGGCCGGTTCCGATTCGGAACCAGTTGGTTCGGAACCGATTCCGGGCCGGTTCATAATTTTTCTTTTCCTTTTCCTTTTCTTTTTTTTTCTTTTCTTCCTCCGCCGACCATAGCCTGGGCCGGCCGAGGTCACCGGCCTCAGGCGAGGCCGCCCTCGCCGGCGTCGGGCGAGGGCCGCCCTCGCCGGCGTCGGGCGAGGGCCGCCCTCGCCGGCGTCGGGCGAGGGCCGCCCTCGCCGGCGTCGGGCGAGGGCCGCCCTCGCCGGCGTCGGGCGAGGCCGGTCTCTCTAGATCGGGCGAGAGCTCGACCTCGCCGGCGTTGGGCGAGGCCGACCTTGCCTGCAACTGGCGAGGCCGGCCTCACCCGACGCCGGCGAGGTCGAACCCTCGCCAGATCTGGCGAGGCTCAACCTCGCCGGCAACTAGTGAGGCCGGCGAGGTCGTCGACCTCGCCGGCGTCGAGCGAGGCCGACCTCGCCTGCAACTGGCAAGGCCAGCCTCGCCCGATGCCGACGAGGCTCGACCTCGCCCGATGCCGGCGAGGCTCGACCTCGCCTGCAACTGGCGAGGCCGGCCTCGCCCAGCCTAGGCGAGGGCGGCCCTCGCCCGACGTCGACGACCTCCGCCGGCCCCGGCTATGGCCGGCGAAGGAAGAAAAGAAAAAAAAAAAGAAAAGGAAAAGGAAAAGAAAAAAACAGAAAAGAAAATAATAAAAAAAGTTAAAAAATTACTGTTCCGATGACGGAACATTATTCAATATAAATTGTAATTAAAATGTAAATTATAATCAAATTTGGGGACAAAAAGACAAGAGAGAAAGAGAGGGCTTGAACTTAATAAATTATCATTAAGCACATTACAATTCGTTACAACGATCTATAAAAAAATGGAGCACAATATATATGCCCTAAAATGATCCCAAAACCTAAGCATTCCGTGCACAGGGGACCAGAGGTTACATGTTGTAGGATTATACTTCGATTTCCCTAAGCTCACGTGGGCGTACCCAGTATGAGAAACAAGGGTTCCCAAAATATTTGCCAACTCCAATAGTTCTTTTACCCTCAATCGTCACTACCCGTTCCAGTACCGGTACCGATACTGGTAGTATCTCCGTCGTTAAAGAATTCGGATTCATTATTCCGATCTATCTCTTATTGCCGGTATTGAGCCTTCGTCCAATCAACAACACAAGCTTGAATCTCCACTGATTCTGGAGCTAATCTTGAATGATGTTCGTCCAAAATATTACCTCCGGCACTGAATGCTTATTCGACCGCAACTGTGGAACAAGAGGTTGAAAAAATCTGTTTTGCAATAAGAGAAAAGATTGGGTATTGGCTTGCGTGCCTCTTCCATCAATCCAAAATTAAAAAATCTGTGCCACCTTCGGATTCAGTAAACTTAAATGAAACGGTTAGATAAATCTCTAATTCAGAAATATTTCCTATTACTCCCTTTTGTTTTTTTTGTCTATGTAATAAAAGTTGGTATCCTCTACTAATTTTACCTGTACTGTCATTTTGTATATCCATAGATTAAGAAGATCCAATATCACCTAAATTATATTTAGTATAAAATTCATTATATAATTCTATTACTACGTTTTTAACCTCATGTACTATGGTTGTAATATTTATCGCATCATAATGTAAACATTAATAATACATACGCAAAAAATCATTTAAGCCATCCAATTTGCAATGCAGATCAAAAACACAAGCAATTAAATAAATAATGGGAATTTCGCTATAATAATGTAGTCACTTCATTTTCATTGCAACTATAGTATATTGTAATTCAACATCATTTTCATATTCATCAAAATTCCGACAATATTAGTACACTCTACTAAAAATAAATGTGTAGTAGGATAATAAACACCGGATAAAGTATAAGTTGCATCATTAAAAACCTTTAAAACATCTAAAATTTTTTGGCAAATATCCCACTCTTGTGGGTATAAATTAATCTGAGGTATATTATTAGAAATGAATGCACATAATAAATCTTTATATGCTAAAGATTCATTAAGCAAGTGGAAAATAGAATTCCAACGAGTTGAAACATCTCTTGGAAATCTTTTTGGCCTTTTGTCATTTTCTCTACAAAATCTACCCCATTCTTTCATATTTTGGGGATGTTTCCATAAAAATTCAATCGCCGTTTTTATTGGTTGAAGAAAAATATCAAGAGTTTTCAAACCATCTTGTACACATAAATTTAAAACATGACAGGCACATCTAACGTGAAAAAATTTTCTGCCAAAAGCGGGTTTACAAATATTTTCTAAATCGACAATTGAAGCGGTATTTGCTGCGGCATTATCAAAACCAATTGAAAAAATTTTGTTAAGCAAATAATATTCTTCTAAAATTTGCCTAATTATTCTATAAATATTATTTGCCGTGTGCTTATCATCGAAAACTCTAAATGCAATAACTCTTTTTTTAATACTCCACTCGTCATCTATCCAATGACATGTTATGCCCATGTAAGAATGATTTTGCCAATGATCACTCCAAATATCACTACCTATATGCACGCATCCATTAAATTGCATAAAAAAGTTTTGTAAATCTTTTTTTTCATTTTTGTAAAGATCTTTAATTACTCGTTTAATTGAATTTCTAGGAACACGTTTTGCTTGTGGAGCACATGCTTTTTGTACAAATTCATTAAAACCAAATCTTTCTCCAAAATTAAATGCTAAATGCTCAACGGAAATAAATTTGCCTAATTCTTCCTTATAAGTTTTTTCATTAAAACGAAATAAAGGGGAAGTGTTAGAATTGACGTACCCGGAAATTTGTTATTGCCCGATATCGATTCCCATTTCGGTTGGATATTTGCTCCTAAGATGTCGTTTAAATGTTCTATATCCTTGTCCACCTGTATATTTATATATTTTCCCACAATATTTACAAATTATATCATACTTTTTTTTACCAATATCAAACCTTTCCATTTTCGTGAAGTGATTCCAAATGTCAGATGTAAATTCCCGTTCCGCTTCCTTTGTTGTAGACATTTCGACAAGAGGATGAAAACTTTCTTGCTTCGGGACGCGCTCCACATCGAGAAAAATGTTGATTTCATCATCTTGAAAATCTACATATTCACAAGGATCAAAAGAATGATGGGATTCCGTCGTGATATTCTTACCTTTGCTAGTTGGCACTCGACTTCCACTTGCCATTTTTCGAGTAGATTGAGAGAATTGAGCGGATTAATTGGGAGAATTAAGAAAGAATTGCATGGATTGAGAAAATTGAGAGAATTTCGAGTATTGAGAATATTTGAGACTTGAGAGAAGAGAATTTGAGAGAATTTGAGAGAATTGAGAGAATTTATAAGAAAAAAATGAGAAGAAAATTTAGGATTAAAAAATATTTTTTTTTTAATAAATTTTTGCCCATTTGGAGCCTTTGGGTGTTGGCCGCTGCCCGTAGCAGGGCTTGCAGACGTGCAGGCCCTGCTGCGGGGGTTTTTTTTTTTTAAAATTTGCTCGCAGCAGGGCCTACAGACGTGCAGGCCCTGCTGCGGGGGGTTTTTTTTTTAAAATTTTGCCCGTTGCCAGGGGCAATGGGCCGCAGCACGGCAGCAGGCCACCTGCAGGCTGTGCTGCTGCTGCAGCTTTCCTTTTTTTTTTTTTTTTGGGTGGAACCGGCCCGGAACCGGCGGTTCCGGGCCGGTTCCAAACCGCGGGCCCAGTCAACGGGCCGGGCCCGGGTTTGACCGAGCTAGTTTTGGGCCGAAACCAGCCCGTGGCCACCACTATACCAAGGAGAAAATATTAGGTGGTCCGGACAATTCACGTCGGCATGGTCTCAGACCACTCCTGAAGCGCCACGTGGAGCTGTGGAGCCGGCTCGCCTAGATGAAATTACTGCACAAAAAATAATTTCTTTCTGTCTCACTAGCTTGCCACTCACCCTTGCGCCCTCTCTCTCCTTTGCACACATTTATTTTTTGTCTTAGATTCTCTCTCCTGTTCTTCGTTCTTTCCTTTTCAGAAGAAGAAGAAAAGCCAACCCTTTTTCCTCTCTCTAATGAAGGCTTTCTTTCTCCAGCGAATTTTTTCAAATTTTGAAACTCTACTTTTACTCTCAGATTTTACTTCTCTGCGCTCGTAGTTGTTGTTTAGGCATTCCTCGCTGCTCCGGCATTCGTCAAGCGACAGTTCCCCCGCCGTTGCCGACAAAGCACATTAAGGTCGCCCATGCTCCGACAAAGCAAAGTTCTCCCTCTCTCGTGAATTCAAAAGTTTGTGTCCCTCGTCCTCACTCTCTGCTCCAATGCTCGCTCCATCTCTGCTTTGGCGCTTGCTCACTCTCTACTCCGTTGCTCGTGTTAAAATAATTAAATATTAAATCATGCATTCATCTAACTGTTTCAATTTTTAAAACAGTTGGCAATGGTCCAACTAATATCTCATATGGTATTAGGGCTGAATGTTATAAGTTTGAATCTTTCCAGACCCCATTTGTCTCCCCAATTAAATATATCCACGCTTAAGACTAAGCAAAAAGACCAAACGAAGCGTGCATTCATCTAATAGCTTAAGCTTTTAAAATAGTTGACAATGGTTTCATAAAATCTCGTAGCTCACTCCGTCTTTGCTCTAGCGCAAGTCGCCATGTCTCTTGAAGTATCGTCAGATTTCTAGTCAGCAGTTTTCGGAGGGTTGGTTCGGAAGAGGGAAGACTCTACAAAGGAGGTGGAAGGCAAGGATGATGAGAGCCATCTTGGCGCCCCGGAGAAATTAGCACTCGATAGCTTGGTCAATTAGCTCCAAAGCTGTGGTAACTATATATTTATGATTTCCCAAATTACCATTTACATGTTCCTCTAGTAATTTGTGATACTTAAAGATGGGTTTCTAGTTTTAGGCTAGAGCATGTTCTTATCTTTTGCTTTCATTTGTCGTTACACGGAATCCATTTGAGCAGGAGTTTCTCAAGAGCTACATATCTTGCTTGTATCCCTTCAACTCTATCTAATAGGCACACTTGTTATGCCCAATTGATTGGGCTCTTCCTGATTCTGACCACATAGCTCCAAACCCGCTCCGTCGGCCCTATTGAAGTCCAATCCTTTATGTTGAATCCTGAGGTGTATAAAAGTTTTCTCCTTCTTGTAATAGGCGATCATCTCCTACTTCACTTGTCGATCTTGGCCTTAGATTCATGTTTCAAGCATGTTGTTCTCATTTTTGGGACCTACATTCATCGGACAACGAGTCTCCTCTATTTGTCTATTTATCATGATGAGTTGGAGAATGCAAACCCTAACGTGACGTTTGGTGCTCTATTGGACTATAGAATAATATTGGTTCAGTATGAAGAAAGGAAATTGACACAAATGGGAAGAAAGAAGAAGGAGAACAGAGATTATTTCGTCCTTTTCCCCTATGCTCGATTTCACTAAGGAAGAAACGGTTCTCCTTTTTCTTCCTTTTTCTCTTCTTCTCTAATGTTTTTTTGGGGAGAGGGAAGGGGAGAGAAAATGAGATATGGGTATACAAAAGGTTGAGTGTTCGAATCCCGGACGCCGCAGGGTGACTTAACCGGTGGCACGTGTGTGGTGGCTAGCACGTGTCGTCCCCAGGGTTTACTCCCCGGCTGTCGGCCGTGCGGGGGTTCCCTGGGTTATCAAAAAAAAAATCTGAATATTTTGCAAAAACCATTGCATTATTCTCTTCCTTCCATCTCTACACAGCATAAGAAACGCTTCTTTTCTTTTTACTTTTTAATATGAATATTCAAATGTTGATGCATATTAATTTTCGGAAGTTGGAAATGTTTAAAACAAATTTGATATGTTAACTTTGGACATCGAGCTCTTGTCATTTTATATTACTTCCTCGAAGCATGACCACTTATAAATTATTCGAATTGGTTGTTTTTTTGCTTATATATGTTTACTTCAATTTTTCAAGCAAGCAAGCACCAAAGCCAAGACAGAGCGATTGTCGGAGCAGAAAGCGAGTACGAGGGACATAAACTTTTAAATTCACGAGAGAAGGAGACCTTTGCTTTATCGAAGCATGGGCCAGCTTAATGTGCTTCGTCGGCAACAATGGGGGAATGGCCACTTGACAAACGCGGAACCAACAACAATGAGTGCGGAGTAGCAAAACTTGAGAGCAAAAAGTAGAGATTCAAGATTTGAAAGCCTTCGCTGGAGAGAGGAAAGAGGGTTGGCTTTTTTTCCTTCTTCTGAGAAGGAAAGAAGGAAGAAGATGAGAGAGAATGTCCGAGAAGCACTAGATGTGTGCAGAGGAGAGAGGGGGGGCAGGGCTAGTTTGCAGACATGTGAGAGAGAAGATTATTTTTTGTGCAAAAACTCCATCTTGGCAAACTGGCCCCCGAAGCTCCACGTGGCACTTCATAAGTGGTTCGGGACCATGCTGACATGGAGTCCCAAGTCATTTAACATTTTTTTCCTACCAAGGAAGTAATTCTTCATGGGCTTTGGCCCATGCCGGCCCGGTCATCTTCCTTCCCCTATGCTGGATTTCACTAAGGAAGAAATGTTTCTTCTTTTTTTCTCTTATATTCTCTTCTCTAATGTTTTGTTCGGAGAGAAGGGATGGGGAGAAAATGAGAGATAGGTGTAGAAAATCTGAATATTTTGCAAAAACATTCACATTATTCTCTTCCTTCCATCTCTACAAAGCATAATAGATGTTTCTTTTCTTTTTACCTTTTAACATGAATATTCAAACATCAGTGCATATTATCTTTCGGAAGTTGGAAATGTTTATAACAAGTTTGATGTATTAACTTTGGACATCCAGCTCTTGTCGTTTTATATTACTTCCTTGAAGCGTGACCCTTTATGTACTATTCAAATTAGCTATTTTTTCTCTTTTTGCTTATATATGTTTGCTTCAATTTTTCGAGCAAGTGAGTGCTAGAGCAGAGACAGAGCGATCATCGAAGCAGAGAGCGAGGACGAGGGACATAAACTTTTGATTTCACAAGAGAGGGAGACCTTTACCTCGTTAGAGCATGGGCAAACTTAATGTGCTTTGTCGGCGAAGATGGGGGAATGGCCACTTGACGAACGCCGGAGCAACAAGGAACGCCGGAGCAACAACGCTAAGCGCGTAGCAGCAAAATCTGAGAGTGAAAGTAAAGATTCGAAATTTGAAAGCCTTTGCTGCAGAGAGGAAAAAGGGTTGGTTTTTCTTCTCCGGAGAAGGAAAGAACGAAGAAGAGGAGATAGAATATAGGAGAAGAAGGAGAGGAGAGAGAGGACACATGGGCGAGAAAATATTAGCTGAATGAGATACTCCATGTAGGCCATGCAGAAAACCATTCTGCGGACGACACGTGGCCAGCCGGGTCCACAAGTCAGAATTTTCAAAAATCTCTGACTTTTCCTTCTCTCTTCGTCTCTATTAACCTCCCTTACTATCTTTCAATCTTTGGCGTTGTTCTCTCTCTTCCTCAAACTCCTCACGCTAAACTCTCTCTCCCTCCCGCCCAAGAAAACTCCTCACTTCGCTTTACTCTATCTTTCCTCCGCGAAAGCGTGCCTCCTCTGGTTGTGAACCACCCCGCGGTTCGGCAGATGATAGGGAGCCGTGCGGAGCCGTTTCGAGAGAGAGAGAGAGAGAGAGAGAGAGAGAGAGAGAGAAGACGAATCGTAGCTGCCAATGGGGCTTCGGGAGGTGACGTAGGCGAAGGCGCGCGGCGTAGTCGGGATCTAAGCCACCGATGGGCTTCAGGAGGCGACGGTGAAGGCAACTAGCGGAGGCCTGGTTCATGAAAAGAGACGCGCTTCGAAGAGAGAGAGAGAGAGAGAGAGAGAGAGAGAGAGAGAGAGAGAGAGAGAGAGATTTCGGGGGTTTTCTCGAGAGGGGCGGCGGGAGCATGACATGGTTCACGACCGAAGGAGGCACGCCTTCACAGAGGAAAGACAGAGTGGAGTGGAGTGAGGAGTTTTGTCGGGAGGGAGGGACACTAGGAGAGAGAGTTTAGCATGAGGAGTTTGAGGGAGAGAGAGAACAACGTCAAAGATTGAAAGACATGGAGGTTAACGGAGACATGGAAAGAGAAGACAAAGTAAGAGATTTATGAAAATTATGTATTGTAGGTAGACCTGTCAAATGGGTGGGTCGGGTCGGGTCGGGTCATAAATGGTCCGACCCAAATTGACCCATTAACCCGTTTATGACCCATTTATGCGCAATGCAATTTTGTTGACCCATACCCGACCCGACCCATACCCAACCCATACCCGACTAGACCCATATTGTTAAAATACTTTCATATTTAATTAAATATAGAAAAATTCATACCCAAACTGAAATGAGAGTGCATAATGAGTGAGTGCAAGATTGAGTGAGGGTGAGAGAAATGCGTTGAGTTTAAATCAGTTGTAAACTCATTTATGACCCATTTGTGACCCATTTATGACCCATTTAACACTAATATAAGACTTCTACCCATTTACTAAATATAACTAACCCATTTATGACCCATTTACTAATAAATGGGTTAAGAAATGGGTTTATGACCCATTTTGACAGGTCTAATTGTAGGCTCGGCTAGACCTGTCAAAATGGGTCATAAACCCATTTCTTAACCCATATATTAGTAAATGGGTCATAAATGGGTTAGTTATATTTAGTAAATGAGTCATAAATGGGTAGAAGTCTTATATTAGTGTTAAATGGGTCATAAATGGGTCGTAAATGGGTCATAAATGAGTTTACAACTGATTTAAACTCAACGCATTTCTCTCACCCTCACTCAATCTTGCAGTCACTCATTCCGCACTCTCATTTCAACTTGGGTATGAATTTTCTTATATTTAATTAAATATGGAAGTATTTTAGCAATATGGGTCTAATCGGGTATGGGTTGGGTATGAGTCGGGTCGGGTATGGGTCAACAAAATTGCATTGTGCATAAATGGGTCATAAACGGGTTAATGGGTCAATTTGGGTCAGACCATTTATGACCCGACCCAAACCCGACCTGACCCACCCATTTGACAGGTCTAGGCTCTGCTAGCCATGTGTCATTCGCATAATGGTTTTCTATATGGCCTACGTGGAGCATCTCACTCGCCCAATATTTTTTGGTGCGGGGTTAGAGTGTTGGCTAGTGAAAGAGAAAGAAAGATTATTTTTTGTGCATAAATTCCATCTTGGCCAACCGACCCGACAGCTCCACGTGGCGCTGCATGAGTGGTCCGGGACCACGCTGACGTGGAGTCCCCGGGCCACCCAATATTTTCTCCCTACCAAGGATGTGATTCTTTGTGGGCTTTGGCCCGGGCTGGCCCGGTCGTCTTCGATCCGGGCCGAAAGGCACTGCAAGAGCCTCGATCCAGATCTCCCTGAGCCCGAAAATTTCGGGCCGGACCGGGCCAAAAAGTTGCAAAAGCCCTCCCGGCCCATGCTCAGCCCCAGATTAAACTGCATAGCTGTTTGTGGGCCGTCAGATTGCGGTGGTGGAGGCCTTGATCAGCGTCAGTCGGCGAAGCTGGACTCCACCAGAATGAACTCGAAACCCTAACTCTTTCCCCTGCCGCCGATATATATCCAGCGCATCGTCGAGTTCATCAAAGCCCTAGGCGCTCTTCCTCTCTCTCCGGCTGGGGCAATGCCGGCTCTGTTCTTCGTTGTAGCTGCGTTTTGGTCGAGATTGCGCATGGCGTACGGATCAGCAGTTCGCTCAACGCCTTGTTGTCTGATCAGTTTGTCGTTGTGATACGAAAGTTCGGATTTGTAGTCTCGTTGGGCATCTGATTTTCGAAAGTTTGGATTTTTAGGCTCATTGGGCTTTTGATTCTTCGCCGTTCTTGTCCGAGTGAATCGGTTTCCAAGCGTCGAGTGTCGAAAATTTTTAGGTGGGTGTCTGATCAATTTGTCGTTATGAGAAGAAAGTCCGGATTTTTAGTCTCATTGGTATCTGATTTTCGAAAGTTTGGATTTTTAGGCTCATTGGGCTTTTGATTCTCGCCGTTCTTGTCCGAGTGAATCAGTTTCCAAGCGTCGTGCGTCGAAAATTTTTAGGTGGGTGTCTGATCAATATGTCATTATGAGAAGAAAGTTTGGATTTTTAGTCTCATTGGGCGTTTGATTCTCGCCGTTCTTGTCCGAGTGAATCAGTTTTCAAGCGTCGAGTGTCGAAAATTTTTAGGTGGGTCTCTGCCGGTGATGGTTCTAAATATACTTTGAGAGAGTCCTTCTCTTTGAAAAGAACTTAAATCTGAGGCATTTCGGTGAACTCTGCTTGTTGATCCATTTCTCGATCTTCTTTTCGTTTGTAAGTTTCGGATTCTCGTTTTTGGATGCTACGCTGTGATGCGAGAAACGTGAAGGTTTGTGCAAATGATGACAAAACAGACAGGGACATCAGCACTCCTATGGAGGATGGTGACTTCGTCTAGTTGGGAATCTCTCTGATGCATTTTTCAGCGGTTCTTGTTTTAATCATGTTCCTGTGCTATCTAATGGCTTTTTCTCCGTTTTATGGTCTCGTGTCCCTGAGCTGTTTTTTTGGTTTCTCACGATGTGTGAACTTTCTAACATGACTATCGTGAAGATGTGTGGTTCTGATGAATCAATTCGAGTGTTTCTATGTCTTGTTAGGTTCCTTTTATTCCACTCCTGAACTGTTTTGCCATGATTGTTGTAGTATTAGACTTTGGCTTAGTGGTGTGCATTCTTGTCTGTTTGAACTGCAACTTCTGTACTTGTGCAATGACAATGCCGGTAGATGTTGGGTCGCAATCAGCTTTTATGGGGGGCCTGAGATGAACTATCCTTCATATATATGCTCTCGAATTACAATGAATCTGTCTGTGATTAGGATTTTCGTTCTTAATATGAGGCCTCTTGTCTTTTCTTGAATGCTGTAATGGCTTTCTGATGAGACCATACTACACTTAATCTGGTGACTCATATGGCTCCTCTTTTCTAATCTTTGTGGAATATGTTCTTGTTTTGAAAGTTTCTCCTTTTTCTTTATTTGTTGTGCGCAAGTGATGAGAAAAACAGACAGGGACATCAGCACTCCCTGCGAGTATGATGATTTGTCTTTGGGAATCTCTTTGATGCCCTGTTCATTTATTTATTCGTCTATTAATTGCAGCATCGATTGCCAATGATGCATTTTGATGCACGTATTATCAGATTACAGCGTGATGATCTGCAAAATTGTCACTACCTCTGAGGCAATTGCTGTTCGTTTTGAATTCTCACGACATCTCTTGAGAAATGCATTGTTCAGAGGCCAAAGTTTTCTTTTATGGAGCCTCAATTGGAGTTCATCCTTGTGTTTGAATTGAATATTTGCTTTTGTGAGTTAGTTTGAACTAGGCATTTAAATTGTCAGACAGCAATGGGAAATGGGTATGCCATTGCTGAGAAATTGAGCTGTTGCAATAGCACATTTCTCGTGATGGTGAACTTTCCTTGTTCTTTCAGATTTCGTGTGATGTTTTTTAAGCCTGATGATTGCTTCCAAAAGAACGGAGATTTGAAAGGGGGCGTATTCGTCGTAGCCTAGTCCTCAGACCGGCTGGGCTCCGAAAGGCCACCTCATGAAATGAGCTGTTCCATTGGTATAAGAATGAAGGCTTGAGATCTCTTCCTGTTTAATCTGTCATCTTTGATGCTGTGAACCAGATGTTTGGGATACAATATATCTCAATGCGGATCCATATCACACGTTCGCTTCAAGTGTCGAACCATCCCGCCTGAGGGGTTCGGAATGTAGTCCCTGATGTTCCAGCCGACGGTGCAAGAAGAAATCGACGATACACATGAACAAGAAAGCGATTTGTGACGGACCTGATTCGGTCCAAGAGAAGTTCCTTTCTTGAATTGTAATGTTTGCGCTTACATTTGTATTACAAATGATCGACTTTGGTGATTGGTAAAATGTACAAAGGACGACAGTCCGGTCAATAAACCTTGTAACTTTCTTTTAGAGAGCTATATCATTCCATTTCATGTCGATCTTGCGAGTTCTTCCTAGCATTGGCCCTCTGGGTCAATTTTAAGGTGGTGCGTTTCATTTGGACCGAACCAATATAAATCTGGTTCCAATGTTGCATCGAGAAATCATGCCAATTTCTGAACTCATTCGAGAATTGGACCGGTTGGTCATTTAGGATAAGGTGGATTGATTCCCTATTCCATAAATTGGAAACCGAGAGTTTCCAATTCAATTCCAGGACAAGGTGGGCCGGTTTCCGGTTCGACAAACCGAGAACCAACCTTTCTGTTCAAGTTCCCGTATCTAGGGTAAGAGTTGGCCAGCCCCGGAATTGAACACTTCTAAGCGACAAGCTTTTTGGTTTGGTGTACACCTACTACGGAGTTTTTCAATAAGTTTTGTAATAAAACAATCACATCAAAAAAGGCCTATTAGCTCAGTTGGTTAGAGCGTCGTGCTAATAACGCGAAGGTCGCAGGTTCGAGACCTGCATGGGCCATTCTTTTTTAATTTTTTTTGGTTTGGACTGGGCCTTGACCGCAATGGGTTGGGCCGTTCGTACTGGACAAGCCCAATTACGTCAACTAACCCATCGCGTAATAGACCTAAACCCCATAGTTAAAGCTCCTTGATCAATAATGATCTTTTGAGTAGTTCTAAAATTGATTTACTAAGAGATGCGAACTAATTCTTGATCGTTGTTGGATACGAATGTCGAACTAATTCTTGATCGTTGTTGGATACGAATGTCGACTTACATTCCTACGCGTCCCTTGGTATATCAATTTTCTGAATCAATTTCAGTATAAAATGCATTGACGGAGATTTTCTTTTTATCTCGAGATTCTCTCCTTTTTAAACCTCGACCCGTAAGTTATTTCATTTATTCAATTTTTCTTTCCTCACTAAATATGGTAGGACAATGAAGGAACCAGACGAGCATTCCTTCTCGTGGGAGAAAATGGGGCCTTTCTACCCTCACGTGAGCAAAATCAAGGTAAATTTATCGTGTCACTAATCTGACAGTCGGCATTAGCAACCTTTTAATTTGAACAATTGACAACGGTCAATGTTGACGGACTTATTTCTAAAGGCTGATAAAGGCGTCGGCGACTTTTCTGTGGATAAAGTCACGGGAGGGTAGGCTCGCCAACGAATGAGCATTCCTCCATTAGTCCCACAAAAGATTTGATGCAATCTGTTACTATCGAAATGTTGTTGTTTCTTGGCTTTCCTTCTCATATTTTTTATTATTATCTTTTGGGTAGTATCCATATATGGTTAATTCATATTCTTATATGTACTTTTAACAAAGAAGGAAACCCTTAAGAATTTGTTGTAAGATACAAACATTTAAACATCATAAATTTACTACAAGAGTATATCGTAATTTTCTGAACTCGCAAAAAACAATTCACAACGAGCTGCTAGCAATGCACTATTGTGATAACGATAAAGAACTCGGGTTCTCAATCACCAGCAGGCAAGCGGAAGGATTGATGCTGAAGCCAACCTTAGGTTCGTGTTCCGCTCTACCAAGTTTTAATGATGATCGTGTATAAAAGAGAGATAAAAGAAGAGAAGAGAAAAGTCTAATGGTTAACATAGTTCAAATGGCCAAGAGAATAATCCCTTGGAAGCTTATGTCTACGTAATAAATCCCAATTCTTCTTATTACTTTTGGGAAAAGATTCATTATTCTATAATAGAAAGCAATACAATGAGTTACGGTCATTGATGTGATAGCTACAACTATCACACAACCCAGTCAAATATGCTGCTATATTAATATTATGAATAGGACGTGTACTTTTAAGGCGCACGTGATAACCGTTTGTTTTTTCTTTTTTCTATATTTTTCTATTCTTGGGAACAGGTTTGAAACAGAATCCGTTTGATAACTCAAATTTTTTTTTTTTTGGTAAGTATTGGTAACTCAATTTTGTTTTTCAATTTTTGGAACAAATTTTAGTTTAGAAATAGATTTAGAACAGAAATGCAAAGTAAAAATCTTATACTTTTTTTTTATTTCTTGAACAAAAAGAGAAATAAAAACTCTTCTCATCACTCGCCCTCACCTCCCGCTGTATACAGTCGCCACTACCCCTCACTGGTCATCGCCTCTTGCCGCCACCCCTCACCGGCCACTGCCTCCTAGCGCCATCCCCCACAGCCTTCCTCCGATCGCCCACTCTCGCCGCCACTCACCAACCACCACCTCCCCCCGCTAACTGCAGCCTCCGCCATCCCCCCACCTGCAGCACCCTCCCGAAGCCGCTTGCCTCGAGCCGCCAACCTTCGCCCGTTGATGAATGGAAAAGAACGTAAGAAGGAAAAATTTTGTATTGCTATCAAACAAATTTCTTTTTAAAGAAAGAGAAATTTTATGTTGTTATCAAACGCATACTCCTATTTAGAAACTCACTCAAGAAATAGAAATAAAAAAAATGGCCAAAAATCATTAGTGAAGGATGAGACTCTCAAGAATTTATTGTAAGGTACAAACATTTTATTTTTTTGGTTGGGATAAGGTACAAACATTTAAACATCATAATTCTACAGTTTTTTAGCAATAAATTTACTAAAAGAGTCTAGCATAATTTTCCGAGCTTTCACCATGTGTTAAAGATTTTACATAAACGAAATAACCTTAACCAATAAACTTCACAATCGAATGGTCCTCTTCCGTATTCAATCTATATTTCGGCTAATATAGTCTTTTCTTATTTCAATTTGCATTTAAAAGATCGACAGCCTAGGAACAATTCCTTTATTTTTTGTATTTCAGTATTTTCATTTTTATTCTAGTTTTGCATTTAAAGATGAACAACAACCTAGGACCTAGTGACTAGTGAGAACACCCTAAATCCTCGTACAAAATCAAACTGCGCGCAGGATAGCTACTTCAAAGTTTGACACAAACCGGCGAACTTTGGCCGAAGTTTGGCAAGCAATCCGGTGGGTCTCTTCTGCTCTTGGTTTTCAAGAAATCCATCGCCTGCTCTCTCTATATTAGATGATCCCCCACCTTGAAAAGTTCTCGTCTTCATCGCTGACTTTCCAAGAAAAGCCACTCCTTTCTCGAGAAAAACTTCCATGGGGAGGAAAGGGCTGTTCGATCTTGAGAAGCATTTCGCCTTCTACGGGGCGTACCACAGCAACCCGGTCAACATTCTGATCCACACCGTGTCCGTTTGGCCGATCTTCTTCACTGCTCTCGTCCTCCTCTACTTCACTCCCACTATCTGTGAGCTCTTCAACTTTCAGCCCCAGTGTTTCTTGGCGAGACATGGCCTGTTCTTGAATTTGGGCTTCTTTTGCGCTCTCCTGTATGCTGTGTTCTATGTGTGCATGGACATAAAGGCGGGTTCTTTGGCTGCTTTGCTGTGTATGGTGTGCTGGATTGGGGCCAGCTGGCTCGCTAGTTATCTTGGTTTCTCCCTGGCTTGGAAGGTATCGCATTTCTTCTCTCGCTTTTTAGTTTTTTTCTCTTTTTTTATATTTCTGATATCTGATATAATTAGTTCTTGAATCTATCCGACACCATCGATAACTGTTTAGTGGGAGGGACTTGCATTAGTTTTGGTTTGATCCTTTGGTTGAGAACAGGTCGTTTTGCGTCAGCTCAAATTGTTTGTTTGGTGATGCTATTCTTGTAAAAAAATTGTTGTTTGATGGTTCTGGGATGGAGGAGGAGGATTGGTGGTCCTAGTGATCCTTAGTTTTGACTAATTGGACTCCAAGCCAGCTCATCAATTCCACATAGGCCGTTCCAGAGAATAAGATCGATCAAATTTCTTCTAGGAAAATAACTTCTCTGTTCGGTTAATTTTTCAGTTCATGGAGTGATCAAGAAACAGTTGGAGCGTGTGGATTAGATGGATGACGTAAATTCGATTTTCAACACCGCTAAAGTACAAACAATCTCGTGTTTGGCCACCCACCTATTTTTAGGCTCACCTATTACCTTTTGGTGAGGTTTTTCATTTAAAGTGGATTTCCATGTCATGGAAGGGAAGAAGCATTGAACAAATGGTGAATTTGTCCATTGGACGCCTTGAGTTTCTGAATTTGCATAATGGGCAGAGTTTGAGAGGATCACGAGGGAGAAAAACTGTTAGATCATCACTCTTGGTTGATAGGAAGCACATTCGCGAATGGAAGCACCCATGTGTTGGGTATCCATTTTGAAACTGGATCCTTGGACCTGAGTCAACTGATGATGATTTCCTTGGGACCAGATACCTCATTTCTTCTGATGTTAACATTATAAGCTTTTACTATGTATTGCTGCAGTTATTTTCCTTTTGATATTTGAATTTTAAACAGTAAAAAAACAATTCTGACTCTAAACCATAGAATTAGAACCCCTAAGTCAATACCTGGCCGAATCGTGGAATGGTTGAAGATGCTAATAATCTCGATATGTGGGTATATTGGACTTGATCTGGTCACTAAGACTGGTGCATAAGTATCTTAAACGCCACATTTGTGCAATCACATTGAGATTTCCTGTCTTGCTTAGGTAGCATTGAGTTGTACATAGGTATCTCAAGTGCCAGTATTTTGTTGTTGAGCCCAACCTACATGTGCTCATTTGCTTGGATACCCTCACCAAGTACAGTGAGCCTCATCAAGTCGGGTTTTGTGACCAACCCTAAGTGTCGGATGCAGTAGTTTTGGAAAATGGACAACAAGAATTATGGCATACAGCGACCATGTTTCCTGAATGTCCTTGTCAAAATTTGCTCAAACTACTCGTCTTCCTTTCCATCAGGAGATGGAACTAAGAGTAAATTCGGAAGGTTGACGTTGGGACGTGCATGTTATCACTTTATATGCTGCAGCAAATTTGCCTGAAGTATGGTGGTTAATTAGTTGGCTTTGAAGGGGGAAAATTTGTCATTTAAAAGCGAAGTTGCATCAAAATGTAATTGCATCTCCTCCTCGATCTTTTTCATACTCATTCCCAAGGTTTATCTTTCTTCAGGTTGTTCTTGCGGCTCAATTATTCTGCTGGACAGGGCAATTCCTCGGACATGGCGTATTTGAGGTGAGAATATCCTTCAAGTTTGGAAATGTCTTCTGCTTTGGCCGTAGAAAAAGCTTTTTCTCAATTGGATCAACTTTGTTTCAGAAACGAGCGCCAGCTCTTTTGGACAATCTTGTACAAGCCTTTCTCATGGCTCCTTTCTTTGTTTTGCTTGAGGCAAGTCATTGCATCTTGCTCAGTTTTGAGCTTTTTTGTTTTCCTTGGAGAATGGCTTGAGGACTTATTTTTCAATTATTGTATGCAGGTTCTTCAAACTGTCTTTGGATACGAGCCATATCAAGGGTTTCATGCTAGTGTAAAAATGAGAATTGATGCCGAAATCGCGAATTGGAAGGAAAATAAACAGAAGATGGGGCCATACTTTTTGTAATATCAATATTGTGGGTCGATTTCAATTTAAAATGCATTGCTTGAGATTTTCTTTTCATCTCAAGATTCTCCTTTTAAACCCGACCCTTCAATTATTCCATTAATTCAATTTTTGTTTCCTCGCTAAATTTGGCAGGACAATGAAAGGAACCAAACAAGCTTTACATATATGCAGATAAGTTTTGTAGATTCGAAAACTTTGATATGCAACAATCCGTGCTTTGATTTTGTCTTGGACAGCTAATTGCATTGCCAAGTTGGAAATGATCTTCCGAAGCTCAATGACTAGAGATGTTTTCTTTGGCAAAAGTTACTTGAGTATTGATTGAGGACTTTTTATTCCTTTACTGGATTTGGAACCTTGGAAGTAAAATTTCCAGTAAAGGCCTCAGTTTTCTACCATCTGGGTTTGCCTCCTTTTTGTGTTTTGTCTTGTCAGATTCTTGATTAGCCTCAATGAAGATGTCATTATCGACCATTTAGGGATTTAGGACTCTGCGAGCACCCAATTTCTGAGTTCTGCACTCTTGTACCGCAGGCAACACGGTCAATACTAGGAAGGAATTTCCTTCATCTTCACGTGACGCTCCAATATATGCGCCTATCTTGACCGGTTCATTTCGCCTGCCTTTCGGGACCGAAACGGCACGAAATTTCTAGCTTCTGTAATGACCTCTCCACCAAACTGTTACTAATTTCCGGTATCGATTCAGAGTAAAAGAGATGTTATGAAAACTATAAGGCAAAAAGGTTGCAACATATCCGTCGGCTTATGTGAACTGATTATGGTTTGACAACGTACGTATCACAACTGGAGTATGTCAATGATTTCCTCCAAGTGAGTGCTAACTGCTGAAAATAGGGCATGGTCCAATTTAGCGCCAAATGCAATCTCTTTTAACCCAAAGAGTCTTTGCATTTTTTCAAAGACATTTTCCCAAAATCGAACCAAACGCATTGTAAGCCTAGTCCCCTAATCAATAGTTTCTAAGGGACATATCGTCGTTGGGAAGTTAATAATCGATCCCTCACATTTCAGGGGACTGAACACAATACTGTAACTCATACATTTGAACAGGTCTCGATATCTATTGAGGCATATGATGCAGAAAATAAAATTTGAATTTTACGTCAATACTACATTGTAGATGTTGACTTTAATGAAATGAATGCTCAATTGGCCGAAATATTCGCAAAAAAAAAAAATAGAGAAGCCACCGAGAGAACTTTGAACCTCAACATTTCTGGAAAAAGTAGCAAAAAGGTTATATACCTATTGTATTTGTATCAATTCAATTCTAAACAGTTCAATTAGAGCAATTTAGTCATAAGTTTTTTTTTGTATTGGTACCAATTCAGTCTATCCGGCCAATTTAGGCAAGAAATTATTGGTGTGGATGCCATGCATGCCATCAATTGTCCTATGTGATATGGACGTGGACAAATTTTAAAATTTTTTAATTTTTTTTCTAACAACGATAAAGAACTCGGATTCTCAGTCACTAACAAACAAGCAGAAGCATTGACAATGGAGCCAACCTTAGGATCATGTTTTCACTCTACCATGTTTTAATGATGATCGTGGATAGAAGAGAGATAAAAGAAGAGAAGAGGAAAACGTGATTCAAACGACTGCGAGAATAATAATCCCTTGGCATCTTATGTCCACGATGGTAAATTCCCAATTCTTCTTGTTACCTTTGAGGAGGATTCGTTATCCTTTGATAGAAAGCAACATAATGGATAACAGTCATTGATTTGGTAGCTACAGTCATCACGCAATCCAGTCAACTTTTCTACTATATTTGGATGGGAAAATTACCAAAAAAGTTCTAAACCTTTTACAATTGTGCCAATTCAGTCCTAAACCTTTTTTTGACCAATTCAGTCCTAAACTTTTTGCAATTGTACCAATTCAATCCATTCGGCCACTTTTGGCCGGCCGACGCTGAAGTAGACACCGATCGACTAACGTAGCAATTTTTAATAATTTTTTTAATAATTTTTCGATTTTTTTCTTTTTTTTTTTCTTTTTTTTTCCCTATCTTCTTTCTCAATAGGTTACCGGCGAGAGGCTGAGGCCGACGAGGTGGACCTCGCCAGCCATGGGCGAGGTCAACCTCGCCCGACAACAGCGAGGTCGACCTCGCCAGATATGGGCGGCCTCTCCGTCGCCAGGCGAGGCCTCGCCCGGTCGGCCTCACCCAATCACAGGAAGGTCGGCCTCGCCGTTGCCAGGCGAGGCTGCCCAGATCTGGCGAGACCTGGCCATCGCCTGGCGACCTTGCCCGGCCATGGCGACGGTGAGGTCTCGCCAGATATGGGTGGCCTCACCGTCGCCGGGCAAGGCCACCCAGATCTAGCGAGACCTCACCGTCACCCGGCCATAGTAAGGCTCGACCTTGCTCGGCGACGACGAGGTCTCGCTAGATATGGGCGCCCTCGCCTTCGCCGGGCGAGGCTGACCTCGCCGTTGCTAGGCGAGGCCGCCCAAATCTGGCAAGACCTCACCGTCGCCATGGCCGGGCAAGGTTGAGCTCGCCAGGCCATGGCGTCGACAAGGTCTCGCCAGATCTGAGCGGCATTGCCGTCGCCGGGCAAGGTCGAGCTCGCCAGGCCATGGCGTCGAAGAGATCTCGCCAGATCTGGGCAGCATCGCCGTCGCCGGGTGAGGCCTTGCCCAGATCTGGCGAGGTGGACCTTGCCGTCACCGGGCGAGGTCAACCTCGCCATGGCCGAGCGAGGTCAAGCTCACACGACGATGGCTAGGCCTTGCCCGGCGATGGCAAGACCTCGCCATCGCTGGGTGAGGCTAGCCCTCGCTAGTGCCGGCGAGGTGGACCTTGCCAACCTCAGCCTCTCGCCGGTCGCCGAATTGGCGACTGGGGAAGAAGATAGGGGAAAAAAAGAAAGAGAAAAAATAATAAAAATCCAAAAAAAATAAAAAAAATTATTAAAACTTGCCACATCAGCAGGCCGATGTCCACGTCAGTGCCGACCTGCCAAAAGTGGTCGGATAAATTGAATTAGCACAATTATATATGATTTAGGACTGAATTGATCAAAAAAAGATTTAGGACTGAATTAGCACAATTACAAAAAATTTAGGACTTTTTTAATAATTTTTCCGTATTTGGATTATAGCGATTTGTCATCCTCATCGTTCTCACAAAATTTAATGGTCAATGTTGACGAAATAAGTTATAATGGCTAATGAATGCGGCGGCAACTTTTTGTGTATAAAGTCACGGAAAGGTAGACTCGCCAATTAATGAGCTTTCCCTTGGTCTCTCTGAAGAATTGATACGGTCCATTACTATCGAAATGTTGTTGTTTCTTTGCTTTCCTTTTTGTTTTTTCTATTTATTTTTGGGTATTATCTGTATTTGGTTAATTCATATCCTATGTATACTTTTTGCAAAGGATAAGATCCTCAAGAATTTATTGTAAGATACAAACATTTAAACACCGTCATTCTACAATCGAACGAAATCACTTTTAGCAATAAATTTACTGTAACGATATATCGTAATTTTCCGAGCCTGCACTATGTGTTAAAGATTTACATAAACGAAATAACCTTAGTCGATAAACTTTACAATCGAACGGACCTCATTCATATCCAACTTTTTTTTTTGGGCTAATATCGTTTTTCTTTTTACCTAGGAGCAATTCCTTATTTATTTTTTTTAAATATTTTCACTTTTATTCGAGTTTTGCATTTAAAGATCAACCAACCTAGGACCTGGTTTTGTTTTCGGTCAGAACCTATGACCTGTCGAGAACACAGAGTAAATTTAACCTCTTCTCGTACAAAATCAAACCGTGCGCAGGATAAGTACTCGACACAGACCGGCGCACTATAGCGAAACCTTCGATAACTTCACGTGACGGCCGAAGTTTCGCAAGCCTCCAAAATTACCAATCCGGTGGGCCTCTGCTGCTCTTGGTTTTCAAGAAACCCATCGCCTCCTCTCTCTATAATTGCCCCCCCACCTAGAAAAGTTGTCATCTTCATCGCCGACTTTCCAAGAAAATCCAATCCTTTCTTGAGAAAAGCTTCCATGGGGAGGAAAGGGATGTTCGATCTCGAGAAGCATTTCGCCTTCTATGGGGCGTACCACAGCAACCCGGTCAACATCCTGATCCACACCGTGTTCGTCTGGCCGATCTTCTTCACTTCCCTCGTCCTCTTCTACTTCACTCCCTCGATCTGCGAGCTCTTGAGCTTTCAGCCCCAGTGTTTCTTGGCGAGACACGGCCTGTTCTTGAATCTGGGCTTCTTTTTCGCTCTCCTGTACGCGGTGTTCTATGTGTGCATGGACATAAAGGCGGGTTCTTTGGCGGGTTTGCTGTGTATGGTGTGCTGGGTTGGGGCCAGTTGGCTCGCTAGGCATCTTGGTTTCTCCCTGGCTTGGAAGGTATCGCGTTTCTTGTCTCGCTTTTTCTTTCTTTTTTTTGATATATCTGACATCTGATATAATTAGTACTTGAATCTATCGGACGTCATCAATAACTGTTTAGTGGGAGGGACTTGCATTAGTTTTGGTTCGATCCTTTGGTTAGATAGAAGCAGGTCGTTTTGGGTCGGCTCAAATTGTTTGGTTTTTTTTTTTTTGGTAAAAGACTCAAATTGTTTGTTTGGTGATGCTATTTTTCAAAAGATTGTTGTTTGATGGTTCTGGGATGGAGGAGGAGGATTGTTGGTCCTAGTGATCCTTAGATTTGACTAATCGGACTCAAAAGCCAGCTCATCAATTCCACATAGGCCGTTCCAGAGAATAGGATCATATTTCTTCTAGGAGAACAACTTCTGTACGTTCAATTTTATGGTACATGGAGTGATCAAAAAACAGTTTCAGTGTGTGGATTAGACAGATGACGTAAATTCAATTTTCAACACCACTAAAGTACAAACAATCTCATGTTTGGCCACCCACCTATTTTTCGGCTCACGTCTTAGTTTTTAGTGAGGGTTTTCATTTAAAGTGGAGTTCTATGTCATGGACGCCTTGAGAGTCTGAAATAGCATAATGGGCAGAGTTTGAGTGAATCACGAGGGAGAGAAACTGTCAGATTATCACTCTTGTTTGACAGGAAACACATTCGTGAATGGTAACACCCATGTGTTGGGTATCCATTTGAAACTGGATCCTTGGACCTGAGTCAACTGATGATGATATCTGTGGAACCAGATACCTCATTTCTTCTTATGTTAACATTATAAGCTTTTATTATGTATTGTCGCAGTTATTTTCCTTTTGATAGTTGAATTTTAAACAGTAATAAGAACAATTCTGACTCTAAACCATAGAATTAGAACTCCGAAGTCAATACCTGGCTGAATCGTGGGATGGTTGAAGATGCTAAATAATCTCAATATGTGGGTATATTATGACTTTCTCTGGTCACTACGACTGGTGCATAAGTATCTTAAACGCCACATTTGTGCAATTACATTGAGATTTCCTAACTTGCTCAAGTAGCATAGATAGGTATCTCAAGTGCCAGTATTTTGTTGTTGAGCCCGACCTACATGAACTCATTTGCTTGGATACCCTCACCAAGTACAGTTGTGTGAGCCTCATCAAGTCGGGCTTTGTGACCAGCCCCAACTGTCGGATGTGGCAGTTTTGGAACATTGACAGCAAGAATTATGGTGTACAGCGGCCATGTTTCCTGAATGTCCTTGTCAAAATTCCTTCAAACTACTCATCTTCTTTCCTTGGTATTTAAGGGAATAGTTTGCAGCATCTGGCAGCTGGTGGATCCTAGTATTTGTCTGATGGCTTTGTTCCTTACGTACGACATTCTTGTCTTTATTGAAGCCACTTTTTAGCAGTCTGGTGTTTTGGTTCTCCTACATGACATATAGTAACTAGAATATGTATTATAACATAATTTGGCTGGTTGGGCTGTTGAGCTACTTATTTGACATTGTTTTGAGGAGACAGCCGGGGTTCTGGGGCCCAGTAAGAGATTGAGTGTGGAAGGGATTATTAAGCAGAAGCCATCTGGATAATAGGATCTTGAATTTGTATTATGATTGCAAACTTGTGTAGATATACCAAATTAAAAACCAACTCAAAAGAAATAGACAGCGATAAAAAAGAACAGGATGAAGTTCCTAAAGATCCATTGACCTCTGGGATATGTAGGATGCTGCGCCTCTTTGTGTTACACAGACTCATCACTAAAAGCAGCAAACTTCTGCAGATACTCTCCTGAAAGAGTTTTCTTAAATCAAAGCACAATAGAAGAGCTCTGATTTACTTTTTGGAGAGCCTAAGAAGTTGCTCTAATTATGCTCCATAAAACTTCTTTTTTGCCACCGTCAAAATAGCATAATACTTCATACAGAATAAGTTTTCTTCATCAAAGCTATGGTAAAAATGTACTCCACGAGGTACACCTATATAATTCAGTAGCCTCGGTGAGTTCTTCTGTGTTATTAAACTTTGTGTTGCTCTTGTCATATTGCTCATTTAAGCAAATCGCATCAACCAGGGTGAATATGCTTATTCTTCTCTCAATCCATCAGGAGATGGAACTAAGAGTAAATTCGGAAGGCTGACATTGGGACAAGCCCGTTATTACTTTATATGCTGCAGCAAATTTGCCTGAAGTATGGTGGTTAATTAGTTGGCTTTGAAGAGGGAAAATTTGTCATTTAAAAGCGAAGTTAATTGCATCTCCTCCTTGATCTTTTTCTTACGCATTCACAAGGTTTATCTCTCTTCAGGTTGTTCTTGCGGCTCAATTAGTCTGCTGGACAGGGCAATTCCTCGGACATGGCGTATTTGAGGTGAGAATATTCTTCAAGTTTGGAAATGTCTTCTGCTTTGTTCACTAATTATAACCTATTATATGGCTTTTGGCCGTAGAATAAGCTTTATCTCAATTGGATCACTTTGTTTCAGAAACGAGCGCCAGCTCTCTTGGACAATCTTGTACAAGCCTTTCTAATGGCTCCTTTCTTTGTTTTGCTCGAGGCAAGTCATTGAATCTTTGCAAAGTTTTGAGCCTTTTTGGTTTTCTTTGGAGAATGGCTTGAAAAGTTATTATTCAATTATTGTATGCAGGTTCTTCAAACTGTCTTTGGATATGAACCATACCCAGGGTTTCATGCTAGTGTAAAAAAGAGAATAGACGCCGACATCGCGGATTGGAAGGAAAAGAAAGAGAAGAAGATGTCCTGATTGTGATGGTCATGTCCAAATGTTATTACTTGTATACAACACTGTAATCAAGTTTCAGCTTTGGACTTCTCCAGGATTGTCAAATTAATGATGTACATTACAAATAATCAAGACTCTTCACCTTATTTCTCGACTATCACT
This sequence comes from Syzygium jambos, assembly GCA_031216235.1. Classification (NCBI taxonomy): domain Eukaryota; kingdom Viridiplantae; phylum Streptophyta; class Magnoliopsida; order Myrtales; family Myrtaceae; genus Syzygium; species Syzygium jambos. The sequence goes on from CM062221.1 coordinate 2,918,288, forward strand.
TTGATTATGTGTTCATGCTACCGCGGGTACCGCTTAATACTTTCCAAGCTCCTCTAATAAATGCCATTCTCCGTGAATTTTTATTTTGGGTACGTCAAAGGGGGATGCTCCTGAAAGTGTCAAAAGCCATCTGAAATCAACTGAAGTCGTAAATTTTCTATGCATTTTCATTTCTTGAATCTTCACACAACCAATCTTCTTGTAGAAAACGAGGGCAGTTGGCAAAGTTGGAGAGCCATCTGTATATTTCACATTTCATAACCTAGATTTCTATATGCTGCAAACGACTCCATCGCTAAGATCGTCGACCCCGACAAAACTGTAACCTGGCTTAGGTTTCTCAATTCCCCTGTCATTCATCATTCTTCTCACGTTCAGCACTAGATTCCACTGACCAACACTTGCGTGCATGCTTGAAAGCTGAACATAGTCGCTGCTATGATCCGGTTCCAAGTACAACAGTTTCTTACTCACCATCTCCCCAAGTTCAATATTGCCGTGCAGACGGCAAGCACCCAACAGCGATCTCCACACTATGGCATTACATCGTATGGGCATGCTCCTTATTAATTCATACGCCTCCTCCAGAAAACCTGCTCTTCCCAACATATCAACCATGCAACCATAGTGCCTAACCGTCGGTTCGATATGGTAATCTTTTCTCATGGATTCGAAGTACCTTCTTCCCTCATTGACCATCCCGCCGTGACTACAAGCGCACAGAACACCCAAGAAAGTAACATGATCCGGCTCTTGGGATCCATCCTTCAACATCCGCAAAAAGAGTCGGAGAGCATCTTTTGAATGCCCGTGCATCGCGAGTCCTAGAATCATGGTATTCCATGTTATTCTGTTTTTTTGGCTCATGTCTGCGAAAACCATATATGCCTCCCCAACCGCACCACACTTTGCATACATATCAATGAGCGCATTACACACTGGAACGATATCACTAAGGCCGGTATGATTGATGAAGTCATGGAGCCACCTCCCATAGTCCAAGCCACCCACTCGGGAACAAGCCGAGAGCATCACAACAAGAGTGGCCTCATCGGGTCCTACGCCACTTCGTAGCATATCCGCGAACATGTCGAGGGCTTCTTTGCACTGGCCGCAGGACACGAGGCAGTCGAGCATGGCGTTCCACGCCACTAAATTCCGTTCAGGCATTTCATCAAACAGCTGACCTGCAGCCTCTATGTCGTTCATCATTCCATACATGTGGACGAGGCTGTTCCTCACGAAACCATGCTCGTCCAAACCACACTTGACGGTACTGCAGTGCAGCTGCTTGCTCAGAGGAACGGACCCCAGATGCCAACTGGCCTTGAGCAAGAACGAGAACGTGAAATTGTCCGCCGCAATCCCCTCGCCCCGCATCCTCCCGTAGCACTCGAAGGCCCTCCCGTGCTGACCCGAGTTGCCGAAGCCCCTGATCATCGTGTTCCAGAGGAACCCATCGGGCTTCCTCGTGCTCTCGAAGATCTTGACCGCGTAACCCATGTCCCCGTGCTCGGAAACCGCGCAGAAGTTGATGATCTTGCCGACGACGAACATGTTCTTGCTCTTGACCCAGCCGGTCCGGATGGCGCGCGCGTGGATCTGCTTGACGTCCGCGAGGGTGGAGCATTTCTTGAAGAGGGACGTGAAATATCGGAGCATCCGTGCTTCGGAATGATTCTTGCATGAACAGAGATCATCTTGATCGCCCCGATTAGCTTTAGAACCTCACGCATGAAGCTTGGCCATGGGCCCAAAATTACCCGTTTATCCACCAGTAGTAGCGTTTTAATTTTCCTTCTCTTTTTTGCTCAAAAATCTTTTTAATCATTATTAGCTCGATTGTGATTCGTGATATAATAATAGCCAGCCAACTCAAGTACAATTAGACCGGGCCATAGATCATACTGGCCCATCCAAGCCCACTTTACTAAATTAAGATGCATGAACTTTCGGTCTAGAGCGAACATTTCGATCTGCCCATTTTACTTAAGAAAGAAGAAAACTTTCTTTTCAAAGGCAATTTTCTAGACATTGACTATGTAAAGTAGAATTTGACATTTTATTCATGTTATCCATGTTTTTTAAGATTTTCGTGTGCAGTCGAGTTGTGTTTTGTTTTTAAAATAATTAACTCTAGTTTTACATGCCTTATTAAGCTACAAACATAGAAATATGTATACTTGGGGCTAGCATGGGCCACCGTTGCTTTCTGTTCGGCAAGCCTAGGCGACTAACAAGGTTGCAAGGTCGAGCTTACAAAGGCCGTGCGATATTCAATTTCAGGTGGGGCTAAGGCGACCGGATGCGATCAACGGCCACATCTAGTACAGATTCATCGGCTTAGAATAAAGATATATATTTAAATTTCAAATCCGAGAAAAATACACTAATTATATGTTACATCGAAAATTAAGGAATTAACTTGGGACATTAGAAAGGAACCATGTTGCATATTCTATATGACTTAGCCCATCGGAATTCTTTTAACATCCGTCATTGGTGACTGAAGCGGAAAAGAAAAGGACCGTTGAATTTACAATGCATGTTAGAAAAGGAAACGAAACTGCTAAAGAGAGATGAAAAGCATCATTAGTTTGGCAACCCTTCAATTAAACTGGCAAAATATATATGAAACATGGCATCATTACACAACTCCCCGTGCCATTGGCCGCTTCAATCCTAGCCAGTGAGACATGCACACCACCTCATATGTCCCTAATCAATGTTGTCCTCGAAAGGCAGATGCCAACATAGTCTTGATGCCCCCAAAACGAATCAAACAACGTAAAAAATTCAAAAGGGGTTTCACAAATTTGACTGAAGAATCGGTATTAGTTTAGCACAAGAGTAGGTGAGATTATTCCTGGCTCATAGGTCCTCGCGGCATGTGATCTACCTAATGAAACCAGTTATCCATGCACTATCATTTTCTCTAGAAACCGGTGGAGGGAGGGGAATATATGTCCATCCACTCAGACGTAAGCCCTATGGATATTAGGTCAAGCATATTGGTTGTTTTATCAGCAATCATGCAGGGGTTCTGAGCCACTGAGATCGAATGGGATTGGAGGAAGATCTGACAAATCGCAGCCGTGACATCAGTGCGATGAGTGATTAGGTGAGCTGAACGCTCAAGTGATGGAGCTTTGTGGGGGGTCTTTTGATGCGGGAGGGGCAGTGTATGAATGAAGAGAAGGGGCATAGAATAATGAATAATGCTTGGGAATGCAGACAAAACAGTTCTATTCTCGGTTATGACCTGGTGGACCAATGGACTCGCACCATATCCTCATAAACTAAAGCAAATATCTGACCAATTGCTACAGACCCTTTGAGCCAATCGAAGTGTTTAGGTATATACAAAGCTAAACAATGGCGGCTAAAGAAGAATTATGCCTAGTTCTCTGCTGAACTTGAGGAGGGTCAAAAGTGTGAAAGATGGTGAATAGATGAGTTCGGTTTAGTCGTTGGATCTGACCCTAATTAGGTTTATCTTTTTAAGTCAAATCTAAACAAATGCCCGATCTGTCGAGTAGTCCAAAACGTGATTTTGAATTATTGCCCCCGCCACAGAATGAATGTAAATTCGCCATCTACAAGGTTTTTCCCCCTTTAATATCAAAATAAGCCACGTCAAATGGACCTCAGAAGTCATCGATGTAGAAAAAAAGTAACCCGAAAAGCTGCGCAGCGCAACGCAACACACTTTTCTTTTTGGCTCGGCCCTTGATAAAATTGAAGGAGAAGGAAAAAGATTAAACCGTGCAAGGTTGTCTAGTTAGATGTAACTGAGTTACTTTATGGGCTCATGGAAGTAGTAGTAAAATCACAGAGTTTATGGGTTTGGTGTACATAAGTAGTTGGAGAAAGATCCTCCAACCCCAACCAGTTGGTTGCAACTATTTCTAACAGATGTTTTCTAAACTAATGTAAAGAGTTGTCCAAACCCTAGTTATTCTTTACAAGAACAGCTTTTGGAGTGTGTGGTTGAAAGATCTAATTTGTACTTGTCATAAATTAGGTATACATATTTTGGAAACTAACATTTTGGTATATGACAATGCCCATACCAATTTTCTTTTTTAGGCAAGATTGTACAGGGAAATTACCATAAAAGTCTTAAACTCATTACATTTGTCCCAATTTAGTCCTAAACCTTTTAATTTAGCTAATTTAATCATAAACCTTTTGACAATTAGTCTATGTAGTTCTTCTCACCAATTTTAACCGGAAGTTGCTGACATGGATGCTAGCTATCCTATGTGGCACGATCTATGCTAACATAGATAATTTTTGCATTTTTTTTAATTTTTTAATTTTCTTTTTTTTTTCCTTTGTCTGCCACCAAGCCTTGGTGATGGCTAGCAACTGGCCTCGAGTGAGGCTGTCCCTCTCCTGACACTGGCAAGGTCACCTCGTTGTCGAATTTGGCGAGGTCAAGCATCACTCGAAGCTGGTGGCAAGGCCAACCCTCATCGACCCTCAAGGAGGCTCAACCTCATTGGGCGGGCTTGTCGGGGTCACCTTGCCAAGATCTAACGAGATCGAGCCTCGCCGGCCATCGCTGAGGCCCAAAGATTGGTGGAAGAAGAAGGGGAAAAAAAGAAAAGAAAGAAAAGAAAAGAAAAAATAGATATCAAAATATAAAAAGTCAAAATATTACAAAAATTATCCACATCAACATTGGTCATGCCACATAGGATGGCTAGCATTTATGTCGGCGATTTCGACCAAAATTGGCCAAAATTGCCTAAATTGATAAATTGTCAAAAGGTTTATGACTAAATTGGTCAAATCAAAAGGTTTAGCAATGAATTGGCACAAGCATAATAGATTTAAGATTTTTTTGGTAATTTTCCTAGATTTTACAACGGAATGTTTCATACTGGAATTAATATCAAGACTAGAAATGTTGCTCAGTATCGAAAACTTTAGATTAGAAACAAATATATCGGTCGAGCACAATAAATTGAAACTACGACTATTTGGCCTTCGACCCACATGCTAGTTGGCCTGCCCCCATCCTCGGGTTAAGAAGGATCCTAAGCACCGTGATTGGGGTAGCAAAATAAAACCAAATACACTCATACATTCATTTGATTGATATGAAAGTAATATGCTTTTAATCACCTACTTTCACCTCGTGCGCTCGCGCACTTCCCACGTCGCATCTGGCTTGTCCATATCGAACCCTAGTAAATCTCATTCGGCTGAAGAAAACACCATCACTATTCTGATCGATGTACCGGAATCCCCTACGAAATCAATATAAAAAAAAAGTGAAGAACCATAGTAGAGCTCGATTCCTTGTCTCCCAATTCCTGGCTAATTAAGTTGGCAAATAGTGATGAAATGAAACACAATCAAGCAATTAAACTACCTGCAACTTTTGGAACCACGAATATGTAGACCTATCAAAATTTGTCGTAAACTCATTTTTTTAACACATTTGATGGGTTGGTTTATTATACGTGTCAGTTATATTTAATAAATTGGTAATAAATGGATTTAATATGGGTGTTAATAGGTTCACATCTTATTTAGCCCCAATCCACCTCTGGAACTTTATCTTCACCCTCTCTCGTCCTCACTCGATCTCGCATTCGCTCGTTCCATCCTTTTACCTTAGTTTAAGTATGAGTTTTCCTGAATTGAGGTAAATATATATACATGTGTGTGTGTGATGTGAATCGGGTTGTATCGGATATTTTTTGGATATTAAATGGGTTAGGTATGAGTCGCTAGATTTATATTATATTGAAATTGGTCAAAACAGGTTAAATTATCAATTTGGGTTGGACCATTTTTCGACCCGACTCACCTACTCTACATGTCTACGAACAAGTCCCGACCCCCATTACCTCCTCCTCCTCCTCCTCCTCCTCATCATCATCATCATCATCATCATCATCATCATCATCATCTGATCAAACCTTCGAGAACCAAGATCTACACATTATCTAATTATCTATTGCAAGACCAAACACTGGTCGTGGAACATTCAATCCCAATTCCCAAGTCAACTCAACCCTAAAAAAAAAAACAAAGAATGTGGCAATTTGTCATCCGCAAAAGAATAAGAGTACGATCAAAAGCATCCACGTACACCTATAATTTTTTTAAAAATACATTAAAATAAAATAAAATTAAAACTTTCCGCTTTAGCTAAGGTCCTCTCTCAAAGTTAGGCAAGTCCATAAAAAAAATAATCGAATCATGGAGAAGTCGATCGAATGAAAAAGAGACAGAAATCCGGGGACTCCTTTTACTTTCTTTCATGGGTTCCGAACGAGTTGACACTCTGCCTAACGTGGGCTCTCCTGGCCAATCAGCGCCCGCCACGTAGCCGTAGCCTTTCGCGCCCCGCATGTCGCGCTAGACGGAGCAGGGCCCCCGAAAAGCCGCCAGCTCAGCAGCCCGTCCCTCGTACCGTCCTACTGCCAGCCAGCCAGCCAAGCCCACGGGTTTACATCCCGGTCAACTCTCTCGACGCGCCACGTGGCGCTCGCCACGGGCTGCGATCCGGTGCGGCGCGGCGCGGCAGGCACTGTCAACTTCGCGGGTCGCTGACGTGGCTGGCGCGTGGGCACCGGGGCGGGCGAGATTCGGGGGATTTCCGAGACAACCGAAATTCCACTAGGATGGGCGCAGGGCGACACGTGTACGGCGGAGATCGGGGGGTTTTCCCTGAAAGAGAAAGGTCATCTTCGTCATTCTATTATTAAAAAATGGTAAACGATGCTTATTTGGTATTTAACCATAATAGATAGTAAGATAATAGATATTAGATGTAGATTCCTTAGATTAGCAAAGCCGATTTCATTGGACTCTCTTGCCTTTTTTTGTGCCGTACACTTGAGGGAACTCTCTCTTTTTTTTTTTAATAGTAACATTTAGGAAATTTGGTGGTTGTAATTTGAATATTTTTTGTTAAAATGCCGACGATACCAGATAATTTTATCGGCACCTGTGTGATTTGGTAAGATATTACATTATCTTAAATAATCACGCGACTTTTCTCTATCATTCAATCGGGATTTCTCGACTGAAAATTCATAGCATATATATGCCAGCTCGTATGTAAATGGGATCTAACACGCTTCAGATGGTGTCACGAATCAATTTGGCCTAGGGTTGATGTCAAATGTCAAGCAATGCTTTCTAGTGATTACGAAACATCTTCTTTCCCCACATTTTTTTTTCGCAAACATACCACTATTGGACATATGGTTGCGAGATAGAAAATCAATTACAATACAATTTTATACCTACTGATTTCTCAGTTATGAAATTCAAGATAAAAGTATAATTCAAAATTAGTACCAAAGGCCCCAGCTGGAGAAGGCCATTTTGAATTACATGACAATTGACATCTCTTTAATTTACACACCAATTGGAATACCCCACCTCCACCTTTATTCTTGATCTGTAAGTATGCATGATTGACAATAATATGAACCTTCTTGGAGATGCCTGCTTGGCAAATGTCTAATAGCACTCGGGGCTTTTCGTGATGCTCGATCTTGGTACTAATCGTGCATCTTTGAAACATCTGCAATTATCGCGAAATCTTATCGTTCCATATTAATCTAGAAAAAGGGTGCGCAAATCATAGACCTAATTCTTGCTTCATTTTACCCAATTACCATTAAACCACGTGATTCTCTTCTTATCATGGGCACTAGAAATGGAAACCTAGTAAATAAAAATAGGAAGTTCGAGAGTCATTCAGTTTCCATTTACTACCAAAATCCAAGTGCAACCTTATCACTTCCGAAAAGTCCTAAATGATCTTGATAAGGTTTGGCTAAGGTAGGCACCCGAGGCACCATTGTTTGCTCAATCCAAGTGAGAATGAGGGTTTGCATCCATGGGTTCATTGCACCTTGATCGAACATGAAATGCACCACTTTGTACCTTACTTTCAAAAGTTACCATGTTATTGTTCAACCATAATCGGTGGAGCGTAATCCTGGGCGTCGTCTCGAGATACCGATGCTAACCCCGGAGCAATCCGGTACTAATTATTCCGGCATGCATTCATGACGATATGTACTTCGCCTAATGATGGAGTTTAAATGAGCCCAACACCAGCTAGGCCCGTGCACGAACGTTATCAAACAGAGCCAGGACGAAATACAACATGCATGTACATGTAACCGCAATACTTATGACATTGGCATGATTTAGCTTCAAAGTTAATACCTCATAATTAAATAATTTAATCAAATATACACGAGGAAAAAAAAAGGGGACAAATTGGCTAAGAATTGGGGTATAATTTATTTTTCAGCCTTGCTAATTGACTATCTTTTTTTATTGAAAGTGACTTGACCACAGGAGCCTACTGCTTGACATTCCCTTCATCTGTTGCCCACGGTTCTGGTTCAATGGAGACGGAAATGAAAGCTTCCACGCCCTCTCCCTGTTTCGAAGCCGGTACCAAAGTCAATAGGAGGAGGGGCTACGCCTGTAATTTCGACTCGAAACGTGCACGAGCTCGTGTCGAGTGGCCGAATCTGAAGAGACTTTTTTTACTTTAAAAAAAAGTCTTCCTTTGCATTCGCACGCAGCTTGGAAGGGGTTTTTACCAAAGGTAGGAAAGTTCGTTCTGCGAGTACCCTTCTTTTTGCACCAGATTCATCGCTCGTTTTCCTCCCGGCAACAGTTCGAGACTGTTCGAACGCGAACGAGGACGATGTGGGCCGAGCGGCGATCGACCCCGACCGAACATGCTCGTGAACGAACTCCTTGACGTGCTGTGATGACCCCGCCATCGATACCTTCCTGATGGAGAGATGAACAGTGTTGTCAGATGAAAACAAAATGATGGGGCTATCTCCAACTCCACTGGCCATACTGAGAGATGATGATGAATCGGTTATTATCAAAGCACACATGCATGACATCGAGGTGTGAATTGTCTTCAAGTCAAACAGTAGAAGATAGGATTAGAACAAAAAAGCAACTGAGAGAGCAGAAACAACCTACCAAAGCCAAGATACGAGCTGCCTTACATTCCACGTTTCTCTCTCTTTCTCTCTCTAACAGAGAGCAGTATTTAGGGGCCTCTGTTCCTGCCACATGCGTTCTTTTTCCCTTGACATCTTCCCTTTGAAAATTGCAGCTTTTGAGTTTAAATCGCCTCTCTTCTTTTTTGTCAAAGTTTCTATCTTCTCCTGTCCCCAGCTTTTCTCCTCCCTCAACTTTCCCGCAGCTTCGACCAAAAAAAAAAAAAAACAACTTTCCCACAGCTTCTCGTTTCGAACTTTTTGCTCAAATATCTCTGTATTCACTGAATCTCAAATCCCGTGTTTCGTCTCTCTCGCTCTCTGTTTGGTTGATATATAAACGGCATACCGTGGGTGGTTTTAGCACCTACCCTACGGGAGTTTTCGCGTCCTCAGGATTTTTAAGTTGCTTACTTTTGGGCTCTTCCATTCTTGAAGAATTTGAATCTCTCTTTTTCATCTGTGGGCGCTGTGGGCGATTAGCAGTTTCAAGAAATGGAGAACTTGGCCGGGATTGGGAAGGAAGATGATCAAATCGAGTTGCCACCGGGGTTCAGGTTCCACCCGACTGATGAAGAGCTCATCACGCATTACCTGCAGAAGAAGGTGATGGACACCGGCTTCTCCGCTAAAGCCATCGGAGAAGTGGATTTGAACAAGTCTGAGCCCTGGGAATTGCCTTGTAAGCGATCACGAAATCACCCCATCTCACTTATCTCTATTCACGTCTGATTCATTCTGGAATTAGATTGACATACGCGATTGCTTTTGTCTGAGTATAGGGAAGGCGAAGATGGGGGAGAAGGAGTGGTATTTCTTCTGTGTGAAGGATAGAAAGTACCCAACTGGTTTGAGGACCAACAGAGCCACGGAAGCTGGTTATTGGAAGGCGACGGGAAAAGACAGAGACATTTACAGGGGAAAATCTCTGGTTGGTATGAAGAAGACCTTGGTTTTCTACAGAGGGAGGGCTCCAAAGGGCGAGAAGACGAATTGGGTCATGCATGAATACAGATTAGAGGGGAAACTCTCTCTGAATAATCTTCCCAAGACGTCGAAGGTAATGAATAATGGCTAATCCTCTGTTTTTTCCCATGATTTCTTTGCTCCTCCCCTGTTATTTCCGTTTTCTTTTGTATACTTTCCCATGATAATTGAAAGAGCACAAATTTATAGTTCTTGTTCTTCGTGTTGCAGAACGAGTGGGTCATTTGCAGGGTCTTCCAAAAGAGCTCCGGTGGGAAGAAAATCCATATCTCGGGCCTCGTGAGGACGGAGTCACTCGAGAACGAAATGAGCTCCGGCTTGCCGCCATTAACGGATTCTTCTCCAGCAGATTCGAAGACGACAATGTCCAACCTCGGATCAGCTTACGTGCCCTGCTTCTCCAGCCCCACGAAATTCGAAAAGAACGAGGAAAACATGAACAGTTACTTCAACAATCCTCTGTTTCCCAATTCTTCGAATCCCATGAATCCGATTCCCCAAATCTCGCTCTTGAGCACACTATACCCTGCTCAGGCCATCCCTGTACCACCGAATTTCCAATACCCGGGCCCTGCCTTCGCGCCGGAGCACTCCGTCCTCAGGGCTCTGCTCGAGAACCAGCACGGATTGAGCATGAGGCAGAGCATGAGAGCAGAGAGGGAAGCGATCAGCGCCTCGCAGGAGACGGGGCTCGCCATGTCCTCCGTCATTCAGAGCTTCGGAATGGGGAGAAGGCAGTTCGAGGATCAACAAGCTCCATCAACCTCGGCTGGAACACTGGACGCGGACCTCCTCTGGAACTATTCAAGTTAGAAAAAAAAAAACTATAATTCGTGCTCGTTCCTAAGCAAAGATACAGATTGGTCATTAGGAGAGGCTTGGGGTCATTCCTTCCTATTCGTCATAAAAGAAGATTATGGGTGAGCGTGGGCCTGTTGTATAGATTTTCTAGATCCCAAGGAGTGATTGAAAGAAAGTGAAGCGTGTTCTGTATGGTGTCGTTATGCATTTGTAAGGAGATTTTTAGCGCGATTTGTGATTGCCCGCAATGAATATTTTATCGAGTGTTTGATGTTCTGTTAGCAGCATTAGCGTCGCAGGTGCAGGTTGGCTCGAGTACAAAAACATGTGACGTACGTGAAGTCTAAGTTGGTGGCTGAGGCTAACCGATCTTCATTCTTTAATGAATTTTCTAGTGCAGAGTGATTTCGCCATGGCAGCACCCCCACGTTGTTCCGGTTCCTGCATCGCCGGGGGAAAACGAGTTTCATTCTCGTACAGCTGGGGGGAAGAAGAGGGGCTTTTCTCTCGTTCTATACTGTTGTCCTGGTGGGGACTGAAGTGAGCATGCCACCCGGCCGCCCATTATGGACAACCTTCCCTAAATCTCTCTCTCGCTCGCTCTCGCTCTCGCGCGCGCGTGCGCACATGCGCAATTTGAACGTGAATCGTGTCGATTGGAATTCATACGGGCACTTATCTTTGTCTTTTTATGTATTAGTGGGCTCTTGATAAAGTTGAGACGAGATCGGATCCCATCTGATAATTGATGTGACTGCGAAGGTGATCCTAAGTAAGTTTGTTGAGTGCTCGAGCATTCGATCCGGGTATCGGAAATCTAGTGTGTCGGTCCCTACATGCGGTAGGTCGGCGCGATTGGCTACCAAGAATAGGGTTCGCTTATGATCGTCCTCTGCACCCGTCCACTTGTGGGCGAGTCTTTTTCTCGAGTTCGAGGGCCCGGGAGGGAGGGAGGGAGGGGAGGGGGGGAGTGCGGGGTTGGTCTGAGGCTACATCATCTGTATTGAGGCGGCACGGCGGCGACGTCTGCCTTTGCCTGACATGAATCATCCAAATCGGGTCTTAAACTCGACGCAGGTCGTGTGCGGCTTGCGCGCGCTCTCTCTTGTATGTGCCCCTTTTATGCATTTTTTTTTTCATTGTATTTTTAGGGTTTGAAGCTTCATCTTCTTCGGGCAGGCGACGGCGGCCGGCGAGGGTGGCCGGCGAGGGAGAAGGGCCGGCGAGGTCGCCTGGGTTCGGGCGACCCTCGGCGTGCTAGATCCGCCGCCGCCGGCGGTCGCCCGAGGCCAGGCGACCCTCGGCGGTGGTCGCACGGCGAGGGAGAAGGGCCGGCGAGGTCGTCTGGGTTCGGGCGACCCTCGGCGAGCCAGATCCGCCGCCGCCGGCGGTCGCCCGAGGCCAGGCGACCCTCGGCGGTGGTCGCACGGCCGCCTGGGGTCGCGCGACCCAGGCGGCCGTCGCCTGAGGTCGCGCGACCCAGGCGGCCGTCGCCTGAGGTCGCGCGACCCAGGCGGCCGTCGCCTGAGGTCGCGCGACCCAGGCGGCCGTCGCCTGAGGTCGCGCGACCCCAGGCGGCCGTCGCCTGGCCTTGGGCGACCGCCGGCGGCGGCGGATTTGGCTCGCCGGGGTCGCCTGACCTCGGGCTCCGGCGGCCGGCTCCGGCGATGGGTATGTTTTGTTTTTTTTTTAATAAATAAGGTAATTTTCAAAGTCCATTTGCAAAAAAAGTTCACCAAACGCTATATTTTGCCCAAAGTAGCTTTACAAAATATTTTTACCAAACACCATTTGCCTTTCCCCAATGGGCTTTCACCCAAAGGTATTTGCATTTCCCTAAGTGGCATTTTCAAAGTTGAACCAAACGCACCCATCATCTGTATTGGGGCGGCACGGTGGCGACGTCTGCCTTTGCCTGACATGAATCATCCAATCGGGTCTTAAACTCAACGCGGGTCGTGTGTGGCTAGTGCGCGCTCTCTCTTATATATACCCCTTTTATGCATTTTTTTTTTCGTTGTAATCCCATATCAATTAACTGGTATAGTAATCTAAGTCTGGCATTTTGACGGTTAGCGTGAAAGAAAACCCCGGACCTTAGGAACCTCGGCGAGGACGAGACTCGGTAAAATTTTCAAGCAGTGACGATGCCATCAATCGAATTCGATGACCCATCCACGCCCTCTTAATCAAGATATTATTCCTAATCACAAGGACTGAAGCGTGATTAACCCACTAAGCAAGCCAATGTGCTCTTGTCCCCATTCCCATTCCTCCGCGCTCGTTCAGTTACCAAAGCTGTAACGCATGATGATGCGAGAGTCAACAGCACGCACACATACATTCCATATGCCCTCGTTTTTATTTCGCCGTTACATGTTGCGCACCGCGTGGGGTTTTCGATTTCGAGCACATGAACAAGCACCCTCAATTGAACCGCGAGCAATTCGAGTCCTGCACGACATGTTCCTCAGCTAGAATCGAAGTGGGTGGGGAGACTCTTCTTTGCCCCTTTCGCGGGATCCGTCGGGCACCGGAAAATCGAGATTAGGGCTCCGTTCGTTTCGTGGAAATGGATGATCCGGGAAATTATTCTTCCTAAAAATAATCGTTTATACCGCTTTCAAAAATGAATGAACGAAAATTACTTCAATCATCCACGAATATGTTTAGACATGAATTGTTATCGATAATAAAAATATTTAAAAATGTATTTTCAAATCATTTATTTTTTTCGGAAATAAACGGATACTTAGTTGGAAAATTCCCTACTTTAAAACGCCCGCTAGTAGAATTTTGTGGGGGCCTATTTTTCGTTTTCATTGGTCACCAAACCAACAATTTAATTAGAAGCAACGTAGATAGATGACCATACTTTTAATAATATTTTGTCGCCTTCGCATGTACTCTCTCTTTCTAGTCAGTGGAGTAGTCCTCCGTCACAAGCCCCTTGACCTCCGAAAAAATGGGGTTAGACAATTTTCACGCAAACTTTATCATACATATTGAATGAATTACTAGATATAGTTAAGACGAACCTACAAAAGAAATGATTAATGTCATAAAAAATCTCGAACCGTTTTGTTTCGCCTCACAAAAATTCCCAACCGGTCCTCCCGCGACACATGTAGCCAATCTAATTTTCTTTTCACGGAAAAAATCGAAAATTGGTACCCTAACTCAAATCTACTCCCGGTGCGCATTATGTCTAAATATTCCTTTAAAATGCATACGTCTCAAGTACATGACAGATAATTGCACTACGGATTTAACGTGAAGAATTGCAGATAAGTATACATTCTAGCAAAGGGCAGATTTACGTCAGTGCTACAAATCCAAGATTTTTTGTGAGGCCAATTTTTTTTTTTTGTAAATGTGTCATGAAGATACTAGTTTGACATTTTTGCGCCAAAAATTAGTTTCGACTAAAAATGTAGTTTAGGGTTTAGTTGTATTAATCCAAAAAAAAAGAGCGCTACGAAATAGATATAGTATATTCATGTCATCCACTAACAACTCGAGTTTTTTACAATCAAATTGTTGCGTGCGTGCCATAATTTCTACGGCAATTGTCCGCGGTAATACTGTACGTACCGAACGAGTTTCGAGAAAAATTTCTAAAATCACCGCTCGCCTAAACAGCCGTACATGTAAAATACTTTCAAATCCCTCGGCATACAAAAACGAGAGCCGTTCCAAATACGCGCCAATTCCGAATTATAAATCGACAAACGCATTTATTAGATGCTTAGACACGGCTAGCTTGTCCGAATTAATCTCTCTCGAAAAAAAAAAAAAGAGAAAGGAATGGCGTCTCGTCATTTTGTTAAGTTTTTATAAATTTTGTCTTTATATCTCGCGGTAGAGGAAAAAGAAAAAGAAAAGAAAAGAAAGCCCGGGAAAAAAAACAGAGCCTCCGGGCTATAATCGCGTGCGGCGGGGCCCGCGGGAGGGGGTGGGGGGGGGAGAGTTCGGCCTTCCCTAACGGTCGACACGTCGGCGTGGGGGCCCAAGCTCCCCCGCGCCTAGCTCGACACGCGGTTCAGGTTGGGGGTGGGGGAGGGGGGCCGCTGGCGTCACCCCGTGCCCCGCCGGCGAGCGCGACACCCGCCACTGGGAGGCCGCCACGTGCCGGGCCGGGGTAGGGTGGGGTGGGGGTGGGGTTGGGGTTGGGGTTCGGTCCCCCACCCCGGTAACAGCTGTTTGGTGACGGCTGCCTTCCGGGGGAAAGAGACAAAAGGGGGGGCACGACGGTACTTACCATCATCTCTCGAGACTTCGGGGGGGGTTACGAGATCCTCTCGCGTCCCATGACCGCGCATTAATGGAGGAGGGAGAGGGATGATGCTGCTTGACATAGCCCTTGACCTGAACCCGATCTATGGACCCGATACAATCGCAGCCGTTGAATTCGGGGCGACGCCCGCTTAAGATGGGGGGGTCCATGGTATGGCCCAGGGCGATTGGTTTTATAGACGGCCCGAGCTGGTGCTCTGGCCAGGACCAACGTCGGACCAGAAAGCCCCCTGTGCGTAAGTCCGCCGACTACCAGATGGACGCTAAACTTGCAAATACAAGGTGGCGGGACCTGAGCGGAACGAGGCGAGATGCCGCCGTCGAGAAGATGATTGCATAATCAGTCCCGTTCATTTCGCCTCTCTCTTTTTTTTTTTTTCTGTGTATTGATCGGGTCTGAGCGTGCTTTAATGGGCTGCCAGACCTATAATCGCCTTTAATTTGGATCTTGACAAGTATCGATCCTCGTTTTAACCTTATGGTTCCACGTCGCCTTATCTTATCAGTTATTCCGATCGAGAAAAGAAGCTGTGCCTAATACGAAACGCGATGATTATCCTTCGCAACTGCATGTTTCAAGATCATGCTCGACTAAGATGCTTATACCCTTTTAGTTAATTAATGGAAATATAAAGTACGATGCCGCAAGAATTGTTCCCGTGGAACTGAAAGAAGATATTGCTATGCAATAAAACTTAGAAAGATGAGATTACAATAGTGCAATCGAATCTGATCAAATTGTCATCCTCGAACAATCATACTTTAATTCAATTATTTTCATAAAAAAGAAAAAAAAATGGAAAAGAGAAGGCACGTGATTGTCATGTAACTCGCAATTGATTGGAGAAGTTCCACCTCGTGTCGCTTTCAATAGGGATAATTTTTAAAAGATCAAGTCGTGCCTGCCAAACCAATAGCTGATCAAAGAAGGGTATTTCCCTAAGAAAAGCCAAATTATCAAATACTAAAGTATCTTCATAAATCAAAGATTAGGGATAACCCGGATTCTAGAAAGGCGCAAATAAGAATAGATTAAAGGGTACTGACGGGGTTTTGCTCGAATTAATTATTACATCGAATCACGTTCACTATAGATCAAATCCGCTTTCGCGCATCCATTTGCCCATCTTTTATTTGATGCGAATCTCTGTCCACCGATTCCCTCTTGAGTAGTCTAGACAGACAACATACTCTTCGCTCCAATGCCGATGACGACTCCTCGCCGTCCCCATCGGATCGGCCATTGCCTTATTATTTTCATCACGGGCTTCAATTTTTTTTCTTTTCGCGAATGGCTCGTAAATTAACCGGATTTATTCGCAAGGACCTCGAGAGCACACGCGTAGTGATTTGTACAATTCTTCCTAGGGGGGGCCATGTGGGATAGATCTCAGTGGGCAGGAGAAAAAGGCCAAATTGAACCCGGGATCATACTCAATTAAACGTTGCAGAGGCTGAATGATTGACGTTAACGTTAGATAATTTGTTAGCCACAGCAATAATGACGGCCTTCCAAAGGATAAGGTCAAGTACAATGAAGTCAAATCTTATCTTTCTTTGCCATTTTTGCATAAAGTTCATCTTTGCCTTCTAAAGGCATCGAAAGAGGAATCTAGCCATTCTATCATTTGCCCTTTTGATGATGTTTTCGGACGATTGACACTAAACCCACCACCAATTCCTTAAAGAAAAAGGATCCAAGAGCACATTTTCCGCACCTTGTTTTCCTCGAAATAGAAATGAATTTTGGGTCGATTATACTTTTCGTATTATTGCCGAATTTAAACCGAACCCATCCGATGTCATTGCTCGCGCAAACTTCTCCAATGCGTTCGAATTAATGGGCCGATTGAGTCGCATCAGTATTCCTATCGATGAAATACCGATACTTTTACGTGTAATGCACGTAACTATTTCAATTCTGTGACCCGTACATGACATTCATGATCTATACGTGTGCAATCAGACAACCTATCATGCTCGGGCTAAAACAGTCAATTGTAAATGCGCGTACCTAGGAACACACTCCGTACGCCAAAAAAAAAGAAGCTGGGGTTGCAAATTACGACTCTAACATACCGGAAAATCTTATGTAGCATGGGCATGCCAGGACGACAAGTTGGTACCGAACTCAAGCCCTCAGCACGGCCCGACCCTTGATCAGGTCTAGCGTTGAACTCTTCGAAAAACGTGAAGCATTCATGGGCCGCGAAGCCCATTTTCCACAAGCCCATATTGTCAACTTTTTTTGGGTCGAAGCCCACATCGGTCTTCACAATATGGGCTTCAAATGGGCTTTTAGTACGGACAATACGAAGCCCATATTGTCATTTTTTTTAAGGTTTTTTTTTTCTTGTTTGCCTATATATATATATATTTTGTCTTGTAGTAAATAACTAAAATGATCCGTTTCCTCGTATAACCACAAGCCAGCCGGGCATTGCTCCTTGTCTCTCTCGCGCTCTCTCTCTCTCCCCCCCCCCTGCTCCGGCGAGGTTGTGGCCCAAGGTCAGTCTCCGGTTCTCGAATTCGTCTCCTTCCTTCGCGCTCGAACCTCGTTGTTTTGCCCTAAGCCTCCGTCGAGCAATTCGCTTTCGTTCTGGGCCACGATCGGAGTCGCCATTGCTCCGTGATTGCTCGGCGCGCGGGGATTTCGGTGTTCAAGCTCTTGTTTTTTTCTCGATCGTTTCGATGCCCCGCGCGGCGGAATGAGACGTGGGCTGAGCATGTCGAGCAGGGTCCTTGTCGGATCACTGTGTTTTGTGTGGGTGTTGCCGCAATTCGATGTCGGAATGGGGCTGTTTTAGCTTCAGTGCGTGGGTTGGTTATGGTGGAGAGTTTTTGAAGGCTGATGATGAGGGAATGGAATTTTGAGGGGGGGGCGGGGTTTGACTTGGTGGGCGCTGATCATCATTGCCGAACTGACCGGCACGCGGTTAATCCGAGGGCTAGAAGGAGCTTTGACTGTGGGTGTAACTCTGTTCGTGGTTGCAGATGGCGAGGGTTTCTTCGATGCTGACGACGGTGAAGGCGTACTCGGTTCCACTGCTGCTCTTCATTGGAGCCATGGTGTATCAGCTCGTCGTTATTCCAAACACGTTCCCTCGTTCTCACTATGATGGTATCTTCCGCTCACTACTTGGTCCGCCAATATACGGGAATTGGGAAGCATTCAATGTATTTGCCCTGAGGATTTTATGCGATTGGTCTAGCCGTAGTAATGAGTTGTATTGGAGGTTATCTGATCTCTTTTTTGTTTTGGGGGTTCAAAAATTGCAGTTTTGGGCTTGAAGAGGCATAGTTCTATCCAGGAAGTAGAAGAGGCGTATGAGAAGCTTGTCTCATCTGGGTCAGTTTTAGTTTCTTTAAGTCGATTCTATTACTGGTTTTGTTTACTAGTTTTATTGCACCTACGTTTTTAAATTTTGATGGACATTCACAATGTGTGTCAATAACAATTTTGGTCATTTACAACCCTACGCAACTTGCTCGTTTTGGCCACCATAACGATCTCAGGAACTCAGATGGGGAATTGCAAAAGTCATCCGAATTTATAAAGGTCAGCTCATTATTTTGCTGCAATATGATCCTACTATTTATGCCTTCACTTGAATTGCCTCCGTGATGCTTTTATCAATTTTGGAGTCATGGCGAAACCACCGTATGACTTTCTTTTTCGATATCAACTAAACTTCCCGTGATGCTGCTGATCGATGGGTAGCAGTATTTTTTCCATTGCTTCATTCAAATACAACCGACATGATTCCTTTGTCACTGATTGTGACCTTAGAGAATTTAGAAAGATTGACTTTGGCAGTATGTGGCCTGAAATCCTTCCGTTTAAACTTTTGTCATGATGCTATTGCTCGTTGTCTAGAAATAGGGGTTTAGAATATTTTCGTCCTAGTTTTGCTTTAAAACAAGGAGCTAACTGGCAAAATATACTTAGTCGGCAGCAACTGTGTTTGCTCTTGTATCAGTTGTATGGAATGTTCAATTATCAATGTGTTTACCTCTTTTGGTGTCTTAGAAAGTTAGAATCACCAATGTGTGTAGATAACGTGCGTCTCCTCTAGAATGTGGTGCCTTTTCCCTTTAAAATATGATTACAACTTCGCTCCTTCTATCCACGTGTTATTTGGGGAGTGAGTAGATTCCTAAGTGTTTTTGACAAAAAGGAAATTTTTTCTGCAATTATAAAGAGTTCATTGGTGTACACTTTTCTCAAAACAGACGGGGAATTTCGTATTACCTACTTGTTTCCACATCCTTTTCCTCTTTCTGAAAGTTGTGAACGGTCGGTGCCTATAAGTTGTCTTTTGGAAATAATTATTTCATCACCAAAACTAATGCCTTGTTCCGCAAAACTTTTCTGTTGACAGCACAAACACATGTCTTGAACTGAAATGACTGCAATCTGGGGTATTTCTTTCAATGTTAATTTGGAGTGTGGCAAAACTTCGCCATGCTTGTTCTTGGATATCATTTTTTGTTGCTGAAAGTTGCATATTCAGAACATAGTGTCCATCTTTCCAGACTGATTTTTCAGACAAGTTTGTTCTTCCGCACCATTTTTTCTTTTTTTGTGGACTTCGACTTATTGGTACTTTGCCAGAGAAGTTTCTGGTTGCTTCATGTTTCTCACTGCAATTTCATGGTGAACTTAATCGTATTACTCTTTAATTGTTTATTTTTTCTTTGGAATTTTAGCATTGCCACTTTATTTATCTTTGAGTTGTATCGCTCTTTTCTGGGGACTTTATCCTGAAATGGATCCACATTTTCTCCATTAGTCTTGAACTAGCAGTTATGGTGGAATACTTGTGGCAAAAAATTCTCTCGTAAAGTTCTAACCTATCTACATATGTGAATTTTCTTGTCTTCTCTTTTCTTTATCCATCCTGTTTCTCTCATCTGCAGGTTTATTTGGATACTGTTTCCCTTGCCATTGAGTTTTGGGTTCATGAATATAGACCCCATTTCATTTCATGCTTTGCAGATTCGTTATGCTTATGAACTGCTGACCAACCCCACTTGGAAAAGAAGTTATGACATGTTTGGCATTGAAGAGCAACATGTGAGTGGTATTTCTTAGTGATACTGATAGGTGTGTTATGTGTACATTTTCATACACTATTTATTTACTGGAGAATACAGGTAGATGCAGTACGCCATCTAACTTTTTTGTCCGCAGGATGTTATTGAAGAGGCCAAACAGAAATATGCTGGGAAAAGCTATTCTGGAGTGCACCTTCCGTTACTAGATGCCGCTGCATCTGGTAAGTAAGAATATATACTGCGATTTCTTGGTCATCCTTTTTTTGGATTTAGATTGGAACTGGTTATAAACTTCCACCTACACCAAGCATTGGTTAAGCTTATAGACAATTTCTTCATTTTCTCATCAGACTCTGGAGACCAAGCTTCTAATGCCATTACCTTGAAGGAT
The DNA here is from genome assembly GCA_031216235.1 of Syzygium jambos. Lineage (NCBI taxonomy): Eukaryota > Viridiplantae > Streptophyta > Magnoliopsida > Myrtales > Myrtaceae > Syzygium > Syzygium jambos. The sequence continues at coordinate 2,938,835 of CM062221.1, forward strand.
GTTCTTACATCTGAAGCTGACAGCCCATGGCTATTTATGGTACTACTGCTATCTACATCTTATTTGGGCTTTTATCCAGGCTGTTTTTAATGAGTTTACAATTTATCTTGGTGCTTCTCTTTTCCGTTGTTGTGGGAGATATCGCGGTTTCTGTGAAATAAGGACAAATTCATTTTAAATGCATTATTCTCTCTGCCCAGGCATTTTTTTATTTTTGGCTTTCGGGGTGGGAGGGAGGGAGGGATGAGCACTTGATTATTACACCGAGTTACTGAGAACCATCAATAAGACTGGCCTTATATACTCTGATAGAAAAAATTAAAGAAAAGAGAAGCAGCCTATGCTATTGTTGTTGTACGGTTGTATATGTTTTCTTGTCAAAGTTGTTCCTTGGGCCTGTATGGGCTTTGATATAGTTTGTTTTATGAGTTGATAAAGAAATTTGATAATGCAGGTTAGCTAATTGATATGTTTTCTCAAAGTTCAGATACTACTGATTGGTTGATAGAATGACAACAGTGATAAAACATAGAGATCCTTGCATTTTACAAAATGGGAGAGTATCGTTGATTGATTGAGTTGTAGATTATGAAAATGGTAAAGCTGTAGAGCTACTAATCTTCTATAAAGATTTGGTGGAGGGAAAAAAGGCTTCACATGGTGTCAACACGTGCAAAAATTAGTCAAGACCCAAAAGACAGCTCAAATATAGGATTGCTATGTGGAGCATTTAAGTTATGGGCAAGAGCGAGAGAAAGAGCATGAAGGATGCCTTGATTGGATTGTCCACACTTTCACACACTCGTTTTAGAAGTTACCTATCAGTTAGAGTATCTCAAGCAGTTGACCCTTGCATTTCAGTTGGAGGCTCCATCTAGTTGCAAAATTTTAGAAGATTGATAGTGGCCAGTTAATAAGCTGGGCTGTAATTTTTAGGGACCTCTGCATTATTATTGTCAGAATGTTTAAGTATAAAATCATGCCTTCATCTAAGAGCTTAAAATTTTGAAATAGTGGGCAGAGTTTCACAGAGTTTTTACATGGTATCAGGGTTGGATATCCCGAATTCAATTCTTTCAAGGCTCCTTTATTTGCAACCCCCTCCCTTTATTTCTAGGCTTTAGTCTTAAGCCAAAGCCCATCCTACGTATGAGGGGGAGTGTTAGAATATTTGCATATTAAACTATTCTGTCATCAAATAGTGTAAGCATTTAGAATTGTCGAGAGTGGCTCCACAAAATTTTACAATTAAGGGACCTAAATCGAACAATAAATAAACCAAAAACTGCAATATTTGTGAATTTTGCATGCTTTTGTGCTTGTCATGTGTTTTCCTTTTTCTACTTTATTTTCCTCTCATCACATGTAGTCTGGCAAATAATTTATTTTAGATATATTCATCTGGGAGCAAGTGCTGTGCTCATCGCTTTGACATCTGGAAAAGAATAGGTACGTTCCTAATTTATAAAAATTCATTGGTAAGTCTTAGTCTCCTAGTTCTCAAATTTTGTTTATTGTTTTGCTAGATAATTGAGCTGCCAAGTTGTCCGATACTTATACATGATATTTAGTTGAGTGTGGATGCGTTCTTACTCTTTACATTCTGTCGTAAACTTGTAAACACAGTTTCAGAAAAAAAATTGCTGCATTCTTCTTCTTCTTCTTAAATCCTGAACTCGTCCACTATGTACAGGCTCATCGCTCTTCCAACTAATGAAGTGCTTATTGGGTTATTTGTTTTTGTGCTATTCATGCTCAGAGCCATCTTCTTACGGCTAGTTCTTATTCTCAAAAGTAAAATACTTGCAAGTTATATCCATTCATGTTTATGTTGAGAGGAAAAAGTGCTTTCGCATAATTCTGACAATTTACTTCTTAAAGTCTCGATTTTAGTCTAGATCTGTTGTTTTTCATTTTCCTTTTCTAGTTCTTCATTCATATGCACAATCTTCAAAGGTTTGCATTTCAAGTTTCAATCTGATTAGACTGTGAGTTTTCAAGATAGTTGAGAGTTTTTTGGCCTATAGTACGTAGAAAAGCAGGAATGCTTCTGGTCATGCTAAACTTTTTTCTCACAAAGCAATATGAGCACTCAAAAGTTATTCGAATTATTAGAATTAAATAGACTTGGAGTGAATTTTTTGCTGAAGCAAACAGAATTTTCAGTACTTGATGGTAGCTGCTTCACATCTTGCAATCATAATGATAACTGAAGAATTGTCACTTTGGTTTCGCTCTGTGCTTTCCCTTTATCATGTTCCCCTCTAAATTACATTCAGCTGCTCTGTTGGATGGAGTTGCAAATACTGGTGCTGTGGAACTTGGTGAGGTTCAACTTGCAGCATATCTTGCTGAGAGAAAACCAACAGGACAATTGTTTTACAGGAATGGTAAGATACTTGGATGTATCACTATTAGTTTTGAATTTGGTTGTGTTGGATAGAAATCTGTTGGACCATGTGGAAGGTAATGTTTAGCATGCCACCAAAATAAAGAAGCCCTGGATTTGTCTCTGTACATGTCAAACAGAAAAAGGGAAGGTTTGCTTTTCCACTATATCAAAAGTTGATTTCAGCAAAAAACTGTGTGAAGTTGATTGCACAACCATTTAAGTTGTTAGAGAGCAACGCTGTTTAGATTTTATATCTCAAGTCAGCATCCCCCCTCACATGAAGGCTGCTAGGACGATGAAGGCCTTAAACATGCGAAACACAACGTGTAAATGAAAAAATGGATTAAATCCGTTATATAAATAAAGAAAACTGAAAGGAGAGAATGAAGAATCAACTCGAGACCTCTGGTGTGATTTATATTTCATCTTCACTGAACAACACATTCCAAAAGTCGATTTGTGTCCACAAACTAGACACTAGTTTTTTCTTTGATCCTAGGAATTGCATAAGGGACATCTAGCAATGCACCTATGCTTGCTTCTCATATAATTCTCCTAGTGTTGACTTCATTGATAAAGTGTCTAAAAAGCTAGGTAGCCCATCTTCTCAGCTTGTCCATGTGGTACCTTGTTTGACAGTTATAGGGGCCAAGATCTAAAAATGCTCTTTATTTTCCTTAAATGCCGTGGGTTTCCTCTGGATAGGAAAACCAAAAATACTCTTGTATTTTTTTTTTCAATTGGCAGATTTGGTTGAATTGAACCATCATTGGCATGCATCCCGTATACATTATATAGATGAGAAATGTAATATGCTTTTATATTCATTTGTCACAAATTTTAAGCAATCAAGAAGCAAGACTGGAATATGTGTTGAGCTTTTTTCTTTATGCAAGGAATTTCCTTATCTTTTCACTTGTATTTCAATCCAGTAAAGAAAGAGTTCTAAAGACGACATTCCACTCAGTGTGCTTTGTTATTAATTTGACAAATTTACTACAGGTATTCCTTCAATTGTTGCTTTTCCACCTCAATGTAGAAGTGCAGACTGTCTAGTTAGGTGAGTTTCACTTTCTAGCCCATTTTATGTACTAAGTAAGCTTTGATTTCTGAGTCTTTGTGACGGTTGGAAATGCCTCTCCTATGGAAGGGTTATGATTAGAAGTTCTTCTGTTTCTTCTAAATGAGAAGAGAAGCATGAGTAGAAATTACCTTGGAAATTTTCATAGGTTTGAAGGAGAATTAAGTACTGATGCAGTGACCGATTGGTTTGCAACAACCATACTCAGTTTACCTCGCATTCGATACTACTCTAAGGAATCACTTGTAAGTTACAAATTCCTTACCAGTTCTTATTCTTGTTGACAGTGCAGATGCTCTTTTTTCTGTTGTCACTTTTGCAGAAAAAGATTATGCTAACTCTAGGAATAGAAGATAATTTTTTATTGCATCTTCATTTATCATCACGGTTGTTATGCTATCGCATTTGCAGTGTAAAGCACTCTTGAATAAGTTGGACAGGCCAGATCCAGATTGTTTTGATAGGAACAGCCAAATTTATGGACGTCAATCTCTATTTTTACTTAGCTTGCTAATTGATCTTCATGTACCTTACTGATGTTTTTATAAAAATGAGAACTAAACAAAGTGTGATTGACGGAGCAGAATACTTATTTGAGAAAGAAATTACTAATCACATATATGGAGCTAGTTGTCTTCAATTGTTTCACAATTAATATACTCAGTGTTATCTGTTGCAATCAAAGGTAGTATATTCAGTTTCGTTATCACTACCCAATTGCAAAATTGACCTATGCTCTTTGCCCTTTGATTCTCTAATCTCTATATATAGTCAACTACCTTTCCATATTTAACATCAGTCAGCTGTTTAGCTAAGGAAAGAAGGTCCATCTCTAGTCATATTAGCTTTTTTGTTTTGTATATGTTCAAGTTGAATCAATCAGGCCCCTAGCCCCTTCGTTTAACTACTTAAAGCTATTGTTTACCCCAATGGAAACTGCAGGTTAGAGGCCCTTGATTATTTATCTTCATGAAACAATCTTAATGTTGGAATAGTACCGAGGCAAAAGATCACATGCTGATCTCTTCCTTTTGTCTTCCTCATCTGTTTTTTGAAATTTCATTTTTTACTAAGTTTTATTTAATCAGTTATTTATTATTGTTCGTTTTTTTTGGGGTGGGGGGTGGGTGGGGTAACAGGTTGATTTGGGGTATATCCTAGATATACTTTTTGGGGTTAAAAATATGCGAGATTTGTATGGTGGGCCTGGGCCCTTCTCCTAACAGTTTTAGACTCTGGGGGACAACGGTTATTTGACATGGTCTCTAAGCTTTAGGTCACTCACTGTTGTTGTGTTTTGTGTTGATTCTGGTTGTTACTCCTTGCTTTGTTGTTTTAACAGTACCGTCGTGCTTTATATTTTTCTTTGGGTTCTTGCAGATCTAGTACTTTTTCTAAATGTTGGAGATTATGCTTTTTGCACATAGTATGTTACCCTCGTGATAAACTACTCCTGTCAAAGAGAGAGAACGTTAGGACCTTATACAGCCCTTAAGTTTTTCGTTTATTACAATCACATTGGAGGGGAAATTTTTTATTATGCAACTTATGTCGTGAAAAACCCATAACTCTCATTAAGTTCTTCATAATTCAGTGGCTAGTAATAGGTATGATCATTCAACATCTCCACAGGTTAATATCCTAATGTTCACATTCAAAATTTTTTGATCAGTCTCCACGTGTGTTTACACAAGATATGTCACATCAGATACCAGATACCTCTCTCCTTTTCTCATTCACTTCTTTTCTTCTTCTTCTTTTTTATAAACAACTAAGATTAAAGCGTTTCGCTCAAGAACCTAGTTGCTAGTTGTGATTGTTTCTTGCTTCCTTTGCTTAATGATGGAAATATACTTGCAGGGACAAGCTTTTATGGCAAAGACCAGCCCTCACAAGGTACTTGGTTGATCCTACTAGTTGGGAATGGTGTATTAATTTTTCAGCCAATACATATCTCCAGTTTTCCTTGTCTTCTGATTTTACACCGGGTTAGTTTTCTTGAGCGACCATTTAGTATAGCTGATCAAATATACTTTTGTCAGTGAAGCTTGAAGTGATCTGAGAAAGGGGTTCATGTACCTTAAAATCAGCTATCTTTTCAGTCCGAAAAAGAAGCATGACAGCTTGTTGTGCAAGCCTATTATTTTGTTTTTTTATGCATTATTCAGTGTGCACTCTCGGCAAATACAACGGTCATACTTCTCTCTTCCATTGATAGTAAATTCGTTTTCTCGTTTGTAATACATAGTAAATGCGGAGTGTTTTTTCATTTGCAAAGAATGAGATATGAGAACTCGACACAACATAGTAAGCATTAAAGTGTCCTCAGAAGATCCTCTATCCATCAAGAAACAATAATGCTTATTTTTTTTTGTTTAACACAATCCAAGCAGTAATTAACCTGAATTTTAATGGCTGCAATAGAAATCGTCTACCAACTTTTAAAGCTCCAATATCTCTGATTCCATCAGTTGTGAAATTTCTTACACAGGTAAACACTGTTTTGTTGAATCTATTGCGCAACTCTGTAAAAGTGGCCTCTTTGTTCTTTTAACTTCGGGGTCAGCTATTTCGTGCAGGTGCATAGCGAGTTCATCCATGATGAAACATATGGCCAGATGTCTATGTCATGTGTGGCCTTGTGGTCATGTCAGGGTGGGGGTTGGGACTTGTAGGTTAAGATCAAAGGCTCGATCCCTCAAGAAAGCAAAAAAGAAAAAGAAAAAGAAAAAGAAAAAAAGATAACTATGTCATTTGGCACATATGAACCTTTTTCAATTATGAAAAGTGATTGGCCTATTGATGGTACTCTTACCGAGATCGAGATTCCCACATTATCCCTCCCCATATCACCTATAAAAAGAAATCAATTATTCGTATCTGTAAATATATGTAACTTACATGTGTACATTCAAACCTTGCGCACTTCTTCCTTATAGGTAAAGGTTATTTTGTTCTCAAAGACGGGGGAACGTGCCACTCCATTTGTGCGTCTTGCTACTAAGAATTATTGGTCTTATGCATCATTTGCTTTTGTACTGTGGAGAGAAGAGGAATCTTCCTTTTGGTGGAATGCGTAAGTAGGAAAGGATTGGTTTTCTTTTAGATGATGTACCTCAATTTGTTGCTTTAGTTTGCTTCCATCAGTAGCATAAGTTGCTGATAGTTTTTTGGCTTTTTGAATTTTGATGCTAGGTTTGAGGTGGAATCTGCACCTTCTATCGTAATTTTGAAAGATCCTGGCGTCAAGCCTGTTGTACACCATGGTATTCCTTATTTTGCTGAATATAGATAAAGATGATTAGATGGCATTTTTTCCATTTTCTTCAGGGCGGGAGATGCTATTTTCCCCCATCCAAACCCGATGGGATCCCTGCTCTCTATTTCATTAATAGACAGAAAAAGAAACTGCAAATGTAGTCTTTTGACACTTTTGCTTCCTGTCAGAGATTGAGTAGTCCCCAACACATTCTCCACTAAATTATAATGGCGGTTCTCAGATTTGATAATCACAATGACCTTCATGCCCATTAAAGAGGGGCTAACTTTTACATCTAGAATGAAAAGAATTGCACTTGCATTGTCCACTTTGAATGCCAAAGAAAATGGTTGATGAATTTAGCGTCACATTGCAAAGATGTTATCTGTATGCCAAATTATGAATTTTCTGAAGGCTGTCTGAAACCAAGTGCTGCATGTTGCTTTTGAGTGGCAAAAAAATTAATCTCCTGCTGCTTTCTAATAACAGATGTATGCCCAAGAATTTTGCTAATTTTCTACATGCTGCAATGATTGGAACTTAAATAGACAGTTTTTTCCATTCATAAATATTCCACAGCAAAGTTAGGTTTGCATTTTTCATCTGCAAATTTTTGCACCCTTTCTATGAAACAGGGTTGTCGTTTCTCTTTTACTCTGTTATTATTACAGACAAAAGAATTTGTTTGGCAATTAACACTGGGAACTTGCAGGACCAGTAAACAACTCTTGGTTTTCCAATCTGATAGAACAGAACAAACATCAAGGTGAAGCAAGAGTTCTATGGCTATTGTTTTTATTATTTTGTCTGATGAAAGTTGCTGCCTCCCTCCTGTACTATATGACTGAACTTTGTATAGTCTGAAGGAGTATGTGACATTGACTTGCACGGTATGACACAAGAGAGTGGAGACTTTTGGAGCTAAAACAAAATAGTAAATTGGGCACCCTATTTCATGGTACCAAAAAGTTTGAAAAAATTTCTTTTGTTTAGGAACTTTCCCTCCTTTTTTGTTTAATTTCTTGCGTCCACTTTGGGAAATAGGATATTATGTCAGCCAGATAATGAAGGTTAATGTTTCCGAGTTACTAGATTTTGGAGTAGACTAAGTTGGACATGGTTATTACTTTGGTAATTATGCGCATCTATTGTCCTTTGGTTTTTCTCAAAGACTATCTGGTTGCGCAGGAATAATTATGCAGTGTTAATTAGTTTTAGTGTGTAGTTTGTCTTTTTCTAACTTGGAAATTAATTTTCAGGGGTGTAATTCATCAATTAAGCTGCAAACAGGAACTGTTAATGGACTTTGTGAATGGGTATCATGTTGAATTAGCCCTTCCTGCCAACTCCATTTCTAGTGTATAGGCTTGTTATCTTGACAGGATGTCGATGGAAGGAATTTATATAGCAGTTGTTCAGGATTACTTTAAGAACGTGCTTCCTGTACTCTGGGCATCTTAGGAGGTAGTTTGCAACTTGCATGGGAAAGGATTGATCATTGATGGTGTACTTTTGCTTGGCTGATTGGCTATATTGTCACGACAAAACTAAGGACATGAAGGCATTTTATTTGAATTGTTGGGGTTAGAATGAGTTAAAAGAGCACAAAATAATTGGCGTTTATAAAAAATGGGGAAGTTTTCTTTAAAATGTGCGACCTCATATTTGCAGAACTTCCTCAACTGAGGACTGTAACATCACATGAACTGGGTTGTGACCCCAGAGGCTATTCCCGAGCTGGAGTTAATGTGGAATCATGGTACTGTGTGATACTAGCGGGGAGGCTCAGTCGGGAGCTAAATGAAATGCGCCAAGTAAGCGTCCCCTGTTTATTCAGACGAATTAAGTGTACTTTCAAGTTTTGCTTCCAAGCTTTAATTACAACATCAACATATGTGTTGTAAGCATAAGATTTTGCATGCAAATACACAAATTGGCTAGGATCAAAATAGTTTCAAAGTCTGTATACCTTTCATTTTCATTTGTTCATTTTTTCTTTGTTAAACATCTGTATGCTTGCTTCTAGCAATGGCTTGTAGGTTCTGTGTTGTAGACCATAGTTTAATTGATGCAAGACTGAACAGCTATGTGTCTGAGATCCCTTGTGGATATAAGCCTCCAGCAGGCAGTTCTCACCAAAAGACATGGATAGATGGGGAAGCAGCAGGGTCCATCCCTTCTCCTTAAATCATGATATTTTTCAAAGAGCCCCAGTACTTTTTCCATTCCCAATTTTGAGCTAGTTTTTTGAAACAGTTTAGCTTTCTGAAGTTATAAGTCAATCATTCCTCTGCCATGAGTTATTTTGTCTGTTTGTTAGATGCTTTCATTTGAATCCGTTAAAATGAAAATTTCTCAGCAGACATGGCAAGAGTTCATATTTTCTCCTCTTAAATAATGTCCACCTTAATCTCTTTTTGACTTTTTGAATGGCTGTTGCCCTTTTTTCATCCTAAAACAGCCACTACTTGAACCTGCATGTATCGTCCTGTTTATGCTTAGAGAAACTATTATCAAATAGCTTCTAGAGACCAACTGGCAAATTGTGATCTTCAAAAGGTTAAACCAGATGCCATCCCTGCTCAGCCATTGAGGTCAACATATTCTCCTTTGACAGCACTGCTGGCCAAAACTAAGGCTTAAACGAAGTATTGCTCTACTGATTTGCAACAAAGTTCTTAAAAGACAAACATCTGATTGAGATAATTCTGTCACACATCTTCATAACATGTCAAATGAAAGAACTCTTGAAAGATAAAGCTTCAATGTCCTCACCTGTATATCATGCTGTGAATAATTGAATAGTCCCTGAATGCTGAGGGCCAAGGCAAGGCAAAGGAAACGCTTGGTTAGCTAATAAGGTTGGTTGAGAAACCTTTGTCTCTTTGTGTGGACACGTTGAGATTTTAATGAGCTTACATTGGCAGGAAGAGGAGATGAGCTGGTGGTTTTGTGGTGTCATGCATTTCGCAATCCATGATGTGGCATTAAATATCCTTGAATAGCTTGTCTCAGCCAACGTGTTATTGTCTCTGAAAGGCCTGAAATGAATAGTCCCAAAACAATTTTATGTACACAAAGTTTCACGACCTTTTGATATTGTTTTTTAGTAAAAAAGTATTAAGTTTTAATTTTTAATAGTTTATCTGGAATTATTAAATAAGATTTTATCTGTGGTAGTTCCTCCTCTGATCATTTTTTTTAATTTGACAATCGCAATATTTCACACATTGACAGACCATGTGCAGGATCCAAGAAATGTTATCTAGTGATGGTGAGTTAAGTTCAGTTGACAATGAGGAATCCTTGATACATGCAGCTGTTGCATTGAAAGATAAGCGGCTCTCTTTTACATGGCTTAATGGGGAATCCCAGGAAGTGAGTTTGTCTTTATTTGTTTGCGGTCATTTTGTTTTTATATTTTCTCGTTTAGAGTATGGTCAACTTACGATTGACATGTTTGATGCACGTATCATGCCCCTCTGGGAATTCCTCAAATTTTGCATGCAAAAGATTTTGGTTGTCCTTATCTTCTAAATGGTCACCTAGCTAATGGATGTGCCTGACATAGTTGTCGGTGCTCATAGCTATTTGTGCAGAACCACATTACAATTTTTTATCTGCATCATGCCATGGATAAATGGTTTTCAGAGGATTCACATATGATGCACACATTTAGGCAGGTGGAAATTGTTGAAAGTGGCTCCTGGTATGTGGGAACAACCGTATGCAGAAGTGTACTGCAATCCATAGAGTTGATATACTGAATACATTACATTTAATGGCATGTCAGAAGTGGAAAAGCAGATCTCATAATAATTCCAGCAAAAATGAATACTTTGAAAGCATCCATGTTGCCACCCATTTGTTGGGGAGGTCTCTCCTGTCTTCTTGTGCTTTCTAGCATATTTCTAGGAGGGTAGGTGCTTTTGAGTCTTGAACATTATCATCCCAAGGACTTAAACTTTATGTCAGGCTTCTTGTATTCTTGCTATGTGCAATAAAACAGATTTTGTTTGGGAAGATTGGCTGAAGACTGCTCCTAGAACCTCTTAGTTACTGGTGTTATTTTAATTGATTATTTCTTCTATGCTTTGGAATCTGTTTGATTGTAAATTATTCTATTCCCAGTAGCCACAACTCAGTAGACAACAGCCATGGTAATTGTGCATGGGTCAACCACTAATATCTTCTATTTTTTCTTCCCAGAAATATTGCTTATTTTATCTTCAATCAGAAACCAGCTATGATACCTGTGGACCTAGAAGGGACATTGCTGATGTGCCTAGGTTGTTCATTGTACGTTACAAGAGAAACTCCACAGAGGAAGACACTGAGGTTAAAAAAAACCCCAGAAATATGTGGGATGCATTGCTAAATGAGGATGTAGATCCTGCAGCACAGCTTGTGGCAAGGTACAATGGCTCCAACGAAATTCCTGAGGTAGGAATATCTTTTTGTTGTGGTGGGAATCGTGGGATTGTCAGTCATATTGTCACTCCGTGAGCTCCGTTTCTTTTCACTTAATACGATGTTGTCTGGGCCTGTGCAGATTAGTAAATGGATTTCTGGTATAATCAAGGATGGTGACTCCAGAGATCTACCATTCTATGTAAGCAACCTTCTCCTACGCATAGTTGATTGGAGATTTGGGATTTGATGCCTTTGCCAATAATACCTTGTTTTTAGCTCTTTCTTCTTTAATGTCCTACCGTGTCATTAAGGCACCTTCTATTTTTTCTCCTTAAATTAATTGTCAGGTGGTATTCTCATAGCTCCAGAAACTTAAACTTTATAACATGCAATATAGATCTACTTCTATTTGGCCCCATTGAGTATTTTTCAATTTTAAGTAAGTCTTGCGATAGTCGATTTTGGAAAAGCCAGGCAATCAGGCCTTTTACATGTGCTATCATGAGAGTTTAGTAACTTAATTTCGTCTGAGAAACTAGTAGAATTTAGTCATTTGGAATTGTATCTGTTAACCGAAAAACACTAATGCATGACATCTGGTTTCAGGATCAACTTTTTATTTTTTCTGCTGCTATAATATTTGTTGGGCTACCTCATTACCATGCATGAAACCCCTGTATTTACATGTCGATTTTGGGGTGCAAACTTCGCAACATGCCTGCCTTATCTGACCAAATTTATAATTCATCAGAAGTTCTGGTGAATATCCTGGGCTCAATGTATGTACACCTTTTTAATGTTCTTAATACATCTTCAGAGAACAAAGACTCCTGAGCTTGTTCCTGAGGGCGAAGAACCCATGTTTTCCAAAGGTGCTCGGAACATCTTATCCAGGAGTACAGGAATGACGCAGAAGATCCGCGGCTTCATAAGAGGATTTTTTGATCGCGTGGGAGATCCTAGGATCGGTCCATTCTTGCTTTTAGGAGCATTGATATCCTTTGGTACCATATGGCTGCGTAGAAGTCAACCAAGTCAGCCAAGTCAGCCAAGTCAACCGAATCAATCAGAACAGCCTAGTCAACCAGATCAATCAGACCAGCCAAGCAGGAAGGTAAGCTCCTGAAGTCAATTCATTCATTCCCCTTGTGTCACATTATCACCGATTCTATTTTGTTTGGAGATGGTATGGTGAACTGTTATGGTCACCGTATACTCATTATCTTGAAAGACAAATTTGGTCATCAAGTCAGAGCTATATAATAGGATGCGGCCATGGTGGCTATAAATAATAATTCTCAATTCTCAATTTAAGCATGCTTGTATAATTTCTCCGCAGGAGGAAGCTAAAACAAGATGCAGAGAACGACGGAGAATGACTTCAAAAAAAGATGGGCCTTCTTCAATTACTGATGCAGAACCTAAAGATGCTTACCAAATGCCATTTTCGGATTCCGATTCTGAGTAGTCAAGATGCTTATTCTCAGCAGTGGTAGAGGGCAGGTTTGAACACACAAGGAAGTTTAACTTGTCCACCATGCGAGACAGCATACTGGGCAAGGCAAGCAACAATCATGGGCTTCACTTTTGAGGATCAAAAAAACCTCATCTTACGAAGGAAAGTACATCTGATGGATGAACTGCTTGCACCTGCCTTGATCATCCTTTGCTCCACGACATTTTTTGCACTGATATAGCTAAAATTCCTTTGGTTAGATTGAATTTGTTAATTGCCCAAAGTTATCGGTCCACCTTTAGTGTACTCAAATAATGGAACTATTGCAGAATTTGCCGTCTTGTAATATGCTTCAATCTGGATGAATTATGGCAGAGAGTTAGGATAGACATAGTTGCTTTCATTAAAGTGCACTCTCACGTGAAAAGTGATCCTGAAGTTTTTTCAGAGAAGTGCATGAATATTTTCTCCAACGTCCAATCATTTGACTTGCTCTTAAGAACTTTTCTCATCGATCATGTGTTAGTGACAGGTGATCTGACCAACCAATTAAAAGTTAAATACATAGGTTATGCCAAGTAGGATAAAATTCATAACACACGAACAGTGGTGATTATTTTAACTCTGATGTATTCACGGCTAAACAAGCCTCAATATTACAATCTAGTTTGCAGGAAGCCAATGAAAATCCATGCCAAATTACAGGTTATAGCCTATTCTCAGATATCCAGCGGAAAAATTGCATCTTCGATAGATGAGTTACTAGCAAGTTCCATTTTTAAAATTGCTAATCCCAGGAAATTTTATTGTGCATATGCATAATTTACAAGAGAACCAGGGGACCTAAAGACTGGAGATGAATAAACTAAACAAAATTCAGACATGGGACAATCGACATGTAACAATGGTGTACATGGGTACAGATTCTCGCAAACGATCGATCTGTCAGATGACAGACAAACTTACACTGCTCGAAAATATGTATTTGAATTCCACTAAACGCCCACATTCATCTTGGTTGAAACTCTTTATGAACCACTTCTTCCTCGTAAAAATTCTCTCTTTCAGCAGAAGTTGCCACCTTCTCAACTATGGCGACATGTATTCATGTATTCGGCAAGAGTCGTTAATGAATTGCTTTGCTAGCAAACAGAAGTCTGCCAAGATCGACTTTTCTGCGACCGGAGCACTTGATAAAACTTCCAGCTGAGGATCATGTTCCAGAATCATAAAACTCTCTTTCCCAGAATGATTGCTCAGAGACGGTCACTGCCTGTTTGAAGGACTAGTACCACGTGAAAGTGTTGCCGCTTACCAGGAACATCTGCAATTATGACAGCTGAGTACTACTGCAATGAATCCACTTAAAATGCAAAAATGCATCTATCAATTATCATGAGAATCAACAAGTTTAAGGCCCCAGCTCATGTCCTCGCAATGCCTCACATGGGGTACCAGCTCACCAGTGTCAACCCCTCGTCTAGCTTTGCAATCATAAAACGGGGGCGCGTGAAAACAAGGCTCCATGGACATTGCCCTGCGGCAGGGTGGGTCAGGAGCTGTTCCATTCTCAGGCTTGTAGAGGATCCATGGCTTCAAACCTCCAAGACCCTGAGCCACGTAACCGAAAGTTGACCAAGAGCTCGTGATCAAGACATCGGTCATACTCAACAAGTACATCTCTGCCCATGCCTTCCTATTGTGCATTTCCTTCTCGGTTTGCTGATATTCTTCATGACTTGGCTGCACAATACTAACTGCCTCTCCTGTGGTTGTCGGGTAATGCCAGTATATATCTCTTATCCTCTCAAAATAACCAGACGATAAAGATGTCACTAACACGGCTTTTGATTTCCGATTCAAGGATGTAACCTCTGGGGATCCTTCCTCAATTGTCCTTGGTAGCAGATTCTCCCCCGCAGTACAAGCTAGGATCTGGTCCAGAACATGCTGAAATGGACCAACTCCAGTATCAAAGACTCGGATTTGAATCCCGATCCTTTCATCTGCTTTAGCTAAATAAGTTTGATAATATCTTCTTATGAGTCCCCACACAGAATTTGTAGGGTGGAAAAGATATCGTCCCAAGAAATGGAAAACATTTTCCCTTTCTGGGAAGAGGATGTCCAGTTCTCGCTCAAACGAAGGGATCAAGAAGAGAGATGGAACAAAGTAATTGTCTGTCCTCATAATCAACCAGGGTATGCTCTGGAGAAAAGACTGGTCTTCATCGCAGAAGAAAAGCTTATCATGATCATTGTAATCGTGGACAAGATGGAGATACGTGAAACATGGTATCTCCAACTTACTTAAGGTGTTATTGGTTAACATCTTTCCATAACAGTGTGGGGAGTTTTGATCGAGGCCATTGAATTGTTCTCTAAGGGGAAAATCCGAAGGAAGGAACCATGAAACCTCTGGAAACGGCTCGCAGAAGAGATCGGTCATATCCACTCCAGGGTCAATGAGAAGAACGCGGTTCGTGAGAATCGCGTAGAGAAATGCTGAAGCTAGAGTCAATATCCTATTCCCTAATCCACTAAAGGAAATCCATATAACATAGTTACAGTCTGAGATTCCCGTGGAATGGCCAGATTTGAGCATTTCCAAGGTTCTCTTGTAGGACTTGGAATGAGGTCCACATCGCTTATGGAGAGCTTCATAGCCTCGTAATCTAGAGATAAGATAAGAAGAAGGTTTGTGCTTTGACTCCTTGCGGAATAAAACTGATTGGTATCGACTGAGACAAGATCCTTCATCAAACCCAGCAGCAAGCAAGCCACCAAGCAGTTCATTCTTTTGCTCCCCCACAGTCTGAGAGGCAACTTCATCTGAACCAATGGATTGTAGGAAGAAAGAAAAAAGTTATGAGTGTGGTTAGACAACAGAGAAGGGCTTGACCATCTCCAACTATGAATTGCAATGCAGATTGCTAAAAAAGAAAGGCTGCTGAAAACTCATTTTGGATGGATCAATTTTTTCTATTGGTTATTTCCATCCATAAGATCCAGATGGGTCACTAACATTATGCAAACATTAATCTGACATGCTCAGTGACATAAGATAACATGGTCAGAGAAGCCGAGGGAAGCGCATGGAAGTAAAATCTGCACAAGCTATCTGCGAGCACCGCATCTTACAGAGCAATTCGAGAGCCCACGCAAACTCAAACCGAGCCAGATATCGTATGAAGTTCTATTGCTGGTAAAAAAGCCTAGTCAACATGAACCTAACATAACAATGATTGTCTAACTACACTCACATCAGTGCCAGTGTCCCACTAGAAATTTCAAGCAACTACACAATCCGACGAATCTTTAAACACCGCAAAATCGAGATACTAAACAATGGATGCTGGTTGAGCAACATACGAACTACAAAGTGTGGTCATTGCAGCAAAATGGCGTTTCTTGTTAATCATTTGGAGAGGCTCGAAACAAATCCAGGTCCACAAGTAACAACAGTAGCGATGAGTGAACACACATGCTTATGCTTAGCGACCCACAAGTAACAACAGCAGTGATGAGTGAACACACATGCTTATGCTTAGCGACCCACAAACGCCAGATCCAATGCTCAGCAAAACAACCATGAAGTCAGTACCTTTAGGGGCTGTGACTTCATGAACTCTCCTCCCTTCTGCAGGAACACCGTTCGTGGGCGGGTCTCTGAGCACCACCGACAGAGAAAACACGACGGACGTGGCCATCAAGCAGACGACGAACACACCCATGACCCGCATTGGGCCGTACCCGGGTCTCTTGTCCGGATCTCTCGGGAGGGTCGGAGCATCATCCGGGTCGGATTGCTTCGATGGCTCATCAGGGTCGTTGGCATGCTTGTTGAGCCTCTTCATTGGCTTACAGAGAGAGAGGAAGAGAGAACCCTCTTCTTCCTATCTGGATCTGGAAGTAGAGAAGGAGCTGCGTCTTGGGTCCATTTCCGATTGCTGGCGGTGGCGGTGGAAGTTGCAGGTGGGCGGAGGAGGAAGAAGATGAACGAGTGGGACTTCTTCTTGAAGAGTTTGAAAATGGAAAGAGAAGAGGAAGAATGGTGCAGTGTTCTTCGATACTCAAATAAGGTAAAACCGTAACCTGACCAGAAAAAATAAGGTAAAATATAATGATTAGTATTGTATTTCTTTGTATGTCCTCATCGTGCTCATGTCAAATAAAATAAGGAATAATAATACAAATAGTCCTTAAATTTTGATCCAATGTATAATTTGATCCTTGAAGTTTCAATTTGTTCAATGTAATTTCTGAATTTTAGCCTAATGTTCATTGTGGTCCATGAACTTTTAATTTGTTTAATATAGTCTCTGAACTTTTGGTACATGCTTAATATAGTCTCTGAACTATATGATATTATTTAATATAGCCCCTGAACTTGGATTAATGAAGTGGCCACATTGAATTTTTTCTTATAGTTCAGGAACTAAATTAAACTTGTACAAAAAATTCAAGGATGACATTAGACGAATTAAAAGTTCAGGGATTACATTGCACATTCGGTTACGGTTCATGGATTACATTGAACAAATTAAAAATTTATGGATCAAATTGCATATTGATATAAAGTTCGTGGACTGTTTGTGTTATATTCCCATAAAATAATTATTGGATTTTGCATGTCTTAGTCTTGTTATAATTCTTTTTATAAGAGAGATATCCAAACTTTTTTCAGCTCGATCAATCCCAAATAGTAATATGCCCTCACCTCACGGCCCACGATTCACGATGGCTCAAGGAGATCTGGCTTCGTCTCTCCATCTGAATTCTCCTCTCGCTTTTCCACTCGATTATCTCCAGCCCCTTCCTTTTTCAATCCTTCACACACGCTCTCTCTCTCTTTTTCTCTCTTTGCATTGTCCTCTCCCGATCAAACCTCTCCATCCCACGACAGCGAATCGATGCCTTATCCCCTCTAACGATGTCCGATCGATATGGACTTGCATTTTGGTTGAACCACTGGGATGAGATCGCAGGGGCTCAAATCCTCCCGCGCCTCATGGCCTCATGCCCAATCCTTGCCGGCAGTGCAGGCGCCATCGACGTCTCGATCCTCCTCCTCGCCGGCGACCAATATGGGCCACCGATGCCTCCTTGTCGATGTCGTCTCGCCTCGCCATGGTCGAGCTCAAGCAGCGGATCCTCACTTAGCTGTCTAAGCTCTCTGATCGCGACACCCACCAAATTGCTATCGCCATCCCCCATGCTCCTCAATTGCCTCTCACTCTATTTCTTCTCGGTCCCACGACTCAAATTCTAATTCCTCTCATCTCAGTCTGCAGCTCGCTCTCTCACCTCACACTCTCTGCAAGACTCTTGCTCTCTCAGTCTCTCTTGCAACTCGCAGGTCATGACCTCGCTTGCTGGATGGCCTGCTCCATTGACCCACTCGAAAATTGGACCGAACTAGTGGTCCGATTCCCAGGTGAATCTAGGGATCAATAGGCGATTCACAGTTTCACAAATCGGAAAATCGATTCTTACAGGACGATTTTCGATTTCAGGATAAATGCTGCCCACCTTAAAATCGATGGCACCTAATATCCGTGAAAATACCCCGTTTGGGTAAAATGGCAATCCTTCTACAAAGGCCAAGTCAACTACAAAGAATCAACCCCTAGTTTCCCTCGCATTCAAATTCGCTTCACGGTCCATAAATAAATAGCACCTAAAATTAATTTCTACAGATAAAAAGGGGCCCCAGCATTTCCAGGTCAGCAACCCGGGGCGCCAACCGTTGCCGATAAGCCCGCCACGTGTCGCCCCGAGATCGCTTCTCCTTTCTGCTTTCCCTCGGATCCGGCGTCTCCCTCCTCTGAACGACTGGTGGAAATATAACGGCGGAGGAGGAGCTGGGTCCTTCATCGTCAACACACCACACCCCACACCGAACTTTCTCTCTCTACCTAACCGTTAAAGCTCCTGCCGAGGAACACGATTCGGAGAGAGAGAAGAGATAGAGAGAGAGAGAGAGAGCGCGCAGCGCAGAGAGAGATGTCGACCGCTTCGCTTTGCTCTTCGACGCTCCAGCCGCGGATCGGCGGGCTCGGAGGAGGCCTCGAGCTCCGGCGATCTTCTCTCCGCCGGCCGGGCAATGCCGCCTTCGCCAGGTATTGAAGTCATCGCCGCTTTTTTTTTTGTCTGCGGAGCTGAAAGTTTTTGGGAACGGCGTTCTTCGAGAGATCGGTGTTTCGTTCGGAATTCGAGATTGTATCTGTGCGGAAGGAGTGTATTCTTCCGAGCGAAGTTGTTGCGACCGATTCAGTCCGGAACTTAGCGAGGAACGAACTGTTTATGGCGATTCGATCGAGTATAGTCCAGGAAACGAAGTATGAAGTAGAGAGGATCGGTTCGCTTTCCTTTTTCTTTAGCCGGCTGCGTAGTAGGAGCGTGATGTGGTTTGCCGCGCGAAGATATTTCGCGGTAGCTAGCGTTGAGGATTTTAGGCTGAGATTTTCTGTTGATGACTCGGATTGAAGTTTGGGCGCTATATGTTTGTGATTATGCAAAGCTGAACTATATATAGTACTGGAGGTCCATCTTTTCTTGTAGGTGATTCGATGTATTTATTCAGGTTGGCACAAAGCGAGGAACGAACTGTTTATGGCGATTCGATTGAGTGTACTCCGGGAAACTAAGGATAAAGTGGAGAGAATCGGTTTGCTTTCCTTTTTCTTTTCCCGGCTGTGTGAAAAGAGCGTGACATGGTTTGCCGCGTGATGAAATTTCGCATTAGCTAGCGCGAGGAGCTTAGGCTGAGATTTTCTGTTGATGACTGGGATTGAAGTTCGGGCGCTACATGTTTGGGAATATGCGAAGCTGAATTATATACAGTACTGAAGGTCCATCTATGCTTGTAGTGATTGATTGGCTGTTACTTTGGCCAATGACTCATAGCAGAAGTTTTCTGCGATTTTCTCTTCCTCTGGCTTCGTAATCATGCTCTAGTGATATGTGAAGGCACTGGGGGCATCGAGAGCTCGAATTACCAGGTCTCAAGATTGGATTCAGTCTTCAGAGTAGAACTTGTGTTGACTTTTGACGTCAGTCATTTAGAGAGATTGTACATAAAGGTGGATGATAGCTATCCCGACAATTAATGGGCAGTTCGCACTTCCAGAGTAACTAGAAAAAAAAGTTGTCATTATTAGTAGCCTATTGCATGTGTCTTTCTTGCTTCGTCTGATAGTTCTTACTAGCCTTGTTTACTTCTCAGTTGTCGTTTGAGAGTGAAGTTAAGATTGTTGGGACTTCACTTTTAAGACTACTTTTATGGACATTGCCCTTAAGCTATTCTACAGCTCTTTATCTCCCATTTCTGATACGATTACTTCCCTTTGTATGGGTCTAAATAGGAAAATCCAGACAGTGGTGAAGGCATCTTCACGAGTTGACAGATACTCCAAAAGTGATATTATTGTATCTCCATCAATTCTATCTGCTAATTTTTCGAAGCTGGGAGAACAGGTTCCATTCTATCACTTATTTTTCAAAGAGCTATGAAATGTTTGATTTGTCCCTATCCCATTACTCGGATCGTTAGTATGGTTCTAGCTTGCATGCTTTAACAATATTCCAAGTCGCAAACTTGGCTTTTTGCTCAGGTTTTTTCTGCTAAGGGTTGTCATGTAGATCCATTGTTGTGGTATTTGACTATTATATAGTGATCCAGGTGAAAGCTGTGGAGTTGGCAGGATGTGACTGGATCCATGTTGATGTGATGGATGGCCGTTTTGTTCCCAATATTACAATTGGTCCCCTTGTGGTTGATGCCCTGCGCCCTGTTACAGATCTTCCTCTGGATGTTCATCTGGTAACCTTTTCATTTGGTGGATTTTCTTCAATAACAGAAGGTTGTCGACTGAACTGAATACTTAATAACTTGGAAATCGTGTACAGATGATTGTGGAACCTGAACAGCGAGTACCAGATTTCATCAAGGCTGGAGCTGACATAGTCAGTGTACATTGTGAACAAACTGCTACCATCCACTTGCATCGCACACTCAACCTAGTATGATCCTTTCTTTATTCTATATATGCAGAACATGTTGTTCTTGGTGGTTGTTCATGTTCTTTAATGACTCTTTACATGGAGCAATGTGTACATCTAGACAGTCCACAACTGCAGAGTCCTTGGAAAATATTCTTTCATGAAAAAGAAGAGGCTTCAGCCTGTAAGGATAATTTATAAGAATAACTGCAACAGCCAATTATAAAACTTTTTAGTTGTATAAACAACTTCAACCATGTAGATCCTCAGTATTTTACAGTGCATGCCATGTCTTCTACAGGCAACCCGATTTTTTTACCTTCCTGGAGAATGTAAGTCCCTTTCTAGGACTTGGAATAATGACGGACTTCTGTTGCACTTGTTCCTTTTGTCTTTTGCTATTTACAATACTATTGGGATTGTATGCAGCACGCTGCCCTTTCACTGTCCTAAACACTAACTTCAGAGGCACACATTGCCATCTCATTTTAACCCGGTAATACGACCTCCGTGATACAGATGTGGTGCACTGGTCTTCTGGCATGTTGTGTCGATAGTTATAATAACTGGGGTAGAGGTTGATCTTTCACAATCCGAATATTTTTGCTTCTTTATCTGATATATTGATGAATCTATTCGTACCTGAGACTCCGAATATTGGATGGGTAGTATAACTGCCCCCAATTTTCTGTTCATCACCCGCCTTGCAGTTTAATATAAGTTATGCGTCTTTTACCAAATTTTGGTTAATGATGATCTAGATTAAAAGTTTGGGAGCTAAAGCTGGAGTTGTCCTGAACCCTGGTACCCCACTAACCGCTATAGAATATGTCCTTGATGGTGAGTTTACTGTTTGTTCACTTCTGTCGCAATTTTTCTTTTATTTTCTTAAACTTTCCCAATATTTTACCCAAGGATTTTTCATCCAAGAGGTGGCAAATTTATCTGATGAAAGAGAAAATATGACACTAGCTTTCTTTATGCAAATAGTGGTTGATCTGGTGTTGATCATGTCGGTGAACCCTGGCTTTGGTGGACAAAGCTTTATCGAGAGCCAAGTGAAGAAAACATCAGACTTGAGAAGGATGTGTGTGGAGAAGGTAATGTTCTCGGGACATGGTCCTATGTCATTCTTCTTTACTTGGTTATCTGTTTGGTTATAGTGAACTTTTCTCTTGAAAGTAGTAAAAAATAGCATGGAACTTTTTTGTCTTCTCCTTTGTGGCAGGGAGTCGACCCATGGATCGAAGTAGATGGTGGAGTCGGCCCAGCCAATGCATATAAGGTGCTGTTATGTAATTGTTATGTGCCTACTAGTAGTTTGATCTGTCTGACTGACTCCTTGACGATTCTATAATATTGGGGAAGAACTTGGATTGAAGTTTATTGAACTGTTGCCCGCTGGCACAAAGGGACATTTTAGATTGTTTTCTGATCTTTTGAGTGTAATAGCCAGCGATACTTCCTTAGCAAATCACGAGACGTCAAATTCTGGAAGTATGCTTGGGTACACTAAGACGTCAAAGACATCCCAGAAGAACCAAACTGAGTGTTCTAGCTGTTGAAATATACTGGATGCTCCATGTCCATTCATTTTCCTCGCAGAGTCCCTAAAATGTATATTATCCTTGGGTACACTAGAGCATTTAAAATGATGGAAGTGGGAAAGTAACAAGGCATGCCTATTGATGCTTGAACCTACCAGTAGTTACCGACACAAAGTTCAAATGCTTTTACCAAATTAGAAGGATTTTATTCATTCTGTTCTATGAAGGGAAGGATGCCGGCACCCTAGGATTAAACATGGCTGCAAATATTTCTGTAGCTAAAGTGAACCAGAACCTCATTTCTGCTAACACATAGAGGCTCAAATGACAGATCACATGACATGCATGATTCCCATTTAAGCTGTTTCTATGCATGCAGGTCATTGAAGCTGGAGCAAATGCTTTAGTTGCTGGTTCTGCAGTCTTCGGTGCTAAAGATTATGCGGAAGGTAGGGCCACCTAAAACCTTTTAGGCTCAAGAAGGAAAAATCCATTCGCTATATTTTAGTTTGACCCTCCCCTTGGGTATGTTTTGAATGTTTTACAGCTATCAGAGGAATCAAAACCAGCAAGAGGCCTGAACCAGTTGCTGTCTAAGCTCTCAAGTCTTCCAGTTTAATTTTTGATACTGAATTCTTCACATCATGTATGTCAGCTTTTCACTCCATCGGAATTCCTTTCGGTATTTTAACTAGTTTAGTTGATCTGGATTATGATTTTTGGTAAAAGACATAATAAATTATTAGTAGTGAGAATCACTGACATGATATCTTGACTCTGTTTTTTTTTTTTTTTGGTAAGGTATCTTGACTCAGTGTTAATATGGCCAATAATGATAATTCATTGTGAATTTCTTGTCTGTGCTCAGCATTGGTTCTCTAAGTTTTTGAATGAACTCTCTCTTTGATGCGTTCATATCACTTCTTTTCATCCACAGAAAGATTGCCAAGGCAGCAGAATATTGCAAGCTCATGACGTCGAAGATGCTATTACGTCCTGGTCAATTATCTCGGGTGCTGTTAATCTTACAAGACTCGCGGATCATCCACCCTGAAAATAACGTTATGACAGGGAGTGTACATTATGTTACGAGTTGAATAATAAAGATCATCATTCAGAGTAAAACTCATCTAAGCATTTCCCTTTTTTGGCGTCCATTTCAACTGATGCATTGCATGGTGGCCTTTCGAAAACCTCATGTAGGCAGCAAGTTTTGGTTTCAACATATGAATGTTTGCTACTTCTGTTCGCTAAACTTTTCCAGGTGCCAACGTGCAAAATTTGCATGCCCTATTTTGTCTCTAGACTTTGTCATTGTGCTTGTAATGTCAAAACAATCCTTTCTCAGCCAACAGGAACCAACTTGCAACAAAATAAAGCATAAAACCAAATCTTGGCCCCGGGGTTCTGTTGCCCAATTTGCTAAAATTGTTTTTACGTTCTACCATCCTTCCATATGTTCTTTAGAGGTCAAGTATTTGTGTGTCGATGCGCACACGAGAAAGAGAGAGATGCATAATCCATTAATCAGGTATTTGGTTCCACGCGGAGGTGCTCGGGTTCCGGGCGCCCTCGAAGGCCCTCGAGGCGTCCGCGAGGAGGCCTTAGCCGACGTAGCGGGCGAGCAGCTGGGTGAGGACGAAGCCGCTGCCGGCGCAGCTGCTGACGATGACCCGGGCGTGGATCTGGGTGAGGCTCCTCGAGGCGCCGCGGTGGCTCTGGAGCAAGGCGAAGAGGTGCTGCTGTAGCGCTCTTGGAGCTGTCGGGTACGGCGCGGGAAGCGCTGCTTCAACGGACATTTAGGGTGTGAATGGTAATCATTCTGCTCCAGAAATCAAATTATTACCAGAAATTGATTTCCAGAATTTTTGCCTAAAATTGATTTTTAGAGGAGAAATCTGTTTGATTAAAACATGACTAATTCTGCTCCAAAAATTGATTTCTGGAACAGAAATCTATTTTTTATTTTTTTGGGCACCTAAAAAAAAATAAATTTCACTCAAAGTGGGTGCCTAAAGGTATTCTAAGGCATTTTGTGAAGTTTTGAAATTTTTTATTTTTTGATTTTTTTGGGCACCTCAAGAAAAATAAATTTCACTCAAAGTGGGTGCCCAAAGGTATTCTAAGCTATTCTGTGAAATTTTGAAATTTTTGATTTTTTGATTTTTTTGAAAAAATTCACCAAATTTCATATTTTCCCGAAATCTTACTTTTTTTATTTTTTGGAAATTTTTATGAATTTTTCTGGAATTTCACTTTTTATGCATTTTTTGAAAAAAAAAATAGTTAGAAAACAGGAAGAATGCATTCTGGAAGAGAGAAGCTACAAAAAGTAGCTTCTCTTTTTCTTGCCCAAAACTCATGCTAGAATAAAAAATGCATTTTGGAATCACTCACTACAATGTAGAATATTTCACGTTCTTTCATGCCAAATTGAACATGCAATTTCTAATCATGAAATTCAGTGACATCAAATGATTGCAGCTTGATAATATCATAGGAACTATGTTTTGCCATTTTAATCAGAGCAAAGACGTAGAAAGAGTGCACCTTGAAGTCCTCGAAGCTCACAAAGTCGAATAAAACCCTTGACCTTGGTCAAACTGCTATGTAGAGGTGAAGTTTGCCAAAACAGACCCCAAAAACAATCCAGAGTGCCAAAAAACCTTAAGATGGACTTGCTCTTGTTGCTGGAAGCCGAGAAGTCGCTGGAAATTCGCTGGAAGCCGAAAAATCGTGGGACTTCCGGTTGTCGTATCTCAGCCGTCCGACCTCCATTCAATGTGAGTGACCACTCAAAACGCTCGTATCGACAAGTAGAACAAGACCCAACTGGTTTCACCCTTTGAAATTGGCTATAATTTCTAGGTTTTTGAATCAAAGATTTTTGCCGATTTCGCAGTCAAAATTGAAAATAAATAATACTTGCAAGTTCGTCTCGATGAGATCTTCAAGTAGATACCTTTCTTGCTCAAATCCAACACACAAATCTAATACTTCAAGATTGTTGAATGTTATGGGTTTGAGAGAATAGATAGCGTTTTGCTTGAAGTGTTACATCAAGAGACGTCAAGTTTGAACGCTCAACAGTGTTACCTCTAGCATAAATAAACCTTAGAGTTTATATGTAAGCTATTAGGCTCCAGCTCATATGGGCCAAAAATAACCATGCTTTAAACTTATTAGGCTTGTATGTGAACATATTATTTGGACTATATTAATAATATATCCAACATTCTCCTCTCGCATTTTGGTTGAACCATTGGGATGAGGTCGCAGGGGCTCAAATCCTCCCGCGCCTCATGGCCTCATGCCCAATCCTTGCCGGTAGTGTCGACGCCACCGACGTCTCGATCCTCCTCCTCGCCGGCAACCAATGTGGCCACCGGTGCCTCCTTGTCGGTGTCGTCTTGCCTCGCCATGGTCGAGCTCAAGCAGCGGATCCTCACTTAGCTGTCTAAGCTCTCCGACCACAACACCCACCAAATTGCTATCGCCATCCCCCATGCTCCTCAATTGCCTCTCCCTATTTTTCCTCTCAGTCCCACGGCTCAAATTCTAATTCCTCTCACCTCAGTCTATAGCTCACTCTCTCACCTCACACTCTCTGCAAGGCCCTTGCTCTCTCAGTCTCTCTTGCAGCTCGCAGGTCGCGACTTTGCTTGCTAGACGGCCTGTTCCATTGACCCACTCAAAAATCGAACCGAACCGATGGTTCGATTCTTGGGTGGGTCCAAGAATCAATGGGCGATTCACAGTTTCACAAATCGGGAAACCAATCCTTAGAAGACGATTTTCGGTTTCAGGGTAAAAGCCGCTCACCTTAAAACCGATGGCACCTAATATCCGTGAAAATACCCCATTTGGGTAAATGGCAATCCTTCTAGAAAGGCTAACTACAAAGAATCAACCCCTAGTTTCCCTCTCGATCAAATTCGCTTCACGGTCCATAAATAAATAGCAGCTAAAATTAATTTCTACAGATAAAACGGGCCAGCATTTTCCAGGTCAGTAACTCGGCGCGCCAACCATTGCCGATAAGCCTGCCACGTGTCGGCCAGAGGTTGCTTCTCCTTCTCCTTTCCTCGGATCTGGCGCCTACCTCCTCTGAACGAACGAGAAAATATTGCGTGAGTGGAATACTCCACGTAGACAATACATAACTTCACTGAGCGCGTGACACCTGGCAAGCGGGCACACAAATCAAACTTATTAAAAAGCCTAACCTTTTCCCTTCTCTCTCCCATCCTCAGTTAAACCTCCATCACCGTCGCCGCTACTGCTCTAATATTCATTTTTTCACTTGGTTTCTCTCTCCCACCCTCCTTCCGCTCAAACTTCTCCCGCTCCTGACCTCCTCTTCCTTCCTGCGCGACTTCACCTCGTTTGATTGTGAACCCACCGCGCCTACGCCGGTTGCCTCCGCCGGCCCCTTCCAGAAAACCCATATGCTCTCTCTCTCTCTTTCCTCCGCAAAGCGTGGCTCTATTTGTGGACCACACCTCCGCCTCCGTCGATTGCCTGCGCCGTCACCTCCCGGAGCCCATCAGTGGCTCAGATCCCGACCACGCGGCCACCTCCGCCTATGTCGTCGCCTCCGAAGCCCCTCATTGGCGATTCATCCTTTGCCCTTCTCTCTCTGTCTCAAGAAACGGCTCTGCTCGGCTCTCTGTGATGAATCGCGCCTCCACCGTCGCCTCCCGAAGCCCCTTTGGCAATCTCGGGCTCTGACTCGCCCTCTACGTTGTCTCTTGAAGCCCCATTCTCAGGTTAGGATTTTGTATGACTTGAACTTATTCCCGTTTTTGCCCTAACGTGAAGATCGGTGGCTCAGATCCCGACCACGCGGCCGCCTCCGCCTAGGCCATCTCCTTCGAAGCCCTCCATTGGCGATTCGTCCTCCTCCCTTCTCTCTGTGTCCCAAGAAACGTCTTCGCTCGGCTCTCTGTGATGAATCGCGCCATCAACAGGTTCGTTGTTCTTATGTTTTTTCCTTTGTTAGTTTGTTGCATCTTCACGAAATTGTTTTTTTGGGCGTTCGGGCAGATTGTTGGATTGGTCGTGTTTAATTTGTCAAATAATGAGGTTCGTTTGGTGAATGGGTGATAATGTTTGTGCTTGTTATGACTCTGTGCTAAATGAAAGATGTGGCCTGTGCTCATTCTTACACTCTCTGTTGATTATGCTCGAAAGAACATCATGCATGTTTCTTGAGTGCAATCTGTGGATAATGCCACAGGCAACCATTTTTGTACTTGTGTGGGAGAAAATAGATGCAAGCATCATAGGTTGTCTCTTCATTGGATTTCATCTGCAAAGATATAAAAAGGGATCTTTTTAGTTGCACTGCTTTGAGATTATTGAGCTCTATTCGTTAAGTGCATCAATTAGTCTATTTTCTGCAAATTGATTATGTTCACGTCCATCATTTTTGTTAATTGTGGTCAATTCAAGTGTGGATCTAATTATGTTTAAATTACTGGCCTTTTTTTTTTAATCTTGAGTTCCCCTTGTAGTTTGGTTTCGTGATCGATGAGTGACTTGAGGATTAATAAGAACAAGCACAAGGTCATGTAACTTTATCCATACATTTTATAACACTAAAAATCAGGGCCCTCCGGTTCTCTTGTATATGTAAATTTGGGTGTAAAGCTTACATCACAAATTTTGCCCGTCTACTTTCTTTGATTTTACTTTCATTGTCCCTGAAATGTTTTATACATGATAATCCAGGATCTCCTGCATGCATTGAAATGTTGCTTGAAGTCCGATGATGTGATTCACTATGCACAATATGTGAGTACTTTTATCATTTCTTTAATTAGCATTAAGATTTCATCGGAAGTTTGTGGACAATAACACAAACTTCAACGTTTAGTACCACTAATATTTGCACTAAAAACTTAATAATTCCTTGGTGTGATATCTCTGTGACACTAGGTTTTGAGGTGGGAAGAAATGCCTGCTGTTGAACGTGCTCATTTGTCGCGGGAGAAACATGCAATTTTTTAACTCTTCCTTTTATTGCCAAAGTTCAATACCCTGATCATTTCTCTTGTGAGAAATCCAAAATATAGGATGTATTTGCGAGCAATGTACTACAACTTATTTGGGCTACTATATTTATTTGTTGGGCTTATCTGCAAACAATACACAGTCTTAAGTGGTTGTACCAATGCACCAGTAGAGTTGCATCTTAGTGGAACTCAAAGCTTAGAAATAGTAGCCAGAATGAATTTATTAGATGTTAACTTGTAAATTGTGTTGTCTAGGTGGCTGGCTTTGCTGCTTTGTCCAATTGAAAATCATTGGATATCTAATCTAATGAATTTATAGTTGATTATTTGTGTTGGATGGGGAGCACTTCTGCTGTGGTTTGTGTGGCTAAAGCCAATATTCAACGTGACAGTGAATGTTAGGGATTTTGGAATGACATCAGCAAATGTAGAAGTATAGCTAATCCTAAAAATTTTGTATAGAATGTGGACATTCTGTGGTACACTTGGTGATCAATTTGCCAAATTTATTGGTTTTTTAATAGCTTGTCCGGATACTTCATTTAGACACAATGAATTAATGCATAAGATATGAACTTTCCTTGAATCTATTTTGTTTAGACATGAAACTGTATTAGGAAAAGTAGGTGTGGCTCCAATGAGGGAAAGACATAAGTCCATGATACTCCATTGACATGATTTTTCCTATTTGGCAATAAGTAAGAGATTGAACCCCAATGACATTAATGACCTGGTGAGAAGCTAGCAGTAGCACCAGCAGCTACAGCACTTGAAGCCGAGTAAGTATATCCAACAAAATGGGCAAATTTCTCTTTATCCACAGTTGGATTTATCTGAGAGAATTTTATTTGGCTTTCCGGGTACCGTAGAAGGCAAAGAAATGAGACTCGTGATGAAGAATACTGAAGAGTACACAAATTTTGGTGTTCCTTGTGTCTTTAGTAACTATGTTAGATTATTTTTGCCTACTTGTTTCTGTTTGTTCTGGAACTTGCTGTTTCATCTAGTAGAAAGACGGAGTCTGATGATTTTCAAAGTTCTATTTAGATCCTTGTCTTTCTAATTATTACTGTGGATTTCATTCTTTTAGTGTTGCACTTAATTTGAATACTTGGGTGTGGCTGTTTTTCTCTGATTCATCTTTACTCACTTCATTAGATCCATCTATGTGCATTATCAATTTATATGAATGAAGTTTCTCTTCTGAAAAAGAGAGAGTGGTAGCATTGGAAGCTGGTACGACCATATGTCGTAGAAGGGTGCATTACCTATGGCAGTTACATTTGTCGTAACCAGAGTCGAGAAACAATTCGTGGTGTTCTATGATCATGTGGGGGTTTATCTTGCGTCAGAATAAGCAAAGTTGATATTGTTCGACATACTTCAGGTAAAAAGCATTATGTTGCTTAAAACAAGCAAGCACCGTGTGTTAATCTCGTCTACCAAGAAAATTGACCCAAAAAATGATTATGTTTTGAATTAAGGTCCACTTTTGCAGAGGAAGATGGGAAATTCTTCGTTGGGATTTAACAAAATGACTAGCTGGATGAAAAATTTAGCATCCTGTTCGGCATAAGGTCCGAATCCACAAGTTAGAGCAACATCTCGCCTAATCTCTGGCATAGGTGAAATCTTAGTTTTAAACAAGGTCGCATGAAGAAAGGTTGTACCAGTCTCAAATGCTTTCTTGAGCAAAAGAAAGCTACTGGCAGATTTCAAGTCGTGTTAATCAATCCAAATTTCTAGCAAAAAAAAAAACTCTAGACTCCATCAAATTCATATTTGGTCCAGGAGAGTTCCTCTAGGCAAAGCTTCCACCGCGATGTCATTTGCAAAAATTAGGTGAGTAATTCCAAGAGTTGCTCGTGCTACCTTCAATTCGGCCGTCCCCCCACCTCCCGCCCGGAAAGAAAAGGGCAAAGAACAACAATAATAATAATAATAGTTATTGCTATTATAATACTAACAAATTTGCAGAAGGAGAGTGATTTGGTCATACATTTTGCTAATAACTCTTAAAGCACATGTTAGTCATTGCTCCGCACATAGAGAATGTGAATTTCGATCATTGCGAATCATCCCAAACTATACAAGACTGCATCATGGACCTGGTTCCTAGGACTATGTAGGGCAAGTGCAGATGCAAGAAAACTGAGAGTGCAGGGATCAATGGTTATTCTACTAGAACAGTCAAAAGTTATACTCACAAGACTGCTTGGACACTTGCATCGGGTCCCTTGCGTTCTAGCGAATTCATCCCAATCCGCCTACGGTAGTATATGACAATTACTGGATCGTAAAAAAACTCTTTTACTTACAAAAAAATAGAAGGGCCTCCCTGCATGACTTCTTACTCGGAACCTCGAGACCTCTCTAATCAAGACATAAAGTTGATGCTTTGAAGTATCACTCAAGTATCAGATGTGTAGGCCTCCAAGATGAAGAAGGATTATGCAATTAGTACCCATTTTTCACCTGAATGATATCTTGGGAAGACCTCGTTGGGATACGCCAACTTGCATTCGAGACTTCGAAAAGTTCTTTGATACTAGGAGTTGGAGGGGACCATTCAGTCAGTATCTCTATGAGGTTTGTGCCAAGCAAAATCGGTACAAACCATGACTAGACTAAGCTCTAGGTGTGATCTTGTGTGCTGCAGAACGGATTAATTCTCTGTTCTTGTCATCCTATGCTTCCAGCAAGCATTTATCTGAACCTGAAAGCCATAGTTGGACTGCAGTCCCGTTGTTGTAACACTTTTTACATAGTCCTGCAAGTGATAGGATCTAGTCCTTAGCCAAGTTATCAATCTTATACTACAATTATAAAATTAAACTAGTCAAAAACCAATTATTGACTTCAACACAAAATGGCAATTTTCAGTGAAGTAATATCTTATAAAGTTCATCCAGTTTCAATGAACTCTAAGCAAAGGTGTATAGTCATAACTGAAAAAAAGTTGTCAAGGTAAAATACCATATTGCACCATGGTTATTCAGCGGTAGGTCCATTTAACTGTGAACACCAAAGTAAAATGCATCTATGGAAATCCTAAGGATAGGAAAACTCAATGATAGTTTGGCACTTGTTTATATGGCATTGTCGTACATTTAAACCTAAACAACACTCATAGACATAAACATTTACTAAACCTTAAAAAACCCTCAGGAAGTCTCTAAATAACACGAGTTACTAAGGCCATGTAGAGTTTGCTCCATTATGTTAATGCTAGACCAAAGAAACTTGAGATTTTTCAAGATTTCTTACTCGGTGGAGTACTGCCCTCCGGGTGCTAGATCCAACATATTCCTCAAGATATTCCTGCACATAATACATTACGCTTCCATAAGAGAAAGAAAAATAGACCAACGGCTTTACCCTGTGGATGGCTCTCTCTCTCTCTCTCTCTCTCTCTCTCTCTCTCTCTCTCTCACACACACACACACACACACACACACACACACACACACACTCACACAGATTATCTAAGACCTGTGTCCGTGGAAGCCTAACACATCAACACACTTCCATGTCCCAAAAGAAAGACTCCAATCATAAGAACACAAATGAATTTACTTGGCATCCTTAATTCATACCATCACAAAACCACTGATTGTTCTCCTAAAATCCTTATTTCTTTTGGGATGGAGAAAGATTAAGTATTTCTCCTTTGACAGAGATGACAGGAGGATGCAGTGGATTTTACAATGATGGTTTAAATACACAAGTACTGCCTACCTTTGATTAGTGGGTATCCAAATCAACAGCAGCCCTTTGTTC
This sequence comes from Syzygium jambos, assembly GCA_031216235.1. Lineage (NCBI taxonomy): Eukaryota > Viridiplantae > Streptophyta > Magnoliopsida > Myrtales > Myrtaceae > Syzygium > Syzygium jambos. The sequence continues at coordinate 2,970,783 of CM062221.1, forward strand.
CGAAGTTTTAGCCCTAAAAACGCGGATTGCAATTGAGATGGTTCGCCAGTCAATCTACACAAATCAAAAGATCATTGTTAGACCACTCAAATAGCGTCTCAAGTGCAATATCAGGACTGGATTCAATTTTTTTTTGTTTTAAGTGACAATGCAATTGCATCATCAAAACTAATTTAATTCACATGGTAAATAGCACAAGTAGCTACTTAAAACAAGTATGGGAATTTCTTTGGGAAAGTAAAAATGAAACCAATTTTCTTGAGGAAAGTCAAAACAGCTTCCACTCCCCCGATAACAGTGTTCCATCATATGGTGAGGTCAAGATACAGAATATGAATGGATTCAAGTGAACAATAAGTAGTTTCACCATTAAAAGGCAAATTGTGAGAGGACCCTTTTTTTCCTAGATGAAAAACACGGAATCATCTCAGGAAGACTGCAACTGCGATGCAGAAAGGCTCTCGCTAGATTTTTTTTTTTTTTGATAACCCAGGGAACCCCCGCACGGCCGACAGCTGAGGAGTAAATCCTGGGGGCGACACGTGCTAGCCACCACACACATGCCAGCTCTCGCTAGATATTGATCTTTCTTAGAATCTCTATTTCAAAAAATTGTTGTTCCCGCACAATATCCAAGGTTAAGTCCTATGTCTCTGCATTGCTTCTCATTTCACAAGGAAAAGGACTCTTGTAGCTAATCAACGAGAGCTCTTTTGAAAAATAACCATCTCTATGATTTTGTGCGGTAGCTATGGCTGGGATATTCAAGTGATGCAATGAGATCTTTTGAAGATTTTTCCATCTGAATGATTTTGAATGGTAGCTGTGACTGGGACATTTGAGAGATGCAAACTGCGAAAGCAACTTCTGTTACTACGCGCAAACATTAATAAGGAACATTCTCGACATGGATTAAAATCCGCAAGTAACTAACTAGTAAAAGTTCATAACGGCTCCTTTCTAAGCAGTATATTAGTAAAAAAAATCCATTTCCTCTTGTTCATGTGGTTAAAGCAAAGGATAGGAGCATGGAAGAGGCTCAGCATGCAATAAATGAACAACCAGTCTGTAAAGTACTGAACAGCGAACACCCACACAAACAAATAGTTCTTTTAATGATAAAAGAAACCGGGAAGAACATTCATTCCCCTTTTAGTTTGCATGGAGAAAAATGTCAATCTCTATTCAAAGGAAGGACCATCGCATACTGAAATGGATGCAATACCTTTGGGAAACATTCATAACCTTCACCAGTCACATTGAGAAACCCTAAAGATAAAACTCTGTTGGCAACCATGGCAGCCAACTTGCAAGCCATCATAGCTCCTGTTTTGACAGCCAAAGAGGGCAATTAGTCACCCTAAAACAAACAGGAACCCGATCTGGACTCATAGGCAGACATGTCATGGATGTGATTTTGAATTCATTATTAAGTTTAAAAAATGGCCAGATAAATCCAGGCATCCAGAAATTGCAATCAGAATGGCTGTTTCGATTTCTCATATGAACCACAGAGCCAAATAAGTATCCACGAAGTTTGGGTCATTCAAAACTCACCCATTGAACGGCCAATGGCATGGGCTCTTTCCCATCCCAGGTGATCGAGTACAGCAATCGCATCTTTCGCCCATAATCTCTGTCCTGCTCCAGAAATCACATCGAAAGTCAGAGTCAACTTTCGTTAAAATGTTCTTGGAACAGCACCAAATTATCATCGAACTAAAAGATTAAGAAAGCCATCCAATGTCCACGATTAGTCCAAGGAAAGCTGAAGCTGCATTTCAGCTTTGCACCAACTGGCAGCCGTTCTCCTATGAATACGCTCCCGATTCAAGAAATTCCACGAAGCAGCACACACTCAAACGAACTAGAAAGCTCACGGTATGCGTCGATCGGGCTCACGTGTACTCCGACTTGTCGGCGGGCACGGAGCTCCGGCCCCGCGCGCCGCCATTGTCGAACGCGCACACCTCGACCCCACCATCACCACCACCAGCGCCAGCTCCTCTGCCGTTCTATTTTCTCCCTGAACGACTGGTGAAACAGGACGGCAAGAGGAGGGGAAAAGATCTATTTCACCAATATTTTCTGCCTGAACGATTGGTGAAATAGGACGGCAGAGGATTTCACCAATATTTTCTCCTGAACGATTGGTGAAATGGAACGGCAGAGGAGGGGAGGAGCGGGGTCCTTCATCGTCAACACACCCCGCCCAACTTTCCCTCTCTACGTAGCCGTTAAAGCTATGCAGAGGAACACGATTTAGAGAGAGAGCGCAACGCAGAGCGAGAGAGAGAGAGAGAGAGAGGGAGAGAGGGAGAGAGATGTCGACCGCTTCGCTTCGCTCTTCGACGCTGCCGTCGCGGATCGGCGGGCTCGGAGGAGGCCTCGAGCTCCGGCGATCTTCTCTCCGCCGGCCCGGCGGTGTCGGTTTCGCGAGGTATTGAAGTCATCGCTACTTTTTTTGTCTGCGGAGCTGAAAGTTTTTGGGAACGGCGTTCTTCGAGATCTCGATGGTTCGTTCGGAATTCGAGGTTGTCTAACGCGTGAACCTGTGCGGAAAAAGTATGTGATCTTCCGAGGGAACTTGTCTCGACCGGATTCGATGAAGTCATTCGGGTTGGAACTAAGCGAGGAACGAACTGTTTATGGCGATTCGGTCGAGTATAGTCCGGGAAACGAAGGGTAAAGTAGGGAGAATCGGTTCGCTTTCCTTGTTCTTTTCTGGTGGCGCGATAAGAGTGACGTGGTTTGCGGCGCGAAGAAATTATGGGGTATAGCTAGCGTGAGGATTTTAGGCTGAGATATTCTGTTGACGACTCGGATTGAAGTTCGGGCTCTACATGTCTGGTAATACGCGAAGCTGAATATATTTATAGTACTGAAGGTCCATCTGGCATCTATGCTTGTAGTGATTGATTGGCTGGAACTTTTGGCCAATAACTCATAGCGGGAGTTTTCTGCGATTTTCTCTTCCTCTTGCTTCGTGATCGTACTCTAGTGATATGTGAAGGTACTGGGGGGATTCGAGAGCTCGAATTACCAGGTGTCAAGATCGGATCCAGTCTTCAGAGTAGAACTCGTGCTTACTTTTGACGTCAGTCGTTTAGAGAGATTGTACATAAAGGCGGAAGATAGCTATCCCGACAATTAATGGGCAGTTCGCACTTCCAGAGTAACTAGGAAAAAAAGTTGTCATTATTAGTAGCCTATTGCATGTGTCTTTCTTGCTTCGTCTGATAGTTCTTACTAGCCTTGTTTACTTCTCATTTGTCGTTTGAGAGTGAAGTTGATATGTTTCTGTTATATAATACATTTAAGATTGTTGGGACTTCACTTTTAAGACTAGCTACTTTTATGGACATTGCCCTTAAGCTATTCTACAGCTCTTTATCTCCCATTTCTGATACGATTACTTCCCTTTGTATGGGTCTAAATAGGAAAATCCAGACAGTGGTGAAGGCATCTTCACGAGTCGACAAATACTCCAAAAGTGATATTATTGTATCTCCATCAATTCTATCTGCTAATATTTCGAAGCTGGGAGAACAGGTTCCATTCTATCACTTATTTTTCAAAGAGCTATGAAATGTTTGATTTGTCCCTATCCCATTACTTGGATCATTAGTATGGTTCTAGCTTGCATGCTTTAACAATATTCCAAGTCGCAAACTTGGCTTTTTTCTCAGATTGTTTCTGCTAAGGGTTGTCATGTAGATCCATTGTTGTGGTATTTGACTATTATATAGTGATCCAGGTGAAAGCTGTGGAGTTGGCAGGATGTGACTGGATCCATGTCGATGTGATGGATGGCCGTTTTGTTCCCAATATTACATTTGGTCCCCTTGTGGTTGATGCCCTGCGCCCTGTTACAGATCTTCCTCTGGATGTTCATCTGGTAACCTTTTCATTTGGTGGATTTTCTTCAATAACAGAAGGTTGTCGACTGAACTGAATACTTAATAACTTGGAAATCGTGTACAGGTTATTGTGGAACCTGAACAGCGAGTACCAGATTTCATCAAGGCTGGAGCTGACATAGTCACCGTACATTGTGAACAAACTGCTACCATCCACTTGCATCGCACACTCAACCTAGTATGATCCTTTCTTTATTCTATATATGCAGAACATGTTGTTCTTGGTGGTCGTTCATGTTCTTTAATGGGTCTCTTTACATGGAGCAATGTGTACATGTAGACAGTGATAGAATCCGAAAAACCGAAGAACCGTTGAAACCATCAACGGAACAGGATCATACATGTATAATTCATTGAGAAAACATAAACACGGAAGCGTACCTGAATCCATAACGTATACTGTTCTTTGGCGTCGTGCGGGTAGCCTTCCAGAACAATACGTTTTCTCTGAGAGTTCCCTTTGAATTCTCTCTGTGTTTCTCTCTTTCAATGGGATGAAGAGGAATCAGAAAACTTACGTATGTTCTGGGGACCATAACCGCTCTTTTAAGGTAACCGCAATGTTACCCTTTAGAAATTACAATTTTGCCCATCATAAAATTGTAACTTCGTCTTTTAGCCTCTACACATTAAAGGGCCACACCCTATTTGATACATCAAAGCCCTAAATTACCTTAACTTAATTTATCACTTTTAAAGGGCTTAACTTTATATGACAGTATGCATTGCATTATTATTTCACATATAACCCAACGTTGGATTAAGGATCCAACAATCTCCCACTTGGATTATATGTGTATCCTTATAATTATGCTTTGCAATAACAACTGTTTGAGCTCAACTTTACTGTCATTACCGAAATGTATCTCTAACCAATCCGGTCCATCAATCATATCAATATAGGATCAAAGCGGCTTTTGTCACATCTATCGTAACTCAACCCATCAATGGTCACAAAATTGATACAACTGAATGACATGGATTATGATGTGGATGTATAGCATGGAAATTTCATGAAATGTGATATTAACATACCTATTTCCAACTGGTCCACCTTAAACCTTAGTGAGATCAGACTTTACCAAAATCAGAGTGTGAATAAATCCTGACATTTCTGCAGAAAATAACCTCGAATATCCATATACTGAAATAACTGAAAAATATCTGTATTAAGAACATTTAAATTACAAACTCCCACTAAAACTGAATATCCTCAATAAACATAACACCCATGCGAGCAGTATGCTCGTGGAACACCTTGGGTGGCAATCCCTTAGTAAGCGGATCCGCAAGCATGGAGTTTGTACCAATATGTTCTATAGACAACTGTCCACTCTGAATTCTTTCTTTAACAACAAGGAACTTGATGTCTATATGCTTTGACTTCGACGAACCTCTGTTGTTGTTAGAATATAAAACTGCTGATTTATTGTCACATAATAACTTGAGTGGTCTTTCAATGTTATCCACTATCCGTAGTCCCGTGACAAAATTTTGCAGCCATATTCCATGATTGGATGCTTCATAACACGCTATGAATTCTGCTGCCATTGTTGAAGAAGCCGTTATGGACTGTTTGGCACTCTTCCATGAAATGGCACCTCCGGCTAACAGATAGACATAGCCTGATGTCGACTTCAAACTATCTTGGCATCCAGCAAAATCGGAGTCAGTATAACCAATAATCTCAAGCTGATCCGACCTCCGATATGAGAGCATGTATCCTTTTGTTTTCTGTAAGAACCGCAAGACCCGTTTGGTTGCTTTCCAATGGTTTACTCCTGGATTGCTTAAATATCTGCCCAACATTCCAGTAATGTACGCAATATCCGGACGCGTACAAACCTGAGCATACATCAGACTCCCTATTACAGATGCATAAGGAATCTTCTCCATTTCCTTTCTTTCAAAATCATTCTTAGGGCACTGATTGAGACAAAACTTGTCTCCTTTAGATACAGGGGTATCACCTGGTTTACAATCTTGCATTCCATACCTTTTGAGAACCTTTTCGATATAGCTCTTTTGTGATAATCCAAGAATACCCCGAGAGCGATCCCGGTGTATTTGTATACCTAATACAAAAGAGGCGTCACCAAGATCTTTCATCTCAAAGTTATTAGACAGAAATTTCTTGGTTTCGTGCAATAAGCCTATATCGTTGCTGGCAAGCAAGATATCATCAACATACAAAACCAGAAAAATGTACTTGCTCCCACAGAACTTATGGTATATACATTCATCAACCAAATTCATCTCAAAACCAAATGAGACGATCACTTGATGAAACTTAAAATACCATTGTTGAGATGCTTGCTTGAGCCCATAGATGGATTTCTTAAGTTTGCAAACCATACTCTTTGGATCTCCAGATACAAAGTTTTCTGGCTGCACCATATATATTGTTTCATCAATGTTACCATTAAGAAACGCTGTCTTTACATCCATCTGATGCAACTCAAGATTGAAATGTGCCACCAATGCCATTATAATCCTAAAAGAGTCTTTCGAAGAAACTGGAGAGAAAGTCTCTTTATAGTCAATGCCTTCTTTCTGTGTAAAGCCCTTTGCGACAAGACGAGCCTTATATCTCTCCACATTGCCTTTTGAATCCCTTTTGGTTTTAAATATCCACTTACAACCAATGGGCTTCACACCTTCTGGCAATGGGACAAGATTCCAAACGTCATTGTCTTTCATGGACTTCATCTCCTCCTTCATGGCATCATTCCACTTCTGAGAGTTAGAACTTTCCATGGCTTGACGAAAGCTAATTGGATCATCTTCCATCATTCCAATATCAAAATCATGCTCTTGGAGAAATACAATGTAGTCATCTGGCATTGCACTTCTCCTCTCTCTAGTGGATCTTCTTAATGGCATATGTTCTTGAGGTGGTAGAGTTTGATTTTCTGGAATAATTTCTTGAATGGGAGGTTCTCTTTCATCGTCCTGATCAGTTGTGTCCCGATCAATGACAATGGCACTTGTGGGATCAATGTCAATGGCGGGTGTAGGAATATTAACATATTCCTCTTCAAAGTCAAGGTCCCTAACTTTATCTCCTCCCGCAAACTCAACATCCTCAAAGAACCGGGCAATTCCTGACTCAAAAATCGACTTAGCTGTAGGATCATAAAATTTGTACCCCCTTGATCTTTCAGGGTATCCAATAAAGTAGCAACTTATTGTTCTTGAATCCAGTTTCCTTTCATTAGGCTTATAAGGCCTTGCCTCAGCTGGACATCCCCAAACACGTAAATGCTTTAGACTAGGCTTTTTACCCGTCCAAAGTTCATAAGGGGTTTTGATAGTTGCTTTAGTTGGAACCCTGTTAAGGATATATGCTGCAGTCTTAAGCGCTTCTCCCCAGAGTGATTCTGGTAAGGTAGAAGAACAAATCATACTCCTCACCATATCCTTAAGCGTTCTATTTCGTCTTTCAGCAACACCATTCATTGTGGGCGAACCCGGCATAGTGTACTGTGGGACAATACCGCATTCCTCTAGGAATTTAGCAAACGGTCCTGGACGTTGCTCACCTGAACCGTCATATCTGCCGTAGTATTCACCACCACGATCAGACCTGACGCTTTTAATTTTCTTGTTGAGTTGATTCTCAACTTCGATTTTATATGTTTTGAACACATCCAGTGACTGTGCCTTTTCTTTAATGAGATATATGTAGCCATATCTTGAAAAATCGTCTATGAACGTTATAAAATATTGCTGACCATTCCAAGCAGCCGTTGGAAATGGTCCACAAATATCAGTATGGCTAAGTTCTAAGACGTCTGAAGTCCTGTTGGCTACAAATCTCCTTTTATTGGTTTGTTTGCCCTTTATACAATTAACACAAATTTCAAAATTTGTGAAGTCTAAAGGATTGAGAATTTCATCCGACACAAGTCTCTCTATTCTTTGCTTGGAGATATGACCTAATCTCTTGTGCCATAGAGCAGCTGAATTCTCATCAGTTACTTTTCTCTTTGTACCTCGTGTACTCAAATGCAGGGATTCATTACAAGAAGCAATCACATCAAGTGAATAAAGATTATCATAAACTGATAAAGAACCGGAACCAACTAATTTTGAATCTTGAAACAAACTGAATGTTCCATTCCCAAATGAACAAGAATAACCAGATTTGTCCAAAGCAGAAATAGAAATCAAGTTCCGTCTAAAAGACGGTACAATAAATGTCTCATCAAGATCCAAATACAATCCAGTCTTTAATAATAATCTAAATTTTCCAATTGCTTCAACTTGAACCGTCTTGCCATCACCCACATAGATGTATCTTTCAACATCACTTGGCTTTCGGCAACTCAGGCAACCCTGCATAGACACACTGATGTGAGTTGTTGCACCAGAATCTATCCACCAAGTGTGTCTAGGTACCGAAGTTAAATTAACCTCAGAACAAACCAAATTAAGAAGCACACCTTTCTTAGCACGCCATGCGTGATAATTGGTGCAATTTTTCTTCACATGTCCTGTGGCTTTACAAAAGAAATAACCTGTGCTTTCCGGATCATCCGGTTTCTGTTGTTGTTTCCTTTTGTTTGCCAAGGTTGCAGCTTCTTTATCCTTCTTCCTTTTCATTCCCTTATCCTTGGAAGTCGAGGCTAGATGAGCACTTTCTATCTTATCTTGCTTCAGCCTTTCCTCCTCTTGGACACAGTGTGAGATGAGCTCATTCAGAGACCAAGTCTCTTTCTGACAGTTGTAGCTCACCTTAAACTGATTAAACTGTGCCGGAAGAGATATTAAAACCAGATGCACCAGCAAGTCCTCAGTGAGTTCCAGCTTAAGTGCTTTTAACTTAGAAGCAAAATGAGACATCTCCATGATGTACTCCCTAACATTGCCCTTCCCTTTGTAGCGCATTGAAATTAAATTTGTCAAGATCGTACCAATTTCAGCCTTTTCGCTCTTGACAAATCTCTTTTCAATGTCAGTAAGGAATTCTTTAGCTGTGGTTATCTTTTCAGACATTGTGCTCCGGAATGCTTCTGGAATGGCTTTCTTCATGATCATCATACACATGCGATTTGACCTCTCCCACCTTTCCATATCCCTCTTTTGATCAGAGGTGCTTTGATCATCAAGTGGTGTAGGAGAATCGATCCTTAACGCAAGGTCGAGATCCATAACTCCGAGAACTATCAGAAGGTTCTCTTGCCATGACTTGAAGTTGGTGCCATTTAGCATAGGAATTGAATTAATGCTGGCAGTAATATTCGCAGGAGTAATAGCTGAATCCAAATACAACCAATAAAACATGCTCACGTAAGTCTCAAAGCAATATATCAATTCAAATCAAGGCAATTCCCATCTCAAGACATCGAGCACTACATTAATACCTTGTCTTTGGACAACAATATTAACTAGTAAGTGATATCTTGTTGCAGTAATCAAACATTGATAATAATAGTATGTCAAACAATAAAAACTTCCTTTGGGCCGATTTATTATTCACATACAAAATCCAAATAATCATCACATGTTAATCACCGCAGTTGCAAATGTGATTTTGTTAAATATTAACCTTCCTTTGGGCTGGTTAAAATCCACATGCATCACATGTGCACACCTTTTATATCTTAAAAATAAATTAATTTACACAAGAGAGGTCCATTTGTGGACATGTTGCTTCAATCAATTTATTTCAAGATATATATTCCTACACCAAAATTTGAATTTTAATTGCTATTACACCCAAAAAAAAAAAATTTTTTTTTTTGGTCAACGCTGGTCAACGCCGGACTCCGGCGGTCAACGCCGGACTCCGGCAGTCATCGCCGGACCCCGGCGGTCAACTCAGCAGGCGCGTGCGTTGCACGCGCCTCAACCGCCGCGTCGCGCGTGCAAGGCACGCGCCTCAACGGTTGCGTCGCGCGTGCAAGGCACGCGCCTCAACCGCTGAGACGCGCCTGTGCTACAGGCGCGTGCGCTCCACGCGCGCCGGTGCCCGACGGCGCGTGGAGCGCGTGCGGGCGCGTGCGGCCTCCGACGGAGGCGCGCCACCCATCCCCAGACTCGTCTCGTCGTCAGGATTCCAGATTCAACATCAAAATTCACTTTTAAGAAATTTAAAGATCCGAAAAATACTGTACAGAATCAAAAACGAGTTTACTTCATTGTGCAAACATCCGCACGAAACCTTGAATCTCACAAATTGTTAAAACCGAACCCTAAAACCAATGAATCAACATGTATACGGCTCTGATACCATTTGATAGAATCCGAAAAACCGAAGAACCGTTGAAACCATCAACGGAACAGGATCATACATGTATAATTCATTGAGAAAACATAAACACGGAAGCGTACCTGAATCCATAACGTATACTGTTCTTTGGCGTCGTGCGGGTAGCCTTCCAGAACAATACGTTTTCTCTGAGAGTTCCCTTTGAATTCTCTCTGTGTTTCTCTCTTTCAATGGGATGAAGAGGAATCAGAAAACTTACGTATGTTCTGGGGACCATAACCGCTCTTATAAGGTAACCGCAATGTTACCCTTTAGAAATTACAATTTTGCCCATCATAAAATTGTAACTTCCTCTTTTAGCCTCTACACATTAAAGGGCCACACCCTATTTGATACATCAAAGCCCTAAATTACCTTAACTTAATTTATCACTTTTAAAGGGCTTAACTTTATATGACAGTATGCATTGCATTATTATTTCACATATAACCCAACGTTGGATTAAGGATCCAACAGACAGTCCACAACCGCAGAGTCCTTGGAAAATATTCTTTCATGAAAAAGAGAGAGGCTTCAGCCTGTAAGGATAATTTATAAGAATAACTGCAACAGCTAATTATAAAACTTTTTAGTTGTATATGGAGAGCATACATTCATTGCTAGGCGCTCTTTATGGGCTGATCTCGTAAGAACCAGCCAACTTTTTGAGTCGGAACCTTGGCTGGTAGCAGGCGATTTCAATGCAATCCGGTTCAATTCGGATAGACTGGGAAGCTCTAATGCTTGGATTTCGGCATTTGACGAATTCAACCAGTGCTTAGATCAAGCTGGCCTTGAGGATCTAAGATATATAGGCCATCGGTTCTCCTGGGTGACTTCTTCTGGAAGCTCCCGGAAACAAAGGAAGATTGATAGAGCATTGATTAATGATCAATGGCTCAATTCATTCTCATTCTCGGAGGCTAATTTCTTAGCCCAAGGAGTTTCGGATCATACTCCCATTATTGTTAGAATTGCCCGAGCTACCCTCTCAAGGAACCTTTTAAATTCTTCAATTTCTGGATGACTCATCCTTTGTTCCCAACGATTGTCTCTCGGGTTTGGGATGCTTGCATAGGTGGAACTCCCATGTATGTGCTTTGCCAAAAACTTAAAATGCTTAAAGGGCATCTCAGGCAGCTTAATCAGGATTCCTTCTCGGGTATATCTTCGCGCACTTCTCAAGCCAGGGCTGAACTTATGTCCACCCAAGACGCCTTAGCTCTGGACCCTTTTAGTGTGGACTTGGCGATCATGGAGAAGGAGCAGCTTCAGGTTTTCTCTAATCTGAGACTCCAAGAGGAGAGTTTTTTTAAACAGAAATCAAGGATCAGATGGTTGAAAGAGGGGGACATGAACTCTAAATATTTCCACCACTTCATTAATAAGAGACATCTTCATAATCGGATCCTCTCGGTATCGGATGATGATGGTAGTGTTCTCACAAACCCGAATATGGTTCAAAACCATATCGTCTCATATTTTGAGACTCTTCTTAAGGCGAACTCCCCTACCTTGCGGCCTACGTGTGCTGATGTTCGGGCTGTGGTGGATCGCACCCTTACTGCTGATCAGACTCTCTTCTTTTCTGGAGAAGTTACTGACTCTGAAATTTGGAACGCAATGTTCTCCCTTGCCAAAGGTAAGGCACCAGGACCTGATGGATTTAATGTTGATTTCTTTACATCTTCTTGGGAAGTTGTGGGGCCTTCAGTAGTGCTGGCCATTAAGGACTTCTTTAGGTCAGGATTGCTTCTAAAGGAGATTAACACTACGATTCTCACCCTTGTGCCTAAGATTCCCAATGCCTTGTCTATGAATGACTTTAGGCCTATTGCTTGCTGTAACACTGTTTACAAATGCATTGCAAAGATTTTGGCTAATAGACTAGCCTCTGTGTTGCCGTCTATCATTTCCAATTCCCAAAATGCATTTGTCAAGGGGCGGAGGATAAGTGATAATATTCTTCTTGCACAAGAGCTATTTGCGGGATTTCACCATGAGCCTTATAGGCCAAAGTGCGCAGTTAAGGTAGATTTCCAGAAGGCTTATGACTCTGTAGATTGGGCTTTCTTGGAAACGGTTCTTCAAACCTTCGGCTTCCCTCAGGTACTTGTCAACCTAATCATAGAGTGTGTTACATCCCCAAAATTCTCCGTTGCCATCAATGGAGAGTTGCATGGTTTTTTTCCAAGTGAGCGAGGTATAAGACAAGGGGACCCGATGTCTCCCTACTTATTTACATTAGTGATGGAAATTCTCTCGGGGATTCTCAACACTCAAGCAAAGCGCCCGGGGTTCAAATTCTTCTGGAGATGTAAGACCGTCGGCTTAACCCACTTGTCCTTTGCTGATGATGTCCTTTTATTTGCTGAGGGGAATATAGACTCAACTACCTTGTTTAAGGAAGGCCTAGATCTATTTTCTAAATGGTCTGGTTTGAAGCCTAATGTAAACAAAAGTGAGTTCTTCTTCTCTGGTGGCACGGCGGAAATCAGAGAACATGTCCGAAATGTGTTTGGCTTCAATGAAGGTACGCTCCCCTTTCGCTACCTTGGGGTTCCTATTATCTCGACCAGGTTAAGCAAGGCGGATTGTACCTCATTAGTAAACGCTATTACTGCACGTGCTCGTTCATGGTCCCAAAGATTTTTATCCTTTGCTGGTAGATTACAGCTCATTAAATCTGTCCTTCATGCTATTCAAGTATATTGGGCTAGTGTATTCATGCTTCCACAATCGGTGCTGTCTAGAATCGAAATGATCCTTAGACAATTCCTATGGAAGGGTCCGGACCTTGGCATTGGTGGAGCTAGAGTCGCCTGGTGTGATGTTTGTCTCCCTAAACAGGAGGGCGGCTTGGGTATCCGTAGACTCCTCGATTGCAATCTTTCAGCAATGCTCAAACATATATGGACCCTCTTTACAGACAAAGAATCACTTTGGTGTAAATGGATTCATTCCACTTTTCTCAAGAATAAGAATTTTTGGATTGCGCCCAAGCCGACTTTTTGTTCATGGGCTTGGAAAAAAATCCTTGACATTTGTCGGGACTTTCGTTTGTTCTTCAAATGGCAAATTGGAGATGGTTCAACTGTATCATTTTGGTTTGACTCTTGGCATCCCAAAGGTCCTCTATCGGAGCTCTTTTCAAATAGGGATATCTACCGTTCTGGTATCCCTAGGGAGGCTTCTGTGCAAGACTTCGTAACTGGATCCTGGCATGCCTCAAATATGCTTCAATCATTTAACTCCTGGCCGGAAAGTGTCCCTGATCTGGAGATGCAAAGGCCAGATCGCTTACTATGGAAAGGCCACCCATCGGGTGTTTTCTCTGTGTCCTCGGCTTGGAAGCAGATCAGAATTTCCAAACCTGTTGTTCCTTGGTGTTCTTTTGTTTGGGACCGGAGTATTGCGCCGAGGTATAGCTTCCTGTTGTGGCTAATATCGCTGAATAGGCTCCCAACACAGGTTGTGTTGCTCAATTATCATAGGATATCAGTAGGTGTTTGTGCCTTTTGCAAGTGTAGACCAGATTCGGTTGATCATCTGTTCTTTGCATGTCCTATCACGCGTTCTCTTGCATTGTTCTGGGCTGGAAATTGCTACCTTTCATGGAGAAATCAGTCGTGGCAAGATAATCTTCATTGGGCCATCAATCACATAGGCGGCCATAGTTTTGACCAGAGAATTGCTCGATTCTCATTTGCAGCATTGTGCCACATTATCTGGATCACTCGGAATAATATACTCTTCAGGAACCAACCCCTCTTCGTGCCGGCTCTCCGGCAACATCTTGCGAAACTCACCAGGGACAGAGGTTTGTCTTTCAAACCTGTTGAAGACAATCCCCGCAATCGTAGGATCCAAGTCAGTTGGGGCATCTCGAGTTCCATATTTGATTAACCCCTCTGAGGCTGTCTTGTTCCTTATTCTAGTTATGCGTTCGCTTTGTCGGCTCTCTTGTATTTTGCTTTGTTGCTTATAGCTCTTTAACCGTTACACCTTTGCACCTGTTGGGACACTTTGTTTGTCGCTTCAGGTACGAGGTTTTTGTGTTTCGGTTTCATATCATGTACGTTCCGCTTTGAAAAGTCAATATACATCTTATCTTACCAAAAAAAAAAAACTTTTTAGTTGAATAAACAACTTCAACCATGTAGATCCTCAGTATTTTACAGTGCATGCCATGTCTTCTACGGACAACCCAATTTTTTTACCTTCCTGGAGAATGTAAGTCCCTTTGTAGGACTTAGAATAATGACGGACTTCTGTTGCACATGTTCCTTTTGTCTTTTGCTATTTACAATACTATTGGGATTGTATGCAGCATGCTGCCCTTTCACTGTCCTAAACACTAACTTCAGAGGCACACATTGCCATCTCATTTTAATCCGGTAATACGACCTCCGTGATACAGATGTGGTGCACTGGTCTTCTGGCATGTTGTGTCGATAGTTATAATAACTGGGGTAGAGGTTGATCTTTCACAATCCGAATATTTTTGCTTCTTTATCTGATATATTGGTGAATCTATTCGTACCTGAGACTCCTAATATTGGATGGGTAGTATAACTGCCCCCAATTTTCTGTTCATCACCCGCCTTGCAGTTTAATATAAGTTATGCGTCTTTTACCGAATTTTGGTTAATGATGATCTAGATTAAAAGTTCGGGAGCTAAAGCTGGAGTTGTACTGAACCCTGGTACCCCACTAACAGCTATAGAATATGTCCTTGATGGTGAGTTTACTGTTTGTTCACTTCCGTCGCAATTTTTCTTTTATTTTCTTAAACTTTCCCAATATTTTACCCAAGGATTTTTCGTCCAAGAGGTGGCAAATTTATCTGATGAAAGAGAAAATATGACACTAGCTTTCTTTATGCAAATAGTGGTTGATCTGGTGTTGATCATGTCGGTGAACCCTGGCTTTGGTGGACAAAGCTTTATCGAGAGCCAAGTGAAGAAAACATCAGACTTGAGAAGGATGTGTGTGGAGAAGGTAATGTTCTCGGGACATGGTCCTATGTCATTCTTCTTTACTTGGTTATCTGTTTGGTTATAGTGAACTTTTCTCTTGAAAGTAATAAAAAATATCATTGAACTTTTTTGTCTTCTCCTTTGTGGCAGGGAGTAGACCCATGGATCGAAGTAGATGGTGGAGTCGGCCCAGCCAATGCATATAAGGTGCTGTTATGTAATTGTTATGTGCCTACTAGTAGTTTGATCTGTCTGACTGACTCCTTGACGATTCTATAATATTGGGGAAGAACTTGGATTGAAGTTTATTGAACTGTTGCCCGCTGGCACAAAGGGACATTTTAGATTGTTTTCTGATCTTTTGAGTGTAATAGCCAGCGATACTTCCTTAGCAAATCACGAGACGTCAAATTCTGGAAGTATGCTTGGGTACACTAAGACGTCAAAGACATCCCAGAAGAGCCAAACTGAGTGTTCTAGCTGTTGAAATATACTGGATGCTCCATGTCCATTCATTTTCCTCGCAGAGTCCCTAAAATGTATATTATCCTTGGGTACACTAGAGCATTTAAAATGATGGAAGTGGGAAAGTAACAAGGCATGCCTATTGATGCTTGAACCTACCAGTAGTTACCGACACAAAGTTCAAATGCTTTTACCAAATTAGAAGGATTTTATTCATTCTGTTCTATGAAGGGAAGGATGCCGGCACCCTAGGATTAAACATGGCTGCAAATATTTCTGTAGCTAAAGTGAACCAGAACCTCATTTCTGCTAGCACATAGAGGCTCAAATGACAGATCACATGACATGCATGATTCCCATTTAAGCTGTTTCTATGCATGCAGGTCATTGAAGCTGGAGCAAATGCTTTAGTTGCTGGTTCTGCAGTCTTCGGTGCTAAAGATTATGCGGAAGGTAGGGCCACCTAAAACCTTTTAGGCTCAAGAAGGAAAAATCCATTCGCTATAATTTGGTTTGACCCTCCCCTTGGGTATGTTTTGAATGTTTTACAGCTATCAGAGGAATCAAAACCAGCAAGAGGCCTGAACCAGTTGCTGTCTAAGCTCTCAGTCTTCCAGTTTAATTTTTGATACTGAATGCTTCACTTCATGTATTTCAGCTTTTCACTCCATCGGAATTCCTTTCGGTATTGTAACTAGTTTAGTTGGTCTGGATTATGATTTTTGGTAAAAGACATAATAAATTAGTAGTAGTGAGAATCACCGACTGTTGGAGAAAGATACGATTTTATCTTTAACCTTGATTTGAATTGATTCAATCAAGGATACTTGGAGATAAAGTAAGAGAGTGTAATCGCTGTAATCTTGCTTATTCTTTCCTTTTTTGTATGATAAATGCATATATGTACAAAGTAAAGGTAGAGAAAAAAAAAGACGAAAAAATTGCCCCAAAATACGTCTTCATCGTTCTTGTTTCTCAACATGATATCAAAGCCCTAGTTTTTGATCCTTTGGGTACTGTACGTCAATCATCGACTACGGCGGTCCCGCTTCTTCATTGCGCCGTCCGCCGTGCATCTTACCCGATCTTCTTCATCTTTGATGTGCGATTGAACTTGGATCCGTGCCGGATCAGAACCTTATCGGAACAATAATTCCCCACCAGAACCGAGGGGGAATTCGACCACGGAAGCTCTTTTGGAGAATCCGATTGCCAAATTAACTCAGATTCTCACTCAGAACCAGACGAACCCTCCTTTTCCATCACCAACACCGCAGAATGATTCGGTTTCTTCTCAGATTGCGATTAAATTGGATGGAGCCAACTATGGATTGTGGTCTCAGGTTGTCGAGATGTACATCACCGGCAAAGACAAACTGGGATATATCAACGGAGACTTTCCTCAGCCACTGCCTACAGATCCTGGCTTTCGGAAGTGGAAAACAGAAGACTCGACTGTGAAAGGATGGCTTATCAACTCCATGGATCCGGCGTTGATTGGCAATTTCATTCGCTTCCCAACAGCGAAATCTGTCTGGGATGCAGTTGCAACGACTTTCTTTGACGGAACGAATGCCTCTCAGGTTTATGACTTGAAGAGGCATGTTGCTCGGATGCGACAAGGAGGAGGATCAATTGAGGCGTACTACAACAACCTGTAGGGTTTGTGGAGAGAAATTGATTTTCGCCGCCCGAATCCGATGGTTTGCCTTGTTGATATCGAGCGACATAATTCAGCTATTCAGGAAGATCGGGTCTATATCTTCCTTGATGGGTTGGATGACCGCTTGGATAAAGTTCGAGCGGACGTGCTTCAAATGCAGCCTTTTCCCACAGTTGAACAGGCCTATGCTCGTGTCCGACGGGAAGACATATGGCAGAGTGTGATGCTAGCACACGGAGATACCACACACCCGTCTGCAGCTATGGTGTCTCAAGGAGGCAAGACGAGACCGCAGATCTTCGACCGAACTCGGGACATACCAGCATTACAAATGACAAAGCCGAGTGGTTTGACAAGAGGAGGTCGATTGGGTGGAGCATCGAGAAGCAAACCTTCCTTGACAGCAGTTGGTGGCTGCTCTAATTGTGGGAGTGCGAAGCATACCCGGGAGACGTGTTTCAAATTGATTGGGTATCCTGATTGGTGGAAGGAGCTGAAAGCACGCAAACAAGTAGAGATTGCAACGAATGGTGAAACAGGGAAGGCATCACTTGTTACCGGGAAGGCTCAGCTATCACTGATGCCACAGGTGGAATCAAACAGTGAATCAATCACTGGAGGTGAAGGTAATTATGGCCATGCTTTCATTAGTAATTCTCGAGATAAATGTAGTCAATGGATTATTGACTCAGGTGCAACAGATCATATAACCTTCACAACAGATGATTTTGTCAGTTATACTAAACCTAGGCGGCAAAATATTTCAAATGCTAATGGGATTGTATATCCAGTGACCGGGTCTAGAACTGTTGCTATTTCCTCTTCTATATCACTATTGAATACTTTACTTGTACCATCTTTGTCCACAAAATTAATATCAGTGGGGCAAGCGGCTGAAGATTTGAATTGTGTTATCTTGATGTATCTACAATTTTGTCTTTTTCAGGATATTCTCACGAAGGAGATAGTTGGGCATGGTACTAAGAGGGGGGCTCTATTATTTGGATGACTTCAGTTCTGGGAAGGTGCACCAAGTGCGAGGCTTATCTAGTAGCAAAGAGAAGCAAATCTGGCTATGGCATCGCCGATTGGGGCATCTTTCATTTGGCTATATGAAACATTTACTTCCTAAATTATTTTCCGGTTTACTAAATTCAGTTTTTCAATGTCAGACTTGTATTTTGGCCAAAAGCCATCTTATGCCATTTCCAATCATTTTGAATAAGAGTAGCGTTGCGTTTTCCTTAGTCCATTATGATGTTTGGGGGCCTTCTCCCGTTACTGCAGTTTCGGGATATCGCTAGTTTGTTATATTTGTGGATGATTGCACGAGAATGACTTGGCTCTATTTCTTGAAACATAAGGATGAGGTGGCTAATGTTTTTCGGGTGTTTCATAGAATGGTGCAAACACAGTTTGGTGGAAAGTTACAAATTTTAAGAAGTGATAATGGTGGAGAGTACGTTAATGCGCAAGTTAAGGACTATTTTCAAGAACATGGTCTACTGCATGAGACGTCATGTGCTTACACACCATAGCAGAATGGAGTAGCGGAGCGGAAGAACAGACATATTTTAGAGACCGCTTGTGCCCTTCTCACTGAAGGTCACGTTCCTAAACGTTTTAGGGACAATGCAGTTGCGACAACTATTCACCTCCTAAACCGAATGCCATCCAAGGTATTGGATTTCAAGACACCTCTGCAAGTGCTGTCTACACATGCTACCTTACCATCCGTCTTGTTTATTTCCCCTCGAGTATTCGGGTGTGTTGCTTATGTCCATATTTCAAAGACTCACCAAACCAAACTCGATCCCTGTGCGGTTCGATGTGTTTTCTTGGCATATGGTACACATCAGAAGGGTTATCGCTGCTATCATCCGGCTACTAAAAAACCTATGTGACAATGGATGTCATGTTTGTTGAGTCAGATTTTTTCTATCCAAGCACCAATTCTTCCTTTCAGGGGGAGATAGAGGAAGAAAGTGTGAATTGGTAGCAAGTTGGTGGTGTCATGTTTGGAGGACAGAAGGAAGCGCAAAAGGTGCAGCCCAGAAATGAGCAACAATTGGCGAGAATGTCGCCAGAAAATGAAAAGCAACTAGTTGAAAATGGTGACAATGAGCAAGCTTTGCAACCAACAGCTATGGATGTACAAGAACCGAACCGAATATACAAGAACAGCCCCCTCTCTCTTCGGCACCCAAATCTGACTCATCTCCTGAGAATATCCCTGAGGTAATTTTCCCTATTACTACATCTTGTTTGCTGATGATTCTGATATATCTGTGGGATATAAGTTACCTGACAGACATAATAGGGGCAAGCCTCCTAACCGATACTCACCTGATTTTGGGGGGAAGAAATCCAAATACCCTATTGCAAACTATGTTTCGACGAGGAGAATATCAGAACCATTGAAGGCATTTGTGTTGAATGTATCTTCAGTTCACATCCCGAGTGGGATGCAAGAGGCTTTGGAGGACCCTAAGTGGGTTCAGGCGATGGAGGAGGAAATGGAGGCGTTGCAAAAGAATAAGACTTGGAAGTTGATGAAGTTACCTGAAGGGAAGAAGACGGTAGGATACAAATGGGTCTTCATGATTAAGCATAAAGGGGATGGTTCCGTCGAGAGATACAAAGCACGGCTAGTAGCGAAGGGATACACGCAAATATATGGGGTAGACTATCAGGAGATGTTTTCCCCTGTCGCAAAACTTAACACTGTTCGGGTCTTACTGTCTTTAGCGGTGAATCTAGATTGGCCATTGCATCAATTTGACGTCAAGAATGCGTTTCTTTATGGCGATCTGGAAGAAGAAATTTATATGGATATTCCACCGGGGTACACTTTTCCTTCACGGCCTGGATTGGTCTGCAAACTAGAACAATCTTTGTATGGGTTGAAACAATCACCCCATGCTTGGTTTGGCCGGTTTAGCGCGGCGATGAAGAAATATGGGTACATTCAGAGTGGTGCAAATCACACATTATTCTTAAGGCGTTGTGAGGAAAAAATAACTGTATTGATTATCTATGTTGATGATATGATTATTACAGGGGACGATTCAGAGGAAATCTCTAAACTCCAAGAAAGACTGTCCTCAGAATTTGAGATGAAAAACCTAGGGGGACTAAAGTACTTTCTAGGAATAGAAGTGGCACAATTTAAAGGTGGAATATTTCTCTCGCAAAGGAAGTACGTGTTGGACTTACTAGCGGAAGTGGGGATGCTAGATTGTAAGCCCGCAGACACTCCAATTATGCAGAACCATAGACTTGGAGAGTATCCAGATCAGATACCAACTAACAAAGAAAGGTATCGAAGGTTGGTGGGAAAATTAATTTATCTGTCGCATACTCAACCTGATATTGCTTATGCTGTGAGTGTTGTTTGTCAATTCATGCATGCCCCTAGTGAAGATCATATGGATGCTGTGATAAGAATACTTCGCTACTTGAAGGGAGCTCCAGGAAGAGGAATTCGTTTTTTGAAGAATGGACACCTTGAAATTGAGGGGTTTACGGATGCTGACTAGGGGTGTGCATGGTCCGGGTGGGCGGTTCCCACCCCGGAACTGTGGACCGCCGGCTACAGGACCGGTTCCAAAAATTGGAACCGAGAATTGCCCGTCGGTTCCATGGACCCACTCGAGAACCGAACCAACGGTCCGGTCCGATCCGGTTTTTGGGCGGGTCCATAGAATCGGTTTCAACAAGTTTTCCTCGACATAATAAAAAAAAAATTTATCGACCAACATCGGATCAATAGTTAAAAGGAAAAGAACATAACTTTTCATACAATTCCTACACTATGATCGATTATATTAATCACATCATCCATAAATCAAGTGGGTAACCATTAATTATTAGAAAAAATGATCAAGGTATCCCAACTACACAAGAGTTTCAGACATGATAACAAATTTTCTTCTTTTTTTTTTAAATTTTTATTGGTAAGATTTTTTAATTAAAAATTAAAAATTATATATATTATTATTATATTACCGGTCAGTCCGGGTGGATGGGTGGGCAGTTCCACACCGGGAACCGGGAATCGGCCCAAATAGTACCGGTTCCAAAAAATTAGAACCAGGAACCACCGGTTCCGGTCCGGTTCCAAGCGGTTTCGAGCAGTCCGGGCGGGTCCCGGTTCCTTTGCACACCCCTAATGCTAACTGGGCTAGGAGTGTATTTGATAGGAGGTCAAATTTAGGATATTTTACTTTTGTCGGAGGAAACTTAGTTACTTGTAGGAGCAAGAAGCAAAATGTTATAGCATTATCAAGTGCAGAAACATAATTCAGGGGGATGCACAAAGGTCTTTGCGAACTTCTATGGCTTAAGAGATTAATAACAGAACTCGGTTATACTCCTATGTCCGAGATGAAGTTGTTTTGCGACAACAAGGCAGCCATCGATATATCTCATAATCTTGTTCAGCATGATCGTGCAAAACATATTGAGGTAGATCGCCATTTCATTAAGCAGAACCTAGATACCAAAGTGGTTCGGTTTCCATATGTAAAATCGGAAGATCAACTGGCGGATATACTAACGAAGATTGTATCGAGTAGGATCTTTTACAGTTCACTTGACAAGTTGGGCATCCAAGATATCTATGCACCAACTTAAAGGGGAGTGTTAGAGAAAGATACGATTTTATCTTTAACCTTGATTTGAATTGATTCAATTAAGAATACTCGGAAATAAAGTAAGATAGTGTAATTGCTGTAATCTTGCTTATTCTTTCCTTTTTTGTATGATAAATGCATATATGTACAAAGTGAAGGTAGAGAAAAAAAAAGATGAAAAAATTACCCCAAAATACGTCTTCATCGTTCTTGTTTCTCAACACCAACATGATATCTTGACTCAGTGTTAATACGGCCAATAATGATAACTCATTGTGAATTTCTTGTCTGTCCTCAGCATTGGTTCTCTTAAGTTTTTGAATGAACTCTCTATTTAATGCGTTCATATCACTTCTTTTCATCCGCAGAAAGATTGCCAAGGCAGCAGAATATTGCAAGCTCATGACGTCGAAGATGCTATTACGTCCTGGTCAATTCTCTCGGGTGCTGTTAATCTTATAAGACTCGCGGCTCATCCGCCTTGAAAATAACCTTATGACGGGGAGTGTACAATATGTTACGAGTTGAATAATAAAGATCATCATTCAAAGTAAAATTCATCTAAGCATTTCCCTTTTTTGGCGTCCATTTCAACTGATGCATTGCATGGTGGCCTTTCAAAAACCTCATGTAGGCAGCAAGTTTTGGTTTCAACATATGAATGCTTGCTACTTCTGTTCGCTAAACTTTTCCAGGTGCCAACGTGCAAAATTTGCATACCCTATTTTGTCTCTAGACTTTGTCATTGTGCTTGTAATGTCAAAACAATCCTTTCTCAGCCAACGGGAACCCAACTTGCAACAAAAGAAAGCATAAAACGAAATCTTGGCCCCGGGGTTCTGTTGCCCTGTTTGCTAAAATTATTTTTACGTTCTACCATCCTTCCATCTGTTCTTTAGAGGTCAAGTATTTGTGTGTCGATGCGCGCACGAGAAAGAGAGAGATGCATAATCTATTAATCAATTCACGGCGAAAATTTTACATTTCTCCTGTAGCAAGAGTTCCATAGACCGAACATCACCATTTGATTCCGTTTCTGAAGAATCCAAAATCAGAATGTTTCTAAAGTATCTGTACAAGTCATTAAACACCACCGGAACGGATGATACAAAAGAATGGGAACTACCATCAAAGTACCAAGATACTCTCTGAACAAGTATTCTTCTCGGTTGACAATTGACATTAGTTAGAGCTTTTCAAAAGTAATCAAATGGCGCTCAAAACTTCTGGCTTGATGCAGGATTCATCAAGAACCTTTGCAGTCCAAACAAGCGACGACGTTGCAGGCTGTAACACACGGGGCAAGAAATATTGCTGCGCAAAAAGTCCCCTCTTTACCCTTTCTAGGCTGCAGCACACAAAGCCTCATCCGATGTATCTGGCCGGTCTCCTCCTGACTCGGCTTGAACTATCACCTTTCTGAGCATCTCGTGTATGGACAATGTGTGCTTGTGGCTCCTATCACCAGCCACGAAATCATGAATGACTCCATTGACCTCAACCCAACTTCGGCCAGGTGCTGGCTTCTTCGCGCCTATGTCAATCATTTTCTGCCTAATATCGTTCACATCTATCCATCTTTCAGCGGTCCTATATGTTTCCAACAAAAGCAAATGATAGCCCGCAGCACGGTCAGGGTCGAGCTCGACTGCTAGTCTCTGTGCCACAAGAGAAGCGATCTCAGGATTCTTATGAATCCTGCAACCACCAAGCAGGGCACCCCACACGGCTTCATTCGGTTTCATGGGCATGGTTTCTATGAGCCGACATGCTTCCTCAAAGTATCCAGCACGACTCAAGACGTCAACCATACAGCCGTAATGCTCGATTCTCGGCTCGATTCTCTGACTTGTACTCATGCTCTTGAAAACAAGGCGGCCCTCGTCAACATATCCGGCATGGCTGCAAGCACTCAGAACCCCAATATAAGTTAGCTCGTCGGGTTGTGCTTCAGGCTCTCCTATGCTTAGCATCATATGGAATATCCCAAGAGCTTCGTCCGCGAGCCCCTGCTTCGCGAATCCAATGATGACGGTCGTCCAAGAAGCTGTGCTTCTCCGTGGCATCTTCCTGAACACCTCGTAGGCTTCATCTATCGAACCGCAGCTAGCATACATGTGTATAATGGCATTGTTCAGAGTGACCGACAACTGCTGATTTCTAGCACATATTTTCTCTACGACATACGAATGGATCCACCGGCCAAGTTTCAAATTTCCCAACTCCGAACAAGCCGACAGCGCAGCTACCAGGGCCACCTGGTCCAACTCCACCCGAAGTCTCCGCATCTCATCAAACACACTCAGCGCTTGTCTACACATTCCGTTCCGAGCATACCCAGCAACCATTATCGTCCAAGAGACGACATTCGTCTCCTGCATCTCATCAAACAATTTCCGCGCACCACCCATGTCTCCACGCCTAACATACCCAGCAAGCAATGAATTCCAACACACGAGATTCCTTTCGCCCATATCATCGAACACCTTGCACGCATCCATCATCCCACTCTCCCCTCGCCCCATCGTGTACAAATTCACCAAATTCGTCTTCACAAACGGATGGCAAACGTACCCGTCCCTCACAACCCTCCCGTGCACCTGCAGTCCTTCTCCGAACAAGCCCGACCGCACGCACGCGCTCAGGAGATGGGAATACGTGTAGCCGTCGGGCACCGCGCCCCCGCGCACCATCCGAGCGAAGCACTCCACCGACCCCCGCGGCGCGGGGCCCCGCCCGTGCCCCCGGATCATCTGGTTCCACGCGGAGGTGCTCGGGGGGCTCCGGGCGCCCTCGAAGGCCCTCGAGGCGTCCGCGAGGAGGCCGGAGCCGACGTAGCGGGCGAGCAGCTGGGCGAGGACGGAGCCGCTGTCGGCGCAGCCGTTGACGACGACCTGGGCGTGGATCTGGGCGAGGCTCCTCGGGGAGCCGCCGCCGCTGCTCCGGAGCAGGGCGAAGAGGCGCTGCCGCAGCGCCCTCGGAGCTGTGGGGTACGGCGCGGGAAGCGCTGCTTCAACGCACATTTAAACAAATTGGAATCACGCGCGAGAGCTCGCCTGGCTGTTCGTGGAGATCCATGGGAAGATAAGAAGAGGAACGAGATGTGGCTTTCCCCAAACTACAACACCCTTTTTTTTTCTGGTGGGCCTGAAGGCCCAAGTGCTTCGGCCCAATATGCAGCGAAGAGGGAGTCGTCGGATTCAAATAGAGGGACATGGATACAAAATGTAAAAATCATTTCTCGCCCTTTATTAAAGAAAGTCCAACCTAGCTGATGAAGCTGCCTCTCCCTCACGCTAGCGTAACCAGAGGGCTAACCTCACCAAACCAAGGGGTAGTTTCCTTCTGATGAGAGGCTGTCTACGCCTATCCCGCTTATGTGGCGGGATGCCAGACTACGTTTCTTATTTTTACGTGCCGGTACCTGCATATCTTGCTCCCACTTGTTGGATGATTGTTTTTACTTCCTCTTGGATTTTACATCCCAGAGTTTTTAAGGGCTTACTTTGGTTCATTTCTCACCTTATTACAGAAAGTCCAATCTTGTTGTTGACTCTCTCTCTCTCTCTCTCTCTCTAAAAGAATCAATTCAAAGCTTGACAATCTTGCCCTTTACTCATTTATCGATTCTAGCCATTTGAAAACGATTGGTCAAATAACCAAATTTTAAATTAAGACTTCGTCCAAATTTTCAAAAATGTCATTCATTCGATCAAAATTGGTGTAGTCTTTCGAAAATTGGCCTTTTGTGCCGACATCAATTCATAAGAATACCAAAATACAGGTATTAAATGCTAGTACAGCAAGATAGCTTCCCGGCTTTAATCATTAAAATGTCAAAATGATTATATATGCTTTTGCTTCTAAGAGTTGTCATGTGAGTAAAATATTTACAAAAAAGAAGAAACGGTTTTGTAATTTCTATTATTTGGAAAAACGGAAAAGAAAAGAGAGAGAGAGAAGAGAGGAAGGAGTCGTCTAGCATGTGGTAGTTGCCCGATAAAGGCTATGCCACATGCACATGCATGTACTAGGCAAGGGCAAGACGACGTCTACTTAGGGGGTGTTTGATTCAGCTTTGGGAAGAAACTTTGAGCCTAGAAAGCCCTTTTCCAAAACGCTGGGATTTTTGGTTCAGCATTTGGCCTAGCATTTGGCCAATGCTAGCATTCCAAATGTTGAAAGTCCAAAGCTGGTCCGGACCAATCTTGAGCTTTCAGCCTTTGCTAAATGCTACTATTCATGTGTTACTGTTCATCTTCTTCGGCGAGGGAGGGCGACTGGCGCTTGGATCGCGCCGGCGAGAGGCCAGCGAGGTCACACGACCTAGGTGACGCCCGCGCGGAGGTCGTGCAACTGCCCAGACACCGGTGCCCTGGGTCGCACGACCTTAGGCAACGGCTGCCTGGGTCGCGCGACCTCCGCCAAGGGTCGCCTGGCCTTGGGCGATCGCCGACGGCGGTAGATCTGGCTAGCCGGGGGTCGCCCGACCTCGGGCGATGGCTGCTGGTGCCAGATCTATCTCGCCGGCAGCCGTAGGCCATCGCCGGCGGCTGGCTCCAGCGATGGGTACGTTAGTTTGTTTTTTTAATAAATAAGATGATTCTGAAAGTCCATTTGCAAAAAAAATTCACCAAACACTATATTTTTGCCAAAGTAGCTTTACAAATTTTTTTTATCAAACACCATTTGTATTTCCCCAATGGACTTTCACTCAAAGGTATTTGCATTTCTTTAAGTAGCATTTTCAAAGTCGAACCAAACAGACCCTTAGGTAGCCTAAATCAAACTACTAATGGAGATTAGATCAAACAAATTGGTCAAGATCAACTTCAAGATGGTTTTGAAACTCATTTCAATACTATAAGATAACCATTGAAACAAAAATAAACAAATTTGAAAAAGTAAGGGGCAACTTACCACACGTGCCAAAATCGGGAATACAATGTAATTCGCCATTTGTTGTTGGACAAATCTACACTCTGCGGATATATTAGTTATATAACCAGCACATCATCAAAACTCTTACTGAAAAAATTATCCGCGTTGATGCTAACGGAGACATTGCAACTACTATCATTACTTCAGGTGAGACATTGCGAAAGCTGTAAAAGCTGGAGGGCTACTTACAATGAAGATGCCAAAATTGAGAGGGGGGATGCAATTAGCCCCCAAAAAATGATTTGAGAAATTCAATTTTTTTAAATTACAAAAAAATAGTTATAAGTGCATTGGCAGTTTTAAAACATGTTATGAAAAGTGCAATCAAATCCTACAACTATTCATGGAAGCACAATCGATTTCAAAAATTTTCAAAAAAGTGCAATCGAGTTTGAAAACTTTCAAAATGTGCAATCAACAGAAGGACTAAATTTTAGGACTTAGGACTCAATTGCACTTCGTAAGAAATTTTTATGATTTAATTAAACTTTTTAAAAATTTCAGAACTTAATTATACTTTCATGACTTCAAACGCACCTGTCCTAGAAAATTATTACTACATTTTTTTTTCCGGCGGGCCAATAGGCAGATCTTGGGCCTTAGGGCCCGCGCGGGTTCGGCCCAATCGTGGGCCTCACGGCACGGCCCAACACGCGGTGGATGAGGGGGAGCATCGGATTCGAGAAAAAAACGAGGAGGGGGGAGCTGAAATTCAAACACTTGGAAAAAAAAAGCGTTTTCTCGCCATTAAAGTCCACAGCTTGCTGTGGAAGTTAAAGCCGAAGCGCCTCGCTCTCTCTCTCTCTCGCCTCTCTGCAACGGCAAAGCAGTATATAGCAGTGATACCAGACCAGGAGAGAATCAATCAAGCAGACACGACCGCCCGGCAATCGGCAATTCCGGAAAACCTCCTCCCACCCACTACGAACGAGTGCGGCCCAGGGCATCGCTTTGCGTCCGAGAATTCTTCCCGTCTTCTTCAACCCGTTCGCGCAGGAGGTTAAGGTTAAGGTAAGGAAAGGAATGATTCTCTCCGATTCTCTCTCTCTCTCTCTCTCTGTGTGGCTGTCTGTCTGCACGGCAAGCAAGGTCCGCGCTCTAATTTCTTAGCATTTCCCCCTTAGAAAAAACCCCTTTTAGATCGCAACCTCGCTGGCTCGGTTCGTTCGCGATCCGAGAAGATGAGAATTGCTGGAGAAACCCACGACGAGCTGCGAATGACCTGCATTTCGAAACTTATCGCGGTGTAGCTCTTTCGGAGTAGACATTTCTGTGTTCGATTGGAGCTGATGCCACGAAAATTCGTTAGACATGCCCGATGTGAAGTTGATACTCCGAATTTTTTATTGGGTCATAAAAAATGACAAGGGAATGATAGGACAGATGGCCCTGAATTTTTAATCCGTGTAATTTGATCTTTGAAGTTTGGCCCGACGCGCAATCTTAATTTTTGATTTTTTCAATATGAATGTTCAATGTAGTCTTTCAATTATATGAAAACGTTTAAAAGTTTAGGAAACGCATTGAGCGTCGAACTAAAATTCGGGAACGATATTATACATTATACCAAAGTTTGCATCATTTTCCTAAGCATAAACTATGGTGGACATCAATTCCTTATCGTCAAGTTTGACATTTTTTTTGTGGCGGGCAGAGGGTGCTTTTGTCACACCGGCACAAGCTAATTTTCTATTTTTTTGAGGTACCAGTGCCGTGGGGCATAGTTTAGAATTTATGGCGGTATCATTCCCTTTGAATTGTGGGGCTTAACCGGCCAGATCATGATCATCACGAAAGATCAAATGGAAAGATGACGATGATGATGATGGTAAACGACTCCTCCTCTTTATCGAAAGCCGGGCATATTCCAACATCGTTCCCAAAAACATTTCGTCACGTTTCTGCGCTGTCGAGGGAAAGTGAAAATGTGCAATATAAGCAAATTCGTTACCATGATGTGGTCTAGACGATATAGGAGAATTCACACGGTCAAAGCTCCCCCTTTGGTCAAAACGGAAATCCGTTGGAGGTGGATGGCCCGATCCCGCGCGTCCGATCTGAAAAGGGCTCGGCGACTGACCGTCGAATCCCGGACGTAAGGCATCCATTCATCCACACGCGCGCACGCACAGACTCTCCAAGAGGATAACCTCCACGTGGAGGCGTACCCCACCGGTAAACGGTACGCCACGCCAAGCACAACGCAATCCCCGAAGCAACCCCGTGCACCTCACCCCCACGCGATCCCTCCCCACCTCCATAAATGCCCCGCGATTTCGCGCCGTTTTTTCCTTCTTCTTCACCATCATCATCCTCCTGCCAACGACAAACCTTTAGCCCTTCGCAAGAACAGCTCCCCGAAACCCTCCTCCATTCTCACTCTCTGCGCGTGCAGTTCAGATCGTGAGCTTTTGGATTCGACGATGAGCCCGGCCGACGACGCCCGATCGGAGATCGCGTTCTTCGACGTGGAGACCACGGTGCCGACCCGGCCGGGGCAGCGGTTCGCCATCCTCGAGTTCGGGGCCATCCTGGTGTGCCCCAGGAAGTTGGAGGAGCTCCAGAGCTACGCCACCCTCGTCCGCCCCTCCGACCTCTCCCTCATCTCCTCGCTCTCCGTCCGCTGCAACGGCATCACCCACGACGCCGTCGTCTCCGCCCCCGGGTTCGCCGACATCGCCGACAAGGTCCACGACATCCTCCACGGTGAGTTTAGTTGAGTTGAGCGAGTTGGTGATGGTAATGTGTCCGGGGGGTGGGTTGGAGGTGTTTTGGTTCCCCGTTTCTTGGGTTTTCCTAACGTTGTGCTGGTGGGTGGGGTTTTTGGTGTTGATAGGGAGGATATGGGCGGGGCACAACATATTGAGGTTCGATTGTGCTCGGATTAGGGAGGCGTTCGCCGAGATCGGTAGGCCGGCGCCGGAGCCGAAGGGGACGATCGATTCGCTGGCGTTGTTGACTCAGAAGTTTGGAAGAAGAGCTGGTGATATGAAGGTACGCGGTTTTGCGAATTCGGTTGGTCTATGCTCTCGAGTCTTTTCCTTAGGGGCCTGAACTGTGCTGTGAGGAGCATTTGTTTGTTTGCTTTTCTGGGTCGTGCTTTTATGGATGTGCTTTGGTTGTATTGGCAAAACCAAACCCATATACCATCAGTTTCTTCAATCATCCAATTGTGCAAAGAATTTCATGAGAGAAGCTGCTTCCTCATCTGGGCATTAGCTATTCCTACAAACAATTGACGACGGATGCGGGGAGGTTTTTCTAAGACTGGAGCTTAAGAAGTTGATAATAATCACTTGATGCGCAGTTTCTCTTGCTGACCAAATGTCTTCTGCCATATACATTGCTTCTGGTTCAATCGCATGACAAATAACTAGAATCTTAGCAGTTATTTCTTTCCTTATTTTTCTCTTTTGGGTAAAATTCTCTCTTTCTTTCGGTTCTTCCAATATACACATAGATTGTCCATGGTATAACTTTGAGATGTCATGGAAGTTGTATGAGGTATCCTTGTTATCACTTCTTTTGTATTTCTAAATTGCTATTATTTCGATGCAGATGGCCACCTTGGCAACATACTTTGGACTTGGACAGCAAACTCATAGGTAATCCTGCTTGTCTTCAAGGAATTATTCCACTTCCAGTATTACGTCTTCAATGCAATGTTTATCTTTCTGGCAACATCTTTTCAGGAGTTTGGACGATGTGAGGATGAATCTGGAAGTTCTTAAGTATTGTGCAACAGTTCTGTTCTTGGTAAGGCCTTAATCTGTTGACTTATGATTTCCGGTGATGATAACTTCTTGAGTTATCAAACTTAAATATGCAACAGTCTATGTATCCTGCTGTCAATATCAGCTTTGGCAATTCTATCTTTCCATGCCGATATCGCCATATGACATTAGTGCATTCATAGCAGTTGAGATTTTTGCATCTTTTGTTAAGTGCGTGTACATGGGGCTCTTTCCATATAAAGCAAACTACTGGTTTTCTTGAGTCATGCATGGTTATTTACTTTCTTTTCGTGCGCTGAAAGAAAGGAGCCAAAACGAAAATCTAGATCATAATCATCGTTTGTGGAAGATTTGTTTTTCGATTTGCTTGATCCATAATTTCCATCCCATGTTGCTCCACTTGAATGATTGACTTGACTTGTTCTATGAGAGTACGAGTTAATAGATCTTCCTTCCCAGAATTTCTCTGCAGTCTAGGTTAAAGAAATCATGATGCCATGTTATTGTTGATGTTTTAGGTGTGGTGTTATACATGTAAAAACAGGTAAAATTGACAAGAACTTGGTTGACTGATTTGGGTTATGATTTGATTTGTAATGCACTGTCTCTGCACATATTATTTAATTGCCGTTGCCCCTGTCAATGCAGAGTCACCTGCCACTCTAGACTTGTCATTCTCTTAAATGGGTCAAGGGCTAATTGCTATCCTCCCTCACGAAAGATACAGAATTGTCTTTGATCTTGTGGTTGGCATGAGTGATAAGCCTATTTATTCGTAAACTTTGTGTTCATAGGTTGTGGCATTGATTGAAATCTCAATATATGCAGGAATCAAGTCTCCCAGACATATTCACAACAAACAGTTGGATTTCCCCTAATGCTACCACAAGAAGTCGTAGTAATGGAAAATTAACAAATGGAGGAAGCTCAGTAAGTTCCTCCACGTCTGGTCAAAAGATCGAAAGTGATCGGATACTCTCTCTTGCAAATCAGAGAGGGGGAGAAGCCCATCCAATATTCTCTCTACTGACTGCCAATGCAGATGAGGGGGTCAAGTCTGATACAGTTAAGGCAGATGCTTTTAGCATGGATTCCCTCAGTGCTGATTTGAGAGCAGAGCCCCTTCTATCAGATGTTGCTATGGAAGAACAACCTGATAACCAGGGTTCAGACATTTCCGTTTCCTCTCCAGCATCTGCATCTGAGGGTTGCAGTGGCTATGCTGGGTTCTTAGAGCCTGAAGAAGTATCTATCCCTTCTATCCATGCGACCCTCGTCCCTTTCTATAGGGGTAGTCAAAGAATACAGCTTTCGCATAAAGGTGCAATTTTGCAGCTTTGCTGCAATCATTTGAGAGTGCGGTTTGGTAATAGTAACAAGTTTCTTAATAATGCTGGTCGGCCAAAGTTTAGTTTCGTGGTGGATACATCTCCAACCTTATGTCAGGTGCTTGATGCATGTGATGGAATTGCACAGAAACTATCTATTGATTCTGGTAGCAGCTCTGAGTGGAGATCAGTCGTGAGTAGGAAAAATGGCTTCATGAATTCTCCGACTATAAGACTGCAGTAAGTTCTCTGCTTTTGCTATTCTTTCTTTGGATCGGGACAAGCTTCAGTAACTGTCAAATTCTTTATTAGTGCTGAGAACATAGTCCTCGATAAATGAACAAAACCCATGCAAGTTTATTTGGTTGTTTTTTGTTTGTCGGATCTTTTTCTGAGAGCTTTGGGTTTTTTGGGGGTGGGGGGTAGATGAGAAGAGGGGGTTTTCGATCTCTTTCTGCTCTCTCATATATTCACATAGGTGTGAGTGTACTTGGAAATGGGGATGAGCACTAGTCCTGGTTCAACCCGTGAACCAACTGGTCTTAGGTGAACTAGGTAGGTTCACGAGTAAAAACCTTAAGAACTGGCCAAGGTTAGTACAGTCCCTGGTTTAGCTCTTTGAACCCCCGGAACCAATTATGCCAAAATAAATTCAATATATAGTAAAAATGAAAAAAAAAAAAATTGAGTCCTTGTTCCTGGGTCTAAACTGGAAATGGCTGGTTCGGTTCTGGGCCGATTCAGTTCTGGCTCCAAATACCCAGAATCAGCCTGGACTGTGTAGATTCCAAGTTTTTGGTTGGAATCGATCCACCCCTAATTGGAAATACACTTTCAAACCCTGTAGGAAGCCCTTTGCTCTCTTAGATGTGTTAATGCATTGGAGACATATGTTTCATACGCATCTGCAATATGAGTTAAGTCAGTTAAATGCTTATTGTGGACTAAGTTAATTTCCTCTCTCTGCCCACAGCATTCCAACTGTTAATGCAGATATCCCAAGATACGAGACTGAGATATACCGAAAAGAATCTTCCGGCAGTTCAGAGAAACTTGTTTTTGGTCAGTGTAATGCTGCTGAGATTGAGCCCTTGATCAGTACTGGAACCTTTGTGGATGCTTGCTTCTCTTTGGATCACTACGACTATCAACAGAATGCTGGCATCCGGCTAGTTTTAAAGAAGTTGTTCATTTACTCGAACTGATCTATCCTGATAGATGAATGTTTAACTTATAAGCAGGGGTTTGTCTGCTTTACAAATTGTACCAATTAGACTAATCCTAACTGCTGTAGCAGTTTCTGTCGTCTGACTAATTCTTTGCTGATTTCAGATCTTAGGACAATGTTGAAACATCCAATTGAATTCAAATGAAATGTTTGTATAGTTATTTGATTGGACATTAGAGACATTTTCCCTTGAGATCACTGGTTTGTCATTTTTTCTCTATTAGGCATGGGTAGATGCAAGAGTGCATGATCTTGACTCGCCCTTTAACTTTGTTTAAACATTATCGATCTAGCCTCGATGCAACTTCTCTCTTTTTGTTTCGGTCTAGTTGAAAGCTGGTTTAAAATGGGTTAACCTGTGTAAATGGGAATTTCTCATGCCGTCGTCATCTACTTCTGCACTAATTTGTTTGAACAGGTGAACAAGACAACCCAAGTCCTGTTTTTGGGGTGTTCTGTTTCCTTCTTAAGAGAAGATGTAGATGGTGTCTATGTTCTCCCCTGCAAGGCTTTGCAAACCACTCCCTCATATTATACCTAACAGCAATTTAGTCAACAATGCAAACACTTTGTTGGCAAAGTGTTTCGAACAGCATCTTGATGTAGCCTATGATGGGCGGTGCTTCCTCTGTAGAATGTAGATGCGCTCAACATGTTTCC
Source organism: Syzygium jambos (assembly GCA_031216235.1). Taxonomy (NCBI): domain Eukaryota; kingdom Viridiplantae; phylum Streptophyta; class Magnoliopsida; order Myrtales; family Myrtaceae; genus Syzygium; species Syzygium jambos. The sequence goes on from CM062221.1 coordinate 3,004,588, forward strand.
ATTTCCTTTCTTTTAAGCTCTCGACATTGTCGAGCTTCACACGAGTGGTTAAAGTTCGAAATGATCATCCGCTTGGTCGGGTTGGTTAGTTTGGTATTACGCATAGATCAAACGGGGGTCAAAGGGCAATATGCTGCCAACTTTGTCGCCCCGTCATGTATGTCACATGAATACGATGCACTCAAAACTCGCACTTTTCAATCTGGTTTGCATTTTCAAGAGCATTTTCCAGGTTGCACCAGCAAGTCACCTGATTTTAGACACATGACAATACATTCAGTGTTGCACTTCTAATGTATTAATCGGATGGGTCGAGCATCGGGCGCGGTTCAAGTCCGGTTTTGGGGATAAAAGGTTTGATTCCCGGTACTGTGAACCTACAATTAGCTTAGTACCAGTTCAAGTTCCCAGTTCTAAGGTTGGAATTCCCAGGTTGAATCGATTTTGAAGCTTGTAGGAAAACAGAAACAAACAAAACAACAACATGACCATTTAATCTATAGATGCTTCTGCATTAAAATGGTGCCTCTTTTTAAAAAGGTTTTATTATAAGATTTTGATTTTTCACACACAAAAAAAAAATTGAGTGGCGAACAACTGGCACGATTTCCGGATCCAAAATTTTTGAAATCATCGAAACTGACTCATCGGGTCCTCGGGAAGCCGATCATTGCGTGCAATCACTAGTTTAGCTAAATGCATCTGTCTTGGCTCTTGACCGAGTATGTTGAGCTAGTAGTGCTCAAACTTTCCAATTTTCCAACAGTGACCCATTTGTTCAACTCCCCATTATATTATCTCCAATTGGCCCATTCGCCACGTGATGATGCTAATTTTTTTTTCCTTTTTTTTTAAATTATAATGGCCAATGACCAAACCAATAATATTTCCTTTTTTTAATTTAATTAATTACTATGCAAGTAGCAATCATTGAGAAAATTGGTTTTAGCTTATAGAATCACTGTGAAAAGAGAAATCACCGGAGAGAATCCGCTTGTGTTTTTGCAAGCTCTACTATAAAATGTTCGTATCTTTAGATAAAAAAATCATCACATCGTGCGGTTCATGAGAAAATCGATCGTCATCAGCTAATACAATGCAACGGCATGGAATTTCACCGTCATTTGTTAACCTAATACTTATTAAGGATAAAAAGGAACCTTTTTGACTAATAAACATCATGATACGTGACCTAGATCTCAGGAGTTGTGATTAGCGCAACTGGTGCAATTGAGAGGGTGACAAATGATCAGACTTAATAACCACCATGTAATTGTAATGCACAAAAAACCCTTTTTTATATAGATACATAAGATAAGATTATAGATATTAGATATTGCAAACATTTTCTAGATAAATAAGAGAATTTATATATTACACACATATATAGTAAACTTGTTAGTTAATAAAAGAAAATGTTTTTTATCTTCGGTAGAAAAATATTTCACATTTTTTTTACTTTTTATTAGTCAACATATATAATTGGCTTTTTTTTCTTTAAAATAGGGAACAACGTAAATAATTGAGTAATTACGTATTACTCAGCCTATATAATTAATTAGCAGACACTTATTTCTATATTACGAGAATCAATTTAACTTTTTTTTTGGAACATCAATGTTAAATAAGTAATTATGTTTTTTATCTAATTAAAATATTCTCAGCAATATAATAGAAAGTCGGGAGAATGTAGTTTTGCCATGATGCGATTCAACCACAAAACTCTATTAATTGTAGATTAGATTTCGAAGCAACTTTTGCACATAGATGCGGTCCATGGCACATATAAAACCAATACATTCTTACCAGTAGTTCATGTGAGTCTACATAGTAATCGCACAATGTAATAGATCACATCCATTAAGCGCATGTGATTCGACAGCCACACAATAAACACAATAGATTTCCACATAAGTTCGGGCATCCGAGGTTATTGTTGAGCATTCAATTTCCATGAAGAACTTGATTAGTTTTATTTCCCGGTGATTGAATCAGCTGTGGTTCTATCATTTTTCACGTCCTTAATTCTCAACAAAGAGGAAATGGTTCGCATGATTTTCCTTGGAAAATTTCTGGGTCACGATAAGCTTTATTATATTGACCACGCGGGAGGATAAGATGTGCCACATCTTTGAGTCGAAGAGGTCCCCAGCGAAAACATATAACTCACAGACTATGAGCAAATATTTCATGAACCTAATATATATATATATATACTAAACTAAATTTGAACCATCAGATCTGTAGGGTCCATTATTATCTAACAGTGAGTTTCAATTTAGTATGTATATCTAGGCACGTATGTTTCTTTTATAACTTGGGTGAAATTACCGTAACTTATCTTTTGCCAATTTGCTAATGGTCGTTCTTTTGTCATTTTATGATGCTCATTTTCTATTCTTCACCTTTCTCTTTTCTAGAAGTTCTGGGTCAAGTCAACGGCGGTCGTGACGGGTTCCGCGGGATTGGCTCCAGCACGACTTTGACTTTGCCCATAGCCGTTTCCCGGAAATGGCCCCGACGATCGCTCGAAATGGGAAGACTGCTTGTATAAATCAAAGTAGAAGAAGCAGATGAAGCAGATAACACAAAGCACTACCATGTACACATAAACATGAAGTGTCTTTTATGGTGTATGAGGACTTGGGTGCTGCTGGTATTGATGGGAAGTGGAAGCAGCACGGGGTGCTTGGAAGAAGAGAGGAATGCGCTGCTCGACATCAAGGCCGCCTTCAATGGCCCGAGTGGGTCTTCTCTTCCGTCGTGGCTTGACGGCAGCGGCGGCGGCGGCGGCGGCGACTGCTGCGGCTGGGAAGGCGTCGTGTGTGATGACACCACTTTGCAAGTGACTCGATTGTATCTGAACGATACCCGCGATTCGGAATTGGGAGCTTAGGTGATCAACGCCTCTTTATTCCTTCCTCTGGAGGAACTTCAGGTGTTGGATTTAAGTGGAAATTATCTCTCAGGTGAATCTCTCTCTCTCTCTTTTCAAATATGTTTCTCTAGGTAATCGTTTACTCAACCTTCTTGAATAATAGGAGATGTCATGCTAGGACGCTATAGGCTATAAAGTGGATTATTAAGTGAATTAAAGACAAAACGTGATTGCTCAAATGACGCAATTCTTAAAGTAGTTGGTTGCACATATCATAAATTAATTAAGAGACTCATCTCCGCAACAAGAATAAGCACGAAGAGCTATTAGCTTAGTTTGCATTTGGGATAATGATACAAACATTTCCTGAACTTTAGCCTAATATGTAATGTGGTCCATAAACTTTTAATTTATTCAATGTAGTCCTCAAACTTTAGCTTAATGTGCAACATGGCCCCTGAACTTTTAATTTGTTCAATGTGGCTCCTGGATTTTTTGTTCATATTCAATATAGTCCCTGAATTATATGAAAATATTTAATGCGGTCCCTGAACTTAAATTAATAGAAGGACTAGATTTAATATTTTCATATAGTTCAGAGACTAAACTGTATATGTACCAAAAGTTCATGAAAGATATTGAACAAATTAAAAGTTCAAAGACCACATTTTACATTAGGCTAAAGTTTAAGGATCACATTAAATAAATTAAAAATTTAGAGATCATATTATAGATTTGGTCAAAGTTCATGGAGTGTTTATATCATTTTCCCTTTGCATTTTGCAGCCCAACAAAGTTGACTTGAAGGGCACTCTTTTCTCTCTTAATCATCTTTTTCTCTAGCATCCAACTAATATTATAATTTATTTTATCCATTTTCTTTTTCTTCTTCTCTTATAATTATTTGAATTTCTTATGTTGGTTTATAATTACCTCCACCAAACATCTATATTTATCTGGATACATGGACTCGTGGCCAGTAGGAGAAAACAAACAAATCCAAAATCCCAAGCCAACTCCACCCATGGCATCCAGACATGCAAGAAAACCAAAACACCCCTTAGTGCCTGCCAGGTCAACATAGTATACTGAGAAAGGGGAATTCACATTTAGTGCTGTGCCAAAAAGGTGATCAAATACAAATAAACAAAAATAGAAGAAGAAAATATATGCAGATTGATCAAATTTACGTGATTCAGTTCATATAACCTCCGTATTCAAAAGAAAAGTGGATCAAGCGACATAATAAAGACTACAAACCATATTCAAGTACATCCCGACATTTTTTTACAGATTAAGATCCTCTATATATAGTGGGTATTGTAAACTAAAGTTTAATATCTCGGTATTAGGACGGGTGGACGGTCTAGATTGATTACCCATTTTCTTTTTTTTATGCTTTTCTTTATTTCCCTTTTTCCCTCCTTCCATTTTCCCCTTTCTCCTTTAGCCTCTGTTGTCTCCCTCACTTCTTCTCTCACGAGCAAACCTTCTATGGACAGACTCACCACGAACAGACTCTCTCTCTCTCTCTCTCTCTCTCTCTCTCTCTCTCTCTCTCTCTCTCTCTCTCTCTCTCTCTCTCTCTCTCTCTCTCGGCCAAATCGGGCCAAGATCTGGGGTTGCCTGAGGTTGGGGAGGCGGTGACCTGCCCTCGGCTTGGTTTTGTGATGGGTCGGGGGAAGAGAAGTTTGGAGACGACAAATCATTAAACTAATGCTTATTGGTCTAACATGGGCCATGGCAAAACTATGCCATGTATCTTGCCACACCGAGATAAAGTCAAATGTCACATAACAAGCACGTAATGGAACATTGTTTTGGCAAAATAATTTATATCTTCATGAATATATCTGAAAAATTCTTTTCTCCTTATTCATGTTTTGAAATTTATAACTCGATATAAGATAGAAGCTTAGAAATGGCAAATCAACAAACTAATGCTTGTTGGTCAAATGGGGGTCACATGACAAAACTATGCTATGCATCGTCCCACGTGGCAATCATAGATTTAAAATCAAATGTCACATGGTGAGCACACGAGAGAACATCCTCTCAGCTCTACTAGTTAACTATGTATAATAGTTATATTTAGAGGTATAAGTTACTCGTTTATGAAATTGATTTACAAAGTCATATGACATAGACTATTTTGATACTTGAATATATTGAACCAACTGGTTTCTCCTTATAAAACAATTCTCCTCGTAATGAGCATATGGTTATTCTCGATCCTAGTTAGACATTTGATATATCTGTAGACAATTAATTGACCCCAATGTATTCATGGATTTTTCCATAATCAGATTTAAACGGAACGCTACACTTGAAGAAATTGAAGGAGCTATATCTATCTAACAATTATCTACAAGAAGTCCCCTCATTGTACAAGCAAACTTCGGCAGAGGCCCAAAATGTATCTTCCAATCAGCTTGAAGGTACATGTAAAATAGAAGACCATGCCTTGTTGATATATAACGTTCGATTTTGATAACTTTTTGTTTGTCATAGGTCTGAATCTGGAGGTGCTGGATCTTTTGCATAACAATTTGGTCAATGATGCCCTCCTGGACATTACGAGGATAACATCTCTTAAGGCCTTATTCATCGACTTTCGCGGATTGAGTGCTTCAAAGTTATTGGAAAGTAATTTGTGAAAATGCTTTCATTTATCACTATAGGTAACTCATCACCTTATGCATATTTGACTATGCAATATTGTTCTTATGCATATTTGACTATGCAAGCCTAATTCTTATTCATGTTTTGGTAATAAATTTCTAATTAATATATTTTCATACATTCTTATGCATATTTCTCTAATAGAAATTACACACATTTCGCTGGTAAATGTTTAAATACAATTGTTTATCTTCATATTGATTTTATTTCGAAATATAATATATTATATGTTTAGAAATAAATGTTTATGATGAAATTTTGAAAGAGTTTATTAGCGATGTAGGGATACGTATCTCATAGTTGACTCATATCTAGTAAGCTCATATTTGACATATAAATATCGTTAATGTCAAATCTGAAGAATAATAAAATTACATGATAAATCTCATATTGGACTCATATTTGACAAATAAATGATATTAAAAGATCAATGAAAAAATCCATTATCACAAAAAAAAATTGTTTCGCACGCCTTATAAGTAAACGAAAGTAATAAAATTATAAATCACAGAAGGAAAAAAGTATCTATTTAGAGGGTTCTATTACAAGGCTGTATATATTTTAACAATAAGCATAACAAAATGTATAATAAGTGATGCCCGTTATGATTTAAAACTTGTATGGATATCCACTATGATAAATTATTTTGTCCTCTTTTGTAAGAAAATGATATTAACAAATTGGTAACAAAATTATACAACATGATAGCTCATATTTAACAAATAAATGATGGAAACATGTAATGAACATGTGCTACATAACATGCGCACTAAGAGTTGAAAATTGTGAATTTACTATTATAACATGGTGGTCTATATTTGACAAATAAAATTGATATAAATGTATAACTTGATGGCCAATATTAACTAATAATTATATAAATATGTACTAACTTTGTACTAAATAAGATAATAAAAGTTGAACAATGTAGAACTATCTATTATAAGTAGGGGTGTGCAAAACGGACCGCCCGGACCGAGAACCACTCAGACTGGACCGGACCGGCCGGTTCGGTTAGGTTCCGGGGAGTGTCGGTCCGGTTCCTGGTTCCTAAAAGTGGAACCGGTGTTCAGGCAGTCTGGTTCCCGGTTCCAAGGGGAAACCGGACCGGACCGGCCGGACCGGACCGACATATTTTTTCTTCAAAAAAGTTAGTAAAATGTGAACAAAATCTTAAGTGAACTTCATTGATATAAATTCATTGACAAAAATTAGTAAAATGTGAACTAAACCCTAAGTGAACTTTAGTAATATAAATTCATTAACAAAAATTATTAAAATGTGAACTAAACCCTAAGTGTTTGACCAAAAAAAAAAACTAAATTTTAAGTGACCAGTTCTATTGGACCGGAACCGGTTCTCCGGTCCGATTCCACGTTGGAACCGGACCGAGAACCAATCACCCCTAATTATAACATGATAGTCTATATTTGACAAATAATGGACTGTTAAAAAAATTATCGTTCTTAAAATAACTAATTTCATGGTTTACAAATAAATGAATATCAGAAGATAGAAAATCAACTATTGCCATATTAATAGAAAACATTATCTATTATTATAAAAAGTCTATAGAACAAAAAGGATATAATATGGAAAGATCGGTAAAATATTACATGACTTGATAGCCCACATATAACAAACAAATGATTTAAAAATGTTCTGAATAAGATAATAAAACATGTTTCACATACAAATGAAATTAGAAAATTAATAATAAACCATCTCTCAATACAAGCAGTTTAAGCGCTCTATTCAACATGATAGTGCATGCATATTTCATAATTATGTGATCATAGAGGATACTCAAATAACTAATATTACACGATACCCTTTAGCTGTGAAAGAGTTGAACAAGACATAGATACCCTCTTTCTATACAAGTACAATTCAGTGATGATACTCACAGTTGCAGCGTCCACTTCAACAGGATTGTGCGGATTGAGGAACCTGGAGGAGTTGCAGATTATTGGTAATGGAGTTTGGGGTCCTCTTCCTCCATGTTCATGCAATATGACCTCGCTCCGTGCGCTTGATGTTCAAGGTAACAATTTGAGCGGGACCATTCCTTCGTGTCTCCTCCATAATCTCAAGTCACTGGAATACATTGTGTTATCTGGAAATGCTTTCGAAGGCCCGCTTTCGCTTGCTTCCCTGGCTAACAATTCTAACCTTGAGGTATTCCACCTCCTCAACAACCATTTTCGTCTGGAAGTAAATACAGAAGACCCCACTTGGTTTCCTTCATTTCAGCTGAAGGTGTTTAGCTTATCAAACTGTGTGCTCAACAAAGACGCAAATGACGTAATTCCCAGCTTTATGAAGGAACAACATGACCTAAGAGGTGTTCAGCTTAACCACAATGGAATGACAGGAAATTTTCCGAATTGGCTACTGGAAAACAATGTAAATCTGAAGCGGTTCGAACTCATAGGCAACAAATTGTCGGGTGCTTTTCATTTGCCTTCCAATTTGAGCCTTGCCAGCATGTGGTTGTTCGAATAATAACTTCATGGGAGAGATACCAGAGATACTGGCTGAAGATTGTACGTCACTTAATATATTGAAACTGTCGAGCAACAGTTTGCAAGGCCAAATGCTACCGAGGTATGCTAACTTGAGAAATTTGAAAGTTTTGCATTTAGATAACAATCGTTTTAGAGGGAACATATCGCCTGGTATATTGAATAGCTCCTTCTTGATGGCTTTGGATGTAAGTCATAATTTCCTATCCGGAACACTTCCCAATTGGATTGGAGATTTTCAATACTTGCAAGGGCTTATGCTGGCGAATAATTTATTGGTAGGTCCTTTACCATTTAGCTTCTGCAACTTACGAATACTCGATTGTCTAGACCTTTCAAGTAACAACCTTGGGCCTGAGATACCCCGCTGTGCCAACTTTACGTTTATGAGGTTCTTGCATTTATCAAATGACACTCTTGCTGGACATTTTCCTGAGTTTCTTTCTAGAGCTTCATCAATTGTCATATTGGATCTTAGACACAATGCATTGTCGGGTGAGGTCCCCAGGTGGATTGCTTTACTTCGAAACTTGAGGGTTCTTCTATTGCAAGGAAACAACTTTGAAGGTTCAATCCCTCTGGATTTATGTTTGCTGAAAGACATGAGCATACTAGATCTCTCCGATAACAATCTTTCTGGCGAAATTCCTCCTTGTTTGAAAGGTTTGACGTTTGGATACTTTGAGTTATCTCCACTCTCAGGTGCTCTAGTTTGGCTAGAGTATTGGGAACCACGCAACTACAAGGTCAGTTTCAAATTGACATATCAATATGCATACAAAGGAGCTGTACCGAGTACTTATATGGATGAACTAGAAGAGGTAAACTTCATCACAAAGAATAGGTTGGACTCTTATAAGGGCAACATCCTAAACCTGATGTCAGGAATGGATCTCTCGCTGAACAATTTGACTGGCTTTATTCCTCCAAAGATGGCCTACTTGAGTGAACTTCGAGCATTGAACCTGTCGCACAATCATTTGACGGGACCGATCCTGGAAATGTTTTCCAATTTAAAGAATGCGGAGAGTTTGGACTTGTCCTATAACAGCTTAACTGGTCCCATCCCTCCACAACTAACACAGCTCTATACCCTGTCACATTTTAGTGTTGCTCACAACAACTTGTCAGGCAGGACACCAGATCGAAAAAATCAATTAGGAACTTTTGAGGAAGCAAGTTATGAAGGTAACCCCCTTCTTTGCGGACCACCATTAACAAGCTGTGATGGCTCAAATCCGGGACTAGGGACACCGCCATCTTTTAATCATACCAAGGAGGATGATTCCTGGAGAGAAGCCTTTTTGTGGAGTTTTGCGGGATCATATGTGGTGGTATGGATTGCGGGACCACTGCTCTGCCGCTTGAGCCCACCTTAACTAAGTAGGGATAGTTATCAAATCAGTCTTAAAATTATTGTACAGTTAATAATTAAATCATAAACTTTTCGATTTTATCAATATAATGTTAAATCTTTGTACAAAATTCCAATATGGTCATTTTGGCCAATTGCCATCCAAACTTGTTGACATGGCGTTCAACAATTGATGGTCGCCCTACGTGACATGTAGATGTGGACAACTTTACTCGAAATGTCGTCTGATGTGGATCGATGTGTCGGCGATTTCTAGCGGTAACATGAAAACATGAAGCGTTCTTTGCCAGTGCTCTATGCATGTGGAGTTCAGTGGTGTTGATATTGGCTATTGCAGAACGATGTCAATCTCGTCGAGTTAAAACTCACCAGCAACAACTTGCCGGATGCTTTTGATTTGCCCTTCCTGTCGAATCCTGTCCACATGTATCAGTTCGATGCATCTGCCGCTTTGATCGAAGGAGCGCCTCCATCTCATATCGGTTCCATCCTTCCAAATTTGCAGTGCTTGAACTTGTCAAAGAACTAGATAGGAGGCGAAATCCCTCCGTCAATAGGTGATATGAAATTGTTGACAACCTTATACTTATCAAATCGCGGATTCACAAGGGAGATGCCAGAGTCACTGGCCATAGGTTGTGTCTCACAATCGGTAGTGAAACTATTAGGCAGCAACTTGCGTGAACGCTACCAAGAACTTATAGGGTGGTCCTTTAATTGTTGAGCTTTAGCAAGTCGAATTCTCTTGTTTTCCTAGACCGTTGGACTAACAAATCTCGGTCCAATTATACCCCACTGTGCCAATGTTACATTTTTTAGGTTCTCGTATCTACGAAGTGATAAGCTCACCGAGACTTTTTCTAAGTTTCTTCCTAGAGCTTTGTCCATTGTCACATTGGGTCTACAGGAAGATGCATTGATATGTGAGATGCCTAATTGGATCAGTTCGCTTCTTCGACTGAAGGACACCACTTTGAAGGTTCGATCCCTCGAGCTCTTTGTCAGTTGAAGAAGATGAGCATTCTGGATCTCTCTTATAATGGCCTTTCTGGAGAAGTTCCTTGTTGTTTGGAAGATTTGACATTTGGAAATGGTGAGATCTCTAATAGCACATTCGAAACTTTGAGTGAAAATGCCTGAGTATTGGCAGCTCTACAAGGGAAAACTCGGCTCATCATCTCTCCACGATGATAGCGGTACGAGTGCTTTTTTGGATGAACCAGAAGAAGTGACCTTCATGTCATAGAGTAGATTGGAATCTTATAAGGGCAACTTCTTGAAATATCTGTCTGGAATTGATTTCTCACACGATAATTTTGATGGGCTCTATCTTCTATAAATCAAACCATTAAATGTCTGCCGGGCATCTTCTTTCACACGATCATCAACTTTCTCACAGTCCTTGATACCATAGCGCGGCTTTCCAGCGAGGTGCGCCCGGATCCTTGTAGCACCTCCGCCATATTTGTTGCCGCAAAACCTGCACCTCCACTTGCTGTTCTCCACAGCTTCCACATACTGACGAAAGGGATCCGACTCTCTAGGCATTCTTTTTGCTATTACCTACCGAGAGGACATGACATGAAAAACAGAGACAAGGCCAAGCAAAAGCATAGAACGGTTAAAAACAGACAAGATCGGTTAAAAAAAAAAAAAGAAAAGATGCATACAGAAACACAAAGGATTCCCAAGTCATGTTAACAGTTAGCTGACCAGATAGACTTGATACCGACTTGATACCGATGCAAAATCCTTGAATCCTCCTCCTAACAGAGCCAAACCACCAGAGTTGTGTATGCCCAGAGTACAGAGATCTCTCTCCTTATTTCCACCACGAACAACAGCACAAGTAGAGAGAGACGCACGGGATCTGCACAGAGGAAATTAACAAAGGCAAATTAGATGATACTTATCGAAAAAAGGAGAACTTCTGGATTATCCGAGCAGGAGAACGCACCATGGAAGGAGAATCTCAAGCGGCCCTTACACATTGAGCATGGATCCAGAGGAGCCTGCAGGGTAATGGTCTTCCATCTGTTTGTGGTCAAAAGGAGTGGGCGACGGTCTTACTCGAGAAAACGCGTTCGCTTTTGAGTCCATTCCAGCTCTCGGCCGTAAGGAAAGTGATGTGCAAGTGCAGCCTAGAAACCATGGAGCCCGAAATGGTACTAATTATATAAAGATTTTAAAAAAGCAGCGTACCAAATGAGGTGGAAAGCTATTATTGAACGTTAAAATATGGTTATTCGAATAAAAAAAAGTTAAAATTTCGCCCGGGTGATTTAAAAAGAAACATTAACTTGCTAATATTTAATAGAAAAATTATTGTTAGAAACCTAAATTTTTCGCTCAAAGGCCTCGTGCACATTTTCACGAAAATTAGCGATCAAATCTGCCAGTAATTTGACTCCGGATAAAAGTACATTTATAACGCTGCATTCTCGATCTCTATCGCATTCTTTCGCGTTCAATATCGTAGATCCTTTATGATAAGATGACGAATTCTACTGAACTGACATGTTACGCGACCCGACCCTGAATTTTCCAAGGCGAATTTAAGCAGGGAATTCCTATAAAAGTTTTCGGACGCGGTCGTCCGCTCTCCGAATTCCAAGTCCTTGCCGCTCCTTCCTTCCGGATGACCGAAACAATCGACTTGGGCCCACTTTCGACACGGACATTCATGCGTGTGTGAATGAAGGAAATTAGCAGTGTGAAAACACGCAAGGAACAAAAAGGGAGGCCACTTTTCACCGAGTTGCTTTAAGCAAGACTCCCGTCGAAAGCATCCACACCGTGTGAATCTAGAAACCTAATACGAATTCGGACTCAATGTCAATATACACAAATCTCTGAAAATCATATATGTACAACACGAGATTTCATATCCGATCTATCAAATCCGTGTACGCCGAGAAATGACCGAGTCGTCGGCATGGATGAGCATGGGGCTAATGCATGGATATTACCGTGCACGTGACGCATTGTCGACAATTATTAAGATCGATGTTCACCCTCAATCGGTTGTCGATTAACAACGATCGGCAAGAGTATTGATAAGATCGGTAAGTTGTCAAGGTGCTAGAAGAAGACCGAATACATGTGGAGCCTCGAAATATGGTTACCGGTTCGAAGTCGTTGGGGAACAAGGCAACTGAGGTCGTGGAACAACTGGCATTCGTTTTTTGGAGGAGCATCCGTCCGAGAATAGAGAAACCTGCGAACTGAACACGTTAATTGGTTTGATTCCTCCGCAACATTCTCCAATTAATATACTTCCAGTAACATTCTCCAATTTAAGGAGTACAGAGAGCTTGGACCTTTCCTACAACAAGTTAATTGGTTTGATTCCTCCGCAACTAACGGAGCTATACACGCTTCCACTTTTTAGCTTTGCTCACAACAACTTGCCAGGCAAGACACCCGACAAAAAGAACCGATTGGACTTTCAGTGAAGCAATTTACAAAGGTAAACTGCTGACAAAGGCAGAGATGATGAGTCCTGGAAAGATGGCTTCTTGTGGGGTTTCACAGGATCATACTTGGTAGCATTCATCGGGGTCGTTGTTTTTCTTTGCTTAAACTCCTACTATCTCAACTTAGTGTTTGGTTTTGTTTGTAAGGATATCCCATTGTTTCGTTAACAGACCTCGTGCTTCTAAGCATTTGAACATCTCGAGTCTCCACGTTGAACCGTTGGACTGTGATATTGTCTGTATTTTCCTATAAATTTGGATTTGAGTATCATCATATTTTCTTTCGGTTGTGAACTGAAGGAAAGATAATTGTGGTCACAGATACAATAACCATGAAAAATAATAATAATAACTATGGCTGTGACTTGTTATCGCTGATTGATGAGTGCTTCTCTGATTTTCCTAGGGAATTTCTGAGGACTCTTTACGCTCAATTTACAACAAATCGCCGTAAAACAATTTTACAATGTGTTACGACATTTTTGTTCTTAACTTCGATGACACATTGTAATGTGACACCTGGGTACCATTGAAGTGGTCGATTTTCCAAAGCCAGATCGGCCGTCAACTGACTTTGCCAATGCGTAACTGATTCTTCTTTGAGATTGAGCAGCATAACTGCCGGGATGAAGCGATCTTATTTCTTCTTCTGTTATCTGATTCAAGTTCACCAAAGAATTTGTACTGTGAAGACCAAATTGCGTTAGACGCATCTGTAGACTTCGAAAGAGATTCTCATAAGTCGAACGAAACATCGTCGCCGCGGGACCCGATCACCAAAAGCAATCCCTTTGAGAAAGAGATATTAGTTCCTGCACTAGTAGAGTTTGACCTGCACAAGTAGATTTGCATATCAAGCCATTGCATAATCTATGGAACATACTAGTTAGAATTCAATCTTCAGATCATATAATTCATAGAAATTGGTTTAATCCTGTCTGCTGAAGGGAGAGAGTAGGCCAAAATAGTAAAAAATTGAATGGGGAGAGCAGTAACTGAATAACTATCTAGCTTGCTTAAGCTGATAGTTGCAGTCACTATAAAAGCTATTTACACACTATGATTTCGTTCGGAGAATCTTAGCAGCAATCAACTTTCAGAGCATTGTGCAATAGTTTCTTATAAGGTCCACCGTTTGTGAACTTTTTTACTTGACACCAAGAGTGCTGCTTGCGTCAAAAAATGACTATCCATTGACAGTCTGGTGATGTATTACCAGGAACACAGAGGGGTTTTCCAGTGGACTGGATCTTTAATTTCTATTGGAAATGAAAGGACATTTCTGTTAATACTTTGATCCGTCATGCTGTCTAATCATGCAGATGCCCCTGGCTAATCCATCTTAGTCTTGCACTTGCTGTTTAAGCAAGACTGTCTCGACCGTCGGGCTACTGCTCCTGAGATTTACCAGCAATGGAAAAGGCGAGCACAATCCTCCTATATTCCTAAGAAGCAAATCTTCCGAATTTAATTTGATGTGCCTGTTTTTAGTGTCACCAACTTGAGTTATTCATCTGTGGCACCTGCTGTTTTGATATGGCACCAGAAGAAGATGAAGGTTTTAAATGGCAATTTCGACTGCCGGCTGCAAGAAAGGTCAGCTAATGAAAAATTGCCCATTGCTCGGGATGGTAACAAGCCATAAACAACACAACACTCCATTGACTTGTACTCACTAAAAACGCCATTCTGCCAATAAACAGGTAGGCAAGTTGGAAAAATTCAAGCAATTGTGACTGAAATTGGACAATTTTAGGCTGGTTATGGAGGATTTTATCCAAACAGGGAAATTCAAACATCTTCAACAAATAAAACATTTTATCAAGCTCTCTAGGGACTTATTATAACTTGCACCCACAAGCCTCATCTTATAAAACACTTGAGACAGTGAAATAGAGCTATGATAATCGACACAGATTAGGCTGCTACTGACAAATTTACTCTTTACCCTCTCATCACCCTTACTTTCTATATATTTGTATGGTTTTGATTCCCACTCCCAGCAAAATTGTGTTCCATTTGATATCGACGAGTTGGGAAGAGTTGCACTGAAAACAAACATCGATAAATCAAGACTCTGTAAAATGTATAATTACAAGACACAACAACGTAACTGCACACTGGTATAAGAGTGAATAGTAGAAAACACTCCTTGAGAATAGGCCATGAAGATCCGCAACCTAAGGCACGTCCACAAAATTGGCCACTGGCAATCCCAGAAACACCAGGAACCCAATCAAGTGCCCGCTCACAAGTCACACACAGAACCCAAAAAAAAAGAAAAAGAAACCCACAAATCACAAAAAAGATATCATGTTGAATGTTTAAATGCCTGCTTCATCATGTAGGGGTTCATGTAGAATTTGAGCAAGTCGTTTTGGTCACTTGCGATAAAAGCTGCGAAATGCGTTACCTTTTTGATAGGAAAGTCCATTATAGCTTGACCCAGATTTCTCCACACCTTGACTAAATTTATCTTCGGGCAGTTCAGAAAGACTTGGTTTTTAGTCAGTGTGATGCTGCTGAGATTGAGCCTTCGTTTAATCCTGGAACGTTTGTGGATGCTTTGCTTCTCTTTGGATCCCTACGACTATCAACAGAGTGCTGGCTTCCGGCTAGTGGCAAAGAAGTTGTTTGTTTATTCAAACTGATATCTATACTGATAGACAAATGTTTAACCTTATAAGCAGGGGCTTGTCTGCTTCCCAAAGTGTACAGATCAGACTAATCCTAGCCTCTGTCGTCGGACTAAATCCTTGCCGAATGTCAAATGGTAGGGTGATGTCGAAATATCCGAATGAATTCGAATGAAATGTTTGTATAGTTCTTTAACTGGACACTAGAGACATTTTCCCTTAAAGATCACTGGTTTTTCAAGATTTTGTCTAATGGGCGCAGACGGATGCGTTAGTGCACATGATCTTGACTCGCCTTTTGAACTCATGTTGAACATTATTGATCAAGCCCCCCCGATGCAGCTCAGTGCCTTTCATGTGTACATTGCAAGTTACCGTGTGAACCTGCTCTTTCCCATGGTCAGTGCCCCCTCTCTCTCCGTCTCTATTCTGGTTTGAAAGCTGGTGTCGAATGGCTTGTTAAACTGTGCAAATGGGAACCTCTCGTGCCATCATCTGCTTCTGTAGTCCCCTGTTTGGGCGGGGACGGCCCAAATTCTGCTCTTGAGGTGGCCCGTTTCCTTCCTAAGAGAAGACGGAGGTGTTGTCCACGTTCTCGCCCTAGACACACAAGGCGTTGCAAGCCACTCCTTCGCCTAACGAGTAAACGGCAATTCAGGCAACGATGTAATAACATTCGTTAGCGCCGCGTGGAAACGGCTTCATGGTGTAGCTTCTGATGGGTAGCCTCTCCTCCGTAGAATGTAGACGCGAGTAATATCTCTTTTTTTTTCGTCTTTTCTTTGATCTTATTATCGTTTCGAACGATTCATCCACTTGATCGGATCGATCAGTGTGGTGCTACGCGGAGCTCGAATGGGGGGGATCAAACGGCAATGTGCTACCGACCGGTCTCTTCACCCCGACAATGCACGATGCACGTGATTTTCGGGCCAAAAGTGTCGTGATTCCAACGTAACGATAACGGCATATGCCTAATCCCCTCCTAAGCTCAGCGCATGTGGCTCTCGTTACTCCATGTGCTGAGCCAGCGCTCGTGAGATGTACGTATACCGAAAAGCGCAAGCCTCCAGGTTTGGGGTGGGTCGCCACGTGGCATCACGTGATTCGTTGCCCCGCCAACTTTCCAGTTCCCGACAGCGACTGATTGTTCGCTCCCCCCATTTTTATGCTCGTCTCCAATTCGCCCATTTTCCGACGTGACGTGGCTATTTTCTTTATAAAAAATTTATGTTGACAGAGACACAAACCCAATAATATTTTCTCTCTCTCTCTGCCCTTTTTTAATTTAATTTTTTATTTTAATTAAAAATGGAAAAAAATAAGAACATGAAAAGGAAAAAGCCACGAAAGAAATCCAAAATTATGTCCATCGTCGTATATCTACCCCAATCTTTTTTTGTGATATCAAAAATCAAATTATGTCATCTGTGAATTATTTACCCTAAATTTTTTTATGACATAGAAAATCTCAAATTTATACTTATGTGACACATTCACTCTCCATCAAAATCCCATTAGATGATTTTTCAACCAAAACAACCTCGAAAAACCCAAAGTGGTACATTTGTGACAATTTTATTCTAAACTAATTCTTTTGATCACAAAAAAATCCAAACTGATATACCTGTGACAAATTTACCCTTCGTTAATTTTCGTTAAATTTTACAGTTAAATTGCTAAGCTGGATAACACGTCACAGTTGATAAGGGTACCAATTTGGGGTTTTACCCCTCCGTTCGTCAAAGGTTTATCAATTTGTGATTTTTCGTGATAATAATCCAATTTGACAGGACGGTAAATTTGTCAGAAATGTATCAGTTTTTGGTTTTTTATGGTTAAAAAATTAGTTTTGGGTAAATTTGTCACAAGTGTATTTAGGGTTTTCGTGATATTAACCCTTGTTTTTATTCTACTTAAAACAATCCATGTAGATGGATTTTTAACAGTTTTCATTGATAAATTTTTTACAGAGGGTAAATATATCGCATGAATATATGTTTAAAATTTGTTTGTGTTACGGAAAAAAAGTTTAGAATGAACATGTCGCGGTGGACATAATTTAAGATTTTTTTTGGGTGACTTTTTCCAATTTTTTCCATTTAATTATTTGACCGACCAAAAAAATTAATTATTTGTTTTTAATTGAAAAACGAAAAAAGAAAAAGAAAAATAAAAGGATCGCAATTGGTGTCCTCAAGTACAGAGAGATCTAAAGCAGCGGGTGACGTGGCCGCTTCCTCATCTCTACCGAACAATCCACCCCTCGCTTTTTGGCTGGCCTCGCTTTTTTCCCCCCTCTCTTTCCCCCTCGTCCCAATAATATTTTCTCTCTCTCTCTCTCTCCCTATAATTAAATTTTAAAAATGAAAATAAAAAATAAAATAAAAAAGCCACAAAAAAATCCAAAATTATGTTCACCGTCACACATTTACCCTGATATTTTTTTGTGACATCAAAAACCCAAGCTATACCATCTATGACACATTTATCTTAAACTGTTTTTATGACATAAAAAGCCCCGAACTTGTAAATATATGACACTTCACCCTCCGTTAAAATCTCATGAACTTTTAATCAAAACAATGTCATGTAAGTAAACTTTTAACAGTTTTCATTGACAGATTTTTTGCGGAGGGTAAATATATTACATAGATACAAGTTTGAAATTTTTTGTGTCACGGAAAAAAGTTTATGATGAATGTGTCACAGCGGACATAATTCAGAGTTTTTTTTGTGGCTTTTGCCAATTTTTTTCAATTTAATTATTTGATCGACCAAAAAAATTTAATTATTTGTTTTTAATTGAAAAACAAAAGAAGAAAAAGAAAAATAAAAGGATCGCAATTGGTTTCCTCAAGTACAGAGAGATCTAAAGCAGCGGGTGACGTGGCCGCTTCCTCATCTCTACCGAACTATCCACCCCCACCCTCCACGTCACCGGCCCTTCTATCTTACCCCCCGGTGCGCACTGCGCCCACCCCCCCCGCCCGGGGGATCCCCGCCCTCTGCCCCGTCGCCCCCCGGCAGCGATCGGACGGCCCTCATCGCCCCACGACCCCCGGCGCACTTTAGCCTCCCCCCGTAGCCATTTTTTTTTCTTATTCAACGAATGCACGCGCTTTTGCTCTTTTTGAGAGATATCTGCGGAAGATAGTTCTCTCTCTCTCTCTCTCTCTCTCTCCGTTCGTCGCGTGCCGGGGGAAAAGCCCGAAAGCTCTCTCCGCCGCGCTAACTTGCGCCGGTTGCTCCTCCGGCGATCGTCGATCCGCCGCCGCCGCGATCTTCGATCTCCGGGCTCCGGATTGAGTAGCCGCCGCCGCCGAGTTTTGGCTCGGAGGTTCCTCCTCCGGAGCTTCCGACCTCGTTTCGCGACGCGCGCTCGCGAACCGCTGTTGAGCTGTTCGGAGCTGCTTTTGCCCGGCGTTGCAGTGGATTTTCTCTTTTTCTTGTTTGCTTTTTGGTTACTGGTGTGCGTGAACTGACGGTAGGTGTTGGATGTTAGCGTGTTTGATGAGGGATTTCCAGTGAGTAGACTGGTGGGAGATGTCATGCGAACGAGAGTATCAGGAACTGGAACCCTAAGTTTGGCTTTGGTTGGGGCTGTGAAGAAGAGATTTTCCATGGAAGTTCTTTAGCATCGCCCGAGGTTTTCGCCGCCTTTCGTTTTTTTGTCGTCTGAAAAGATAGTGAAACGAGAAAGCGGTTTTTTGGGGTTAGCGCGCGAGATAGCCTCTTTGTTGAAGCTATGGATTGCTTGGAATTGAATTTGAACAAAGAGATTGGCGGCGGCGGCGGCGGCGGCGGCGGCGGCGGCGGCGGCGGCGGCGGCGGCGGTGCTGGGGGAAGTGTTGGGAATAATAATGCTAATAAGAGTGGCGGGGAAGGATTCATCGATAGGAGCAAAGTGAGGATCTTGCTGTGCGATAACGACACGAAGAGTTCGGAAGAGGTTCTTACGCTTCTTTTGAAATGCGCTTATCAGGGTATAACTGTTGTTTTGTTATTTGCCGTTTTTAATAGCATTTTTATTTTTGCATTAGCTGTGGTGCTCTCGTTAAGGCTGTAATTTTTGGTCTCTTGGTTGATGTGGAATGCTCAACACGTGTGATTGCTTGCTGTATGTTAAACTTTTTTATTTCTTCACGGAGAAGTGGTTCGAGAGATTCTGGTAACAAGGTATTTTGGAAATTCAGTGCTTGTTCATTCTCATATTTTGTACTGCTCAGGCGTGAACTAATTCGAGGAGAATTCTTAACCGGCGTGGGTTCTCCCAAACCCCTACGTCGCGCAACAATGCTTATCTAATATTGAGTGCAGAATATGTCTAAATTGTGCTAAGATGCATAGGGAAAAACATCAAGTCTACCAAATTTGCCAAGTTTGAATGAACCAGGATAGAGACCACTCAGAAAGCTTAAATTTGGAGTGTACTACTGCATATGGAGAATGGAATGGTAGCGATGCCCGGTCTTGTTGTCAGGGAATATGAGAGGAACTTCCAACTTGAGAAACTACAAGTACGATGTCGTAAAATTGATTTGTGAGAGTATGAAAAGCAATAGCTTATAGTTATTTAAATAGCAAATGGTTTTCTCCACTATTCGATGTACAAATGCTTGGTCACTATTTAATTAGCTTGACTGTTGTCAAACGGAAAAAGCTAGAGAACATTAATAGGAAGTGTAATCTTCTGTTTAATGCTGTGTTTCTTAACTTCAACTGATATCTTCTTTGATTAAACTTCATCCCATTTCCACTCTGTTGTACTTGGAATGGGGTGCTGGTTGTACTTTTGAAGGGGAAGAGATATTTGTCACCTCTCTCTCTCTCTCTCTCTCTCTCTCTCTCTCTCTCTCGGTTGATAACATACTAGCTTTTTCATTGTTAAAGTAGGTGAGTTTCTAAATATGTGCTATACTAGGCTTTTGGTAGATCCTTTATTTAAAATTGAGGCCCATTTTTGTTTGCATTTGTTTTGCAGTGACTTCTGTAAGATCCGCTAGGCAGGTCATTGATGCTTTAAATGCTGAAGGGCCTGATATAGACATTATTCTAGCTGAAGTTGACATGCCCATGAACAAAGGCATGAAGATGTTAAAATATATTACAAGAGATAAAGAATTGAGGCGGATTCCCGTCATCAGTAAGTTCATCATCGTCCGTTAACTGCCAAAGTTACTTGGTTGAAACACTTCCCCATTCATCTTCCTAAGTTTAAGCAAATAGAAACATCTAGTTTTAGTTAACCTTCATCAAATGCATTTTTATATTGGAATCATTTGGAAACTAGTTGTTCCCACCAGCACTGGTGGATGGTTTTTCATGCATCCGATGCTGTCATTATGTAGGTAATTTCTGAACAAACAGACATGGCTAATACTCTTGATTGTCAAGATGATGTTATAAGTATTCTTTAGAGGGGATTAGGGTTTTTTGAGGAAGAGTCCCTGGATAAAATATATGCGCTAGTTGCTTCCAAACTTATGATAGGGGTAGATCCAATACTAGCAATACTGATTATTCTATTCTTTCCTTTTGGCTTTGATAAGTGATGTCAGCACAGGATGAGGTCTCAATTGTTGTCAAATGCTTGAGATTGGGAGCAGCGGACTATCTTGTGAAGCCATTGCGCACCAATGAGTTGTTAAACTTGTGGACACACATGTGGAGAAGGCGACGCATGGTCAGTTTTGTGAGACCATGCTATTTTCCTTTTCATACTTATGACAAAGTATTATTTGATATTTTTTTAGTGGAAGCGCCGTGGTGAATTAATCAAACCAACTACATTGTTCAGATGCATAAGTTTGAAGTTTGGATGAGCTAGTTTAGACCATGATCTAAGCTACTGGAGACTGGTTTTTGAATGAAGTTTTCTTGCTTCAGTACCTGATAATTTGAGTAACATATTACACTTTGCATGGTCTTTACATATTTGAATGGTATTGTGCCCCTGATCCTTCAGGACACTAATTAGTGTCTATCCAAATGTCTAGTTGTTTGCTATTTTTTTGTTTTTTG